>CM059976.1:19780845-22180845 GCA_030490835.1 Annona cherimola | reverse complement strand
GACGTAAATAGGCCAGTAATTAATGGGGCTACGGGAAAATAGATTCTACTTTTTCTCATCCGGTCAAGGAAATAGTTGAATAATTTTTTATAATGTTTGCGATAGTCTCGCGGCTTTGATTTGAATTTTTTTTTTTTTTTTTCTGATCTCTTATTTGAAAAGTTTTAATACCAAATACGTTGCGAATTTGATTATCTGAAAGACCCAGGTTGAATTTCCCTCCCCTTATTTAATACAGTCATCAGAAATTTGAGACTCAATGCGTTTTTGTTAGATTTGGAGATGGAAACCATTCGCCTGGTTATGGATTTTTGTAATTCAAGTTTTCTCCTTCTTTAATGGACTTCAAAACGTTTTTTTATTTTTTATATTTTTTTTACAATGACTTGAAAACGTTTTTGGGGTCATGTATTTGTGCTAGCAGACCGTGTATTCCGGTGTGAGTGCTCCACAAAACAAGTGTATGAGGAGGCAGCCAAGGAGGTCGCTCTTTCTGTAGTGAGTGGAATCAACTGTAAGTCCAACGTTCACTTCGCATTGCGTTTGAGATTTAGATTATTAGTACTCCTGGAATTTGATGTGAGGATGGAAATTCATTCCCACTTGCACCTGTAATTTGTTTTCTTCAGCTAGCATTTTTGCATATGGGCAAACAAGCAGTGGAAAAACATATACAATGTCTGGGATCACAGAGCATACCCTAGCAGATATATACGAGTATATCCAAAAGGTAGCCTCAGCGGATGAAACGGTGCCTTTGAAGTTTGATTCTGTCTCTTGGCTTTAAAATTACGGAAAGATATTTCACGTTCTTGCAGCACGAAGAAAGAGTTTTTATTCTGAAGTTCTCAGCAATGGAGATTTACAATGAAGCTGTCAGGGATTTGCTCATTCTGGATGGAACTCCACTAAGGCTTCTTGATGATCCAGAGGTAGATACTCATCTTTTAATGTAATTTCATCTAAGGAGTTCTATTTTCACTTGTTAATAGCAGTCACTTCCACAGAGAGGGGTCATCGTGGAGAGGCTAACAGAGGCAACTTTGAGGGACTGGGGCCATCTGCAGGAGCTGCTCGACCTATGTGAAGGTACCTTCCATCTAATGAGAAAGGTCACCAGAGGTGTTCATTAATCACTCTTTGAGACAGGCACACCTTGTTTGGTGACCTGAGCCTTCGTTGCAGTGGGAAATGGGCCCCATCAGATTTGGATGAATGGTATTAAACATACGAAGATCATGGGAAAAAAAAGTGAACGGTTGGCTGGTATGATCTCATTAAGCAGATTTTAGGAAGTGATCTCTCTAATTTCTTCCCATCAAAGTCATATGGGTCTCCAACCTAGTCTTTAATGATAACTGAAGAAAGCTAGTAAATGGAAGATAATTTCATCCTCAGCTCAAGCATCATCTAATTTTAGTTGTAAAATGCCATTTGTCCCTTATGCAGAACTAAATTTATTTAATATTTGCACTGTTGCAGCGCAAAGACAAATAGGAGAGACCAACTTGAACGAAACAAGCTCTAGATCTCATCAAATTCTCAAATTGGTGTGCTTCCTTTTGCCTGTACCAGTCTTTTTTGATGAAAATATAACAGTGGCAATAGAAAATTCAGTTATACTAATTTTCGATGATTAATGGATCTTTGCAGACAGTAGAGAGTTCTGCTCGTGAGTTTATGAACAACGAAAATTCAAGCACACTGTATGCTAGCGTGGTATGGGATTACCCTCTTACTACAAATCAAGTAGGAAGGTCCCTACCTCAAAGACACGAGAAAATTTTTATGTTTCTTTTCTTCCTTGTGCTGCAGAATTTTGTTGACCTAGCAGGAAGCGAGCGTGCCTCTCAGGCATTGTCAGCTGGTGCAAGATTGAAAGAAGGTTGCCACATAAATCGGAGTTTACTGACCCTTGGAACTGTCATTCGAAAACTAAGGTTATCTGCATCTTAAGGCCTCCTTCCGCTGATTTGTTTTCTAGGTTTCTAATGATCGTCTTTTAGTTTCATTGTGTAAGGGTTTCTTTTTCTGATTTCCCTCACTTGTATGTCAAGAATATCAACAATTTCCAGCTTATGCTTTTTAGTAACCGTGTTATTAGAATTTCAGGCTCTTCTGGACTTGAAAATTAGTTTCCCAGTGGCTTTTGTTGTTGTTGTTGTTGTTTTACATCCGCCTAGCTTTTCCAATATCAAGCATTATGATAGCCTTTTACAAAAATTAATTTCTACATTCTCTAGTGGATAATATTTTTGCCTCTGGAACTATCTTGAGATGCTTTCTCTGAAGATGCATGGAAGCTAGAGATTTGTTTATTATATGATATGAGCTAGTGATTCTGATTAATCCACTAAGCCAAATTAAAAAAAATAGGGAAGGAAAAATGAAAACTAAAATACAAGATGCAAATTCAATATTATCTATATGGTGTGGTTCATGACTGCAATTACATATTTACAAGGAAACAGACATAATTGGTATATTTTCCCAACCTATTTGGTTGTCAAGATTTAATTATTCGTCTATTTCCTCTCTGGTGCAGCAAGGGAAGAGGTGGGCACATTCCATACAGAGATTCCAAGCTGACTCGTATACTGCAATCTTCCCTAGGAGGGAATGCAAGAACTGCTATCATTTGCACTATGAGTCCAGCGAGAAGTCACACCGAGCAATCAAGAAACACTCTCCTATTTGCCGCTTGTGCCAAAGAGGTAGCGACAAGTGCACAAGTCAACGTGGTAATGTCAGACAAAGCATTGGTAAAGTATTTGCAAAAGGAATTGGCAAGACTGGAGTCTGACTTGAGAGGTGCTGGGCCTGGCAAAGATACGTCTCATTCACAGGCATTGTTAAGAGAGAAGGATGCGCAGATTCAAAAGGTTGTCTTCTACAATTCCATGTTCAAAAGTTGGAAAACAGACGTACTCTCATGCATGTGCACTACACAAAGCTAACTCCAATATTGCATTTACACTGACCCATTATGTGGAAAATGCTGAAGGCAGGACGCTTCACCGCCCACCCTTTTTGTTATTTATATCAGATTTATTCATGCACCCAATGGCCAATGTTTCATACACTTTGCCTAATTACCTTGAGAAGTTTCTTGTTTTCATGCCAATGTCGGTTGCAGTTCAAATTGTTCTGCATTCAGCCGGCTGAAGTTTCTTACTGTCTAAGCATGAATAACCTGTCCTGTTGTGTTTAGATGGAGCAAGAAATAAAAGAGCTGATTCAGCAGCGAGATCTTTCTCAGTCTCGTCTTGAGGATCTGCTTCGAGTGGTAGGGGATGATGAAGCTTCAAGAGTATGGGTGTTCAGCTTTACTATTGAGAATCCACTTCTGTTGCATCTCTAAGGATATTCTCTAACTACTAATTCCTTTCCTGCTCTGAAACAGGAAGGGCATTCCCATGCATCCGATGCAAGTGAACATGAGTATTCATCGGCTGAATCATTAGGGGTTGTTGGTCACGATTTAGATTCTCGTATGTTGAAGTTTAATGCCTCAAAGCGTTCTAAAGAGTACAGCGATGATGACTCCAATGAAGAACACTTACAGCTCCCTGAAATATCGGAAGATCAGATGCTTTTCAATGGTTCCAACCTCCGGGTCTCAATCGGCAGTCCAGTTATTGGATCATTTGCACAGAAAGGCGTAGAGCAGATCTCTCATGATGTCAATAGTGATGCTGGGGATAGTTGCAAGGAAGTTCGCTGTATTGAGGTTAATACCAGAAAAAAAGAGTCTAATGAACAAGTTGACATTCCGTTGCCAACGTCTGGCACCACATATGAGAAAGACCAAGAATCCAACATTGGGCTGGATTCTATCCATAATGCAATGGAGAAGCAAATCCATGGTGTTCAAAAATCCATCAATAGTCCTCTGAAACCATACTGTGAAGAATCATGCCACTGGCCTTTAACCATAGACTTATCTAGCTTCAAAGGAGTGCGTTTGAGCAGAAGCAGAAGCTGCAGAGCATCTCTGATGGCTAGCTCATATTCTCCCTTGTTTCAACCAGCAGAACAAAATGAAAATACACCACCTGGTGATTTGGGGAGAGACTTTCCTGGAAGGCCTAAAGACAGTGGTTGTCAGAAAAGACTGCGTGCATTAAGTTACGAAAATGAAGAATGGTCGAGAAAATTATCTGAGAATTCTCGATTGACTTCTTCTGGTGAATTGTTAAACAATCAGAACAGCAAGTCTGCTGCTGAAGAGAGTATAACTAGCATCCGTAGTTTCGTTAAGGGATTGAAGGAGATGGCTCAGCTTCAATACGAGAGACAGTTCATGGATGATGAGGTGCTAATTCATTTGTGAATAATTATAGAAGTCCTTTATCCGTATAGCATTTTTATGTAACAGCATGATTTGATAAAAATCTTGCTTCCTGTATACATATCATTCACTAAACAGTGTATTCTTATTCCTGGATATGTGCAGGCAGAAGAAGGAAAGGCTATCAATGGCATTCAATCCAAAAAGACTTCAAGAGATGTAGGCCTGGATCCAATGCAAATTCCTCCAGAATCTCCATCCAAATGGCCTGTGGAATTTGACAGGCTACAGAGGGAGATTTTTGAGCTATGGGATGCTTGCAATGTTTCCTTGGTCCACAGAACTTACTTTTTCCTGCTTTTCAAAGGCGATCCTGCTGACTCAATATATATGGAAGTCGAGCAGCGAAGGCTTTCTTTTCTCAGGAACACCTTCTCTCAGGGAAGCAATGGCACACGGGCTGTGGAAGATGGTCGGATTATCACACCAGCATCCAGGTATAATTATGTAGTTGTTCGGTGATAAATTTTCTTTCTTATGCCTGCAACAGTTATATATCTTGGTTTTGAGTTCCTTACTAATGAGGAGAATTACACATTACAACTAGGGGTGGGAATTGGGACGGGTCATACTGGGTCAGGATTTGCCCAACCTTGACCCTACTTTTTCAAAATTGAATTTGACTATATTTTTATACCGGGTCATGACAATGTCAGTTTGACTCTCGTTTTTTTTTTAAAATAAGTTCCAAGACAAATATCGGGTTGGTATCGGACCGGTTTCAAAACAGTGAGTCGAGTAAAAAATACATGTCAAATTAGGTAATTTTAAGAATTTATATACCTATCAAATGTAAAAATATATCTATACTAAATTTAAATGTTATACGCTTCAATATTTTACTAATTATTAAAAAACACATCATTAATAAAACAAAACATGAGAAAAGATAGTATAAAATTATTAAAATAAGTTAATACATAATTATACGTAAGAGTTATATATGTGTAAATCCTTCTTATTGATTCTTATATTGATTTCTGGATAAATGAATTCTACTACTGTTGAAAGCAAATAATAATAAGATTTAAACATAAGTTTATAATTTTTAATAAATTAATATATATGGGACGGGTTGGACTTTTCAGGTCGGGATATGGTCAACACACCCTAACCCTATTTTTGAATTCGGGTAAAAAAATATTTGTTTTACCCGGTCAAGGCCGGATCGGGTAAAGGTCGGGTCACGGGTCGACCCGCCACTGTGCCCACCCCTAATTGCAACTTAGAACAAGAAAGAATGTATAAAAATAATAATAAAAAAAAAGAACTAGAATTCAGGCAAAAAACAATTCAGACATGAACAAGTTGCAACTCTCAGACCATAGACAATGAGCCAAGTAGTGCACCTTAAGGCGCTTGTACCCTGCATCAAAATCTTTGGTACTGTGGAATGCTTAATTAGAAACTGACCAAACACTGATGACATTCTCGGTACTTGACAGCACCCGTTAGATTGCAAGTTGCTCTTTTGCAAGAAAACTGGAATCAATCTCAAGAAATAAGATTGCTGGAGGTAGTTATAATATCATATAAGAGAATAAAAGAAGGGTGGTGCCTGATACACCCCTTACTAAATAATGCCTCATCCGAGCACACCCATCATTGTTAACATTGTGATGTTCTATTGGTTTTGACATATGAGCCATCACGTACTTGAGAAGATACTGTAGCTAACCTAACTTATGGGTTGATTGTTGTGACTATAGTGCAAAGGCTATTCGACGCGAGAGGGAGATGCTGAGCAAACAAATGCTGAAGAGATTGTCTGAGGAGGAAAGAGAGAGGCTGTTCAAGAAGTGGGGAATTGGGTTGGACACGAAGCAGAGGCGGGTACAGCTAGGCCGCCTGCTGTGGACCAAGACAGATGATATTGATCACATCAAGGCCAGTGCAGACGTGGTGGCAAGGTCGGTAGGGTTCCAGGCAGATGGACAGGCTCTGAAAGAGATGTTCGGCCTCAGCTTTAGCCCCCAGTGGGGCAAGCAGAGGTCACAAAGCTGGAAGAATGGCATCCTATAGCACAAAATTCAACAACATTCATGAAGCCTCTGCAACATAGAGAAGAGAAATGGAAATGTACAAGCAACAACACAATCCCCCCAAAATGTTTTAGCTACTACATTCAGAGCTGCATTTGGATTTTGCATAAATGGAAGGAAGGGTAATATTCAATTCCAACACCGACTAATCACAGTTTCGAGCATGTGCGCCAGTGGTAGTCCTCAGACTGCAACATGTACGGTTCTTACTGGATCCCGATTGCATGCTGCATGCTCCCAGGCGCATGCAATCCGGGTCCGTTCTTACTACCCCGACTTGCAATGAACAAAATGGAAATTTGGAGCCTGTATAAGTTTGAGAACATGCTTTGCTGTGTAAACTCAAGTTTCTTTGGTTAGTTTGTTCGATTGTATTAACCTGCTTCCATTGCCATTTGAATCATAAATTCTTGGGAAAAGTTCTTTTTTTCCGGTCGATCGATCGTATTTTTTGCACACTCTTGATTGGATTGTAGACACGTCTGTAAATTTACGAGAATTAGCCAATTAACAGAAATTGATGGTGATTCCTTGTTTTATGATTTTATCTGTCATTGCTTGCTGTTTTGTTTCTCCGTCTTGTTTGATCTTCCTTCAACCTTTCCCATATTTTTATGGGATAGAGACTGGATGGGGAGGTTTTTGGGGGACAACGGGTGAGTTGGCTTGTATAATATTTCTAATGATTTTCACTATTTTAGCAAATATATAGTCCGAATGAAAAGTCGTTGCGGCGTAAACTATAATTCAAATTAAAAAATATAAGGTAAATTCCATATATACTCATGAATCGTATCTTTAATTTAACTTATACCCATAAACTTTCAAAAATGTCTTTCATATTCATACATTTTCACCCTAATTTCACATATACTCACATTCTTAAGAATCCGTTAAATGGTCCGTTAGCCTTTTTATAAGATGAAAAATACGCTCAAGCCTTAATACAATTCGAAATTATTTTTCTCAAAATTAAAGATTTATATTCAAATAATATATTATTTTATACTTATAAACTCATTATAATATGATTTTTTAGCTATAAAATTATAATTAGGGATGGACGTATTCATTATTTCATAGGAAGTTTATAGCTCATTTAATGAATCCATAACAGTGTAGGCATATGTGAAATTAGGAAAAAAAATTCATGAATATATATAAGAAGCATTTTTGAAAGTTGATAGATATAAATAAAATTAAGGGTAAAATTCATGAGTATTTAAAAAATTCACCCAAAAATATATAGTATAGTACTTAAAAATTATTATTGTCAGCATTCTTTGGACTAGAATGCAATTTCGGATGAACATTGCAGCATCGAACGGTAATGAAGGGTGAACAAATTACTAAATAAATTAAGCTAAATATAATGAATAAAGTATATTTATCATTAATAATCAAAGTAACCTAAAATGAACGAGGTATCACCCAAGTAGGATTCATATAATTAGAACCCTATGAGTTATTTACTATAAGCAAATTGATAAAATAACCCTCCCCAGTTAAAAGTGTGGTATGTGTCACGATCTTTATAATAAAGTGAGTAGGTTAATACTGGTATTAAATTCGAAGGCCAGCATTGCCTCCTTATAATGCTAAAAAAAAAGTGAGCAGGCTAATGTTAGAGTGGTTTTTAAATTTTTTAAGGTGTGTTTGGAAAATAATAAAACTTTTAGATAAAAAGTTTTTTGTGTAAAACTTTTTTAAATTAGTAGAGAATGATGTATTATGTAGGAGTAATAATGAGTTGTAAAGAGAATAAAGTTAAAATTGATAAAATTAGTTGTATGAGTAGTTATGTAAAAATGAATAAAAATAGAGAAATTGTATAAAAAAATATGAATAAATAATTTTAAAATATGATACGTATAGAGAATGAAAAGTTTTTATTAAAAACAAACATATCCTTAATTGTTCTATATGAAATGTTACTTGCAAAACCCATAAATTCTTACAAAATTTTTATAACCAATTTACGTTATAAAGAGGAAGATTAAATCTCCTTATATGCAGACATTGTAGAGGCACTGCTCCCATTGAAATTCAATTTCAGACCAGTGGCGAGAAGCCCACAGCTGTTACAACCAAGCTACGGTTTTGTTGGCAAGTGGTCCTCCAAATGATATTGGTTGAAGATGAAAAGGAGGTGCTGGTCAATTCCCGCGTGTGGAAGGAATGAATGATCATAATAAGCATTTGTGGCCCACCGTACTTTTCTGCAGGTGGAGTGAAGAAATAGATGATAAAATTTGAAACATGTGGCGGGGATTTTAAAGCACGTCTTGAATGCAAAGACGGATCCGAAATTGGTAGGCTATATTACCTTTAAGAATCCCATCCACCCACATACCGATGTGGACATCACCCTCCCGAAATCTCAATGGGTCGGGGCCACCTTCATCAAAATTCTAAACGATTCAAAATGGAATGGCAAAGGCCATGCGATAAAAGCAGCTGCACCATATGATAGTACTAGTTGCAGACCCAAGGCTTCATGCAGTGCCCATTGAATAAATTTGCAAAGGGTGGGGGAAGGGGGGTGGAGGAAAAAAAGAGGGGTCCGAAGCCACATGATCTTCCATGATGAAACCATAAAGAAAGAAACCGAAGGATGACATCCGAATGATACAAGTCCAGTCACGATGAAACGCTGCCCAAAAATATCCAATTTCCTCTTTTTCCTTGTCAGGTTGTAACTTGGGTAGGACATAATTGACAAAGGTGCAACTCAGGCTCATGAAATTCGAGTTTATTTTAACCATAATCCTAACTCTATTTATAAAATATGAACCCTAGCCCTATATGTAAAACCTAAACCCTAACTCTATTTTTGAAAATCGGGTTTGGGTTGGGTTTCGGGTTGAAATTTAGGTTGATAAATCTACATTTTATTTAAGAGTAATAGGTTTAAAATTTTATATTAATGTATAATAATAACAAATTATATAAGTAAACATAATCATATACAGTTAAACTACATATTTTTAAAAAATATAACAATATAAAGAAAATGAGTGATCATGTTAGTCAGGGCTAAGCAAATGTCTCGCTTAGCTCACATAAAAAAACTCATTTACAATAACTTTTTTCTCTTTATATACATGTTTATCTAAGTGTATTTAACATATAAACCAAGTTTTACCATTTTTAAACATGTGTATATATATTTTTTTAGATTTTCAAACATCTGTGTGTATATATATATATATATTTAAAATACTCTTATCTTTAAAAATCTAAAAAAATATATACATATATCCAAAAATTGTAAAACTTGTTTTATACATTCAATACAATTAAATAAATAAGTGTATGAAGAAAAAACAAAAAAATTATGGTAAATGAGTTTTTTGAAGTGGGCTAAGTGGGGCATTTGCTTAACCCAAGCTAATATGATCATTCATCTATAAAGAATATCTTTACAAAAAAATTAACATAAAAAACAAGATAAATGAAAAAGATTATAGAAATAAAAGATAAATATAAATGAAAATAATATAATTTATTTATAATATAATTACAATATGTCAAATGTGTATTTAAATATAAATATGAATAACATAAAATACAAAATATAAAGAAATATTGTTTAGATATTATATATAAAATATATTTTATAATAAATAAAATAAAATTGGGCTTGGATTCACTTGAAATCGAATCCTATCACATTTATAAATTGGGTTCATTGGGTTCGGATTGTAAAAAAACGAGTTTTAACACCGTTAGAGATCAGGTTTAGAGGGTCGGTACCTTAAAATATAGGAGAGTAAATTTCTATTTCTATACTAACAGAGCAAAGTAGGTTGTAAGTAAAAAAAAAAATACTCAATTCAATTATAATATGGTAGATTCTAATGTCCAAGACCCTAATTACTAATATAAATTAATGTATATTTTATGAAATATCTTTTATATTGAAAAATATAAATAAATTTTTTAAAATATATAGAAACTTATTAATTTAATTTATTGTTTAATAAATGTAATTTAAATTTTATATTATTATCATCTTGATTATAGATTTTTAAATAAAGTTTATAATAAAATTATAATTTTCAAATATAATATAAAGAGTATTTTACAAAACTTAAACCGAAACTAAACTGACCTTAAAAAATTGGATAGGGTAGGCATAGAGACAATCTAACCTAGAACGTAGTTGAATAAGAATTTTTAGAATAGAATAAATCTAATACCCACCCTGAACCGGACCTGCTCAATCCAAGTTGCATCTCAATAACCCTTATACACTTAAGGCCCAAAAGCCAATACAGCTCTACATATCAACTAGTTATTTCTCGTGGAAATTAAATCAACAAATTAATAATTTAATAGGCATTCATTCATAATATTGCTTGCACAAAGAGCATGTATTTTCAAGCTATTTTAAATATTTAGGCTACTTATTAATTTGTAGTTATACTTGTGCCTTTTATCCATGATAATAATTTTTACCAACATCTTCAAAATATTCCTAAAAATTTGCTAAAGCTTTTTAGGAATATTTCTAGAAATACCCAATATAAGTTTTTGAGGATGTTTTTACAATTATAGGGTGTTTCTAGAGGTTAAATAAATCAATAGATAAAGACCATTAATAAATTCGAGATACAAGAATTTATGTCATTTTAAAAAGTATTGTTATGAACTTTAGGCATTTTTCAAATATTTTAAAGAACTAATTAAACTATAATTATAGGTAAAGAACATAATCATTCCTTCAAATACGGAGTCCAATCCAATGCACCCGGGTGCATTCAGCCTCAATGCACCCGGGTGCACTGCACCTATTTTTTTTATTTTTTTTAAAATTTTTTCATTAAGCTGTTAATATAGGTTTATTTAACATATGTATCAATTTTTACTATTTTTGGAGATTTTTAGATATTTTTTTTAGATTTTTTAAAATCAGTGGCATTTTCGGTAATTTAAAATTACGAAAAATGCCACTGATTTTTAAAAATCTAAAAAAAATATCTAAAAATCTCCAAAAATAGTAAAAATTGATAAATATGTTAAATAAACCTATATTAACCATTGTATAAAAAAAAATTTTAAAAAAATAAAAAAAATAGGTGCAGGGCACCCGGGTGCATTGAGGCTGAATGCACCCGGGTGCACTGGATTGGTTCCCTGCAAATACACCTTTTTTCCGCCTTTATGACTTACTGGGTCACGACCAGCCGACCGGGAATGCTTATGATGTTGCTCGACATCAGGCCCAGCTAATCCTTCAAACGGCTGATGGGCGCTGATTGCTCCACATCAGGCCCAGCTATTCCTTCAAACGGCTGATGGGCGTTGATCACAGCCGTAAATCTCCGAGAAGTTCAGACGCAAACAGATGCAGTCTAAGACTTCCCTGTAAATCTCCGAGAGAGAGAGAGAGAAAGAGAGAGAGAGAGAGGGAACGAAGAGGAGATGAGTTTGAGCACAGCATCGTATTTAGCGCGGAGGGCGGCGCAGAAGGAGAGGGTGAGAATCCTGTACAGGAGGGCGCTCAAGGACACTCTCAATTGGGCCGTTCATCGCCATCTCTTCTACGATGACGTATGTTTTCTATTCCTCCTGGTCATAATCATGTCGAGAAGTTCATTTCTTTAAAATTCAAATGTTCAGTTCTAGCCCTTGTTTTCCATGTCGATCCATAGGCCGTGGCTTGTTACTCTCCGGGGTTAGTTTTATTAGGGTTTTCTTATGGAATCGGATCCAACAGCTACAGCTCTGTTTCTCTCATTTCTGTGTTGGGATTGAATAATGGCTCACAATTTTCCAGCTGAGATAACACATAAAGGGTGGCTTGGCACTGTTTCGAACGGTTCATCCAAAGTTCGGTGGCTTCATCGCAACTATTTCCAAGGGATTTGCATTCCAGACCACTAAATGCAGCTTAGTAGCTGACCCATTTGCTAGAGAACCTGAATCCACCACATGAGCTCTTGTATTGATTCTGTTCTAGAATCATTTCTTATCTAGATGAAGCATTTAATTTCCTTTTTCTCCTTTGTTTCTTTTTCTTTTTTAAAGCTTTTCTTGTTTCTTATTTTCCCAACTATTGCAGGCTGATAGGTTGAGGGAAAGATTCGAGGCGAACAAACATGTGGTACGTTTAGTTTGTAGGAGCAATTTCAGGCCAAACAATTACTATTGAATTTCTTTTCAAGTACTTAAAAGATGTGGAACTTGTTGCATTTGTATTTTTTTTCTTTTTAAATTCCAAAGTGTTGCGTTGGCAAGGTCTATGGGGAGTTTATTTGGGCGGTAAGTTTGAAAGCTTTAGAATCTTGCACTTTCACTTTGGCTTAAGCATTGGGGATTTAAGATAAATATGGTCGAGATCAAATAATAATTTGCAGTTTTTCTAGCTTCTTACAATTATGCTAGAATTTTTCTTTCGAGGCTTGCTACACGGTTGCCCTCGTAATTATATTTATAAGACTATATTCATTGTCACTTGTTTCCTCAAGGAATAATGCTCTATTATTTTCCATTTCATGGCTTGGTTTTACTATCAACAAAAGGCAAGCAGTAGTAAGGCATATGAATTCTTATTATGTTTTAACAGTCTTTTATTATCGTGCTATGCCAAGAGGTTCTGAGCTGAAAATTTTCCTAAATAAGTAATTATATTCATTTGGATTCTTGAAAGTTGCAAACTTTGTGGCTTTGCAGGATGATCTTAATGTTATTGAGAGATTGATAGAAGACGGTGAAATACAATATAACAAGTGGCAGCACCCTGATCCTTACATTGGTAGGGCAGCAAAAGAAACAAACTTCCTCATATTTTGATTCTGTCATTGGCCTTGTTGTATAACTTATTACTTATCTTCTTGTATCACGTGCCAAATGTTCCTCAAGTCAAGTCATCCATCATACTTGTTTTCAAACCTACTTTTATGATACTAAAAATCATCTTAATTGGAAATTTATGTAAGCCATAACTAATCAAAACATATCAAATTGATCATGAATGTTTTCGTGATTTCGAGTTCCACCTAGGTTTTCAATTGAAGTATAGTTCATTGCATGTGTCTATTCCTTAACAATACAATCTATTGAGTTCTCTTCGCTAAAACTTATTGATTTGCAGCCCATTTTATATTCAAATAAGATGCTTAGATAGAAGCAAATAGATGGACAGAGTCATTGGAAATTGATCTGATTGCCTGGAACAGCTTTATTTTCATGGCAGATGTGGCTTTGGCATTGGTCGAGGTGCCTTAAATAATTATTGATCAGTGTAGCTTAGCAACAACTGTAGGTTTAAGCCAGGAGCTTTGCCTCGAGTTTTATTACAGAATTCCATAGCAGTTGAAACTTCCACATACAGAACGCTGATTTTTCCTGGTGTGATTCATGGAAGTAGACTGACAATACCATGCCTGTGAACATAAAAGAAAAAAAGTCAATGCGTTGATAAAACTGTGCTAATAGACTTAGCTGGACCAGTGTAAATCAGAAAAAAATTTAACTGCAATGCCAACTCTGACACATACTAGACCTAGATTGACTTTTCTAGGTGATTAAATTATTCATTCAGAACCTGATGATCAGAATTCTAAATGAAAAGGGAAGTCTACAAGTAGACCATGCTGAGAGTTCCAACTATAGAATTCCTGTTTAATCATGATCTCTGGATCGTCGGCTAGCTTCATGTTATTTCCTTTCAGGGAAAATGAAACCGCGACTACTTTGTCACAATGCCGGTACTGGCATTGCATGATTTTATGTTATGTATTTTGTTTCCTTACAATGCTCTTGCTTTTTTATTGCACTATTTGCTATAAAAGTCAAACCTTTAGAGTTTTCAAAACAATACACTAGTTGCATCTTCTTCTTTTGAGAGTAGATTTCTTCGTTCTGGTTCTTATTACTATTTCTCCAGTTGGCATCCTCTTGCTACTTTTATGATTGTGGTTTAATGTTTTTTTACCTTTATCTAAATGAATAGTTCCTTGGGCTCCTGGTGGCTCGAAGTTTACAAGAAATCCAGAACCACCCAAGGGGGTAAGATTTTTCCATTGTAGAGGACTTCAATTTTTCAGTGACTTTTATTACTGCTGGTGAATGCATGCGTGAATGTTTTGCATCTGATGACATGCATCATGATGCACAGCAATCTAAATTGCTTAAATCTAATGACATCAGCAACTGAGCATGCTGCAAGATCAGTGGCCAACTGGCCATAACCTAAGAATGGAATGTATTGATCAGGACATAGCACCAAAAAAATTGTACACCCTTACGCCCCCACTTGACAAAAATGCTCCTTACAAGTATCTTAACCAACCCACAAAGGTGACTCACTAAGGCCTAGATGCCATTGACTATCATATACATGTAAAGTTGAAAAAATTGGAGTAAGCAAAGGTGAACTACTGAAGGTTCCAATCTATATTTGTCCAAGGTTGCTTTTATAAAAATCTTTAATTTCTTTTTCTGTTCTCCTTATAAGAATATTCTCTGCAATTGTGTACTCAGAAAGAATAAAAATTTTCAAGTTTGGATTCTGATGCTATTAGATGTGCCTCAATCCAAGGTTTCTAAGGAATGAGAAAATCACTATAACTAAGAAACTGCAGCTGCATAATGCGGTCAAGTCCAATCTGATCAATAGTATTTTGTCTGCAATTTAAATGCCTATTAAACAGAAATTTTACCTAGTCATCGAACTGTGAGGTGCTTACTGCACTTTCAAAGATAAAGTCATCCAGTTGTCATGTTTCAATGTAGTGTCCGGGTCAGGGATTGGGATAGTTTCTATTCATGTGGTTATGCCAGTGTATTTCACTATTTTCTCCAATTCATGTTAACATGCATTTAGGCCTACATAGAAATATGCACATCATGGAAACACGTGCTATTAACTATTGTACTGTTAAGGTTGTAGCTGCAGCTCTTGTTTTGTCTATTTCCTGATTGTCAATTGGTTCTCTGTGATCACTTCCTTTGTTTTTGCCTTGGATCACTATTATGGCCAGAATACTTTCCTGCTTACATATGCTTAGGGGGGGGGGGGGGGGGGGTTAAGAGAGACAGAGAGAGGATTAATATCATTTTTTCACCCCAAAAGTGCAAACGTAAGCATTAACTTGATGGGAAGTCTGTTATTGGGTTTTGGTAGATGGTTACGATCAACCTATGTAGTCATACATCTTCTGAAGTCCTGTTTTATATTTTTATGTAGTCTGATTCCTTGCTTTGAACATTACTTGTTTTGTAGCCTGCTTGCACTTGTAGTGCTAAAAATATGAATTGCAGATATTTGCTGCTCTTGAATCCCTTGCTATATTTCATAATGGATGCAGATCGAGATTATCTATGACTATGGCCGAGAAGATAACAACTGAATCCAGCAATGCACCTGGCTCTGCTAATAATGTCGGGGACGTTTTACCACCCTTGTTGCCATTTGTCTGAATCACTCTTGTGTACCTGCAACTGTTTAAACTCCTGGTGTCTATTCTCTGTGCTTGTTTAACTGGACAAGTGCCAAGAAATACAATTTTCTTGGATTTTTTTTTTTTTTTTTATGTTTGATACATGCACATTTCCAAATTGAATCTGCACTGCCCTGATCACAGGATATATGGGCAAGCTGACTGAATGGGGCTTGTGGATTACGTCTACATTTGTAAATCTTTTGGGCATTGCCTTGAAGCTAGTTGCCCATCACGTGGGTCTACGTAGCTTGCTGATAAAACCTAATACATTAGCCAATTTGAGCGATTCATATTGTTGCCTGATTGTGTGGAGTATGTTGATTTTTTTGAATAGTCAAATCTAATTCGGTCTAAAACAGCACTGATGGTTTAGAAAATTCGAAACTCTTAAATATTTCACTGTTAAATGCTGAAGTCATCACAATCCACAAACATCTCTCCTATCATCACAGCCGTTTGTAACTTAGGAGCGTTTTTGTCTGTCTCGGAAAAAAAAAAAAAAAAAAGAAAAGAAAAGGATCATGAAAAACACAAGCCGGTTTTGGCACCACGGCTGTGATTTGGGGTCCAAATGTGGCAGAATTTGACCTCGTTCAGTTGCACGGTATGGGTCCTATAGGCAATATTTGAATAGTACTACTAAAATTACCATTTGGATTAATAAGTACTATGTATAAAATTCCATAAGCCAGGGGGTGATTTTACCTTTTTTAAAAACCTGGTTTGACCTTGTTTTTAACTCTACTTTAATATCGGACGGGTCGACCGGTGAGTTGATATCGAGGTGATTGATTGTACAAAAAATGCCAGTCAAATGTAATAATTTTAAGAATTTGTAGATATGTTGAATATAAAATCATGGGTGCGTTTGGTAATGAGCAAAAATTGTCAAGTTAAAACTTTTCAATTTAAAACTTTTCACTTTCCATAACTATCCTATTTTTTAATCATTTCTTCACATTTTCCTATACAACTATTCTACTTTTCAATCATTTATATACAATTACCATCACAACTAACCGATTTATTTCAACTTTATCCTATTTACTCCTCATCATTACCCCTATCATATTACATCATCTGACCACTTCTACTTTCTACAACTTTTCATCAAAAGTTTTATCCATTCTCAAACACACCTCATGTCTATATGAAATTTACAGGTTTGAGTGCTTTAACATTATACTAAATAGTGAGAGTAAAACACTTAGTAACGGCAAAAAAGCATTATTGAATATAGATAGTGTAATATCAAAATATATATATATATATAGATAATGTAACAAATTTATTGAAATGAGTTAATAAAACATTCATCAATGAAAATTTTCATTTGCAACTTGAATTAATATTTTAGGTTTAAAATTCAAATCAATTTTGAAAGTTTTTTTACTTTCTAAATATTTATTCTGTTTAAAGACTTATATCAAATCTATCATTATTATAAGACATAATTCTAAAAATTAAATTAAGTTAATCATAAATAATTTGAGAATTTTGAAAAATACAATAAGATTAAAAAATGTACTTATAATTTTTAATAAAATGAATATATGCAAACGAGTTGAGACATACTCAACTTATGTTGATCTTATTTTTGAATTTGAGTCAAAATTTTTAACTCATCCCTACAACCTAGTATGAAAATATTGGTTTGACCTGATTAAAAATGGTTCGAGTCACAGGTTGAACTAACTCAATTCCCAACCCAACTACCAAGCCATCTTAAGACTCGGAATTGCTGAACTGTAGCATGATATGGAGCCGAGCTAGGCCTATTGTTGTTTGGCTTTTGTGTGATGGCAAGATGATTGACGACGCTTTTTTTTTTTTTTTTAAAAAAAAAAAAAGGAAAAAACAGATTAGGTCATCCAGAATATTTATTTGCGATTTTTAGAAAATACAGATGAAAATCCGTTCAAGTGGACGAGTTTAATTCAACTCTCACCGATTGAGCAAAGCTTACAGCAAATGCGTGCGGCGCAGGTTTAAGGATCGGTTGTAAAAAGTTAAACTAATCTAATTCCACTTTAACTGGGCTTAAAAAAAATTAAAATGGTCAACACTCGATGATTAGGATTGACACCAGCGCGTGCAAATGTGTGTGTGCATGTAAGGTCCGGGGTTTGGATATGGACTGGGTTAGTAGCCTTCAACGACAAGCGCGATTATCTCTCACCAAGCTACATCCAAAGAGGACAAAGGATCAGTAGCCTTTAAGTAGTATAGCAGTGGGCGGATGGGTGGTACCTCGTTATGCGTACAGCGATCGTATGCGCCCGGGTGTATATAATTATTTTTTTTATTTTTTTTTCGAAATTTTTTTACACAATGGTTAATCTAAGTGTATTTAATATATGTGTAAATTTTTACCAATTTTAGATACTTTTATATATATATTTTTTAGATTTTTAAAAAATTAGTGGCATTTTTAGTAATTTAATTTTTAAAAATCTAAAAAAAATATCTAAAAGTTTCCAAAATTGGTAAAAATTTACACATATGTTAAATACACCTAGATTAACAACTTCATGAAAAAAATTTCAAAAAAAATAAGTGTAGTGAACCCGGGTGCATTGAGCCTCAATGCACCTGGTGCATACGATCGCTGGCCCTCAATATGCCAACGATGGCTAGGATAGCATGATTCCTTGCCCGACAATAGGTCCATCTTCTCTACTTCGTGGTAGTCCTCGCCGGACAATAGGTCCATCTCTCTCGTTCGTGTAGGGTTGTAAATATGATTGATCTCAACTAACCCAATCCAAATTATAATAAGATTAAATTAAAAATTTTAGAAAAAAATAAATTATATAACCCAAATTGAACCAACCCAATTTTAAAAGTATTTTGGTTTGAATAAAATGATTGTCAACCTGTCCCAACCCAATTTTATATGTTTATGTAAAATACAATAGATTATTAAAAAATAATCAAACATTAACACAGATTACATAAAAATTAACTAAACATTATTGCTTTGGAATAAGATTATTTAGCAATTATATTATTATATAAGTCAAAAAATGAAAAATATTTCTATAAAAAGTGTTAATTTTTATTCTTTCATTTAAATTTTATATTTTAAAATAGATTTAATTAAACAAAATATTTGCAAATATTATATTTATTAACCCAATTTCTAACCCAAACTAAAGCAATTTCTACAGGGTTAAAATAATGTTGAATTAAAGTGCAAAAAAAAAAGTTCGGCTAAGATTTTATAAGATTTTACCAGATGAATTAGGATTATATTTACTCCAACACAAGTCAAGCCGACTCAATTTATAGCTCTAATTCGTCCAAGTCAAGCCGACTCGATTTGTACCTCTAATTCGTGGTATCAGCTGGTCTGAATATGCAAGGGGCGTTCTTCTATTGGGCAGCCATTGCGTGTTAACATGTGGCGAAAACACAGCCATGTCCATGTGGTTCGGAAAAGGAGGTCCCTAAGACAGGTCGGAAAGCCCAAGGACCACCACTAATATGATCTAAATTAAAAAGACTCGTAACTGTCAGTCTCAATTTACATAAATAGATTTTCTTTAACAATTTTGATTAGATGGATGATATTAAAATTTTTCAATCAAGTCTTTAGACCGAAAAAGATTAAACAGGGAGGCCAGCCATTGCATATTTGAAGTCGACGTTCAAAGATCTAACATCGGCCTCAAATCAAACTCCTAATCAGTTTTGGAGTCGACTGCAGCAGTTATGAATCACCAATCCACTGAAATGTGGTCTGCATTTGCCCGCTACCAACCTCCATCTTTGCCCGCGTTGTTGTTATTTGATGTTTTCAACTATGGGCTTCCCTTTTATGTAACTGAAGTATAAAATCCCAACATTACTTCCCTTGGCACCTAACGTATGATAGATGCTACCATCCTCCAAGTAATTATCACTTAAAAAGCCACCATAGAATCAAATTGCTGCCAAACCTGAAATATCAAAATGGCAAAACAGCACCACAACTATCATAGGTCCAATCCAACGCATGACTAGCTTACCTCCCACACCCAGCTGATCCAAAAGGCACTTTCTTCAGGGCCATTAATGCGACTTCCAGAAGGTGAATTCCCCTCACAACCCAACAAAATTAAAATAACTAATTAAATCGGAGGAAGCATTATATCTTTCAATTTTCCTCTGACACTAAGAAATACTCAACCATGAATATTCACATTTCTAAGAATTAGAATTTTTCAGTAACTTATCTCGAGGACTAGTCAAAAGAAAGACCAGATAAAACATAACAGAGGTTATCAACTCTGAATGACTACTAGACAAAATTTATTATCAAGACCTGGATCCAATATAAGACCCGAAGGACCCAGACACACTCATAAGTTGGCAATCCTATTCTGAAGCATAATATTTTCCTATCTTTTCAAATTTTCCAACATTGGAGGACATAGTTTTCCAAACAATACCCAATGGAGGACCATCCCTCTCAAAAAAATCATTTCACCAATGTATTAATTCTTCCAGAAGTCTCTGCCACTGCTTAGAGTTCGGATGCCATCTATCTGGTATATAGCAAATGCACCAGTCGCCTGCTTTGTGTCTATTTGTGTGTGCACGCGTCTTAGAACCTTCTATTGGTTGATCTCTACAAACAAAAGTATTGCTAAAGGAAAATGTTACATCCAATTCATCATCATCACTATCGTAAGTCATTTCCCACCTTAGTGAGGTCAGCTATATGAATTCTGTTGTGTCATTCTTGATGATCAACGATCAAATTTTAAATAATCTTTAATGTTTTCATATCTTGTTTAAAATGTTACATCCAATTGGACCTTCAAAAAAGTAAAAAACCAATCTAAACGTGCGAGGACAAAATATGAACCCTGCGTAGTTTATTAGAGCCAGCAAAAAATGTATTGAGCAACACAACCATTGTTCTGCAATACATTGCCTGCAGAAAAATCACACCCCAACTGAAGAAAAAAGCCCGCCCTTTTTCCTTGAAAGAAAAAAAAAAGACGACTTGCCCTTCCAAGCAACCAGTTTACTTGACAAGCCCTTGGCAACTGACTCCTCTTACTAAATCAAGGTCTGCTAAACAATATGGCCGCACACATTCGGTAGAACAGAAAATAACATGAAATCTCAGCTCCTTGGGTATTGACTAATCTTAATTGTCACAGTTTTCATTGTCATTGCTGCAAGCCATCTGCCATACAAGGTCGGCTGAATAAATGCCATGATGCTTTCTTGTTTGCATTGGATTGTGTTCTTACTTATCCACACATGTTTGATCTTTTCTACCATTATCAATCCAAGCCATTCTTAGACGACTTCGTGCTCTATCATGTCCACCTTCTGCTTGAATTCATTCAGTCCTTCTAGCTGGTCTGCTCGCTTCTCAGCCTTTATTACAAATAATCAAACCACTGATTCTTTTCCCCTTGTCTCGTTGATTATGTATTGTATCATTAGATTTAGGTGCTACTTTTACAAACGAGTAATCACAGTATAATTTCTCTTAAATTAACACCCACCGATACTAGACAAGTTGGCAATTAGGTGGTTCATACTAAATACTGGCACAGCCCTCAAACAGGATGAAAGACAGCCAATTCTAAATGCGTGTTTCCCACTTCAACGAATGCAGATGGGATTGCTTCCACGGATCCATTTCTAGGTGTGTTTCAACAAACCACTCTTTACTTCCAGCAACACTTCGTTCGCACGATTGGAACCTTCTTAATTCTGGGAAGTTGCTCCCAAGTCCCAACCGAAACAAATTTCCATGTTTTCTTCTTCTTCCTCTTCCTTTCTGCTCTCTTACTACCAAACCCAGGAACTAATGAACCAAAAGCATCTTGGAACATCAATCTTAATGAGATCCACCGCACGATTAATCATTGATTCAAACAACAACACATTTGGAACCATTCTACCGTAAAAGTACATTAATGAACCTAATTAAGAACGATTGATTGGAAAAAAAATAGATGCACAAAGGTATAGACTTTTTGAGCTTCTCTAATATTTTGCGTATATGTTCTGCTCTGACAACCAAAGCCCTAGACTTGTTAGGAAAGGAGAGAGATTAGATGAGCTTGAAAGGGAGGGGCCAAGGAGTAGACCTGGGGACCTCCAACTTGTCCTTGAGCCTCTGAATCATCTTCTTTCTCTTGGGCCTGGCATTGCCGTAGGATCCCTTGAACCGCTTCCCTTTCTTTGTCCTCTTGTCGCCTCGCCCGCACACCTCTGCCTGCTCCATCCATGAAGCTGCAGCTGCAGCCGCAGCAGGAGCTGCTCTTCCATTCTGGCCAGCCAGCGCCATTCTCCTCGCCATCGTGCTGCACAGCTGCTGCATCATCGTCGCCATGGCTCGACCTCCGACTCTTCTCTGCAGCTGTGGAGGAAGCAGGGCTTAAAAGGTAGGACTATGCCGGTACTGGGCTTTCACTGGCTTATTTTGCCATCTAATCCGTGCTAAACCAGCCCATCCCAATACCTCGATTTTAAAAAACTAAAAAAATAAATAAATAATAATAATAATAAGGACATTCGGTCGTATTTGATTTGAGTAGTAATTCTGTTAGCCTGGTTAAGCAAATATTTTATTTAGATCACCTTAAAAAACTCATTTACAATAAAAAAAATTTATTTTTTCTTCGTACACTTGTTTATCTAAATGTAATTAACATATAAATCAAAATTTACCATTTTTGAATATGTTTATACATGTTTTTAGATTTTTAAAATTTTAAAAATCTCAAAAAAATATAAATATATCCAAAAATGATAAAATTTGGTTTATATGTTAAATACATTTAGATAACAAGTGTACGAAGAAAAAATAAAAAAATTTGTTGTAAATGAATTTTTTGAGGTTGGGCATTTGCTTAGCCCAAGCTAACAAGATCGTTCCTTATTTTGTAATTATAAAATCTATTGGTATTTTTGAAATATTTATATATTTTTTTAAAATGCAGAAAACGGCTCTTTCGGCTTAACTCACGAGGATTTGTAATGCAATCACTTCTGCTGAATAATTTTACAAAATGCTGTAAGAGATACAGGCAACTTTGTTCATACAATCCAAATAATTTTTGAGAAACTTTAATAGATTTGCATTTAAGATTCATTAGAAAAAGCAATTAAAAATCTTCTTCTCTGTGGAATTAAAAACAAAAAAGTACCACTGTAACAAAGCGAGAACTTTTCTTTATTATTATTATTTTTTTAAAGTTGGGCTTTCTCTTTTTTTAAAAAAAAAAAAATTATTTATGGCTGGAGCCCAGCGTTATGCAGCCGGTTGGAGACCATCCTTTGATAGGCCATGGGATTCAATACCCGGTTCTTGGGGCAACCGTCCTAAGGTAAGTTCACGGCTTTCTCACTTTGAAACGGTTGGTTTTCAATCCCACATTCAATTTTCAAAAATTTAACTCATTTATTATTTTTATCATAAATTTTTTAGTTAGTAAATGAAAGTTCATCAGGATTGGTGCATAGATTGGTCACACTAGATTTTGAAGCAATATCATGAGTTTTTATTCATCACCAGCACGTATCCAGTCATGGTCACGGGCGATTATTTGATACCGGATGCAAATGTTGGCGAAAAATATATTTTTTATTTTTTAAAAATTTTTTACATAACAGTTAATATAAGTATATTTAATCTACAAATCAAATTTTATCAATTTTGAAAAAATAACTACGCTTATATTAACAATTGTTTAAAAAAAAATTCTAAAAAAAGTAAAAAATATATATATTTGGCCCACTTGCAAATGAGCTGCAAATTAGGCGCAAATGATTGCTAGGAGTCACGATGATGATTTGATGATTTTGCATAGATTAATTTGTTGATATACTCATTTAGTTTGATGCTAATTACTGATTTACCCATATCGTTTCATGAATTGCATATTATTTCTATAAAATTTCACCAAAATTATTTGCACACTCATGTCAACGGCTGACATTTAACATCTGTTAGATAAAAAGTGTAATTTGTGATATATCTACTTACTTTGATGATAATTGCAGATATACCTACATTATTTCACAAATTGCATGTTACCCTTATAAAGTTTTACTAAAATTGCTTATGTACCCATGTTAACTGTCAACATATTACCCTTCGGGTAAACTCCTTCTACCTACATAAGTAAATTTTATAAACCAATATCGCTTTAAATAGGTTATTTTTGTGATTATTCAAAATTTTAATGCACGTATTAATAATTTCTGACAACAAAAAGATATCACGGGTATGTAAGCAATTTTAGTAAAACTTTGTGAGAATAATATACAATTTGTGAAATAATGTGGATATATCGGCAATTAATGTCAAATTAAATGCGTGTATTTCTGTATTATATCTGCAAGTTATTCTTTTTATTTAACAACATGTACTTCCATTAAATATTAGTCATTAATGTGAGTACGCAAGCAATTTTAATGAAACTTAGTGTGGTTTATGCAATTTATGAAATAATATAGGTATATCAACAATTAATGTCACACTAAGTGGGTATATTGCGAATTACTTTTTGCATATTTTAATTTAAAAAGTATAATAAATATAATTGATGAGTTAGATTTTAAATGTTGTGGTTTTCAAAATAAATAAAAGACATAAGGAAAATATATTATTTCTCCTTTCCATGCAAATATTATTCCTCTTTTAATTGCCATAATGGTAACAACGGTTGCTTGTCATCAATGATCAAACATGAGCTTAAAGACTACCGATTTTTTACCTACTTTTCCACCAATAAAAAGTATAAACAATAATAGAAAAAATGAAATCATTCCAATGAGTAAGAATAACAGTAACGATTGAGAAAAAAAAAAGAAAAACTGTAGACGCACGTGCGCGTGTGTATATATATATTGGTCCTGCTTTTATATAATCGGGTTACATAGAAGTGGACCTACGTAATCCCTTCAAAATCTAAGATTTTGATTCTTAATAGAAAATTCAATTCATTTATTGTATTTAACATTATTTTTTTTATTTAAAAGACCAAGTTTCATCCCAATCAAGTATGTCCATGGGACATATTTATTAAAAAAAATATATTCATGTGTAAATTATAAAAAATGCTTAGATCTATTTACACATATGTTAGAATGTAATAATACTTTATAGAATCATTTATTTATATAAAATTGATATTTTGAATAGTGATCTTAGACACGTGTATGAAATCCTAGGGTTATGAACCCTAGATAATATATTAATAAAATATATATTCATGAGTATGAAAATATGTGGGAATAGAGGTTAAAATAATTAATTATGAAATTCGGATATAGTGCACGTGAATAGTAAACGTGGGATTAAGGAATATGTTAAGTTAATCACTTTGGATTAACTTAATCATAAAAGAAGAAAAAGGAAGCTTCCCACTAAAGGAGAAAATTGCTTTTTGGATAAAAATAATAATTTTCGGATTTTTATGGATTTTTGTGAAGAAAATGAAGAAAAATTCATATCTTGCAATCCGTACATCGGATTGAGATGAATTTTTTTATGGATGGCCAAAATATGATGATGAACATGATGAGTGGTCCAAGATTGATCAAAAATAAAAAATCAAGGGTCAAGATGACACGTCAAATGATGATAAAAAAGTAACTTCTCTTTTTCATTAAATAGCTTTTGACTTTTTATTTAAATCAATAATTAAAAATAAAAAAAATTAAATGAAATGGCTGCTGCAGCAGGGGGCAGTTGGAGGATTGACCAAAATCAATGATCCATGATCAACCTCATCTTTAATCAACGGCTAAGATTTATTTAGCCTAAATTAAATAATTTTAAAAATAAAAAATAGGTAAAAAATAGGGCTACATAGGGGGGCTGGAGCAGGCCTAGGGTGGGCAGCACATGGCTCAAAGCATTTTTTAAAATTAAAAAGAAATACCAATTTATAATTAAATACCTCAAAGCTAGGAGGTAAATTCTAAATTCTTGAAAAATCCAACACTATAAATAGGGCAGCAGGTGGAACGTCCAAGACCAAGAAATCCCAGTCCATTTGAGCCATTCCAAGCCCCCAAACCATCCCACACGTTCAAGGAAAGAAAGGAGTAAGTTAGAGAGAGGAAGTGTGAGAAAAAGAGGCGTATCTCCACTTCAGGTAAGCGATTTCTACCCAAATTTCTTTTTGATGTTAAGTAGGGTAAAAGCATGCTTAGATAATGCCTAAGCATGAGAAAATAAGTATAGATATAATGCCTAATTGAAATTATGCCGAAACATCAAAAATTTGGAGCGAAAATGGAGCATTCGGGAGATAACATATGATATGTGTAAATAATGCTCCAAAAATGATAAATGATAATTTGGGATGTATGAATATGATAAATATGATGTTGGAATGATAATATATTAATTTCATAATTTTTGGAATTAAGGATTATGCTTAAGTGAATTTATGTTATTTTCAGTGTATGTAGAAAGTGATTTTTTTAGCCAAGTAAATGATGATAAATTTAAAATGTATGAAATTTTCCATGATATACTAAGCATAAGTTATGTCATGGTATTTTTTATTTTTGGAAAAAATATCAATTTTGGAACCCATGAACAGTAACCACGTCTCTGTGAACAGTAACTTGGGATGAACAGTAACTGATACAGTGATTTGCTACAGTAACAGCGTGATTTTGGAGAAAATTTGAGATTAATATTTAAATATAATGATGGAATTTTTGAGGAACCTATGGATAAAAATATCCATATAAAGAAATAATGCTCAAATATTATAGAGCATGCATGGGAAGCAGCTTGAATAGAAGAAATAAAATAACCTTTTTCTTTGAATAGGAAAAGGAAAAGAAAAAGTCGAGGACACCAACTGAGAAGGTAAGCAAGCTATACATTTTCTAAAATGTTTCTAAATGATTGCAAATTATTTGCTTACATATTTTATGAATTTATTTAAGTACGATCATTCCTATAATGTTTTACCTGAAATGATTGCTAACTGCTTGTTAAATTACTTTCTAAATGATTTATCAAGTTTTATGGAGCATGTCATGCCGGCATATGTATGTATGAACATAGTGCACAAGGAAGAGGCTTTGGTGGAGATAGTAAGCGGATCAGCGGGTCCCCCTTCACTATTGTCAAGTCACAAGGGCTGTGTGCCGGCGGCGTCCTCCTAGAGGTTAGAGGCACAAGGAAAGTTATGAATGAATGAATGCATTGCATTCTCATGAAATGCATGAAAAAGTTTCTATCTCGTTGGTAATTGATCACTTGGTAAGTGTCTCCTACCAAATGAGGAGAAATGCATTTGAATAAAAGAAAAATGTTTATTTGCCAAAGAAAAATGCTTGCTTACCGAGTATTATTACTCATATGTGTTTTCAAAATGACAAACATGCTATGGAGCTGACTCATAAAGGATGCAAGGTAGAAATGACCTGCAAATTTAATTGTAGTTCTATGTATGCGTCCAAGGGGGTGAATGTGTGAAGATAGTATTTAAGACATGTTTTATGAATAATACAAGTATGAATGTAATTATGTGAATATTGAAATATTTTAATGAAAGTAGATGATTTTATGATGATATAGATATGTCTATTATGAATGATGATGAGTTTCTAATTATATGATTTATTCATGCTTAAGTGATGGATGAAAAGAAATTTTTTTTTTTGGACGAGATCCAATTAAGAACCCACCGCGTGATCAGGGCAAAAATCCTGAGTCACGTTTATCAATCGATAAGATCCCAAAGTAAGGACTATGTGGACGCCTCGATTCGGGGCGCCACAGGTTTAGATGTCGAAAATATTACTTTAAAATTTATATTTTAACTTTTTTTATAATTTGCATATGAATATATACATTTCCAACAAATGTGACCTATAAACATAAATGATTAGGATGAAACTTGATCCCTTAGATAAACAAATGATGTTAAATACAATAGATGAATTAAATTTTCCATTGAAGATTAAAATATTAAATTTTAAAAAGATTATATGGGTCCGCTTCTATGTAACTCAATTACATAGAAGCAGAGCTCTATATATTTTGCTAATGTTGTTTTGTGTTGTCAAGAAACCACACCTTTTGCAATTCTTAACTTTGGTTCTTTTGTTTTATACTAATTATCACAACTCTTCGCCAGTGAGGGTCTACTCTATGGTTCATGACAACGGCGTAACTCTCTCACGTCCATGCTTCAATCCTCCCTTCGGTAGGAGTGTGAAACTTTGTACCTGTGTAGTAGGGTGTTGAAATTGTCCACTAGTTTGGGGATTTGAGATAATTATAGTTGTCTCATCTTAGTGTGGGATACTTATAGATATCCCTCTATAATGAAGGCTATGAATGAGGAGAATTGATTCAATGCGTCATGGTGCATTAAAATTTCACTGCACGAGGGTGCAAGACCCTATTTTTTTTATAATTTTTGAAATTTTTTATAAGATCGTTAATATAGTTGTATTTAATTTATAAGCTAAATTTTACCATTTCTGGATATGTGTATATATTTTTTTATTTTTCAAAAACATAGTTACTTTAGTCATTTTTAAGTGATTAAAAAACCCTTTTTTAAAAAAATCAAAATAATATTTATATATTTCCAAAATTTGTAAAACTTAATACATAAGTTAAATACACATAGATTAACAATCTTATAAAAAAATTTCAAAAAATATAAAAAAGGGAATTTACACCCTAGTGCATTGAAATTTAAACAGTACTCGTGAATAAGCCTAATTTGTAATATCAGAATGTGACCGTGTATATAATATTAAAAAAAATTATCCCCCACTTGTCCTTTATCCAAAAAGAAAAGTGATCCCCCTTTTTTATTCTAATTTTCTTCTGGTGCCTTAACGCAATATATATAAACAATGATGAAAAAATAAAATTGTTACGACGATTAAGTACAACATTAATTACGAAGAAGCGAAAAAGGGTATAAATAAGTTATGACCATAATTAATTGTAAAAATAGTAAAAAGGACTTATTTTTGTTAATTTTTTGCCCCTTCCCCTCATTATCAACCCAGACCCTCTAAACACTTTTTCACTAAAGCATCTAATTGATGAGTAGCACGGCGGATTTGAATTATGCATAAATTGGGGTAATTTTGATGGGAACCCCAAAAAGAAAATCACAGCCCCCACCCCCAACAAGTTAAAATTGGGTTTGTTTGACAATCATGAAAACTTATTAATGTAAAATTTTTTACTCTTCGTAGATATTTTATTTTTTAATCATTTCTTCATATATCTTTATATAATTATTTTAATTTTCAATCATTTCTCTATCTATTATATCTATTTTAACTTTAGGGGGTGTTTGTTAAAATCTAAAACTTTGCACACTAAAACTTTTCAATTTAAAACTTTTCACTCCTCATAATTATCTTATTTTTAAAATATTTTTTATTTTCCCCCATAAAAACTACATTATTTTTCAGTCATTTCTAACTAACTACTTATACATTTAATTTATATATTTTAACTTTATTTTATTTACTCTTCATCATTGCCTTTATTACATTATATCGTATCATTTTCTCATATTTTAAAAAATTTTAAGCTAAAAACTTTTTATCATTTCCCAAACACACCCTTAATCTCTTTATCTTTCATCATTATCTTTATTATATCACATAATTTCTCTCATTTTAAAAAAATTACATTAAAAATTTTTCTTTCAAAAAATAAGAAATTTTTGCAAATATACTTATAAAATTTGACTAGTACTACATCTGGGTTTCTAAGTTTACCAATATTGTAAATATACCTATAAAGTTTACTTGAAATTGCAAGAGTGTCACTTCGGTTAAGACATGTTGGAATTTTCTGTAAAACAACGATAATACCTTTTAAGTAATACACTTTTTAAATATTATAGATATATTTGCTTAAATCTTTAAGTCATTGTGTTTAAAAATCTTTAAAATATCTAAAAATGGTAAAACTTGATTTATAAATTCAATACACCTAGCTTAATATGTTTGTAAAACAAAAACTAAAAAAAAAAAACCTAAAATATGTTTTTTAGGCTGGCTAAGGGGATCAATCCCCATTTACATATATTACTATTTTAGATTTTTTTGCAAACATGCTTATAATATTTACAAAAATTGTAAGTGTATCACCTATCTTAAAGGCCGTTATCGTTATTTTACAAAAATTTTAAAAGCAATACAACGGAAGAGATATATTTATAATTTTATACAAACTTGATGGAGGTACTTGCAATATTGAAAATTGTAGGAATATGAATACAATATTGGTCAAATGATCGTAGAGTATATGCTAAAAGCCCAAAAAAAATTAAAAAAAAAAATGAAATAAAAATGCGGGCTTTGTGCGACTGCCAACTCCTAAACCCATTCGAAACAGAGCTGGCATTTGGGTGATGGAAAGGGCGGTTTAGCTGTTGTGGCTCTCAACTGGACAAGTCATTCCCTCCTTTTTAACGCACACCATGGATGCCCAATCCCTCTCTCCTTCCATCTATCATCACACCCTCCTCTTCTGCTCTCCACCCTCATGGCCGCCTCTGCTCTCTCCTGGTCAGCCAATCTCGCATCCCCACTTCTCCACCTCCTTCCGCAACCATCCACGCCTGTCAGTTCCAAGTCATCTTTTGCTCTTTTCTTCGTCTTCCTCTGTATTAAAATTGCATATGCTGCTGAAGAATGCATGCAATTCGTGCTCTGTATCACAATGTATTATAATATGTATGCATTTATATATTTCTCTTATTGCATGATTCTATCTATTATCCTGTTTCCTGCATCAGGCATTGTATGAGTTTAAGAGATTCAGGATTTGGAGCTACAGCAATGATTCCGCTAAGGTATTAGTTTGATCATATATGGCAACTCTATGTTCCCAATTGCTGAAAATGTCAACTAGGCCGGGTCTGTATGCGGATTCAGGTGAGTACCCTATCAAAGTATGCTCCTGCTCCTCACTATGCTGGCCCCAAGGTCCTCGGGATCCAATGGTCAGTCAGGCCTAGCCTGTTGTACAGAACATTGCCCTTTTTCCTTAGTTGAGTATCCATCTAAATTCCTTGGAACAAACCGTTTATAATCTGGTGAGTATCTAAGTATATACCTAATGTAGGAAACTTCTTCAACTTATGAACATGGAAGGTGTTCTCCATATACCCCTCTTGGATCTGCACAGCACTAAACACTATTATAGAGGATCTTGAAGAGTTACTCTCATGCTAATGCCCATGCCCTTGAGTTTGCTCTGATTCCAACCATTGTAATTGACGAGGAATAAATTCCTCAGCCAAGTTGAAGTGCGCATATCTACTCCTGAACCATAAACCTTGGTCTTCTGCAGTCAATTAGGCTTAGTCGGTTAGCCCATTATATAACTGACTGTTACCCTTTATCCTTACTAGGACACCCATCTGGCTTTCCTCCACGCTACAGCCACTCTTAATAATCTAGTAACCTACTTGCATTTGACTGATGACATTTTTTTTCACACATACTCAAACGAAGGGTGTCTTTTAGACCATATTAGAAGCTAGAGGAAGCCCACAGCCCTTGGCTTGCTATGGCATCTCATATGATCTACCCAAGTCACTCACATGCTAGTGCCCCCTAAGTTGCATTCGCACCAGCTACTGTATGAGCTAAGTTGATAGGTGGGGCCCAGGCCTTTCCTCAAATATGTATTCTATCAAAGTCTGGACTTAACAACCACAGTTCTCCCCTTTCATAATTCAAATGTTTGCAACATCCAATCAATGCAAGACTCATGAAACTTGTAATACTTAATTCAAACTGTTATACATGTTGTGTTATCTGTTGCAGGCAAATCAAATGGTTATATCGATAACAGGGGCTACAGGTTTTATAGGTAGAAGATTGGTCCAAAGGCTGGTCCAAGGTAATTATCAAAATGTCACAAGGAAAACCTTGATAACTTTCTTTTTGATTGTCTAATTTGTATATGGTACAGGAAAAACAAAACCTTGTTTGGCCACTTACTTACCCATATGATATAAGGATGTTTGTGTGCTAAGTACACTTGAACCAGACAGGTGTGCACAGCACTGGCAACATTGGTGCAGTGGCTTATGCGGGTTTTGGCTTGCTAAATCTGAGAAAAAGAGAGTAGATAGTGTAGCCCTTAATTGACAATCCCATATTTGCATACATCGTCCACATTGACAGATATGACAATGAGTAGTTAGACATGTTTGGATTCAGCCTTTCATCTCTGTATGCTGCTGCGAAACCTTAAGGATTATTCCCCTTTTGGTTGGAAACTTAATTTAAAAAGGAATAGATGTAAATCTAAAGGAGAATAAGGAGTTAAATTAACACAATTGAAATATGGGAGGATTGGAGGACTATGTCAGTATGTTAAATGGAAGAGAGTTTTGAGGATGAAGCAGCCAAATTCATCATTTACGATAATCTACAGATTGAGTTCCACTTCATGTGATGATCCCAGGTTGTTTGGTTATGGCTCAGGTAATGAATTTTCATGTTTAATTCAGGCATCTAGCTTTGGCACTTTCCTTATAGAGCCCTCAACTAAAATCAACTCAAATTCTATCCATGTATTATATGTTTAATTAATTCATTAAATTTTGTATTCTCTTTGTTTCTCTGTGCATTCTTTTGAACTTCTTGACTATGCCTGCAAATGGTAGATTATAATGCATGGCTTTTTTATTTGAAATGCAGATAATCATAGTGTTAATGTGTTGACACGTTCTAGATCAAAAGCAGAGTCAATTTTTCCTGGTAAGAAGGTAATGGCTGCTTTTTGTCACTTGTGGTCTCTAATCCTCTCTTTTCTAGAAGGAGTACTCAATAGAAGGTTAATTGGTGAACAAGCTAAAGTACTGTTTTAGACTTCTGACTGTTAGAAATAATAAACTATTTTATTGCCTCTAACAACTTAATCCCAATTAGTTAAAAAAGGCCTAGATGCTTCAAACATTTTATGCAAACGCATACAGACTTTCACAACCAATCCTTACGAACACACCCACAAAGATCCACATGCTTCTCTCATACACATGAAAGGAGGGCCTTCTCCCCTTTTATACAAATACTAAAGTATGTCTTGAGCAGGTCAACAATGAATGAGGATTCCTTTGGTCTTGTACATCCTAAAGATTCTTTATCGCTTAGCGTAATGTTACGAAACGAAATCATTTGTAGACCGAAATGATGTAATAAGAATTGTCTTATTGTTCACTAGAAGACTGATCAGAGAACTACTGAACAATCAATCTATGAGATAGAAAGATGACAGCTGAAAGTGAGGTAAATGAATGCATGTGCACTGCCCTGCTGGATAGATGCATGCAGAGAGGATACATAGATCTCACTATCAGTTTGAAAGCTGTGAATGATGATAAAATGTGAGGTTGGATGTCCGTTATGTACAACTTTGAATGTTGACTTCATCTATGTTGATTGGTATGAATTTTTTTTCCCCCCAAATATTAAGTGCTTGGTTGATGAACCAGTTCATCTAGAACCTTTAAGAGAGTGCAACATCCATCCTGTCCAATGGGCAGCCCAAAAATCATGCCGATGACAATATAGTAGGAAACAACTGAGGGAGAATGTTTGGTCTTGACTATGGTGAGGGCTGAGAGTCCAGTATATTTGTAATCAAAATAATTCCCGGAAATTAACCAAATGATAAAGATGTCAACCCATTTCGAAAGTAAAGTTGGTGCGGTGCATTTGTAAGTTGTGTCCCATATTTTGTTGCTCCACAACATTTCAGTTTTATCGAGTCTTGGTGATAATGACAATATCTTGGGTTACTGACTTCTTTCAACACCAATGCCAATGGTATTTAAAAATTGAAAATAAAATAAAATGTTATGTTTTTTCTTTTTCGTTTTTATGGGGGTGGCTGTGCATATGTGTGAGGGATAGATTTAGGGAAAACCGAACTGAACAGGAAAGATGCTTCCTTTTACAATTGAAATTCTATATTTGAGGAGAAATAATCCCCCATTGCCCTTTGAAATCATGTGGAAAATTAAAAATGCTGAAAGCGTATCTTTTTAACTAGTTCTTTTGGATTTTGGTCCATTTTTTTTGTTTTTAGAAGGACCTATGGATTTATCTTGAAATATTATATCAACTTCCAAGTTAGTAAATTCTCGTTTTCTTTTCAGCTTTACCTACTATTAGCGATGTTCAGAGGTCTGGTAGCCTGGTACTTAGTTTCTCTGGTTGTTTTTACCAATTTTGACTCCATAATGGATTTTTTTGTGTTATGTATGCTTCAAAGAGGTGATGCCATTTGAGCTGATAAGTTGTGGTGGTACCCATGCAGTCAATCAGTTTCCCGGGATGACAATTGCAGAGGAACCAGCATGGAAAAACTGTATTGAAGGTTCAGATGCTGTTGTGAATTTGGCTGGTTTGCCAATAAGTACAAGGTGGTCATCGGAGGTTAGTAGGATTTCTGGGAATGTATTATCATGATTCATGGACATCAAGTGTTCACGTGTATACCCTCACCATACTTGTTGTGGTCCTATGCCAACATAATGCTGGTATGCTAATGGAGGAACTTTCGCCAGCCAGTGGCAATTGTTACTGGATTTTTGCCAGATTTTTCATGCTAATTCTTCAAATCTGCTGGAAGTTTATGTCTGCTGACCTTGCCACTTTAATGTTCCAAGACTTGACTCCCATCATCTGTTGGGTATAACATATGATTTTTCAGATTTTACATATATGTTATGTACATGGTGAGTGGTGAACGTCCCAAGCCTTGTTATCCGAGTTACAATTTAAGTTACTTAATATATTCATCCTTAAATATTTTTGGACCTTTCTGACAATGCTGTCTTCCTCTCTCTATCTTTCACTTTCTTCCATATATTTGGTTTCTATTTGTGCTTTTGATTTGAACGAAGTTTTCTTCCCCTGGTTTTATAACTAGACTTTTGGTGATTAACAATAGAATCAAGACCAAAATTATGTAACAGTAAACTGCATGCAGAACATGGAATTTGGTTACTAGGAAATGCCTTTCACGCGGTTTTTCTCTCTCTTAAATGATAAGAAAAGAGGCAATTGCAGGACTGGTTGATTTAGGATTTCAGAATATGGTGCACTGCTATTTTTCCAAACTTGTGATGTTCCTTTTCCCCTACTATTCCTAGCAAATGTGGCCTCTGCTAGAATTAGGAGCTGAACTCTAATTTTGGTTTAAGAGAAACCTTGTCATGCTTATGAATATAGCAAGTGAACATCATGATTTTCTCTTAGCCATGTGAATTTGCATATATGATTGTCTATTATGTACTTATCTGAGAGATGCAGAACTTTCAAGCATGCGTTTTCAGGTGAAATGTATTGAGTTCACACTATTATAATAATATCATTTACAAAATTGGCAAGAGAAGAAATACTCGATAAATACATGATGTAATAGGCTGCATCTTAACATCAACACCATCATTTCAACTCTATTCTTTTTTAATTCTTTTGAGAGTTCTCTTCAGAAGATTTTCCCCCTTTTTTTCAGTTGTCCATCTTTCGAACTTTTTTCATAATTTAATATTGACTCTGGAGTGCGTGACTTTCATTTGATGTTAATAAAATGTATTAAATTGTTCACTTCACTGCAGATTAAGAAAGAGATCAAAGAAAGCAGGATCAGGACCACGTCAAAGGTTATTGTTTTCCTTTGCATAATCTTTCTTGCTGCAGTGGTGAATTTTTCTTCTTAATACACTAAGTATATTTTAAAAATGAGTGACTGGAGTATACCTGTGTCACTCTATGGCTACTCACTTAAGGATTGTAATTTTCTTGTGAAGGTGGTAGATCTAACAAACAACTCCAGAGCTGATGTTCGGCCTAGAGTTTTGGTCAGTGCCACAGCCATAGGTTATTATGGTGCGTCTTCCACAGAATGATCCTATGTTGTCTGTGTACATCTTCGCTTCACAATATTGCTCAACAACATACCTACCCTTTGCAATTTTTTGGTATAACTTTGGATTAAATCAATTAGGATGGCATGTAACTGAAAAACCAAATTGATCCAATGAATTATACATTATGAATAATGATTACTCTCTTGTCTGATTTGCGTTTTTGTCCTCTCTAATTCTTTTAGTGGCTAATGATGAAATGCTTGTATTGTGGAATAATCAATTTGTGCTAAATCCAATAGAATTGAGGTCCTAGCTTGGGTGGATTTGGTTTCATTCACTGGATGCTTATCAAATACGTGTTGGCTGTTCACATATCTGTTATCTCCTCTCCTTTTAAAATTTATCAAGGGAGTATAAGGTATATCCCATGCTCTATTTAGAATTTAGATTAGGAATGCTATTTAAAAACAAGCTAATTGCTATAAATTTTTAATGCTAGATGTTTAAATATATTTTTTTTAAACAAAATATACAAAAGGTGCAAATGGCTGGAAAGAAATGGTTTTGATGGCATCCAATTTCAAATTATTTTATGTTCTTTATTTCTGGAAAGCATGTATTCAAACAGGTGGCGTAAATTACTAGCAGCAGCAAGCCTTCATCCATTTTGACTAAAGTGCCTTTAATTTTTGCTGCTTTTCCTTCTCTTGAATAACAATTTGCATCTCTTCAGGCACAAGTGAAACGAAGGTATTTGATGAAGAAAGTCCTTCAGGGAATGACTACTTATCAGAGGTAAATTAATTTGAAAACATCTATTTTTGGTCAATAGTCATAGCTTGAAATTTTACTTTTAATTTATCTCAAGCTTTTTTTTTTTAATCAGTGTAATCGTATTACAGAAGTTATGTATAATTTTCCATTGTAGTTATGAGTAACAGTAGCCAAACTGGCTAAGTTTAAAAAGAAGGTGTCTAATTCCAATATGTTCATTGGTGGAGTCATGGTCATAAGTTAAACTGCTATAGTAACCTTGAAAATGAGACAGTTATGTTGTTGTTGGTTACTAATGATCATGACCCTGGCTTATATAAACTACTGTAAAATATGATTTTCAGGATTACTCTTGAACTTCGACATGGTACTAATTGACATAGTATCATAAACTGATCACTTTTACACCATACTCTAAAACTATTATGGATAATGTATTTTTGACTAAGTCATGAAACCAAGTGCTATTCTGCCGATATCATGCTGAATCTTTTTATTTTTACTGCATCAGCAGTTGTGCATCAATGGACTCTCTTCCATATCTAAAAACTTGGGATGAAAATCGTCTGGTTTCATTGGTAGAGTTCAGAAAGCATTCTGTACTGACAAAAAGATGTTCTAAGCGCACCAATTAGTCCAATTCAGGAAGTAAAGTAAAATGGCCCAAGATAAACTTCAAAAGAAGGCAATTTTTAGTTATCTTTCTTGCTAATCTCATATGCTTTTCTGAAGAATCAGACTGATGGATCCTAGGCCATGTTTATAGAAGTCCATTAGAGGTTTTGTATCCTCATTTTCTGTACTCCATGAAGAATTATAAATATACAAGCTGTGCACAGTGCATCAACAACAATTCCATAACTTTTTTAATTCCTGTTTCTAATGATAGTTGGTATAAAGCATCAAACCAATTAAGTGTAACCTAGATGCTTTATCTTTGTACTAACACAGATTTTCAGGTCTGTAGAGAATGGGAAGCAAGGGCACTAGAGGTTGATAAGGATGTTAGATTGGTGCTTCTTCGCATTGGTGTGGTTCTTGGAAAAGATGGTGGCGCTTTGGGTATAATAACTCTTCCATTTGCCTAAAGGCCACATGCAATTCAATCAGAATGCAATTGGGATGTAACAGTCCCGCTGCATGGTTTCTCTACTGTTCTTCTGCTAGAATTTAGTTCAAGATATCTAACACAGATAAATTATCAGAAAGTTTTTGGATGCATCTTAAAGTTCCTTTACAATGCATCTTAAGTAATCCAAAATGTTTAATCTTAAAGCAAAACTTCATCTGGTCAATGCCCATCTGGTATTAACATGCATGATACCTAAAACAAACAATCAGAAAGTTCTTGGATGCATCTCTGAGTTCCTTTAACTTGGGTTTGAAATGTTTGATCTTAAAACAAAACTCAATGTCCATCTGGTATGACCACTTCTATTTCGCCAGGTAATCCATGATACATGAATGATGCTGGAAAGCACTATGCGCATGCCCCTTGTTTGGCAAAAGTCAAAAAATAAAGCTGAATCTGATGTCCATCAGGGAGATTGGCTTACTCTTGTGGTTTTTCTTCATCAAGCTTGGTGTGGATTGGATGCATGTTTTTAATCCCATACAATGTGAGAATTATCTGTGAACATCTCATCCATCATTAATTCATTATTCCTGATGGCATGCACTCACTTGTGGAACAGTGATGTCCACAGTCAAGGCATACGCAAGGACTGGTGGTGCCTGATGTGATGGTAGATTTTTGTGCACAACATGTGGATGTGGGCTCCTATGGTGTGACATGATGGTGAATGACCATGGATACTGTTCACGTAGTTCTTCCCCTCGTCTCATTATCATATGTAGGCCCTATTTAAGGCATCTACATTTCCATATTGGCCCCTGGAATCTTTCCCAACTAATCTGCTTAATATTACAGGGGATCTGAAACTCAGCAGTCAGCACAGGGCACTTTTTTTTCTTTTTTTTTGCTTGCCAATGTTAGTACATAGTGATTAATTGATAATTCATGACCTCTCCATCTACACCATGGTGTATTCTTTTGCCACAACTAGAATTTCGCAATCGTCATATTGTTTTTTTTTTTAAAAAAAAACTTTGGACCATTGTTTTATCAGATCCTGTTCAAGTCCAGAAACTCTGTTACTAAAGGTGTGTTTGGTTGGGAGTAAAACTTTTGATGAAAAGTTTTTGAGATAGAAGTTGTCACATTGATAGAAAATGATGTGATATAATAGGAGTAATGATGAGAAGTAAAGAGAATAAAGTTAAAATAGATAGGTTAGTTGTATAGATAGTTGTGTAGAAATGATTGAAAAGTAGGGTAGTTTGTATAGGAAAATGTGAAAAAATAATTAAAAAATAGAGTAGTTATGGAGAGTGAAAAGTTTTAGATTGAAAAGTTTTGGTTGACATGTTTATATCCCAAACAAACACACCCTAAAAGTTTATGCTATCTTATGTGTATTCCTGACTAACTGTGGTTCGTTTTTATTCTTTTCTGCTCACAGCCAAAATGATGCCTCTGTTCATGATGTTTGCTGGTGGACCTCTTGGCAGTGGGAAACAGTGGTAATAATGCAAACGTCTCCCTCTTTCTTTATGACACAAATGTCTTTATATTGCTTCTGTGGCTTTGTATATTTGTTAATCTTTTCAACTATTTACTTTCTGTCCTTGTTTTTCTTTTTGGACATTGAAACTAGCAGAAAATGCTGGCAGACTGTATAATGATTCGAGTGGTTTCTACTGACTCTTTGAATGAATCAATATATCAAATGGATCATGATTATGCAGGTTTTCATGGATTCATATGGATGACCTAGTGAACCTCATTTATGAAGCATTGTCAAACCCATCTTACAAAGGTCAGTGCAATTCATACAGAGATATAGAGAACTTATGCAAGCCCTGAAAGTGGTGCAGTAACCATATAAATTTTTGTCAATAATTAACGGCATCTGGTAGTTTCAATTGTTAGTGGGGGCTTATATAGAAGAATCCCTTTTTGAGAGAAGTTATTTGAATTGAGCTATTGGATATTGAAAATGTGCAAGCTACTAATAAAAGATATATTCAAGAAATACCTAGTATTTTCAATATGTTTAAATCATGCTTGGGTCAGATATTGTTTCCTTCCATATGAATCTTCAGCCCTATCACATCCAACCCAGGGCCAGGTAGCTTGGTTGCATGTTAGTTGAATCTAAAAGTCACACTGGGGACAAATCAGTCAGGCATGGTACCAAATCCATGTCATCGCAATCCCTTTGGCTAGAGTTGTAGGTTTTCGCCCCGTCATTCCAACAAAATCATGAGACATTTTGAGGGAGAAAACCGTATTTTGCTTTGGCAGTTTTCTATCATGTATCAATGTACTGAAGCTCGCCATCTTGTTATTTTTGCACTGCTTTCCCCATGGCTTGAGCTGCTTGCAAATGTTTTCTCCCTCCTTATGGGAAGGGGACCCATGTTTGTAGTTCTTAACAAGAAACAGCACCTGCTTTTATGGGTGTTTGCTTCTTTTTCCATTAATAAATTGAAGTGCATGGCAATTGTTTTTCAATGGTTTATTGGAATTTTAGTTATGAAGTGTACTCATGTCAGGAATCATTAATGGTACTGCTCCAAACCCAGTAAGATTGTCAGAAATGTGCAATCACTTGGGAGAAGTCATGGGCCGACCATCCTGGCTGCCTGTGCCAGACTTTGCAGTGAAAGCACTCCTTGGCGAAGGCGCTACGATCGTATGTGCTCTCTTCTTCTTCTGCTCTCCACACCCATGATAACTTCATTTTCTTTGGCTGTTTTTACAGTTCTTAGTGAAAAGAAATACGAACGAGTGAATCTCTGAAATCTTTTTAACGCGTTTGTGGCTGCCTGTGGTGACTGGCTGGCAGGTTTTGGATGGGCAAAAGGTGCTTCCTACAAAGGCCAAGGAATTGGGTTTCTCTTACAGATATCCCTTTGTCAAAGATGCACTGAAGGCCAGCTTGTGAGCGAACTAGCAACAGTCCTTGGGCCGGATGAGCACGTTGATTCTTTTGAGAGCATTTTCCTATGCATTAATGGTGGTAGTCTGGTAGACGAATGACACCCTGATGGATATAAACACATTTTGATAGCGCTCGATGTTGTAATTGTTGTAATTAATTCCATATTTCATTTTTTAAGAGTTTTGATATATAATTCCCATAGCAAGTTTTTGTTTCTCATTATGATTTCCTATATATTTTAGCATTATTTGCTTTATCACAGGCATCAGACGATTAAATAGAATCCTTTATACTGACAAGGCCAAAAAAAGCAGGTTGTTACTTTTGTATTCATTGATTTGGTCTGTTTCGTTGCGGTCCATGCATTACGTTGCGGTTTATGCATTGATAGATTTACTGCAGATGGAGGACGCAATCGTATCATATCTATGAGTCATGATCCAATGCATTGAGCTTTCATGCGCACGTGCTCCCATGAACGATGGTTCTTTATCATTTTTTTAGAATGCATATGTGCTGAGTATGGATTTTTCACACGGCATATTTGTTTGCAATAATATTTTTTTCAAACTAACATGTACAAGGTATGTTTGGAAAGTGATAAAACTTATGAATGAAAAGTTTTTGAAATAAAAAAAAATGATGTAATATAATAGGATTAATGATGATAAATAAAGATAACAAAATTAAGATAGATTAGATATATGAATTATTGTGTAAAAATGATTAAAAAATAGAGTAGTTTGTACAAAAGATGTAAAAAAATAAGATAGTTGTGGAGAGTGAAAATAAGATAGCGTATATAAAACTTTTTAATTGGGTGTATTTAAGAAGTGATAACTTTTGTATAAAAAGTTTTTGATATAAGAGTTGTTGAATTGCAAGAAAATGATATGATATAACAGGAGCAATGATAAAGAATAAAAAAAATAAAATTAGAATTGATAGGTTAATTGTGTAAGCAGTTGTGTAAAAATGATTAAATAGTAAAGTATTTATACATTAAAATGTGAAAAAAATAATTAAAAATAAAGTAATTATAGATTGTGAAAAGTTCTAACTTTAAACACACCCCAATATAAAAATTTTCATTATTTATAACTATTCATAACTATTCTAGTTTTAAATCATTTTTCACATCTAACTATGCAAGTATTATAATTTTCAATCATTTTTATATGACTATCCGTACAACTAACGTATCTATTTTAACTTTATCTTTTTACTTATCATCATTATCTTTATTATATCACATCATCTTCTATTAATTCAAAATTTTTATACTAAAATTTTTTATCTAAAAGTTTTATCATTTTCCAAACACATCTATAGATAAAATTTTACATTTTTTGGCTTCTCTATGTTTTTTTTGGAAATTCAAAAAGAAATACAAACATCAAAAAATGAAAAAAATTTAAATAAGAGTTATGGGTTACTTATAAACATCATTTATTTTATTATGAGGCCAATCATCATCTTAATTAGAGTAATGGGCTCCTTACAACCTTGTTACATACAAGCAAAATCTTTTTTCTATGATTTATGCAATATTTATAAAATAGTTAAGTTCTAAAAATCTATCACACTGAACAACATTATAGCTGTGTAACTGTTGCTCACAACTATTCGTCAAAACGAGCTTATAGGCTGCTTTCTCAAGGGTCTGTTTTAAAAAGTTCTCAAGAGTGTATTTGGCCCCTTTTTTAAGAGAGGCACTGAAAAAAAAAAAATTTCAAGGTAGTTAATTGCATGTAGGGACCCAATACAATGCACTCGGCTGCATTGGGTTTTCCATGCACCCGGTTATAAAATTCATTTTTTTAAAACTATTGTTAATCTAAGTATATTTAATCAATATACCAAGTTTTACATACTTTTAATATTTCCAACCCTACAAATCCAATATATATACACATTCCAAAAAAAGATAAAACTTATTAAACATCCGGATTAATAATTTATAAAAAAAAATTTAAAAATAGGTTTTACATGGGTGCACGGAAAGCCCGGTGCGACCGAGTGCATGGGATCAGAACCACTGAATGCATGGGCTATATTGTAAATAAGTAAATACTGATTGATTCAGAACAGTCGCTTGTTAAGGAAAAAAGCTTGGTTTCCTAGCTTCTCTCTCCCATGCTTTTTCAGTTTTTGATGCAAAAGACTTAAGTAGATAAAGCTCTGCCAAACAACCCAAAAAAGCACAAGACTTCAACGCTTATTACAGACCTCAAGCACGGCTAAACAAGCCTTTAAAGCTATATATGTTATGTTTAGTGCTACTAAAGCTAAAATATTAGAATAATATATAAAAGACCCAAATCCTTATAATTCTTTAAGATGATACCCTAACTATTTTGGATACAATTTAAAAATTCAAATAGTATTTAATTAATACTTATTTTAAAATAAAATGGATACGATTAAAATTTAAAGAGAAACTAGAATATTTTCAATCGTCTTTACATGAAATATTTGATAAATCATTTATATAAGCTTTTATAATTATATTTATGTATGAAATATCATCCTAACATTTGGTTGACAAGTTACTAAAACTTGTTAGTTTTATATTTAAAAATATTATTTATTAAAATCAATTCATTAATAATATTCACTAATATTTATTTTTGTAAAAGTTATTTGCGTTGAAATATACATTTGAAAATTTAAAAATCATTTGAAAGTTAATATGTAACATCATTAAACCTTGGAAATAAATATATTAATAAATAAATTTTTTCAATATAATTGACACATTATATTTAAAATATATAATAATAATTTAATGGTTAGACTTCTAAACAACTCTTAAAATAATAAAACCATTCAATTGATTCCTATCATAATTTTTTTTTATGACAATGTTATTCTTAATTATCAAAGAATTGCTTAATCTTAATAAGGTCATTTTAGGAAAACAAAATTTTGATAAGCCAAAAAGTACCCCAAGAGGTGTTTTCCGCTTATTTGACATTTTTTTTTATTACATCAACAGTACATGGAGCCAATGCTCCACCCGCTTATTTGACATCTTAGAAAATATATTTTAGGAAATTTCTTTAAAATAAACATTGGAGCATAAGCCACGCCAAACGTAATTGATAGATTAAAATAAAAATAAGCGTAAATTGCAAAAATAAGCCACACAAAATTTCCAGTTATCAAGTGCATTACATAGAAGAAGAAAAGAACAAACGTAGGGCTAAGGTTTTCTTCCTTTTTCTTTTTTTAGGGTTTGAGAAATAATAAAGCTTTTAAATGAAAAGTTTCTGGCAGAATTTTTTTTGAAATAAGATAAAATAATATGATATAATAGAAGTAACTATAAAAAGTAAAGAAAATGAAGTTAAAATGTATAGTTACGCGGAAATGAATGGAAAGTAGGATAGATATACAGTAAAATGTGAAAAAATAATTAAAAATAAAATAACTATAAAGAAAATAATTTTAAATTGCAGAGTTTTGGTTTGAAAACTTTTATATGAAGCCAAACATGCCCTTTTTCTAATTTCTTAAAGCTCTCCGCGCCCCCAAAATGCAACCAATTGATTTGAAAAGAGTCAAATAGAAGTCTCTCCATGATTTCAGTACAACATGAAGGGCTACATGCGTTTGGATAGTAAATAAAAAACACAAGTTGAGCTAACTAAAATACCTTCTGTCTATACCTGACAATACACAAGATGGACAAAGATCAACCCCTCAGCGAATACTTCTTCCCAGTGAAGGCTTGGAACTTGGGCTCTTCTTTCTTTTCAGGCTCTGCATTTTTTTCTTTTGTCCCAACCTGAGGGATGAAATATTAGCAACACTTGGCATGTCTTTGGATACTCTACCAAATCAAATTTGCAACATGTGTTTGGAAAATTTATCAAATCAATTTGCAACATGTATTTGGATATTCTATCCAATCAATTTGCATAGGCCATGATTGGATGCATTGCCCGATCTCCAAATTTCAAATGCCATCCTTGCAATGACAATATTTTTAAGGCCCAATCTCCAAATCGGACTGGTAGGCATCCTGGTGCCTGCTTGCCTTAAATTTAAATTATCAGTACCAGAAAAGAATCCACGATTTCTCATTTGCTCAAAAATATTTACAGCTTTATATCGTCCATGCACCCAATGATGGCTAAATCACCAACCAGAGTGCAAAACAGAGCAACAACGGGGAATTTTTTATGCTGTAAATAAGAAAATTTTATTTGGTCGAGCAAATCAATGTTACATACCTTTTGTGCTTCTTTGGGCGTGTGGCTTACACTTGAACCAAAAACAAGCTTTCCAGAAGCTTGATGTGAGGAGTTACTTTTTGAAGTTGACACTGTTGATGACCGTCCACCATTAGCAGCTTCTGGTTGTCGGCCTTTTGGACTGGAAGAAGCAACAGGTACAACTGAATGTTTGGAGGGTTTCCCATCTAAGCGTCTTCCAGGCCCGCTGAATGGATTAAAGCTTGGTTTGGCATCAACTAGTTCCTCTTCAACTGGATAAACAAGAGATGAATCGTTTTCAAAGACTCATCAAGTAAAAGTAGGATGCTCAAACAAATGAAAAATCCCTGAATCCTAAGAGCCATAAAATAACTTGGTATCCCTTGGTTAACATTAAATAAAGAACCAAATAGATATGGCAGGCGATGGCCCATGCCATAGAAAACAATAAAATGGCCCATCTTTCCCATTTGGATCAAGAATTGCTTATTACTAATATCAAGTGATATGTATAAAAGGAAATGAAAATTATAGCAAAATAAGGGGTAATATCAGTAATAGGTTGAATTAAAACAAAATAAATAGGGGTCATGATAAATATATGAATAATGATTTTAAACAATGCTGGTAAGATAGGTTGAATATATAAAGGGTCCCGATTCTATGCATCCAGGCTAAAAATAAGTAAATATGTGTCCACCCATTTGCGCTGATTGGATCTACAGGTTGCATGAGAACCGTTTGATCATATTTAGGACAAAATTTCAAAAAAAAAAAACCTCTTTCTGGGGCAATTAGGAACATTGACTCCTGCTTCCCCAATTTGCATGATCCATCTCCTCCAGCAATGGTTATCAGACCTGAGCTCACCTTCATAGGACGAACTGAGGGACACCTAAGGTGGAAAAGACACAGTGGATATGGTAGCCAAACGAACAAAGAATGGCCAGAGGTGGAGATAGGAAAGGCAATGACACTGCAAATGTCTTCTCTCCTTTTCATCCTCGTAGGACCCTCTACTTTTATTGCAGGCTTGTTTGTAGGTGCCTCCATTTCTCTTCATTGCCAACATCTTCTTTTATTACATCGAACTCATGTAGATTTATGGTGTCACTAATGTCATTAACAGCATGTATTGTCTTCTGTTCTCTATGAAAAAGATAAGAGCAGTTTAGGATTTTGGCGTTTCATCTTCTCTAGATTACTACCAACAAGGTCATAAAATCCTTCTCTCTCATGTCAAATCCAGAAAAGTGGACAGGGAAAGAGGTTCTCTGCTCATCAGTCATGATCTCTTATAGCTAATAAAACAAATGAGAGAAGACATTCCAGCCACAAGGACAAAAGGCCAGCTAAGCTACTACCCCCATTCATCCAGCTTCGGGCCACCCTCCATTTGTCCAGTGAAGGCAAAAGCAGAGTGGGTAATCATCGCCGAAGGAGACAATCATGCAGATCAGGAAGCCGGGGTCACCATTCCTGGTCGCTGCAAAGCGAGGATTGCAAGCAAAGAGGATGTTTTGATTTTCTTTTCATTCCAAACCAATCACATATGGTTTTTGAGTTTTTGTCCCCAAATGCGATTGGATGGTTTTCCTACAGCCCACACAATCCAATGATTGCAATTGGGCGAACTCATATCCACTTATTTTAACCTGGACACATAAGATCAAAGCCCATATATAAATGCCTTGTCTAATTATTGTTAATGTTCCCTTACATTTATCTAGTCATTCGCATTTACCCTAAATAAGCCCTATCGGATATTTTATGAATTAAGAACTTCCTTGCATATGATTTACGGACTATGTCTCCACTTTTATCTAGTTTATCTGTTTGGATGTAGCTGCATGCAGTGTTGATACTGCTGGGCTGTACCCAAATGGGTGATTTTGTACGGGGGAAATACAAGTGTAATCATCAAATGAAATACAAATAATGCCAGCAGGATAACAGTAATGTCAGATATGAAGCAAGCAAAGGGAAAAAAAAAAAAAAAAGAATAGAAAAAATACGATGATAAGAATACAGGTAACAATAAGGAAACAGATGGCTTATTATGGGAGGTTAGGATAGACAAATGCCTTATAAATTTATGTTTTACATAATTATATTTGTTTACCAACTCATTCATATTTACCCAAATGCTTCAAAGTAACTCCATCCTTTACTGTGAACCATTACCACAACAAGAGAAGTTCAATTATGTCATGTTTCTTCCTTGTATTATTCTTTTGCCCATTTATCTTCATTTCAGTTTCCTTAACGGAGGATTGATTGATAACAATTTGTAGTTTTGACGGATATACAACCAACCATGCTCATCACTTGTAACACCCAATACTGACAAAGGCAGCCCCACCTGAAACTTCCATGGCCCATGGGTACACAACCAGAATGCCAGCACCACATTAGCAGAAATAGGAAGGTTCGTTTGCTCCACAGTTCTTGAAATTGAAGATGATAAAAAGATTCTCAAGAACATCGAATCAGGAATAAATAAGAAACAAAGAAAAAGGACAATCTGTGTATGATAGCAAAAAGAAACCTGGAGTTGAAGCCTTGCTTGAGGGAATTAAAGGTGAAGGCCTCTCTGGTTCTTTATAATCAAGTGGAGGTGCAAAATCCACCTCGCAGTCTGTTTCAATAATACTGATGGCACTTGCTGGCTTTGTTTCAACAATATCTATGTAGTATTTTTTGTTGTTGTAGGCCACCATGATACTATCACCTGTAGTTAAGCAGGAAAAGTTCCTTAATGTTGTCTCCAAGCTGCAGAACACAGAGAAGAAGTATCAAGACTTGAATAAAATGACAAAACTCCATAGTAAACATAGCTTGTGTCGGTCCTTCCCAAAGCATTCAATAGCTTGTGTACGTCCTTTCAAAAGCATTCAACTGATGAAAAACTTAAATAAAAAGAAATGAAAAGAAGAACACTAGTTTCCAAATGATGGAAATTTTAACCTAAAAACATTTTCAACCCAGTAATGAAATGTTCTGTTTGAGGGCACAAGAGGACATATAACTTAAGTCCAGTCCACTTCACAATTGATACATTCGAGTGCAGTCCATATGCACCATAATTATGATGCATTCCTTTACAAAATGAGCCCCACACATATTAGAATGATATAATACTTTATGCAATCATTAATTCATATAAGAATCATACTTTGGATAGTTTAGATGTTGAAAATACAATTTTAAAGTTGATATTTACATTAAACTATTTTATTACATTCATTTTGTATCATTTTAAGATGGAGCTCATACAAATATTTGATTAAGATGAATTTTTTTTTTTTTTTTGATAGAGAGTAAATAATTCTAAATATAATGGGTTGAGGTAGATGTTGATTAGTATGCTATTAAAGTAAATAATTCTAAACATGTTCTGCAGCAAACTATACCATAATTATGGTGCAGTCCGAATGCACTTGATTATTTTCCATATATATTTCATTAGAGATTTAAGCGGATGATGGCAAAGAGAATCAGAAGCATATTCACCCTCAGGTCAGATGAATTTTGTTCTAAACAAGTGATGCCAAACATGATGAGTAGCTTAAATTTTATAAATACATCTTTGGCTCCCAAATGAAGCATTTTAATCAGGTATGTGATGAAAAAGTTTCCATGTGGATACCAATTATAAAGAATTCAAATAAGACAGAAACAGACACACTTACATGGCTTTTGGATTGGAAATATCTAGAAAGTCCTTTGTGTGTGGCTGTAGTTTCACATACGTTCCCTTTGGAAGGGTGGCATTTTTCACTGTCACTGTATCTCCCTCTTGCAGAAGCATGTTCTCCATCATCTAGAAGCAAAAAAATTGATGCGCAGAATTTGGAATTTTCAAAATTAGCAATAAGATCAAACTGAAGTGCACAGATTATAGTGAATCACTGGCCTACCCAGTATGGCATATAGATCATGCCTTCTTCTGCAATAAACTCCAGCACACCACAATGTGAGACACGCTCAGTGGCAGCATTGCGGAGCTCAAATAGCATAGGATAATCAATATGCAGGGATGCTGAGAAGTGTAAGTAAAGTGTCATATTGGGTGTAGAACTATGTCGATAAGCTGATATAACAAATTTTTGGAATGTGGTCAAAACTAAAAGAGGAGAAAAACAATTCCCCTTACCTAAGCGATCAAGAGCAGAAGGAGGCATTATTACTGAAACAACAAAGGAAAACCACAAAGGTCACGCATGGGAAAGTCCATACTATTTTTAAAAACCTGAACTTAAACAATTTGGAACATAACATACTTTTATCACCACTTTCGAGCTGGGGCTGCAGAGTAAGAGCAGCAGGAGTTAAAAAATATAACAGTAAAACAAAGACCAAAATGTTTCAATTATTAAAAGATATTGCAGAGACAATCAACAAGAACATAATGCAAAAGTTCCCCTTCTTGAGAGCTGAATGCTTAACAGATCTGAAATGCACATTGAGATCATATTGGAAGCAGTTTAGCAGAATCCTTGGATTTAGTAATTAAATATTAATACTGAATTTTTATTTATTTTTTTTTAGTGTATTAATAGTGAATTCTTTAAGGGTGTGTTTAGGAATGATAAAACTTTTGATGAAAAACTTTTCGCACAAAAGTTTTTGAAATAGAAGAAAATAATGTGATATGGTAAGGATAATGATGAGGAGTAAACAAAATAAAGTTAAAATAGACAGGTTAGATGTATAAGTAGTTATGTAAAAATGATTGAAAAATAGGGTAATTGTATAGGAAAAAGTGGAGAAATAATTTTTAAAAAATGATATTTGTAAAGAGTGAAAAATTTTAAATTGAAAAGTTTTTTGGATAAACAAACACATACTAAACTTAAAAATATCTTCTACTGTAAAGCTTATAATGTTAATGGTGTGTTTGAGAAATGATAAAACTTTTAATGAAAAGTTTTTGGAGGGTGTTTGGCAAACACAAAACAACTAAAATATTTTTAAAATTATTTTTTTACATTTTTCCGAACAACTACCTTACTATTTGATCATTTCAATACAAAGAGGTAATGATGAGGATTAAAGAGAATAAAGTTAAAATAGATAGGTTAGATGTATTGGTAGTTGTGGGGAAATGATTAAAACATAGGATAACTGTATAGAAAGAAGTGAAGAAATATTAAAAATAGGGTAATTGTGGATAGTGAAAAGTTTTAAGGTATGTTTGCGAAGTGATAAACTTTTGATGAAAAGTTTTTAGTGTAAAAGTTTTTGAAATAATAAAAAAAGATATTATATGATAGGGTAATGATGAGGAGTAAAGAGAATAAATTTAAAATAAATATGTTAAATATATAGATAGTTGTATAAAAATGATTGAAAAGTATGATAGTTGCATAGAAAGAAGTGAAGAAATAATTAAAAAAATAGGATAGTTGTAGAGAGTTAAAAGTTCCATATTGAAAAGTTTTAGTTTGAAAACTTTTTTTGATTACCAAACATGTCCTTAGATTGAAAAGTTTTATGGATTACCAAACATCCCCTAAGTAACATAATAATAATAATCTTCCACTTTGAAGCTTATAATGTTAAGTAAATAATAATAATAATAATAATAATAATAATAATAATAATAATAATAATAATAATAATAAAGAAATGACAAAGAAGAAAATACCTTATGGAAATCTGAGCTGCTAAACTCTTCAATAGTTGGATAAAATTATTATTTATAGGTCAGCTCTCAGGAAATCTAATAATTACATGTCTTACAGCATTTTTTTCTAAAAATTTCTGGTATTCCAATCATATATTTTGTACTGAGATTTGGAATTCTAGAAAAAAAATGTTAGAGCCTTGGGCTTGTTAAAGACAAAATACAGATATGATCCCATGTGTGGGTCATAAGCTACCTAATAGTCAGCAGGTTCATAGGGAATCAGTGTCAAAAATGAGAGCCAGCAAGAAATGGAAACAGCTAGAAGGTCATTATTGCCCCCCACAATGAATGTAGCATGTGCTCCTCCCTTATGAAGATTACCAGTACTGTGTTAAGTGTTATTTTGTGATCCTATTGGCAAGTAGGATATGGATTATCTGAAGGCCAAGTAATTACTTTGATACTTACTCATTTCCACAGCTCCTGAAACATTGATCCATACGTAACAGGTGTAGGACACACATACTTGATGAATCACATATGCACTTGTCTGATATTTAACAGAACCAATCTCCACACTCCTACGAAACCTGCCGTTAAACTTTTACAATGCTATGAACGCTATACCAGTGCACGTAATCTGGTAATTCCACTGGAAAGCCAATTATTTGATCAAGTGATTATTTCAATATTCAAGTGAAAACACTTCAAAAGGTTAAATGCTCAAATTTGACCTGGCATCCAGCCTCACTGAAGTACAATCAGGGGTAATAAAAACAAAGAAAACTCCCATACCTTATCAATAAAAGATGCAGGGTAACAACGATATGTCTGCTCAAATGATGTTCCATGATAGCCATATCCTTCAAAAAACTGCAACACAGAAGTCAACTAAACTTTCCTTTGTTCCTTTCTTCATTTTTTTAAAAATATTTCTATAAGGAGAATGTTCACAAAATACTAATTATTAGACGTTTATTATTCAATGATTAGATCCAGAAGTTACAATTCAGTAAAATACGTGTCAAAACAGGAAGATCACATGGCATGAAAAGAACTGCCAAAACTGTGAAACATCACAAGTGTAAAGAAAGTAGATTGCATTAAATGTGTTTCATCTTTTTTCGTTTTCCTCAATGCTTGTAAGTTGTAACTAATGACAGGTTTCTGCATATAACTGAAATCTAGTACATGGACCTACCACGAGAGAGTAGAGCCACAGTTTTTTTTTTTTTGAGGAGAGAGTAGAGCCATAGTTACTTCACTTAAAATCATGCCAAAGAGGCCAAGACTTGTCAAGGTCAATCTTATTGTGATTTCTTGATCAGAACAAGGTCTTTCAACAACCAAGATGTTGACATAGAACAAAGCAATTCAGCTTCTTTTATTCCCTTAACAGAGCCAGATTGCATCAATTTTCAAAAATATATAGAAGCATAACAGGGGAAACAATGTAGATTAAGTGTGACTCATCTAAAAGTTACAAAAGAATCACAACTTATTGAATTCCAGAATGATTCTCATTGAGCACTCTCATGATTGCATAACTTTTAAGCAACCCCCAACAGATGGCATTAATCAATGGGACAACAAATAATAATAATTTTTGGATCTTAAACATGAAAAGATCAAAGATAAAAAGTAAAAGATCAGTCCTCATGTTCTACAGTTGTTCAAATTTTAGAAAGTAACTAAAGCCATGCATCCTGTAATGAAACATACTTCTCTAGGTGAACTGAAGAAATAAATACCAATTGATCACAACCAGCCTCCGTATGGCCCTTACAAGTTACAACAATTTCAATACCAACTAACCATCTGTCTGCACCTATGGAATTTCAAACAGTAGAAAATTGGACCTATTTGATAACATGAAATAGATGGGGAAAACAACATGAACTTATTCAACCTGAAGCTTTATTTATTTTTTTCTTGTTGGGTTTGCAAAGGCAGAATATGGATTCCTTCCTACCATCAATATTCAATCACAGCTCATTCCTTTTTATTACCAATCAAACAGAATAAAGTTCTAGTATAGTTGCTAACATTTTGTCAGCGACAACAATATAGAAATAAAAGATTGTGGTTCATACCATATTCTAGAGATAATGGAACACCAGATGACAGCACCTGAAAGCTCCTAATAAAGAAAACGAAAATGAATCAAACAATAAGACCAAAAACAAGCCACTGAGATCATTCTGATGACAGGTATTAAGACAAGCAGGTTTTAATCAAACAAAAAGAATATCAAAAACCAATCCAAGGGTGCCATCTTGCAAACTCAAACTGATGAAGATAACACTTTCTCTTTCCCACAAATATAATTGCAATGAAGCATGAGAATACGTGAAGAGAAGTTTGGATAATTGAAAAGATTGTAAATGGAAGAAATAAAAAGGAAATAGAAGGGAAACTATGCCTTCCCAATGACCAAAGAAGCCCTAATGAAATCCACAATAACAAAAGCTCGCACATTTGGAGATCAACCATGAGCATCTGAAGTCCAGTTAAGTTATTTTAACTGACATAAAGAAACTACGCAATTATATAACTGCATTAATCATTATTACTCAGAATGAAAAGAGAAAAGTTCAGTTCACTTTTGAACCATTCTTCTGTTGGTCAAAACTGAACTCCACAATCTAATTCATCTCCAAATCCACACTGCCTGAAAGTAAAAGAACAACACCGCATTCTGTCTACCACAAGCTTACCGATACAAAAACCATGTATTCCTCTGAATATCTGCCAAAATCCATGTTTACATATTGAAAATTCATTGGATTAGAATCTAGATACAAAAGCCGCCCAGTCAATTCCCGATTTCCTTTCCCGTCAAAAAGATTGCTTCTTTCATTGCCAAGAAGATTCCTGTTCAGGCTTTGATCAATGGACGAGTTTCCAAGGCAAACATAGATTTTCTAATACAAATTAAGGCGAGATTAATCTACAAACAAAAGAAAAGGATCGTCAGACGTCTCCAATTCCGAGGTGGATCAGTTAGCCGAGCAATGGCCAGCCATTCGACCATCATAGATGTTCCCAGAAAACAGAAGGCAGACACGAGCTGGAGGCAAACCTTCTAAAATCGCATTTACAAGATATAAGTTCTCTCGACCCGTTTCTTCTCACTCGAGTTCAACAGAATTGGAACCGAAACAAAAGAACGTCTGAAGAAATCAACAGACGCAGAGCGAAATCCGAAAAACCGCAATGCAGAAAGAGTGAAATAACCAAGAGGCGATTGCTTCGTGTGTGCGGAGAGTATCGATTCTAAAAAAATCCAAATTTGAGCAGAAACGATGATAACAAAGGAACAGAAAATCAGGGGAGAGGGAGAGAGAGAGAGAGAGAGAGAGAGAGAGAGAGAGAGAGTTGGCCGACCAAAGGAAGAGGGCCGTGATTGAGAAGACGAAAAGTGCAGACAGTCTGAGAAGTGAGAAATGGAAGGGGGTAGTGAACAAGACGATGGGAATCGATCCTATTCTTTCTGCTTGCGCCACTCTGCGTGATACGCACGCCAATATACGGTGCAGGACGTACGCGAGCGAGCGCATCTGCCCGCGGCTCCTTTTACTGCGAGAATAAAAGAACTTTCGCGGGATAGATCGAGTGACCATAGTTAGGGTGCGTTTGGCAATCCATAAAATATGTCAACTTAAAATTTTTCAATCTAAAATTTTTCAATCTCCATTACTATCATATTTTTTAATCATTTTTTCACATTTTTTAATACAACTACCCTACTTTTCAATCATTTCTACACAACTATCTACACAACTAACCTATCTATTTTAACTTTATCCTCTTTACTACTTATCATTACCCCTATCATATCACATCATTTGACAACTTTTACTCCTCAAAACTTTTCATCAAAAGTTTTATTCATTACCAAACACACCCTTAATTACAATGTAATCATAGTTTGAATATTTGCAAATTAGCAAAATTAAGTCAAATGTATTTACAAATAGGTATATCCACCCTTGAGCTCTGTAACTGCTACCTCATCTTATTCTGAGGTCTGTTTAATTTGCTCTAATTTTATCTTTTTCTTAGAGGAGGTAAGGCTATTTCTCTTCAATTAACTGAGTTTAATTGGAAATCGTACTTCAGTCCATCTTAATATAATGGTATGTTTGAGTATAACTAAAATTTTTGAATCTGAAATTTTAGTTAACATATAAAATCGGAGCATTATTCAATGCAATTTGGTGCACTTAGCTTCGTTGCACCTGTGCTAAAATACTCATATTTATTTATTTATTTTGAAAAATTTTTACACAACTATTAATCTAAGTGTATTTAACATTTGTATCAAAGTTTACCATTTTCGGAGATTTTTAGATTTTTTTTTGAATTTTTAAAAATCAGTTATAATTACTAAAATGCCACTGATTTTTAAAAATTCAAAAAAATATTTAAAAAATCTTCAAAAATGGTAAAAATTGTTACATATGTTAAATACATTTAGATTAACGGTTAAGTTAAAAAAGTTTCAAAAGAATAAAAAAGATTAAATACACCGAAATGCACTAAGGCTAAGTACACCCGGGTGCATTAAATAATGACTCTATAAAATCATATAAAAGTATTGAATTTTTTCCCCTTTCCTATTTTTTCCCTCAAATCAAACGTGCCCTTAGTTCATAAATATATTTTTATTTATGACTATGAAAATCAAATTTGTTGGAATTTTACGTACTATATATAGTATAGCATATATTTTGAAAAAATAATAATAATTATGTTTTCGTTCTAAAACTGCTGAATTTTACGAATTATAAGTTTACAATTAAAGAAAATTTTGGTAACATGGTAAATAAAAGTAAATGGTTTGGATTGGAGAGAATAAATATAATGTAAAAAAAGCAAAAAAAAAAAAAAAATTAACTCAGCAGCGAATCATTGCCCCTATCTTAAAGGTACTCAAACAATAAAGATTAATGTACAATTAAAATAAAATTATATAGTGATGATCATATGCAGCTGATTAATTTACAATTAAAATAAAATTATATAGTGGTGATCATATGCAGCCTTAGGCCAGCCACGAATAATATTTTTATTTTTTACTTTTATAAACATATTAATTTAACTGTATTTGTTGTATTTAATTGATAATCCAAGTTTTATCAATTTTCGATATGTTTACGTATTTTTAATTTTTAAATGCAAGGGTATTATGGTAATTTCACAGGTAAAATACCCTTGTGTTTAAAAATCAAAAAATATATAAACATATCAACATTTTAAATTATGGATTAAATACACATAAATAATTTTTACAAAATAACTAAAAAATACAGAGAATATGTTAAACGATCGGATGCATGCAGTAGAGGTGTTGCCGGCCGCACAGGATCACCCCTCAATTATATTATCCATTTTGAAAATGCTTAGAAAGGAAGAGGGCGGAAGTTTGGATTCCGAGGCTCAATAGCTAATGTAGGTAAGGATAGGAATGGAGAAGCAAGAATGAATTATGTTTAAAAAAGTATAAAAGTAATATAACATTGATAAGGATAAGAATGAAGAATTAAGAATGAATTATGTTTAAAAAGAATAAAAGTAATGTAATATAGGTAAGGAGAGGAATGGAGAAGCAAGGATGAACTATGCTTAAAAGGTATAATAGTAATATAATATAGTAATTTAATATGATAGAAGTAAGATAAGAATAAAAATAATAGTTATATGAGAAAATAATTTAAATATGCGTAAAAATTAAAGAGTAGAACAATTAGATAATTAAAATGTCAATTTAATTTTTGAAAAAAGTGAGAGTAAGAATCCGGAAAGTGCATTTCTCACCTAATGGTGCCTTAATTTTTTTAAAATATATTAAAAGTAAAATGATTTAAATAAATATATATTAAAATATTATAACGTCATTATGAAAATTTGAAGAGTTTTTTTTTATTGGGGTATATTTACATACATCTCAACACATATTACAGCGAAGGTCAGAGAACATTCTTATAAATTTGAAGATACTGCTCCACCAAGTAATCAGGAAAACACAGCTTTCAATAATCAAACGGGAGACCACTTGCTCCCATGAACAACGGGAGAACACAGCTCCCACTTCAGGCCGAAATCCAATTGCTGGATTCGAACCCACAACAGGCTGCCGAGATTCTTATAATGACAGCGCTTGGTGAAAATTTGAAGAGTTGAGGCCTTATTCGGTTCACCGGAAAGCGATTCACCGGCGAAAGGAAAAATATTTTTTTGTTTTACATTGTGTCGGCTCCATTTAAATATTCCACGTAAAAAACCAATTGCAGACATTGAGCCTGCAAGCTTATCAGTACTGAATCATTATTATATTTTAGGGCATGTATGGCCGACTTTAAAATTTTTTTATCGATAACTTTTCACAACTTATAATTATCATTCTTATACAATTATTTTACTTTTCAATGGTTTTTATACAACTACTCGTACAACTAATTTATTTATTTTAACTTTATATTATTTACTCATTATCATTAGCTTTATTATATCACATTTTTCAATTCAAAAACTTTTATACTAAAAACGTTTCTACATAACTACTTATATAATTAACTTATCTATTTTAACTTTATACTATTTCCTTATCATCATTAACCTTATCATATCATATTATTTTTTTAATTCAAAATTTTTTATACTAAAAACTTTTCATTAAAAGTTTTATCACTTCCCAAATACATCCTAAATATATATATTAAAATATTGAAGCCATTTTTATGAAAACCCTCTTTTATGTAACCCTCCATTTTTAATTTCCCTATGATTGATCAAAAATCCACTTCATCTTATATGTAGCATCATCACAATTATCATGAAAATTCTTTTATTTATTTAATATCACCGTATATGCTCCCCATCTATGAGCATGCAAAAGCAACGTAACAAAATGATTTAATACTGAATATCAATTTCTAAGTAGTATTTTCAATATTTAAATTATTTAAAATATCATTATTAAGTGGATAAATGACCTTGTAAAATATTATTACGTTCTAATACATATGTAAATGGATCCAAGCACTTTCCTTAATTTATACATAAATGTACCTATCTTTGAGTAAATGTGACGTATACGTATATTGGACTTAGATGAAACTTGAGTTCCAGACAAATGTTATTAAATACGATGAAAAAGATTGAATTTTGTATCAATAATCAATATTTAAAAAATAGAGTGGGTTACATGGAATCATTTCTATGTAACATGATTACATAGAAGCGTGCCTTTTAAAATATTATAAAGTCATTTTTAAAAATTTGAAGGGTTAAAATCTTATACTGTCCACCATAAATTGGGCGATTTAGCGGGGAAAGAAAAATATATTTTTTATTTTTATATTATGTAGGCTCTATTTAAATATTCTACGGAAAAACCAAATACATATATGGAGCCTTCGTATTAGCCCGGAGTTGGCTTTCAACAATATCGTTATTCCTACCCTTTCAAGTCAATGCCACAAGCCTTTTATCTCCTCTCATTCGATCACGGTGGGGGAGAATGTCAAAATAGAAAAATCACATTGGATTTAGGGATAATCAGGCTATCATAGCTATCCTTAGGTTGGAGGAATCATGGGAAGTGCATCGTTTAACTGTAATAAGAGCACAAAAAATAGAGTTTATTTCAGACCATACAAAATTCTTGAATTTAATGTACATCATTATTCCCAAAATAATTTCCTAATTCTCAAGATATCTATTTGTATTTTCAACAAAACTTTACCCGTTACTAATACAACTTTACTCATTTTCAATACATATCATTATATTCTTCTCGTAGATACATATTCGATTGAAGAATTTTATATCATTTGAAACACTTACTGTTCCAGACTATACAAGATTCTTAAATCGAATTTATGTCTAGGATGAAACTATAATTATGTGTTTGAGAATGAGAAAACTTATATTGAAAATGAGTAAAGTTGTGTTAGAAATCGATGTCTTAGATATTAAGAAACTATCTTAAGAATGGTGACACAGATTGAACTCGAGAATTTTGTATGATTTGAAACGGGGAAGTGTTTCTCATCACAACCTTTCTTTCTAGCAAATTTCCCGATCTCCAGTAAAATATGTTTGTCTCATAGAAACCACGAAGGGATTTCAACTTATCCTTTTTGAAGAATCAGATAGTCTTTCGAGCAGGCTTTTTGGAAGGGTTTAAAATAAGAGATGGATATTGAATAAAAACATATCTATATGTATGCAGCTTTATTTGAAAAGTGTGTAAAAGAATTACTGTCCTAATGAAATTAAGGACCTACATGGGATGATCTAAGGAGATGACAAGAGATGAGATTTCTTGTTACCAATTTTTTTTTAAAAAATTTAATGTAACTTTTTTTTTATTGTAATGTAACTTTTTAAATATATAACAATTTCACTTTTTACATTGCCAACCTAACTTTTCCTCTTTCCAATATATAATAGCTCTTTCTTATCCAATTTCTCTGTACCAATCTTATTCTATTTCATCCGGAACATATGATTGACTAATCATTTTTTTATCAATATATTTACATCTATCTTAAATATCTATTACAATCAAGCCATGAAACATTCTTATAAATTTTAAGAAGGCAATGTACTCTCATCTAGAAATATAGAGATATAACTCTATCAAAAGAATTTAGAAACATAGCTCCACTAAAGAACCAGAGAGAATCTGCTCTCATCCGTTAATTTGAAGATACAACTTCCCTGAAGAACTTGACTAGTCATCCTTGACCCAAGGTGTTGAATTTAGGGGCTTATGATGTCTTTGAATTTTAACTAATTAATTTTATGACTCGTGGAGTTTTTAGCATATGTTATATCCATCAACTAACTAGTTGGCTAGTTGAATAAAATGGAACATAATATAAAGAGAGGCGTGATATGAGAACCCCCCATGCTTCTGGCCATGCGACTCCTCAAAAATATTTTTTTAAATTTTTTATAGACATATAGCAGAAAATTACGAAAATGTCACGGTGTTTAAAAATAAAAATACTTAAAAGTATCCAAAATGGTAAAACTTAGTTTTTAGATTAAATACACATAACTTTATATGTTTATAAAAAATCGAAAAATAAAAAAAAGGTCTTACGGCCGGACGCATGGGATCCTCCCTCATATAGCGATGTATTTTTTTGATTTTTTTTATAAATATGTAGAGTTATGCGTATTTAATCTAAAAACCAAGTTTTACCATTTTTCGATTTTTAAGTATTTTTTATTTTTAAACACAGTGACATTTTCGTAATTTTTTGTAATTTTACAAGTTTATAAAAAATAAAAAAATATTTTTGAGGGGGTTCCATGGCCGAATATATGGGATCCTCCCTCATATAGAGGCGTGATTCTATGTGGCTGGCTGCATGGGGTCCCCATGCCTCCGACTGTGAGACCCATTTTTTTTACTTTTTTATTTTATTTTTTCGATGAGGTAGAACATTATGAAAATGTTACTGCGTTTAAAAATAAAAAATACTTAAAATCATCTAAAATTAGTAAAACTTAATTTTTAGAATAAATACACCTAACTTTACATCTTTATAAAAAAATTTAAAAAATATTTTTTAGAAGGTACTATGGCCCGACGCATGGGATCTTCTCTCCTATAAAGATACTATGACTTTAACAGTGCCTCTAAATCATGATAAGAGCATCTAATAAAAATGTACTAACACTAAAAACTTTTCTTGATTAGATGGTGACTTCTAAGTAGATATTATTGCAAATATGAAAAGGAGTATGCAAATAACTCAAAATTCTTTTATTCTCACTAGGTGGGGGCCAAATCGGCACCCAGTAATTTTTAAAAAGGGAGGATGATCCTATGCACTACATAGCACGGGGCGGCTATGTGGCATTGGTTCCCACTCAATTAGCCTTCATAAATTTGAAAAAAAATTGTTTACATGTTTGCGGTCTTACCTAGATAAGTTTCTATAATTTTTTTTAAAAATTTTTACTTGTCTAAATAGATTTTTTGAAATTTTAAAATTGCGCTTGAGATTTGTAAATTTTTTCATTTTAAAAATTAAAAAAACCTATTTAGACAAGTAAAATTTTTTTGAAAAATGTATGCAAACTTATCTAGGGGGTGTTTGTTTGTTGGTCCCGAGTTAATGGCAAAACCCAAGAGGGGAGGGGTGAATTGGGTTCTTATAAAATTCTTCGGTAAATTAAAACTTAACCCCTTGAAAGCTTAATCTCCTTTATTGAAATAAATAGAGAGCAATGAAATAGTGAAGGCAATACGGTAAACAGTAGGCAAGATTTATAGTGGTTCGGGCAACCTCTCCCTACTCCACTCTTTCAAGCTCACACCGTTGTGACTTGGGTTCCACTATGTATTCCGCGAATACACTTAGAGACTCCGCTCTCTTCTAGATTCCAGCTCTAGGGGGCATACACAAACAGAGCCTATGCTCTCTTCTAGATTCTAGCTCTAGGGGGCTTGTACACTTGATACAAGTAGGTGATGAGTTCAACTCCAATCACAACTCTACTTGCAACGTCTTGGTTTGTTACAATACACTCAAACCAAGACCAATAACAAAGAGTAATGAAAATAAGGAAGATCTACACTTTACAGAATTGTGTAGGCAAGATTGAGCTTGAGGAAGAACTTGTAGAAGCAACCGGTTGTATGTCGTTGAAGCTACTTGCAACTTGAAGCTCTTTCTTCCTTTGAAAATGTATAGATCACTCAAATTTAGAGAAAAGCAAATGGGAGCTCTTGTTTGCACTTCTTTTCTCTCTTTAGACAATGTAATGTCTTTATTCTCGTTTGCTTGAGTGTCTATTTATAGAATGGGGAAGATTTGAACGTTATAGAAGTGGTTGGCGCGCAATAAATGTTCCAACGTTCAAAAATTCGAACGTTGGTTCCCCAAGTCGCAGGTGGAGTCGACTTCGTCTGCGACTTGGCTTCCCAAGTCGCAACTGGAGTCGACTTCGTGTGCGACTTCAGTTCCACGTTTCTCAAGTCTGAGTCTGGGTTGACTTGGTTTCAGACTTGACCTCAAGTCGATATTGGAGTCGACTTGGGTTGCGACTTGACCTGTCTTTGTGCTGAAATTTTCTTGGTCCTAGTTTGATTTCCTCTAGTTTGCTTAGCTTTCTTTCTTGAATCTTCTTACTTCTGAAATGGCTTCTTATATTTGTAAATCTTCTTGAAGGACTTGTCTTAGATAGTAGTCTTCATGATTTGAACTTCTTCATCTTCAACTTATGTTCGAAGCTGTGCCTTGGACTTGAGAATTGATAATGAGCTTGTACCCTTGATTTGGATTTGAAAAATCCCAAGTTGATCTTGAAAATGAGCTTGAGTCTGTATTTTGGACTTTGAAGAACTCAAGTCGAACTCGGGGTCGACTTCATCTGCGACTTCACCCAAGTCGCACCTGGAGTCGACTTCGTCTGCGACTTCGGCATTTTTGTGCCCCAAAATCAGCTCTGGAGTGTTTTTGCCGTCTGAAGTCGATGCTGGAGTCGACTTCGTTTGCGACTTGGCTTCCCAAGTCGCAAGTGAAGTCGACTTGGCCTGCGACTTCACCTGCTTTTCCTTCTATTTTGAATTTTGCTGTGTGGTCTGTTTTGGAGTCGAATATGGAGTCGATTTTGGGATCGACTTCACCCTAAGTCGAAGTCCAAGTCGACTTGGCTAAATCATTCCTTAAATCATAAAACATAGGCATTAGTATTCTCAATATACTCAAATTAGCCTTTGTTAATCATCAAAACTCATGCTTTGGTCAATTTTGTTTTGTTTTAAACATTGTTTCCAACATTGTTTACACCAAACTTTTCGTTTTCCATAATTACCATGCTTTTTAATTATAAGAAATGATCCTGTTACTCCAAACTAAGCAAATGGTTCGCTTAGTTCACCTAAAAAATTTATTTTAAAATATTTTTTTTTGTTTTTTTCATCGTACACTTGTTTATCTAAGTATATTTAACATATAAAATACTAAAACTTGGTTTATGTGTTAAATACACTTAGATAAACAAGTGCTGAAGAAAAAATAAAAAAAATTTTAAATAAGATTTTTTGAGGTAGGCTAAATGAACCATTCGCTTAGCATGGGCTAATAAGGTCACTTCTTTTTATTTCTTCATTTTTTATCACACAATTACCCTACTTTTCAATCATTTCTACACAATTACTCACATATATAAGTTATTTATTTTAACTTTATTTTATTTATTCTTCATTATTATCTATATCATATTACATCTTTTTCTCCTATTTCACAACCTTTTACGCAAAAAACTTTTTATCAAAGTTTTATCATTTTCCAAACACACCCTAGTGTAATTCTTTAAAAAAAATATGGGGGCTAATCCATGGGCAACTTTATAGCTACTCTCATGGTGCATAGCACATAGGATTAATACTATTTTATTTTAGGATAATTTGCAAATATATTTACTTCGTTTAATTAAAATTATAAACATATTTATACAGTTTCAGAAATTATAAATACCCCATATAGTTTAACCATAATTGTCAATATATCTATGCCATTAAGATGATATTACTGCAACGTCACATGTGGATATATTTACAAAGATATACAGATTTTGTGAATGAATTTTTAATTTTAAAAATCAAGTATGTATATTTAATTTTTGTAAATATACACACATAATTTCCATATTTTTGTAAATATAACTATGTTATGATGACGTAGTAATGATGTCATAACAGCATAGGTATATTTGTAATTGTGGTTGAACCATGTAAAGGTTTTACAATTTCTGAAATTATATGGATATATTTACAATTTTGGTCAAACGAAGTAGTTATATTTGCAAGTTACCCAAATTTTATAAAATATTGCAAATAGATCTTGTAATATTGTATGATAATTAATTAAAATTTTAATTTAGGATACGCTTATTAGTATATATAGATTCTTTCTTACTCATTATATATATTTTTTATATGTTCGACTTGTAAATAATCTAAATGTGTTACTTTTTCTATTGTTTCCGGTATTTTAACGTTTTTTTCACATATTTTCATATCATTAAAATACCCTTACTAAAAATCCAAAAAGTACCTATGTAATTCCAAAATTGATGAAACTTTTTTTGATAACTCTAAAATGACAAACTTGATTTATAGATTAAAAACACATAGATTAGTATTTTTATAAAAATTTAAAAAATAAAAATATATTTTTGGATTTACTTAATATCATTTGACTTTAGGGTTTCAGGATAGAATAGTTTTTTGTATTGTTCCATCTTTATGCTTGTCTCCTGATCTTTTTATTTTTTACATTTCCATCATGTCTAAAGAATCATTTCATTTTTCTCAACTAGCTGCAGCCGAACTCTATCGTCGGCAGACAAATGCTCTCCAAAGCGGAAGACAAATTCTTCCCGATAGAATTCAAATTTCAGATTGGCAGTTTGGCACACAAGCCAAGAACGTGAACCAACTGACCAAAGCCTCCGGTCGCTTGGCATAATTAGATAGACAATACGATCAAATTATTCAAAAAGTATATAGAAATGAGTGAGATTTTTTTTTTGGAACTTTTACATCATATTAAACAAACCCTCTATGTGAATGTGAGTTTAATTTGCAACAAATATAAAAGAGGTTAAATCTTTTAAAATTGACTTGCTTTTTTCTCACTCATATTGCCAATGGTAAAATTAATCAAGTTTGTTCCTTTTTTTAAAAAATAAGGATAAGGATTGGGTCGTCCTTGACCTTGATCATCCTAATTAGTGTAATATATATAGTTTGGGTATGTTTCGCTATGTTCACAAGAAAAACCCAACAAAGGGTCTATGAAACTTTTCAATTTAAAATTTTCCACTTTTCATAATTACTATATTTTTAATTATTTCTTCATATATTTCTATACAATTAATCTACTTTTTAATCTTTTTATATAACTATATATACAATAAATCTATCTATTTTAACGTTATTCTTTTTACTTTTCATTATTACTCATATCATATCACATCATTTTTTTTATTTAAAAAACTTTTGTATTAAAAATTTTTTATTCAAAAGTTTTAGAACTTCTCAAACCTAGCCAAAATAAGTGCTGCACTTTTACAAGAGTGTGCCAAAAATATTATGATTAGAATGCATGTGTGTTTTGAAATTTACAAAACCCTTAAGGTCCATAACAAGCAAGGCCAAATAAGCATTTAGACAAGATTTCCATATATGGTTACTAATAAGTTAAGTTAGACCTTACTTTATATCAACCTCGCCCATGATTTTGTTGGCTTAGCCTAAAAGTTCTATTTTTAAATTTTTTTTCATAAATTTGTTAATCTAAATGTATTTAATATAAAAATTAAGTTTTACTATTTTCATATATGAGTATGCATATTTTTTATATTCTTCAACAAATGGTTATTTTAGTCATTTTCTAATTATTTAAAATGACTAAAATATTTCTATGTTTAAAATTTTTAAAAATATATACGCGTTTTCAAAAATAGTAAAATTTTGTTAATATGTTAAATACATCTACATTAATAAGTTTATGAAAAAATAACAAAAAATAGAATTTTTAGACTAACTTAACAAGATACCTGCTCTTGCATAAATACGAAAGTTAAAAATTAAAATATAAAATTTTACAAACTTAAGGAATTCAATATGTAAAAAATGTTGTTGTGTATTTGGCATGCAAGAAATGCAAACTTGTTAGATCAGATGGAATAAGATAAGTTTTGAATGAGGAGATTAGTTTGAGAAAGAGTTGTTGTGCATTGGAAAAAGAAAAATTATATTAAGAATGAAAATAGAGTTCAAAAATGAAAAATAAAGCTATTGTTTATTGAAAATGAAAAATTATATTGAAAATTTTAAAAATTGGTGATAAAAAAACCACATCATATTTATATCTCATGCCGTATTATTTTTTTCTCATCTTATCCATTTCTTTCATAACCAGTTTCCATTAAAACTCCTATGGTTTAAACTTCATTTGAGTGTAACATTAGGGCCTGTTTTTTTATTGTTATATTTATATACATCTCAATATTTAAGGTTTGTCCTAAATATATTCATTAGGTTGACTATAATTCTAAATATATTCGCTACATTTCAAAAATCTTATGTTTGCATATAATCTCATATATGCCAACTCCATCACTAACCGTTACGTTAGTTAACAGATGCACCAAGAAATGAGTGTCAATTTTTCTTAAATGCCGAGAGTACCCTTGACACGGCAGCTTCGGATGGGATTTGCAAGTGTCGGTTGAACCTTCGCAGCCGATTGCAATTTGGGGTCATTTAGTTGATGGTGATTTTCTTCGTAAAAAAAAGTTGATGGTGATCTTTGGGCCTGGTTTGAATTGGCTATCATTTTCTGCAATCACCAGTGGCAATCAGCTATAGGATGGGTTCAATCACCATGGTAACAGATGGTGGTATGATGGTGATCAGCATCCAGTGATGAAGGAGTGTATGGGATGCGCAAGATCTAGATGATGCTTTTCAGATGGCCATTGCCACTGGAGATCGATCAGAGGAAAATGGGAGTTATAGCATGCACCCCCAACAGAAAGGGATTTCAACGGCCATCGCAACCATGGCAGGCTGCTTGCTGTGCTCGTTTGATGCAACATTTCTAAGATGCAAGCAACGGCTAAATTTGGTATTTTCGAGAACACGCCGGCAATCAAACTGCATCTATCATCTTCCTCTTTCATGGTCGTCATTCTCATGGCTGGCTTCAACACTACCCGCCAGTTGTCCAAGTCATCCTCGTGTTTGCTGTCAGCTGTAAGAACTCGAATCTGGCAGCTATACGATGTCACAATCTTAGTGATGAATGGTGCAGAGCCTGCATCTTCTGCCCCATTCCAAGTCCAAGAGATCTAGCCACGCTCGACTGTCGACCAAAATCAGTAATGTTCTGGCAGCCAGCTCCATCTACAGAAATCATTTGCCCCATCTTCCTTAGTGGAATTAGCAACCATGGGAAGGCAAAAAACGATCAGCAGCAAAGCTTCTCTGCATCCGATAGTCTCAGATGTGCCGAACAACCCGCTGCTCTCGTCCGGTTGTAGTTAAACGCAACGCCTCCACCTCCATTAATTTTGCAGCCATGTGCAATGTCAACATCCCTAAATTGAGCAGCACCAATCTGTTGAAATTATTGTTCACATATGCACAAGGATTTACGTGGTTCGGGATTCCTACTCCACAACGGCAACCTCCATTCATCTTATTTTCTTCTGTTGCCATGATCCACTATATATATAATGAGTTTATACAATTTACATAATTACACCAACTTGCATAATATTACATAATGAACATATTTTGTCAACACTCCCCCTCAAGTTGGTGAATAAATATTTGTGAAATTCATTTTCTCTAGTATTTCCTCGAAATGTCTTCTTGGCAATGCTTTTGTGAATATGTCTGCAAGTTGATCATTGCTTCTAATATATGGAGTTTCAACAATCTTCGCTTGTACTTTGTCTCGAACATAATGACAATCGACTTCAATATGCTTAGTTCTTTCATGAAAAACTGGATTTGACGCTATATGAATAGCTGCTTGATTATCACAAAACAATTTCATTGGCTTTTGAATGTGAAAGCCTAGTTCCTGTAAAACAGATTTCAACCAAATCAGTTCACTTGCAGTAGAAGCCATAGCCCTATATTCTGCTTCAGCACTTGATCTTGCCACAACATTTTGTTTTTTACTTTTCCATGTTACAAGATTTCCACCAACAAAAGTACAATATCCAGTTGTTGATTTTCTATCTTCTGGATTTCCTGCCCAATCTGCATCTGTATATCCAAGAATTTCCATATGAAGAGAAGCACTAATATGGCCATGAGATTTCATCCATATTCCTTTACCCGGACAAGATTTCAAATATCTGAGAATGTGATCTGCCATTTTCATATGCTCAATAGTAGGGGAATGCATAAACTGACTAATAAAGCTCACAGCATAAGAAATATCGGGCCTTGTGACAGTAAGATATATTAATTTTCCCACAAGCCTCTGAAACCTTCCAGGATTCTCTAGTGGCTCACTTGTTTTAATAAATTTGGCTGTATAATCCATTGGAGTATCAACTGGTTTTGCTCCCAGTTTTCCAGTTTCCTTTAACAGATCTAGAGTGTATTTTCTTTGACACAAGAATAATCCCTTCTTAGAGTAAGCAATTTCCATTCCTAGAAAATATTTCAACTTACCTAGATCCTTCATGTCAAATGTTTTGCTGAAGTACTTTTTGAGATCTGAAATTCCAACTTTGTCATTTCCAGTAATGATTATATCATCAACATAAATCAAGACAACCACCATTTTGAGATTATTCCTTTTGACAAACATTGAGGAATCTGAGGTACATTTGACAAAGCCAAACCTAATAAGTGCAGTACTGAGTTTACTATACCATGCTCTGGGAGACTGTTTCAAGCCATAGATCGCTTTATTCAGTTTACATACCAAATGCTTTTGTCCTTCTAACATGTGTCCAGGTGGAAGTCTCATATATACTTCTTCTTCTAGATCCCCCTGCAAAAAGGCATTTTTGACATCCATCTGAAACAATGACCATCCAAAATTTACAGCTACAGACATTAAAATTCTGACTGTGTTCATCTTAATAACAGGTGCAAATGTTTCTTTATAGTCAATACCATATGTTTGAGTAAATCCTTTAGCAACGAGCCTGGCCTTATATCTTTCTATAGATCCATCTTCTTTGTATTTGATTTTATATACCCATTTACACCCTACTGGTCTTTTTCCTTTTGGTAGTTGGACAATATCCCATGTTTGATTTTTATTAAGAGCTTTGAGTTCGTCTTCCATAGCAATTTTCCACCGTGGCAGGCTAATAGCTTCATGAAAACTTGTAGGCTCATTATGAGAATCGATACTAGTTAAAAAAACAGAATGCTTCGTGGAAATTTTATCATAGCCTATATAATCCTGAATAGGAAAAACTGCTGCATGATAAGTGTAGAAATCTTGTAGTCTAGAAGGAGGTCTTGGAACTCGTGAAGATCTACGAGAAGGAGCCACAAGGTCTTCATGAAGGGCTACGGGGTCTTCAGGAGGAGGAGAAATAGAAATTTCATCTTCTCTCATAGCTGGCTCTTCATTAATAGTTGAGGATAATGGTAATGGCCTAGGTGCAAAGTCATTGTGAATATACTCCCCCTGACTTTGAACCTGAGTTGAAAAGAAAGGTTGATTCTCAACAAAGGAAACATCTCGGGAAATAAACAGCCTGTGTAGATCAGGAGCATAACATTTGTATCCTTTTTGAGTAGAGGAATAACCAAGAAAGACACATCGATGAGCACGGGAAGCAAATTTACTATGATTTTGAACATGCACATAACAGAGACAACCAAAGACACGGAGATGACTAATATCAGGTTTCCTTCCTCGTAAAATTTCTAGAGGAGTTTGGAATTTCAACAAACGACTTGGTAGATGATTGATAAGATAACAACTGGTAAGAACAGCATCAGACCAGTATTGTTTTGGAACATGCATTTGAAGTAGCAAGGCTCTAGTTGTTTCTAGAATGTGTCTATTTTTCCGTTCAGCAATCCCATTCTGTTGAGGAGTCCCTACACAGGAAGTTTGATGAATAATGCCATGAGATGTGAGGTAAGATGAAAAAGAATGATTGACATATTCAGTGCCGTTGTCAGTTCTCAGTATTTTTAATGCAGCACCAAATTGGGTGATAATCATATTATGGAAGTTCTGAAAAACTTGCACGACATCAGTTTTGGCTTTTAGCAAGTAGATCCAAGTGGAACGAGACATGTCATCAATGAATGTAACAAAATATTTGTAACCCTCACGAGAGTCTATGGGAGCAGGTCCCCAAACATCGGAATGAACTAAATCAAAAGGTTTATGTGAGAAACTAGAATGTCTTGGAAATGGCAGTCTATGCTGTTTAGAAAAATGACAAGCTTCACATTCAGCAACTGACATGGAAGAATTAAAAAAGTGCAGTATTGGATTAGAAGGATGTCCTAATCTTTGATGCCATAGTAAAGAAGAAGCTGTGTCTTTCTTCCCAATAAAAGCCTTTTGTGACGTCTCTAAGACATAGAGACCCTGATTGATTTTTCCTTCACCAATCTTCATCCCCGTGGCCCTGTCCTGAAAAATCACCGAGTTTGGAGAAAAAACCACATTGCAATTCAAATCATTAGTAATCTTGCTGACAGACAATAAATTAGTGGTTAACGATGGAACATATAAAACTTCAGAGGTGCTGGAGAGCAATTGAGTTTGTCCAACTCCTTGAATTGGGACTATTTGTCCATTGGCAACTGTGACTGAAGGCATTGCTACTTTAGAGTGAAGTTTAGATAGACAATGGACATTGCCACTCATATGATCAGTTGCACCAGAATCTATTACCCAACCAGTTTTATGAGGAGAAGAGAATAAAGCCATACCAGAAGGCTGAGCAAATGATGTGGAAGAGCCTTGGGAAGTGTTTTGCTGAATAAGAAGTTGAAGTTGCTTTGCTAGACTTTCTATTGCAGATTGAGAAGAAGGAACACTTGCACTGACTTGGGCTGCTATTTGGTTATCGGACTCCTTTCCTTTAGAGGTTCTTAAATAGGGATATAAGACCCAGCAACGATCTTTACTATGTCCAGCTTTGTTACAGTGATCACAATATGGGCAATTTCCTCTGCCTCGTCCTCTGCCTCGAAATGAGGTTGTTCCTTTCAGGTTGGATTTAATAGCGAGAGCATGACTTTCAGTTCCTATTTTATTATCTGATTTCATTGCCCGTCTTCTTGTTTCTTCTTGTTGGATAATGGCACAAACATTGGAGAATGAAGGGAGTGAAGGACTCATTAATATCTGTCTCTTAAGATCTTCATAATCTGGTTTTAGGCCAGCCAGTAACTGGAAGGTTCGGTCTTGCTCTTCTCTGTTTAAAATTTTTTCTATGGTGTCAACTGGAGGACGATATTGTCTTAGTTCATCCCAACGCTTTTTCAAAAAACCTAAGTAGTCAACAAACGATTGATCTGAATTTTGTTCTGCACGAGCAATTTCTTGTTGCAATTCAAAAATCCTGGAAGCATTGTTCTCTTGACCATACACTTCTTTGAGAGAATCCCACAGATTTTTTGCATTTTCTGAATAAGCAAAAATCTCATATATTTGTGGTTCCATTGAATTAAATAGCCATGTCATGACTAAGTTATCCATAGCTAACCATTCTTCAAAATTGGAGTCTTCGGGCTTTGGAGTAGAAATTTTACCATTAATATATCCGAGTTTGGATTTTCCACTCAGAGCCACAGTAACTGCTCTTGCCCATGACAGATAATTTTTTCCATTTAGCAAATTGGTGGTTAACTTTATGTTGGTATCATTATTGCCCAAAGAAGAAGCCATGATGACCAGAAATACCTGGCGAAGTTGTTGGCTGAGGAAAGTTTGTGCGCCAAGGAACTGAGATCTCAACAAATCAGATCTGTTCTTCTTCTGCTTTGCTCAAGATCTGCCGTCTCTGCCGTCCGATCCTCTTTCATGAAACGAAGAAAACCAAAAAAAAACTCCCCAGAAGCACGTTCCAGAAGTCAATCCGACGGCTAAAAGGCTGCGGGAACTCTCCGATTTCAAATCTGGCACCGAGAATGGCGCCGAGAGAGTGCAGAGTGAGGGAAGAGAGCGGCCGGCGACAAAAATGAAGTATAATCCAAGGGTAAGCAGCTCCTGCCGGAAGTGCAGGAAGGCGCACTTCACCGCCCCATCCAGTGTTCGCCGGGTGCTGATGAGCGCACCCCTCTCTTCCGACCTCCGCAACAAGTACACGGTCCGATCTGTCCCCGTCCGCAAAGACGATGAGGTGCAGGTAGTCCGCGGGACATACAAGGGCCCGGAAGGCAAAGTAGCGGTAGAAAATTAAATGGCCTGCAGCACGTTCCAGAAGTTCCAGAAAAGTCAAGCTGGTAGGCGGATTAGGTGGAAGGTGGAAATTCAATGCATAGGCGGATTAGGTGGAAAGTGGAAATTCAGAGCATGGTAGGCGGATTAGGTGGAAGGTGGAAATTCAATGCATAGGCGGATTAGGTGGAAATTCAATGCTCCTCCCTCCACGTGGAACCTGTCAGCCGTCCGATCGGATTTTATGGCTGATCGACGGGCGCTTCGCAAGGGTGCTGAGCCGACGGCGGGCCGGTCGGATCTGCCAGACTCTTTTTTTTTTTTTTTTTTTAGCTGTCGTTGCCGAAAAATGAACGGAGCGTGCCGGCTGCTGCGACGAGGACGTTGAACCGATTTCGCTAGAAACCGAGTTCCGATTTTACATCTGGTCGCCGGGCATGCGGGGATGCTGTCGGAAACGGAGAAGACGGTGCTGAGGGACTGCAATGTCAGATGGCGGCGCTAGACGAGTGCTGCCGGCGTAGACGACGATGGCACTACAGTTGCCCGAAACGAGAGCTGCAACTCTGGCGCTCTGGATGATGGCGGTCGACAATGGTGGATGCCGGAGAAGACGACCCATCTACTGTCGGAGAAGATGCGGAAGACGGCGACCTATTGCAATGGTGTCGGGGCTGGGCAACGAGGCAGCCGGGCAATCGTCACGTAAAACGACGAAAAAACAACGGATCTCTGCAGTGGACTCGCGTACCGCCGTCGGAAGACCTCTTCTCCAGATTCGCTCATAGAACGATCGTCAGTTTGTCCCGGCGAACCTGGACGGCTACGACGACGAAATTAGTTGGCTTCAAAGCGGATCTCAGTCATTGCCTGCTGCCGGAGATGGAGAAGACGTAACCTTGCTCTGATACCATGTTGAAATTATTGTTCACACATGCACAAGGATTTACGTGGTTCGGGATTCCTACTCCACGACGGCAACCTCCATTCATCTTATTTTCTTCGGTTGCCATGATCCACTATATATATAATGAGTTTATACAATTTACATAATTACACCAACTTGCATAATATTACATAATGAACATATTTTGTCAACACAATCCAAAATCTATAGCCATCACCACGTCATCAACCTGCCATCAATTACATTGATCAAAGATCTCTAGCTATCACCACCGGTTTGCAACTCTTCAATAAATTCATCAGCAGTTCTTACTGTTGCCCATCTGCTTTGAACTCTGTTTCACCTCTGCAAGTGCTTGGTTTTGCAAAACAATGAGGACAAGAAAAGATGGGGCTCTTGCCGAAGCTGCAAGATCTAGTAATGGGAGAACAGTTTCTCCATTAATGGAGTTGGAGCTGTCTGAGATGGGTTCATTGATTGTTGGATTTGAAAGAGATGCGGCTTCTGCAGCATAAGTGGCACCAGATTTAGCAAGTGATGCACAGATTCGCCGACAACGATCGGGCGTGGAGATGACGTCGGATTTCAAGGTGGCAATAACATCGCGCAGCAGTAGCTCTCACCGCCTTTAATGGGATCTTCAAACCCCTTTTACTAAATTCATTGGCAATAATGAAATCTTAAGCTTCACTACTATCAGTCACGATCGTCTCTCTCTTGTCGTCGCCCATATGCTACGAATCATTGTTCCACATCTGTAAATCAACAACCATTGTTTCCATTACCCTCTTACTGACCAATTGCAGCACCTCTCAGCCGGAGGAGTTGACGACGCCAGGTGCGATTCATTCCCCTTTTGGTTCAGCCTTAGGGCACGGGCATCTTAGTAATTTTATACATTTTCTAATGTGGGTGTGTTTGTCGATTGATAAAAAAAATGTTAAGTTAAAACTTTTCAAACTAAAACTTTTTACTCTCAGTAACTATCGTATTTTTTAATCATTTTTTTCACATTTTCCTATATGATTACCCTACTTTTCAATCATTTCTAAACAACTATCTACACAACTAACCTATCTATTTTAATTTTATCCTCTTTACTATTCATCATTGCCCCTATCATATCACATCATTTGATAACTTTTAATCTCCAAAACTTTTCATTAAAAATTTTATTCATTACCAAACACACCCTTCATTTTCTCACGTTCATGACGAAGTGGACATATATGAGATTATTTGCAAATCTTAAAGGTATATTTGATATTTTTCAAACATAATAGATATATTTAAGATTATGATAAAATGCAATGAATATATTTGGAAAAAGTTCTAATATTTTATTACATTGTCATTCTTACGAACTAAAGAAAACAAATCTACTCAATCTAAAAAAATATGGAGATACAACTCCACTTGAAACAAGGAAAATACAGATGTCAAATAATGAATGAGGACAAAATGCCCCTGCATCATTTCAAAGCTAGGCGAAGATGTTCAATGAATTCAACATTAGGGCAGCGCCCTAATGGTTGGACTGTTTCGATTACCGAGATTTTTGTCAACGCTTTTACAAGAATGAGATTTTGTGGCTTTTATATTAGACACTTTTAATACTAAATTTAGCCTTTAAAAATGCACTTGAGGCGAAAGCTGAAGTCATTATATTTTGGGTTGTTTGTTTTGTTTAGAGGGGAATAGAAATAACTAATGATAATACAAAAGTCAAAACCAAGTTACCAAAACACCATTTTTTTCATTTTTATCATTATATTCAATCATTTTTTATATTTTCCATATAATTATCCTATCTATTTTTTATTTATTTATTCACTTTGTATACCTATTCTATTCATTCCATTCATCTTTCTTCATTTATATTCTCCTCATCCCAAGCAGACTCGCTCATGGTGTCTTCAAGAAGTGCATAACTCCATGGAAGAGCTTAGTCAAACACAAATTCAATTGGTTTGGGTCCGTTTAGTAAAATGTAAAAGTGAAAAAAATTTCAGCCAATTCTGATATTAGTATATTACTACTTATCTTGAACAATATTTTGGAATAGCTAAAAGGAATAGAAGTGACGGTGGTGGTGAGAGCACAACGGTGGACCTTTTTGGGAGTTGACACCACTAAAGCTGGCTTGGGCGTCTATGTTGTTCGATCCTTCTTAATTATTCAAAAGCCAAAATGAAAATAAAATATCATTTCATGCAAATGAATAACGATATAATACTAATACTGTGGCTAGTGGCATTCGTGTGGATAAGATTTTAAAAATACTAGATTCAACATATAATTAAGTGGACCAGAAAATTCATTTTAATCAAACAATGGAAGTTTGCTAGGCAGAATTCTTTGTAGCCGACCAAGTTAGTGCTTCCAATCATAATTCATAAAATAAAATTTCGAAAAGCTCTTTCATTAGACTTCTTAGTTTTTTGGGTGCTGTAAATTGTTCCTTCCACTCCTTTGCGGAGTTTAGGAACTTCAAATCTTATTGATCATTTGTTGAAAGGTTAGGATAGATTCTTTGGATGTTTCAGGGTAAATGGTTCAGATCATCTCTTTGGATGCTTATAACGTGGCTGAAATTTGTGCAAGGCTACTGTTTTTTTTTTTTTGTTTTGTTTTGTTTTCTTTTTCGATAGGTACTTTGTTTTGGATTCCTTCTACTATGTTGATGAAATTAAAGTCCATCGTCCTATTAGCCAAGACGCTGTGGCGTCATAGTTAGCATCAATGCCTCGTGCCGTTAGTTCCAGTGTCCTCTCCCAGAGGTGGCTGTGGGGCTTCATTTGTCCTCCCAGAGTGTGGAGATAGCTGTAGATGTCATCCCAAAATATTAAGATATTTGTAAAAAAATTCTTCCTTGAAATGAGGATTGTGAAAGTGTCTAATTATAATAATAAGTTGTCAGTGTATAAATATACCAATAAAAGAATCTATCATCCTATTTAGGATTACTGGACTTCCGACGATACTTAAATGATTACGTAGCTTAACGACTTGAACAAATATATAGGAATTAATGTATAAATTCTAAAATATAAAGATTAATTATATTGATTTATAAACTATTGAAATAAATTTTCGTTAAATCATGATCCTAAGCGACAACAACATTATAAAAGAGATTTCCGTATAAATATATATTTCTAGATTTTGCAAAATGTTTTTTTTTCACTTTAAATGTTTTTAATATTATGCCGACCTGTATTTTATATCTGAATCTTACATCAAGATTATTTTTAAGTTCTTAATTTTAAGTGCAACTATTTGTGTATAAAGGTGTAACACCCTGCTGGCAAAGTCAACGGTCGCTACTAAAATATAAGATCAATGATAATGGAAGAACATACATAGATATAATACATAATTTATTAAGTCAATATAAATCAAGTCTCTTACTAAATTTAAATTAAATTAGATTTAAACAATTAAATCTATAGGGTACATACTTTTCGTCCTTACTCTATCTCACTTAAAAATTAAAAAATAAATAATTCTAATCTAGATTCATCAAGTCCTAGCTTCATTTGGTACACCAACCTCATGTTGGTCTTTACTTGCATATCTATTATAAAAAAAATGATAAAAAAAAGAACATGAGTTCGGGCAAACTCAATAAGTACAACATATACAAATAAACCAGTAAATTTTGAGTAAACAGTATACAAATGAGGTTGATAAAATACAAATTATATCACAAATCCAAATCAAGTTTAAATTTATATGAAACATATGTTAATATTCAAGCATGCATCAATGCATTATACACATGTTATTTCTCAAATCAATCCAGTAAAGGTCTCAAATCTGATGGGTAGATTCATTACCTAGCTCGTAATCTCATCTGCTATATAATCTAAATTGTCATCACTGCACTCCAGCATGAGTGGCCAACCTCACACAATATTAGTAAATTAGGAAACATCTTTATCCAAACTGGATGTGTAACTGATACCCTATTACGTTTATCACACAGTCACAGTCACATCGCACCATATTATTCGAATGTCTTTGACCCCTATCATTATGTCGATGGCCACTAGTCCCACTACTGGTTCATAATATACATTATTCAAATTTTAAAGGTTAGATAAATCAGTCTACTGGCCATAAAATCCATAATCGCTAGAGAGGCAGGTCTGAACTAATGCCACTCAAGCTATCACATTCTAATCCTTGGTCAGGATGTGGCAATGGTTGTCAACAATGGTCCAACAATAATACTTTATAAATTCACAACTACAACAATGACTCATAAATATGTCAGCATCCCAAGAAATATATGTCGATGCCATAATAATTAATACATAATGCTAGCATGAATAAATGTCAAACTCATTATCATAATAATCATCATAACCAATAATATTTACTCATTCAAAAATTAAAAAACAACGATATCTAAAACATCCATGCCGATAATTACATATTACAATACGAAATCAAAAAAGAAAAGAAGTTCTACTTACCTTGTATAAATTTCGAATCTATTCTTACTAATTATGATTTAGCATAATATTTCATCATAAGATGTGCAGATACTCTTCGGTACTTTGATTTCGTAATTTAGTTAAAATAGGTTCTTTATATAAATTAAATTATTTCAAAACTATTATTTATAATAAATTTCATTAATTCTAAAATATTACTTTGTCTAAGTTAATAAAATAATTAATTTGAGCTAGAGCTCATTTTATAGAAATTACCAAATTACTCTTTTAACTTTTGATTTGTATTTTTTGCATTGTATTAACTCTATTTCTCAAATATTCAATTCTAATTGCCAAACATCGTCCTCATATTATTAATTGCAAATTAATAATTATTTTATCTTCAAAACTTAATATGATCATATGTGAGCCTTTTCTTTATCACATTAAATTTTAAGGGTCTAACTAATCAAAAAAATTTAACAGTTTATTTATATCTAATTTAATTTGCAATATTCTTCAAATATTTTATAAAAAATTTCAATGAGTTAACTCAGTTATTACATACTTTAATTAACCATGTCAATTTGAATAATTATTATTTGAGTTTAAAATTTTATTTTAATTATTTCTCAATTTCCCCATGTTTGCTGGAAGTAGATATACTAAGATCTCTTGATTTTTCTTAATAATCAATTAAGGAGTTTAAGTCTAAGTTTTTTATTATAAATCAATAATTGTATTAATTGACTAAATAAAATAATTTCAGCACAAAATAATTATTATTTATATTTATTTATGTATTTTAATTGTACTAGAGGTATACATTTAGTGGTGATCTGGATCACATTATTTTTTTACCTATATTTATATTATTTAAAATGCTATTTATATATTTTTTGAGTTAATTAAGTTATCCATATCATATAAAATTTTCAGACTCAATTTTATTGTATAAAAATGATAAAAAATTAATTAAGATAGCTAGTTTTGACAGTCATTTTACCCTGTTCAAGTTGACTTTTTAGTATTTTTAATTCAAAAATTGCAAAAAAATTTTATAAAAAAATTTGGTAGTTTATTACTGAGTATATTATGTTCTCGAAAAAATTTTTATGCTAAAACTTGTTCGTGTAATATTTTTTATATATTTTTCTTTTCAGTTCTAGATGTATCACATGGTTTAAATAGTTGAATTCATAAGCTATTTTAAATGCTAATCTAATCCACTAATAGGGTTATAATCATATATCCAACATATATATCATAAAATAGAACTTATTCAACTCTGGTACAATGGTTTAGATCATCAAAATCTATTTTTGTATTGAATTTTTAACTCTCTAGATCAATTAATCATGGTTTCTCCTTACATGTCTATTAGACTTATAGAAATGAAAATTCTCAAATTTAATCATTTATTAAGATATCTACACATGACCTAACATCACATCTTTATGAAAAATTAAATTTACACCCATGTAATAGTTTAGATTATCCAAATTATGCATTTAATCATGGATTGAATTTATTTAATTTGATTTTCATTTGATAGCATCGCATTCTTTCCGTTCCTCCTTCCTCATTCCAGGCTTGGAAAATTGGGCCCCATTAAAAGAAGGAAAGAGGATAACTCGCAGGGTAAGCTGTCACACTATTAAGGCATGTGAAAATTTATTTCGCCCAAAGTCACGCCACCTGTACGCTTCCCAAAGGTATGTTTACCTATTTTTTTTTTATACAATTTGCCTCCTTGTCCTCTAACAACCATGCATGTAATCTGTAATTTCTATTTATATATCTATTAATTCCTTGTTAGTTAAATGAAAATAATAAGATAAAATAAATAAAAATTTTTAGCCTCAGGAGATTTGATCCTTGAATCTCTAGTTTGAAGCCCATTAATTTTGCCAGTCGAACACTGGTCCAAATGTGAGTAGTGTGAATTTAAATATTATATATTTTAAAATTTTTACTTATTTCAAATCTCTACTAAATTTTTTTTAAAGTATAATTATACTTTAAATATTTTCATTTGTAGAGATGTTAAAACTATAATTTTTTTACATAATCGTATTTCACATGCTTTTCAATTACACATTTACAAGTATTGTATTCATATCAAAATTTAAAATAACTAGGGTTTACAAAAGATGTTTGCGGTGGGAAGTTTTTGGTTGGAAGTTGGGATGTAACGACGCCATAACGACATCAATGTATTTGAAATTATAGTCAAATTATGTAAAAGTTATTTATAATTTCTAAAACTATGTAAGTATATTTACAGTATAGTCAAACTAAATGGACATATTTACAAATCACTCATAAAATTAAAACATTTAAGAGAATCAATGCTATACTTACATTAATTTGTGAGGGCATTTGATTACCCTATCCATTTGCTCCTATCAATCATTGACTTAAGAGTTACTAGTATAAATAAAAAAATTACTATAATTGTGTGAGGTTAAAACTTCTTAAATTGTATTTGTAACACAATCAAGGGCAAAATTATTGTAACAAGGGCATGTTTGGCAAAAGTAAAAACTTTTCAAACTAAAATTTTTTAAAGCGTGTTTAAGGAATGATAAAATTTTTGATGAAAAATTTTAGGTCTAAATTTTTTTAAATTAATAGAAAATGATGTGATACAATATGAGTAATATTGAGGAGTAAAGAAAATAAAATTAAAATATATAGGTTAGTTGTGTAAAAGTAATTGAAAAGTAGGATAAGTGTATAGAAAGTCGTGAATAAATGATTAAAAATGTAGTTATGTAAAGTAAAAGTTTTAAATTGAAAAGTTCTAGCTTGATATTTTTTGTTTATTGCCAAATAAACCTTAATTTATTATTCTTACCACTACTTTATTTTTAATTATTTTTTTATATTTTTCTATACAATTACCATACTTTTTAATAATTTCTATCAAACTATCCATATAATTAACTTATTTATTTTAACTCTGTTCTTTTTACTCATCATTATTATCCTATCAGATATCACACTATTTTCTTCTTATTAAAAAATTTTAAAGTAAAATACTTTTCTTTCAAAAATTTTAACACAAAACACACCCTCAATGTAAAAATAAATTTTTTTATCAAAAAAAAAATGTAAAAATAAATTTCATTTTGCAGAGAAATAAAACGAGGCTTTTCAACCGAAACTCGTCCTCTACAAAGCATGTGGTCCGCGAACGGCTGCCATTCGCTTTGTCTGCAACTGTTCATACATCATGCAATGATGAAATGCCCAACGTGGATTTGTTGCTCGCGACATCGAATATCGTGTCGCTTGCGCGGTCGGGCGCGATCGCTGCCGCGAGGAGACTGTTCAACGAAATGCCTCAGAGAGATGTCGTCGCATGGAATGCAATGCTCACTAGCTATTCTCAGTTGGGTCTTTCTCAGGAAGCCTTGTGTTTGTTCTCTGACATGAGAATCGCCGGCATGAAGCCTGACACCTTCTCTTTTACTGCTGCTTTGCATGCGGTCGCCCATGTGGGAATTCTTAGCAGTGGGAGGAAATTCCATGCCCTTACTGTTAGCTTCGGATTGCAATCTTCTTTGCCCGTCTGCAATTCACTCATAGACATGTATGGAAAGTGTTCATCTCCTTCCGATGCGGCTAGAGTGTTTGACGAGATGGGGCCAAGGAATGAAGTTTCCTGGTGCTCCCTCCTCTCTTCTTACGCGAAAGCCGGACAGTTCGGGTATGCACATGCACTGTTAGAAGCAATGCCCCTTCGAAATCGTGCTGCTTACAATGCATTGATAGCTGGCTACAAGCAATACGGAGATATCAAAATGTGCATGCAGTTGTTTAAGACGATGAACGTGGCTGGTTTTGGGTGGGATTTGTGGACATTTGCTAGCATGATGAATGCTTGTGCTGAGCTATGTGAATCCTTTCACGGGCATGTGATTCAAGCATGCATTGTTAAAAGTGGCTGGAGTTGGGCTGTTGAAGTTAACAATGCAATCCTCAGCTTTTATGCAAAACTGAATCGTCATGAAGAGGCTGTTAGGTCCTTTGAATTGATTGACAACAAAACCCAGGTGTCATGGAATGCCATGGTGGATGCCCACATGAAAAGCGGAGATGTTCAAGCGGCCCTTGCTGCATTTCAGCAAGCACCTGAAAGGAATGTGGTGACATGGACTACGGTAATTGGAGGATTTGTGAGAAATGGACAAGGAGATCTGGCTCTCTGCTTCTTTGTCAACATGCGAAGGAGCCTTCAACAACCCGACGATTATACACTTGGTGCCACCCTTCATGCTTGTGCCAACTTAGCTATCCTAAGACATGGAAAAATGGTCCACAGTTGTGTAATTCTCTATGGCTTTCACTCTTACAAGTACACGAGCAATGGATTGATTAACATGTACGCTAAGTGTGGGGACATAGATGGATCAGACAAAATTTTTAATTCCATGCTGGAAAAAGATTTGGTCTCTTGGAATGCCATGCTCTTTGGACTTGGTCTTCATGGGCTGGCAAAAGAAGCATTAAAGCTCTTTGATCACATGGTAGCATTGAAAGTGAAGCCAGATAAGGTGACTTTCATTGGCTTGTTGATGGCATGTGGCCATTCAGGTCTAGTTGCAGAAGGCTGGATGCTCTTTGAGTCAATGGAATCAGTACATGGGCTAGCTCATGAGGGAGATCATGTGGCTTGCATGGTCGACTTGCTTGGCCGCAGCAAGTACTTGGAAGAAGCTAGAAAGCTGGTTAGCAAAAGCTCAATGTTCAGTCCAAATGCTAAACATTTTGAAACATTGCTTGGTGCTTGCAGCGTTCATAGGGATGTAGCTATTGGCGCAAAGATGGCAGAGGAGCTTACAGCTATGGATCCATTCAAAGATGCGGGTTATGTTTTACTATCAAACTTGTATTGTGCTAGCGGGCATTGGAAGGAAGCAGAGAGGGTGAGGAAGGCAATGTCTGCCAAAGGTGTGAGGAAGGTTCCTGGTTGTAGTTGGATTGAAGTTAGGAATGCAATAATGACTTTTGTGGCCGGAGACCTCTCACATCCTATGATGGCTGCAATCTGTAGATTGCTGGGAATGCTAGAGTCTGAAATGAGACATCCAAGTTCTATGGTTTTTGGTGTGGAATTTTAATTATTGTTTCATGCTAAAGATGATATGGATTTTTTAATCTGTCTTGGGCATTAGCTTCTCTTGAAGAGAATTGTCTCTGGAAGAAGTTAGTAATGCCCTCATGCCCACAAAATCTAATCAGGCTGGAAATGCTGATTCTCAGATATTGGTAGCCAGGCATATACCGCTATTAATTCTGGCATTTATTTATTTATTTAAGATTAAGCTTCCCCAATGGATCATAAACATTTTTTTTTAAAAAAAAGACAAATTGTTAAGTAAACCCAACTACAAAATTCTAGGAAAGGAGTAGACACTGTTTCCCAAAATGTTGGGAATTTCATCATTCTTCATTTTTGGCCTATGCTCCGCCCATTAATATTCCCAACTAAATAGGTTTGGATCTGCATTCTTTTTATCAGAAATTGATTATGTGGATTGCATTAAGAAAGATATTACCTTCATTGAAGGTAATATTATTTTTTTATCGTGGATTTTATTGGAAAACGGATGATATTTAAAAAATAAATTTTTTTAATGGAACTCTGTGACAATTTAAGATATATACATAGATAAATTCAAACAAAAACTTAATCTAAGTACCTGCATTTAGTGACCGACCCATAGAAATGCATATTGGACATGATACAACTCCAACAAATTTAACTTACTTCAATAAATGAAAATATGTATATATTGATACGACTGTATATATCAAAACAAAAGAATATTCGAAAGTCATACAGATTTCTTCTCATTTACAAATGTTATTACAGCTGTTTGGAAAGCTACGGGAGAAAACGGTTGAAAAGGGATTCAGGTGGCATTTTTTATAAAGTGAAAAAGAAAAAACGATATCTGCAATACCAACAATAATGGAGATAATATTGATGATATTTTTTAGTATTATCTTTATTATTTATTATCCTTGTCTTGAATGGATGGAAATATTGATTTTCTATCCAATAATTTATCAGCTCTCCCAAAATGATGTTACCAGTCGTGAACACTGGTTTGGATCCTACAGCCTGCTTTATATTTATACAAAAACCTGCACAGTCCATTAGTCAGGAGCATAATGATTGTAGTGCAACTCTACTGTTGATTTTGTGGATTTTCAACCCTTTTCACTGGTTTGTCCTTTTCTGATTGTGTGCTTCTAAATTTTCTGCCTTAGTACATTGATGACTACGGGTTACAGGGCTCAGCACATTTCACGAAATGTTTCAGCCACGTCCAAATCTTGCATTGAAGTTTTCTTTACAATCCATGGAAATAGAAGCTCAGATATCCAATCCAACAGGATCAACTCGCATTAGTGGGGATCACGGACCAGAATTACGTTTCTTTCAGCTGCAAATATTGTAAAATAAGTGCAATTCTAGTAGTGAAACGTATGCATTTTAATCCATTGAGGATGTCACAAGAAATTTCTATTGAAAGGGTCTATCTGGGCGCTGGAAAAAGAGGTAAACAGGTGGTAGTTAGAAGGTGGAACAGTAAAGGGAGAGGTGAAAATTAAGTTATATAGCAAGGAATCTGGGTGGCATTGTGGCAGTGATTGCATGAAAACACAACCAGCAGCCAGATCATCTCATGTGATGACATTTAACAATGTTTACCAGATTGCATTGAGGCAAAATTGAGATTTTGCATAAATGACTCACAGTAGAGTTCTTAACTAGGACTAAATATGAAGATTCAATTCCTTATTTTGATATGAACATCAATTCAATCTAGAGTCTACAGATGCATCTGTCGAAATAATAAAAATCACAAATGAAAAAAGTGGCAATGAACCATGTTGGTGTAGGGGTCGACCCGTGACCCGCCCCGCCCGACCCTGTTTTAATACCGGGGCGGGTCGGGATTTTCGGGTTTTTAAAGAAATGCGGGTCGGGGCAAAATTCGAGTTTTTACAGGGTGGCGGGGCGGGTCAGGGCGGGTCTACCTGCTGACCCGTTTTCTGATATTTTACATTAAAAAGAAAAACCACGTTCAATGCTAATATTCATGTTTTATTTAATTATTTATATTTACTTTGATTGATTAATAATAGATTCAAGCATATAGTAGTTAAATTTAATATAAATTTATCTTTATACTTGATAGTTTTATAAATTTTTAAAAATTTCTTACTTGACCCGCAATTTTTTACCCGACCCGTTGACCCGATACCGACCCGAATTTTGTCCCGAAACCTTGTAGAAAAAAGTAAGGGTCAAACCGACCTTGTCCCGACCCGGTATAAAATAAGGGTCAAACAAGATTTTTGAAAAGGAGGGTCAGGGTTGGGCACACCCTGACCCGCCCCGACCCGCCCCGATTCCCACCCCTATGTTGGTGGATGTCAAGAAGATCACCTGCACTCTGCCGAAGGCTCAACAAACTGAGTACTTCACACTGCTTCGATGTGCTGTGGCTCGCCTTTCTCATCAACACCTTCTATGGTGTAATCCATGTCTTCACGGCTCCTTACAAAAATATTTTTAAAGGAACAAAGAAAAGTTTAGTTGACTTCTACGTTGCAGTTTTTTGAAGGATATGGCTATCATGGAACACATTTGAACAGATATATTGTTGTTACCCTGCATCTTTTATTGATAAGGTATGGGAGCTTTTTTTATTTTTATTACCCCTGATTGTACTTCAGTGAGGCTGGATGCCGGGTCAGATTTGAGCATTTAACCTTTTGAAGTGTTTTCCCTTGAATATTGAAATAATCACTTGATCAAATAATTGGCTTTCCAGCACAATTACCAAATTATGTGCACTGATGTAACATGCATAGCATGATATAAGTTTAACAGCAGGTTTCCTAGCAGTTTGGAGATTGGTTCTGTTAAATATCAGACACATGCATGTGTGATTCATCAAGGATGTGTGTCCCTACGGATGTTAAGTGTAGACCAATGTTTCAGGAGCTGTGGAACTGAGTAAGCATCAAAGTAATTACTTGGCCTTCAGATAATCCATATCCAACCTGCCACCAGGATCACATAATAACACTTAACACAATACTGGCAATCTCTGTAAGGGAGGAGCACATGCTACATTCATTGTGGGGGGCAATGATGACCTTTTTAGCTGTTTCCATTTCTCGCTGGCTCTCACTTTTTGACACTGATTCCCTTTGAAACTGCTGACTATTTGGTAGCTGATGACCTATACATGGGATCATATTTGTATCTTGTCTTAATCAAGGCCAAGGCTCTAACATCTTTTCCTAGAATCCCAATTCTCGGTACAAAATATATGATTGGAAGGCCGGAAATATTTTTAAAAAGATGCTATAAGATGTATAATTATTAGATTTCTTGAGAGGTGACTTATAAATAATAATTTTATCCAACTATTGAAGAGTTTAGCAGCTCAGTTTTCCATAGGGTATTTTCTTCTCTATCATTTCTTTATTTTTTTAATTAACATTATAAGCTTCAGAGTGAAAGATTTCTTTCTTTTTTCTTTTTATTTTAAACTTAACATTGTATGCTTCAGAGCAGAAGATATTTTTAAGTTTAAAGAATCCAGTATTAATATTTAATTAGTAAATCCAAGGATTCTGGATAACTGATTCCAATATGATCTCAATGCACATCTCAGATCTGTTTAGCTTCCAGCTCTCAGCAATGAAACTTTATACAACCATTTATCCATATATAAATTTTATAGCCAATGGTTAATGGTATGGACTTTCTCATCTGTGACCTTTTGTGTTTTTCCTTTGTTGTTTCAGTAATAATGCCTTCTCCTGCTCTTGATTGCTTAGGTAACGGGGATTGTTTTTCTCCTCTTTTAGTTTTCACTACATTCCAAAATTTTGTTTTATCAGCTTATCAACATAGTTCTACACCAGATATGACACTTTAATTACACTTTTCGGCATCCTGCATATTCATTATCCTATGCTATTTGAGCTCCACAAATGCTGCCACTGAGCGTCTCTCATTGTGGTGTGCTGGAGTTTATTGCAGCAGAAGGCATGATCTATATGCCTTACTGGGTAGGCCACAGATTCACTACAATCTGTGCACTTCGTTTGATGCCTATTGCTAAATTGGAAAATTCCAAATTCTGCACACCAATTGTTTTGCTTCTAGATGATGGAGAACATGCTTCTGCAAGAGTGAGATATAGTGACAGTGAAAAATGCCACCCTTCCAAAGGGAACATATGTAAAACTGCAGCCACACACAAAGGACTTTCTAGATATTCCCAATCCAAATGCCATGTAAGTGTGTCTGTTTCCGTCTCATTTGAGTTCTTTATAGTTGGTATCCACATAGAAACTTTTTCATCATATACCTGATGAAAATGCTTCATTTGGGAGCGAAAGATGTATTTATAAGATTTAAACTACTCATCATGTTTGGCGTCACTTGTTTAGAACAAAATTCATCTGATCTGAGGGTGAATATGCATCTGATTTTCTCTGCCATCATTCGCTCAAATCTCGAATGTTAGTTAAGTAAAGCCAATTGTGAAGTGGACTGGATCAAAGTTACATATCCTCTTGTGCCCTCGAACAGAACATGAATGGGATGAAAATGATTTTAGGTTAAAATTTCCATCATCTGTAAACGGAGCGCAATTCAGTGCACCCGGGTGCATTCAGCCTCAACGCACCCGGGTGCACTGCACTTATTTTTTTTTGAAAATTTTTGTATACAATGGTTAATCTAGGTTTATTTAACATATGTATCAATTTTTACTATTTTTGGAGACTTTTAGATATTTTTTTTAGATTTTTAAAAATCAGTGGCATTTTCGGTAATTTAAATTTACGAAAAATGCCACTGATTTTTAAAAATCTAAAAAAAATATCTAAAAGTCTCCAAAAATAGTAAAAATTGATACATATGTTAAATAAACCTATATTAACAGCTTCATGAAAAAATTTTCAAAAAAAAATAAAAAAAAATAGGTGCACTGAATTGCGCTCCTCTGTAAACTAGTGTTTTTCTTTTGTTTTCTTTCTATTTAAGTTTTTCATCAGCGGAATGCTTGGGAAAGGACCCTACACAAGCTATAGAATGCTTTGGAAAGGTAATCAATTTATTGGTTTTATTATTTTAAAATTTGTTAAATCAATAAATCTAACCATTAATAATATTCTTTATTATGTATTTTAAATATAAGATATCAATTCTATTAGATATTCCATGTAATGATGATTATAAATATTCTAGTTACTCTTTATGATTTTAAAATTTATCCATTTTATTTTAAAATACATGTTAATTAAATATTATTTGAATTTTTGAATTGTATTTAAAATATTGTCAGTGTATCATCATAAAGCATTATAAGGATTTGGGTCTTTTATATGTTATTTTAATATTTCAGCTTTAGTAGCACTAAACGTAACTTATTAGTTTTAAGGGTATGTTTGGCCATGCTTAAGATGTGTAATAATAGGTGCTGAATTCTTGTGCTTTTTTGAGCTGTTTGGCTATCTATTTAGAGTCTTTTGCTTAAAAAACCCAAAAAGCATGGAATAGATAAGCTTAAGAAACCAGGCTTTTTCGCTTAACGCGCGACCATGCATTAATTTTTTTGTCATATGAAATAGGCCCTGAGTCATTTTATTTTAGCCAGATCAAATAGTTTTACTTAGGATTGAGACGAATTTGAGTTTTATGAGCTCGAGTTGTACCCCTATCTCTTTGTCCACTCCTATGGAAAAATAGTCCACAGGAACAGAAAAGTGAAATGTTCTTTTGCATGTTGCAACATCAGAAGTGGAAAAAGACAACATTCGTCTCTTCTTCCCTATATCTCCTCCACCTGATCCGCTAGTATTTAACCACTCTCTTTGTACTTCTCAAGATTCTAGGCCATCTTATTCACTCTCAAATTATTATTTTTTATATGTGATGTTGCTTCATCTTCATCTGATAGACCCGTAATCTCTGCATTTCATTTGTTTTCCCTCTAAGTTATGCCCTAACACCTTTGACAAATCTTTTGGAACCCACTTCTTTCTCCATAAACCCTGAATACGACGACTATTTTTGTTTCCATCTTTACAGAATCTCCACTACTTTGATTGGGTTGTTTGCAATTTTGCACTTTCCTTCCACCTATTTCGGGATTTTGTTATTGTACCTCTAACCATTAATAGATTTGTAATCTCTACATTTCATCTGTTGTCCTTCTAAGTCCTGCCCTAACACCTTTAAAAAATCTTTTGGAACCTACTTCTTTCTCCATAAACCTTGAATATGACAACTATTTTTGTCTCCATCTTTGTAGAATCTCCACTACTTTGATTAGGTTATTTGCAATTTTGCACTTTTCGTCCAACTATTTTGGGATTTTGTTATTTTACCTCTAGCCACTGATAGACCCATTGATGTAGGGTGGGTAGAGAAGAAAATAGAAGAAAGAGGAACGAACCTCTAGAAATGAGAAGAGAAGAAAAATGTAGAAAAAATAGATGAATAATGAGAAAAGAAGAAGAACAAGTAGTAGAAGAACTAAAGTCACTTTTATAAATTTCAAAACTGATATTCCCTTAGAGCTTACAGGGGTTGTATTTATAGGTGAACATACTACCTACTCTTAGCAAAATTATTAAAGATGAAATCTTTCTAGAGAGAAAATTATATATTTTAAGTGAACTTTTTAAGAAAGTAAACTTAAAATGGATACAAGCTTATTTTAAGCAGATTCTAAAATATTCTAGAAGATCTTTTAATATCTTCCAAAGATAGAATAAAATATTACAATAAATCTCTCAAAAACATCCTAAGATTATTTCCTCTTCACAAGATTCTTGCGTCTAGAATAGATAGATTTGAAATATTTTCTTTTATTTTCATTAATTCTCCTCGGCTTCGAAAAATTCGCCACTAGAGAGTTCTGACTTCGATAATACTGAAGAATGTGGATCCACGTGGTGAAGTTCATCTTCAGTAATCCATGTAGTATCAGAATCAAGTTTGTTTGTCCACTTGACAAGAAATCTGTATAATGCTAGATCCAATAGTGACAAGCTCATCTTGTAGGATATTCTCTATGTGATCTGAAGAAGTAGATGGTACTCATGGAAGTATAGGCATATGAAGTGATGTTGAATTGTTATCTGTAGGAATTCCTGCAGGCAAACTTGGAGGCTCGAAAGTACATTGGTAAAGAAACAAATCCTTTATATTGAAAGTAGAACTAATTCCTATATCTGAAGGTAAATCAAGTTCATATGCATTGGACCCTAATTTTCTTAAAACATGCATGGGACCGCTGGCTTGTGCATGCAACTTTTTAAAAGAATTTTTAGAATATCTTTTTGGTCATTCATGAACCATAACATAATCCCTAACATCAAACTCTTATGTTCTTTTATAAACATTAGTAGTAAGTTTATAATTTTCATTGCTTAGAGTAATCTTTCTTCTAATATCAACAAAAATATCTCGAATGTATTGATTAAAAGATTCAAACTAGCAGATGAATAGGTATCAATGAGTAAAGGAAGTAAATCGATAGGAGCTCGAGGAATATAACCATAGACAATTTCAAAAGAAGGTTTCTCCAATATAACAATTGACTAAATTGTTGTATGCAAATTCGGTAATAGCCAATACAAAATTCCAAGTTCCAATATGTTCTCCCATCAAAGTCCTAAGTAAATTTTCCAAACTCCAATTGACTACCTTAGTTTGACCATTAGTTTGTGGATGAAAAGCAGATGAAAATTTCAAATTTGATGAAAATAGAAGGAAATAGTTTGAATATATCTATTCTAGGAGCAAGAATCTTGTGAAGGAAAAATAATCCTAGGATGTTTTTCGGATGAATTAACTGCAGACTCGTTGTGGGATCTATCACTTTCTTTAGGTTTCGTAGGCTTCAAAAGAATAGATTTTCCATTATGCTTCATAATATAGGTGTTTGGTTGCCCACAATAGATTACTTTTAAGTCATATAGTCATGGACGAATAAGAAGAATATGAGTCACATCCATCGGTAGCACATCACACCAAATATGATCAGAATAATCACCCATCAATTTGGGAACTAAGCATTTTTCATTAACAGGAAGTGTAGTTTTGTTTATTCATGCTACACGATATGGATGAGGATGTGGTTTACTTTTCAAATTCAATCTGGCAATAGCTAATTTAGCAATCCATTCATAGAACTACCTCTATTTATAACAATCTTTCTTACTGTATTTTCATATTTAAAAAATTGATGAAGTATATTTGTATGTCTCCCATCACTATTTGAAAAGTAGTCAAATGCAACGCACCACATTCAATTGCGGGTTCTCGTTATAGCTATCATTTCCATGAGTGATTGTGAGTGTGTGTTGAGGACATTATGATGCAATATGACCTTTACCCCTACAATGAAAACATGGATCATTAACCCTTTTACTAGTGGTATCAAATCGAGAGACTGGCTTACTCTTTTCTCTACATGTGTATTATTCAGGCAATGGTTTAGTTGTTCCTTGAAAAGATATTAAATTAGAATTTAATTTGGATACCCTCGTTTCTCTAGTTTGTGGAATCAAACGTTTGCAAGCGAAAGACTTTTGAAAATTCTCCAATTCTAGAGCTTTATAAGATGTGTCTTCTACTGAAACAACTGAATGCAATTTCAATAGAATTTTAATTTTTGGTTTCAGGTCATTGATAAACTTTGTTCATGTAACTCAAGGATCTTCCTGTATTTTACATTTCATTTTTAAATCTTCAAACTTATTAAGGTAGTCAGTTACACTTAATGACCATTGTCTTAAGTTAACTAATTATTCCAATAGTTGAGTTTGATGATATTCAGGAAGATACTTATTTTTCAATTTAACTTTCATTTCAGCCCATGTGGTGATAGGCACTTCTGTGCGTTGACTTTCATCTAGAATCCCTTGCTAATAGTGTTTGGTGGACCTAACAAGTTTCACTTTTGTAAATCTCAATCGTTAGGCATCATGCATATCATACCAACAAAAGAAATCGTCCATATTTGCCAACAAATCTAAGAAAACATTAAGTTTTAGACGACCATTATAACTAAGAGCATCTACCTTGACCTATTTTGTCACCCAAGAATTGTCGGTTACATGCCTTTATTGTTATGAAAAAGGTATGTTATAATTTCTTTAGTGGTTCCCATGTCCAGGATTGTTTGCAAAACTAATTTCATAAAAATTATTATCATCTTCATGATTTTTCGAATTTGTATGCATTTTCAGAATATGTAAATACTCTGAGTTATGATAACCTCTAGCGTGCATGTTTGGGTTTAGGAGAATGCCAGTTATGATAGGAGAGCTACTAGAAGTATGAATATTATGTGATTGACCATTTCAAAATGATTATCCTACCTCAGTCATAAGACGTTTTTCAACACTTTCAGTCAACCTATTTATTGAGGAAATGAGAGATTAAATGGTAGTGATTGTTTCTTTTTGAAAATATTCTTGCTTTTGAGCTAAGGTATCACAAAGGGTTGTTAAAGATTCAAATCGATTATCATTAGAAGTGGATAAATCTTTGAGTTCGACATTCAATTTAGCATCAGTAGGCATAGCAACTCAAAATTTAATTTATACTGATATAAAAAAAAACTTACTACTAAGGATGAATAAGCTTTTTTCTTTTTTTTTGGGTGGGGAGAGGGGGTTGGGGTTCAAAAGTAAAGAATTTGATTGAAAATAGATACGAATTAAGTACTTTCAACTAGAGAAAATGTACCTATTGAGGTCCAATCTTACCTAGTTTAGCAGGAAACAACTTGAAAGTGAGTTCAAGTGTTCAACAGCTTGGTGTAATGTAGTGGATAACAACGAAAAGTGATTTCAGCAACTTCTTAGTAGAATCTTTGTGATGAACAACAAGTTGTTGTAATGATAGCAGTAGGCAGCATTAAACAGTAATAGAATGGACAGCAATGACAGCAATAGTTCGTGGACAGCAAAACAGCAACAGAAATTTGTAGAAAGTAGTACCGGGTTTGTCTCTGATACCAATTGATGTAGGGTGGGTAGAGAAGAAGATAGAAGAAAGAGGAAAGAACCTCTTGAGATAAGAAGAGAAGAAAAAGGTAGAAAAATAGATGAATAATGAGAGAAGAAGAAGAACAAGTAGCAGGAAAACTAGAGAACACTTTTATAAATTTCAAAATTAATATTCCCTTAGAGCTTACAAGGGTTGTATTTATAGGTGAACATGTCACCTACTCTTAGCAAAATTATTAAAGATAAAATCTTTCTAGAAAGAAAATTATATATTTTAAATGAACTTCTTAAGAAAGTAAACTTAAAATGGATACAAGCTTATTTTAGGCCGATTCTTAAATATCTTAGGAGATCTTATAATAGCTTCCAAAGATAGAGCAAAATATTACAATAAATCTCTCAAAAACATCATAGGATTATTTTCCCTTATGAAGATTCTTGTGCCTAGAATAGACAGATTTGAAATATTTTCTTCTATTTTCATCACCCGCAATCTTTGCATTTCATCTGTTATCCTTCTTAAGTTCTACCCTAACAACTCTGAAAAATCTTTTGGAACCCACTTCTTTCTCCATAAACCCTAAATATGACAACTATTTTTTGTCTCCATCATTATAGAATCTCCACTACTTTGATTGGGTTATTTGCAATTTTGCACTTTCCCTCCTCCTATTTTGGGATTTTGTTATTTTACCTCTAACCAATGATTTTGCAAACACACTCCACTAATGAACTGCATTTGTAATAATAACATTATATCAATGGCTATTGGGGTTTTGAAAGTTTAAGAAGTTGAACTCTAGCCAAATTGCCATCGGGGTAGGTGGGAGTGATCTCTAGATACTGTTACGACCCTTATTTTATCATTGTGGACCACAAAATCCAAGCAAACTTGCATTAGGGTATTTTTGTAAACAAAGTTATCAGTGAGATATCTTTCCAAAATATATAGTTATAGGAAAATTTTCAAAATCACTAAAAAGAGGAAGGAAAAGGGCTATTAGGGAATTTTCTTTTGTTGGTAAGATAACGACCACCATGTTCTTTTTTTTAATATTCACTTAATTTCATGAACAAGAACTAACTTTTGGGTTTTATTCTCAATATACATTGCAAATTTTTTAAAGTGCCAAACATACATTGCATGTTTTAACGCATACAAACACACACACGAACATTGCTGGGTTTGTGAGTTAAAAATTCAAGTGGTCATTTTTTTTTATAAAGTTTTGAAGTTCCTGAATTCATTAGATTAATTTGGAATCTGCATTTTAGACTAAATTCCAAAGATACACACAATTTTTAAACTTTATTTTGATATATAGTGCTAGGATTTGTGCTTTGCATCTTGCATATCAGTCTTGTGTAATGGTATGCATTGGTTTTGCATAAGTACTCATGGGAGTCCTATTTCTATGTAATCAGGTTACATGGAAGTGATTCATGTAACCTCATTCATTTTCCCACTTTGATGATTAATGAAAAATTCATTTCATTTATTGTATTATTTTTTAGGAGACCAAGGGTCTATTGGGGAAGTTAAGTCCGAAGTGGAAAAATTTTTGAAAACTGTGAGTGATGTATATAATATGGGTAAAGTGAAAATAAATAAGAAAGTTGTATGGAAAAAGGATTGATATATAAGAGTATAATGGAAAAAGTATGATAGTTAGATTAGTTAAAATGATTGAAATTTATTGGAAAATGTGTTTCTCATTTTTAGATTTTTTTCTTAACTTCCCAAACAAACCCCTAGTTTTATCCAAATCGAAGATGTGCATGGGCCAAACAATGCTTTATATGATCATTTATCCATATGCTAATGATATTTTAGAATAGTTTAGATGTTGAAAGTACAACTTTGAAATTAATGATTTAACATCAAGCCATTTTATTATATTAATTTTACATATTTATAAATGAGGCAATGTACAATGATACTAAACAAATAAAGGGATTTCTAAGACAATATAAATAATGTTAAATATAATAAAATGAGTAGATTTTTCACTAATAATCAAGGTAAGAAAAATGAATGAGATGACATAGTAAAGATGCTTCGTAGAAGCGGGACTCCCTATATGATGGGGTATCAATTAAGGATTCAGTGAAGCCCTAGAAAGGTGCTTAGAGAGGCAAAAGAGTCATCATGTAGTTCTTAAGGTGCTCTAACTAGGTGTAAGAGAGAGATTATTAATGTCTTAGTTGATAATGTATGTAAAGCATCTAAAAAATAAGTGTGAGTCATTCCAAATTATATCAGTAACTTGATTATCACTACGAATTCATCTCTCTTATGATTTTTCTCTTTTATTGAAGAATTTTTCATATAAATCTTTATGTCTTTTGTGTGATCTTGTTATTGTTTATTTGACCCTGATTAACATTGATGCTTTTGCAATAAGCGATATTAAAGTGAATCATGTTTTTTAATAAGTGGTATTAGAGTTGGGTTGAAGATTTATGACATGAAGATTTGTGATTTGAGAAATGGAGTGATGTTGAATCAATAATTTGATCAAAGGCAAGAGCATAATGGCATAATCATGAAGACAAAAGGTATATGGTGTTTCAATGGGATCACGGTCCCCTACACCCGGGTGCATTAACCCATTTTTTATTTTTTTTGAATTTTTTTTATACAAGTGTTAATCTAAGTGTATTTAACATGTGTATTAATTTTATCATTTTTGGAGTATTTTAGATATTTATTTTTTATTTTTGAAAATCAGTGGCATTTTAGGTAATTTTAAATTACTAAAATGCCACTGATTTTCAAAAATAAAAAATAAATATCTACTCCAAAAATGATAAAATTGATACACATGTTAAATACACTTAGATTAATACTTGTATAAAAAAAATTTTTAAAAAAATTAAAAAATGGTTAAAATGGGTTTAATGCACCCGGGTGCACTGAAGCTAAGTGCACCCGGGTGCATGGGATTACGATCTGTTTCAATGGCCATGGTTTATGCATATCCAATTTAATTTAGAGATCAAGGCTAGATTGATGGCAGCTAGATCTGGTATCTAATAGATGAGATTGTGGACCATGGAGATCATGCAGTTGGATTTTATTACTGAGATCTGGCATTGGACGATTGGTGCTAGTGGATGAGTAGATTGGACAACAAAATTTGATGGGTTTAATGTGCAAATAGTTGCCATGGTGGGTTGTGCTTAGTGAAGAAGCTTGGTTGTCATCATTGAGGAAGAATGCTAGATCTATCATGGACCATCAATAGTGAGGAGGTGGTGACCTCACTGGAGAAGAGAAGGGAATGAATCTTAATGGTTTTCTCATTAGCAATGGTGAAGAAGATGCACATGACAGCTAGCAAATCGTGACAACTGGTGATGGTGACGATAGCAGGTGGTTGTTGTGTTGGTGGCCAAAAACAAAGGCACATGATGGTGTTTTTTTCATTGAAGCAAAGGAAGGAGAATGATATGGCTATTCTTAAGTTTTGGGATGACTGCAGTCGGTACCTGTCATGACGGCAACATGGAAGATGTTGGATTGGTGAGATCAATGCCATTTGATCGAAGATTCGATGGTCATCGATGGATGATTATGAGACGAAGTGGTAGCTACTATGTGATGTTTGGAACGATGCTAGCGAGCTATTTGGCTGGGGAAGATGATGTACGTAGTGTACTAGTGAAATACTAAAGCAGTACATGTGATCCATGTTTGGTAATCCTGATGTCAAAATTTGGTATTCTTACTGTCATTTTCTATGTTTTAGGTTATTGTGAACATAATAATAGGGCCAGTTTGGGTAGATTTTGCTCTAGCGGTATATATTTGATGAGATGTGCAAATTAACAGCCATGTGATGATCAAAGATATTTTGATGTTTAGATTTGGATGTTTTGAAGTGTCATCAGGTTGTTAATGATATAAATCAAGAGGATGCTTCCTTGTTAAGCATGGTTGGGTTGGATCATGGCGATCAAAGCTAATTGGAATGAGCCAAGTTCAATATGGTTTAAAAAAATAGTTCATAAGAAAATTTAGTGTAATCACATAGTTGATGTTGCATAGGGATGGTTCAAATTGAAGTGGAGTGATGGACTTCATTGATGAACTATGAATGTTTTGCATGATTTGGTTGTTTATGATTGTGCTAAATCCCAATGTTGCATGGAGAGAGCATGGAGATAGAATGTTTTTCTTGAGTTTTGTATTGGACGGTGGTGGCAGGTCTTGATAATGTGATAATGCTTGCTTGTATTGAGAGCGTAAATCTTAAGAATGTGATGGTGTTGAAAAATGAATGTAGTTCATGTTGTTTGGTAGTTGATGCGTGAGATGTGTATGATGGAGTGCACAGTTTGGTGCGCTGACATGCAAGTTAGAACGTGTGGTTAGAATGTGTGCTAGAGACATACATGTGAAAATGATGATTGCAAGGATCGGCGGAGCTCGTATACTCATGTGATTGTTTGAGCTAAGGAATGTGTTGTAGATGCACATGGTAGAGCATAGAAGCTTTTGGATTTGGTCAATCCAAATATGCAGGTGGTGACAATTTGAGTAGTATTAAAATAATGATCAATTAGAGAATTGCAACAAGATTCATTGAAAGCTCCTCATGGAGACATAAGAAAGACGCAAAGATGCGCATTGAGTGATAGTCTTCTTAATCTTTGATTTTTGAAGGTTCTTGATCTTTTGAGTGCTAGCATATGGAAAATATGGTGGTATGGGTGACGACAATTAATTGTGTGAGAATCTCCGATGGAGATGTATATTCATGTTGGGTTAGGCATGATGGACAAAGTGACATCTTATTTGGAGAGATGTTGAGTCATGTTGAATTGAAACATGAAAAATGAAGAATTAATTGATGGATTGTAGAATTGTTAGAGATAATTTCTTTAAGAGCTAGTTGGATGATGTAAAATCCAAGTTAAAGTGGAGATTTATTAGGATTTGAGTCTTGTATTCTATGCATGGACTTTGCATATGGTTTTATATTGGTTTTACATAAGTACCCTTGAGAGTCATATATAATAGCCGTTGTATAGCTTCTAGAGTGTCCCAATGGGGTATGAGAAAGAGTTTGTCAGAATATTTTAATTGGAGATATGTGTGAGGTATCTAGAAAATGAATATGAGTTACTTTGAATTATATCTATATAACCTGATTATCATTCGTATTTCGTGGTTTTTTCCTTGATCGAAATTTTTTTCTTCTAAATTTATGTCATGTGTTTTCAACTCAACTTAAGTACATATTCCAATGTTAGCTCCAAGGATGAAAATTTAACAATGTTGCTAACAAAGTAGCTATGGAGACACTGCTCCAAAAAATGGAAGATAAACTCTCCATATTGAGACTTGAAGTTTGGACCTATCGCACCCTAGGTCGGACTCTTTGAAAATCACATTAATCATGTGGTAGCAATTTTATTATTGTTTACTTGATCTTGATTAATAAGGATGCTTTTGGAATGAGTTGTGTTAAAATTAATCAATTTTTTTAACAATACGAGTTTTGGCATTTTATAAAATAGGCTCCATAAATTTAAAAATTTTACAAAACAATCTTTGGGGCATTTTTCTTCCATATTTAGTTGAAAAATCACAAACGTGAAAGGCATGTGTGCCCAAAAAATAAATCAAAAGGTTGAGTTTTAAAACATTGTGAAAATAAAAATGTATGTGCTAATTGTTAAGGGTGCAACTTGGTCTGAGTACCCTAATTAGGGTAGGTTCGGTTCCAAGGAACCTACCCATAGGGTTGGTTTGGTTCCAGCTGTGAGATCCATTTGAATTCAGATAAGGTTAGTTTCAGGAGTCGGGTAACCGAAACTGAACCGAATTTCATATAACCTATGATATTTCCTATAATTTATCAAGTTTTTTTCCCTCTAGCTTTTTAGTTAGCTTATCTAGTATCCCCTTCCTTTATCATATTACTCGGCAAGTTAGCCGAATCTCAATCCCTAGAAATGGTAGAGCCTCTCTACTTCTCCCTTCTCTCTTGCTTTTTTTTGGATCCTTCAAAACCCTAGCACCACTACATCTCACTCTCCCTAAGTCCCCTACTGGCGTTGATGCTTCCAACCCCCCTCTCTCCCCTTCTCTCCTTTCCAGCACCATCCTCTCTCTCGATCTCTCTCAAAGTAAATATATAATAATATTTGTTGACTTATACTGTTTTGATGATAGACAAGTTAAGAATTTAATACTTGAAATGTGTTGTTTGTATTTGATTCGTGATGAATGGTCGTAACAAAATATCATTGAATTATGTTATAAATTTGTCGAGGTTTTGCTGTAAAACTTCAGCAGTTTTGGTTTGCAACTTCAACTGATTTAGTTTCAAACTTCAACAGTTTTTGGGTTGAAACTTTAACAGTTTGCTTAGCAAGATAAAGGGATAAGTGATTTGATGATGACGTGGCTAGTTTGAGGAGTTGTCCTGGGTTGTTACAGGTTATTGAGAAAAATCCGATTGGTTGCGGATTTGGTGGAGAAAATCTCTCTTGGCGATTTTTATCTGTTAAGTTGTTATAGGTTGTTGAGAAAAATTCGATTGGTTACGGATTTGGTGGAGAAAATCTCTCTTGGCGGTTTCTATCTGTTAAGTTGTTACAGGTTGTTGAGAAAAATCCGATTGGTTGTGGATTTAGTGGAGAAAAGCTCTCTTGGCGGTTTCAATTTGTTAAGTTGTTACAGGTTGTTGAGAAAAATCCGATTGGTTGCGGATTTGGTGGAGAAAATCTCTCTTGGCGATTGGAAGTTAAAAGCTATAAATAGACAATGAATTTCAACTGGAAATTGAATTCAGAGAGAACATTTTCAAAAGTGCAGATCTGTCTCAAGGCATTCTCTGTGATCCTCTGTCCATCTGTCAGAAGCAACATATTGAAGATCGTCGTGACCATCCTACTAAAAGTTTCATCTCCGTGCTTCTATACAATTAAATTGGTTGTAAGCTTTATTTTATTTTTATTTATTTTACCTTGAATTAGAGGCTGTCTAATTCAAGAGGAAAGCTTTCATTGTGATTTGTAAAAAGCTTCACGTGCCCCTGGAGCCGTTTGTGTAATCCAGAAAACGATTGAGATCGTACCACTATAATTTGAGTTCTAAGTTAACTAGTGGAAACCCGAGTCAAGGTGTTGACTTGGAGAGTGGAGTAAGTTTGTTAACCGAACCACTATAATTTGCAGTGTCTTCTTTGGATTATTTTAGTGTGTGAAATTTATCCTGTTCCTTCTTATATCACTCTTTGTGCTATTATTCCTTTCTTTTATCAGTTTCATATGGGCCTAACAATATTATATATCAAATGTATAATATCTAATAAGCCCTAATGACATGAGACTCTCTCTCTACGCTTTAGCTCTTTCAAGTTTCAAATCCCTCCAATGTCTTCTCGATCCAAGCCTCCCCAGCCATCTGATGGTGGTCTTGCATCACCACCAAGATCTCAAACTCAACCCTAGCCGCTGCTATGCATGCCTCTTCTAGTTCCCTTTAGCTTCAATTTACCAATTTCCTATCCCAAAACTCCTAGCCACCGCATGTGTCTAAGCGTCTCCCCTCTCTCTTCTTGTGTTTCCTCTGCCTTGAAAACCCTAGCCACCTCATGCGTCTCCCTTTCCCCTCCAACTGTGATTTCCTCTGCCTACCATCAGCCCTATCTATTGCATGCTTCTCTCCTCTACCCTTTTGCTTCAATTTCCTCTACTATCGAAACCCAAACGGCTGCCACATCACCCCAGCTGTACTGTTGTCTACTGCAATCCTCTCCTATCGACATTCTTACCTTCCTCTCCTTCTTTTTTTCATCCTTCCTCTCCCTTGCTTTCTCATTTCTCGTCGCCTCCTTCTCCCTGTTGTCTTTCTTGTCCTCTTTATTTTTTTGCCTCCTGCTTCATGATTATCGTGTGCTTCCCCATCCAGCTTACGGATTATTCCAACTAGTTGCAGAAGTGGGCAAAAGACTTGCAAAACAGCAAGATTTTTTGTCATTTGAAGATAAAGAACTTGTGGCAAGATGTCTTCTTTAAATTGACTTTGTAGCCTGTTTAGGTATGTGTTCTTGGGTAATCTTTTCTCTGTCTAGAAATTCATCTGTTTGATGTTTTTGTTTTTATGAATTCTTGAATATGATTAATTTTTTAAATTAATTTGGAAATTTGAAGGGCATTCAACTAATTCAATGAATTAAAATTTTAATCCTTACTTCAAATGTTTGGTTGCATGTTTATGTTTATACTTTTTTACTCACGACTTTTTAACTATTCGTAATGCTTGGATGATTTCTTGTAAAAAGTATAATGCATCTATTAATTGTTTTATGATTTTCTTGCAATTGTTTGGAACTAATTTAGCAGATTATTTATTTTTACTCATGTATTTTTAACAAATAATTAGCTTTGATTTTGGTAGCATGTCTTGACATTATTTTAGTGAAATTGATTTGGAGCCAAAATTGAACCAACCTTTAAAAAATATGGCAGAGTATGCTTCGAACTAAGTTGATCTTCAATAACACAGGTAGGGCTTTTCAAAATAGGGTAAGTGTGGGGTCGAGCCCTATTTGGACCTACCTAACCATGTTGCACCCTTACGAATTATTTCTAGTTTTACAGGAGACTTTGTTTCATAAAATTTGAAACTTATAAAGTTTAAATTGCCCAAATTCATTTATATATTTGGACTAAAGCCTAAAATTTGTATTTATATTTGGAATTAATTTAATGGATATTTAAAAATCATAAAATTTTGAACATGTCAAAGTGACCGTTAACTAACGAAATCCAATGGCATTTTACATGTGTCATTCTTTTAATTTTAAAAAAATCTAGATGCATATTTGGAACCTAACAGTAGTAGTATTTCTAAAATTTACCTTAAATATTGTATAAATGAAAAGCAATGAATAGTTAGTATAGGAGGTGTTTGGCAAACAAAAAAAACTTTTTAAATTAAAACTTTTAAAATTCTGCATGCCCCCAACTTTTGACCATTGTTTCCATTATAATCACAAAAATTTCAAAATTTTTCCAGATACCCATAACATTTAATGCATAATTCCTTCTACACCCATGCCTTCACATTCTATTAGTTAGGGCTAAGGTAGTCATCGGATTCCTTCATCTATTTTTTGTTAATTTCAAAATTGCCCAAACAAGATTGACATATAAAATCGAAATCCCTAAACCTAAACATCCACTATTTCTCCTTCTCTCTTCTTCCTCACACCATGCATCGCCACTCCATTGCACTTACCAATGTCTTCTCTTCCTGTCCGTTCAATTTCGAAAATTGACAATCCAAATGTGCAGAGAAAATGCCCAGCTTCCCTAATTTAGTTGTAACATGGATGGCACCGCCTCGATTAGAGATGGTCAGTCCACCGCCATTGAAAGCCCATGAAAGCTGCATCCTACAACCATTTCCAATGATGAATCCCCCTCCACAAATCTAGTCCTTTTCCGACTACAGTTCAGCTACAAAACCCCCTGAATTCCTATATTTCATAACTGTACTACCCAATTTGTCTATTTTATTGACAATCAGCTCACTCGCACCAAATCCAACAATAGCTGCAGTCGCCACGCAATCATCTTCTCCAATCATAATCTATGCTTAAAGCTCACCGCTACTCCAACAAAGCCCATTGTTGTCATCCTATTACACCCAATAATGAAAATCAACATCATCATCTTCACCACCATCAAAGATTAAAAAATTGATTGCCTAAGTCATACCGCCACCTGCTAGTACTATGAGAATGAGCTCCTAATAGTAGACCTCGTCATTTGCTACCAACTAGTGTGGTAGATTTTCTACCAATGATTTGCCGGATTTAGAGAGAACTCTACCCATTGCTGGAAATCACCAAAGCTTTCATAAGCATTTTAAATTCTGTTTTGGATCCATGCACTGAAGCCCCTACCTACTAAAAGGAAAACGAGATTTTTTTGAAATGCAACATTTTTAATCATTTGTATTAGAATTTACTAATTTGGCTCCTTGAACTCTCACTTGACTCTGACATGAATCTCACCTTGCAAGTTCAATAATTGAAACAAAAGCACACTAATTAGATCACTACATTCAAACATTGCAAGGATTTAAATATCGAAAAAACAAAGGATGAAGAAGACGGGTTGTGTTGACGCCACTCATCTCATCTTCACCAAATTCCTATTCGAATAATTGTTGCTGCATGACGACCACTAGAGTGAGTCGAGCTGAATAGATTTGAGTAAGAGCAGCACGGGAAGCGGAAAAATTAGTAATTTTGTTGTACTAGAAATTTGGGATGGCCACATGGATTTAAGCAAAAATGTCAGGGATTATAGAATCTAGGGTTTGCAGTGGGAGGAATTCAGGCAAGGGGAAACGACGGTCATGCTAGTCCGTTGGTTAGTTTCGTTTATTAATACGCAGGGATAAAATCATCAATTCCTCTTATGGCTCACAGCCGTTTGTGCAGTGTATGATGGTGTGGGTGTTAGAGGAATTACTAATGAAATGTTGTGGGTATAAGTGAAATTATGATAAAAAAAAGTTATGAGTATGTGAGAAATTTTCCTTAGAACTTTTCAATCTTTCTAATTATCCTATTTTTTAATTATTTTTTAATATCTTCCTATACAATTACCATACTTTTTAATCATTTATATACAACTACTCATACAACTAACCTATCTATTTTAACTTAATTTTTTTTTTACTCCTTATCATTACCCTTATCATGTCTATCATTGTTTACCAATTCAAAAACTTTTACATCAAAACTTTCACATTGTTAACAAAGAAAGGTCCATACACAACCAATCGGTTATAAACCAAGGTGGTAGAGCTCAAAGGCAGCTTTTGCAAAGCTCATAAACAGGCATGTTGTCTTCTCTTAACACATGAAATATACCCAACCCTCTCCATCCCAATCTCAACATTTCTAATATTCCTACAATGAATTTCAGGCTGGAGCCTGGAAATTTGGCAGTTAATCATAATCATAAAATCACTCTCTATTTCAGCCGCTTTCACTCCCATGTGATCCCCAACAGGATAGCAATAGCCTCCATCCTAGCAATACCCGATTTCTTCCCGCATCTGCATGCTATGAATCTTCCCAAAGAATCTGCCATCACTGCTCCAAAGCCCATTTGCCTATCATCTAGGCTCCATCCTGCATCAACATTTACCTTCACTCTTGAATATCTCGATTGGGATTAAAAAAAGTTATATGTGCAAAAATCATCTACAAATATCTCAACGTTGATCTAAATTTAATGGAACCTAAATCGAAGTGGATTCGATATAAGTATTAATCACATTGGATTTTTGCTTTTTAAACCATCTATTTGTATACTCGATTTTTATCTTGATGTTTATGTGTTTGCATTTCAAACTTTGAGACTTTTGATTTTGATGCACTTTAAACCCTTAGCCCTAGTTAAAAATGGGTAACAACCCATGTTAACTCACAGAACAATTACTAAAAGAAGCTGATCATTTTAAATTGGTCTGAAGTAATAGCCATTTTCCACCGGTCTGACAATAATTTCTTAATTTCTTAATTTGTCTATAAAACTTCTATTTGAAGTGTATTTAATTCATAAATCAAGATTTACCATGAAGTTCAAACACAGGTATTTTAGTCATTTTCAAAAGTTAAAATGACTAAAATATCCCTTTGTTTGAAATTTTAAAATATATATATATACACATCAATTAAATACACTTAGAATATGAGTTTTATAAATAAATAAAAAGAAAAATAAAAATATATGTTTTTCGGTGCATCAAAATGGTCCCATTTACAAACGGTTGCAATTCCTTGCTAAATTACAGGTGTGTTTAGGAAGTGCAGAAATTTTTCATAAAAAGTTTTTTGTGTAAAAATTTTGAAATAAGAGAAAATTATGTGAGAAGATAGAAGTAATAATGAAAAGGAAAGAGAATAAAATTAAAAGAGATAGGTTAGATGTATGAGTGGTTGTGTAGAAATGATTGAAAAGTAAGATAGTTATATAGGAAAAAGGGAATAAAAAAATTAAAAATATGATAGTTGGGGAGAGTGAAAAAGTATAGATTAAAAAGTTTGCCGAAGGGTTTTTGGTGTCCCCTTTCCTTTTTTCCGGGGGAGGCGTAGCCGCATGGCGCTGCCCCTTTGAATTTCTGAAAAATGGCCGATCTAGTTGGACTGGACTTCTGATTGATTGGATCGTAAATCCAACACTTGGACCAGACTAACCTCAGTTCCGATTCACTGATACATTTCTTTCGAAATTAAATATTTTTAATGGGCTAACATAACATCCCGTAATTCTATTTGGTGTTCAAGGAAAGAAGTGAGGCAAATGCGGAAATTTTTTTTTGTAAAAGCCAATGATGTAATGTAAGAATGATAATGGTTAAGAGTAGGAGTGTTATCTTTAATAATTAAAGTTAAAAAAAATAATAGGAATGTTACCATGCATGGCCACCCATAAATCCAACAATTTATGGAAACTTCAGAGATTAAAATTCTTTTTCCATACATCTGAAGCCTAACGTGGATCTTCTGTCTTGTTAAAAATTTGACAATTTTCTGAATTTATTTGATATGTTATTTTGATTTAGAAAAATTTAATGAATTACACAATAGAATATTTAAACGAAGCACGAATATATATATATAAAAAAAAACAAAATTTTAAAATAAATAATTTTTCCAACTTACAAGCAACCGTATAAGATAGCTAAAAATAAGAATAAAAAATTAAAATAAAACAGATAAGAGAGCTATATGAAAAATGTGATAAAAACATTGAAACAAAGAGATAATGATAAAAGCCAGCACAGCTTTGTCCGGTTGGTAAAAGCCCTCCCTTGCATGTGAGATTGTCCAGGTTTGATCCCGACGAAGAACTATGTCTCTCATTTTAAAAGCAATGTCTCTTGTAGATATACAATGTTAGATTTACACTCAGGCCTGAATTTTAAAAAAATATGTACTTGAGAAGATTTGAAATGCATGATAATGAAATCAAAACTTTCCGAGAGAGAGAGAGAGAGAAGGTGAAGTAATTAGATAATTAAGATATCACATCATATAAAAAAAAGATAAAAAAAAATGTAGAAAGTGAAAATTTTTTGCCCTTTTCCTTGACATCAAACTGAGTCTAAATGATTTCAATTTTATGACTGCGTGAGTCTTTGCTTGCGGTTTATATTTACATCCCCAGTTGAAAAACATCAACCTGAATTTCATCAAGCCATTCAAACAGTTGCAATAAGTTGGTGATTGTTCCTCCGAATCAAACCGTCTTTTCCTTCCAAGGAAAAAAAAAACATCTTTCCTTTTCCTTTCTCTTTATTATTATTTTTTCTTTTTTTGTTTTTAGTCATCCATGAAGGATAGCACTTTGACCTATATCACAACAACACTTCCTGTCGTAGCAGTGGGGTTCCCTATACAAGAGCTTGGCTACAACAATGAATTTGCAAGATATACTAAAAAAATTTAGGCAGAAGTTAAGCCATCTGGCAGAGGTTGGTTCTCAGTATCCTGATCAGGTGAGAGGAACCTCCGGCACGCATGGAAAACGGCCTCATGGAATCCAGATGGATTATCAATGAACACAAAGTGCCCTCCCTGCAAACAACCAAAAGAAGAGCAGAAATAACTCAGCATCAGTGGAATGAATAGAACTGATCCCATGCCCATCCATCTTCCATCTTCCATCTTCTTTAGCCTTGTCTCCCAGGGCTCTGATGAACCACTTAGCCAAACATGCACTTATTTATCGCCCATCTAATAAATGGAAGTTTCTTGCAGCTGAGAACCAATTCTCATACATTTCTCATTCCATTTGATTGGTTCCGAGCCACAAATGGGAAGCCAATCTTCAGGTTGTTTTGTGTGGCGTGGCTAGGGGAATGGAATTTTCTTGCAGCTGGGAACCAACTCCCATATATTCCTCATTCCATTTATTGGTTTCAAGCCATAAATGGGAAGCTATCTTCAGAAACGGATCCAAAAACATCAAATGAGAAGGATATATTGTTCTCTTTATTGATGTTTAGTCACAAGAAATTTAATGGGGTCAGTATGGCTTCAGTGACAGGATTTCATGGTTTGAGGATAAGGAGAGACCTTTGGGACCCGTATGATTTCACATGGGACTTTCATCTGCTTTCGAGCCTCCTGCGCACCCTGGTAATTCATCCAATCATCATATCCATAGATAAATGTAGAAGGAACCTTCCAGTCAGATGCACTGCAAGAATGATAATTATAAGTTGCATGAAGATCCAAAGTTTTTTACAAGAAAATGAGACTGAAAGCATGAAAAATTCTGCTAGAAAAATTTCCTATCCGACTTGTCTGGACCAGAGTCACTAGACAACTATGATGGGTCCACCATCACCCAATCAACGGTATAAATAGAATTCCCAAATAAAATAGAAAAAACAACTGAGGACTTCTCTTTTCACGCCAAACAATTGAAAGGAACAGAAGAAACTATACCTGCGCAGCAGAGGCAGCCGTGCAAATGCTCCAAAAGAAAAAATGTACTTCAAGCACAGTTCTCCACTTGCTTTGGCAGCCAAAGTATGATATACATAATCTTCCAATGAAAGAATAATACATTAGACAACTCATACAAGTGCCACAGAATCTTGCAATGTATCTCAAACTACCTGTCAGCATCTTTGATTCTTCTTCATTCAATTCCTGACCAGTAGAATATACGCCAAATCTGGCACTTGTGTATCTTCGAACCAAACCCGGGCCCCAAGGCCCTAAGCCTCTACATGATGAAGATAACAGAGAACAATGAATAATATAATGAAGTGTTAATTTGATTTTTCTCTTTTCTTACAAATGTAACTTAGAATACATCTAAAGGTATGCTCAGAACATAAAGCTTTTCCAGTTTCTAACCATGGTGATGGGCATACAAAAAGAAGTCTTGCCACAGTAAAATAAAAATAGTAATCAAACTATTCAGAGGACATGAAACTTCTACTTATATACTCAGGATTGAATGCATCTTTGCATTATTTTAGAATGAATTTGACACATGCATTTCAAATATTTCTAAATTTGATTTTCATGTAATTGTTTACTCATATCATTCAATGATTTCAAGCTCAACCAACCCATTTTCAGAATAAATATCAAGAAATTTTTTCATTTTTCATTTGTACATCGCTATAGACAAATAACATCCATATCACCTATGTCGAATTTAAACATGCATTCCATGACCTCAACAGGAAATCCAAGAGTAACAGCACCAAGTTTTAGTCAATTGTTCATCATAAAAAGAATATGGTGATATGGAGAACAGAAAATCATTAGAAGCACAGGCAGAACTGGAAGCAGCCCTTGTTTCAAAGAAGGAAGATGAGGGGGTTATTCAAGGGACTTTAATGCATCTGTGCAGGATATTGGAAACAACTGACAATTTTTAAATCTATTCTCCTTGATATTCTATTTGCATCAGGAGACTGGTTTGTGGTTGTCGCATGATTATTTTACAATGAATTACGGTCCTCACAAAAGAAAAGAACACCTGCTCAGCCCAAATTTTAAATAAAGACTACAGAGTCTGTAGCTTTTGTCTAATATCGCCTTCCTAGCAGACCTCCTCCAATATCTATTAATTGAAATCTTAATATTATAATGTTACTAAAAGGATGTAAGCAGGTTTCAAATAAGCAGCCAATAAAATTACCTGATAATCTTTTGAGGAGTGAAGTTTGACTCCCATAGATGATTCATGACAGCACCTTTCCATGTTGTTCTAAATTTTGTTAGCCGCTCTGATGCATCTGATTCATGTGAAAATCCAGCAGGGCCCACCAAAATCAAGTGTTGAACATGTTCAGGATGCTGCATTCAGCAATCATCAGCATTGGTTGGGTAGATGACACTGAAAATTTTCCATTCCACAGAGGATAACATTAGATTACCTTAAGAGCATACTTTGCTGCCACATATCCTCCAAATGAATGGCCAAGCAAAATAAAATTACTGAGGTTTTTTGCTTTCCGCCATTCCTCAAAAGAATCAATGAACCATGCCTCAGTCTCTGCATTATAGAAAAATCAAAGCTGAAGGTTAGGGATCGTTTAGATTGACCTCAACCTCTTCAACTATGGGAAATTCAAAATCACGTCAAATTGAATGTTCTCCATCTTAGGAGTTCACATGCATTTGCTTGTGTGTGTGTGTGTGTGAGAGAGAGAGAGAGAGGGGGGGGGGGGGGGGGGGGGGGGGGGGTGGGGGGTGGGGGGGGGGGGAGTTGGTGTGCGGGCGGGCAAAAACAAATAAAAGAAAAAGAAAACAACACATGAGATTTTAGCCTTCCAAAAGACATTCAATGCCAATGACCTTCTGTGCTAGTACAAGTAAAATCAGGTCTACTTGAACCACCCCACCTGTAATGAAAACAAAAGCAAAGATAATGAGTCCCATAACTTGCAAACTACAATGCCGACATATTGATATTTGACAAGAGAATGATAGGCAGTACAACTAATAACCGGAAGATTTTGACCTTTGAAAAGGATTTCAAACAGCTGAAACCTTAGTATTGATTATGTCAACAACCTACATTTGTGATTTACAATTCAAATCTCAAGCGAAAGTGTCTGAGACCCTTTTTTGACATAACTTTGCAAACTAATCACATCAGACAATTTCTTGCAATCTAAGACCTTTTGAAAGTCATAAAATTCAACTGGTCCAACTTGCTCACTGTAATGACATCTGTCAAAAGAAACAAGACAACTGAATCATCAACAAAGGCCATGAAGAAATCAACTGTATCAACCTGATCCTCAGGTATGATCATGACAAGAAAATGTCTTTTTTCTCTAGGCTTTTTTTTGCAGACACATCACACTTGGCAATAGACAAACTCTTAGTATCTTACGGAGGGTTAAATGATGAAAGAAATCATAAACAGGAAGTATACGCTATTGACAGGATTATAAGATGGAATTATCTCAAGATGAACATACCCAAGTTGATCAATTGCAATGACCCTGAAGCGGCTGGCAAGAGCATTGAAGTTCCGGAAGAAGAAGCCTTGAGATGCAGCATAACCATGAATCATAACTAGAGTTGGAGCATTATCCTTACTGTCAAAGGTGACAGTATTGATGAACCTTGGTTGATCACTGGATGATCTGAACCACCTGACTTTAGAGCCAGGGGGACCTGATCCTATATTCACATTCTCCTGAACATAGGCAGTCCTGTGTGTGTGAGAGAGAGAGAAAAAAAGAAAGAGTTAGCAAAACAACATAGGAATCTTTTTTTCCAATCACATTCCGAAACAGATTAATGTTTATCAACAGAAGAAACTTACTTTCTAGTGGTATCAACAGAAAAGCAATAGAGCACTAACAAAAGATTAATCAGAGCATTATCATGAAAGCTTCATCTCAGTTAAACACTGCACCGATAAAAAGTAGTAGTAATAATAATAATAATAATAATAACAATAATAAGGGATATTTGCAAATGATCCTCTCAATTTTTTAAAATTTGCAATTTATGTCCCTTAACTTTTGATTATGCAAATAATCCCCATGTTTGAACTCATTGGCAAGAGACTCCCATTTTTCAACTTTGTTTGCAAATAAATCCCCAACTTTGAACTTTGCTTGCAAAAGAGCCCCCACATCAAGTTGTCAAATTTTAGAGTTCCAAATCAAAATTAATTTATTATATGCACTACAACTTTGTCCAAATGACATGCCTCAAATGATTCTATACAATTAGGTTCCACACATGATTATTTAATTTATGTTGAATAAATGATTTGTGAAGCCTTCTGCAAATAAACATAAACATTGCTTGCAAAATCAAAAGTTATGGGTATGCACTGCAAAATTCGAAATTTTAGGGGGTCATTTGCAAATGTCCTTAATAACAATAACAAATAAATAACATCATCGCATCTTCATAGTGAACATCATGTGTTTCACCATTCTACAAAATAAACAACATTGTCTCATATTATGTTGAAGCTTGAACATCATCATTTGTTTTGCCTTTCTCCAAGACATCAGTATTTTAGAGGGTGGATTGGCAGAAATATAAAGGCATGTTTAGCCATGCCATGAAAGAGGTTGCCAGGGGTTCTGTATATACTCAATGGTGTTTGGCTGCAAACAGGGAAGAACTTCCCTCCTAATATTACGTGATTTGCTCCTTAAACAAGCTTTTGCAGGAAGCTACAAGAGGGAGTTTTCTCCAAATAAGATACTCAGTGGATAAATCTCTATGTGCAGAAGGAACCTCATACAACCTTCCACACTTTCCTAGGATCCAAAACCAGTCAACGAGGTTCGCAGCAAGAAAAAGTTCCATGCTTAGAAAACACACTGCCCAATAACAGAAACATCTCACATTAGGCAAACAACCAAACAAGAGTCATAGAGTCGCGGTTGCATAATTGTTTAAGGCACAAAGGGCTCTTATGGCCTAGGTGCAAAGTACACAAATGAGGTGCGTGCACAAGTAAAGCAAGGTAAATATTATACAATATTAAATAAATTTAATAAAAGGATAAGATGACAAGATTTTGTAAATGATAAATAGATCCATAATCATAACCTCTAGCATAAAAACAACATATATTTCCATTGGTTTAAAAATCCAATATTTAAGTTCAGTGGGCTAAGATTACTTTCGAGTCCAAACTCAAAAGGTAACAACAAGCAACTATGCTGAAACTGTATGTATATAATGTAGCATATATGGATAATGATTCTGTCTATCAGGATGTTACTTAGCTTGTGTATTGTGTGTGTGTGTATATATTCATGTTTTAAGTGCACCTAGGAGTATTTAGTTCACATACCAAAATTATGGATTCTTGTATATACTTTTACAAAATTTCAAAAATACAAAAAATATCATTTTTCATATGTGGTAGAGTGTGAGATGGGTGGAAATTTTATTTTATTTTTTGAAATTTTATAATCCAAAAATGGAAATTTTTGATAAATGGACTAAATACATGTGGGCCCATATAAAAATTTTAAAAAATCATAATAAAAAATATAAAATACACATGGTTGTACAAAATCATTATCCCATCTATATAATAAAAAAGCACAGCAATGTAATTAACCACAGAACAAGCAATTAAAAAAGAATGGAGAGGATAACTTCAGTTAAACTATAAATGTGGAATTGGAAAAGTCAAAACTCTGTTGTAATGTTAGAAGATCTTATATTTCTAAGCAAGTTCGATTGGGCACACCTAGAGCATCTCAAGGACCAAGAGGCATGCTTGGGTGAGATTTGAGCCTAGAAGTTCTAATATTTCTAAGCAAGTTCCAAGTTCAATTGGGCATGCCTTAACCAACTATGGGTAGATGAAAACTTGTCGTGACAAAAGCATAGCATGAGGATACAAAAGTATACGGTTGAATATCGAAGCGACGGAAAGAACACAAGAGCATGGGTTGGCATTGACTAACTTGACATCCTTCAGGCATTTGTATTGAAATGAATTATTATTCTTAAATTTTTTTAAAAAAATATTGCAATGTGTTAGAACTGCTCATCTCCTTTAACCATCACGCATGAATTTGGAAGAAAAATGAACCAAAATCGAATCCAAAATGCACTAAGTAAAATCTTGCATCTTAATGCTATAATGCTATGAGTTCGCTACCAAAAGGCTCAAAGATTGCAAGAACTTTAAGGGTGTGTGTTGGAAAGTGATAGAAATTTTGAAAGAAAAGTTTTTTGTGTAAAAGTTTTTGAAATAAGAGAAAATAATGTGATATGATAGGGGTATTGATGATGAATAAAGAGAATAAAGTGAAAATAAATAAGTTAGTTGTCTATTCATTATCATCATCATATGCATGGATTCATTGGTCGTCTATTCATAAATAAATAAAAAGGTTAGTTGTATAGATAGTTTTGTAGAAATGATTAAAACGTAGGGTGGTTGTATAGGAAGATGTGAAAATGATTAAAAAATAAGATAGTTAGGGTGTGTTTGGTTAGGAGTAAAACTTTTGATGAAAAGTTTTTGAGGTAGAAGTTGTCAAATTGATAGAAAATAATGTGATATAATAGAGGTAATGATGAGGAGTAAAGAGAATAAAGTTAAAATAGATAGGTTAGTTGTATGGATAGTTGTATAGAAATGATTGAAAAGTAGGGTTGTTTGTATAGGAAAATATGAAAAAATAATTAAAAAATAGAGTAGTTATGGAGAGTAAAAAGTTTTGGATTGAAAAGTTTTAGTTAACATTTTTTTAACCCAAACAAACACACACTTATAAAGAGTGAAAAGTTTTAGAGTGTATTTGATTGAGGGTAAAATTTTTTGATAAAGAGTTTTTCGGTTAAAAGTTGTCATATCAATAGAGAATGATGTGATATGATAGTTGTAATGATGAGCTATAAAAAAATAAAGTTAAAATAGATATATTAGTCGTATGGGTAGTTATGTGGAAATGATTGAAAATTAGAGTAGTTTGTATAGGAAAATGTGAAAAAAATTAAAAAATAGAGTAATTATGGAGAATGAAAAATTTTTGATTGAAAAGCTTTTGTGGACACTTTTTTTGCCCAACCAAATGCACCTTTAGATTGAAAAGCTTTTGTTTGAAAAATTTCAAGTCTAACCAAACACACCTTAAAACTAAATATTTAACGATTATCCCTATATTATATACTTAAACTCTTAACAAGTATGACCTTATAATCTCCAAATAATAATCAATCTGCTCTTCTAATTAGAAAAAAAAAACATATTTTGTTTGATATAACTTACTTTAAAAAGTTATAAAAAAAATCAATCTCTTTTCTAACCAAAATATGCCGACTAAAGTTCAATCATTTGTCATCTCAACTTCCATAAAAAAAAAAGAATAAAATCGCATCATTCTTTCTCATTCCTCACTTCAAAACCAGAATCTCCATGAATCCTTACAACTGGTGGGGATCAGGGCAAGCCGCACTGAGTCAGGGTTTACTCAATCCTGAGCCTACTTTTTAAAAATTTTGTTTGATCCTATTTTTATACTAAGTTGGGATAGTTCGGTTTGACCCTCATCTTTTTTTTAATAGGTCCTGGGACAAACTTCAGGTTGATATTGAATTGGTTTCCGAATAATGGATCAAGTAAAAAATGCGAGTCAAATAAAATGATTTTTAAGAACTTATATACCTATCAAACATAAAGATACATCTATGCTAAATTTATATATTGTATGCTTCAATATTTTACTAATTAGTTAAAAACATATCATTACTAAAACAAAACATGAGTAAATATAATGTAATTTTAATAAATAGTTTAATGTTCAATTATACATGACAGTTATGTGTGTGTATATATATATATGCAAATTCCTCTTATTGATTCTTATATTTTTTGGAGAAATCGATTCTCATATTGTTGATATAGTTAATTATAATGAAAATTTAAGAATTTTGAAAGAAATGCTAATAAGATTAAACATAAGCTTATAATTTTTAACAAATAAATACATGTGGGGCAGGTCGGGACATGGTTGGCCCACAACAACCCTATTTTTCATTTCAAGTAAAAATTTCTAATACATCCCTATACCGAGTCAAAAAAATGTTAGCTATACCCGACCAAAAACAGGTCAAGTCAAGCGTGGATCACACCCCAATTCCCACCCCTAATCCTCACATCATGCATTCTCATGTTACATGCCCATTCGGGTCCTCTCTTTGCATATCTTCTCTTGATTATATAATCCTAACCCTACCAGTAGAAGTGTAGAACTTTGGCATTGATCACTGCTTCAACTAATATAATTTTTATTTTATAATCCTATCACTAACATTTCATAGCTATGCATTCGTAAATTTGATTTTCTATCACTGTGCATATTACATTACTTTTTCAACCAGTCTCCACATATCATCCTTTGGATATACATATTATTTCTTTAGCTCTCATCCCTTTTGACAAAGCCTCCCAAAAGCAAGCCACATTGATCATTCTTCTTGTCTTAGAGTTCACTAATTCCATTCCTCTTTTGAAAAGAAGTTTGGCATTCCAACAAGTACAATGAACCTTACATTTTCAGATTAATTTCTTTACCTGCATGCATCATGATAACATAAAAACCTTTGCCTACTTTTTACCACAACTGGAGTATCCTAAACGCCAGCAACTCTTGCTCATTTCTCAATACATTAGAGCTCCAATTCAACAATTAGTTACAAGAAATGCACTATTTTTAAAAATCAGCAGGTCGCATTGGAATCCATGAGATAAGATGTGGCAAAACCACAAATAAATGCCAACTGTCAACTCGACATATAAAACCTCCTCTTTTAGCTAAAGATTGGAGCCAGCACTAGCAGCAAAACTTAACAGTGTACAAGAATTCGTCCACCATATCAACGGTTCTAAAGATGCAACGAAGCTATTTCAATGCATTCACAGTGCACAAGAATTCATCCGCAGAGCAGAACAACGAAGCAGATAAACACAAGTCGCCTTTCTGCACCGCTTGCTAACCTCATTTCAAGCAACTGCAGAACCCCGAAATTAGGTATCCCAAACGCAAATCTTTCAGCTGTAGAAGTCAAGAATTCCCAGCAATTTCCAGATTCCCTGCCCTACTTGTCTACTACTCGGCAACCAATACTGGGCCGACGGAGGAGTTCAAACTTTAAAGAATCGAATCTCGGGGAGGGAAGAGGGAGGCGTACTTGACAAGGGAGAGGAGGCGCTTCTCGGACTCGATGATGCGGTCGGTGGACGTGGGTATCCACCGGAGGAGGGTGGGCCAGAGCGAACGGGCCGCGGAGGATGATGCAGCAACGTCGGCCTTTCTGCCGTTGCTGCTGATCGCCTCAGCCATTCTGCGGAGGGCGTGGGACGTAGGAGGAGAGCAGGTGGTGGAATACGCGCGCCTGATAATCATGAACATCTGGATCCGCACTTCGCGCCGCGCCCCTTTATCAGTTCGCCCGATGGTCAAACATCGGATGAGAATGATCCTGGCCGTTCGTCGGGTTGACTTGCTCCATTACATTGACTGCTCGTTATATCAAAATTCACTCCAGTCATTGTGCTTTTTTTTTTAAAAAAAATGAAAATTTCACTCTAGCCATTTATTTTATTTTTTTTAACTGGAAAAACCGAGTTTCATGTAAATCAAACCACCATGTGAGCCTTATTTGTTTTATATAACAATTGCAAAGTTATTTATTCGATATTTAAGCGGTATAAATCATTTTTCTATTATAGATGAATGATTTTATATATTATGAAATTAATGAATAAATATTAATATTTTTATAGTTTACACTTAAATAAACATACATTTTAGCAGTTAAGTATACTCAAAACTTCCATAGACTTGATGAGATGAGAATATAGTAATAAATTTTTATTTTCAAAGAATAAATTTTTAATTTTCAAAGAATTTTTTTTTGTTCTAAAAAATAATAACTTATCTTCTTTTCAATATAGAAATTTTTAATTTTTATATACCTTTTTCTTTTCAACATGTAACAATACTTTTTCGGTATGCCATTTGAACCGGCCTTTATGACCGGTTGAATTTTGGGGTGTATTTGGGAATGGATAAAACTTTTGACGAAAAGTTATAAAGAATAAAAGTTGTCAAATGATGTGATATGATAGGGGTAATGATGATGAGTAAATAGGATAAAGTTGAAAGAAATAAGTTAGTTGCGTTGGTAGTTGTGTAAAAATGATTGAAAAGTATGGTAGTTACATAAAAAAAAGTGAAAAATGATTTAAAAATTGAGTAGTTGCGGAGAGTGAAAAGTTTTAGATTGAAAAATTTTAACTTGACAATTTTTACACATTACCAAACACACCCTTGATTTACCGATTCAAGCATGTTTAACGACCACAAAATTTTTTCACCATCCTTTTTCCATCATGAATTTGCATCATAAAATTGAATTTAATAATTAAGTAGGGCCTTTGCAAATTCCTCTTTGACGTAATCTTTTTCATTTTTAATATTTAATTTTTTATAAAAAAAAATCTTCTCTATTTATTATATTTATCATTATTTATATTATCTTTAAAACACTTTCGTTTGCTTAATATCATTATGGATGAGCTTCATTTAAATATGTGAAATTTCAATGTAATAAAATAATTTAATACTAAATATTTATTTTAAAATTGTATTTTCAATATTGAAATTATCTAAAATATCATCAACACAAACATAATATTTGTGTCAAAATACTATTATATTTTAATATATACATATATAAATGTATCTACGTAGTTTCATTTTTACACGTAAATATATTTTTCAATAAATACAGCACATATACATACTTAATTTGGATAAAAACTTATTTTTCTAGCTAAATAAATATTATGAATAAATTAAATTTTTTAATCAAGCATCGACATGCTAGAAGCTTCAGCGCTCGAGGAAAGAATAGACGAGATACTGTAGCGCCGACACGGTAGGCTGACTACGTAAGCAATTACGTACGCAAGATGGCAGTTGACCCAGCTTATCAGCGCTTATGCAGTCCAGTAAACCTCCATTTTTTTTAATTATGGAAAGAAACGTCGGTTTGGCTGGTAGGAGTTCAAACAAAAAGCCGTTTCCACTCCCGTACCTATGGATACTATGGTACATCTTAACAACTAATTATCTTACTTTTTAATTAATTTTCAGTTTTTTATACAATTATTCTATCTATTTTATTTTTATTTATAATACCACATTATTCTTTCATTTTTTAAAACATTTTTACTATCTCAGAAGGTGTTTGGTTTATGATAAAACTTTTCCCTCTTCACAACTATTTTTTTTAAATTATTTCTACACATCTTTATGATAAAAAATTTCGCTATTCACTGTGTTTTTCAATCATTTCTACAAAACTACTGATACAACTAACTTATCTATTTAACTTTATTCTCTTTATTCCTCATCGTTTTCTCTTATTTCAAAATTTTATATTCGAAAGTTTTATTACTTCTCAAAACACACTCTAGTAAGTTGCAAAAAAAAGACTTTTCTTCTTCTTCATATGCACTTTTTTTATTAATTTTGCATTCCAGTCATTTTTTCATATCTTCGTATACTTCAACTTATTTATTTAATTTTTATTCTTTTTTACTTCCAATCATTACTTCTAACGTATCATATTGTATTATTCTTCAACTCTTTAAAATTCTTCTTAAAAAAATTTTCAACCATTTTCTACATCTTCTCAAAGAGATCCTTGAACGGTTATTTAAATGATTAGAAAAACTCATTTGTAGAAGCATTTAATTTTAATTGTTCCAAAATTATTATTATTAAATTTAACATCTCTACCAAAATTGTTGCTAACACCTATTGCACGTACCTGAATTAGTTGTTCCAACATAATTAAAGAGTAAAGTTGAACATAGAGCAAGGAATTATTGGTCAAAATCCTTGAAACATTTCTACCGCCCAAGTAGTGTGCCCATGCGTAAGCCATGCAAAATTGAGCTGCTATCCAAAATTAAATATGAGCATTTAAAGTAACGACACGCAAAGATTCCTTTTATTACGGGTGTGTTTGAGAATGGATAAAACTTTTGATAAAAAGTTGTAGAGATGAGAAGTTGTCAAATGATATGATATGATAGGGGTAATGATGATGAATAAATAGGATAAAGTTGAAATAGATAGATTAGTTGTGTTGGTAGTTGTGTAGAAATGATTGAAAAGTAGGGTAGTTGTATAGAAAAATGTGAAGAAATGATTAAAAAATAGGATAATTGTGGAGAGTGAAAAGTTTTAACTTGACAACTTTTTGTTGTTACCAAACACACCCTATATTGCAAACTTTGAGGCAACTCCTACACCAGACTTCAATGCCGGAATTTCACACCCTCGCATCCCATGTGATAACACTCGGCTAAATCTTGGTTCAAAAAATACAATATATATATATTTTTATCATATCACTTACCTTAAATGACCAGCACCTGGCTGAGGTTTACTTCAATAGCGGGACAAAAAGACCAAATGACAATGCACGTAGATGCATGCCTAGCTAACTATAGCACCAACAAGACAATAACCAAGGAACTAAATCATTGCTATTAGCGATACTCCTTCATCCTCAAACATATATGAGTTGCAACTCTCCCAACTGCCAAAAACAGCAGGCAACAACTTGCTACGTCCGTGAGCAATCGGGACTGTTCCAAAATATATCAGGTTATTGAATGAGATGTGCATGAGATGAATTTTGTCATGCTCTAAATTCAATAGGATCGCCACTGCGCTCTTGCTCCAGTGGTCAAGTTTGTTGGCATTATTGTCAAACAACTTGGGTTCAAACACTGCCAAGTGCAGGTATATAACCATTTGTCTTCTTAGTAATAGGAGTGTTTATAGTTGTCCCCTCCGAATGTGAGAGTATTTATAAAATGTCCCTCCGCTATGAGGGTTGTGAAAGTGTTTGATTTGTAAGATTAGATGTCACAGTTTGTGTATACTACTAATCAAGAAAATCCAATAGGATCTAATTAATTGAGATTTAAGATATAACATGTCATGTTCTTAGAGTTTAAGGTGCTCCTAATAGAATAACATACCAAACACTAAAAACACAAGACTAAAGTATATCAATAATAACTAATTAAGTGAATTTTCAATGCATAATGGATATCAAAATAAATAAGCAATGATCTAGATAAGTAGCATTCTATATCAACTGAATATATTAAACTCAAATGAGGTGTTATACATAACAATCATACTACAAAGTTCTCTCAAATGGAAATAAAATTGCTAACTTCCTAAGATAACTAAGGAAGGAAAGTCTCCTTATCCTTCATATCCCGCCTCATGGATGATGCTTTAATACGCATCGTAATTCGTTTCACCTGGAAATGTTGAAAAGATAATGAGAAAAGCTAGCAGCTATGTAAGTGTATACCTACTGTACTCTACAATAGATGATACATATTTTTAAAATAAAATTAAACAATGATTGTATATAAACAATACAACTTAAAGCATGTATAATATAACACATCTTTCTTCAAATATATTATTTTGTAGGCAAATCTATTTTTAATGTAGTTTTGTGATTATTAGATAATTTCTCAGGTATAGACAATGCCCCCACCACCTTGGTGAAACAGTTTGACAACCATATGAGTACTTTTATCACCCATTGCAAAGTTCTTACCTTAGCTTGCCTCCATCTTATGTCAAGATCTTACAAATAACATGTCACTGGAACTAGTTCAAATAAATTACATGAGTTAACTCATCTTGACCAGTTAACCACAAATACTACTCAATCATATAATAATAATTTTTATAAAAAGACTATACGTAACTTCTGTTAGGTTTAATTTTTATAAAAAGACTATATGTATCACACTTAGGTTAGGTTAGCCTAACATACATAACTTCTGTTAGGTTAGCCAAACATGATCACTCCCCGTTTACCAAAGGTTCCCGAAAGCTTGCTTCTTCCAAATCTCTCAAATGATAAGCACAAGCTGGCGTGTGTGTGTGTGTTTTGTTTTCTTTTTTTGTCACTTAGCTGGCTGGTAATATTTTCATCATTTTACTTAATAACATATTAGGTGAAAATTACATTCCTAGTTAGTAAAAATTAATTTTAAACGTCTAGATATGTTCACTCCAAGGAAAGTTCTTATACGCAGCTACAATTTTCAACCAGATGTAACTAAAGACCCTGAGTAGCCAACTATGCAATTAGTGTCAACATTATTTAAAGCCAAATGAAAAAGGTTGCATATAAGGGATCCGATTGCATGCCCCGGGGAGCATGTAGTGCTGCATGTGCCCTGGAGCATGCAATGTTGCATGCTCCCGGGTGCATACACCCTTTTTTTTATTTTTTTAAATTTTTTTTTATAAAACTGTTAATATAAGTGTATTTAACATGTGTATAAATTTTTACCATTTTTAAAGTGTTTTAGATATTTATTTTTGATTTTTGAAAATTAGTGGCATTTTAGGTAATTTAAAATTACCTAAAATGCCACTAATTTTCAAAAATAAAAAATAAATATCTAAAATACTCCAAAAATGGTAAAAATTTATACACATATTAAATAGATATAGATTAACAATATTGTAAAAAAAATTTTTTTTGCATATAACGGGTTATCGATGAAAGTTGCAAGAAATGATTGCATTTCTTCATATGTTAATAAAGTAGGCAACTGTTATGTTGATCGCATATAAAAATTGTAGCCGAATGAAGGCATATGCAGCCAAAACATATCACTGATGTGAGAAAATTTTAAGTAGTAGCTAGATTTTCTCACTAGATACATATATCAAAGTTTTAGAATATTGTAAAATTTTATAGAATTATTTATTCAAGTAGGATGAATATTGTAAATGTTTTAGATATTAAATTGCGATCTCATATGTCCTTATAATAAACAAATCATTTTAATGGATTTAAAGACATTCTTAAGTGATTGTTAATTTTGAAAATAATGCAAGTTACAGATTGAAATAATTTTTGAAATAGTGCTAAATACAATAGATAGATTGGATTTAACAAAATCATCAAAGTAGGGTCTAATCTAGTGGGAGTATCGAAATAATTTGGTATATCCGGATGTGTAGAAGTCAGACACACTATATACATATGCACCGTAAATTATGGTGCATTTGGCTTTAAATGAGTCCTATAAGTATTTAAATATATTAATATTTTATACAATCATTTATCTATATATAAATTATATCTTAGATAGTTTATATGTTGAGAAAACTACTTTAAAATTAATATTTACATCAACTCTTTTATTACGTTGATTTTATACTATTTTTAGATGAGATCCATATACATATCTAATTTGGATGAAAAATCGATATGCTAATAAAAAAAATGATTCTGTTAGCTTGAGCTAAACAAATGTCTTACTTAACCCGCCTTAAAAAACTCATTTACAACACTTTTTTTATGCACTTTTTTATATAAATATATTTAACATATAAACCAAGTTTTACTATTTTTGTATATGTGTGCGTGTATATATATTGAGATTTTTAAACATCTATGCATATATATGTATTTAAAATACCCATGTCTTTAAAAATCTCAAATATATACACACACACACACATATCCAAAATGGTAAAAACTTAGTTTATATGTTAAATATACTTAGACAAACAAGTGTATAAATAAAAAAGCAAAACAAAAGTGTTGTAAATGATTTTTTTGAGGTGGGTTAAGCAAAATATTTGCTAAGCCTGGGCTAACAAAACCATTTCTCAATAAAAAAAAATAATTCTAAGTATAATGGGTGAAGTAGATATACATTTTATGATCATGTAGGGCTCACTTTGAGCCAAATACACTGTAAGTTACTTGCGGTGCATTTACATGCATTAGAATATTTTTCTATAGAGAAACGATCCCGTTAGCTGGGGCTAAGTAAATATCTCGCTTAGCCCACTTTAAAAAACTCATTTACAATATTTTTTTATTTTTTTTATACACTTATTCATCTAAATGTATTTAATATATAAACCAAGTTTTACCATTATTGGATATATGTATATATTTTTAAAAAATTTTAAAAATAAGGGGTATTTTAAATACATTTATACTCATAGATGTTTAAAAATCTCAAAAAATATATATATACGTATCCAAAAATAGTAAAACTTGATTAGATATTAAATACACTTAGATAAATAAATGTACGAAGAAAAAACAAAAAAAGTTGTTGGAAACGAGTTTTTTGAAGTGGGCTAAGCGAAACATTTGCTTACCCCAGGCTAACAAGATCACTCATCTTTCCTATATATACATATGGAAATAAAAGATTAAACCTTAGTATGCATTGCTTAACTCAAACACACTTGAGATTCGAAAAGTTGAATTTGCAAGTGATTTGATGACATAAGACATGTCTAATAGTTATCCCTTCACACCATTTTTGATGATGATATAACATTTTTAATTATGCTAATAACATTCAGAACCATACATTTAATGTATCATCAAATATTCATCACAATGCCTTATTATTAATTTCTTCTTACTGTGAGTAGGAGTGTAACTCGGATTGGATTGTACTGAATTCGAGTGAACCCAAATCCTAAGCCTACCAGGTTTATGTGAACTTAAACCCAAACCCTAATATTAAACTCTGGGTTTAGGTCGAGTTAGCGTTGGTTTCGGGTTGAAATTCGAGTCACTTTCAAACTAATAGAAGTTGAAATTATCAATAGAGATAACGAATTTTTTAAACATTAGTGCATTCATACATGAATAATTTACAAGTGAATATATGTATATGACCTATAATATCTTTGGTTTTGATGAAAGTTGGTCTTTTAATTAAAAAATAATTCTAAATACAATGATCGAATGAATTTGCATATAACAATCAAGGCAAAAAAAATAAATGAAACTATGTGAAATCACTATTTAAAGTTTAATGAAAGTGAAACTTATATATCTCACAGTTAATTAGTATATGTGTAATAATTTTAAAGAGTTAGTATATTTATAATTATTTGCAAATAAAGTTCATGTAGATGTAATATATTCAACATTTATGGACAAATGCATATAACATTTAGATTTTAGAATTACTATTTTACCGTTTAATTAGATTATAATTATATGGAATAACTTTTATCATGATTATAGATGAAATTTGCACATATATTTATATAGTTTGATGCTAATTGAATATATACTCACGTAGTTTCACGAATTGCATATTACCTCTATATAGTTTTACCAAAATTGCATATTACCCCAGGCCGTTACTTGCTGTTAATACCTAACTTAATATTTTAAAAAATGATGAAAATGTCCTCATTGGTATACATAGTTTTCATAGGAGTGATATGCAATTTTGGTAAACTATGTGGGAGTAATATGCAAATCACCAATGAGGACATTTTTGTTATTTTTCAAAATATCACGTCAGGTATTAACGACAGGTAACGACGTAGGGGTAATATACAATTTTGATGAACCTATATGAGGTAATATGCAATTCGTGAAACTATACGGGTATATTTGTAATTAGCGTCAAACTACTATATATATATGCAAATTTCCCTAGTTATAGTTAAAATACTTGATACATAACCAAATATAATCATTTTAATAAATTAAGGATAATATCGAGTTTTGGTACCAGGTTGATGTGAACATGGTATTGGTTTCGGATTTTCTCGGGTTAGATTGAAACTGGGTCTAATTTAAAAAAAAATTCAAAAATAATACCCAAAATTAGTTTTGAAAGTGGGTCGAATCAAATAGGATCGAACTAACCTGTACCAAGCGGCACTCCGTGAAAAAAAAGCAGCATTTCAAGTGGCCCAAATGGGCTGGAAGTTAGGTCGGCCGACGATCTTAATAAACTGGGTTGAGATCTCATGAGAATGGGCCTCCCAAAGGGCCGACGATCTTAATAAACTGGGTTAAGATTTCATGAGAATGGGCCTCCCAAAGGCAAACATATAGAAAAAAACGCATTTTGTTGCGGAAACAAATAAAAAAATTTCAAATCAGACCGTGACACCGAAAATTCTTCCCTTCCATTAGTTCTTAGATATGGTGGGAAAATGCAACCTTTCTCCTTTTGATTGATGTTAAAATCTTTTTGTTGACATCCAAATCATGCATAGTACTCTTTGTAGTTATTTTTATATAAAAATCATTTTAATTGAATTATTATAAAATTCTTACCGCATGCCAGTACAAAAAACAAATGCCCACCTTCTATTAACCAGGTTAGAAGCAAAGCCCTTACTTAAAATCATATTCGTTAACATTACAACTTATAAATATTTGTTAACATTATAAATTATAAAGGGCATTGCTTCTTACCCTTCATTTTTAATATATTGATCTAATCCATTCATTATATTCAATATCTTAGTTTAGTTAGGAGACTAAATTTCATCAAATTAAATATGTGCAATGAACACATTTACTTAAAAAAATATATTCATGTGTAAATTAGAAAAAATAATTAGATCTATTCACATATTAGAACGTAATATACTTTACTAAATCATTTAACCATAAGTAATGATATTTTACATAGTTTTAAATATTAAAAATAGCACTTCAAATTGGATATTTAGCATTGAGCTATTTTATTACTCTGATTTTACACATTTGTAAATAAGGCCATGCATATTGATATTAAATAAAATGAAAGGATTTTCATAATGAAAATGATGTTAAATATAATAGATAAAGTGAATTCTTCATTGTTCATCAAGATATTAAAAATGGAAGAAGTTACTTAGAAGAGAAAATCATTTCATCGAAGCAGAACTCAATAAGTGCAATAAAAATCTTTCACAAGGCGTTTTTATATTCGGACTAAAAGAATAATTTTAAACACAATCAATAACTTGGTTCAAAATAAAAATAAGGCTAATTATACATGTATTCATGAATTTTACCTCTAATTCAACTTATATTCAAATACTTTAAAAAATTAGAAATATACTAATGTATTTTACCTAAAATTTCATTTTTACATATGCCCTTGTGTAAAATCGCAAATATGTCCAAAACCTAATTATGAATTGATAAATAGAAATTTACATTTAAATGATATATGATTCTATAGTAGTAGAAGTATGATTTAAATATAAACAGTTTCTATGTAACTAGTTTAAATATGAACCGTTTTTTGTAACCCCTCTCATTTCTCGAACTTTAATGATTGACCAAAAATCTATTCATTAGTTATATTTAGCACCATTTATTTATTCAATAAACTAATTTTTATCAAAATCAAAGATGTTCTTAGGTTAGAGCAATAGTCTTCATTCACATATGGGCCACCGCATTTGTTTAAAAATTTATATTCATATGTAAATATCAATGATGCTTAGATATATTCACATATGCATTAGAATGTAATGATACTTTGTAGAACCATTTATCCAAATAATAATATATTAGATGGTTTAGCTATTGAAAATATAATTTTAAAATAGATATTTAGGATAAAACCGTTTTACTACATTAATTTTTTTAGTGGTGAGGTCTTGTGGATGAAGCCTGTGTATGATAGAACTAGATAGTGCTAAATATAATGAGTTGAGTGGATAGGTGAAAAAAATGGATGAGGTTGCATACACACTCGACTCATAAAAATAATTTATGTACATGTAACAACGCCATCAGTCTCCATCAAACAGTTGTTAAGTACTTCTTAGGTAGTTTGTGACCTAAGCCAGTTTACTACCTATCCGATTTAGCTATTTTAGGATATTCTCCACATTGATTAAAACAAAAAAGAGCATCATATATAGTATAGTTATCATAATAGGGGTGTGTTTGGTTGGGGGTAAAACTTTTGATGAAAAGTTTTTGAAGTAGAAGTTGTCAAATTGATAGAAAATGATGTGATATAATAGGAGTAATGATGATGAGTAAAGAGAATAAAGTTAAAATAGATATGTTAGTTGTATGGGTAGTTGTGTAGAAATGATTGAAAAGTAGGGTAGTTTGTATAGGAAAATGTGAAAAAATAATTAAAAAATAGAATAGTTATGGAGAGTGAAAAGTTTTGAATTGAAAAGTTTTGGTTGACATTTTTTTGCCCCAAACAAACGCACCCTAGATCATCAGTCCCGTTGCTATGTAACCAAGTTATAGAAGTGGACCTATGTAACCCCTTCAGATTTGAAGATTTTAATCCTTAATGAAAAATTTAATCCATTCATTGTATTTAACATCATTTGTTTATCTAGAAGACCAAGTTTCATCTCAATCAAATATATTTATGGGCCACATTTGTTCAAATATATATATATATTCACATGTAAATTACGAAAAATGCTTAGATATATTTACACATGTATTGAATGTAATAATATTTTATAAAATTATTTATTCGTATATAAATGATATTTTGGACGGTTTAAATGTCGAAAATACTACTTTAAAATTGATATTTTAGCATTTTTCACAATTTACACATGAATATATACATTTTCTAACAAATGTGGCCCATAAACATACTTGATCTCCTAAATAAAAAAATGATGTTAAATACAATGAATGGATTAAATTTTCTGTCAAAGATCGAAATATTATATTTTGAAGAGGTCACATGGGTTCGCTTTACATAGAAGCGGAGCCCATAGATCATAAAGTTCTAATTCTATGAAATCTTATCCCATCCATTTTCATAGCAATAACAATCCATTCTATCCACTGTATTCAATACATTTATATGGGCTCCACAAAGTGGACCCATGTAACCCCTTCAAAATCTAAAATTTTGATCTTTGATGAAAAATCTAATCAATTTATTGTATTTAACATCATTTATTTATCTATGGGATAAAGTTTCATCCAAATCAAGTATGTTTAGTGGCCACATTTGTTAGAAAATATATATATTCATGTGTAAATTATGAAAAATACTAAAATATCAATTTTAAAGTAGTGTTTTCGACATCTAAACCATCTAAAATATCATTTATATGTGAATAAATGATTCTATTAGATATTATTACATTCTAATACATGTGTAAATATATCTAAGCATTTTTCATAATCTACACATGAATATATATATTTTTGAATAAATGTGGTCCATAAACATATTTGATTGAGATGAAACTTGCTCTCCTAGACAAACAGATGATGTTAAATACAATGAATTGATTAAATTTTTCTTCAAAGATTAAAATCTTCAAATTTAAAGGGGTTACATTGTTCCGCTTTTATGTAACCCGATTACATAGAAGCGGGATCACTTTATATTATCATGAAACCTCGTCATTTATCTAATAACATTTTTCATATGTCCCATTTACAAATACATAAAATCAATATAATAAAATACTCTAATACTAAATGGGGGTCTAATACTAAATGGGCCCTGATTGAGTGCATGTGGATGCTAAAGTACGGGCTCAAGTATAAGCATCTTACCTATGAAATTTTATAGTTTGTGGAGATTATTTAATATTTTTTGGCACATGAAAATGGGCAGATTTTTTGTTTTCAAAATTCTAAAAAAATCCATAAGTTGTAAAATCGTACATATAAGAAGTTCACATAATAGAAAATATAAGAAAATACCTTTAAGCTGATAATTTTTAATAAATATTCCTCTCATTAAATAATTTCTTTTGCGTATTTCGAGTTTCATAAATTCCCACCAGAAATACTTTTAAAGTTAATAGAAAATACAAAAATAGCTTTAAAATATTTTTAAAACTTATATGCATCTATTAGGATTTTGTTCCTTTATACGTAAAAATGTGATAAATATGTTAGAAAATAATTTTAAGATATTTTCGTGTATTTTTTATTAAGAGATAAGGAAATTAATTTAAAAAAGGTTCTAGTGGGATTTGCTAGATTTTTTTTTATGGGTATATTTACATACATCTCAACACATATTACACTTGAAGCTCTGAGACATTCATACAAATCAGAAGACACATAACTCCCCCAGGAAATCTGGAGATAGCTCCACCAAAGAATGAGGAAGACACAGCTTCTACCAACCGAACGGAAGACCAACTGCTCCCACAACAATTTTTCTTCGAAATCCCAAGGTGGGATTCGAACACTAGACCTCTGCTCCAGACGCTCCACCAACAGCAGGGTCTAGCCTCGGTTGGTTTGGATTTGCTAGATTTGAATTATATCAAATGAATTTATTTATTGAATGGAATATTTTAAAAATATTTTTTCCATTTTAAGGTAATTTCTTATAATTTTCTACTATGTAATAAAAAATAAAATTTTAATATTTTGATGAGAAAATTTTAATATTAGTTATGGTAAGAATTTGAAAATTCCGAAAGATACAAAATGAATTTATTTAATGAGAGGAATACTTCTAAAAGAAATAAAAATTTTCATTTAAAAGTATTTTCTTATATTTTTACTACTATTTTTTATACTAACATATTAATTTCTACATATTTTCTTTACGCTTTTTTAATGATCCACTATTTTGTGATCTATTATGATATATATTATATAACATCGTTATTTTAATATGTTGATACTATATGTTATTACGATATATAGTATATAACATTTTTATTTAATACGTTGATACTATATGTTATTCCGATATATTATCTAACATTTTTATTTTAATACATTAATACATTATAATTTATAAGTAAATGCCGCGAGTCGACTCTCTAGGTAACTAAGGATGGGAATTTGAGCAAGTCGACCTGTGACTTGCCCTTGACCCGACCCGTTTTTGACCGGATAAAACTAACGCTTTTTTGAACCCATATAGGGATGAATCAGAAATTTTAACTTGAATTTAAAAATATGGTCGAGATGGATCGACCATGTCTCAACCTGAAGAGTCTAACTCGTCATGCATATATTGATTTATTAAAAATTATAAGCCTATGTTTAAATCTTATTATTATTATTTTTTAGAATTTCTATAATTAACTATATCAACAATAGAATAATCAATTTATCCGGAAAGTAATATAAAAATCAATAAGAGGAATTTACACATATAACTCTTACGTATAATTGTATATTAACCTATTTTAATTAGGTTATACTATATTTTCTGCTCTAAAGCCTATGCATTCCCCATTCATGTTTCTCTTGCCATCCACATTCATTTTGAGCTTTCCTTCTGGCAGCTTAGACCATCTTAGGATGAAGGTCTATTGTGACCGGCCATACTTATGCAGTTGATTCACCTCCCCCAACCCATCCATGAAGGATCTACACCATTCTAACATCCCATTCAAATCTGGATTAGAATCATTCGCCCATGCCCTATTTCTCATAAACTAGATTCTTCGGCATAGGAGGATGAATAACTCAAGGTAGTGTCTCTTACTGGGAGAAGATAACTTCCTAAAAATGCACTATACGGTCCTTCTCGGTACTCATGTCTCTTGGCTCTTCACCACTTGCTCCCTGCATTGACGCACTCCCTGCCAGTACACAAATAAGTGATTTATGTCTTTTCCCTCTGATCTCTACACAAAACACAACTGATATTCACCACAACCCCCCTCCGAATGAGATTTTTTTTTATGGGGAGAGCATTTCTGAATAGTCTCCAACCAAACACCTTGACTTTTGAGGGAAGCTTTACACTCCAAATGCTCTTAAAGACCACACAATCTAAGTCATTACGAAGCATCTCACACCTGCTGTTGTTTCCTGTAATCACAGACAAGTTAAACGAAATCAATCTATATGCCGACTTGACTCTGAATTGCCCATCCGCCTCCTGCGCCTAGAACCAGGAGTCCTCCATTTGTTGAGATGTCAGAGGGATGTCTCTCACTATATTCCAGCCTTGTTCACTAGCCACAGCCATGATCCTTTCTCTGTTCCATTCATCAGTTGACATATCGATGAAGCAGCTCACCTTCACCATATCATCAATGTATCTTGGTAAGGGGCCTACATTGACTAGTACTGAGCCAACCCATCTATCTTTGAAAAATAACATATCTTTCCCATCACCAATTCGCCATTTGCCGCCTTGTTTCGGTACTGCTCTCAATTTTAGGATGCATTTCCATGTGAAAGAATCCCTTGGGTGGCTTTTACAGGCCCACAAATCCCCATCCAGGAAATATTTTGCTCTAAGGACATTGTAGCACAACGCGTGTCTTAGTGGTTTAGAAGTCTCTAGATCTGCTTAGCCAACATAGCATAATTAAATGCTATAGAATCTCTGAAACTCAAACTCCATGCTATCCGGTTGATGTTCTTCTTCCCATCATTCTCCCCCCACCAGCCTTGGATTTTGCATAAATTCTTCCATGCTATCTAGTTGATTTTCTTCTTTCCATCATTCTCCCCCACCAGAATTTCTTCACTAATCCATTGATCTCCCCACGGACACTTCTTGGGATCAAGAAAATGCTCATAGTATAACATGGTATTGCTTGCACCACTACTTTGATTAAAGTTTCTTTTCCGCCCAAAGATAGACACCGCTCCTTTCATCCCTGTAACCTCCTCCAGACTCGCTCCTTAATGTCCTTGAAAACCCATTTCTTTGTCTTACCCGACCAAGCCAGGAGGCCCAAGTAGGAATTGAATTTGCTTCCCCTAGAGCCAATCAGTTTTCTAATCTCATCTCTAATTTCTTGGCCTGCATTCGCACTAAAGAAAAGAGCAGTTTTATCAACATTCAAAGCTTATCCCGAACATTCATCATAAGTCTCAAGGATCCTTTGTAGTCTCAAAATTTCATCTTGATTTGCCTTCAGGAAAATCAAGACATCATCTGCAAAGAAGATATGAGTTATAGATGGATCCCTTCTTGAGATTTGGACCCTTGAGATCAAGTTCCTTCTATGATCCTCCATGATTAGTCTTGATAGCCCCTTCGAAAAAGGTATGGTGATAATAGATCATCCTGCCAAAGCCCCCTGCAGGGTCGAAACTCATTCGTCAAAAAACCATTGATTTTTACCCTATAACTCATAGATTTAAGACAACCCTCTATTGGCCCAATCCACGTCTCCCCAAAGTTCATGTTTCCATCACTTCTAACAAAAACGTCCACTTAAACCGATCATATGCCTTAGATATATCCAACTTCACAGCTGCATCAACTCCTCCATGAGATGATGGATCGCCTCATATATAATAAGCATATTATCCGTAATCATTCTTCCTGGGACAAAGGTACTTTGATTTTCAAATATTATATTATGCAGACAACACTTTAGTCTATTAGCCAAAACTTTGTAGAGTACCTTGTAAACCACGTTGCATAGGCTAATAAGTCTAAAATCTAATACCTTGTGAGCTTCATTCTTCTTTGGGATGAGCACAATCGTGGTTTTGTTGATATGTTGGAGGTCCTTACACATCTGCACTTTATCTCTGCTCTCTAAGAATTCCTTGCATAACTGAAAATATCCACCCTGACTGTCTCCCAATGTTTCTGATAAAATCCAGGAGACGTGTCATCGGGTCTGAGGGCTTTTGACTGATTCATCCTTCTTACAACCTTAACCACTTCAATCCAATCCAAAGGTTTCTCCAGTTGGTTACTTTCTTCAGATGAGAGACTCTGCCCAGCCATACAATTATTTTTTCTGTCTGCTTTTGTACCCCACTCTGAAATAAATCTTTAAAATAATTCATAGACACTCTTTCTGTATCTTCCTGATTAGACCATTTGACTCCCCTCTCATCTTGAAGCCCATCGATTATGTTCCTTCTCCTTCTATTGGAAGTGGCTTGATGAAAGAAGATAGTGTCTTTGTCCGCCTCTGCTAGTCAATGAACCTTTGCTCTTTGTTGTTAGATAGATTCTACATCCTCCAGCAATCCGTTTCTCTTTTCTCAACTGATTTCATTCTGTTATCCCTCCATTCAGATGGTTGCAACAAGCTCAATATGAAGCTCAACTTGTTTCTCTCTTAGTTTCTGGTGGATATTGCCCCTTCTTCTCATGCTCCTAATTGGATCCCACACATATGAATTCTTCATTTTAACCTTTCGAAAATGCTTTTTTCTCCCATCTGATTACTAGTCGATAAGTTTTAACAACCTCATGTGCTTCTCGATCTCTAGCCTAAAGATCTCATACCTGAACTGCTTTGGGGGTTTCCTATTATATTTCGTCGAGTCCAGTAGAAGGTGCAGAGGGCAGTGATCTGAATGCGGTGCAGTCAAGTGGAAGAGCTTTGCAAATGAAAATAGTTGCAGAGGGCAGTGATCTGAATGCTTTTTCCTCCCATCTCATTTCGCTTCAACTCTGTTTATCCCCTTCTGATTATTTCTCCAAGTCATTCCTACCCCAGAAACCTCACACCCATTAAGTCGCACTCATCAATTACATCCCTGAACTTTTCCATTTGCCTCTCCGGTCTCCCCCTTCTACTTTTAACTTCAGAGATGCCCACAACCTCATTGAAATCGCTTAAGAAAATCCACAGGACTCAGCAAGTTAATCCCAGTCTCTTTAGAAGCCCCCATAATGTATCCCTTCTACCCACATCCGGATTCCCATAAAACCCCAAGAATCTCCACTTTGCAACTCCATTCCTACAACAGACTCCATGTCTATATGGTTTTTTGAGAAACTCTTCACTTGAACATTCCACGCATTCATCCATAACATGGCCAAACCCTCTCTCCTCCCCTCACCATCTACTGCAAAACAGTTGCAAAACTTTAGTTGCCTCCTAATCCCCTCCATTTCCTTGCTCTTTTTCTTTGTCTCATGCAAGAAGACAACTAAGGGTCCATTTTCCTTGATGATATCAAGGAGATTTCGAATTGCTTGAGGGTTCCCAAACGCCGGGCAATTCCAAGCCATTATAGACATTTAGTTGTGGTGGGGCTGAGAGGGCATGTCAACCTCCACCAAAGCCCAACCCTCCACATACATTCACAGTCCCACTAATTTCTGCATCTACCAAATCCTCCGTGTATCACTGTGATCTTCAGACCCCTCCTCCAACCTCCTCTTCTTTGTAACCGTCTCTTCCTCTTTGACATTAGTGCCTAGTTTTTTCCCTCTCCCTCAGCTAATGATCTTCCCCCACTTCCTGCCCATGTCATTTTTTTGGGTTGTCCTTGTTTCTCTTTTCACAATCCTTTTTTACTCCATCCCTTCCCAATTGTCCCTCTCATTTCCACCACTTCCCCCTCCACCCCTTTGTTTTGTAGATCTAGTTGGTTTATGTCACCCATCTCCCCATCATTTGGGCCCCCAATCCGTTGTATGTCTACTGCACTAATTATTTCCATATCACCTTTGCCATCCATCTGAACTCGGAGTGGAGATCCCCCCTTGCTTGTAGTACTGATAGATTCTATTATTTTGTTTTCCTCCCTCATATTCCTCGGACCAAACACTAACCTTTCCTTGCTCTTTCTCCCCGTCTCACACCCCATCTGTTTTGCTTCCCCCCGGGCTTCCCCTTCAAGACGACACTCTTGTCTTCCTCACATCTGAAGGAAACCCTAAAGAGATTTTCATCAATTTCTGAAAAGACAAAGGGCATTTTTGTTTTCCATAATCTCTTCAGCGTCGCTTTCATTAGTTCCTTATCATAGCTCCAAGCAGCTAAGACAGAACACAATACCGCTGGATGTTCATCTAGCTCAATCTTTGGTAGATCTGCATCTCCGATTGCTAAGGTATATATTCTCTCGAGAGAAGGGCTTCTTCGTCCAGAGCCATCTCTGAGTTAGAACCGATTAACTTGAGAGAAACCTATACTAGGCTCAGATTTGCTAAGTTGTTTCCGAAGGATTGCCAAATCTACCTTAAGGATAAGACACATATCTGAACTCTTCACTTATCCACATGCGCTGAAAAAATCGCCACTCGCAGGAAAACTCAGGAAGGAACTAACTCCAAGGGTGTGTTTGATAATGAATAAAACTTTTGATGAAAAGTTTTGAGGAGTAAAAGTTGTCAAATGATGTGATATGATAGGGGTAATGATAAGTAGTAAAGAGGATAAAGTTAAAATAGATAGGTTAGTTGTGTGGATAATTGTGTAGAAATGATTGAAAAGTAGGGTAGTTGTATAGGAAAATGTGAAAAAATGATTAAAAAATATGATAGTGATGGAGAGTGAAAAGTTTTAGATTGAAAAGTTTTAAGTTGACATGTTTTATGGATTGCCAAACGCACCCCAAAATTCTCATTTTTAGGTGGAGAGGACATACTTTTATAAAGCTGACGGGCTGAAATTTTCAATAGCAATATTAAGAGTAATTTTGTTTTTTTTTTAAAAAAAATAAGATTGCTAACATCAACGATGATAACGAAACCCGCCCCACGCCACCATGGTTTGATCCATAACTGATTTGCAGGGGGATTTCTTCACTGCATGTGCACACATATGCATGTTTTGCTAGAGTACCAAATATGGTACTCCACCATCTCCATCTTTCTCAAATCTTCCACCACTATCTCCATCTTTTCCAAATTGAAGATTTTCATAGCTGCCATTTCTAGACGACTGATCATTTACGACCGGTCGGAAATCCGGTGATTTCCGACCGGTCAAAAAATATATATATTTTTTATTTTTTTTGAAAAATAATTTTATAAACATGTTAATCTAGTTATATTTAATCCATAAACCAAATTTTACCATTTTTGGATATGTTTATATATTTATTTTGGATTTTTAAATACAGGGGTATTTAAGTCTTTAAAATGACTTAAATACCCCTGTATTTAAAAATCCAAAATAAATATATAAACATATCCAAAAATGGTAAAATTTGGTTTATGGATTAAATATAACTAGATTAACATGTTTATAAAATTATTTTTCAAAAAAAATATATTTTTTGACCGCACCGGATTTCCGACCGGTCGTAGAAGATCAGGCCTCTTCTAGACGACTGATCATTTACGACCGGTCGGAAATCCGGTGATTTCCGACCGGTCAAAAAATATATATATTTTTTATTTTTTTTGAAAAATAATTTTATAAACATGTTAATCTATATGCATAAGATCTGATCGCCGAAGGTCGGCTATTCATCAATGTCCATAAGGTAGCGTTATAATCATCCAAATTTGGAGAGCTAGAGATCCAAATTTAACACTAGCAAATCCACCATTTTCATCAATTCGGCAGCTTTACATCCTCTCCATTCTCTCGATTGTCATGGATGGCAGGTCTCTAACTGGCTTTGGCTGGTTGTTGCAAGTGGGGAAGAACGCAATTGGCCCGTCGGCGAAGAGGATGACGGGGTTCAACAATGTGGTGGGGCAAATCTTACTGTTGTAGCTTGCTCGCCACCAACAAAGAAGAAGAGATCGAGGTAGAGGAGTCGCCAAAAAAATTCCTCGATTTAAGCAAAAGGGGCAACAGGAGAACAACGAAGGGCCAATCAGAAGACCCTCAAGTAGGGGTGCAACTTGGTACCGGGTCGGTCCGAACCCGCCCGACCCGACCCGGTATCAAAACCAAAAATGAGTTTTATTTTTAAGATTTTTTCAAAATAGACCCGGTTTCAACCCGACCCGTAGAAACCCGAAACCAAAACCGGGTTCGCACCAACCCGGTACCAAAACCCGACCCGGTCCGAACCCGGTGTAGTTTATATAAATTTTTCATCAATTATACATGCTTTTTTGTAATATTAATATATATATGTTTTAGGCATTACTAACTCTAATTCAGAAAAATCACCTCTTTGTTCATTATCAAAGCATACTTGAGGTAACTTAATTTCTAGGATGATTTTTTATAATTATTATCTTCTTATTGTGAATAGTTGCATGTATTTTTTCGTCTCGGTTGATGCATATTATTTTCAAATATGTAAATCGAGGAGGAAGAACTTGACATTAGAAATGTAGATGAAAATCAAAGGAGAAATTATTTGGAAGTCTTCGAATAGTTTTTTAGTTTTTTTGGAAACTTTGGAGACATGAACTCATTTGAAATTTGAATTTGTTTAAAAGTAGATATAAACTTATTTAAACTTGAGATTTGTTTATATTGTCATTTTAAATTTGGATTGCACTTAAATTAGATTGGAATGTTGAACCATTATGCTTAATGTATTTAGATTTAGTTACTTTGAATAACTGTTATGTGGATTATGTTTGAATTTGAGTCGACATGATAAATCTATTTCATATTATGCTTTCTATTAGTACGAGAAATTTGTTAGTTTGAATTTCAGATTGTAGTATAAATTTGATTCATATTTTAAGTTTATTGGTATGACAAGTGGTCAATTTTTACTTTAGCAATTTGTATGATAAATATTCAGTTTGAATTCAATTTCAACAATTTGTACGATAATGTTTAGTTTCAACTACAAAGTTGGTATGGTATGTTCATTTTCTATTTGGTATACTTGAGTCATTTCCATTAGCTATTAAATAGAAATGACCAACTAGTCATAAAACTAACTAATTTGTCATTTATTTGTGTCTATAGGGTGCTGAAAAATTGCTTGCAAAGTTCATTCAAAGAATATTGCAGAATTCAGCATGATGTTGCAAAATTCTTTGAAAGTATCTTGTAGAATTCAGCATGAGGCTTGACTTCATAAACACATGTATGTATATTTCAATAATTTTCTTTTAGATTACAACTGAATTTGGAAAAAAATAGTTTATTGGTAACCCGAATTCTAACCCGAAATCAAACCAAAACCAATGCGAACCCGACCCGAACCCGGTCCGAACCCGAATTACATTCTTAGGGTTTAGGTTTGGGTTTACTCCAACCCGGTTGGTTTAGGGTTTGGGCTCACTCAAACCCGGTATAACCCGACCCGAGTTGCACCCCTACCCTCAAGTCCACAATCAAAAGGTGACTGTGGAAACTGAGGGTGAGGGTGTGTTTGGGAAGGGATAAAACTTTTGATGAAAAGTTTTGGAAAATAAAAGTTGTCAAATGATGTGAAATGATAGGGGTAACGATGAGGAGTAAAGATGATAAAGTTTAAATAAATATGTTAATTGTATGGGTAGTTGTGTAGAAATGATTGAAAAGTAGGGTAGTTGTATGGAAAAATGTGAAAAAATAATTAAAAAATATGATAATTATAGAGAGTGAAAAGTTTTAGATTGAAAAGTTTTAAGTTGATATTTTTTCCTCATTGCCAAACACACCCTCAATATTTACGGTTTTGTGTTTAGCAATAAGAAGAGAATATTAAAGTTAAAACTTTTTATTTTTCATAATTACACGATTTTAAAATTATTTAGTAATATTTTTCCGTATAACTATCTTATTTTCTAATCATTTCTACACAACTACTTATACAATTAACATATCTATTTAACTTTATTCTTTTTACGCATTATTATTTCTCATATGATATCATATCATTTTCTATTAATTGAATAACTTTTACACTCAAAACTTTTCATCTAAAAATTTTATTACTTCCAAAACACACCATAATGTGTAACTCCATTCCATTTGGCATTAGCTTTTAGTGTGAAAATGTATGCAATTTTGGTAAAATTATATGGGTATTATCTGTAATTCACAAAACTATGTATGCATATCTACAATTATGGTCAAACTATTTGCATATAATTGTAAATTATCTTTTTTCTACATTTTTTTGTTTTTCTTTTTACATGGTTCTCTTTATTTTTCTTTTTACATGGTTCTCTTTATTTTTCTTTTATTAGGTAAGGGGTAACTTTGGAAAAGCAGATAATTTTAAATGGGTTGTCCTAATTGGAATTAAGTGTAAATCATCCGGTCAAAAGTAACAACATTTGTGTGTGACATGTGAAACGTTTTAAACTTGCTAGAAGACTGAACATTTTAAACTTGACAGAAGACAACTTTCAGATATCTTTTTCTACGTTCTTTATAATTTTTTCTTTTTATAAGATTTTCTTTATTGTCTTTTATTAGGTAAGGAGCCATTTTCTAAAAGCTTATCGTTTTTAATGGGTAGTGAACTTGTGATATTAGAAATTCGGTGTACAATATAATCAAAAGTGACAAATTTTTGTATGAGATGAGAAACGTTTTAAACCTGATAGGACAACACTCGGATTTTTTATGTTCTTTTATTAGGTAAGGAGTAAATTTGTAAAAGCAAGTGATTTTTAATAGGCTGTGATATTTGAACGGTCCGCTTCTATATAATATAGAAGCGATCTTATGTAATCCCTTTAAAATCTAGGATTTTGATTTTTAATGAAAAATTCAATTCATTCATTGTATTTAACATTATTTGTTTATCTAAGATACCCAGTTTTATCCCAATTATGTATGTTTATGAGCCACATTCGTTCAAAAATATATATAAATTCATGTGTAAATTATAAAAAATGATTAAATCTATTTACACGTGTATTACAATGTAATAATACTTTATAAAATTATTTTTTCACATAAAAATGATATTTTTGATGGTTTAGATGTCGAAAATATTACTTTAAAATATATATTTTAGCATTTTTCATAATTTACATATGAATATATACATTTTCTAACAAATGTGGCCTATAAACATACTTGATTGAGATGAAACTTGATATTCTAGGTAAACAAATGATGTTAAATACAATGAATGGATTAGATTTTACATCATAGATCAAAATCTTAAATTTTGAAGGAGTAATATAGATCTACTTCTATCTATGTAACTCAGTTACACAGAAGCGGATACATAGAAACGAAACCTATATTCGAAATAAGCGTAAAATATCTAATCAAAAGTAACACCATTTCTGCATTTGTGTGAGATAAACTTGATATAAGACAACTTTCAAAAAAATTTCTGCATTCTTTCTATTTTCTTTTTATATGATTTTCTTTATTTTCTTTTTGTAGGTAAGGGATAAATTTGTAAAAGCACGTCATTTTTAATGGGTTGTAATATTTGAAATAGGCATAAAAACGTCTAGTTAAAAGTAACAACATTTGTACGTGAGATGAGAAATGTTTCAAGTGATTTGCAAATACATCCACTTAGTTTGATCATAATTGTAAATATGTCTGCATAGTTTCACAAATTGCAAATTACCCTCACATAGTTTGACTATGATTGCAAATATACTCACGCAGTATGATATCATTACTATACTACTACGACTTAGATATATTTGTAAAATTTTGCAAACTATGTGGGTATACTTGCAATTTTAAAAATTAAGTGGGTGTATTTAGTTTTTGCAAATATACTTACATAGTTTCCAAAACTTTACAAATATACTCACTCCTGTGACGGTTTAGTAATGACGTAATAACGACGTGGTATATTTGTAATTACGGTCAAACTATGTGAGGATAATTTGCAAATTTTGAAACTACGTGGATTTATTTATAATTATAGTTAAATTATGTGGATATATTTGCAACTTACCCCAGACGTTTTAAACCATGTAAGACAACTTTCAATAATTTTTCTACATTTTTTTTATTTGTCTTTTTATATGATTTTCTTTATTCTTTTTGTAGGTAAGGGCTAACTTTGTTAAAGCACATCATTTTTAATGGGTTGTCCTATTTAGCATTAGGTATGAAATTTTCTTTTCGTATTTGCTATTTCATAAATGTGTGGTTCTATTGAAAAATATGGTTACAACTGCCAGCATAGATTTAAATTTTTTAAGCAAGAATTGAAAAAATATATACTTAAAGATGATTCGAGTGGTATCAATAAAAATAAATGATTCGAGTCGTAAAATAAAGATTAAAAAGCCCCCCCTTAGCCCCGATTGGCAATAAGGTTGTGCTCGGGACTGGGTGGGGGTGGTCGGACTTCAGGAGACCGGAGCCATTCGGTGAGACACCGAACGACGTTCGCAGGGCGGCAGAGAGTGGTGGAGACAGGGGAAGCATAGTCAGAGGGTGAATCGGGAGCAATATTGGAACGGGACCATGAACCCAAGCATCGGGGATTTACTGGGGGCTGAACTTCAAACCATGGCCATCTTCGACTCGGCAATCAAGAAGATAAAGCCAGGAGACGGCGCATTGACCCTCTATTCTCTCTGGATGTCTAAGACTTATAACAAGAAACTCTTCAAATCTATGATGAGGAGGTTGTGGAGGACGAAGAACATGTGTCAGTTTACATAGATGGGGGAGAACTTGTACCAAGTCTCGTTCTCGGACCAAGAGGATAAGGATCGTATCATGAAGGGCCACCCCTAGCTCTTCGAGCGGAGCTTGGTGCTGTTATCGGACCTGAAAGAGGAGATGGAAATGGCCCACATAGTGCTCGTCAAAACGCCAATGCGGGTGCACATTTCTGGGGTCCCTTATATCGTCGACAAAAACTTCCTGGGACGCAGTATTGGCAACTCCTTTGAGAACATGATCGAAATTATTGCCACAAAAGCTGATCTCAATGTGAAAGTGACAATTGATTGTCGGGAACCGCTTCGAAGAGGGATGTTCATCCAGGTGGGCTCACAACATCGGAAATGGATCACTTTCCAATATGAGAAACTTCCAATATTTTGCTATCTGTGCGGAATCATGGGACATGCTCATCGAGATTGCTCTATGTCAAATAAGCATCACAAACAGTTAGTCGAAGTGGAAATGCCATACGAGAGCTGGCTGAGGGCGGGGGTACGGCCAATGCAGTTACGAAATGAGTACACCAATGGAAACAGGGCAGCACCAACCAAATACTTGGGTGACAACTTCTGCATCCAAGGGGAGCAATCTGAGAAGAATTCAGAACACAGGGGAGCACATGAAGGGAGAGGAGATCATAATAGTGGCAGCAGACATGAATGCAGTACGGAACAGAGCTGGCGAGGAGACAAGGTAGCTATGCCCAGATTAAACCAACCGGTGAACTCGAATACGGGGGAAGAGCTACTGGGTGCCGAACAATTACAGAATTTCAACCCCAACCCCTGGCAACCACATGCTTCAATGTCTAACAATCTTTCGGACTCCTCAAGCTCTCTTCACCAGCAGCCTCCAACGGCAAGTCCAGAAGGCTACACGACTCGATCGGAAGAGCAACTAGCGCAGTGGGGAGGCCAGCATAATGGGGAGATACAGATCAGGGGCGTGAACGTGCAGAACCAACATGAAACACCCAGCGAACCCATTGGCACATATGCTATGGACTGTCCAGGGGTGGCAACAAAACTAAACCCCAACTGGGATTCGGTGGAAGGCAAGCATGGTTATGTACAACCAGAGGATTTTATGCAGGCCCAAAATGGCTGGCATAACGACAGAGGCATATCTATTAAGGAGAAGAAACTGGCAGTCAGCGATGGGGATCAATTGCATTGTGTGGGGGAGGAAGTCGACATGCTATTTGATGTCCATGTGCTTCATGAAGACCATATGGTAGGAAATGTAAGGAGTTTATCCAACCATCAGGTGAATACAGCGGGAGGCTGAATAGGTTCGAAATGTAGGCATAAAGTCGGGGATGAGGAAATCAAACAAACTAATGGTAGATGGAAGAGGAGGGCTAAGAAGGGGAAAGACATGGAAAAATATGATCCACTTGAACACCGGGAGGTAGGAATTGAAAAGAGAGGGCGGGTCAGCGAACCTGGTGAACAGACGGAGGTGCGAAAGCAGAGGAAGAGTCAGGAGAGAAATGAAAAGGACGAGGCGGAGGTTGTGGGGAGTCCCCAGCCCCGCCTCATCTAATATGGCCCTAATAGCATGGAATTATCGTGGGCTTGGGAACCCACGAGCAATTCGTAGCCTCCTTGACTTGGTAAGGAAACAAGATCCTTGTTTGGTCTTCCTTAGCGAAACAAAATGCAATACCAAAGAGATGGAGGGCATCAGAAGAAAACTCAAGTTTGAATGCTGCTTTGTTGTGGAACCAGAGGCTAGGAGGGGGGGTTTAGCTCTCCTGTGGAACAATGACCAACCCACTTGTATTAGGAGCTTCTCTATCCACCACATTGATGCAGACTTTCTTGGATGGCGGTTCACGGGGTTTTACGGTCATCCCGAAACTCATTATTGACACTAAAGTTGGCACATCCTCAATCAGCTTAGTGTCGGGAATAGTGCTCCCTAGTTAGTCATGGGAGATTTTAATGAAGTCCTGGGCCCAAGTGAATATATTAGTAGGAGGACTCGTTCCCAGACCCAAATGGATCTTTTTTGTGATACTATGGACAGATGTAACCTACTGGATCTTGGATTTGCGGGTGCGATCATGACGTGGAGAAACAATAGAAGGGGATTGCAAAGAGTGGAAGCGAGATTGGATAGGGGGCTCTCTACACTGTCTTAGCTGAATTTGTTTCCCCATGCAAAAATCACTCACTTATCGGGCCCCATTTCTGACCATTGCCCGATTTTGATATGAGGCAAGAGAAAACCACCAAAGGAGTTTAAATATGAGCTATTTTGGGCATGAGATAAAGAGGCTACCAGAATTGTAAACGAAGCGTGGGAATCCGAACCACCGACAGTTATGCCCTCAGCTGACCTACTTACTTGGAAGCTTAATCGGTGTGGATCTGAGCTATCAAATTGGAGTCGAAGGAAGAGAGGCAATCTCCGAAAAGCGATAGAGCGTAAACAAAGGGAGCTTGATTCCCTTATGGGTCTGAGGCCTAATGATGAACGGGATGATTCCATGCAGAAGCTAAAACTCCAAATAAACCTTCTGCTGGAAGATGAAGAACAACTATGGAGGGTGCGTGCAAACACACATTGGCTCCACGAGGGAGACAAAAACACTGGCTTTTTCCATCGTATCGCTTCCAACAGGCAACGAACAAATTTCATCGAGGCGCTAAGGGACCAAAATGGATTGTGGGTTAAGGACCAGGACCAGTTGATTGATATGATAGTCATGCACTTCTCAGAGGTTTATTCCTCATTTGCACCTCGGGAGGCAACATGGGTGGAGAATGTTATCACAAGAAGAATATCTGATGATCAAAGGCAGTCCCTAACCAAACCCTTGCAGATTGAGGAAGTTGTAAAAGCGATAAAAGGAATGAGTCCTACTAAAGCCCGGGGGCGAGATGGGATGTCGGCCAGATTTTATCAAAAGCATTGGAACACCGTGGGTAGAGATATCATCAATTGGTGCAAGTTGTTCATGGAAGAGAGCAATCCCGCCCAACAGTGCAGGCATATAAAGGACTCAAATTCAACCACACTAATTTTGATTCTAAAAAAGGCAGGAGCTCAAGTATTATCACATTTCAGGCCCATTAGCCTCTGCAACGTGGTCTACAAAATTTTGGCAAAGGTCCTAGTAAACAGGCTTAAAGTGGCGCTCCATGATGTCATCGGGGAAGAACAAAGTACTTTCGTTCCTGGGCGGCTTATCACAGACGTCATGTTGATCGCCTATGAAGCAATTCACTCCCTACGAAGGCGCAAGAAGGGGCGTAAGCGGGAGATGACTATTAAACTGGATATGTCGAAGGCCTACGACCGCGTTGAATGGACTTTCCTCAAACAGATGCTGGAGGCTATGAATTTCAGCAAGGTGTGGATTAATTGGATCATGAGCTGCATAACCACCATGAGATACCGAGTAAATGTTAATGGATTCAAATACACATACTTCCAACCTCATAGGGGATTAAGGCAGGGAGACCCGCTATCTCCGTACCTCTTTCTCTTATGTGCGGAGGGTCTTTCTGCTTTGATTTCTTATGTGGCCGCTTGTGGTGCAATTCATGGCATCCGACGACAACCGCACGGCCCAACGATTACTCATCTGCTGTTTACGGATGACACTATCATCTTCATAAGGGCGGATGGGAAGGACATCAGGAACTTGTTGGATATTCTAAACCAATACACGGATTCCTCGGGCCAGATGGTAAATGCGGACAAAACTGCGGTCTTTTTCAGCGCTAATATGGAGAGCTATGCCAAGGGGGAGATGATTCAACTGTTAGGATCTTCAGGAAAAGATTTTCACCAATACTTGGGTCTCCCAACCTAGCTAGGAAGATCCAAAGTAAGAATATTCAAGGGCCTCAAAGAACGTATATGGAACCGAATTCAAAGATGGAAAGGTAAGTTGCTCTCTTGGGGCGGAAAAGAGGTTTTAATCAAGGAGGTTGCTCAAGCCATTTCTACGTACACGATGAGTATCTTTTTACTGCCCCAATCATTCTGTAATGATATTAATGGGATGCTGAGCAAATTTTGGTGGGGTGAGAAGGACGGTAAAAGGAAAATGAGCTGGGTGGCATGGAAGGATATTTGCAAGCCAAAGTGATCGGGTGGAATTGGATTCAGGGACTTCCACAAATTCAACTATGCCTTTCTAAAAAAACAGGTTTGGAGGTTAGTGTCGTGTACTTCGTCCTTATGTCACAAAGTTCTCAAAGCCAGATACTTCCTAACCTCAGACATTTGGACCTGTAAGGCAAAGCCATCTGACTCCTTCACCTGAAAGAGTATCTTGAAGGTGCAAGATGTGATTCAAAGAAGCTGCAAATGAAGGATTGGAGATGGGAAACGGGTTAAGTTCTTTGCCGACGACTGGCTTGAATCTAAGGTGGATAAGGCGGGACCCCTTCCGCCTTCAATCCCGGAGGATGTGACGGTAAGCCACTTTATCGATGGTGAAACAAAATCATGGAACAAAGACCGGGTGGTGGCCGCCGTGGGGGAGGTTCGATGGCATGAGATCAACCTGATTCCCCTTCCCCAAAGGAATGAGGTGGATAGTGTGTTTTGGAAGCATGAACCAAACGGATACTACACGGTCAAGGCAATATGGCGGACGAAACTTCCAAGCAAAGTCATAATTTTTGGATGGAGACTTCTCAAAAATGCCCTTCCTACTTTGCAGAATCTGATTCATAGGGGCATTGCGGTAGACCCGTGTTGTGTGTTTTGCAAGAATGATACTAAGGATGTGAATCACCTTTTCTTGAGTTGTGCAGTGACGAAAGGAGTATGTAGGAAAGCAGCAAGGATGGCCTATCAGGGGGTAATAGTTTAGGAGATTTTGGAAACTTTAGTGTGTGAGAACAGGTCTGAGGACCTTGCTTTTTTCATTTTGAGCTGTTGGCGGGTATGACATTTACAGAACAAGCTCGGAGAGGAGGGTACTCAACCGAAGTTCACGAATATTTTGGCCTGGTATGCGGATTTTCTTGACCAGCATAGGAGTGCTAAAATACTCGCTCAGGCGGGTGTTTTGGACAAGTCCCTAGTGCCCTGCTGGATCAAACCGCTGTCGGGGGTCGTCAAGATAAATGCGGATGCTTGAAGACGGGGGAATAAGGAGGCTTTCGGTTGTGCAGCTGTTAATAGAGAGTCTCGTGGTTACTTTGTTGCAGCCAAAGGGTGGAGACGGTTTGGTGCGTTGGAGCCGCTACTTATGGAAGCTACCGATTTCCTTTTGGGACTTAGGTGGACTCTCTAGCTTAATGTCAGACAAGCTCATATCGAAACGGACTCTCTTATTCTTTGCAACTATTTATCCATCGTTGACCCCATTAGCTCCCCGGTGGGTTTTATCAATGCAGAGATCAGGTCTATTCTCAATGTGAATGTCTTTCTTTCGGTTCATCATGTATTATGACAAGGAAACGCAGTTGCTCATTCCTTAGCCGACTTGGTTTCTGTTTCTTTTTTGGATCACCAAACTTGGTGGGGCAACCCTCCCCCCAAGCTATACTTGGAAAAATCTGTATAGATAATTTTTTGGCAATAATTTGCATGGATTACTCCATCTCTAACCCTTTTCACGTTGAAAGGGAGTAGGGATAAAGTGCTTCCTATTATAAAAAAAAAATAAAGAATAAAAAAATATATGATTAAAAGTTATGATCATGTCTGGAATTAACCTTTGATGTAATTGTATTCTTATAATTATTATCCAAATTATTAACTAATTTGTTTTGAGTTGGATTCAAATTCCAGAAACTGAATCACCGTCTCGTTTGGAGTAAGATTTTTTACAATCTAGGTTAAGGCGGGAATGGATTGGCGATCCAACGGAGTCCCCACTCCTAGGCTTTCACGTGAAAGTACCAACAAATCGGTGGAGATCAGTCGTTTGGGATAATGCCGCTGTGAGGATTCCTCGCGCTTTCTTCTTCTTCACAGGGATAACGCCGCGACACAACTTGCAGGCGGCATGTGCTGCACGTAGGAGATGGAGACGGAGGCGGACGTTTGACCGCATGCTTGCCTCGCATTGCATGCATGTGCTCGGTGCTCCCTCTCCAGTGGGCTCCATCTCATCAAAGTTACGTGCGTATCTGATCCATAGGGGTCCACCTGCGCAAATAAAAGGAGTGGAATTTTGTCGAACGCATGGTGGGCTCCAAACGGCATGTCGTTAGTCGTTACTTTCTCCATTTACGTCGGTTACCACCCAAGATGATTCCGAGAGAAGCGTGTTGGCTGCATCCTTTTCCGATCGACGCATGTAGACGATACGACGAGGGGAGCGAAAATCAATAAATTTCCTAAACAGCGTAGATCATATAAATAAATTTAATATTAGTTTTTGCCGAAAAAGTAATATTATTTTAAATACTTAAAAATTGCTCTCTAATATGTATAAGATTGTTGATAAAGAGGCCTGATTATATGCAATGTATTGTATATGTATGCTTAAGTTATAATATTCATTTTTATATTATTTTTTATTTTTCTTCATAAACTTATTTTCCTAAATGTATTTAATTTACCTATCAAATTTTGTTATCTTACAATACTTTTACCTATTATTTTTTAATTTTTGAAAAACATCAATTTTAGGGGCATATAGGTCTTTTTACCCCTAAAAAATTTGATTTTTAAAAATCAAAAGTAAATATGTAAAAGTACAGTAAAATATCAAAATTCGGTAAATATACTTATGAAAACATATTTATGAAAAAAATTCAAAAAATAAAATAAAAATTAATATTATAACTTAAGCATATATACAATATATAATCATACCTCATTGATAAAATATTGAAAATCAATTTTAAGAAGTAAGAATAGTTAAAATTATTAAAAAATAATTGACTACACATCGAGGTGAATGAACACAAATAAACGAACAAAATTATTTGTGTACGTGTCTTTTCCAATATAAAAAGTAAAAACACATGAAAATAGAGTGGGAAAGTAAAATTAGTGCTTATGAGCTCAAAAAGTCAGAAGTTTTCTTCCGGATTCATAAATAAACTCCCAATTCCTCCCGCGTCAGATATAAGCTTAGGGAGTAGGGAGGACTAGGGACTAAAAAAGGATCAAATATATGAACTTTTAAAAAAGAAGGAAAATTCTAAAAAGGAAATTATTATAAGTAATTAAATAAATAGTGATAAACATTGAAGATGGGCACATCTTTCATATATGTAAGAAAAATATTGCCGGAAATCAGTACTATACGCTTGGTCACTTAATTTATAAACATGGTAAAATATGAATATGAAAAATAATCCTACTATAAACTCACAAAGACCGTAATGATAATAATTGAAATGAAAAAGACATGTATGGTGGCCTTTTTACTTGCCCATGGTCCATGTTAGTTATTTACTAACCCGGCCCGCATCCTTTCGAATATTGACAATTAGAATTTAGACATGCCTTCTCAAATCAAACCTCTTCAAACACGTGGCAGCAGGTGGTCTTATAACGACAACGTAGCCATGTTTGAATATATAACGTGTCAACATGCACACCAAAGAAAGAAAGGGACCAAAATTTTGGCTCGGACTTTACCCAACTTATTTCCAAAGTTATTCTAGAAATTTTATTATGCGGACCTGGAATTCATAATAAGGGGAGAAAAATATTAGTTGAATGGGGTATAATACATATTAATTAACGACTGAACTCACAGAATGAGAATTTTTGGGATTAAAAACAAACATAATAAGTATATTTAGAATTTTGAAAACTTTTCGTGAGTATATTTGGAATTAGAATCACATTTAGGGAATATATTTGGGAAAAGACCAAAATTTTTTTAAAAAAACTACTATAAAACCAACCATGCTTTATGGGGCAAAATACTGGAGAGTTAAATAATAACATACACATCAAATGAGTATAGAAAAAATAAGAATACTAAGGTGGATGAGTAGTAAAATAAGAAAAAAATAAAATTAGAAATGAAGTAATTCAAAACAATTTAAGAGTAGAGTGAACAGATGATAAAATGAAATAAAGCCGACTAAGGTGGTTAGGTCATATTAGACAAGGACTTGTTTTGAATAAGAATGTTAAAAGGCTTGAAATGGCATCAAACAGGATACGGTACAACAGATTTCAGCAATGGCAACAAAAACATTTGTTGCCACCGCCAAAAAATCGTTGCCTTTTCTATTAGCAACAAAAAATTTCGTTGCTAAACTCGTTGCCAAAGACTGCCGCTTAGGCAACAGCAACGAATTTTAAAGAAAAAATTTCGTTGCTAGTGCTGCCAAGTTTGACCAAAAGTTGCTGGCTGTTTTGGATAATTGCAACGAAACTTTTGGTTGCATTTGACGATATCTTAAAAATTACAAAAAAATACACGTGACAACTTGAAATGAGCTTTACAAATATATAAAAATGATACTAAACGCAAAAATAATTTTATTAACATGAAAAAATTTTCCAATCTCTATTACAAATGAATATCTATCAACTAAAAAAATCCAACAAGATTGCAATGCTCCATCAAACATAGCTACTCAATAGCATATATATTTGGAATTCATTCTTCAATTTATTGTATTTGAGTCTTCCAACTGATTGTGTGATTTTTAATCCAACTCCACATTACACCTAGAACAAGATCCAAGTCATGCTTCTTTTTATGTATACATATAATCATTTCGAACAAAACCATCCCATTTTGCCACAAATTTGGTGCAACTACAAATGAACATAACAAAAGAGAATATAAAAAAAAGTAAATTTTTCAAAAGAAGATAACAAATGATTAGCTATAACAACTATTAACCTTCTTCAATTTTCGATTCTTACTCTGCTACAATTTATAATTGGTCCTTGTGACGTGCTGTTCTTGGTTGCAGTCTTTCCTAATTTGTCACCTTTTCCTCCTTTGCCCCAGTCCCGTGGGAAATCAATATAACATAGGATGAATGGTGTAGCTTTCAATGGTAGGCATAGACAACGACTGGAAATGAAATCCAAGCAAGAAATAAGCAGCATAAAAGTGAACAATCAATCATACAAACATGAAAGTACGCATTCCAAAAGAATCTATGCAATTTGACTTCAGTAAAACAAGAGAAAATGTCAAAATGTATGTAAGAACAATCTGAACAGATGAATTAAAACGCAACATCTTACCATCCAAATTCAAATCATCAAGTTCATAACTGCTAACAGGGGACAACGATCAGATTGCTGTACCTGATTAGAGAAGGAAGAAAGAGGGGAGAGAGGAGAGGGATCGCAGCAGAGAGAGCAGAGAAGAAAGGGTTAGCTGGAGGGCGACGCAATTTGGTGACAATAGGAAGCAATTTTTGACCAATCAGCAGCGGTGAGCAGAGGAGATATTGTCAAAGAAACTTTCTGAGCTCGAATGACGTAAACAGGGATTGAGATTTCCTCGAATCAGCATCAAGGAACTGGCACCTTAGCCATTGCAAAAATAGAAACAAATCAATCTAAGCAAGGGAAGAGCAGTGAGAAAATAACTAAAACAAATACCTTGCAATTTCGGAAAAACCCTAGCTAACAAGAGAAGATCTACAATGACAACGGAACTTATTGATGAGAGAGGTGAGAGAGAGAGAGAGAGAAGGCGCTGCGTGGGGCGACGGGGGTGCTCTGCGTGCTAGACGTCCTCCACCATTTGCTTATTATGTAATGGAGGCAGGAACTCCACCATTTGCTCTGCGTGCTTGCCAATCTGAGATCGCGTGGCGAGAAGAGAGTGTCGGGTGGTAAAGGGTTTTTTAATGGAAAATAAGAGAACCTTGTCAAAAAAAAAAAAAGGGAGAAAGGGGTTTTGGCTGAGTTGCCATTATTCTCAAGTGCGGCGAACCCTTGATCTAGATTCGGGTTAGCAACGAAAAAAAATTTTGTTACTAGACTTTTGTTACGGATGCCCAAGCATGTTGTAGTGATAGTTGAGTTTATTCAAATAAAAAGTGGTAAGAGAATGAAATAAAGACTGAAAAATGGATGAAAGTAATTGAATAAGATATTAAATAATTAAAGGCTGTGAAAGTTTAATCACTAATTGTCAAAAATAACGTAGCAAAATCCATACAGCTAACTTCACTTAAGTGGAAAATGGCCTATGATGATAAACATTAGATAAGAAATTGAATTTTATATAAATCAAAGATGTGCATTTTCCACATTTTATAAATGTGTAAAATAAATAATATTATGTAATAAGATTATTTGGTTTATATATTTAATTTTAGAGCTATTAATTCAACGAGGTAACCATATCTTCCTTTATGATGAATAAATTCATAACTTATTATAACATTTTAATACATTTATAGTTGGATATAAGTTTTTCAAAATTTATATGATTACATATTTAAGCAGACATGATCTATCAAATACTTGTATTGAAATATTTTTAGCACTGTGATAAAATAAATAATTTTTAAAAACGTAAACTGTAATTTTTTTTTGGATGAAGACCATGTAAATGTAAATGTTTTTTTGATGTAAATGTAAACGTTGAATTTTGATCTTACCGTCAAAATAGAACCCATCTAAGAGATTCTGGGTTCTTCGGAAGTGCAAACCAGAAAAAAAATCAATTGTCAATAAATAATCATTTATAGAAGACTAAAATAAAATTTATTAATCATGTCCTAACAAAATGAACCTAGAGCGATAAAACATAAATATGAGAAAAATAACTCCAGCCGATCATTAATATTAAATATTACTAAATCGAAATACATACAATGCCCTAGAGTGCTTATACATGTGGATAGTAGGATACTATATATATGGGTTGGGTACACACACTACAAAATAGCTCATTTTATGTACCAATTCTCATACAGGGAAATCTTATAATAACATAAGCAACAAATAGTTGCTGCACACAAGCATTATAAAAGCGAATTGTTGCATATAATAATATTACTAAGGTTTTAATTCAATGGAACAGATCCCATGAATTTGTTGAAACCCATTTTGATGATTATATGAAATTTATTAATTTATTTATTGCATTTAGAATTATTTATTTATTTATGAAACCTAGTTTCATTAAGGGTGTGTTTGGAAAATTATAAAACTTTTGAATGAAAAATTTTTGGTATAAAAATTGTTAAAATGAAAGAAAATGATGTAATATGATAGGGGTAATAATGAGAAGTAAAGAGAATAAAGTTAAAATAGATATATTAGTTATATAAGTAATTGTGTAGAAATGATTGAAAAGTATAACAGTTGTATAGGAAGATAAGAAGAAATAATTAAAAAAATATGATAGTTATGGAAAGTAAAAGGTTTTAAATTGAAAATTTTAACTTGACATTTTTTATGTATTATCAAACACACCCTAAAATGTCACCTGCGGCTAGCGCAGGTGGCAGGGGCGTTCGTCTCCTTAGCACAGGTCGTGGGTTTCGAATCCCACATTTGGATTTCGGCCCGAAAAACTGGTGTGGGAGCTATTGTCTCCCTTTGTGATAGAGTGGGAGCTGTTGTCTCTCTTGAGCTGGATGGAAGTTGTTCTTCCTAATTCTTTAGTGAAGCTGTTTCTCCAGATTTCTTTGGAGGAGTTATGTATCTCCTTGTTTGTAAGAATGTCTCAGAACTACAATATAATATGTGTTGAGATGTATGTAAATATAAACCATCAAAAAAAAACACACCCTAAAATCAAATATTTGTATGAGATTTGTAAAAATTTAAAATTAGTAAAACAAATGATTTGACTTATATACCAATTTGGTAGAAGTGATTATTAATTCAACATCTACGCTATCAAAAATATTTATCCTATGTAAACAAATTATTATAACATTCTAATGCATGTATCAAAGGATTTGATTATTTTAATGTTTTACACAAAATCATGTTTATATATTTAAGCAGGTGTAATTTCATGATAAAACAAATAATTTTAAATAAGGAAAAATTTCTCTTACACTCAACACATTTAATCATAATTCCTTTTATATCCATAACATTTCAATAATTCTCCTAATAACGATGACATTTCCCTTTATAATTTCTTTCATACCCATATGTTGCAGGTAGATTAATCTACCCTCAGTTGCATATAGAAATGACAAATTTGCCCTTATAATTCTACTAAGCTCACAATCTATATGAAGACGAGTGATCCTGTTAGGCCGGGTTAAGTAAATGCCCCACTTAGCCCACCTTAAAAAAACCTATTTACAATAATTTTTTTAACTTTTTTCTTCGTGCACTTGTTTATCTAAGTGTGTTTAACATATAGACCAAGTTTTACCATTTTTTAATATGTTTATCTATTTTTTTAAAATTTTTAAACATCTACGTATATATATATATATATTTAAAATACCCTTATTTTTAAAAATCTAAAAGAATATATATACATATCTAAAAATGGTAAAACTTGGTCTATATGTTAAATACATTTAGATAAATAAGTGAACGAAGAAAAAAGTAAAAAAAAATTGTTGTAAATAGGATTTTTGAGGTGAGCTAAGTAGAATATTTGCTTAGTCCAGGCTAACAGGATCATTCTTCTTGTATGAAAGCCCGGAGAAAGACCCGGAGATGGTGAGGAAAAGAAGTCCACATGAAGTAGGACTTTGGAGTTTGCTGCTATTATTCGTGATTCTAATGGAAGTTTCTTAGCTGCAAAGGGGTGGAGACGAAGTGGTATCATGGAACCTCTATGTATGGAGGCGACGGCCTTCATTTTGGGTCTCAAATGGGCTATCCAACTAAGGCTGAGGAATGTCCGGTTTGAAACCGATTCTCTTCTCCTCGTCAAATATATTTTGAAGGATGAACAGATTCTCTCACCGGCCGGGGCTATCATTGTGGAAATCCAATCCCTTCTTTCTTCCTTCCAACATTTCACTACCCATCATGTGTTGAGACACGGCAACGCTGTAGCTCATTCCCTTGCTGATTTTGTGTCTATTTCTTTTATGGATTGTCAGGAGTGGCGGGGCAACCCACCTCATGTTATTTTAGAAAAACTTTGTACAGATAATTTTTTGGCAATGAATTGCTTGGACCCTCTTATCCCATCCTCTCCTCCACGTGCTGGGGAGAGGGGATAGGGCGTGTACTTTTCATCAAAAAAAAAAAAAAATAAACCAACGGGGATAAAATTTATACCACGACCGTAGTGATTTATTTCATGAGCATCTACATAAGAGAATAAACCACCGGAGCATCATATACGGTGCTCCATCATCTTCAACTTAGGAAAACAGTCATAGGTACCAATCTCATGAACCCACCATCTAGATCTAGGGCTAACGACATCCCAATACTCTTCGATCTCAGCCATCCATTTAGATGACGGTAGCAATCACTGACAGTAGCATTCCCATATTCAAGATCGATGCCTTCTATCACGACAACTGGCTGAAGAGGGCTCCACTATCTTCTCTATATCCGGCAAGGGCGGATTTAATTTGCACAATTAGCAGCGTCCAACACTACTAGGAGCACCATGGCTAGATGATCCCACCTTCACGCATCATTTTTCTCTCCATTAGTTGCTACGAGAATTACTAGATTTGGAAGCCGCGATAGAAAAATACGATCATCCATCAGCAAGCTACCAAATCATGGCCTTCATCTTCCGAGATCGCACGCCTCATTTATCCTCCCCGGAAACAGATCAGCACCCGCACCCTCCATCAGGTAGCATTCCGTCTTCCTAATTTTCCGTCGATGCCCATCCTTGCAAATCTGACCGTCTGGGGCACCTTGCATCTCGTTAGGCAGCAAGGACACCCATCTTCCCAAATTCGACTACATCTTACGAAGTCAGCTCTGATTTCCCTCTCAAACCGGCAAAATCCACAAGTGAAATCATTGTTGCCATTGCCATCAACCACTGCAATTCTGGCAGCTCATAACACCACCATGGCATCTGCCTCCACCAGTCCTTGTATGCAGGTAGATTCTTCTTCTCCAAGCCTCTTTTCCCTTGCATTTTCATGATTCGGTGCTGATGAATTTTTCTTTCCTCATCTCAGGTTCGTTGATTTTCGCAGAAGGAGCATCTTGGGCAATTTTAGTAGAAGGTACCTCCTGATTGTCAACCGCACTAGGCGGAGAGTTACCAGAAACTTCATGCTCCAAGTCTTGTGGTTACCGAGGACGTACGCTGAACCAGATTAGATCAGTGCCTGCGAGTCAGATAATTTCGCATTCATTGTGGCAATCTAGAGAATATAGAGCAATCAAAGAGGATTTCAGTGAAGGGGAAGATGACATGTACTGGCAACTGACGGCAACTCGTCTGTGCAATTTCGGCATTAAAAAATTTCAACGCAGTCATTTTTTCCATTAACGGAATGTAACGGCATGGTTACACAAGGAATTACAAATAAAATGTCATAATATTGGAGGAATTATTGAAATGTTATGAATTCAAAAGAAATTATAGTAAAATATTGTACGAGAGGAATTTTTTCTTTTAAATAATGTCGGCAGTTGAATTTTTATTTATCATAAACGTGAGCTAAATGAAGAGTTCTGATAAATTAGAGTCATGCGACAATGGGTATGATCGAGTCTAGTCGAGCCAAACCCAAGAAAAATCAGTAATTGGGCTTATTTTTGAAGAGCTCAGGCCTGAGAAATCCAATTTGTGAATAGGATCAAGAACCCAAAATCTGATTTTTCTATTTATATTTATGTTTACGTTTGTTGGTTTGTCCTTTATCTTTTATCTAGAAAAGAAAGCCCGATCTTATGCTCCCGATAGCATGGAGCCTCCATGCTCTCGGGATCTGGATGCCGTCCGTTCAGTTGGGAGCAGCGGGAGCCGTCGGATGCGTAGCGCAGTCGAGGCATGCCATTTTGCGCGCAGGCCCTCGGTCAGAACGGGCGTCAGACCGTCAGCAGGGGTTTTCTGTTTTTGCAAAATGGCCCCCGACGTCAAATCCCGCAAAACCGGTGCCAAAGCCTGCACCCTTCTGCCTTCGTATGTGAGAGCGCGAATCCTTCCCCCGCACCCCGCACATTTGTGATTTGTGTGGATGACCCTAGCGATCATGATTGTAGGCAGTGGAGACGGTGCTTTGGGCAGTGATTGTTGCTAGTGCTGAATGAATTCATGATGAACGATTGAGAGGGGCGTTCCATGCTGCTACTGTTACTGGTGGAGGCCGATGCTTGGAGGTGGGTTTTTGTCCGGCCATGGAAATTTTGGGAGAAGGCACCATGGTGGAGCACCCCCACTAGTACTCCCATGGTACAACTGAACCGGTGCTCATGCAGCCATCAAAGATGCAATCTAGACTATTAAACAATTACGTAATTTTCAAATTTTAATTTGATATATCTTTTGTTTTATTAACTTAAAATTTTAGTTAGATAAATTTAAAATAAAAGAATTTTATTTTGATTTTGCGTGAATATATTTTATTAATATTTATATAATTTAAACTCATATGAATCAATTGAAGTCATTTAAAGCAGCTATATTTCATCAAAAAAAAAAAAGCAGCTATAGTTTTACCCCTAAATTATTTAGAGTTGTCTCAATTTTTTAGGATTCTAATCAATCCGAATTGAAGATTAACAAAACAAGAAATGATTAACCTTTATATCTGCACTAGTTATGTTATTTTTAATTGCATTTAAATAAAAAATGTCCAAATTATTTTAATAATACAAATTATATTGTTCATGCTTTTTATTATAAATTTGTGTGATTTAAAATATAATCTATTGAATCAAAATATAAATATTAATTTCAATTAAATTAAATATTAAATTAATTAACTATATAGAGTTATTTAATCTATAAACTAATTTTTACCACTTTTAAAAATGTGTGCATTTAGTTTTAAATTTTTAGACGTAGGGGTATTATGGTCACTTTTACAATTTAAAATGAACATGATACTCCCTTGTTTAAAATGCTAAAAATATTAAAAAATCGATTTTCTATTTACAATTGACACAATTAGAAGCAAATGTATAGCTTACAATACTTGTAATAATAAAACCTAATATTTAATGCCAACGTGTGCAAGGTTTGATCTTCTACAACCAGTTTAAAACGGAAATGCTAAAAATAATAAAAGTATAATAAAAATAATACTAATTTGATTTAGGGTGTGTTTGAGAATGGATAAAACTTTTGATAAAAATTTTTGGAGAGTAAAAGTTGTCAAATGATGTGATACGATAGGAGTAATGACGATGAGTAAAGATGATAAAGTTAAAATAGATAAGTTAATTGTATGGGTAGTTGTGTAGAAATGATTAAAAAGTAGGGTAGTTGTATGAGAAAATGTGAAAAAATAATTAAAAAAATATAATTATTATAGAGAGAAAAGTTTTAGATTGAAAAGCTTTAAGTTGACATTTTTTTGTTATTGCCAAACACACCCTTAAAATAAAATTAAATAAGTTAACTATTCACAATCAATTTATTATATTGAGCTAATTTATGAAGTTAGTAAGTGAAGTCTGTAAACATTCATAAGTTTAACTCATCTCTCTTGTTGCTCTTTTCAATTTAAAATTCATAAAAACAAAATCAAAATTTATAAACATTATTCCAAAAAGTACGTTTTCATAAAGTCTCTATATTTGCTATGAAATAGATTATTTTGCATAGAAATGCGAAAAGGAATTAAATGGGCTAGAAATGATTAAAAAATATTTGGAAAAAGTTTATTTAGGAAAATCATACTTATAATATGAGAATCTTTAGAAAGAAATGCATAATGGGCAAGTTTGTATCAATTTTAAAAATATAAAATACTATAATCTCACTATAGAAAATAGACCACATATATTAAATAAAACTAAATAAGCTTAGATATATATAGCTTGGTATATTAAATAAAATTAAGTAAGCTTCTATGAAAAAGTAAGCTTAAATATATGTATAACTTAGTATATTTATTAGATGTCTAAATAATTTATGGGTAAAACTATAACTGCTTTAAATGGCTTCAATTGATTCCATGTGAATTAATAAATTATATAAATATTAATAAAATGTATTCACGCAAAATCAAAATAAAATTCTTTTATTTTAAATTTATCTAACTAAAATTTTAAGTTAATAAAACAAAAGATATATCAAATTAAAAATTTGAAAATTACACAATTGTTTAATAGTCTGGATTGCATCTTTGATGGCTGCATGAGCACCGGTTCAGCTGTACCATGGGAGTACTAGTGGGGGTGCTCCACCATCTTTCCTTCCCCCAAAATTTCCATGGCCGGACAAAAACCACCTCCAAGCATCGGCCTCCACCAATAACAGTAGCAGCATGGAACGCCCCTCTCAATCGTTCATCATGAATCCATTCAGCACTAGCAAATCATCCACACAAATCACAAATGTGCGGGGTGCGGGGGAAGGATTCGCGCTCTGGCACACGAAGGAAGAAGGGTGCAGGCTTTGGTGCCGGTTTTGCGGGATTTGACGTCGGGGGCCATTTTGCAGAAACGGAAAACCCCTGCTGATGGTCTGACGCCCGTTCTGACCGAGGGCCTGCGCGCAAAATGGCATGCCTCGACTGCGCTGCGCATCCGACGGCTCCCCTTGCTCGCGACCGAACGGACGACGTCCAGACCCGCTCCCAAAAGTATGATAAAATTTCTTTTAAAAATATATTGTATAAAAATGTTGTTCTTAAATTAAATTGTGTTATTTATTATTATTTTCTCCAAGATGACTTATTAATTAATATTCAATTAAAACTTGTAGTTCTTAATTGAAAGAAAAATTTTTAACTGAATTTCATATGAAAACTACATGACTGAATTTGTTGGTTATTCAAAAAACTTTAGTAACATGATATGAATCAAGCAAAAATACAATTTAATTAAACCATAAAGATAAGAACACATATAACGGTTTGAATCTTCTTATCCTACTCCACTCTCCGAGCACACAATACTTAAATTCCATTAGTCAACTTTAATATACAAGTTATAATGATAAAAATGGTGTAACTGTCTTCTGAATTAGTACTAAATTTCAGGTGAACTCACAAAGTAATCAACATTTTGATTCATTTCCTCTTAATTTGATTACCATCAACACTAAGATAATACAAAGAATAAAACATCAAATGAAAAGCAAACTGATTTAGCACATTCGCAAGAGTAGTAACTCTTTAATTAATTAATACCTTGTAACTTTAAATCTCCAGCAACAACATCTTCAAGAACTTTAACTTTTCCTTTGAATCTATAGGAAGGTAATTTCATAATGAAAAACTTTGAAGTCTTTCAAATTTGTACTCATGTATCTCTTTTTTTTTTTATCTTTGATGCCTTCTAGCTCTCTAAGTCCTCCTTTTATATCCGAGGTCTTCATAAATATCGTAACTTTTTTAGAATTTGCAAAATTTGCCGCCTAGAAAACATTGGACATTTTCTATCAAAAGGTTTACCTTTTTTAGCTCTAGAGAAGTTAAAAAATTCTTTGCACTAAAAAGTTCACTTTTTACAAATACAAGATTGAATTTTTTCTTTGTTTTTTCACAATTCAAATTTTAAAAAAGAAGTCCTACTTTAACCATATTAATCTACTAAAATAGTTATAAAGAATATATCACTCTTTATTCAAAGTTAAGCACATCTTAAAGAGCATATTCTATATCATATTCCAAGTGAAATTATCGCATAAGCATATTTCAAGATTGTTCTAAGTATTCCAACAAGCATATCACCTTCTTAAGTTATAAAAAATTTTAAACTCGTCTTATAACAAATCATGTCATAAACTTAAAATGACAATTCCATAGACACACTACACTTTTCACATTTACAATCTCATCCATTAATTACCAACATTGCACATTCAAAATCAAGATTACAAAATTACATTCTTTTTGTCATAGTCAAAATTACCAACCACATTATCTAACAGAATTTCAACTTAAAATTGATTTATATAAATAGGATTAAAAGTTTATATTTTATGATTTACATAAATTTCAAGATTAAGGATTTTAGATTTTATAAATATGAAGTTGAGGCAAATCCGAGGTCGCGATTGTGGTTCATTGTGTAGAAAATTATTTTGATATAGTTCTATACTATACAAGTATAAATGTTTACATGTGTCATCACTCATATGGATTGTGCATCTCTTTTTCCTTTTCTCTTAAAGAGATTTTTCTTTTACCGCTCTCATATCCTCCTTCTAATATCTAATTTTTTATTTTCACAAAAAGGACTTGATTAATGTAAGTTTAAAATCAACTTGGAACTAGAACTAAACTAATGGCTTGACTTTCATGGAATGAGTTCAACTAGGGATGAGAATCGAGGCGGGTCAACTCATGACTTGCCCTTGATCTGACCTATTTTAACTGAGTAAAACTTACGTTTTTTTGACTTAGTATAGGGATGGGTTAGAAATTTTGACCTGAATTCAAAAAAAGGATTAGGGTGGGTCGACATTGTTCTAACCTGCCCTGCATATATTGATTTATTAAAAATTATAAGCCTATGTTTGAATCTTATTATTATTTTCTTTCAAAATTTTCATATTTTTTTATAATAAACTATATCAACAATAGAAGAATCAATTTATCTAAAAAACAGTATAAAAATCAATAAGAGAAATTTATATATATACATATAACTCTTACATGTAATTATATATTAACCTATTTTAATAAAGTTATATTATATTTTCTCATATTTTGTTTTAGCAATGCTGTGTTTTTTAATAATTAGTAAAATATTGAAGCATATAACATTTAAATTTAGCATGAATATATATTTGATAAATATATAAATTATTGAAATTATTTTATTTGACCCGCATTTTTTACCCGACCCATTGTCTCGAGACTGGTTCGACACCAACCCGCAGTTTGTCCTGAAATTTATTAAAAAAAGTGAAGGTTAAATCGTCCTTATCCCAAAATAGGGTTAACAGAATTTTTTAAAAAGTAGGGTCACAGTCGGACAAACTTTAACCCGTACGACCTACTCTGATTCCCACCCTTAAGTTCAACAAACAAACTAATCGACTTATAAATAGGATAGGTTCCAAAGCAACTTAATTTTCACATTGATAAGTAACTAAGAACTGAACTAACTCATACATTGGATAACTTGGGAATGCTGGTAACCAGTCCACTCGTGTTCAAATCCCCCCTTCTTTGTGAAAGGTTTTACAAGTGTCCCCCGAAAAGCGGAGGTTTTTACAATTTCACCATTTGGTGAGGATTTTTACAGAGTTTCCCTTGGTGTAGAAGTATTTAGAGAAAATTTTCCTCCAAGTATGAGGGTTGTAAATGTGCTATATTATAATATGAAAGTTGTTGTCTATATAAATATCCATAAAAAAGTATGCCTTTTACAAATAAAATATTAGTAAAATAGATAAGAAACCAAACGAAACTGCTTGAGTTTTACCCTTATATGGGAGATAAGTCGAATAAGGCATCATTTGGGTACGCGTAAGAAAGTTGCTTTTGCATACAAGATCATGTTTAAGTGCTTTTTGAAGAAGCAAAATTTTCTAGTTTCCGTCTTCCATGCTTTTATGGGTTAAAAATGGTGGTGAAAAATATCACTCAATGTAAAAATGTTGAAATTTGTCAAATAGATTTTGAAAATATGGCATTGGTTTATGGGAAACTGTATAAGCGCTCAGGATAAGCTCCACTAACGGAGTCTTAGAACTGATACAAATAAAGACTCTGTTTGTTAGCCATTAAAACTTTTCAATTAAAATTTTTTATTTTAAATTTTTTCTCTTTATAACTATATTGTTTATTAATCATTTTTTCATAATTTTCTATGTAACTACCCTACTTTTTAATCATTTCGACACAACTGTTTATATAACTAACTTGTATATTTTAACATTATTCTTTTTACTCCTTATCATTATGTTTGTCATATTACATTATTTTTTCTAACTTTCCAAATACACATATGGGTAAGACAAACTCAAAAAACCAAATCTAAACCACTTGAGTTACAACCCCATGTGTATACTATGCTCCTCAAAAGTGTGACATTTTAATTAGTTGATCAGGGCTGCTACTTTAGTACTTTACCTAAGTTGCGCTAGGTGATTGAATACACCTGTTTAACACATTTTTTATTTTTTTAAAATATTTTTTATAATTATTAATCTATTTGTATTCAACATATACATCAAGTTTATCATTTTTAGAGATTTTTAAAAATGAATGACATTTTTCATAATTTAAAATTACTAAAATATCATTGATTTTAAAAGAATATAAAAAAATCTACAAATCTCTAAAAATGATAAAACTTGATGTACATGTTAAATTTAATTAGATTACTAATTGTAAAAAAAAATTTTGAAAAATATAAAAAAATAAATTTTAGACCCAGATATATGAAAGCAAAGTGCACCTGAATGTTAAGAAACAGGACTCGGCTGCAGCAGTCGCTGCTGGTCCAGGAGGGAGTGGAAGGCAAGTTTGGAAGACTAGATTTAGGCCGTACGAGAATATTCCTCCATCGTATCCCTTGGGGCCACGCCAGCGAATTGGTGTCCTTACGTTAGTCATTCTCTGTGCTTGGGCGTCGAGTAGACTCCGCGTCAAAAGCGCGTTCAGAGCGTCAAAAGGGGACGCTATTCAATCTTTGAAATTGGAGATAAGGTTAGCTGGAGCAGCCTCCTCGATGCATGCGGACAGTGTGCTGCTGCGACTCAGTCGTCCTCATTCCTCATCATTTCTGTCTCTCTCTGCCTGTCTGCTTTCCACATTTCTCATCTCCATTTCCTTCAAACCCAGCGCAGCTACCCAAAAACCATCGTGTGCTTCAAACGGACGGTCCGGATCATTCACGGCGCCCACTGGCCCACCGTTTCACAACTCATGGCATCGAATCAAAGCCTGCGCACGGCGTTCCTTGTTACTCTTCCTAAAATAAGGATCTCTTTGGCCGCACTCTATTTTAGTCAACTTCGACGCAAGTAACTGGGTTCGTGCTCGGAGTCATAAAAAAATGGTGGAATAAATTAAAATTTTGATGGCAAAGTTTTTTCTAAATGGGAAACAGTGAAATAATATCATGATGAAGAGCAAAGGAAATAAAGTTAAAAATAAATAAAGATGGTTGTTAAAAAAATATTAAAAAATATTTAAAAAATAAGATAATTATATATAAATACATGATGAAATAATTGAAAAATAAAGTTAAAGTAGAGGGAAAAACTTTTGAGTGAAATTTTTTTTATAGCGCACCCATAGGACAGAATAAAGTCCTGTGGTATTACATTATGGGAGCATGTATGTAGCTACGACTTCAATTTTGAAGGAAAGCAACTAACTTAATGTGATGTAATGAAAAATACATTGTGAATTCCATATGTATCTATGAATTTTAATTTTAGTTTCGTTTCTATATACTTACGAATTTTTAAAAATTTTAAATTTGCCCACATACTTTTTCCGAAATTTTATTCACATCACGACTTGCTGTGAAGCGATTCATATGCCTAAAACCTAATTATGAATTTATAAATAAAAATCATATTCAAATGATATATGATTATATAGCAGTAAAAATATGATTTTATAGCTATAAAAGTACTAAAATTTTATTTTAATGTGAGTTTTTAATTTGAAATTAAATTAGGATATAGGCATATTCGTCATTTAATAAAGGACTATAGTATGAATTGGATTTTGGGCAAAATACTGGTATATTTGGAATTTTTAGAAATTCATGAATACAAGGTATAGCAAAATACACTTGTTTTTAACTCCGCCTTGCTAAAAATTCTGAAGTTATCACTCCATTTTTAGCTTATGTCAAATCAATCCTCATGCTTCATTTTGTTTAATACCATTTATTTTATTAATTCTTAATGAAAATTCTGAAGTTCTCACTCCATATTTAGCTTATGTCAAATCAGTTCCCAAGCATCATTTTGTTTAATACCATTTATTTTATTAATTCCATGGATCATTCAATTGAAGCCTTGGATGGGCTATATCTGGTTATTGTAATAACTCATGAAAGGCCAGCGATATCCTGGCCAGCTGACTTTTTAATTTCACCTTGTGTGAGTTGATTATTTTTATAATTTATTTGGTTTTTTATTTTCATCTTCGAAAATCAATCAAAAGTTATAATTACGCATGTCTTCAAGCCCTCAAATTTTTTATCCCCCAAAACCAAAGAATTCGCTAGCAAAACGTGAGAAAAAATTAATACTAGTTTCTCTGGGCACGCAAGCTGACTTTTTGAAAAACCGAGCCGAAGAACAGGAATCCAAATTAGATAATTATTATAAATTATGTTATATACTCCTAAAAAATATATGTATTAAGTTTTACCATTTTTAGATATTTTTTGAATTTTTAAAAATAGGGGTGTTTTAGACATTTTATATTACTAAAATATTCTTTTTTAAAAAAATTCAAAAAATATTTACAAATATCCAAAAATGGTAAAATTTAATGTTAAATATACTTAGATTAACAGTTTTATAAAAAATAAATAAAAAAAAATTGCATCCAGATGCACTGAATTTTTATGCACCCGAGTGCATGAAATCAAAAACCAATCTTAAATAATATTTCTATATGTATATTGAATATATGTTTATCCTATACATTATATGTTAAGGTTTGTTTATCTTATACGTTATATGTTAAGGTTTTATTAGTCTAAGGAATAGCTTGCTAAAGGTTATGATCATTTTTTACTTTTTAGGGATAAAATTACACTCTTATGAAACTCTATTTCACAGAGGTTTCTAGTTAACTTCATCATTTTGGCCCATTTTAATGATGTTGTGAAATCCATTCAATTAATTATATTTAATATTATTTGTTTAATTAGGAGACTCGGTTTCATCAAAATCAAAGATGTCCATAGGCCACATTCATTTACAATTATACATGCATGTGTAATTTTGAAAAATTGAATTAGAATGTAATAGTGCTTTATAAAATCTTTTTCCAAATAATAATGATATTTTAGACAATTTAATATTAAAAATATAACTTTAAAATTGATATTTAAAGTCAGAGCATGATTTATACATCATGATGTATTTTAAGATAAAATACAACATTAATTTTTTTTCTCTTATTTTTATTTTTATTTGGTTTTTCTTCGTAAATATGTTTTCCTAATTAAAGTTAATCTATATATCAAGTTTTTTCATTTTGCAATATTTTATATTTTATTTTTTAAAATTCCAATTTCGAGGCCATTTAAGTCATTTTTCACCCCTCAAAAGACTTGATTTAAAAAATTCAAAAATAAATAAATATATATATATATAAGTATTGTAAAATGAAAAACTTTAGATATAGATTGAATATACTTAGGGAAACATATTTGCGAACAAAAAGCAAAAAATATAGCTAATTATAAAAATAAACAAATGTTGTATTTTAGACTAAAATACATTATGATTTATATAATTAAACTCCTTTAAAGTTACTTTTATTTTACACAATTTCTTAGATAAAGCCTATATATATATATATATAATCTTCCATTTCAATGAAACTTGTCTCTTAGCTAAGCTTATTATAATTCCAAAGGAAGGGTTTTGCTTCTACAGAAATTAGAACCTTTGTAATCCTTTTTATTTTATTAGTAACTTGTTATTTTTTGAAAAATCCATTCTTTCTATTGAAATTAGCATAATTTACATTATCATAGAAACTCTTTTATTTGTCTAATATTCATGAATATAACCTCATTTACAAAAGTATAAAATCAACAAAGTAAAAATATTTTAATGCTAAATATCAGTTTTAAAATTATATTTTTAACATCTGAACCATCTAAAATATCATTATTAGATGGATAAATAATTTTATAAAGTATTATTATATTTTGACATATATATGTAAATGGACTTAAGAATATTTCACAATTTATAGATGAATATATATGTTACAGAAAATTTAGCCAATGCACATATTTAATTTAGATAAAAAGTCTTCTAACTAAGAAAACGATATTAAATAAAATTAATGAAGAAAATTTTCTACCAAGGATTAAGATATTAAAAATAAGATATTAAAAATAAAAGAGGTTGTAAAGGCCAGCCACGATAGATGAGGTTTCACGGAAAACTTCTATGAGATTAGGTTCTACGTAAGTATACAATTTCCCAAAATATAAAATATATATATATAACTATTTCCCACAGTTATAGATATGGTTTCACGTAAATATAAAGGCTTTACAAATAAAATTAGAATTAGTGCATGAACATGAGTTTCACACGGCGTAAGAAATAAAAAAAAAAAAAAAAGGGTCCACAAGGCGTCAGTGCCCGTCAAAAATGGTGACAGGCCATGGGAGTGGTGCTGTGGTGGTGGTGGGCTGAGTTTGGTCAAACAACGGAAACTTCTCACGTAAGCGCTAAGCAAACACACAGGTTTGCGTGGGGGAGGCGAATATATACATACCTGTGGCAGGCCATGCGAACTCAACGGACGTGGTGAAATCAGCTGCGTCCATTACCAGACGAGCGGCACGTGCGGCGCATGACGCATGTTCAACACTTCAACTAAAAGTCTTCCATGCTCCTCTCGCCTGCCTCCCAGGCGTTCGACGAAATGCCACGTAGATGGATGGACTGGACGTGGCCACTAGCTTAGACGGCTTAGTCGTTAGCCATTTAACAAGGCTTTTGTACCCAATTTTTGCACATGTACCCGTAAAATTTGACTAATATTGTATCACTATTTTTAAATTTACTGAAATTGTAAATATATTCATAAAATTTATATAAAATTGTAGACGTGTCCATTCGGTTACAATGTCATTAGAATTTTTCTCAAAAATAATAAAATGTACTTTGCTTCAAGGGCATTTTTCTCAATTTATAAAAATTCTAACGGAGTCGTAATATTAGAAGGGACATGCTTATAATTTTATATTAGCTTTATGAGCATATTTACAATTTTAAAAAATTTAAAGATATAGATACAATATTAATCACAAGCATATGGGCAAAAATTCCATTTTATAGAGCATGGGGGCATACATGTGTCCCATTTCCAATATTAAAAAAAAAGCTACTCATCACCAACCACAGCCAGTTGGAAAGGGGGACTTTCAGACTGGTCATAAATGATGACGATCCTTCAAAACATACCCTTAAAAAATTTCTGAGGATTATTGCGAGTATGAAAATGACACGGATACAAACATACTTTTGAATTTTTTTTTATGAAAAAGTGTAACGCAACGCAACCTTACTAGGACGGTCATTTTTGTAACTTTCGTCAAACTAAGAAGGTATATTTTATACTAATGGATAAATTTGGAATATTAATTAAACTTTGGAGGCATATTTCAAGTTCTTTAAAACTCATATATTTCGAAATCATTAGAGAGTGGATATTTAACCATCGGCCGATACGGTCGCCCATGTCACGGAATAATACTCATAAATGGAAAAAAAATCATTTTTAATATTTTAATTGTTTATAAATGTGCCTGCTACACTTAGATTTTCTTCCTATCCAATTTGACAATGAGAGAGACCGGCACGCTTTAACCATTTGAACTTTGAGGACCAAAAAAATAAAAAACCATTAAGCTTCTAACGTGATATTGCTGCCAGTTACTGTCAAGTGGAGCAACGTAATGGAGGACGTAGGCCGGCCTCAGCGGTGATCTTTGTAATTCAATGGTGGGAAATACTTCTATGGCACATGTAACACGTAAATTTAAGTTTTGTTGTGTATTCCGGTGGTTCACATCCATATGTGTGATCCAAGGTTCGAACTTACAGTAACAGAGATACAAATAAGACCCACATCTGTACAAAAGTTTTTAAAATTTTGAAAAATAAATTGTCTTGCTGAAAGCAATTGCCGCGTTAATGATCACGTCCATATAAAATTAATGTAATAAAATAGTTTAATTTATATATCAATCTTAAAGTTTTATATTCAACTTCTAAATTGTATAAAATATCATTCCTAAATGGATAGAAAATTTCAAGAGTTATTATTACTCTTTAATGCATTTTTATGAGTATCTACAATTTTTTCATAATTTACACATTTTTAAGCTGGCTCAAGAATTTGATTTAATGAAATATCAAAAAAGACGTTCGAAAATAAAAAACGAAGAATTCAATTTAATAATTTTTAATTATGTGGGTGGCGGAATCCTAGTTTACTGACATAACTATTGAAATGGATTCCCTCGTCCTCTTCCATTTTCTTACAAGTCACTGCCGCATTCGCTCATCCTTCATTCATCTCATATGTCATAAGAAGGACAAAAGCCACAGTTTCAACAAATGTGTATTTTCATGCCACAGTTTCAACAAATGTGTATTTTCATGCCCTCAGGAGCGGCAATGATGTAGTTCATACACTAGCGAAGTTCGCACTATCGCAGGTTCTGTCTACAAGAGCCTAGTTGGATAGGTCTCTCGCCTATATATAAGATATTATGTGTAATGATTTGCATTGTATCCATTTTTGTGAGGGGTTCCCCTCATCCTCCCTAGTCCTTCTGGACGTGGGGAAGGGAGGGAAATATCTCTTTTTTTTTAAAAAAAAAAAAAAAAAAAAAAAAACAAACTTGGGTCACATTGGGTCCGAACTTAGCTTGCCAAACCTGATTTTCAACAATACTAGAACTTGCTTTTTTACCATCCGAGCTCGAAGAATCCGTACCAAAAGAACTCGATTTGTAAATATAATAAAGTTAGAGTTCAAATGATCGCTCGAACTCAATTTTCCATTTGTTATTTATTATAGAATATATAATATTTAAACAATATTTCTTTATATTTTGTGTACTTTATGTTATTTATATTTATATTTCAATACATGTTTGACATATTATAATTATATTATAAATAGAGTATATTATTTTCATTTATATTTATATTTTATTTCTATAATTTATCTTACATCAATTAATTTATCTTTATTTATCTTGTTTTTGATATTAAACTTTTTTTTAGAAATATTCTTTATATTTCTATATTTTTTAAAACTCTATAGTTTAACTATATATTATTATGTTTAATTACATTATTTGTTATTATTATATATTCATATGAAATTCTAAACTTATCACTCTTAAATAATTATATAGTCATATGAAATTTTAAACTTATCACTCCTAAGTAAAACGTAAATTCATTAACATAAATTTTAACATGTTGAAATATTGAATCCGATTTTTAAAAAAATGTTAGGGTTAGGATTAAGGTGAATCCATGTTTCATAAGACGGAATTGCACTCTTATTCAAGAGTTGTTTGCTTCATTTATCCCTCATCTATTCTGCGTCAGTTGCTTAGTCATCAACGAAAAAGAACGGAAAAATACTGTAAAGTAATTTTGATAAATTTGATGATCTTAATCATATACTTTTTAAGTTTTAAAAATCTGTGGTCAATATCAAATGATCACTACTACTACAATTACAGTCAAATCTAAGGGAATTGGTCTTGCGTGTGCTGGAGCCACATGTCCTCTTCATAAAGCGATAGGATAGGAAAGTCTAACGGGCGATTGATTGAAATTGGGCCCTCAATCACATCATGGCTTCAAGAAAATGCACCGACATGGGTGAATTGCAGCTGTATAGTACAACCTTGACAAAATGGACAAAAAACAAATAATAATAATAATAATAATAATAATAATAATAAGTGCTCACCAACAACATGATGTCGGCCAACTTGATTTCGGTGTGAAGTTCATGAATCATCAAATCTTGACTGGATAAAGAAAACCGACGGCTTTAGTTTGATTACAAATAGTGTTATCCATCTAACTACTTGTTTGGTGTCATTAATTGCTAATTTATTACTTTGGTTGATCATTCTCATCCTCTTGCCTTGATTTATGGGATTGATGTCACATGACACATGCATATATTCCAGTTTTTTAAAATTTTTAAAAAATCATACCAACATTAATTCACCAGAGCCCATTCGAACTCCATCGTTTAACATGAGAGTAATGCCAATGGGAAGTCCACAAGTTGCACCCTAGCTAAATTCTAGAAATTTTAGTTGTAAAAGAGGAACGCTTTAGCATTGCAATATTCTGCCTGTTGGTTGTTTGGAGAGTTTCATCATGTGATTGTGAAATAAGACCTAGACCTAACGGACAATTTTTTCCTAACAGTGTCCTAACGATAACCTAATCAAAGCATATGCATGAGAGAGAAGAAGGTTAGGTTTCAGAATCCACTTTTGTCCTCAAATGGACAGCTGGATCTGCTAATTAAGACCAGATGATAAAAGAGTTGGTGATGGTGGACCTATGGGTAGACTTATGTTGAGGCCCACGTCCAGTGGCTAAGAGAAAACTGGGGCTTGCGGTTGTTCTTGATAGAAAAAATAAGATAATTATACAATCATATGTAAGAGTTATATGCATATGTACAAATTTCTCTCATTGATTCTTATATTATTTTTTGGATAAATTGATTTTTCTATCATCGGTATAGCTAATTATAACAAATGTGAGAATTTTGAACGAAAATAATGATATAATTTAAATATAGACTTATAATTTTTAATAAATCAATATATGCGAAGCGGATCGGGACATGGTCGAATCACCTTGACTATATTTTTGAATTCGGGTCAAAACTTTCGACCCATCATTATTCTAGGTCAAAAAATGTTGATTCTACTCGGTTAAAAACAGATCGGGTCAAGGGTGGATCATGGGTTGACCCGTCCCAATTCCCATCCTTAAAAATTACCATTCTCAGGACAATTTTTTCAATGGGTTCTGCTTTCCATGTAACCTCTTAATTTTTAAGATTTTAGTCATTGATAGAAAATCTAATGCATTAATTGTATTTAACATCATTTGTTTATTCCCATAAAAAATCATTTGTTTATCTAGGAAATTAAGTTTTATCCCGATCAAGTATGTCGATGGGTCATATTTGTTTGAAAAAATATATGTATGTGTAAATTATGAAAAAAGTTTAGATTTATTTACATATATATTGGAATATAATAATACATTATAAAATTATTTATCCATATAGAAATGATATTTTAGACGGTTTAGATGTTAAAAATACAATTTAAAAATTAATATTTAACATTAAATTATTTATTATGTTGAATATCAATAGGGCCCATACACAATGATAATAGACAAATAAAAGAGTATTCGAGATACTATAAATGATACTGAATATAAAAGATGAAGTAAATTTTTCATCTACCATCAAAATATTAAAAATAGAAGGGTTACCTTGATTTAAAAAATGGAAGGGTTAAAAAAAAGTGCTTCTAAATTCTCAATATAATTTTTTACATTTCTAATGCAACTTTTCCTATTTCCGTGTCTTTAATCCTACAGAAGCGGCTAATAGGGTTAAATGTTCACTTCTTAAGTTGATCCTCATGGTGAGCATATATATATGGCTTCTTTTTAATATATAATTTAAAATGACCATTAAAACCGAGCTTACTTAATGCTGTAGATAATATATTAAATAACATTATATCATATGAAAATCAAATTAATATATTTTTGATAACAGGCCCACTAAAAACAGTTCAATGTAACTCTTCAAATTTTAAGATTTTGATGCTCCATGAATAATCTAATTCATTCATTATATTTAACGTAATTTATTTAGTAATAAGAACAAGTTTTATTCAAATTCAATTTGTGCATAGGTCACATTTGCTCAAAAATAGTTATATTCATGTGTAAATTAGAGAAAATACCTAAATACAATTCACATATATATTGGAATGTAATAATATTTTATAGAATCATTTATCCATATGGTAATGATATTTTAGATGGTTTAGATGTTGAAAATACTATTTAAAAATTGATATTGGTATTAAATTATTTTATTATGTTGATTTTATATGCTTGTAGGTAGAGCCCATATACAATGATATTAGAAAATTAAAAATTTTTCATAATAATATAAGTAATACTAAAAAAATAGATAGAGTAGATTTTTTTATCAATTATCTAGATGTTGAAAACGGAAGGGTTATAGAGAAAAGAGGTTTCATAGAAGCATTCCCGTTTTTAATAACAAATCGATATATTCAATTTAAGGAATAGTTGAAAAATAACTTTTTATATTTTAAAATTATTTTATTGCATTTTTCTATTGTGATATTAATGATGAAAATTTTACAAAATTGAAAAACATTAAATTAAATATATTTCTAAATTTTTTTTTGATATATTACTATTATTAGTAAATTATTTTATAGAAATGCAATTTTATTAACATATATTATTCTTTATTTTTAGGACCCTGGCTCAATGCACCCGGGTGTACTTCACCCCTTTTTTCTTATTTTTTTTGAAAATTTTTGGCACGACTATTAATCTAAGTGTATTTAACATGTATATAAATTTTTATCATTTTTGGAGATTAAATTATTAAAAATGCTACTGATTTTAAAAAATTCGAAAAAAATATCTAAAAATATTTAAAAATGGTAAAAATTTATACACATGTTAAATACACCTAGATTAATATTTTCATAAAAAAAGTTTAAAAAAAGTAAAAAAAAAGGGGTGAAGTACACCCGGGTGCATTGAGCCTCAATGCACCCGGGTGCATCGAACCAGGGTCCTTATTTTTATATTATTTTTTACCATCATAAAAATAGCATATAATATACTATAATATACATGGGGTTTCGCTTCCATATAAGTTAAATAGAAGTGTTCTATGTAACCTTTTTCAATTTTAAGATTTTAATGTTTAATGTGAATTTTAATTCATTCGTCGTATTTAATATTATTTATTTAACTAGGAGATTAAATTTCATCAAAATCAAGTAACTGTGTGAGCTAGATTTGCTAAAAAAATATATTTATAAGCATAGAAAAAGTGATTAGATTCATTTATATATGCTTAGATTATTTATAGAATTATTTATCCACATGGTAATATATTTTATAATAGATATTAAAAATATAATTTTAAAATTGATATTTACCATTATTACATTAATTTTATAAATTTTTAGGTGAGGCCCCATCCGTAGTGATATTAGAAAAATGAAATAATTTTTATGATAATATAAATAATGCTAAAATAAAATAGATATGAGAAAATTTTCATTGAGCATTAAGATATTTAAAAAATAAAAATGGCTACATAAAAGAAGAGTTATCATAGAAGTAAAGCCCATATATTATCTGTTATATAATATTTTATTTTAATATTTGTAATAATATATATAAAAAAGTAATGAATAGCATGATCATTATGGAGAATTCACTCGCCAAAAGACTATTTGCCTTTCATTGCACAGAGGCTGACATCAACGTCTGGATGATTAGGTATTTGGCACAAGTATTTGAGAGTATGAGCATGTGTAAGAGATGATGTAAATAGCGGTTCCATTTAATAAAATGACGCCATTAGAAAGCATCCAAGTATTTGTAGAAAATTGTTTTAATGTCAAAAGAAAATTATTTGCAGCAAAATATAAATTGCAGCCAAATCCATTTGCTTTCAACCAAATTTTACTTGCGGTCAAAAACTTATTTGCATTCAATGACATTTGTTGTTGTGACAAATGATTATATTGTAAAATATATATATATATATATATATATAATATAGTCATATGTACAAAAATTTATTTTTAATCATTCCTCGTATAATAACAATCTTGTGCATCTTTTTTACCGAAACACCTTAACCTATCTCCCTCACTCCAACATGGCTCTCCACATAAGGCGTTCAGGGAGTTTTGCGGGGGTTCGAATCCCACCTGGTGGGATTTAAGCAGCAAGGACTTATTTTTAAATTTCCATATCTAGGTTTAGGTATTTTTTATAGCCTCATCGAAAAATCATTTCTCATGTCAGATATTAATGTGGGAAATAGCAAAAGAATGAGGCTGTATTCATTCTATAAAAATAGTGATGTATTTGCAAATTTGGTCCTTAGTAAAAAGCACGTGGGTGAAATTGTGTACATTGTCATACTTTTTTTTTTTTTTTCTCAAATTAAGACTGAATTCAACCCAGGCACATTTTTTTTTTTCTAAATTCTTTCTCAAGGGTTAAATTTACTCATATAACCAACAACGTATCATTACTCCTAAAATAGGAGACTCAAAGCCCAAACCTTCTACATGCATAGTAGGCAAGCTCATAGTACCGCTAACCACGTGCTTCCTATATGGTCATACTTTTAAACGAAAATGACTAATCATATCCATAAATATGGGTGTAATCCGAAGTAATATCTTCAATTAAGGCATGGAATAAAATTTAAATTAAAACAAACAATGAAAATTTAAAACTAAAAATTTTGTTTTTTATTTCTTATCTTGCAATTGAAATCATCCCAAGTATTTTTTTCAAATTCTTTCTAAATCTAACAATATAGTAATAATATATCTAGGGTTGAGGCTAAATGTTGTATTTTACCTATTTTCTATTTTTAAAATTTTTTATACAATTATTAATTTAAATGTTTAATATGTTTATCAAGTTTTACCATTTTTGAAGATTTGTAGATATATTTTTTAGATTTTTTTTTTAAAAACAATGGTCATATGTGTCGAGTTTTATAATTTTTAGAGATTTGTAGATTTTTTTACTTTTTTAAAAATAACGTCTTTTTAGTAATTTTCAAATTAATAAAATGTCACTATTTTTTAAAAATTCAAAAAATATATAAATTTTTAAAAATAGTAAAACTTGATATACTTGTCCAATACACTTAGGTTAACAATTATATACAAAATTTTTTTTTAAAAAAATTTATATATAAATACCAAAGTGCATAGAAGCTAAGTGCACTAAGGTGCACATTATCATAATACATATCTATGGGAGGCATTATTCATAAAAATAGGAAACAAAGATTTCATAACCATGATCTAAAGGCTTTAGTTTTTTTTATATAATAAAGGCTTTAGTTTTAAATCAAAATAAAAATATCTGTATCACGGGAGAGTTTCTCATAATTAAAATATCCTTTTTATATACCATAATTAAAATATCTAGTTGTATTAAGATAAAAGGTTATAATTTTAGTTCCAAAAATAAATATGCAGAACTAAAATAATAAATTTTGGACTTGAATACATATTCAAAACATTTATAATCTTATTTTTAAAAAATTATGAACTTTCATTCCAAAAAATATTGATGCTTATAAATATAGAACATAATATTATTTTGGGAATTATGTGCGACATTGCAATACGGCATAAATAAAATACATGAAAGAGAATAAATTTTCAATATTATATAATATGCAAGAGAATATTTGAAGAGTATAAAGCTATACGCTAAAAAAACACCTTAAAGAGGATAACTATCTACTTTAGTAGCCAAAATACCAACAAAACCATAAGTCACTAATTAAAAAAGTAGAAACCCAACAAGCACCAAGAACTTTCACGAACTCAGGTGCAACTTCTTCAATTGACTTTATAATGATCAAAATTATGGAGAGAATTCTACATAAATCTAAAGTATAAAGCTCGGATTTCTATGAAAAAATCATCGGTCAATCTGTACGAAGGTCAGTTACATTCCGATACCATAGGTATATATACATACGGAAGTAAGCTCGAACCAAAAGAGAGGCATTTGATTTGATTACCTGCTGGAAAATTTGGGATTCAATTAAACATATTCTGCGCTAGTTTAATTCAGCGAATATGAGTTTGAAGGAAAAATATCCATTATGTTTAGGCCCGCTTTTATGTAATCGAGTTACGTAGAAGTGGTTCCACACAACCTTTTTTATTTTTGAAATTTTGATATTTAATAAAAAATTCAATTCATTTATTGTATTTGACACTATTTATTTAGCTAAGAGATCAAATTTCATGTAAATTCAATATGTGCATTGGGCGCATTTGCTAAAAAATAAGTGCACTCAGGTGTAAATTAAGAAAAATACTTAGATCCATTCACGTATATATTAAAATGGAGTAATACTTTATAGAATTATTTATCCATATATTTATAATATTTTAGATAGTTTAGATATTGAAAATACTACTTAAAAATTGATATTTAGTATTAAATTATTTTATTACATTGATTTTACACATTTGTAGATAGGACTCATATACACTAATACTCGACAAGCGAAAGGATTTCTATGATAATATAAATAATATTAAACACAATGGATAAAGTGAATTTTTCATCAACTATTCATACGTTAAAATTAAAAGGGGTCTTGTAGAAGCACTCAAGTTGAGGTAAAGTCACCTGCTTAGAGAATGATAAAGATTTGATTCAGGGTATAGCTGGCAAGGTCTGCTGATAGGTGTAGGGGAGGTCATTCGGGATAGCAAGGGAAACTTCCTAGCCGCGGGATGTTGTTCGTGAAGGGGTTCATCTAATCCATCGATACTGGCGATGCATGATGTACTGCTGGGAATGAAGTGGTTAATAGAGATGCATTATTAGGCAGTCATTGGTGAGGGTGACTTCCTGATTCTAACAAAACTCCACACAAGTAAAGGAAAGATATTGTCTAGTACCGGTGTCCTGGTGGATCATATTAGAAGCTTTGGTTCGAATTTTAAAAAATGTAAATTTACCCATATACTCCTTAGTGGCAATTACACCGCATACAAGTCAGCAGAGTTTGTTATGTTGCAGGATGGGTACACACATACCTGGTGAGATAATCCTCCTGATTGCTTAACTGAAAGTTTGTGTAAGGATTCTGAGCTTTTATATAAATGAAAATTTGGAACCACTCTTTCATACTTATCCATTCTTACCAAAGAGGGAGGGTGGGTTGAGGAGATTTAAAGATCTTTTATTATAAAAAAGTGTAAACCTTAGATTAGATTCAAGATTAATTTTCAAAAAGGGATTATTTTTGTTTTGGTGGAAGTTTTTGCCCCTTGCATATAAGAACATGGAATTTAGAGCCCAGAGGCACACACCTACATGCATTTAACTAAAAGAATTGGGTAATTTATTAGTATACTCATTTAATTTGACATTAATTACTGATATACTTATATTGTTTCACGAATTGCATATTACTTCCATAAAGTTATACCAAATTTGCTTATCAATTGCATATTACGTCTACAAAGTTTTACCAAAATTATTTGCATATCTATGTTAACTGCCGACATATTACCTTTTTAGGTAAACTCCTATCTGCACAACCGGATAATTTATAAAATGTTAGATTCTAACATAGCTTTAAATAGGGTCAAGTTTGCAATTATTCAGGTTTTTAATTCACATCTTAATAATTTCTGATGACGAAGAAGTGTTATGGGTACGCAAGCAATTTTGGTAAAACTTTGTAGGAGTAATGTAATTTATGAAATAATGTGAATATATTAGCAATTAGTGTCAAACTAATGGGTATATCTGTAAATTATTCTTTTTTTGTTTAATAGCCTATGTAATTTCGTTAAATGTCAGGAGTTAACATACATTGCAACATAAATGAAATAATGACTATTTTATGAAATCTTAAAAGTGGGGAGATGAGAATGAAAAAATGTTTAAGAAGTAGAAAGTAAGAGAGTGATATAATATGATAAGAATAATAATTAAGAATAAAAAATTGGCTCCTAAGTCACTATACCTATGCATTAAAACTTCAGTGCACATAGCTGCATAAATTATTTTTTAGTTTTAAAATTTTTTGACAATGTTATATGGTTCTAAGCATGAGCATATTATACATAATTTTATAACTTTTTTGAATTTTTTAAATTTTTTATTGAATTTTAAAAATAAAAATTTCGAACATGTCCTACACGGACAAGAAATGCAGAAATTTTGAATTAAAAATTTTAAAATACTTAAAAAATTAAAAATTATCAAAATTATATATAACATGTTGATGCTTGGACCATATACTTTTGTCAAAAATAAAAAAGTAATACAACCATGTGCAATCGAGGCTCAAACAAAATAGAGTTAAAATAAATAAAATAATTATATAAAAATGTAAATGAAATTGAATATAAAGATAATAATAATAAATAGTGTATCCAAGTGCTTAAAATGTTGAATCATATTTAATGTGTGTAATAAAGAGATGTAATTTTTTTATTTTTTATTTTTACTTTTATCTTCATCAGCGGAACGCATCCCCTGCTCCTAGTGCATGGTTGCAGCGGTAACTGCATGCAGCGCTTTGTCGGCCCTCCGCCTCCGGATGGCCCTCGGCTTTTTTTAATGCATAAAGCCTTCATAAATTCAAGAACGCCTACCAAATCAAGACCGCCTACCAAATCAAGAACGCTTAAATGGGCCCGCGACCGAGTAATTACCAGTTTTTTTAAAAAAAGAAAGGATAAGGTGGGACGGCATCAGTGATGATCCATCTGTAGCTGATATAGTATTCAAATTTCTGTTTCAAAAAATATAAGATCACGTGGCAACTACCGTAGATGGATTGTGTGGTTTAGATTTTAATTTATCATCAAAGCGGATTTTAATCTTCAATGTTACGGTAACCATTGCTATTATGATTTATCCCTCTTCCTATTATTACTACTATGTTTTGTAAAAAATATATACACTTGTATGAGGCATGATCCATACGGCTGGCCAGCATAGGTGTCCACATGGGTCCTGCTGTTTAACTTATTTTTTGGTTTTTATAAACATGTAAAGTTAGATATATGTGTAAGTTAAGTTTTACCATTTTTGGATATATTTATATATATATTATTTTTAAATATAGGAGCACTGTTGTAATTTTTTAGGCAAAAAATTACGGCAGTACCTTGTGTTAAATTAAAATATTTTTAAAAATGGTTACTAGTTTCACTTATATCGTCAGTGTAAGTATTATTATTTGTAGCATATGTTCGTTTGGAAGAAAAGAAAATAATTTAGAATCTTCCTTTTTTAATCAACAATTTAGAAACTCTCTTCAAAACATGAACAGCGGAATACATGAAAAATATCTGTGTCATTTAACCAACTTCCTACTTTCTTGACCTAAGGCGCTTGAAAGAATTTTGTTCCAACTTATGCGTTTTGACCTAACCATTTAAATCAGTGTAGAGTTTTTTCAATTTTCAAAAATTCAGCTCCCTCAAAAGTATTTTATATTATGTTATTGGTAAACAATCTAATACAATGGGTTGTATTGAAAATTTTCTTTTATTTTTAATTTTGAATCCCTTTTTTAAAAAATCTAAACCACATATCATATTTTTTTTATTTTCTATATATTTATGATGCTAAAAATCGATGTCACTTGAAGCTTGTATTTGTTAAATATTTAATACCATTTGAAGGTGGATATATAAGTATAGAATTTTGTTAAAATTTGAGATTATAAAAGGTCTACAAATATGAATTTTTTGGCATCACCGGTAAATATACGTGGATGAATGTTTTGATTTTTACATTAAAAAATAACTTCTAAATTGAGAAAATGAGTTTGCAAGAAAATTTTAACATATGGTTACATTAGATCATTACCTTTATTTACAAAGGTTTTGGTGTAAATAACAAGAATAATTGCATGACTAGATTTTCCAATATTTAATTGAATTTTATTTATTACTTTCGAAACATAAAACCTATCAGAGTTTGACACTGTTTCGGATTATCAATTCCATATTTTTATACTTTGTTATTAGGTATGATTTTTAACCCTTATTAATTTATTTTTTTATTATTACCTGTATATTTTAATATTTTTGACATTTTTATATAACTGTCATATGAATTTATTTTTCTGGCCATTAATTCTATCTCATCATACCCTCCCCTTAATTTTCCAATTTCCTTTTTTTTTTTCCTTTTACGGAACCGAACCGAAATAAATAACATTGAAACATGTTTGGCAAACGTCCGAGTTGAGAAATTTTCCCGTGCTTGGGAAATGTACTTGAATTTATGGTGCGTTTGATTCAAAATTGGTATCATATGATTATAAAATGTACATCTTTTCTACTCATTATATTTAAAAATTTTTCTTTTATTAATATATTAATTTTCATCCAAATTGGATATGTTTATAAGCTCCATTGGATATAAAATTATCATAATAAAATAGTTTAATAAAAATGACAATTTTAAAATTATTTTTTCAAAGCATAGACTATCTTACATAATATTCATATGTGGATAAATAATTATATAAAATATTAATATATTTAAATATATGTAAGACCTATTTTTAGTCAATTAAACAGTATAAGTTACTATATATGTAAACACATGATAGCATATCTCCGTCTTAGTTTCCGGGAGTTCTACGCGCACGCGTCAGAGCCTATCTCCAAAGTTCCATCCTCTACATCTTTCCGACCATACGCTCACATTGCTACGAGAATGCAACAGAGGCCACATCTGCACCATACACGTGGCCAGATTTCGATTCTGTAAGGCTTTATCTGCACCATACGCATGGAAGTACGGATAAAATTCTTTTGAATCATCCTAGCCGTTCACATTGGGGGACGGCTCGATCAAGATCAGGAGGACCCAGCTGCACCAAACTCGTAAAAATGGGCTGCGAAGTTTTCTCGAATTTGTAACCCATCTCTGCAAATTCGCATGGCGGGCTCGGCCTCAATTCGCAGTTTTATACGTAGTCACCTCAATCCATCCGTCCAAATTTGTGAAAATTTCCAGTCGAAAGTACTAAAATAAGGAAAAAAATGAAAAAGATCCTAACGGTCAATAATCAGCAATTTGCAAAGAAAATTTTGGACCATTGAAATTATCAATTTAAAATTTTTTTAATAGCGATTTACTTATTTCAATAGGATTGTCTTGTTTTATATAAGCGAAAATATTGAATTCGGGAGGAGAAGCTGTTGAAGTGCATGGGAGTGCGGAAATCGGCGGAGTAGAAAATCATTTTTGGCACCGGCGGTCGAGCCTTCGCGGAAGCAACGCAGGCATTAGGCAGTAGGAGGAATCGAGCCACGCGGCAACCCGACGCAGATGGTGGGGACGGGGTTCTGAATTCCGTGAATGTGGAATCTACGCTTAGAAATTAGACAACAAAAAAAAAAAAAACGTCGTGTCGACAAGCGAGAGAGAAACCCAAATCAGAATGTAACCCGCTTTCCCAACTATACACAAGCCCAAATATCCTCATAAGTCCATTTTCTTGATGCGCAAAAGGACTTGTCCGCTTAATGGACGGCCTAGATGAACCGGAGAAATTAAAGGGAAATGCAGATACTCTCAGCCTCACGTGAGAAGTATTGGCCATTCCGTGATGGTTGCTGAGACCTGCGAATCATCTACAGTCTTCTACTCGCGCGAGGCACGCCAATGGGTTTATACTTTACCGGACCAACGAGCATCGAACCGTTGCAGTGGTGGTAGCATCTGAGCCGTGGGCATTTGCCTTCCATAGCAAACGGACGGCCCTGATGATCTTCGCCGTATTGTGGGCAACGAGCGGCACAAGGGGAGTCTGTCAAACAGAGATTACAGAAACGCAAAGGGTAATTAAAAAAAAAAAAAAAAATGAAAGAAAGATATTTATTTGAGCCAGAAATTACTTGGCTTTTTTACTATATAAATCGGCATCACCTCTCATGCAATTCTCGCTCACACAGCTCGCAGCAGCGTTCGTTCCTTCTTTTCTTGTTGTTGCTCCCTCGCCGTTAGGTTTTCGTTCCGTTACCGAGGGTCCCTCTTTCCCAGGGCTTTCGTTTCTATCTCTCTTCCTTCTCTCCGACCATTTCCCCAAACCCAACCTTCCCGATCTAACAAGCTCTTTTTCAGCCCTTCCCGTCTTGCACCCTTCCTCCTCCGACCAATCTCCTCCCCGTTCTTCCTCCCTCTCTCCGTCTTCTGACTGTCAGGCGTGGGGATATCCGAGATCCAAACACCAGCGCTAGGGCTTCTCTCCCCAAACCCAGCCCTTCTCTGCTTCTTTTGGGGGGGGTAGCCGGGGCTCCGGCCTCGGCGGCTTTTAAAGCCCCCTTTCTCACAACGACCGGCATTTCCCAGCCCTAGATACTTTTTGCCCCCTCCCTTCTCTCCTTCTTCCTCATCTTCTTTTCATCTTTCAGATCCTGGAAGAGATGCCCGCCCTGGCGAGCTTCGTAGATGATGCTGCCGCCGCAGCTGTCACTGCGGCTTTCTCTCCCGGCTACGCCGCCCTTGTCGGGGACTGCTCTCTTTCTCCCTCGCCGATCTCGCCAGACGCAATATCCCCTCCCGCGCCGCTGTCCGACTGGTCCCCCTCCCTCTCCGCCGCTCTCTACAAGGTCGACGGATGGGGCGCGCCCTACTTCTCCGTCAACGCCAACGGCAACATCGCTGCCCGCCCCTTCGGGCCCGCAACGCTCCCCCACCAGGAGATCGACCTCATGAAGGTCGTTCGCAAGGTGTCCGATCCCAAGTCCTCCGGCGGCCTCGGCATCCCTCTCCCCGTCATCGTTCGCCTCCCGGATGTCCTGCGCCATCGCCTCGAATCGCTGCAGCTGGCGTTCGACTCCGCCATCCACTCCCACGGCTACGAGTCCCATTACCAGGGGGTTTTCCCCGTGAAATGCAACCAGGATCGGTTCGTCGTCGAGGACATTGTGCGGTTCGGTTCCGGTTTCCGGTTCGGCCTCGAGGCTGGATCCAAGCCGGAGCTGCTTCTCGCCATGAGCTGCCTCTGCAAGGGCAGCCCTGATGCTTTCTTGGTCTGCAATGGATACAAGGACGCCGAGTACGTCTCGCTCGCTTTGATGGCGAGGAAGTTGAATCTCAATACCGTGATTGTTCTCGAGCAGGAAGAGGAGCTGGATACGGTCATCGACATCAGCCGTAGGATCGGCGTACGTCCGGTCATCGGCTTGCGGGCAAAGCTCCGGACCAAGCATTCCGGTCATTTCGGATCGACTTCGGGTGAGAAGGGAAAGTTTGGATTGACAACTTCACAGATCCTGAGCGTTGTGCAGAAGCTTGAGAAATTCCAAATGCTGGATTGCCTCCAGCTCCTGCATTTCCACATTGGATCTCAGATACCTTCGACCGCGCTGCTTGCCGACGGCGTGGCCGAGGCCGCACAGATCTACTGCGAGCTCGAGCGTCTCGGTGCAGCAATGCATGTCATCGACATTGGTGGCGGGCTTGGCATCGATTATGATGGAACCCATTCGGCAGCCTCAGACTCGTCGGTGGGGTATGGGCTAGAAGAGTACGCGGCCGCGGTTGTCCAGGCGGTAAGCTACGTCTGCGATCGGAAGTTCGTGAAGCACCCGGTGATATGCAGCGAGAGTGGGCGGGCGCTGGTCTCGCACCACTCGATCTTGATCTTCGAGGCGGTCTCGTCGTCCGCGCCGGCGGCTCCTCCCGCCAGCCTCGACCTCGCGTATTTCGTCGAACAGCTGGCGGAGGAGGCTCTCGCGGATTACGAGAACATGAAAACCGCCGCGATCCGCGGCGAGTACAACACGTGCTTGATCTATGCGGAGCAGCTGAAGCGGCGGTGCGCGGATCAGTTCAAGGACGGGTCACTTTGCCTGGAGCACCTCGCGGCTGTGGACGCCCTCTGCGAGGCGGTGGCGAAGGCAGTTTGGGCATCGGATCCGGTTTGCACGTACCACGTCAATCTCTCGGTGTTCACATCCGTTCCGGATTTGTGGGCGATCGGGCAGCTCTTCCCCATCCTGCCCATCCATCGCCTGGACGAACGGCCTGGCGTGAAGGGCGTGCTGTCGGACCTCACGTGCGACAGCGATGGGAAGATCGACAAGTTCATCGGTGGGGAGTCGAGCCTGCTGCTGCACGAGCTGAAGGGTGGTGCGATCGGGAATGGGGGCGGCGGCGGTGGCCAAGGCTACTATCTGGGGATGTTCCTGGGCGGGGCTTACCAGGAGGCGCTCGGGGGGATGCACAACCTCTTCGGAGGCCCCAGCGTGGTGCGCGTGTCGCAGAGCGACGGGCCCCACAGCTTCGCTGTGACGCGGGCCATGCCGGGGCCCGCCTGCGCGGACGTCCTCCGGGTGATGCAGCACGAGCCCGAGCTCATGTTCGAGACGCTCAAGTGCAGGGCAGCGGATGAGTACGGTAGCGGCGTGGAGACGATTGTGGCCGGGTTGGCCCGCGCCTTCCACTCGATGCCGTATCTGGCTAATTCTGCCATGGTGGGGAACGCTGGCTATTGGATGAGCGGTCGGGATGATGGCGTTGTAGGCGAGGATGAGTGGACTTATTGCTGCGCTTGAGTTGTTCGACGTATGTCTATGGCTGCATTTTTTCTTCTGTGGTTTATTTTTCTGTCTGAAAGTAGGAGAAGATGATGAAGAAGGAGAAGAAGTCCTCCATTAGTATTACTATCATTATGCTTTGGCTAATTCTGTGTTAATCCTTTTTTATAAAAAAATCTAGTTAAATCATGTTCTTAGTATAATTACTTAGGGCGTTTTGAGACGGGGATGGGATTCAAAGATTCAAGCAAAAAAATTTTAAATTCTAGTTTAATTTTTTTTATTTTAGGGTATATCTCAATTCTCAACTCAATCTGATATTTGCGTCCAAATTTATTCCGGGCGTGGTCTCCGTCTATTAAGGAAATTGGAGAATCTTATTCTGTCTTTTCTTTTGTTCTGAAGTGTGCGCTTTTGTCATCTGCTGCGGTGCTGCTCCTGCTGCTGCGGCGCCCTTTTCCCCCGTGAGCCTGGGGTCTCGTGAGGCGGTTCCCCCAACTGAATCGTAAGGCGATGACGGTTAAAGATTCGGAATTTTTTCCGTGTGGGACCCTTTTCTGACCTTTTCTTTCCGTTGGAGGGATTTGGGAAAGAAAAAAAAAAAAAAAAAAAAATCAAAATCAAAATCTGTGGTGGGCCGGGAATTTGGATTCATGAAGATGGGAGAGTGGCAAGCTCGACGTTATTCCCTGCGCCGCTGCTCCGGCACTGTTGCAGCGTTTTTTATTCTGAAGTTTTTAAACCGCTTTATATATTTGCGGGGGATGCTCCACAGAAACTTGCATGCGTGTACGCTCTAGTCAAGCCTAATCACATAAAATGATAAAAAAATCCTTTTAGTAATTCCACTCATGGGTTAAACCCATCAGAAACTAAATCCTAAGTTGTCGGACTTCCGAGGAAAATGTGTGTTCATACCCGGGAAAAGGGTTATATTTGGAAATACTGCATAATAATAATAATAAGAAGAATAAGAATAAGAATAATAATGATAATGATAATGATAATAATAATGATCATAATAATAATAATAATAATAATAGTAATAATAATAATAATAGTAGTAGTAGTAATAATAATAATAATTATTATAATAATAGTAATAATAATAATAATAATTATTATTATTATTATTATTTATAAGGTTCTGTTCTACTGCGATAAGATAGGCATGAGTAATCAGGAGAAGTGAAAGACGAATGTGGAACTAATCACCATTAAGATAAGATTGATATCAGCCAACGGAGAATCAAGATAATCAAGTAGTGTGACAATCGACAGGTTATTTGCATTTTTTTATCTGTAAATGAAAAAAAAATTTGTCAACCGTGGCTACTACAAAAATCATGGTGTCTGTAAATTTAAATCGACTCATGAATGATCTGAGTGGATTCATTTTCACGAGTCCACTACGTCGTAAAAATATTTTAGATTTTTTATTTGCAAATAACAACAGCTACTCGGCAAGGTTTAAAATGCAAATTTGTAGATTAAAAAGCAAATACGTATAGTTAAAGAGGCTAAAATATAAAAAACTCAACACTCAACTAATAAAAATAATAATAAACTGCAAATGTGAATTCCTTCTATTCATCAGTCCGCTTCATGGTGTAAAAGTCCTGAATCGAAATTAAAGCTTATTTTCCTCTCGTTAGCCTATCTTAGGTTTCAACTTTCAAGTCTTGAGAGTAGAGTTGTTTGATTCAAGCTTATTTCCTGCTGGTTAGCCTATCTTAGGCTTCAAGTCTTGAGAGTAGGGTTGAAGTAGCGCCGAGGTTGATAAGACAAGATACAACAGCAAGGGTTCTAGTAGAGGTTAGGATTGTAAATGAGGTTGGATGGAGACCTATTCCTATTTGTAAAATGTTAATTCAATCCTATATTCAACAAACCTATATAAATTGATTCTGTTCAGAGTTCAGACTACAAATCAGGTTGATAAAAATATAATATTTTTAAAAAATTTCTTAATTAAATTTATTTTAAAATATAAACTTGTATTAAAGAATAAAAATGAATCCTTTTATGGGAATATCTTTCAATTATGACTTATATTGTTTAATTGATAAGTAATCTTATTTCAAAGCAATAATGCTTACTCAATGCTTATTTATCATATGATTTTGTGTACTAATGTATGATTATTTTTAATAGAGAAGTGATCTTGTTAGTCTGATCTCGCTTGACCCACCTTAAAAAATTCATTTAAAATATATATTTTTTTTTTCTTCATATACTTGTTTATATAAGTGTATTTATCATATAAACTAAATTTCACCATTTTTAGATTTGTGTACATACATATAAATGTTTAAAAAGCTCCAAAAATATACACACGTATCCAAAAATGGTAAAAGTTGATTTATATGTTAAATGCATTTAGATAAACAAATGTATAAAGAAATTGTATTGATTTTTTGAGATGGGTTAAGTGAGCTATTTGCTTAGCCCGAGCTAACAAAATTATTTCTCTTTTTACTAATCTACATTAACGCGTAAAATCAAGTTGGGTTGACAATTATCTGACCCAAACCGACCCACTTTGAGAATCAAGTCAATTCAAATTGAGTTATATAGACTTTTTTTTAAAATGTCTAACCTAACGCTATCATAAATCAAATTGCTTTAATCAAGCTCAAGCTTAGGTTGAGATCAACCCTATTTACACTCTAGTAGAGATAAGCTTTAGAGGCCATCCTTTGATCATCTTTCATTGCTTGTTAAGGCCAAGGACTTCTCTGGCGTAGGCCCATTGCCACCTCATTGAAAAATTGCTTGTTATAGTGTGCCATGGGGTGGTGCTGACGTTAGGGTTAGAGCTATTCACCCAAGATGAGCATTTATGTACATGGCCAACTGGTCATCTTGAATCTTTTCCTCAATGGCATTCGTATATTTATGATAATCCTTCATCAAGTGGCTAGCCTCCTAGTAGAAGTAGTAATATAATTGCTTACATCTTGGCCCATTGTAGTAGATAATTATAGACTACCCTACCTTAGGAGCCCTTGATGTGGTGCAATATGATATCTTATGGAAAAATGATCATTTCAAACTACTCTTATTAGTCCAAAAAAATATTTTTAAAATTTTTTTCATAAATTGTTTTGCAAAACAGTTAATCTAGTTACGTTTAATCTATAAGCTAATTTTTACCAATTTTAGAGGTATATATATATATATTTATTTTATATTTTTAAACATAGGAGTACTTTAGTAATGTTTCAACAATTTAAAAAGACTAAAATACCTCTATATTTATAAATCCAAAATAAATATATACACATCTTCAAAATTGGTAAAAATTAGTTTATAGATTAAATATAACTAGAATAAATATTTTGTAAAAAAATTGAAAAAAATGTGTTTTAGACGGGTTTGAAATGGATGCTTCGAAGTTAGGAGCCCCTCAAAGGACGTGGTGTAGTTGCTTATTGCCTAAATCCCACTCATGCATACTACATCTCTAACCATACAAATATATTCTTCCAGTAGGACTAGGACGACGAAGGTCTTGCATGATAACATACACCGTTAAACACCCTATCATCGTTCACATCATTACGTACGCTTATTTGAGCAATATTGTCAAAACCAAACTGGTTAATGAGTCAGTCATATGACCAGTTCCAATCAAATCGGTTCAATCGTTTGTGAAGACTGGATTGAATTAGTGTGTTAGCTATTTACATGAAATATATGATAGATTAATAATATAAAGGCTTCAAAGTTTGTATTTAAAAATAATGCGATATAGAAAATTTCATCAAAGATGGTGAGGATAGAATCAACTTTAGACATTGAAAAATTTACATCCGTTTTATATGATGCGGAACACCTCTTGATGGGACACTTGGCACTAAATTAAAATAATTTCATAATTAAATAATTTAGTATGGGCATTTGACATCAATATTCCCACTATGTTTTTGGGAACGCATCCCTGGAGCACCGCGTCAGGCCAGCCAGCCATCCACAAGTAGAAAAGAGTAATGACTTTACAATCCGGCGGTCAGAGGCATTAGATATGGCGGGCACAATCAATGTCTTAAATTTAGAGAAGAGATTTGCAAAGAGGAGAGAAAGATGTGGTTTTGCGGATTCGGGAGCAATGCTTGGTTGTTGAGAAAAGAAGGAAGAACTACGCGCAAAGTCGATATTGAAATCTATAGAAGAGAGTGTTAGATTTTTTGACATACATATATAATAATTATATATACGCTATCATAAATAGTGGGCTAAATTATAAAGTGATCTTATGAGGTTTATGGGCCCAAATCATCTAATAAAATATGAGTCTTTTATGCATAGAAACTCTATTGGTAATTTTTTAATTTTTATTTTTATGATGAACTAAATTAGAAATAAGAAAGATAAATATGTTATATAAACGATTGTAGGCCCCAAGTTATATATTTTTTAAAATTTCTTTTCTAACATCCCATCATTGGAAAAGAAAGAGCTGTCTTTTCCAAAAAATTCTAGGGCATTAACTTGGAGACCAGAAACCTCCGGATTCAAGACCGATTGCTTCTATAGATTTAAGCACACTTCCGTTTATGGTTTATTTTCTTAGATATTTAACATAAAGAATCCTAGAGTAATTATAATTTTAATCAATAAGGTTTTCCCAATAGAGATTTGCAAAGATGTAACGAGAGAGAGAAAGTTTTGCAAATTGAAAATGACTAACATTGCAAGATTGCTCGAGTTTGTTGAAGGTTGTTGAGGGATGGAAGAATCGAAGAAGGCGAGAAGGTCAAAAAGAGGAAAATGCGAAATGGGGATTGAATTCTTTTCAGGTTGTTTCTGAATTGGTTTAATTGGATGATCCAAAATCTCATCCAATCTAGGAGTGCATTTGGGTTTATCTTAACCCTAATCTCAATTTTATGTATAAAATATTAACTTCAATCCTAATTCTACTTTTGAAAATTGAGTTCGGGTTGAGTTTTGAGGCAAAATTTAAATTGATAAATTTATATTTTATTTAAGAGTGATAAATTTAGAATTTCATATGAACATAACAATAACAGATCATGTAAGATATACATAAGAATATATAATTAAACTACAAATTTTTGAAAGTATAGCAATATAAAAAATATTTCAAGAAAAATTTAACATAAAAATTGAAATAATGGAAAAAATTAACAAACATAGAAGTAACTGATAAAAACAGAAGATAAATATAAATGAAAATAATATACTTTGTTTATAATATAATTACAATATAACAAACATGTCTTTAAATATAAATATAAAAAACAAAAAATATAAAAATATTTTTTAAATATTATGCACATAATATATTTTATAATAAATATAAAATAAAAAATGGGGCTCAAATCCACTTCAATTCTAATCCCATCATATTCAACTTCCTCGAAATTAGGTTTTTTTTTTTTAAGCCCGGGTTGTAAAAAGCATGTTTTAACATGGTTAAAATTCTGGTACGGGCTCAATCTAACTCAATTTGCACACGTAGTCAGAGGCTTATTACATCTAAGTGGAAATTAGGCGGGCAAGGTGACCAGTTACTGATCGAACCCGTTGGTCGGACCAAAATTTGACAACACTGTAGCTGAATGCTACCTTTCCTTTTTCTACTCGAGATATAATCGTTAGCCTCACTGACTTTTGAGTGTGCAAAATCCCTTTAGTAACTACAGTATGATGATAAGTTTAGATTTTAGACTTGGTAGAGGGAACCATTTTATATAATTATCAAAGATATTTTATAATATTCCAGCCCTCGCTTTCCATTGTGCACGGGCTCGAGGTTGGATCGCGGGAATCTCAATTAGAAAAATGGCAAATGTTGCGGATTAAGAGGGCAAGTGAAGTATTTTGGAAAGCTTGGGGGCTGCACAAGAAGTTATTGTTATGCTCCCACACTTTGTTCAATCAGAGCCATGTTGGGTAATAAAGATGCCACAAGGGGTGTACTTTCGAGATAATTCATGTGAACCAACAATATTGTTGGCCGGTCATGAGTTCAATTTTTCTCTTTCTCATTTAAGTGGTGCCGTAGTTGTTCTGTTTCTTTCATTTGGTGGAAGTATTTACAATTTTTCCCCGTATGCGGAGCGTTCTTGAAAATTTTCCTCTATTGCACTAGAGTTATAAATGTAGATGAATGCCATCTGAGTGGTTGTTATAATGTATATAAATACTCATTAAAAAAATGTAGGGCAATAAAGATTGAAATGAAAAGAGCTAAAAAAAGAAAAAAAGAAAAGAAGAAGAAACATCTTTTTACTACGAAGATATCCGTGTTATGGCATGAAATAATTTTAGATGGATTTCTGAATGGGTATTGATCCAAATACACCCTTTTGGGTCCATCCAGTCATGGATCCGTGTGATTGTTTGTTCAGGTGGTTGGATGCATACCATCTGTATGCATATTGATCTCCATGTGGCGGATTTCCAATTGAGAAAGGTTTTATTAGATTCTATGCTTGAACCTCGGGTTTATAATACACGAATGCATGAACAAGGGTCAACCATAAAAACACAGGTTTAAAATAAAATTGTGCGAAGGCCCTTAATCCTACCCTACATGCTTGACGGACAGTTCGACATTTTTATACGTATATGTATATAGTCCCAAATCAAGTGCTGGCTCGATGGTAAGTGACGTTGGCAGCGTCATTTCATGGGAGATAGAGGTTTGAATCCCGTCCTTGTAAACGGGAACATTCGATCGCCCTTTTAATAACAGGGCCATACAAACCCATTACGACTACTCCAAATTCCAAACAGGCCCTTAGGCTCTTTTGAAGAAGGCTATGGTCGGAGGTCGGATTACAACTTTATAAAACGAGTTCAACTCGGTTCATGTACTGCCACTTCATTGTTCCCACTTTTTTTTTTTTTTTTTTTTTTTCCTTTTTTGATGGGTTTCCACAGCGCGCTCTCTCTCTCTCAAAAGACTTTAAATGGGCCCCATTTGCTTACCAATATATTCATAATTTAATCATTTGTCTATACAATAATGATATTTATACGATTTAGATGTCAAAAATATAATTTTAAAATTAATCTATCTTTAGCGTTAAAGTATTTTATTACATTTATTTTACACACTTGTAGATAGGGTTAGTACAATTATATTAGGAAAAGGATGGTTTTACATAATAATATAAATGATACTAAATATAATAGATGGAGTAGACTCTCTTCATTTTTAATATCTAAATGATTAATGAAAAATCTACTCCATCTATTATATTTAGCATCATTTACATTGTTATCGAACCCTTTCGTTTGTTTAGTATCATCATATATAAGCTTTATTTATAAATATATGAAATTAATAAAATAAAATAATTTAATACTAAATATCAAATTTAAACCATCTAAAATATCATTACTATGCAGATAAATGATTCTATAAAACATTATTATATTATAATACATATGTAAATGAATCCAAATATTTTTCATAATTTGCATATAAATAAATATTTTGCGATAGATGTGGCCCACACACATACTTGATCAAGATAAAACTTAATCTTCTAACTAAACAAATGATATAAATAAAATGAATAGATTTGATTTTGCATTAAACATTAAGATCTTAAAATTAGAAAGGGTTATATGAAACTGAAGAAGCCTTATATATAAAAAATTGATCGAGTGTATATGGTCAAATGGTACAATCCCCAATAAATTAGCTTTATTTGATAATAAAATCATAATTTATCCCATAAATTATGTTTAATATTATTTATTTTTTTGGAATACTAGTGTTAATCCAATTTGAATAAGTATATAAATCCCACCTAAGAAGGTAACAAAATTAACATAATAAAGTAATTTAATTTAATCAACGATTTTAATATTATATTTTAAACATCTAAACCATCTAAAATATAATTATTATGCATATGAATGATCACGTAAAGTATTAATACATTTAAATGTAGCTGGGCCTAATTTTATAGTAGTCTATAACATAATTATGGTGCAGTCTGACTCCACTGATCATATCTTATGTATGTAAAAAATGATCCAATGCAACTAGTTAAATTTTATAACTAGTTGATTTTTTTCATGTCTAATCCATTCATTGTGTTTAAAATTATTAAGTTAGTTTACATACTAAAAATCAATTGAACTGTAATTATTAATGACTTCATGTATTTTTGTTGTAAATTATATACAATAACATTATTTTTCATGTCATATAAATATTAATGGAGTAAATATGATGGATTACTTGTACTTTAGAAAAATATTAACAAATCAAAAAATAAAAAGGAAAAATTCCTCTTATACCCATAACAATTGCACATAATTAATAATATACCCATAACATTTCAAAATTTTCTTTTATACTCATAACATTTCACCCTAAATTCCTCCCACACCCACGCCTTTAAAACCACTGTTATCTACCCCATTGAAAAGACGATTTTGCATTTTAAATTTTTTTCTAATTAAAATAAATCGACCTTAATACGACTTTCAAGTTATTTAATATCTTGTATTAATGATTTAATACCATCAATTGAGTCATGTTAAGGTTAAATTATCTCAATTTAAAAATTTTAAATGGGCAAAATCGTCTTTTCAATGGGATAGATGACTGTGATTTTAACGGCGTGGGTATGAGAGGAATTTAGGGTGAAATATTATGGGTATAAAGGAAATTTACGAAATGTTGGTATATTAGGAATTATGTGCAATTGTTATGAGTATAAGAGGAATTATTCTAATAAAAAATTCAACTGATTGCACCATGCTATGGGTTGTATTGAAGATTCACTTTATATATATATTTGTATGAAATATGATGAATGATCTTATATATTCACGTGTACTAGAATTTATAATATATTTAGCTCAAAATGGGCACTACGTTCACTTAAATATATTAATACTTTACACGATTATTTATCATATAGATTTTGTCGTGAATAGTCTATATGTCAAAAATAAATTTAAAATTGTTATTTATTTCAAATTATTTTATTATATTGATTTTGTATTATTTTTAGATAGTGACTATATCCATATTCAATTTGGATGACAATTGGTATATTAATCAAAGAAACAATTCTAATATAATGAATGTAGTAGATTATAAGTTTACGATCATATATGTTGTCTATTTTATACCATATCTTACCTTCGTGTAAATGTACATGATTAAAGCTCTGTATAACAGTTACATATACACACACGTTTAGTACTGTACGTTTCCTTGTCTTTTAACTCAAGTGATGATGCTTGGATGGATATGGACGGAGGTTTCTCCACCCATTTCCATGTGTATTCTCTATTTTTTTTTTTTGTAAAAAAAAACACCTGCAGATGAAGTCGGATATGCTTGGACTTTGGACGTTTATGGCACGTGACTTCCACTTAAACAACTAGTCAAGCCCATTGCGGATATATCAAATACTTCCCAGTCGACAAGGTAATATTATAATAATAGGCTTGGTTAGTATGTCGAGATTTTTTAACTCTACACATAGATGGAATCATCTTTCGAACAAACATATTCTAATAATATTACAGCCCTGATCACTTTCCTTTCTGCACCTGGCCATGTTTGGTTGATGGAATCTCAATAAGAAAAAGGCAGATGTTTTGTTTTAAGAGGACAATTGAAATATTTTAGAAATTAGAACCCTCATCATTGTGCGAAATCATTTTTATGTCCCCGCAATCAAGGGCGTGTGGGACAGTTGGAAATAAAAAGAAGTATAGAAGAAAGAAAACAAGGACGTAGTAATAAATTCCTAAAAACAAAATAGATAAGTAGGTGTTTATGATAAATAATGATAGAAATTTTTTTAAAATCCTATGATGGATAATGCTCTATCAAGATAATGGCTTCTTTTCAAAGAGTCCTACTTTTGTTTCATTAAATGAACAACCATTTTTTCCACATTGATGATTGATAAAAAATTCACTTCGTTTATTATATTTATATAATTTGTTTAGTTAGGAGATTAAGTTTTGTTTAAATAAAAATGTGTACGGGCTATGTTTTCTTAAATATATTTATATGTAAATTATGAAAATATATTTTAGATTCATTCACATATGTATTAAAATGAAATAATTTTTGATAGAATTATTTATCCACACATAGTAATGGTACTTTAAATGATTTAGATGTTGAAAATACAACTTTAGAATTAATATTTAATATTAAACTATTTTATTTTGTTGATTTAACTAGTTATAGATGAGGCTCATGCATGATAATACTAGACAAGTAGTGTTACTTTGCTGACTAAATAAATCATATTAAATATTAGTAAATGAAGAGAATTTTTCATCAATTATCAAAATCATTCGAACTAACGAAATTTTTCAGAAATGGGTTTTATATATAAGAAATTCTTTTTTAATAGAAATTAAGAAAAAATTGTTCAGTACCTATAAGCCCATAATGTCTATTATACCCACAACATTACGAAATTTCTTTCATACATATAATATTTTACCTTAAATTCCTATTATACATATATAGTCAAAACAACCATTAATTATCCCATTAAAAAGATGATTTCTCCCCTCCATAGTTTCTTAATTGAAATGATTCGACCCTAATCTGAATCAATTAATGTTGGTAATTAAACCATTAATTTATACATCAAGTGATTCAAATATCAAATTATAGCTAAATTACTTCAATTAAAAAATTTGAAGGAGCAATCTCATCTTTTCAATCGGGTATTTAATTATTGTTTTGATTGCATAAGTATAATAGAAATTTAAGTTGAAATGTTATGGCTATAAGAGGAATTTTAAAGATATTATGAGTATATTAAGAAACAAAGATAAATATTATTGCTATAAGAGGAATTTTCCCATACTTTACTTTTTTAGCTAGTTGAACATATCATATCTCCACCTTCGATAACATCGTACAACTTTTATAAAATATGCAACAATACCTGCAATGTTTGCTTGAAATTACATATGTACCTACAAGTCCTGAATCCTTTTTGAAAATTATAAAAAATACCTTCATCAACAATAAAATGAAAATATAAGAAAATGTCTCAAAATACCAAAAGATATTTTTTTATAGACATTAAGTGGATTTATTTAACGTGAGAGATATTTATAAAAATAGATTTTTTTGGTATTTTAAAGGTATTTTCTTGTATTTTTAATAAATGCAAAACTAAAAGAAAATGCCTTTAAATACCAAAATTTTTTATTTTTTACAAATATTTTTTACTTTCAATAGATCTATTTAATGTGAGGAATATTTTTTAGAAAGTAAAATTTTAAATACTTTAAAGTCATTTTCTTGTATTTTTCATTTTATCTTTTATAGGGTATTTTCATGATTTTCAAAAAAAGGATTTAGTATTTGTATGTACGGCTGTTATTTCAGGCAAATCTTGTAGATGTAGGCATAAATTTTATAAAAGTCAAGGCACACCTGCAGTTCACTCTAACCTTGTAGGCATTTTTACAGGGAGGAAATTAAATGGAACAAATTAAGTTAATACAATTTTTTTTTAATTCACAAGTGAGGAGATTACTGAAATCTTAGCTAGTGAAGCAATTTCATTGCCTTTGTTGCCAGCTGTCCTGCTTGTCATTATGTATTTAACTAGAGTTAATCAATACTTAGACTTCAATTTTCTTGAAGATTCATATAAACCATGTTAATTATCTATAAAATATGAAAATATTTTAAAGTGATTCAAAACATAAAAATATTATAGAATTGTCCATCCTCATGAGAACGTGTTGTTTTGCGAGGGGCAAATGTACGTTTGTCTACACAAAAAGAAAATTTCATCACAACGGAAACTTTAGGTGCCTAAACCTAATAATGTTGCCATTTTTCATTATATTTGCATTAAAAAATTTTGAAGGGTTCCATAGGAAAAAAACTTAAATTGATATGTAGGTTCATTTTTTTCCTAATTTAAATGAATTTAAATGAATTGATTTAATCATCGTCTCGCCACTGAAATTTTGCATAGTATTGACACTATGTAGAAATATTCCTATATATATGTTTTACTAAATAAAATAAACATCAAAACAAATTTTACTTTTGGAAATGAAATTGGCAAGAATTGTTGCCACAAGTAATGTTGTTGATAGTGCGTTGATGATGGACATCAGCAACAAAGTTAGAGCATCTGACACTATCAACAGCGGATTGAGAAGCCAAAATCGTTGCTGAAGGAAAACGTTTCGTTTGGGGTTGCTCCTAAGTTCTAACCATCAAGTTTTTGGAGAAATTGCATAACCATTTTTCAGGAAAGCAATATTTTGGGGCTTTTTATAAGCGCTTTTGATTCTAGATTTTCTTAAAAATAAGGAATAGCCTTTGAATACTGTGTATTTAATATTTAATAAAACTTTTGAAAGAAAAGTTTTTAGTAAAAAAAAATTTTCAATGGGAAAAAATGATGTGATATAACGAGGGTAATGATGAATAATAAAAAGAATAAACTCAAAATATACAGAATAGTTTTATGAAAAATTGAGATAAAATGGTTGAGAAATATGGTAGTTAGTAAAAAAAAAAAAATACTAAGAAATGATTAGCAATATGATAGTTACGGAGAAAAAATTTTTTTAATGATAAAGACATTTTTTAATTCTAGCATTAAATTCAATATATCGTGGCGGCATAGCAAATAGGTACACAATCTCACATGAAAAGCATAGCCAAACAGGCCATAAGTCTTTGAAGCATCGGTGGTTTAACCCAGCTTTGCTCATGCTCTTCGACCTTTTCGAGTTGGCTGGGCAGCCAAAGGAGGTGTCATGCAAATGCAATTAGTTATTCCTTCAGCAATGCCCAATGCAAATTTAAAGCTACTCTATAAGGAACAAACGAATCCTTTTTTATATATTCCCGAATTTACGTCTGTGGTAGAACAATTGGTGCATGGAAATAAATGTATTCGTTTGCCTTTTCTACTCTTATAGATTGAGGAAATCTTGGGAGTTGTGTGCTTGCATTTCTTGTGGCCCATGGTTGCATTTATTTTGTCCTAACATTTTTATGGGTGGATGTCAGTTGTATGACATGTCAGTGGGTGTGTGTTAATTAGACGGGGGAGAGCTCATGAGATGACCGCGGTCAACTTGCAATCTTATACCTCCCAATCATATTACTCTCTGCATCCTCATATTAGCCAATAGCCACATAGTCATGTAAATGGTAATATCTTTTTATACATTTTCATTTTGTGAATAAGAACACTTAATTTTTAATTTTGGATTTTAAAAATTAAATATAAATAAAAAGATAAAGCTTAAGCAAGCTGACAACTTTATAAAATTAGAGTTGTCAAGGCTCATTTTGTACTTACTTTGAATGCTAGTTTGAGAGAAATTTGTGAATTTGTATACGTTTTGCATTAGTTTTCAGTATTTCTACATTGCATGCATTGTTTGTAGATTTTATGCATTTTTAGTTTAATTCCATGCAATTTAAATCATTTTAACTTATTAGTAATTTCATTAGATCATTTAAGAATGCAGTTACTTATTTTACCATTTGTTGTAGTTGAAAGAATGTGATTTTGCTCATGGATCTATTAGTCAAGTGAAGGGATGGATGAGGTGGAATCATTGCAAACAACATGTCAAGATGCAAACAAATAGGTTGGCACCCCGGTCTTAGGCAACTGCTTCTGTAAAAAATTCCAGATAGCAATCTCCACCAAGTGTTTAGACCGTTTAGAGCCGCGACACCAAGTCCAGTCATGTGAAAATTCTGCATTTGCTTAGCTTAATTTCGTGAGAGATATAAATACTTAACTTAGGATTTGCAAAAGACAATCCTTACAGCTGGTGGCTACTGCAGAGAAGGAGAAAAACTCAAGCTTCAAGGCTAGAGGGTGAATCAAGTGGGGATTCAAGCCATTAATTGCACTACATAGAGTTTCATCTCCTTTTTTCATTTCTCTTTTCATTTTTTCTTATTCTTCTTGCTTGGGATGTTGTAAACTTGATGTTGAAGAGATTTAATATTATTTTCATGGGCTAAATCTCCTTATGGTGGGAGATATGGAAGATTTGATATCATAAACTATGTTATTTTGGTTTTCTTGTGTTTGAATAAGAAAATAGTTGTGTTGCGACTTTGGTTGCTTGAGATTACTCTTATATATCATGCTTAATGCGTTTGCAAGTTTGGTCATCTTGTGGATTGATTAAATATTCAAATTCGTGCTTGGAAAAGTGGGATTTGAATGAGAACCATATATAAGGCAAAAGTTTTCCAGCTGTTGTGTTGATTGCATGTTAATATGGATAGAAATATACATATTAACCCCGCGTAATCTTGATTAGGTTATGTATTTATCAGCCTTGTTTTACTTAGGTGCATTGGAACATAGCAAATAACTAAAACATGGTTTATTTTACTTAAGTTTGTATGTATTGAAAGATATATATGAATATAAATTAATCTAGATTAGTAATCTCTGCACAACCAATTTAAATGAAACTAATTTGACGTAGTTATGAATCAAAGAATTCATATTTTCATCCATCTTATCCACCCCAAGGCAATCTCACCTGTAGCCACTCCATTTTTAGTTACTTTCTATTTAAATCAGTGGAGTTTAATTTCAGCTCTTTAAATAAAAATTTTATTCAATTTACTAATTCACTGTAGACTCTTGAATTTTAAGATACTAATCCATTTAACACAATCCTTGTAAGAACGATACTCTACGCACTATTTATTACTAGATCGGCACATATATTTGCATTAAAATGAGCATTTTAATCAGACATATACATAGCTAGTCACATACATTGAATCATAGCTCTTAATTTATTTAGCTTTTAACAATTTTTAACAATTTTGCAAATTTTATTCTCATAAGATTTTGTGGTAACCAACCTTATCTACTATAAAATGTTTACCATCGTTACTGCAAATTTCGAAAATTTTAATGTTGTATAGAAAACCCAATCTACTCATTCTATTTAAAATCATTTGTTTAGCAAGAAGACCAAGTTTCATCTAATTCAAATATATGTATGGGCTACATTTGCTTTGAAAAATACATATCCATGTGTAAGTTACGAAAAAAATGTTTAAATCTATTTACATATATGTTAGAATGAAATAATAATACTTCATATGATCATTTATCCATATAGAAGTAATATTTTAAACAGTTTAGATATTGAAAATATAATTTTTAAATTGAAATTTAATATTAAACTATTATAAGTTAATTTTACACAATTGTAGATGAGACCTATACACAATTATACTAGACAAATGAACTAGATTTCAAGATACTATAAATAATGCTAAATATAATAGATAAAAATATTTGATATATACGCATTTTATACTATACATTTATATATATTGTAACTTATGGTATATTTGGCTCAAAATGAGCCCCACGTGCACTTAAATGTATTAATATTTTAGAAGAGTGATCGGGTGCGGCTGGGCACATCAGCCATGTGTCCGGCCAAAGAACTCATTTTTTTATTTTTTCATTTTTTATAAATCCATAGAGCTAGGCATATTTAACCTATAAGCCAAGTTTTAATATTTTTGGATGCTTTTAAGTATTTTTTATTTTTAAACACAACGACATTTTACTTAGAAATTACGAAAAATGTCGTTGTGTTTAAAAATAGAAAAATACTTAAAAGAATTCAAAATTACTAAAACTCATTGTATAGGTTAAATACACCTAGATCTACATATTTATAAAAAAATCAAAAAAAAATATTTTTTGGGGGATCCAATGGTTGAACGTATGAGGGGGTCTCATGCGCCCAAACGCATGAGATCACCCCTCAATATTTTATACAATCATTTATTCATGCATAAATTATTTATTAGATAGTTTACATGTTGAAAAAATAATTTTAAAAATTTATTAATATCAAATTATTTTATTACATCGATTTTGTACAATTTTTAGATAGAGCCCATATATATATTCAATTTTTTTTTTTATTAAAAGATGAGCGCCTATCCCGCCCACCTCTGAGAAAGAGAAGGATCAGAGGTGGAAGGGATAGGGCTATCGTCGTATAGCATCGCCAAAAAATAAATTGTCTGTACAGAGTTTTTATTGAAGAAAAAAAGGGTGGATTGTGCCACCATTCTTGTTCAGGCAAAAAATTAGATGATGCGAAATCAGCCAGAAGATGGGTCACGGAATTCCCAGACCGTAGCACATGGTGAAAAGACAAAGAATGGGCCAGTAGGGCAATTTGGTGGATTTGTGAGACAATGGTACCCACCGGAGCCCTAATGGAGCGTTCACCTGTTAAAACATCAATGAGAGTCAAGGAGTCAGATTCCAACTGTAAGTTGTCGAAATGACCTTCCAAGGCCCACCTTAACCCCAGACACAAAGCGGTGGCTTCCATAATCAGCGGATCCAGATGTTCACGCCGGTTCATCCCTTCGCAGAAACAAAGGAGCCATTGGAGTCCCTAATGACCGCCGCCAACCCCATGCAGTTGGTATGGAGGTTCTTTCGCCTATCAATATTAACCTTGAATGTGCCCCCGATAGGCTTAGTTCATCTAGCAACCAGGGGTTTCTCAAAAAAAGTTGCCCCCTTTTTTTCCATCCCGTCCGATACTGGTCTCTGAAGTTTATACACCACTCCTTCACATCCGAAAACACCGGTGGTGTGCCCTCCGCCCGGAGTAGGTTCCATAGGTACCAGATGTTGAATGAAGGTTATTATGTTAATAAAAATAAACAATTCTAAATACAATGGATAAAGTAGATTATAATTTTATGATCATGCGGGGCCTATTTGCAGCTAAATATACCATAACTTACATTACATGTAAATGTGCATGAACGAAACTCACATATATATCAATTTCGCTTTAATGAAACTTCTTTTCTTTGTAACCTCTTCCATTTTTAATATTTTGATAATCGATAAAAAATTCACTTGATTTATTGTATTTAATATCATTTATTGTATCTTGAAAACTCTTTTATTTAACTAATATCATTGTACATAGGCTCAATTGAAAACCAACACAATAAAATAATTTAATGTTAAATATCAATTTTAAAATTATATTTTCAACATCTAAACTATCTAAAATATCATTTTTCATGGATAAATGATTCTATAAAGTATTATTACATTCTAATACAAGTGTAAGTAGATCTAAGCATTTTTCATAATTTATACATGAATTTATATTTTCAACGAATGTGGCCCATAAGCATACCTGATCAAAATGAAATTTGGTTTTCTAGATTAAAAAATTGATGTTAAATACTGCGAATGGATTGGATTAAATTTTCCATCAATGGTCAAAATCTTAAAAATCGAGGGAGTTGCATGGCTTCGCTTCTATGTAACTAGAGAAGTGGAGCCTTATATGTATAAGAATTCTTTAAACAGAGAGATTGCGCCATAATTAAAGTGCAATTTTCTATAAAATGAGTCTCACGTGTGTTAAAATATATTAATACATTATATAATCATTTATCGATATAAAACGCAAGTTTTATATAGTTTAAACATTGAAAATACAACTTTTCAATTGATATTTATATTAAATTATTTTATCATATTGATTTTATACCATTTTATAATGAGACCCATACACATTTTTTATTTGGATGAAAATTGATTTGTTATTAAAGTAAATAATTATTAATATCATTCAAATCAGTTTGTTATTAAAGTAAATAATTTTAAATATACTAAGATAAATATTAATTTCATAATCAAGTGGGGCCTATTTTGAAGCGGATTGCACGCGTAGTTCATATGCACTGTAATATTTTCATATATATATATATATATATAAACTTTCATGTGTAGACGGATTCCACTATAATTACGATGAAGTCTGCCACAAAATGGACTCTACATATATTAAAATGTAATAATACATTATATAATTATTTATCCATATAGGTAAAAATATTTTAAATAGTTTAGATATTGAAAATACCACTTACCACTTTAAACTTACTATTTATATTAAACTATCTTATTGTGTTGATTTTGTATCATTTTAAGATAGGGCCCATGCACATGGTTGATTTGGATGAAAATTAATATGCTAATAAAGTGAATAATTCTAAATACGATAGATGAGGTAGATTTTCTATTCATGATAAAGTAGACTCCACAATGCAGTCGTATGCACTGGAGTAATTTCCACATATACGTATAGAAGAACTTATCTTATACAGTTATATGCATCATAAGTTATAATGCATTTTTTTCAAAATGGGCCCACACACATTTTAACGTATTAATATTTTATATAATCGTTTATCCATATATGTATATCTTAGATAACTTACATGTTGAAAAAGCAACTTTAAATTTATCATTTACATCAAACTATTTTATTACGTTGATTTTGTACCATTTTCAGATAGAGCTCAAACACATCCAATTAGATAAATTTGGTAAAATGAATGATTTTAAATATAATGGGTAGAGTAGATTTTATTTTACGATCATGTAAGGCCCATTTTGAGCCAAATGCACTTAAGTTATGGTGAATTACATGCATTGGATAATTTCTTTATATATATCAAGAATGTTTCTATGAAAGCTTTCTTCTATATAACTTTCTTTGTTTTTAGTATTTTGATATTTGATGAAAAATTCACTCAATCTATTATATTTAATATTATTTATATTATTATGAAAATTCCTTCATTTGTCTAGTATCATTACAGATGAGCTTCATCTAAAAAGTATAAAATTAAAATAATAAAATAGTTTAATGTTAAAATCAATTTTAAAGTAGTATTTTCAAAACTTAAACTATCTAAAATATCATTACTATTTAAATAAATGATTCTACAAAGTATTATTATATTGTAATACATATGTGAATGAAGTTAAGTATTTTTTCTAATTTATACATAAATTATCTATTTTTAAAAAAAGTGCAGCCCATGAACATATTTGATCTGGATGAAACTTAGTTTTTTAGATAAATAAATTATGTTAAATATAATAAAGGGATTGAATTTTGTATAAATCATCAACATACTAAAAATGAAGAGTGTTGTCACCACTTGGATGACTAAGAGAATGACATGAGCGTATCCAAGGTGTTATGGTAGGGAGACCCGAGGTTTCAAGTTTAGCCTTACTACTCCTCTACTAAAATGCACATACATCAGGTACCTTATGATTCAAAGTGAGTGGCCTTGTGAAGAATTGAGGGACATTTTTCTCTTTTGAAAAATGGTTGCATATTCATGGTTTTTGTGGGCTTTACTATGTTAGGTAGAAGTAGTTGCATGTATTCACATGTAAATCATGAAAATATTTTTATCAAAAAAAAAATTCATGAAAATAATTATCTATTTACATATATATTAGAATGTAATAATAATTTGTAGAATTATTTATCTATGCAATAATTGTTTCTTATGTTTTAGATGGTTTAGATGTTGAAAAATAAACTTTAAATACTTAGCATTAAATTATTTTCTTATATTAATCTTATATATTTATAAATGGAGCTTATATACAATAATATTAAACGGAGGTAAAAATGGATGGGGTTACCTAGAAAGAGAGGTTTGGTACAAGTATTGCCTTTCTCGTTATTGTACAGTGAAAAGATTGTATGACAGCTAAAAATAATAATTCTGTTGAATCATGTCTCTGCCAGGTGAAACATAAGAAGCAGTGGAGATTTGTACCCAATCATAGTACAGAAAATTTCCTTAAAGGCCACACGTTACCTTCATTTGGCTGCATAGAACTTGGCTGCGTATACTTTTATTTAATTGCAATTATGTATGAAGCAATTTATGATGGTTATACACTTTGTTACCTACCGACTCATGACATATATATGAGGCCCTGCTCAAGCCTCAATGCACCCTGGTTCATACAACCATTTTTTAAATATTTTTTTGAAATTTTTTTATACAATGGTTAATCTAAGTGTGTTTAACATATGTATCAATTTTTACCAATTTTAAATATTTTTAGATATTTTTTTTAGATTTTTAAAAATCAACTGATTTTTAAAAATCTAAAAAAATTATCTAAAAGTCTCAAAAAATAGTAAAAATTGATATATATGTTAAATACACCTAGATTAACAGCTTCATGAAAAAATTTTCAAAAAAATAAAAAAAATAGGTGTAATAGACCCGGGTGCATTGAGTGCATTAAGGCTCAATGCACTTGAGTGCATACGATTACAGCCCAGGAAATCCGGTCATTTTTTTTAAACTGCGCTTCATGCAAGGGATAATTCTATAAATCCGACGCATCGAAGCAACCACGCATCTCGCCAAAAAACATATTTATTTTTCTTTTCATAAAATTGTTAATATTTAATTTATATAACGAGTTTTGCTATTTTTGGAGATGTATATATATTTTTTTGAATTTCAAACATAAGTATATTTTAGTCATTTAAAATTTACTAAAATATTCATATATTTCAAAATTCAAAAAATATATATCTCTAAAGATAGTATTTTTCATATAAATTAAAAATACCTAAAATAAAAATTTCATGAAAAAGAAAAACAAAAAATAAAAAAATACATTTTTGTGTATAACATTGTTTTATATAATGTTATATGCAATAAATTGTTTCATATAACATTATGGAAGTTGATTTCATGCACCCGGGTGCACTTAGCTTCAGTGCACTCAGAAGCAAATACTTATTTTTTAATATTTTTTGAATTTATTTTAGACAATTGTTAATCTAAGTGTATTTAACATATGTATTAATTTTTACCATTTTTGAAGACTTTTAGACTTTTTTATTTTTTAAAATTAGTGGCATTTTCGTAACTTAAAATTACTAAAAATGCCATTGATTTTAAAAAATTAAAAAATATTTAAAAATATCCAAAAAGGGTAAAAATTGATATACATGTTAGATACATTTAGATTAACAATATTATAAAAAATTTAAAAGAAATATAAAAAATAGGTTAAATCCACCAGTGCGCACTGAAGCTAAGTGCACCCGGGTGCATGAAATCGGTTTCCTAACATTATATGCAGTAATTTAGATTTGATTACAAAAACATGATAGTACATAATGACAATTTTCTTTGTACATAAAAATTTAAAAAGGAACTTCAAAGTCTAAGCGCATGCTTGATGACCAAGATATAATGAAATTTTTTCTTTTAATTGGGTGTGTGTCTTACGGAGGCTGATCCTATGCTCCCAGGAGCATTGAGCCTCAATGCTCTCGGGTGCATATACCTTTTTTTTCAAAAAAAAATTTCAAAATTTTTTCGTGAACTTGTTAACCTAAGTGTGTTTAACGTACGTATCAATTTTTACCATTTTTGAAGATTTTTAGATATTTATTTCGGATTTTTAAAAATCAGTGGCATTTTAGTAATTTAAAATTACCTAAAATTCCATTAATAAATTACCTAAAATGCCACTGATTTTTAGGGGTGCAACTTGGTTCCAGGTCGGTCCGAACCCGCCCGACCCGATCCGGTACCAAAACCAAAAATGAGTTTTATTTTTTAGATTTTTTCCAAAATAGACCCGGTTTCAACCCGACCCGTAGAAACCCGAAACCAAACCTGGGTTCACACCAACCCGGTACCAAAACCCGACCCCGGTGTAATTTATATAATTTTTTCATAAATTATACATGTTTTTTTGTAATATTAATATATAGGTGGCCAGTGTATCAATAGATTGGAATGTTGAACCATTATACTTAGTGTATTTAGATTTAGTTGCTTTGAATAACTGTTATGTGAATTATGTTTGAATTTAAGTTGGCATGATAAATCTATTTTATATCATACTTTCTGTTAGTATGAGAAATTTGTTAGTTTGAATTTCAGATTGTAGTATAAATTTGATTCATATTTTAAGTTTATTGGTATGACAAGTGGTCAATTTCTATTTTAGCAATTTGTATGATAAAGTTTAGTTTCAACTATAATAGTTTGTATGATATGTTTATTTTCTATTTGCTAAACTTGAGTTATTTCCATTAGCTATTAAATAGAAATGATCAACTAGTCATAAAACTAACTAATTTGCGATTTATTTGTGTCTATAGGGTGTTGAAAAATTGCTTGCAGAGTTCGTTCAAAGAATATTGCAGAATTCAGCATGATGTTGCAGAATTCTTTGAAAGGATGTTACAGAATTTAGCGTGAGACTTGACTTCATAAACACAAGTATGTATATTCCAATAATTTTCTTTTAGATTACAATTAAATTTGGGAAAAAACAGTTTTTTGGTAACCCGAATTCTAACCCGAAACCAAACCAAAACCAATGCGAACCCGGATTAAATTCTTAGGGTTAGGGTTTGGGTTTACTCCAACCCGGTTGGCTTAGGGTTTGGTTTCACTCCAACCCAGTATAACCCGACCCGAGTTGCACCCCTACTGATTTTCAAAAATAAAAAATAAATATATAAAATACTCCAAAAATGGTAAAAATTAATACATATGTTAAATATACCTAAATTAACAATCTTGTAAAAAATTTTGAAAAAAAAATTTAAAAAATAGGTATATGCTCCTAGGAGCATTGAGGTTCAATGCTCCCGAGAGCATATGATCAGCCTCCGTGTCTTACAAACCATTCCAAATATTATAATTAAGCTCAAGGCTCTCAAGTATCCTATGCGCGCTGACAACATGCTCTCACCTATTTTACATGAGAGATAAAAGCTCCCATAATTGCATTACTCCCACATTGGAGAGAGAAATATCATGTTCCTGCATTATGAGGAGTCAACATACAACGTCTAAATTTGTGCTTATGTTTTAGATGGAACAATTTTCAAAACCATCTTCTTTTTTCCCATTAGTACATTTATCTTGATAACTTTTATCACTTTCACAATTAATAAGTATACGTTTTCATCATAATTAATTATATTATCTTCATAAAAGTATTTATTCATTTTGTCTTTGGATGTGTTTGTATACATATGCAATTTTTCAATTTAATACTTTTCACTCTCCATAATTATCGGATTTTTTAATAATGTATTTACATCATCCTATTCAACTATACTTTTTTAAAATCATTTCTACGCTACTACCCATATAACTAATCTATCCATCTTAATTTTATTCTTTTTACTTCTTATCATTCTCCTGTAATATTATGGGTGTGTTTGGTAATGAATAAAACTTTTGGTGAAAAGTTTTAAAGAGCAAAAGTTATCAAATGATGTGATATGATAGGGGTAATGATGAGTAGCACAGAGGATAAAGTTAAAATAGATAGGTTAATTATGTGGATAGTTGTGTATAAATGATTGAAAAGTAGGTTAATATAGGAAAATGTGAAAAAATGATTAAAAAATATGATAGTTGTGGAGAGTAAAAAGTTTTAAATTGAAAAGTTTAACTTGACATTTTCTGCCTATAGCCAAACACACCCCATATAATTTTCTTTTATTTTAAAAAATTTTATACCAAAAATTTTTCTTTTAAAAGTTTTATCACTTCTTAATTAAACACACCTTTTGTATATTAGTTTACTTATGAATATCATATCTTCCAATCTTGTGGAATCCTTCCCTTTTACCCCCTTTAATTTCTATCTACGGCCGGTGACGCAGCACCGGTCCTCCTAAAGAAGGGAAGCATCGAATTCATTGCTTGGATTCCACGTACGAGTCACATCGTGGCCTTGCTTAATTGAACTAATGGTAACTACTTCTCCCTTTCCAAAAAGTGAGCAATCGCATTCTCACATGTTGTTCAGATAGTTGCGAAGCCATTCGTTAGAGACACTTGATAATAACAATATCAATTCCTCTCCGCTAAAGCAATTAAGATATTCGAAAGGGGAAATACTTAGCATAGTTAACACCATTAATTAAATTTTTCAATGTCTTTACCCTATCTTAGCCTCATCTTGATGATTTAATCAAAATCTAATATTTTTATTACATTTGAAATTATTTATTTAACAAAGAAATCATATTTCATCCAAGTCAAATATTTTCATGGACGACGTTTGATCAACGCGATGAAGAGTGTAAAATCAACGTGATAAATTATTTGATTTCGAAGCTCTCAATATTTTCTAAAAAAATTTCGTATAAAGATAAGTAATTATATTGTAATTTTCCAATAAAATGTACGAATGCATTTAAGTACTCTCATGTTTGCAAGACTTTGGTTGAAAATCACGATAAAACAAATGGCACTCAATTAATGTATTTCATGTGATGATATTTTTTAAAGATAAAATTTTTCTTGTTATTATTTCCTATTATTTAATATATTTATGCATAAATGTATTATGTTCTTATAGTGATACATATTTGATTCTAAGAAACTCTTGTTCGTGTAATCTCATCTATTTTTACACTCTTAATGATTGATCGAAAATTCATTTCATTCATTATACTTAATATATTATATTATCCATGGCCTTTTTTAGTATTATTGTTATGATCCCATCTAAAAATAGGTAAAATTAATATAATAAAATAGTGTGATATTAGACATCAATTTTAAAGTTTTATTTTTTTATATTTATACATAAATATATATTTTTAAACAAATACGGCCATGTGCATCTTTGCTTTTAATAAAACTTAATCTTAATACATAATAACAAATGTAATTAGTTACATAGAAGAAGTAGGACAGCTTATTATGTTAACATAGTGGTATAACTTTTATATTATGGTAATATAACTTTTATTTTAATATTTTTATAACATATAAAATATTTGAGAGTCAGTTCTCCGTCATTATTAACTGATATATTCAAAACAGCTCTCCATCCAATATTTGACTAGACGTCTATCAAAAAATATATATATATTTGACTAGACGGAGCCGTTAGGACGGAGAATCATTGCGATGACATAAATGTAAAATGTTTAAAAAGTAGTTGGGATAAATAAAAAAAATTTTAAATAATTAGCATGGATGTAAATATTTTATTATGAGATAATATAGATGCTAACAGTCCTTTTTTTGAAAAATATTTCAAATACATTTAAACTTCATAGCTATTGTATGTCGTTAACATTTATTATATATTTTTTGATAGAACATTTATAATGTATTTAGAGAGAAAATACTTTAGTGCTACCTCTAGCAAAGAGTCCTCCTCTAACGACCTTGTTAGATAAATTATTAAATTTATACTCACAGAGAAAAAAGATTAAAAAAATATGTATTTGGATTGAGTTATAAAAATGCAAGAATACAAAACAATAGTACCACTGAAGATGCAGTGCCATTGGGCCCACCTTGTTGATAAATCAAAATTCAACCGACCGTAACGATAGCATTATTTGTTCTCCTATGAAACCATGATTCATCTAAATTAGAAATACGTATGTCTGAAAAATGTGTTAACCTACTGTTATAAAATGATTTAGTTAATTTATATATCAATTTCAAAGTTGTATATATTTAACATTGGAGTATAATTATATACACCATGATGTATTTTAGGATAAAATATAATATTCATTTCAAAGTTCTTCATAAATATGTTTTTCTAATTGTATTTAATCTATATATCAAGTTTTTCTATTTATAATATTTTACATATTTATTTTTGATTTTTTAAAAATCAAGTTTTTTAAAGGATGGAAAATATCTTAAATGCCACTGAAATTGATGATTTTTAAAAATAAAAAATAAATATGTAAAATTATTGTAAAATGAAAAAACTTGATATATAGATTAAAGAGGTTTACTTTTATGTAACCATGTTACATAGAAACAATTCCATGCTAACCCCGTCAAATTTTAAGAGTTTGACATTTGAAAGAAAATATAATTTATTCGTTGTATTTAACATCATTTATTTAGTTATGAGACCAAGTTTCATTCAAATCCAATATGTGTATTGGCTACATTTGCTCTATAAAAATTAAGAAAAATGCTTAATTAAATCCATACACATATATATTGGAACGTAATAATACTTTATAAAATCATTTATCTATGTAATAATGATATTTTAGATGATTTAGATGTTGAAAATATTACTTAAAAAATTATATTTAGCATTGAATTATTTTATTATATTGATTTCACATATTTGTATATGAAATTCATATACAGTGATATTAGACAAATAAAAAAAATTTGATAATAATATAAGTAATTCTAAACATAATGAACGGAGTGGATTTTTCATTAAACATCTAAATATTGAAAATGAAAAAAGTTATATAGAAAGAGAGTTTCATAAAAGCATCCCCGTAGATTAAGTACAATTGGAAAAACATAGTTATGAAGAAAAATCATATAAAAGTAAAAATAAACTAAACGAATATTGTATTTTAACCTAAAATACATCACGTTGTATATAATCATGTTCCTTTAGTTTAATATCAAAATATCATTTCTATGTGGATAAATTATTACATTTTAACATATCTATGAGTAGATTTCAGTATTTTTTATAATTGACATATGATTATACATAATTTTTCTAGTTATGGCCCTCCCAAGAATTTGATTGAAATATTTTTTGATATCATATTAAGATGAATAATGTTAAATAAAATGGACGGATAAGATTTTAGTTTAATCATCAAGATGGGACCAAATTGGGCAACACAATTAAAATCTTTAGTGGTATCAAGTGCCACTGAAATATTGATAAAAAAAAAGGTACCACTGAAATATTTCCCATATTAAATATGACAAAAATGTTATTCATGTATGCCCTCTTTAGCAAAAGAATAAATTTCTAATTAAGGTTAAACATATATAGATTTTTTCTGTCTCTCTAAATCCACGTAAGGCAAATTTCTCGCCCCGTTTCCATAAGATATTTTCCAAATCTGTTGGGCCATTTATCTTGCACGGTGGATGCGTGCAAGCGTTAGCTTTTGCGTGAGAAGAATCAAAGGTTTTGTACTTCATCGATCACAATGAAGTGCGTGATTTTCTTGAGTCCAAAACTGGGCCAAACAAAAACAAAACACGCATTCACACACGAAAAGCAGCAAAGAAACGCAAGCAGATGAGAGGTCATAACTCGGGCTGGCTTCTTCTTCAATTCCTTTCCACCATTCTGCTGCAACGTGTCCCTTGTCATGCTGCACCATTGCTTGATTTTGGGTCCACTCCCACCTCACCCCACTCATCCTTTGGCTCTGTCTATGCTACTTCACATAGGACCACTACAAACACTTGCCATACATCCTAACTTTCCACCCGTAATCTCCTCATTGGACCTCTCATACACGCGCCAACCTATCATTTGTTTCAGTACCCATGCATTGTAACGATTTTATATCCAATCCTTGCACTTGTTTGGTGGCCGATGACAGTTTGTTGCCTTATCTTCTATTATATTATTGTACGCTTTTCTTTTCTTTTTATCCTTCAACCCCCCACCCCCCCACCTTCTTCTTCTTCTTCTTCAATTTATTAATTCCCAATGCATCGAATGTCCAAAGGTAAATGACACCGTTTTCAGACAATGCATGCATAATACTTTAGTAAGAAAGAAAAAAGAGTAATATAATTATATAGATTCCCATCTATTGAGCTTTGATACTAATGTTCTGTGTTTATAGCCTTCTCAACCCTTGAAGTAAAATTTTTACTCACTCTTATAAATGACCATTCAGCCTTCTTCCACAATCAATGTGGAATAACTCAACATTAGCTGGTGGGTGTACGAGGGAACATTTGAATGTGGGTTCTTATTCACCATCACTAATATATTTGGGAACCTTATCTTGTCTCAAAAGGAATTTGTATGTGGTCCTCGATGTGCCACAAAAAGTCCGACTTCATCCACCTTTTGGTTCAGTAGTACTCATAGATAGAAATGGGGCAAGTGGTTGGGATTTGGTCATCCATCATCTCATGCCATTCTAATTGGTATTGCAGCACGTGGAGGTGGGGGGAAGTGTTCGACAGCTGCTGAATTGTTTGTGCCAGCCGCTGTCCTGTTGAGTATCTAGTGAATGACTTTTACTTGTTGCTTGACTAATGTTGGCTTTTAAACTGAGAAATGAAAGAGGGAAGGAATAATAAGATCGATCGAGTTTATGCAACGGATGTTCTGTTTTCCAATTAACTCATCTTTATGATCACGCCACAAAAATAAGACACCTGAAAATGAAATACGTACGCTTACTAGAATAATAAAATGTATTTGGTAGGAGGCTAATCTAAAACTCTGAATTTTGTTCTGATTCAGATTTCAGACCATTATTGATAAATTGAAGGAATTTTTCAGCCTTGAATGAACGGCTGATCAAAAAATATATACTTTCATATGTATGAACTTTACCTTCGGGACTCGATTGAGTTCATCGCTAAAATCCTCTCCTCCATAAAATCGAGGGGCGGATCAATGCATAAATTCATATTTGGTACCCGGTTATCATTAAAAAAAATTTTGATTTTCAATGAAAAAATTTATTGTGAAAATCTAAATTTTTTTTTAGCTGCCAAAGAAAATTTTGATTATAATTTGTGGTCATATATGAATTATTAAGTAGAATTTGGTTGTCAATATTTTTTATTTTTTATTTAAGAAATAAAATCTTTGGTTTAGTTCTAAAGCATCATAAACAATAAAGTTTTTCTTGCTTATGAAAGCATCATTATAAACAAGGAAATTTTCCTTGTATATAAAAATATCATCAGAAGCAATAGAAATTTTCTTTCAATGTGTATTTTACTTGTTAATTAAAACTTTTTTTATTGCTAGTGAGGGTTGAAAAAAAAAAAAAAAGGAATTTTCTTATAGTGTATATCAACTCAACTCAATTGGACTTTGTACATCTGCTCAAGGTTTTGACTCATCCAAATTACAAGTGCATTCTCTTATTTTGCGAAGTTTCAGATAAACCAAGAAAGTTTGCATACGAGTATAAGCAGGGGATGTCCACACAAGGACTATGCAGAAAACCCCAACTCAAATGAACCCGACCCGCCTCCAGTCAAGTCTACAACGCTAGACGCGATTATTTAGCTTCATTTGGCAATCATATGCTACTTTTCTTGTGAAATCCACCCCTTAGTTGTCAGTTGTCAATCGTAATTATCTTTTTTCCAAGTTAAAGAACCTAAAAATCAACCAAGTCCCATCAAAATCAAGCTCCCCATTATTAATTAGGAGGGTACTGGATACCAACATTTTCAACTCCCATGCAAAAATGGCCCCTGAGGTGGTTGGGGTGGATGAACTAATTCTGAGGAGAATGTCAAAATTGGCCTGAAATATAATTGGACTCCAAACAAATCTGAAGAGTTCCAAAATGGTCCACAATATGCATGGTTGGATTCATTAAACCAGAGGAGACTCCAAAAAAAATTGGCCTACAAGGCAGTTGAATTCCCCAATTCTTGTGAAAGACTAGTATTTATAGATGGAGTTGGACTGGTGCGTTAGTTCTAATGAGAAGACTCCTATCATTGTTCCCAAGGGTTGTTGCGCTCACTAAGGCTAAGTTTGTCCTGGTGGTAATTGTGCAATGGCGAATATGGAAAAAGCTAAACTTTTGGCTTTCTAGAAATTACAAACACAGGAAATCAATTGCACAATTGAGAATATACAACGATTTTTATCAAAAAAATTTAAAAAGATTTCTGCAAATATGTGTACAAGATTTGACCAGTATTGCATATATGTCTCTAAGTTTATTGAAATTATAAATATGCTCATAATATTACTCGCGTGTTCCTTTTGTTAGGATATAGGTAGAATTTTCTGTAAAATAAAGATAATGTCTTTTAAGTTAAGAGATTTACTTTCAATTTTTGGAAACATTGTAAGCATGTTTGCCAAAAAAAAAAAAAGATAATAATATTCATAAAAATATAAAATAACTAATATCTCTATAAGATTTATAAACATTGCAAGTGTATAGCTTGGTTTAAATTTCATCATTTTACAAAAAAATTCTAAAAGTATCATAATAAAAGGGACATTCATAATTTATGCAAACCTGGTATGCATAGTTAGAATTTTAGCAAATTTAGCAACTTGTATTTAATATTGATTAAACCCTATAGGCATATCCGTAAAAATCCCAATTTCAAAATTAGCGAAAATTTAAAATATTTTTCTGAATCTTTACGAAGGTGAAATATTTACATCGGGGATATACTTGAGTGGTAAATACCACTGAAGGTTTAAGTGTCCATTTGTTTCGTTTGGCATCTTTAGTTTCAACATTATACTAAAATCATTTTAATCACATTCTTAGGTTAAATTGTGAGAAACGTTTTGATTCATTTGTAGATGCGTTAAAATGTAACAATAATTTATATGATCTTTTATCCACCTACTAACAATGTTTGAGACAGTTTAGTTATTGAATATATAGCTTCATATTTTATACACAAATCCAACCATTTTATCATGTTGTTTTTATCAAATGGGGTTCATGGATATCTTTCATTTAGATGAAATTTGGTTTCTTAGTTAAATAAGCAATTCTAAATTGATTTGATAGGTTCAATTTTGATTCATCATTAAGGTAGGCCTAACATAGATGTGGTGCACTGAAGTCTTTGATAGGACCCAAGTCCCAAGAGCATTTCACTTCAAATTGATTTAACTGCACCATAAAAAATAAATAAAAAAAAAAATCATTGTTAATGGATTGTGAAGCATGGCACAGCCTTGTGGTTCACATCCGACATACATGTGTGTGATCCAAGTTTCAAACCTAAAAGAAGCATGGTTTCCATGTATTATAATAAAAAAAAATCACTATCAATGGATTAGGGAGCTACGAGGTCGGTTTGGTTTAAATACATTGACCTTTATCTTTTCCAAAAAATTCAATTTCTATACCAATTCAACCATTTTTTCCCAAAATTTCAACCCTAAACTGATCCATACATGAGAACACAGCAACTAGACTCAGCCCATTAGTAGACCCAATTGAAGACCCAACAATCAAACTGGAATCCATAAAGCGAATTTTAAAAAAATCTTTTTTTACTTTCTAATTCCTTTTCCTCCAGTTTTCCTCTTTGTGTTCTCATTTTATGTGGTATGTAAAGTGTATTGAATCTATGATAGTTGGGATATTAATATTTCGTCTTCTTTTTACTGTAAATTCTAAATCCATATGATTCCTCTAAATAATTTTTATACTAAATAAACAACTATTTTTAATTTCAATTTTCGTAATCTCCTAGCGACTAATATCCTTTCCATAAATAGTTAAATTATTTGAATTCAATTATCAAATATCGTTATTTAAGTTTAATTCTTTAGGTATTTAAGATGTACGGTGCTTAACCAAAGCCCAGAAAAATATTGTAAAATTACATTTAGTCTCTTCCATTTTTGAAATTATATTTAGCTTTTTCCTAGGGGTGCAGAACAAGATTAGAGACAAACCCTAACCTCAATTCATTTAAAAAGTCAACATTAATTTATGTACTAACAACCCATTTATAAAAACCTCAACTATTATCCTAAGCAACTATTATTCTAATCCATTTACCATAAAGGGATTCGGTTGTGAGTTGCTCATGGGTTGAAAATCAGTTCGATAATAAAAAAAAATTAAAATTGATAAACTATAAAAAAAATGTAATTTTAAACAATCAAGAAAAGCTTCAAATGCTAATCATTTAATTGAATTTATGCTTAACTAAAAGGAACATTAACATTCATACCAACAAAAAATCAAATTATTTTTAGCCATGCCAACAATTTTTTAAAAAATAGGCTACAAATGGGGAAAAAAGGCCCTGAAGATGTAAGTATAGTCATTCTTAGCAACCCGAATATTTTTGTCAATTCACAACTAATTCGACTTAAAAGTATGTTAGTGTTGGCATTAATGAAATTAATTCAAAAAAGCAGTAGCATTGATTTAAGGTTTTTAAAATTGTTGCCATGGATGTTAATAACCCTAATTAAAATGGTGTTTTTGTTATTAATGATTATGCCTAGCTTGCAAAATAGAGACACAGGATAATGACAGAATCAGACTCCGAAACATGGGAAAATTGAAGGATGACAAACAGCTGATACCCGAAGTCAAATGCAGTTTATATGAATTGAGAAAATTAAATGATTATGAAACCAAAATTGTGAAAGGGAGATTAACACAAAGACAGTATAGGAAATGATAAGAGGAAAGCTAAGAAACATTCAAAATAGGCAAAAATAAAAAGGAAAATAATCTCAATAATGAGTTAGCCTACAGATGGGCACAATGTTTATGCTTTGTCGAGCGAGAAAACTCCAGAGCCACCCTATGCTCTGTACTTGGATTACATGATGAGTAAAATGTCTAGTTTTCAAAAAAAAAAACTCTGCAGCAAATATTACCATACTGTTTTCATAATGAGTGCCATATATTATCCTTCTGTAAGAAAACAGAATAAAAAGTTTCAAACAACACTTCATCATCCCAAACATGTACAGGCTGAAGTTTAAAATAAACAACTTTTTAGATTGTTTCCAAGTCTGCAATCAAAATCAGTTGAGACATGACCAGCCATGTGATGGAAAAATCTCATAAATTAACAGTATTGAGTATTTAAATGTGATCTTGTCATCTTGGGTCTACTACTATGTTTGTTTGAATTACACAATTAGCACAACAACAAAAGCCAACTATCAAGTAGACATGGATCATCCAACCCAGGAAGGGTAGTTTACAAGTTAGCCTGTAGAGTGAATCATTATTATCTTTTTTGAGTTCTACCATTCACATCTGTGAATCTGTTCAAGAAAAGGATTTTCTATTCTACTTCATTTAAAACTACCTGCTGAAGCACTGAAAATTCTGAAGTGGACTTATTCTCTACCATACGCTTATGGGAGACTAGTTTATCTAGGGATCATTTGCAGGAGTCGACTTCTGTTCTCTAATTCCTTCCGGCTAATTAAGTTGTATTGTGGCAACTGTACAGCCTTGCAATGTGGGCATATTTACTTTCCTCCCCATCTGTTTCGGTGATTGAAATCCTGCTTTCTTTCAGAGGTTGATTTGCCATGTTGACAGGAACTTGCAGAATATTAATTGATCAGAAACTTTTCCCTGAGCATGAATGAATCCATACTATAGATGCCAAAATCAAATTCTAGAGATGATGCCTCCCTCTTAAGAATGATCTGCGGCTTTCTAAATTTCGTTATCACTTCACTTCATTTGCGTTTTTCTTTTGCTTAGGTTGGTCTCAATCTTTTCTTTTGTTTTGAGTGTTCCATAGGCAATGTTAGGTGTGTTTTGATTTCAATGGTCGTTTCCCAGGAGCCAACATCCTCCCAAGTGCCGACAATCATATTCACATTTACAATGTGTAATATAGGCTCATCTAATAACTAATTTTCTTAGCGTCGCCACTTTTCTCTAGATGATATTATTGGGTATTTGCATTTGCCATTCATCTAATATCTGATTTCCTTGATGTCACCAACTTTCTTTAGGTGATAATATTGGCTGTTTGCGTTTGCATACTCACGGTTCCTAATCTTACAACATGAGTATTAATTAGGAGTGGGAATTTTGGGGGTCAACCCGTGACCCGCACTAACTCGACCTGTTTTTGACTTGGTAAAACCAACTTTTTTTTTACCGAATGCAAGAATGGGTAAAAAATTTTGACCCAAATTCACAAACCGGGACAAAGTGAATCAACCATGTCCCGACTCGCCCCAGATATATTGATTTATTAAAAATTATAAGCCTATTTTTAAATTTTATTATTATTTTCTTTTAAAATACCCACATCTTTTATAATTAACTATATCAATAATAGAATAATTAATTTATCCAAAAAACAATATAAGAATCAATAAGAGTCATTTACACATATATATAACTCTTATATATAATTGTATATTAATCTATTTTAATAAAACTATACTATATTTTCTCATATTTTGTTTTAATAATGATGTATTTTTTACTAATTACCAAAATATTGAAGTGCATAACATTTAAATTTAGCATAGATGTCTTTATATTTAATAGGTATATAAATTCTTAAAATCATTTCATTTGATCCGCATTTTTGTTCCTGACCCGCGGTCCCAAATCCAGTCCAATACCAACCCTAAGTTTGTTCGAGAACTTTTTTTCTTAAAAAAAAAATAGAGTCCAACCTTGTTCCGACACAAAATTTTTAAAAAATAAAAGTCAAGATTAGACAAATTCTGAGCCGGTACAACCCACCCCGATTCTCGCCCCTAGTATTAATCCTCGATGTGGTTCAACTAGATACGATTAATGTTTTTTATATTATCGAAACTCAATTATTAATTTAACTAGATACGATTAATGTTTTTTATATTATTGAAACTCAATTATTAATTTATAAAAGCTGAAGTGGAAATTGTAACTCCCAACCCAAATTTTAATAGGCCCTGTTCCTATGCACCCAGGTGCAAAACTCATTTTTTAAAAAAAATTTGAAAATATTTTTATACCACTATTAATCTAAATGTATTCAACATTTGTATCTAGTTTTACCATTTTTGAATATTTGTAGATTTTTTAAAATTTTTTAAAATCAATAGCATTTCAGTAATTTTAAATTATGAAAAACACTGCTCATTTTAAAAAATCCAAAAAAAATATCTACAAATTTTCAAAAATAATAAAACTTAATATATATATATATATTAAAGACATTTAGATTAACAGATGTATAAAAAACATTTCAAAAAAAATTAATAAATAGGTTCAATACACCTAGGTGCACCGGCTCCCGGGCGTATTTAATCGGTGTATTTAATCACATCTCAATTTTAATAGGACTATTATTAGACAATTTTTAGAAATAGGCCGGATTAGGATTAGGGTGCAAGTTTTAAAAATAACCTTGCTTTCTTCTGCCTGGAAAATTACTCAAAACCCAACTAAAAGATATTTTAAAGATCAATATGGACCTGAGCTATTAATTTAGAAGTGGCAATTGTAGCTCAAACTTCAACCTAAATTTCAACTAGACCATTACTAGAATAAATTTTTTAGAAATAGGGTTGGATTAGGATTGGGACAAGGGTGTGTGTTTTAAAAACAAAATGGTCTGCTTTCTTCTGCCTCGAAAATTACTGAAAACCGGTCTGAATTCTGAAACATGTTTAACAAATCATTATGGGCCTTGAGAGCAGTGGTACATTATATTAACAAAAAGTGGAGAACTTCGCGTTGATTATTTCAAATTTTTGTAGTATCCAGGAACATGCCATGTCAGAGAAACATGTATGAATATTTGCAACTGAGGCAACTCAACCAAATACAAGCAGTATAGTCACTCCGCAGGAAAACCCCTACCACAATTTTTCAACAGTGCAATAACATAGATCAACTAGAACAGAAGACTATCAATGGGCTGGACATAGTCCAGTTTTGTACTAATTCATAGGTGATAGTTCGAAACATCTAAATTACATCTGCAAAATCCAGCTTCAGGACTTAAACATCTTCACAAGCTTTATTTGGACAAATGAAGAAACGACAGCTACTTCTACAAACAGCTCAGTACAGAAGCAACAAGAAACTCACATGACTAAGTCCATGGTGAAAAGTTATGGGAGTACACATCGTACTGAACTAGTAACCTTGGAAAAACGATGGTTGAAGGGGCTGACAAAAACCAAATTAGAGTACCAGAAATGTCTGCCTCCTCCTCTTGCACTTCTTTAATCAGCTCTTGACTGGCCTGCTCGGGAAGAAAGAATGATGCCCACGATAAGGCCATAAAGTGCCAGTGCTTCAGCAAAGATGAGAATGAGGATCATCCCAACAAAAAGTTTTGGCTGCTGAGCATTGGCTCTGCAAGACGACACCGCCATTAGAAACCAAAAATTTTCAGCCACAAAAGCAAAGGTAATCGAACAGAAACGCTCAAACATAGCAAAATTTAGGCTTCCTGCTGCAGTACAAATCTACAATCAGAAATCTAAATGTCTGGGTGGAGTTTCATAATCATTCATATAATTATCAAAATTTCCTTCACTTCTCTAATTCTTGCAGTAAGGATTTTAGACCATGTAAAGTACTAGAAAATGTTAGAGACTTAAGTCAAAGTTCCTGTAGATGCCAATGAAAAAAATGATTACCAGAGCTGGATAGATCCCACTGAGTCAACAGTATATAAGATTAACCCAATGAGATTCATTTAACTCAAATCACAATACCAAGCATCAAAATAGTCGATACATAAAAGAAGCCATGTCTGCAGTCCAACCATGAAAACATAATTCAGATTTGCAACCAACTTAATGATGATTGTGTAACTGTGCATCAACACCTTCCTAAGTTAGTACCATGAATTTATGGAGTCTCAACTGCTCCACACCTAATTACCAGTAGCAGAGCCACATACAGCTCCGAGGAGCAATTGCCCCCTGAATTTTTAAATTTTGAAAAAAAACACCTTAAATCATGAAAAATATTTCAAAATATAATATATTTTTACATGGTTACCCCCCTCCCTATCAATTTGCACACTCCTGGCTCTGGCAATGCTAGTTACTCAGAAGTAAAAACAAGACAAGGCTTGATCCCGATGAGACTGTATAGAGTTATTCAAGGACCCAAAACAAATAGAGCCTGGAGGCATCTATTCATATTTAATGCATAAAGTAGGCGCGAAACCTATAACTTGTACAGATCTTTTCATTTGCCAAGTCAATCTAATTCATTCATTCATAAAGCTATTTGCTCAGAGTGAAATCACAACTTTCAAGAAATTTCTAGAAAATGGGACAATAACAATTTTTCATCACTCATGACTTAACCAGCACAATGCCCACCAAAATAAAATACAAAATGCTCCTTTAACATTGTATTTTTGGTTGTTAATGAGCATGCGATGATTCTAGCTATTCTGCAAGGGACTAGAAGAAAAGAGCCCAAACTATGTTCCAAAGCCAGATAAAAAACTTGCAAAGGTGTCCCATTCTTACTCCTATAATAGTGAGCCTCATCCAAGAGTATGATGTCAAACTTTATCCAGTAGCCCCCAGAAGAGTTAAGATACAAGAACGCGAAACAATAGAAACAATCTCAATCCCCAACACTTGGCAGATCAAAGAGCAACTGAAGCCAAAAAAATGGTATGCCAACTTACAGCTACAATTTTCTGAAAACCAATACCCAAACTGCACAGAGGATCATAATCATTGACCTTAGTAAGCATTAATAACTAGAACTCTCACCATCAACAGAAAAGCCTAAAAGATATAGGCTGCCAGCATGGACCTGAATCATCAAATCATAGAACTGAACGAAGGAAGGCACAGGTTTCTGCTTCATCTTTTATGTAATTTGAACAACAAAAAACCTGCATTTACGCCTCATCCCAACTAATTGGAATCAGCCACCATGTTCTACTCACCATTGCACATAATTAACATTTATTAAGAAGTAGAAGCAAACCAAAGTCGTCGTGTTACCCAGAAAGAAAGAATCAATAAAAGAAGGCCATTTGATACCCTTACCAAACTGAAAATGGACGCTCCAAACGAAAAATGCATATCGTGGCGCAATACTGAGATTCAACCAATTAAATAAATAGAAACGCTCAACTACCAACACAATTCACGATAACAACCCGCGCATATACCTAAAGCGAAACGGATCAGGACAGATCCATAACCAAATCTCCAACTCCAACACCGCATCATATGAAAGTAAAACCTTAACTAAAGAAAAATACCTAACGCCAGCATCTCCGACGATTCCAATTGCCATTCCAGCAGACAGCCCAGCAAGACCGCAAGCAAGACCCGACGAGAGGTGGGCATACCCATCAAAGAGATAGTAGGACTTCGCCCTAGGATTAATTCCAGTACTGATAATCACAGCTATGATCAAACCATAAATACCTAACACACCGGCCATAACGACTGGGACGATTGACTTCATCACGAGCTCAGGCCTCATAACTCCCATGGAGGCAACACCGACCCCGCTCTTGGCAGTCCCGTACGCAGCCCCCATGCCTGAAATGAGAGATCATCAGATCCAGATCGAAAGCCCTAAGAAGAGAAAGCACAGAACACAGAGGAGGGAAGGATTACAGGAGAAGACGAGGGCAGCAGCAGCGCCAAGGAATCCGAAGAACGGAGCAGTTTCATCGCCGCTGAAGCCAGCAGAAGACATTTCTGCGGGATTAGGTTTGAAGAAATCGAAATAGAGAGAGATCCGGCGATCCTTTTTATCCTCCTGTGGAATGAAAGAACGGGCTTTCGGTTCCTCTCTCTCTCTCTCTCTCTCTCTCGCTCTCTCTCCTGCAGGAGGGCAGTGGAAGACGCTCCTTCACCTCGGAGAAGGAATTTATATGGAAGGCATCTGGTGTGTCGCGAGGCACACGTTTTCCGTGCCTGCTCATCATGACTTGTACACGTGGTGGAATTTGGGCCGTTAATAGTCATGGCAATCTGTCAACCCGCTCGTATAACTTGTTTATAAATGAGTTTAGGTTAGAATTTTTAAATAAATGGGTTATGATCCGCAAACTTGTTTAATTATTTAATTAAATAAATAGATTAGGGTTGAGATTTTATAACTCGTCAACCCGTTTAGTAACACATTTAGTCTGTATAACCTCTTCAACTCGTTTAATTCATTCAACTCATTTAACTCGCTTAACTCATTAAAGTTTTATATATATATAAACTCTTTGGTTATTTTCTTTCACTAAGTCTTCCTCTAGTCACCTAATTTTTATTTTTTCACAGCTGTCATAATTTTATTTTCTTGTTACTGCCATATTTTCATTTCCCCTATGCCGAAATCACTCTCTTATCTCTCCTTGTGAGATCATCATCTACTAAAGTCTAAGCTTTCAGGTTATTTGCTATACAACATGTTAATAATTCACCAACTCATTTATTAAATGAGTTATGATTGAAATTTTCTACATGGGTTAATAAATGAATTAGGGTTGAAATATTTTAAATATGTTAGAATTAGGATTAGATCCGTTAACACCCTTAATGGGAATGCCGCTTGGATCGGGGTATCTCGCAATCGATGTCGTTGATTTCCCACATGCACATCCCCGAATGTTGTTTGGTCTTTTTATTTTATTTAAGTACCGGATGTGCCTTGTAAAAATAAACACATGGCAAGAAGGGAAAAACAATTTTATGCTCATTTTATTTTAACTATCTACTCATCTTATTTTTTTATTATTACTTATATAGTTACTTAATATATACATCATGATGTATTTTAGCTAATATACATTATGATGTATTTTAACATTCATTATTTTTATAATTAATAATATTTTTAAATTTTTTCTTTGTAAACACATTTTTCTAAGTATATTTAATATGTATACAAAATTTTATCATTTTACAATATTTTCACATATTTATTTTTTATTTTAAAACTAAGTTTTGAATGGTGAAAAATGACTTAAATATCCCTAAAATTGATGATTTTTAAAAATAAAAAATAAATATATAAAAGTATTATAAAATTACAAAACATGATAATGGATTTAATATAATTAGGAAAACATATTTATGACGAAAAATAAAATAAATAAATAAATTTTGTATTTTACTCAAAAATACACCATGGTTAATATAACCATAATCCACTAATTTTTACATATTTTTATACAATTATTATATCTATTTTATTTATTTTCTTAGTTCTCATCATTATCTTAGGATATATCACTTGTCTTTTACTTTTTCACAATTTTTTCTAAATTTTTTTACTTTTTTAATCTTATATCAAATTGACCAGAAAATAGGAAAAAGATTATGGAAAAATTGTGAAAAAATGATGTGATTTAATAAAATTATAAAGAAAATAAAGATAAAATAGATAAGATAATTATATGAAAAATGTGATAAAAATTAGAATATAAAAAATAAAAAAATGCCAAATCATCTTAAAATTAATGTAAGGACAGGTGGAAATCCCTTTAACTAGATGACACATGGACACTCATTTTAAATAAATATTTTATAGCTAAATTTGTTATTTTATAGTTAAATTTGTTTACATGTAAACCTAGAGTATGTTTGAAAAGCTTTGGATGAAAAGTTTTAGATATAAAAATTTTTGAATTTCGAGAAAATAATATGAAATAATAGGGATAATGATGATTTAAAGAGGGTGGACCTTATAGAAGGACTATTATAGGGTTGAGTCAGGCTTAATAGAGTTTTGACAAAAGGTCTAGAAGGATTACGGAGGATTTAACTAGGTTCCCAAAGGGTCAAGGAAGGTTACCAAAGAGTGTGGGAGGATTCCCAAAGGGTACGAATGGGTTCCCATAAGGTCTAAGAAGATTTTCAAAGAGTATAAATGAGTTCCCAAAGGGTCTGAGAAGAAATCCAGTAAATACAAGTGAGTTTCAAAGGATTCAAAATAAATCCCACAGGGGGTGAGACAAATCAAAAGAAAACATAAGATTAACCTGAGAGGGTTTCGTCAAAGGGATTGAAATGTTGAGAATAATTAGATAGATGGATAAGAGTTGTAGAATGAGTGAGAATCCCCATAGAGTTCTCTTTCAAGTAGGAGAAAGATCTCATACATATAGTTGTATAACATGTCTATTTTGGAAGGGAATGTTTCCGTGGTGTGGTTAATGCTCCATAATTTTAGGATGGAGCATTTCCACTTTTTAGTTCCCTAATCTGGTTAATTCTCCTTAATTTTAGGAGAGAGTGTTTATACTCTTTAGTTATTGCTCCTTAATTTTAAAAGATATTTTAGGGGTTGTTAAAAGTGGCATTTAGAACAAGTCTGAATGTTATTGTATTTATTTATGAGTTAGTTATTATAGTACACGTGTCATGACACATGTACGGTGAAAAAGTTTCCCTACACAAGCCCCCCTTGAGTTATAATTGGGAGAGGGGGTGTGATCGAGGGATATTTTTGAATTTTAAGTTTGAATATTTAAATTTTGAATTTAATACATTAACTTTACTATGTAAGTCCCGAGATCAAACGACTCTTGTTATAATGATAAGTCCAGATTTATGTGTACGGTCAAGTATTTTATGGGTTTATTGCCGTTTGTTCTATGTTCTTTGAGTCAAAGTTTTTTCATCATTGGAGCCTTTTTTTCTTGTGTTGCTATTGTGAAAGACATGGAAATTACAACTATCGAGCGTTTCCAAAATTCAAAGGACAGTGACCAAGATGTTGAGAATTAGAAACCCAATTTGTTGGCTGCATTGCATGAAGGAAGGCTCCGTCAGTCATATGAAACCTCAAGACACATAGATATGGTTCTGCCATCTTTGTTGGATGGACCAAAGAGGCATAGGCCAAGTCATTTAGTTATTTTTGATGATATATTATTAGTAGGTATGTCAATTCCTTTTTTTAGTGGGTACAAGACGTCATGACCATGTATAATATTTGTCCTACAAAATTATCTTCAAATTTATAATATTAGTTACTGATGTTCAAATATTTGAATAGACTTGTGGAGATGGAAATGAATTGGTGGGTCTTTTGTGCGTTTACTGTATTGGTAAAAATAAGGAATTTTATTATATATCATTTTACTCAAACGAATGATATGCCAAAAGTAATTGGTAAGGATTCATTTTACTTAGGTTTGAGAGAGGAGTAATGGGGGTCCCAGACGAGTGAAATTATAATTTTGAGAGTAAAAAAGATCTATTACTGCTAGAGGATATAATTGTTATTGAGAAAATAAAAGAAGTCGCTAAGGAGCAAACGGTAGATGTGCGAAAGAGGAAAATGTTAAAGGTTGGTATGATTTTTGTAAAGGGTAGAAAGGATGGCCTAGTTGAGGCAGTGGCAAGTAGAGTTGCCTCAAGGGGAGGAAGAAGATTGAGAAGAGAAAGGTATAGCAAGGTAGTTATTCCTAGTAAAGGAAGGGTGTTGTAGAGGAAATAGTGAAAAAAGTAAAGCTGGAGAAGGGGTCATTATCGAAGGCATTTGAGAGGGAGAAGAATTTTGTCATGGTTGTAACAGAGCAGCAGGAAGAGCATTGAGAGGAAAGATGCAGGGGGGTATTGTTGATTTGACGGAGAAGGTAGTGACTTTCGATAAAGGAAAGGAAGGGTCTACGAATAGATTAAGAGCAGAATGTGGGCTTCACCGAAGGCGTCTAATGTTAAGAGTACTGCTGTTGTGGTCATATCAAAGGTGCAACCCTCTAGTGCAATTCCTGAGATGCCGAAATTATACATGTCTTGGCATGTTTTTAAAGATTCTGTTGCAGATATTATTGGTGTATGTTCTCAAATTTTAAAAGGGGCTACCATTTTGTCGGAGAGAGAAAGATAAAAAATGAAACAATGGAGTTTTCTTGGAGCCAAATTATGAGATGTCTAAAAAATTGGACATGTTGAAGAAAGATTATGAAGAAATTGTGAAGAAGGGAGATACAAAACTTAAGTCAACGCAAGTGAAATTATAAGATAGATGTGGTGAAGAGAACTTTCCATAGAGGTTATGCTGAGTGCATTACTTGTGTGCTGAAAATAGATCCCAATTTTGCTATGGAAGTATTAGCAAAAGCGTCCAATGACAAAGATGCAACTGAAAGTGAAGATGAGAAATTAGAAGATACGGATTAGATTTTTTTTTAGAGAGAGAGAGAGAGAGTGTGTGTGTGAACTTTGTAAGTTGTATCAGCTAATGTATTTTGGGTTCAAATGCAATTGAAATTGAAGTATTTGTACTTGTGTGAAAGACTTTTTATTGGTCTTTGTTTTGGTAATCACAAGAGGTTATGAGGGGTCATAAAGAGGAGCATTCCATTGGTAAGTGTTAATAAAGGACATAAAGGGTTTGTTTGACTAGTAACTGCAAGGAGCCTTTGTTAAAATCAAAGGGTTCCTTTATTTTGGTTGTTGTAGAAGGGCCTTTAATGGCTACTATGGTGACTCTTTGTTGGTGGTTATAGAGAGACTTTTTGTAAACTCAAAGGGTCCCCTTGTTTTGTAGCCGGAGAGGGGCCTTTGTTCGATTTAGAAGTCCTTTTCTTTTGTGGCTTCGGCTCAAAAGGTCCTTTTGTTTAATGGCCACATCGAGGCCTTTGTTCAACTTAGAGAGTCCATTTATTTTGTGGCCACAAATGGGCCTTTGTTGGACCGAGAGTGTCCTCTTCGTTTTACGGCTGCAGAGGAGCCTCCGTTAGATTGAGAGTGTCCCTTTGTTTTATGGCCTCAAAGGGGCTTTATGTGTAGAATTTTCGTAAATGTTGTATATTCCATATTTGTAGAACTATTGTACCATCCAAGGTTTTTAATCCATATGTGTATCACCCGACCCATATGGAAAAAAATAATAATAACAGTGATAATAAAAGGGAGGAAAGAGTTGGAACAAACCAACGAGGAGAAAAAAGAGAAAAAAATGAAAGAGAGAAAAGAAGGAGAAGGAGAAAGGAAGGAAGGAAGGAGGAGAGGAAGGAAGGCAAAGAGGGAGAGCTTGTTGCCGCCGTCAACGTGCAGCTGCCCACGTCACCGGTCGCCGGAGGTAAGGAAGAAGTGAGTTATTTTATTGGTTTTTTGTAATTTTTGCCCAAATCATGCTAGAAACATAATGATTTTGCTAAAATGTCTTAGATAAACATATATAAAAGTAAAATATACGAATTTGGGTAGTAGGTTTAGTTATTTAGGAATTTAAGAGTTGAAATGGGTAGGTTTTGATTTTTATCCCTAAATATAGATGGAAAACTATGATGCTTTGAATAAATTCATGGCTAGAATGATATTTGGAATTTAAATCATGAAAATGGAATGCCAAAATAAAGCCTAAGTGTAAAATCAAAAATTCAAGAGTGTTAAATCTAAATTTTCTTGTTCCAAATCATGATATAATAGTTACAAATGCTATTAGGATACGTTAATTATAGATTAATATGCCCAATTTGAGGTAGAAAAAGAAATAATAGAATTTTCCACAACCCATGAAAATTGGACAACCTCAAAAACATAGTTTAAACATAGGGCTTTTATAATATTTAGCCTAAACATTATTTATGGGTAAATTTTAAGATATTTGGAGAGTCAAAAATATAATTAAAAAATTATAAAGAATTATGCTAAGTTGTAGATAAGGTACAGGTGTCGGGATTTTATACAAAATTGTTAAATAGCCAATTCACATAGTATAAGAGTGATTACATAGGTTTTAATATGCCTAACATATATATTTAACTTTGACATTTAATGGATGGGAAAAACTATAAGCGGAGTAAATGCCTTAAATGGTCTACATAATTTTAGAAGTAAGGTAAATAACATTGTAATTAAAATGAGGATTTACATAAGAATGTTTTCCTCATCAAAGGAGTCTTGGGGACTCTTTTTGAGAAATGAAAGCTAAAAATTAGCTTTTAAACCAATGCATTTTTAGACATTAAAATTAAGATGCAATACATGGTGATTTAAGTGAATGTTTAACCAAAATCGTTAATTTTGATAGGAAAATAAAATGAGAAAGTGGAAGACAACTTAAGATTTTGAGGTAAGCAAACTTTTCAAATTCAATGAATTGTTGTGATAAAAATTTCTATTTTGTCACTTACTTCGAGAAATTATGTTTGTAAGAAATGTTAATGTTATGCTTTTATATGTTTCATTAGAAATATGTGCAAATCAAGTCATTTTTCATAGGTATTCTAATTAAATTTTATACAAACAATAAAAATATTTGAGAATGGTCATTACCCTATTTTCATCATTTATATATATTATATGTATGTATGCTGTTAAAACATGCTTTTGAACTTGATTTTTAGAAATAAATCTTTTCTTTATGATTAGTTGAGCAAACTCCTTTCATGACATAGATGCATATGATCATTTCTGTGAATGGAATCCATATATGAGAATGAATGTAAGGCTTTACCAAGGTTGTAATTAGACGGGTAGTCCGTATTTGATGTTGCCTAGTTGGTGCGTCCGATGTATGGGTGGGTGATCACTTGATAAATATCATCTACCAAAAAGAAAATTATGTCATTGAATGATACATGTTATGATTGCACTTTATCATCATGCATATATAATATTTTCATTGAGATTTTCACGATTTTCTCTTTAAATGACGCTTGCTTACTGGGTTCTTTGAACTCACTGTTTTTATTAAATAGTTGCAAAATATTATGAATTCAAGAGCTATGAAAACATTCCTGGAAAGATAGGCAGTGAAGTAGATAATTCTATGAACTCTTATATGTTTGAAGTGTGATGTAATAAACTAGGCCCTAGAAGTGATAGAATTTATTTGAGATCTCTGAAGGATGGTTTTTTTTTTTTTTATGTATTGGTGTGAATTGTATATATATGTTTTGTGTATATCGTGGAAGGTATTAGAAGTATAGTTTCTATTTTTTGTACTTATGTGAGTTGTATGGATATATGTATTGTCTATGATGAAGGAATATTTAGAGCATGGGTGAATATGATGTGAATATAATAAATTTGTGAAGAAAAGGAGATGATTATGTTTATGAAAAAGTGAAACAGGTTAATTCTTGTTGTAAAAGATTATGTGATGAATGTTTGTATTTAGAGAATATTCTAATTACAGATGAGATGCAATATTTGGTGTATAAACGCAAGCCAGGTTATAGACTTTACCACTTTTAAAAAGATTCCTAACATAAAATCCTATGACAAGCTGGACGTATAAAGTTGTCATAGGTGGGAGTGCTTTAATGTGTCTCATTGTTATAGGAACAAATGATCCAAAGAGAGCTATTCCAATTTGAAAAAAAAGTTGTTGGGTAATATTCGTAGGCAAGTTACCTTTTTTCAAAAAAACTAAATTGCCATTAAATTTTGACATGGTTTTTAACTTTGTTGTATTGGTTTGCTAATTGTTGTTGGAATAATAACATTCTTTTGTTCGCTATGTCTCTAAGTTCATTACTGAAATTTAAAGATTTAAATGGATTTTTTTATTGTTTTCCTCATTTATATGAGTGGTTCTAAAATTTTCATTTATGACTTCAATGGTACGACAATTTCAGTTCCAAGTAATAGTTCAAAGGGAGTTCTACTAGTATTTTTTCTAGGGGTGGTGTTGTGTGCTATTATAAATATTCTATTCGCTCTTTCGACTTGTCTTTTAACTTGTGATAGGCTACAGAGGCGAATGTGTATGTTATATCATTACTTTGACAACATTCTCTAAATTGTTTATTATCAAACCATATCAGAGATGATAATTTTGGGTAGACTATGTTTGATCCTATAAAAAGATAATAATTTGATTGGTTGTGATGTTACTTAAAGATTTTGCTTCTAATCATTTATAGAAGTAGTTAATAATAACTAATATAAATTTTTATTGTTTTGGAGCAAGAGGTAAAGGGCCTATAAGGTCTATGCCCCATTATTGGAATGGTTAGGCCTTCTGAATATGGTATAATATGACAAAGGAGGTTTGGGAAGCATTGATGTAATTTTGACATTATTTTCAAGTTTGGACATAGTGTTTTGCATCCTTTTGAATCGGTTGTAAAGATCTTCAATAAAGGCGTCTTCGGTAAAAGGTAAACTTTTTTGCTCGGTTGAGCAAATTTTTTTTAGATTGGGTTAGAGGGTAAGACAATGTGTACAAAAAAATTTATCTAAGGGTTAGTACAATGAGCTTTTAATTTCAAAGATAGTATGTATTTGTATAGGAGTAGGATTAAATTGTTATAATAGGCAAATGAGTATTAGTTTATTAAAATAGAGGCTAGATGCTAGTTTGGGGAGATATCAACCTCAATATTTTTTATTCTTAGGATTTTTTTTTACTAATGAAAGATAGAAGTTGAGAAGTTAGAAGTTTGCAAAATGACTAAGTAGTTAATCATATCCCTATCTTTGGCATTATAAGAACCTAGCATTTGATCGGCAACCCATTTAAAGGGTGCGTTTGGAAATTCGCAAAAGTTGTCAAGTTAAAATTTTTATCTAAAACTTTTCACTCTCATAACTATATTTTTAAATTTTTTTTACACATATTTCTATACAACAACTCTACTTTTCAATCATTTCTACACAACTACCAATACAACTAATTTATTTTAAATTTATTCTCTTTACTCATCATTACTCCTACAATATCACATCATTTTCTAATAATTTAATAATTTTTACATAAAAAACTTTCCATCAAAAGTTTTCTAACTTTCCAAACACACCCAAAATCAAAAGATAGAATCACATCTTTTACCTAGAAGTATTGAAGGATTTGGCCCATAGTATTCGGCTATGTTGTTAGATGTGTGAAAGTCAAATTGTATGGTATCAAACGAATCTCCTCTTGATCATGAATGACCATGCTAGCTCCACCACTCTCTTTGTTAGAGGATTCATATTTGAAAAGCTTGTATATGAAATTGTAGACAAAAGATTTTTTTTTCTTGCTAGGTGTCTATTTTTTGTAAAACCTATTAAAACATAAACCAAGAACTTAAACTTTTATAGTTTGCATAGGCTAATTTCGAATTGCAACAAATTTATTGCTCATTTCAGATAGCAACTAGAAGTATGTGGCCTTTAAAACAATTTTTGAAGAGACATGTTAGCGTAGACAACAATAACATGAAATTAAAATTAAGAACAAAGTTTCTTTGAAGCCAATAATAAAGTAAGCAGATTTTTTTAATACAAAAAATTTAATTCAATGTTATTCAATACTGGAATAATATAAGAAATTGGCTCCTTTCAAAGAAAGAATTACCCATATAAGAGCACTCACATTATTACCATTGTTTGGGATGTCTCCTCATCCAATATTGTTATTGTAGCCATGAATATTTTGAATTTTCCATGGGAGACGAGAGCGTCTTCATTATGACCTGGACTTCCAAATAATCCCTCGTGGTGTGGAGAGTTACAAGGAGGAATTGCCATTTTAGATATTTGCCAAAAAGAAATTGAGGGCGTAAGTAAACAATAAAATGATGTCATTTCCACAGACGATGCAAAATATAAGAGGGCAGATCTTACAGAGGGACTTCAAATGGTTGAATCGAGCTCAATAGAGTTCTCATAAAATGTCTTGAAGGATTCCAAAGGGTTTAGCTAGGTTTTCAAATAGTCCAAGAAGGTCCCTAGAGGGTGTATAAGGATTCCCAAAGGGTACGAATTGGTTCCTAGAGGATTTGAGAAGATTTTCGAATGGTATAAATAGGTTTTTAGAAGGTCCGGAAAGAAACTCAGTAACTACGAATAAGTTTTAGAGGATCTAGGACAAATCTCAGAGTGGGTGAGATGAACCTTAGAAGGTTTTGTCAAAGGGGTTGAAGTGTCGAAAGATAATTAGATAGATGGATGAGAGGTGAAAAATGAGTGAGAGTCTAAAGTTCTCTTTCAGGTAGGAGAAATGACAGTCCATTTTGGAAGGAAACGTCTCTGTGGTGTGGTTAATGCTTCTTAATTTTAAGAGAGAGTGTTTTCACTTTTTAGTTACCTTGTGTGGTTGATAATCCTTAATTTTAGGAGGGAGTGTTTCCGCTAGTTAGTTAGTGCTCATTAATTAAAGGAGATATTTTAGGGGTTGTGTGAGTCAATTATTGCAGTACACGTGTCATGATACATGTACAGTGGGGAAGTATCCTTACAATGATGAATAAAAAAAATAAAGATAACAGATAGGTTAATTATATGAATAGTTGTATAAAAATGCTTGAAAAGTAAGATAGTTATATACAAAGACGTGCAATATGATTTTAAAATAAGCTAGTGGTGAAAAATAAAAAAAAAATTTACATTAAAAATTTTAATTTGAAAAATTTTAGGATTAAACAAATATACTCTTAAATAAATGTTACGACTTTCGTATTATTTACAATTGTGTCTGGATCAATGTATCCAACTTTTTTTTAGTGTAGATTTGGAAGGACCAGTGTATCCACTTAAATAATAAAGAAAAATAAATTATACATGCATTTCAAAATCGGATAAATTAAATCTATTTAAACCTACCACTTGAACTATGAACCCAGCAATACATAGTTAAATCTACCACTTGAACTGAGTTTGCCTGGAACCATTCAAGAGACTGCCTAATACCATTAAATCTATTCAAATAAATTTTCAATTTTAAAAGGTATTAGTCAAATAAAAGTATACATTAAGCTATCAATTATTCACTAGTGAAATATCTATTTATTTAATTTGAAATATATTAGTCAAAATTTTAAACTTTTGTTCTTATTAAAAAGGGTTATGAATTCTGATGGGTGAGTGGGCTTTTCAATGCAACACTTTCTTTTTTATTTTAATTTTTTAAAAAATATAAATCATTTATAAGGTCAACAATCACTTTTGTTTAGGGGTGTTAATGTCATAATCAATTGGCTCGTCTAACTCATTTATAAAAGAGTTTAGGATTTTTAAATAAATAAATTATAATTAGCCAACCTGTTCAACAATTTCATTAAATAAACGGATTAAGTTAAGATTTTATAAACCGTCAACCTGTTTAACCCATTTAACTTGTTCAACCGGTTTAACTCACTTAACCCATTAAAGTATAATATATATAAATCTCATGGTTATTTTTCTCCTTTAAGTTTTACTCTCATCACTTATTTTTATTTTTTCGCTGTTGTCCTAATTCAACTTTTCCTTTAGTATTATATTTTCATTTCTTTTAAACAAAAAATACTCTCTCACCTCTCTCTAGGAGATCACCATCTGCCGAAGTCTAGGCCTTCAAGTTATCTGTTATACAACTTGTCAACCTGTTTATTAAATGAGTTATAAATGAGTTAGAATTAAAGTTTTAAATGGTTTAATAAATAAATTAGGGTTAAAATATTTTAAATGGGTTACGATTAAGATTAGATTCCAACACGTCTAACCTGATCCATTAACACTCCTACTTTTATTAGATGCTTATATGTTTTAAGAACTTAGCAGCTTTTGAGCATGAATCTACAACTACTAAAATTAAAAATAAATATATGATAAAATTACTTTTTAATATGTGATATTTGGCAATATAGAAATTGCAGGTAGATAAATAGAAATGATTCTGTTAACTCGGGCTAAGCAAATGAATTTCTTTGTCTATCTCAAAAAAATCTATTTACAACACTTTTTAAAAATATTTTGATCTTTAAAACATCTTTTTAAAATTAAAAAAACAAAGTGTGCATGTACACATGGGTTGGATTATATATTTATAATAACCCTTTTCAAAAATAAGCCTATCATATATATATATATTAACCTAGTTTCTTAAGTTGATTTGTGAATTTAATGCTGAGTTGGTTTTGACATGTGACCTTAATTTCCGTAGACACCAACTCTATTTTTAAAAAACTTTGATACTGTCACTCCGTTGTTACTCAAATAAGTAACAACTGAGTGTATTTGTGTTTTTTACTTTTTTTTATTTTTATACTTAATTGGTATACCAAATTTTATCATTTATAAATATTTTGTGTATATATATATATATATTTAAATTTCAAAGATAAAAAACTTTCCCTCTTCTCACCCATTTGAGCTCTTTGTTTTTATGGGTATTTTTACAAGCATCTCAACTGATATTACAATTAAGCTATGAGATATTTTTACAAATTTCACATAATATTCTAACAAACATTTGATAATACCATTAATTTCTTTATACCGTGGGCACTCATAATAATAAAAAGGCTGTTGTCACCACATTCATGCTACTGTTGTTACTGTTGTTACCGGGGATGCACCCATTTTTGAATAAAGGGAGAATGTCACTCCGTACAATTGAACCCACATCCTCATGTATTGCTGCCCATGGAGTTACCACTGGTCTAATGCCTAACCAAAAAATGCTACATCTAATAAGCTATTATATACCACCTGCGACTAGCGTAAGTATTAGGGGCATGGTCTCCTTAGATGCATGTTCTGGTTTCAACGGGGCATAAGGGGTTGTGCCCCCCCTTTAGTGATTTATGGGAGTTGTGTTTACCTTGCTAAATTGTGGGAGTTTATCTCCCATGTACACCATAAGATATGAAAATTTACTTGGGTTAAATTTGTAAACTACATACCTTTAAAAAAGCTATTTTATGAAAAAGGCTTTAGCATGAACTCTGATGTTACAACCAAGAGCACTTATATTCTTCCCACAGTTCTCTCATAAGAACTCTCAACCGGCGATTCCATCACCCCTCTCCCGCTGCATCTTCCTTTCTCCCCTTCCTTTGCCCCAGCTCGAATCACCTCTCTCCCGACGATCTCTCATTCCACCCCTTTGCTATATCTCCTCCACCCCTCTCGCTTCCCGTCTTTCTAGCTAGGGTTTTTCTCCCACTCTCTGGCACCTTCTTCGAAGGAGAAATTCTAAGAAAGCATCTTCTATTCAATTCATAGCACCTCTTCTCCACCTCATCAACCTTGACAGCCGCTACTGTTGCTTTTGCATCTTAGCCGTTGAAAGAAAATCTAGGTTTCGACTTGTTCATCTAGGTGGGGAGATTACATGTGCGCGAAGGTGGCGAACCGACGTGATTCTAGCGAGTATGTCAGATTTCATACTAACGGCGGTGGAAGAAACAAGGAGGAAGAGGGCAAGGCGTGACAGGTGGGCAGTTGAGGGGCGGAGATGACAGCGATGGTGTCGGCTTTGGAAAGGGTAGTGGCAGGGGAGCCATCAAGGGGTCTGGGGCGGGGGATTTGGGTTCAAGCATGATGAAGATGGCTCGCTTATCGTCGTCCTTTTCGTATTCGTCCAAGTTGTGGAGCAGGAGCAGGAGCAGGTAGAAGCGAGGATGGTAGGAAGAGAGCCTCCACTTCAACGAGTCTTTGATGAGGTATCCAAGAGGACTGGGATTAGGAGATCAGTTCCAGAGTTTTCAACGAGAATCATCCTCCCTGAAATGTGAATTTTTAATTTCCTTTTTCCCTCCCTCCCTTCTTTCTTGTCTCACATGCAATAATAGCAATAATGACAATAATTTTCATTTCTCATTTGTGATAATGTTTCATTGGATTTTCAACATCTCATGACGTACGGTCAAGCAATTCTATATGTGGTACAACTAAAGAAAATATCAAAACTTCCTTTAAAAAAAGAAGAAGAAGAAGAAGAAGACATCAAAACAAAAATGATTTTGAGGATCGTAATGATCTATGTGAAAATCTTGTGTTTGCAACTATCGGTAAAGTAAGCTCTTGCAAATTCAGCAGTGACGATGCTTTTTGAAATGGTTTATCTATTTTGCCTATTGGATTGTTTTGGAGAAATAGTTTTTCAGTTTGATTTATACGAGCTTATGTTTGGAATAAAGGGCCAGCTACATATCATCTGCTTGGAATGGTTTGATGATTATGAGCTTTTTTTCTGACGCTTTATCATTTTCAAAAACTATGGCTTTGTTTCGATATTCACGGACAAGAGTTAACTTCTTGAATAAATCTGCCCCTTTTGTGACATCAACCTCATATAAATTTGAGGATATTAATAAGAAGAATAATGAAAAGGATGAATCAATCAGAAAACAGGGTAAGAATAAAGGCAGTTTGGACATTGAGCGTGAAAAGTCTTTTAAAAGTTATGTTGGTTCGTACATATACAAGTTATGTTGGTTTGTACGTATACATCGAGTGTAACATAATTTACAAACAAATTAATCTTTTATAAAACAAGTTATTTTATGATAATCTAAACGAGAAGAAAATGAAGATTGACCTCAATTAGATTTATAACCTGAATATGCTAGATATGAGATAGTTTGAAGGGAAATTGCAGTTGTTATTTTTGGTTAATGCAGAGGCTTTTTCTTTAGAATCAGTTTTCAATCTGCTATGCCAATGAAATTTTTTTAAAAATTTGCTGCATGATTACTAGCTATTGAAAACATAGTTAGAATATGTGAGTAGGCAAATAGTCATAAATTTTTAAATATTTGAGTTTTGAAATTTTAAATAGAATGCCTTGTTGAAATCTTTTAAAGTAGTTGTATTAAACATTTCCTAATATTAAATATGAGTTATAATCTAATGTAACTCATGTGCTTCTTTGTTTTTAATTTTAGAAAATTAAAGATCTAAACCAGAGATAACGTTTATTTATGTTTATGATGTCAAAAGTCACTTATATTGAAAATTTTGATTTTATTTTTATTTTTAATATTAATTGATAATTGTATATTCATTCTTGCAAGGTTTTAAGTTAATAAAATGCATAAGTTACAAATTAAATTTATTTTCTGTATTCGCAAGGATTTGCTCTAGCTAGATTTGTGGAAGTGAATGAACTAAAACCTTTTTTAAAAAGTAAATTACAAGGCACATCATGTCAGTTCTCTTTTTTTTTAGTCCATTTGTTTTCATGTATATTTTAGCTATTGAATTGGAATAATCTCCTATTTGGTTTTTTGTCATATTTGGACATACGCATGGAATGAATGGACCGTCACATCTGATAGCGCATAAACTATTCTGATTAGGTTTATTATCTTGATTGAAATCGATTGGCTGAGCATGTTCTTTCTAATTGGAGTGTATGAATCCCACTGCTGCACCATTAGAGTCATTTGTTTTTAATGTTTCAGGAAGACAGTCATTTGGTTAAATGCATGTGTGAGTAAAAACTGATTGTATCCGTTTGTTGGATGGATTGCATCTGCATTAGAGGGAATATCAACCAGTTCTTAAATCATCTGCAATGAATCTTGTTGTTGTACTTCAAACCATGTAGTTTTCAGCATTGCAACTTCATTTATGCTACATCTTTCACTTTTACAATCATTAGGCATGAATTACGAGCTGATCTAGATCACTTGTTCGGCAAATGGCTAAGGACTTCGGTTGCCACCAACTCTATGACACATCTATTTTGAAATTTCTATATGTCTAGATTTTACATCATTTTAAGCTAGGAACTTTGCTTCAGATCATCATAATGAATAATTAATATCTTGAATGCATGTTTTTAGTTTGTTCATTTTCCATAAGAAACATTTATCACTAGAATAACATGTTTAGCCACTTCCGAGAGATTAGAAATCTTGAATTCATTGGCCCATACTATTGGACCGATGGCTTAAATGAATTCAATTGTTGTCAGCTTCTTGATATTCCTGTTTTGAATTTCTAGACATCCATAGTTTAGCTCCTTTTTTGTGTTAGAATCACCATTGATGGATCAATGTAGTAAGTAGTTGACAACATGAATGTTTATCTGTTTTATTGGCATGATTGAAAGAATAATGTGATTCTTGCAATATATTTGTAAATAACACATATGGGTTTGAATGAATATCATTTACCTTAAAGAAGTTTGTGCTTAATTAATCTATTATAGTTGTATATATCTGTTTTATCAGATGGGATGAACTCTTATGCAAAGTAATTCTCCATTTGGTTTATGCCAACTCTCTTGGAATAATTGATGCTAAATGACATTATCAGTCATCTTGTATAAGTGCTAACATCGTCATTGCAGTTTGAATCATGTATTCACTCCCCCCGAAAATATAGATTCCAACTAGCTGGGGAAGAATCTACACGGCGATATATATTTCATTGTAATTAGACATCCTAATGCATTATATTTTGTAGATCTTAAGCCAACAGAAGGATTTTCCCTTGCTTCTTTCGCTCTCTTTTTCCCCAATACATTGCTTAGTGGTTGGATTCTTTTCTGTTTGAAATTGAGAAGGGGCTAGAGTCCACATTTCTCAATTGGTTTAATGTAGGTCATTTCTGTTTGAAATTGAGAAGGGGCTGAAATCCACATTTCTCAATTGGTTTAATGTAGGTTGTTTCTGTTTGAAATTACATGGGATGGTAATTGTCGTTGATGGTAATTATATAAATGTATTTTTCGTGTCTTGGGAGTCAATCAGTTTAAAACTGCATGGGATGGGAGAATGATAATTTTCAAATCTTGGGTGTCAATCAGCTTAAAATGGGGCTAGTTCATAGTGAATTTTTACCATTAAGCTTAAAAAAATCCATTTATAACATACTTAAATTTCAAACTGATAAGTTCTGCTTCAATGGAACTGGCTTAGAGTTAAATCCGTTCGTTGAATATTATTTCAGTAATTTGATTGCTGATGAATTTCATTTATTTGATGCATAAAAACGTTTTTCTGTTAATAGTATAAATTGTTGCTGAAATTATATTGTAAATGTCGTTTAATTGCAGTGGTATATAATGTATACTCTGTCAATCTAGCCCATATACCATCTAGGTTCAATAGATTTATGTGCAAGAAATTGTCTAGGTATATAATGGGCTATTTATTGCTTTCAAGGGTTTATTTATAGTTTATTTGATGCAGTTTCTTTCTGATAATTATATTTTAAAAAATTATGTGGTCTATTTGCAGGCACACTAAATCTTAGCCATTGATCAGAGCTGCACGCAAGCATTTTCCATCTTCTAACATAGGCGGTGGGACGTGAAGCGGATTAAAGTGCTCCATTCAGGGCCGTTCGTAGCAAATCATATTGATCATCAGAGGTTGCAGATGGAGAACAAACGCAAGCTTCAGCCGTCATCTCCAGAATCCCAAAATCCATCAGCAGCATCGTCACTAATTTCTTCTCGAAATCAAGCAGCGGCACTCTGAATTTCAACTTCTTCCATCCATCTGTTGCCGAAAAACATATTTGTTTTTAAAATTTTTTACGTGAATATTTATTTTACTTATATATTATTTTTACGTTGATTATTAATTTTATTATTTTACGTATGTTGTTATTTTAGATTTTTTCGCAAACAGAGTGCTTCTATGGAACCCCTCTTCTACGTAACCCTTTCCATTTTGAATATATAGATGATTAATGGAAAATCTATTTCATCTATTGTATTTAGTATTATTTACAGTACTATGGAAAACCTTTTCATTTGTATATGGGCACTTTCAACAAACATATAAAATGAAGGTAATAAAATAATTTAATATTAAATTAATTTTTAAGTAGTATTTTTAAAATCTAAACTATCTAAAATATTATAAATATGTAGATAAATAGTCTTGTAAAATATTGTTACATTCTAATATATATGTGAATGAATTTAAGTATTTTTCTTAATTTACACATGAATGTATCTATATTTAAGCAAATGTAATCTATGTATATATAGGATTTGGATGAAACTTAAGTTTCTAAGCTAAATAAATAATGTTAAATATAATAAATACATTGAATTTTCTTTCAAACATCAAAATTGCAAAAATTGAAGGGATTATATAAGACCGTTTTTATGTAACCAAGTTATATGGAAGCGGACTTATATTACAAATATGCTTACAACATTTATAAAATTTACGAGTGAATCTCTTATCTTAAAAGGCATTTTTGTCATTTTACAAAAAATTCTAACGACATCTTCTTTCAAGGAACACATTCATAATTTTATACAATTTGAGGCATATTTACAATTTCGGTAAGCATATGCAATATTAGTCAAAATTACTAGGAGCGTGATTTAGTGCACCCAAGTGCATCGCTAACCTATTTTTTTATCCTTTTTTTTTACTTTTTTTTTTTGAATTTTTTTTATAGAACTGTTAATTTAAGTTTATTTAATGTATATTAATTTTTACCATTTTTGAAAATTTTTAAATTTTTTAAAATCAATGATAGTTCCATAATTTATGAATTATGAAACTATCATTGATTTTAAAATATCTAAAAACATATTTACTAATATCTAAAAATGATAAAAATTAATACATGTTAAATACCCATATATTAACAATTATATAAAAAAATTTAAACAAGTTAAATAGGCACAAGTGCACTGAAGCTAAGTACACTAAAAAATTGTACTTAAAAATAACCCATATAAGTATTGAAAACCCAATACTTGCCAGGAAATTTATGGGAGTATTTACATCCAAAAAGTGCTAGTGGAAAGCCACCAAGTCGTCAGCCTGGAGGTAGACAGCCTGGTGCTAATGCCCGCAGCCCCATGGGCATCGGGTAGGCGTTTTGGTTTTTTCTTTTCTTTTTTTTTAAAAAAAAAAGTGCCAATGGAAAAACCAAGTAGGAGTGAACTGCAGTCAGCAATATCTTAAAGACGGTTCGCAACTTTCACATCGTACAAACAGAATGATCATAGGCATACACTGGTGAATTGCCATGCAAACAGGTGCATCTGTCGTTTTATCTGAAATTAAACAGACTGAATCATTGCTCCCTCATGGCTAACAGAGTATGCTTTTCTGTAATTGCCACCGGATTTCAATAAAAATGCAACGTACATGCTATGAACCAAAATAAAGATAAGAGGAGAAGAATTGAACAAAGAGTGGTTGAATTGATTACAACAATTTTTTTAATTGATTGCAACAAAGAAACATCGAAAATTCCATGGATTTCATCAAGAATCGAAGCTGAATTTATAGTAATATTAATACATTGACCAAACTTACATCAATCTGAAACGGACCTTTGTTGATTCCTCCATCAAACAATCGTAATTCAAAAGGGGTGGCTTTCTTTTTTTTTACCTTCACTTTTTTTCCTTCATTGTTCCCAACACAACAGTTTCGATTCCATCAAAAAAATAAATAAACACAAACACACGCACACCAGTTTCAAGATTTCTCAACAGCCTGTTTCAACGAAGTACGGATACAAGGGAGACAGCCACCAGCTTTTTAGGAGTTGGAAAACAGGTGTTTGTAACTCGTCCACAAAAGAGATTCCAAGTTAGTCGCTTAGTAATGCAAAGTGAAGGGTTTAGGCACCCTTTTTTTTTTATTACACGTAGACTATGGAGCACTTGCTCCACCCGGGATTTGATACCGGTTCATGGGCATGAAAAGCCCGCATGACTACCACGGCGCCAACAGCGCTGGTGTCGGGTTTAGGCACCCTCTGCGTCCTAAGAACGGGTTCCAATAGGTGTTTGCTAATTTTCTTTTACCCCAAATAGATTATGCAGTTTATTTCAGTTGGTTTAAGCATCCCAAACAGTTTGTAAGCCATGAAAATTACATTTTCGTGTCCAAATATATATATAATACTCTGGGCACGATTTTCATGTCAAACAAATTGAGAGCAGCAATTTAGCTTGAGATTCGAACGGCTTCCAAGTCAAAATGATTTCATGCATGCGTAACTAATGGCAGCGCTTTTTATTCACACATAATCCAAACAGAAGTTACAAGATCAGTCCTCCGAGCCATCAAACGGATTACAACCCTCTTCATTTACAGATGATCAAAACAGCAGCTACAAAAATGAGTTCTCCAAATCATCAAACAGATTACAATGTACGAACTCAAATTTTGGTATTTTCCAAGCTGCTTTTGGCAAATCATATTTAAAGCAAAGGTTCAGCAGGAGAAATGGTCTATCCAAAAGGAAGCTATGGAAGGATTATCTAACAGCAGGCATCTATACAAAACCCAGGCAGTTTATTTCTAATGAAAATTATTTCACGGAACATTTCTTGAAAAAAAAAAAAACGGAAATACAAAAGCAAAAAATAGGGCTTCAGCACATTTTATATAGGATAGACTCGTTAAACTAAAATGAACTTGAATATTATTAAACAGAAAACCAAAACACACACACACACTGGACTTATAACCACATAACCACTTAAGCAGAAATCCAAGCATTGTATTGCTGATATGAATTATTCAAATATAAACTAAAAAGCAGAGAGAATGCAACACGTGGGGCGTAAACTCAAAACTGTTTCAGGCTAAGAGAACTTGTATAATCAGAATCAATCCCTCTAGTGACTGGACAGGGGATCTTAGTGTCTTATTGTTAATCGGGCTATTCAATGAGAAGAATAAAAACAGATAGGAAACAACTTAAATATAAAATAAAAATGAAATAAAAACGTTATAAGTCAGATATGCAAACACCAAACAATATATAACTAGACAAGAATTCAAAACAGATACATAGTACTACTAAACAGTGACTGAAACTCATGAACACGTAATTAATATAGATAAGCAAAAAAATTACAACGGATTGCTGACGAACATTTAGCCAGGACCTTTTCCATGCATAGACTTAAAAGAAGACGAAACAGATTATTCGAACTCATCTGAAATCAAAAAAAAAAAAAGAGGATTGAATCAAACTGATCAAGACCAAGTAAAACTAGAAACTCTGTTCATACAAATCAAAATGAGTGGATTAAAACAGCAGTATTAACGGATCGGTTTCAAGATACCACCCAAACTCATACACGAAGCCCTGGCTCTCAGTTCGGTTAATAATAATAATGGAAGCAAAACCAAGAACACTGGAAGGCTTAGACGGGGATGGAATGGAGTGTTTATACCTGCTCAAAAACAAATCCAAAGTACCCTCTTGCTTCGATTCAACAAATGAGAGATATCAACTTGTCGCTGTTTCCGGCAATGACCGAGGGAGGAGACGACTCAAAAGCTCCACCAAAAAGACACCAATGCAAAAACAGCAGGCGAAGAGTCCCCATCATTTCCACCTCTCTCTCTCTCTCTCTCATTTACAAATATCAAATTCATACTCAACCTCTCTCGGCCATTACCTTCTCATTGACAAATATCCAATTGACACCTAAGTTTTCAAAATGCCCGCAAAGTTACATGCTTTCAAAATGCCGATTAAAACTCAAAAGTACTATAAAATGGCAATAAAAACACTCAGTTCTTCAAAAATGCCAAAATGCCCCAAATGCCACAAATTGCAAACATATTATTAATAACACTAGTATGGTATTTAAAATAGTAAAATAGAAAAATAGTAAAGTAAAATAAAAAAAATAGGGTGTCAACACATTTCATTAGGAAAAAAAAATTATACCCACAAAAGAAACAACATCAATGGTTGAAGTTTCTTTGAATTAAATAGAAATGGACTATAATTGCAGGTGCTTGCCCAGCTCTAGTCTTGCAATCTGGTTCCATTTTTCCTATGCATTTTCGTGAATTTCCCTGCTAGAAAAGGGGCAAATTACAAGGAAAGCAACCCTTCCTATCTCCTGGTCAACTAAAAAATCCCACATAGGAAAATCAAAGGAGGCCCTTTTAAAGAGGAATGAAACTACTATCAGGGCTTCTTAATGTGACAATCGATTAATGAAAATCCAAACCACTGAAAAAAAAAAAATTAAAATATACTTAGTCAATCTCACATAGATGGAAGAAGATATCCTACAGAATAAGCCCTACATTTCTCCTCTTGCAAAACTCTCATTCACAGATCCAGTGGCTTGTACAAATTAGCGAAAAGGTAGCATCTTCCAAAATTGACCAGTAGAAGTCCAAATTATGCAATGAAAACATCACAACAATTCCAAAGAAAAAGAAGCTAAAGAAAAGATTAGGGCAAAAAGAACTTCGACAAGATGAAAGAATTCCATGACCAATGAACAGAGAACATTCAGTCTTGTAGATCTCAATGAAGAGAGGATTTTACCTCGTGTAGGACTAGGGTTTGCTCTGGCACACCTTTCGCTTTTCAAAGCTTCCGTGGGGGCAGGAAGATTGTGGTAAAAAGCAGCTTCTGCTTTTGCCTCTGGCCAGTAGAAAGCAGCAGAAAGGAACCCTAGATCACAGAGTGACGGATAGAGATTCAAAAAGAGAGAGGGAGGGAGGGAGGCTTCTGAGGACAATGATTATCAGTGATGGAAGAGAGATGAAGCAGGTTTCCCACAGGTGGGACAAAGGGAGAGACTGAGCATGAGTTACAGGGTTTTTTCCAATGAAGGGATCAATGGAATAACAGTTTTTTCAAGGCCGGGTTAAATCTGGATTTTTCTGGATCGGACCTAGCAGGTCTGGATAAAACCCAGCTGAAAAGCAATCCTATAAATGCTAGAAACAACTTATCAACAAACCAAAGATATGAAACTTGATAATGGAGCTGCAAGCCAAATAACCTAGCCTCTCTTTAAAACTGAAGATATATGCTCAAAACTTCCAAAATTGTAAGATAAGAATTTGCAACACCTGACAGTAACAAAAGATTCACGCTATGCCAGGACTGGAAATAATGGTATTATCATTCCAATAATGATCTAAATGATAAAATAGAATGGTAAAATGTTAGAGATTTATAGAATGCTGCATTGAGCGCTTCCTTCTCAAGAGTGGAGCCTATGGCTACATGATGTTCCTTGCCTAGGATGATTCACCAAGATTCTCATATTCCCAGATACAGTGTGCCTGAAACTTCTCTTGGATTCAACAATCCAGCCTAAATGCTTGAGTTCACTGCCCTTATTGTAGTAACCTAAACCCACCGAGTTCACTAACGGAATCAAAATTCACATCAGAAGGTTCCTCCCATTCTGAATCAAACATGAACGATTAGATCTTCTTTCACCAACTGTGCACTTATCTTGTTTCCATAGTTACTCTGTGTTGTCCTCCATGACATTTTGAACAGATAAATATAAGTGGTACAAACACAAATGAAGAAGCCCAAGCTTTGGAATGCAAGTGAATGGAAAGAAAATTGATGCCTGCGATATAGAGATGATACCAATATTAGCCAAAAAGCAAACAAAGTTCAACTGGATTGAAGATAATGGCTGAAAATATTAGTAACAATGACCAAAAAAAAAATAATTAGCGCTCTTATAGAAAGCACAAGTCAAATAAACCCTTAGAAATGGAATTGCCCCTGCTTTCAACTTTAAGTAGCTTGGGTGGGAGGAGGGGGGTGGCGCAGCCATGAGAAAAATTGACTACATTTTTTAAAGAGTTTTAAAATTCTTAAGGATTTTTTATTTTTTTTATTCCAAAAAGTTCAGGGGGTCCACCTCAACTACACGTGGCTCAGCCAGTGAGCTTACCTGATGCCTGATGGCTGGGCTTAACCTGATTCTGTTTGAATATAACCATCAAGGATGCTCAAAAGTCATCATTTCTGGTCAAACTTTCATATTACATCACAATTCGGGAAAAAAAAAAAAAAAAAAGCATAAGTACTAGAAACGCGAATGCACCCAAGTTAGATTATGCTATCTCGATAACTTGGAACACCAAGAGAGCCTTCCTAGTGTGACAGAGGCAGGATGGCAGCAGTTCAACTGCTTTCACTAATAGAGGCAGCTAAATCGTCTAACTCGAGTTCTTATGACCCTGCAAGAAAGAAGAAAAAATAACATAAACTTTATCTAAAGATGATGAACAAGAAGACCATTCAATTGTTAGCGAAAAAAAAATAAATAAAGTTGATACATAGTTGTTTGAGCCACAAAGCTCACTAAGATGCAAAGGCAAGGTGTGCGCACCTCAAAGAAGCAAGGCACATGTCATACAGAATACATAAATACATTTTTAATAGATTTTAAATTAGTAACCATCGAATGATAACATTACTCAAATGTTAAATATAGACCTACTTCAAAATAATTGAGTAAAAAACTATCACATTATTTATCGGAATTTTTGCAACTATGCCGACAACATTTGACCAACATTGCATATGTATTCCTAAGTTCGTCAATATTGCAAATACGCCCACAAATTTTGTATTAATTGCAACAGTGTCCCTTCTATTATGACGCCGTTAAAAATTTTTGTAAAATAATGATAACGCCTGTTAGAAGCATTTTTTTAAAAAAAAAAAAAAAAACTAAAATAATAATATATGTAAAAATATGTAAAATAATGAAATAGCAAATATATCTACAATATTTGAAATCTTGCAAGTGTATTACTTCACTTAAAGAGCGTTATCGTTATTTTACATAAAATTCTAATGACATCCTAACGGAAGGGACACGCTTGCAATTTCATGCAGACTTTGTAAGCATATTTTCAACATCAGCAAACTTAGGGGCACGTATGCAATATTGGTTAAACTTTGTAGGCATATTTGCAAAAATCCTTATTTATCTAACATTCAATTCTCAAACTCATATTTCAGTTTAAATTTAAGGAAATTCAACATGACTTTCTGATTTTCTAGACTTTCAACCTTAACGGTAGCCAGGATACATGCCTTCAAAAACAGTCCAATTTCGGGATTTAATTTTGACACTGTTGACATTCCATGATACATTATGGTAGCTCATCAAAACATCTCAAAATAAAAATTGACAAGAACTACCTCAAGAAATATGTGCATGTTCTTTTGTAACTACGAATGCACTGGTTAGATGATGAGTGCTGCTGCAGCCAGCAGCAAATTCTTTGTTAGAAAGTATGAGAAGCAGTGACCATAGTTGAATTTCCTCTTTGAAACCTTGCTATTTATGCTTGTGAAAATTCAATCTCATGCTCTGGAATCTTAAGAGAGAGAGATTTTGGAAAAAAAAAAAAAAAATTATGAAGGGGAAGAGGACGTCATTAATATAGAAATGACGCCAATGATAAAGTGAATAAAGACTAAATATGCTTACTCTTCATGAGAAAAGAGTTTCCGATACAACTTTTTATATTTCCAATACCACTTTTCCTATTTCTGATACACGTGATTAGATTCTCATCCAATTTCTCCATCCCATTCAAGCCCCTTGTAAGCAACTGAACAGCCCCTAAATGTCAAATCAGTATGGAAAGGAGAGGGAAAAAGATTTTACAATTATTCACTGAATTAGTGTTTAAACCTCTTTTGCTTCAAGTTGAATTCCTCCTGAGTATAGACCAGCAGCTATATTGTTATATTAACACCTGTGTCCATTTCCAGGTCAAATAGTCAACAAGCACAAACCGTACCAGTTCAACAAAGAAAATGAGTATCCTGGCAGTACCACAGTGCTATCCAGACCCGAATAAAATCTAATTCATGAACATAGTTTCACACTTCCTTAAAAAAATAAAATAAAATAAAATAAAATAAAAAGGCAGCAGCAGTCAGCATGTAGCTATTGGAACTATTAATCAAATAATACACAATGTTTCTTGAGTAGAAGGATTGAAGTACGCTCAAGTCTATAGAATAACCAAACGAAGATGATTCACTAAAAACAAATCTCAAACAAAGTTATCTATGCCAGTGCAGAGCAAAAATTAATTTACATGAAAGTAAATGACAGAGTGCACCTCCCTGGATGCAACAGAAGGTTCGTGAAAAAGGATTATCTGAACTAGCCATTCATCAAAAACTAGAGTTACCATCATGGACCGCAGATCAACTACCATTCTATTAAAGGTAATGAGATGACTGATGTTGTTGGCGCAACCAGTTGCTTTTGATATTTTAAATTTCTTTTATACATCTTTAAACCATTTACGCTACTCATCCAAGTATTATTTATCAATGACGCCAAAATTCATTTTGATTGGAAATAAAAAATGGTTGCACCAACAATATCAGTGAAACTGGTTGCACCTAGATTGGTACCCTTTAATTCCACATCCTAGCATTTTAAGCTTTTATGCTTTCAACTTGTGGTGATGCATTGATGATATGCACTCAAACCATTAAACCTGGCAGCTGGCAATACTCATTTAGCCAAAACCAAATCAACCTAACAGGATAGTCAAGTAGGCAATCCCGGCAAGCCACCATATTTGCTGTCCTTTCAAAATATCAGACATAGGGTGGCAATGGCTAAATCTTCTCTCCCTTCATAACGACTGTATTTTCCAATCATTTCTTCAGATCTTGTACAACTACCTTACTTTTCTATCATTTCTTTACAACTTCTCATACAATTATCATATCTATTTTAACTTTATTCTCTTTACTCCTCATTATTACTGATATCGAAAACATTACCTTCTCCCATTTCATGAACTTTTATTCCAAAAACTTGTCTTTCAAAAGTTTCATCTAATACCAAACAGGCTAAACAACTATTGCCAAATTTGCAGTTATGGTGAATGTTATTTAGGAATATGATAGGCCCGTGCAAATGGAGGCCAAGAAAACCATCTTTGCTCGCTGAATATTGAACATTTCTCTGCGATTAGATGGATATCTTTGCACCTTGAATATTGAACATTCCCCTGCAATTACATGGATAAATGGATGTGGATATAATATATAGATATCCCCAAGTGACAGGAAACATTTTCAAAATATAGTATGTCGCATCTACTCAACAACTATATAGCCCCACTTGTAAAACAAGTTATCCAATCACATATCAGCAAACAACCATCAAATATTACCTACTTTACAAACTATCCAATTGGGTAACCTAGTGAAAAGCATGATTGACATTTTCCACTAAACGGAAGGCATTGAGTTTGATGGTCAAAATATAGATCTCCAGTTGACACGCCAGACTAGATAATGATGAGTAGTGTTCATGAGAGAGCCAATGAAGATAACTCCAATGACCAAACTACTGGTGTTCTCAGTGGTCTCCCACAGACATATAACATAGACTTATTGGGATGAGACACATTTCATGTAAACCCTGACATATCATTGCCACAATCATCACATAAGACATAACAACATGAAAGTGAAACAACTGAATAATTAGAACATCTCCGTTGAGTCATTCTCGAACATAACCAAGACACACAAACAAAACCAGCCTACTATGGACTAGAAAAACTAAAATAAGATATTCCACACATGTCAAGACACAATATATTCAAGCAGACCAAATTTTTTTTTAATTATTATCACCCTCGCTCACTAATGTGATCCTACACTGATTACGGAAGATAAGAATTATTAAGTGTAACAACAGAAAAATTACACTATTTGTCAACACATCCTAAAACATTTTCCCACCGTTCAAGCAGATCAATCTGGTCCTAGATATTGAACTCAATGACTGCCTATAAAACAACTTTGTATCCAAGACATGTCAACAATACAAATTCCATGCAGGTAAAATGCAAACCTATTAGGTAAATACCTTGCACGAAACTTGCTATTTCTTCATAGTAACTGTTCCGATGGTCTTGGAAGCCGCAAGGACTATTTCCTGCTTCTGCCTTGTAAGGGATTATTCAGATGCATCATTGATGCTAAAACATGGAAATTGAGATTAGATTGTATACACATTTCACATTTTACTACCATCGAATTGAATGACATAGAGAACACTTGCAATTGTCAGATGAAGTTATGTCCCTGTTACATTTTACAATTACCATCCATTAAATTGATTCCCTCCACTAGACATAAAAACCTAACATTTCAATCCACAAAAGGCTCCTTGTATACTGCACAAGCCATTTTCTGGTAGGACCATTAATATAAAGTTTCCTGGATTTTATTATCATCCTACTTCAATGCTTGATTTTTACATTCAAAATCTGAGCACCATAAATATCATTCCCAAGTCCATTCCGAAAGAAATAATACTCGCCTCTCATTGAAAAAATTCATTAAAAAAAAAATCATCCAAGCACTCGAACTACAAATGGCATTGGTCTGCATTTTGATAACTCTAAACACAGTTCCAACAAGCAAAATCCACCTCCTAAAATCTCCACCTTACCCAACTCCCAAATGAGGATGAGAGAGAGACAAAGTGTCTAAATACCATGTTGTATAAATTGCTAAATACAAATAAAACAAGTAAATAAAACCCCATGTCCCAGAAATTGACTTGATCAATTCATGGAAGTGAGTTATACAATGTTTACACAGGAGTGTGAACAGAGAACCTTCAAACTGCCATCAAAACTCTTAGAAAATAGTTTGAAAATGCCAATATATATCTGATCAAGGAAATAAAGAGCAGAACAAAACTACCTTTTCTAGTGTTAGAATGAAAGAAGAAAGTTTACAAAGGCTTTCTTTTAGATTGTGATACAATTACAATCTACTTGACAAAGGCAATAGAACTGTCATGTAAAATGTTGATGTCAGGATCACCACAAGCTGTACAACGAAAGCATAATGGAGCGACTTGGCTTGGCAAACCCTGAAGAAAGAATAGAATTACGGTTTGAAAAAATACCACCTCTGATTGAAAAAGCAATTTCTTCAGGTAGTCCAACAGATGGGAAAAATGTAGTGGTAAAACTCCTGACCCTGGAGAATTAGCATATTGCTTCAGACCCATAGCAATGGATTTTCCACAGAGGAATTGCAGATGGATGTAACCATAAATGACTATTTCACCAGAAACCAACAATTTGATGTTGAGATGCTGGCTATTAACCAAAGACCATAAAATTTCCTGGAAGAGCATTTTGCGATTTGCCTTGTCAGGGTTGCAAATCTTATAAGAAGTCTGGAATCAGAGACCTCTGTGAATAAATCCCGTTTGGCATGGGACATGACTCAGCTTGAATTAGCAGCACAATGCAGCCACTTCACTTAAAAGAGGTCAATGATTTCCATCTATCAATTGCGACCAACCCCTTGTGGAGATGTCTCTGCACCTTGCCAGATAACTGATGTTTGACAGATGTTCAATAGGGAAAATTTACTCGTGATCGTCCCCTCAGCAGCAACCTCACAAACCACCATCTTCAAATGGAATATCATGAAAATTATTCCGTGGCGGAGATGTCAAGCAAAAAAGTTCACTTTCCAATTCATTCTCCAGAGAATTATGGTTTTGCAATTGGATTCAATGTCATGTGCCTCTCAATCAGCTTGTCCACAAAGGAACGTATCTGCAACATAAATCCAACAGTCAATGGCATGGATGAATACATTCTAGCTGTATAATACAATGTGTTTCAATTACTCTGCAACTATAAAAATAAAATAAAGAAAAAAGATTCTAGACACACAAAAGTATAATAAAATGTGTTTCAATTATTCTGCAACTATAAAAATAAAATTTAAAATAAATAAAAAGAGATGAGAAAAGGGAAAAGGTAGTCGAAACAAAGGCCAAAAGACAATCAGGGAGAGCAGATACTACTTGCAAACAAAGATTAATAAGTAAACACAGCACAAAAGAGGCTGTCAACCAGTCATGAATTAATTTAGTACATATATATTAAATTTCCCTTTTATTACTACTAAGGATCAAAAAGGATTAAAATTTCTACAACACTGCAACCAGGAATGATCAAAGTGGAATAGGATATAATTTAACTTCAAAAACTAAGAAATAGAAAAAGAAGATACCTTATTTTTTCGCTTGAAGTCAAGAAATTCTGAAATAGTCATTCGTTTTTCTGATTCTGTGCTGTGATCCATTACCTGATAAATATCCAATGAAGAAAGTAATGTGAGAGAAGTCAAAAGACAGGACCTTCAGCCTCTTGCTTCACAAATTAACAATTTTTCCACTAATGCATGCCATCAATTTTGACGAGAATTTCTGTCAACCACCAGCAGACCCCAAGCATGTCACAAGCTATTGGCTTACTGGTATTAAACATAACCATACGTACAAACAAGAATCAAACACAGCAAATTATTTGATAATTATGTTGTTTCGGTATTTTTGCATTAGGAAAGAATTCCATTTCCAGCTGATTTGAGCTATGGAGACCTTAGTATTGGAACTGAAACACCTAAACTAGCAAACAAAGCCAGGTTTCAAACAATTCTAACTAGATTCCAGCCATAAGCATATTCAAGATAAGCACTAGTCCCAGATAGGGGTGGGAATCAGGGCGGGCGATGCCGGGTTGAGGTTTGTCCAACCCTGACCCTACTTTTTAAAAATTGAGTTTTGACCCTCTTTTTATACTGGGTCAAGACAAGGTCAGTTTGACACTTACTTTTTTTTTTAGAAGTTCCGAGACAAGCTTCGGGTTGGTATCGAACCGGTTTCAGGAAAAGCGAGTCGGGGTCAAAAATATGGGTCAAATAAGATAATTTTAAGAATTTATATACCTATCGAACACAAGTATACATCTATACTAAATTTAAATATTATATGTTTCAATATTTCACTAATTATTAAAAAACACATAATTAAGAAAAAAAACATTTGAAAATATAGTATAAATTTATTAAAATAGGTTAATATACAATTACACATAAGGGTTATATATGCACAAATTCTTTTTATGATTCTTATACTGCTTTCTGAATAAATTGATTTTTCTATTGTTGATAAAGTTGATTATAGAAAAGAAAGAATTTTGAAAGAAAATAATAATAATAATATTTAAACACAAGCTTATAATTTTTAATAAATTAATATATGCGAGGCGGGTCGGACTTTTCGAGTCGGGACATGGTCGACCCACCCCGACCTTATTTTTGAATTCGGATCAAAATTTCTGACCCATCCCTATACCGGGTCAAAAATATATTGGTTTTACCCAGCCAAAAACGGGTCAGGTCAAAGCCGAGTCACAGGTCGACCCGCGCCAATTCCCACCCCTAGTCCAATTTATTCACCATCAAATTGAATCTGATGGATACCATCTAAACGCTGAAGATCAATATTCACATTATTGTTAATTAAGGCCTTGTTGGATTCTGCTTCCTTTTGGTGCTTAAGGCATATTTTCTTAAAACTAGGAGCTTTTTTAGGAATGAGTTATGTTTGATGGTGATTACAAAGTAGGGCTTATTTGCCTATTTTGATAGATAAATCATAAGCTGACCTGACAATGCTTATCAGCTTATTTAACTTTGTATTCCTAAAACATCCTTTGGCATATCATACGACCATGAAAAAACCATTCATTTTCATTTTTATCTTACAACTACACATCTCATTCTTAAAATGATATTATTTTATATCTTCATGAATAATTGATTTATTTTTTCATAAAATTTTATTTTCGTTCATTCAAATAAAACTTTAAATATCTTAACTACTATTTCAATTCTATAATTTATCCATTTTTTGAAATATATGTGATATCATTTATCATATTAAAATTTAAAATTATAGTTAAATATTTTAGCTGTAGATAACAAACAACTTTAGGTTATTCTAGTTCAGCTGATTATCAGCTTTATGCTGCTAGCCCACTACAGCCAATCTTCAGCAGTCAGCTAATAAGCTTCAGTAGGATCAACAAACAAGGCCTACAAGGGTTAATGCCAAATATAAGAACAAGTTATACCCTAATTACGAATATGACTACACATTTCTAAAAATGCAAATATAACCACATTTTTTAATCATTTTCCAAATATGATGATGTCATCAGTTTTTGCCCATGTACCCTTTGCTCAAGTCTATATCTATATGCACAAACAAGTCAACCCTATATATGGCTATCAAAAAATAAAGCTACACTACTATGATAAAGACTGTTTTTATATGACAAATGAAGAGATGGATTAAGGTTTTAGCAAAGGGTATTCTCATAAAAATACAGGAGCAAAACTAATGGTGTTGCTATATTTAGAAAATGGGACATTTGCTATTTTTACAAATTCATAACCATAATTAGGGATAATCCAATTAAAAATATCATGTTAGCCCCAAGAAAAAGATATTATCATCATCATCAGAGATAAATCACCTTTGTCAGAAATATATCTCGAAATGGGGAAAATAAAAAATGGAGAAAATACAGTACTCGCATGATCTAAAGCATTAGTTTAGATGTCGACATTTATGAAAAATACAGTACGCGCTTGATCTAAAAACATTAGTTTAAATGTCAACATTTATGATCAAAGGAAACAGATGAGACCTCCTATACATGCAATACAGACTTAATATGATTTCAATACATGACAACTATGCATTAAAGTGCAACAATACTTTATAAAATCATTTATCCACATAGTAATGATATTTTAGACATTATAAATGTCAAAAATATGATTTCTAATATTTCCCATCAAGCCATTTTATCAGATTGATTTTAGACATTTGTAGATGAGGTCATGCATAATAATACCAGACAAATGATTCCAAGACAATGTAAATGACGTAAATACAATGAATGAAATAGATTTCCCAACAACATCAAGAAGAGGAAAAAAAAAAAAAAGATGTGGTTATATAGAAGTGCTATTTCATTCCCATCAAACCATTTTATTAGGTTGATTTTAGACATTTGCAGATAGGGTCATGCATAATAATACTAGACAAATGATTCCATGACAATATAAATGATGCTAAATACAATAAATGAAATGGCCTTCCCATCAACATCAAGAAGAGAAAAATGAATAGGGTTACATAGACGCATGGTTTCATACAAGCAGAACTCTTTTATGATTCAGGTTAGTTATCATAACTCAAAATAAATGAAGAAATAAATAGCTAGGACAGGGGTTCAAGTGTTGAAAGGCGTTTGCACCAAATTGCCAATAAATTTAAGAAAACATCGGCAACAATTTGTAAAGAACAAGTGATGTAGGATGTGTAAAGAGGAAGGAAATTCCAAAGAGTAAGAGGAAAAGATAAGAATAAGAATAAGTAGAAGGAAAACCAGGGAAACACTTTTTATAAATCTCAAACTGATGCTCCTTATAGCTTACAAGGTCGTATATCCAAGTGAAGATATTACCTTATTTTAACAACATTTATTAAAGAAGTAATCTTTCAGACAAAGAAATTGCATATTTTTGAGTAATCTTCTAGAAAAGACTTTTTGAAATTCTGAAAATTGAAGGAGACTTAAAACTTCAAAACAGTCAAAGGCCTTTTCTAATTGCAGAAATATCTGGGATAGTTCTACAAATTCTTTGAAACTGAGGGGCAATTTTGCGAAATTTTCAAAAATTGTGAACAGATTTTCCAAATTTCAGCAAGCAAAGGGGCTTCTAGAAATATTTGGTTTGTGTTTTTTTTTTGAAATTTTTTGAATCAAGGATGTTTCCTTAAAAGCTAGCAAGTTGGAGGGCCTATTTGAAAGTTTTTAAAACCTAAAAGGCAATTTGTCCTTGAGGCAGTGCTGGAAACAAGCTGAAATTTCCACCAAGCTCTAGAATTTGTCTGCACAGAGTTTTGAAAGTGAAGAACAGGAATGAAAGAATCAATGTAGCTGCATCAATGGAGTGAATGAAGAGAATCGCACAGGCTTGACAGATTTCGGCGATGGGTCTGGTTGGTTGTAGAAATCGGTATGTGGAAACAAAAATTCAGCAGGCTTTGCTCTAATACCAATTGATGTAGGATGGGTAAAGCAGAAGATAGAAGAAAGAGGAAGGAATCTCTAAATAGATGAAAAGAGAAGAAAGAAGATAGAAAGAATAGAAGAATAAGAGGGAAAGATAAGAATATATAGAAGGGAAACCAAAGAAACTATTTATAAATCTCAAACTAATATGTACATATATGTGAACACACCACCTTATTTTAGCAACATTTATTAAAGAAGTAATCTTTTTAGGAAAAATTTGCATATTTCAAGTAAACTTCTAGGAGAAGTAAACTTAAAATAGATACAAATTTATTCCAAACATATGCTAAGATATTCTATGAGATATTCAAGTATCTTCTAAATATTCTAATAAATCCAAAACAGAAATAAACATTCTGAAGCAATCCAAAGCCTAAGTCATGAAAATATCTTCACTTCCCGCATTAACAGGTGACATTGAAGATGTTATTGATAGATTGGAGAAAGTATAAATAATATCTTCAATATCAATACAACTTGGAATAGACAAAAAGTCAATGTTTCTATATGATAATTTATCACCTACCTCTAAAAATGAAATTTTTAGCATTAACACCACAATGTTAAAAACTATGTAGACAATTCCACAGTAGAAGGGAGCAAAATCTTATTGGCATGATTTTGGAGTTACGCCTATAATTGAGCTGTGGGCCCATCAATTAAAGTTTAGATACATTTGTGCAACATATGTGAAATGTATTGCAGAAAAATTACACAAATAAACAATATACCCACAAACTATTCTGCAATTTTGGTCATACAGCCAACTCCCATAAAACACGTGAAGGGCCTAAATTTAATCAGTAATGTGAAATTGATTGGGATGAAATGGAATGGAAATGATACGAGCAATATGATGGATGATGCGAGTTATAAAGCGAACAAGATTAAAATACATAAGGGAGTAACAATGAGTAGCAGTTATGAGATGTAAAGATCAAAACAAACATTAGATACTTCCTAAGGATTCCATTCCATATAGCTGATTACCCGAAAAAGAAAAAATATATATATCACTGAAACACCGTGGATCATAAAATGACGGTTCGGTTTGCAAATTGAAACCCTAGTGAAAAAAAAGAGGGAAAAAATGACATGCAGAAAAGAATAAGAAAAGTAACATGATCCAAAATGCCAAGGCCCCATTTACAAAAAGGGAAAGGGTTTCCATCTCTTTTAATGTGATTTAGAATCCTAAATACCTTATATCACAATTTTCTGCACCATTATCTATACTTCTCATTGACGGAACAACAGGCCCCATTCACAGAAAGGGACAGAGTTTCCATCTCTTTTAATGTGATTTGGAATCTTAGGGCTGTTCAGAGCTTGCGTGAGATGAGGATGGGATGAGGGTAAGATAAGAATTTGGGATGGAAGTGTATTAGGAATGGGAAAAGTTGTATTGAATTTTTTTAAAAAAAAAAGAAGTAAGCCTTTTTTTTTTTTTGGTTGGGGGGGATTGAGAAAAGTGTTTTTGAGACATGAGAGATTTCATTACAGGGTCATCCCATCCTGGGTCCCTAAATTCCTGCCTATACTTCTCATTGACGGGAACAACATCAAAACAAATCAAATTATCTTTTTGATCAAAAGTACTAGTCTGAAATCTTTGATTTTTCCCTATTTCTCTATCCCTATCCCATATGTATAGCATTTGAATGAGAACATTTTCTTCTATATGAATCAATATTATTACATTCTAATCCCTTACCGACTCTTCCCAATGCTTCTCAAGGAAGACCTCGAATTGGCTCCCAAATTGACATATTGGTGTAAGCATATTCAAGAGGTTATGCACTATTCAGATAGGAATTGGATTGTTGAAATCTTTTGATGACCTATGCTATGCTAAAGGGATATCTATATTATACAATCATTGCATAAGACCCACAAATAGCAATGGGAATTCTTTTTCTATTATACTTAGAATCTATTATATTTATTATAAGTCACCACTTGGATGACCGAATGGCTAACATAAGTGTGCATAGGGTGTTAGGGTTGGGAGATCCAAGATTTGAAGTTGGGTAGAGACAATGGCATCATTATGCCTCTTGAGAACCTAATCATCCAAGGTCAGTGGCCCAATTAAAAAATATATATTATATCCATTAACAACTATTATACTTACATTAGTTAGTGAGCCATGCTTAGTGAGTCCTTTCTTCCATGATGAACTGCTGCACCAATCCTACATTCTATAAGGACTGAAGAGAAAAGGTGGGCTTATTTCTCATGTTTTCCTAACAATAACGTAGCTATTTTAACTCAATCCACTTCAGTTCTAACCAATACATTTAACACATCACATCGTAACTTCAATTTTGCTTCAATTTCCCAAGTTCCTTTTACACACTTTCTCCTAATTCCCAAATGGACGCTAGAATAAGGAGAATGAATATGAGACTGTATATCACTTGAGAGTAATGCATACATTATTATATCAACTATAATGCATTATTATATCTACTATAATAACTATCAGATTAATACATGCATTATTATACCTGTTATAATAACTATAACAGTTGGCGTTAGTTAGTGATCCGTGCTTGGTGATTCCTCTCTTGCATGATGAATTGTTGCACCAATCCTACATTCTTGGTGGACTAAAGAGAAAAGGCGGCTTATTTCTAATGTTTTCCTAACAATAACCTAGCAATTTTATCTCAATCCACTATTTCTAACCAATACGCTTAAAACATCACATCATAACTTCAATCTCCACTTTCCCAGGTTCCTTTAACACCTTTTTTCCCAAATCCCAAATGGACGCCAGAAAAAGGAGAATGAATATGAAACTGTACATCACTTGAGAGTAATATAAATAAAGGGGCAAATGCACGTATATCTAAAAATTGGTCAATCATAGACGACTCTTTGATGGAAACAGGGAACCTATCAATATATTGCATGTATCAGAGCTAAATGGGCAAATTCTCATTTCTAAATTAGAAAGCCAGTAGATCAGGAACCTCAGATTTAAAAAACCAAATATTCTGGATGTACATGCATTCGCATTCAGATAGCAAGTTCAAATGGAACAGATTACTAAAAACTCACCTTCGTAACACTTTTTTTCATTATCGACTTGTATCCTTCCTTGTCTATCTTCCTTGCCTTGTAAAGAGGCATGAGCAATGATGCAATATAGTCAACAACAGCTTGTTTAATATTATCTGGCCCTCTTGGTTGAAACCCAATAAAACCCTTGTTTTCTGCAGCTTGTGAACCAGAACTTTCTTCCCCTTCTCTTTCATTCTTCCCAGAAGATAGTTTTGACATCTTATTTGAATCCTCCTCATCCCTCACGCTCAAAGATGGGTGGAAGTAATCAGATAAAGCATCTACTGCTTGTGACTGCCACATCTCAATAGCACGGTAATCTTTTACTCCACCACTACCAGCACTATCAACCCATGCTTTTGTCAACCTATAATCAACAGCCACACTTTCACCTGAATGCTCTCTAACATTCAGGTGGCCCAGCATATCATTTGAATTGCTCAGTTGTGTGTAGTTATCCCCAGACGTTCTTGAGTTGTCAAGATTGCCACAGGTAGCAGAGAAATCTACAGACCAGTTTTGTACCCTGCAGTTTCTCGAATCTATCTCTGATATACAGTCTTGCCTTCCTAACATGCCACCGGACCATCTTCTCCTGGCATCAAAATCATCCATGTGACCATACTGCTCCCGTCTGGCAAATTTGTGAAATGAAGGTATCTTTGGGAGCTCACGCAATGTACATTCTGCTTCTGAGGAGACATATGCCTGCAGTAAGCACTCCCATAGAACTGAATGTCAGAAAAAATAGAAAATTTTGGCTCAGAAGTAAATGCAATAGTGTAATGTCAATATGTAAAAAATGTAGGAAACAATTACAATGTAAATGGGAATCAAGAAGCAAGTGTTAGTTGATTCATAAAAAGAACCAATTGTTGGTAAAAATGAATCACGAAATACACACCTGTGCAGCTGCAAGAGCAGCAGCACGAGCTGCTTCAGCTGCAGCAAAGGCAGCAGCTTCTTCTTCAGACAATGCGATGCTTTCAGCAACTGTCGAGTCTCTATTCTGCCTATCATGGCTGGGACGTGATGAATTAACCTTGGCCTTTGTGTTGTTCATAATTTCAGACTTGACAGTTATTCCATCCACTCTCTTATTGGTTGGATTGGAAGATGAAAGGCTTCCAGAAGATGAAACAACCTGCAGACTTCCCCTGCCATCAGATGGTTCATTACAGGTGCGGAGTGGTGGCTTTCCCGAGCCTAGATCTTTAGACTTGGTCTTTGAAGAATCCAGTGCAGATGTTTGTCTTGGAAACTTTAGACTACCATTAGCAGCTTTTTCCTTCCGAAAAACTTCAATCCACATATTCACAAGCTGGCTTGCTACAGCACGGATATCACGGCTGGTATGAACACAAACTTTCTCTTTTATTGTCTTTCCAATACCTTCCAGGAAAAAAAGAATAGAATTTTCAGACGTGTTAAAATATGGATGCCACTAGTTCTAGAACTAAACTTATGAGAGGAAGGTCCAAAATCATAAGAATAATGATGCTAAACCAACTAGTTTGGAAAAAGACTCAGATCAGATGATGACTTCAACAATGAGAATGTTGAGAAAAAGAGGCATTATCAGCTCTGAACGGAATACAATCAAGAATGTAATACAAGAAGCTATATGTAATAAGAACTTTCAAATTCACCAACTTCAAACAGATAACAATGAAATCCCACCAGAAACTGAAAAGAAAAAAGCAGGAAACCATGTCAATCAGAAAATGATCTTTCCACTCCAGGAGGCTTTGCATTTCAGAAGAGAACAGCATATGCAAATAAGTCATCAGAATAAAAATCTCAGTTAGTGCACAAACTGATAAGAATTTCACATCTTCACTGATTTTACGTACTTAAATATGTGCAAGAGTAGTCTTAGCTGAAAAAAACGCAGAACTATCAATGATGCCATTATAGTTTTTTGCAATAGCGCCAGGCTAGTGGTTTCCAACTTAGTAAGCCAAATCGTAATTTTCTTTTTACATATGGTAAACATCTTGTCCTTCTTACATGCAGTAAGCACAATGGCTTTCTAGAAAGATAAATAAACTTCCACTAATCCTGTTTGATTTGGTTTATTTTTGGGACTGATGGCTTATTCGTTTAAAATAAGTAAATAACCCAACTCAAAATACAGGGCCGCTTCTATGAAACCCCTCTTCTGTGTAACCCCATCCACTTTTAATTTCTTGATAGTTGATGAAAAATCCGCTCCGTCTATTATATTTAACATTATTACTATTATCATAGAAACTCTTTTGTTTGTTTAGCATCATCGTATGTGGGCCCCATTTATTAATGTGCAATATCAACGTAATAAGATGATTTAAAATTAAATATCAATATTTAAGTTGTATTTTCAAGATCTAAACCATCTAACATATCATTACTAAATGAATAGATGATCCTATAAAGTATTATTATATTCTAATATATATGAGAACGGATCTAAGCATTTTTCTTAATTTACTCATGAATGTACCTATTTTTGAGTAAATATTACCTATACACGTATTGGATTTGGATGAAACTTGGTCTTCTAAGTAAACAAATGATATTAAATACAATGAATGGATTGGATTTTGTATCAATCATCAACAACTAAAAAATGAAGAGGGTTACATGAAATCACTTCTGTGTAACCCGGTTACATAGAAGCATACCCCCTTAAAATATAAGTAGTGTTTTAAGCAGCTCACAACAGCAGCTAATAAACTTCCCTGGATGGATAACACACAAGCAAATGCAGAGGCCAATTTCTGCTTATTAAACTCCTATTTTCCTATACTGTATCTACTGAATTTAGAGACTTCATACGTATTGAATAAAAAATCTCAATTTGTAACACAAGGTGATGATAAAATGCATCTCTAGAAGGATTATCTCACTGGGCCGTTTCTGAATTTTACTTTAAAAGTGCATACGAAGACCATTCACATCATTGCAGGAAATACAGCAAAAGTGCTAAAATCTAATTGGAAAAGCAACACAATGGGGGTGTGAAACATAAAGATGCATACATGGATATAAGATAATGGTACATGTCCATAATGAATGCCTACCGATAAATGTTTATAAAAAAATTACAATTTTTATTAAGAAAAAAAATTGTTTATTATAAACAAAAGCAATAACAAATGACGATGTAAATAATAATACATGATAATGCACATATTGGCAGCCAAGCCCCCAAAACCAAACAACATATCACACATGATTCACAAAGCCTTGCATTCTCTGTCAACCATATGGTTACTAAATCTTATCATTGGTTTGCATTCTTCACAATGCATGTGACTGCATTAAAGTTATTAAAACTGATAAACTAGATTTCACCAGAACTAGTCAAAAAAAAAGGAGAAAAACCTCAATATCATCAAAGTGACCGTCAAAGTACCCCTGACTATGCAGACGACCAGTTTGGCCCTGACATTTACAGAGCTTAAATGCCACAAACATGAATTGAGCAAGAAACTGTTAGGCCAGTGCCAAACATTTCTCATGTTGCTCCTACGCAATGTCAATTTTGCACTGGAACTGACATTAGGGTCCGTTTGGGACTGAGGGGAGTTGTTCCCAATTCTCACCACACCCCTTTTGATATGATTTGACATCTTAACAACCTAACCATCCTAATTTTTTGTTATCACCTTCTCCTGCAAAGAAAGTGATAATGCCAACACCATTCATAATTCCATCAATTATCCGTTTATCAAAAAAATGAGTTAGTCAGGCTAATCCCCTTCGACCCTAATTAAGGATGTTGGATAAAAAATTAAAAACATCTTTGTAACCACAATTACTCAACCAACTATATATTCCATATACTATTTGATCCGATAAAATTCTCTCAAGGACCTTTTTCACAAATGAATTAATTAAGCATAGACTTTGAAAAGATGAATAAACAAACCCACATATGTCGTTAGCATTGAGATTCACAAAGACACTTACGAAGGTATCCTTGGACATTTTTTCACATCTTACTATACAACTACTCCATTTTAACTTTATTCCCTTTACTCCTAATCATTACCTTTATCATATCACACATACTTTTTCAAATTTTATTTTTTTTCACATTCCCACTTTCCCATTTTTACGTTCACATCTTCCCAAACACAGTTACACAACCTTAAGCACAAGCTACAACATCTTGTTTTTGTGCATTGCAGTAAGGGCCTGTTTAGCCTAGCTGCACCTTTGCTGAACTTGCATTTGCAGCTTCCATGTGGCAGTGCTTTTATAGGGATGTTTTAACTATCGGAAAAAGCACAACACACAGAACAGGAAACAGGTTCACAAAGGAAAGCTACTAAATAGGAAACACATAATACATGGCCCACAAGGCCCTAAATTCCGTTGAACAATAGAGAAGTCCCACCCACAATGTGCAACCAGACAGTCCCTAAACAATAGTCAATTAGCTCAGTAAATTAACTCCAAGAACTGTTATAATTCTAAGAAATGAATACTTTCACTCATATCTCTACTTATCAAATGACATTTTAGTCAAATTTTGAGCTCTATGTTAGCAATTCAAGCCAACATTGAGTCAGCACATAGCATTAATATCTGGTCAATGTTAAAAGAAATCCTAACAAAGAAGAATGGTGGAATTGATACCAGATAAACGGACAGCAAACAGATCGGTTGAGACACGGACAAGCAAGCGAACACAGTGACGCAGGAGCTGAGTCCCATCTTTGCCCAGTGAATCCTGTTTCAAAACAAATGACGAACAGTAAGAGGATGTTTAGCAATAAGTAAAACTTTTCGCATAAAATTTTTCAATCCAGAACCCCCCCCCCTCTCTCTCTCTCTCTACAACTACTTTATTTTTTAATTATTTCTTCACATCTTCCTATACAAACTACCCTATTTTTCAATCATTTCTACACAATTACCTATACAACAAACTTATCTATTTTAACTTTATTCTCTTTACTCCTCATCATTACCCCTATCATATCACATCATTTTCTATCAATTTAACAACTTTACACCAAAACTTTTCATCCAAAAGTTTATCACTTCCCAAACACACCCTAAAAGGATTGAACTTTCCATAATCGTATAAAAGAAAATAGTATTAGCAAATGTGCATATAAAATGATAACTGGACAATTGCACAAGATGAGGTATAACTGCTATGAACAACGTTAAAATCTAAGGAGATAAGGGCGCATATATAAAATACCAATATCCATAAGTTGAGCACGCTAAGCCCTTCTTTGGTTCCAGTAAATGACTTCAAAAACTCCACGGGAAGACGTAGCAACTCTTTAGCTAGATAAAGTCGGCCAGAGGTGGTCTTCGTATTAGAGAACATTTCCCGTAGTAAGGCTTCCTTTGTCAAGAATCTCTGAGCTCCATCCCGAGAGCTCTTGCAATCAACTGCATCCAGCCTTTTCATCATTTCTTGCACTTCGGTTCCTTCATTATCAAACTGCCTCTGTGCGGCTTCCACTCTTTCTACTTCTGCTTTATAATCATATCCACTGTTCAAAATATCAATCATGCGTACTGCTTCACGAAGACCGCTCATCATTGCACCACCAACAGTGTCAGGGTGCTCTTTGCAGGTGGCTTCTCCAGCAAAAAACAGACACTCCTCTACAGGTTCTGCCAAAATATCATAATCATCCCCAGATGCTCCAACAGCAACATAGGAGTATGCCCCCATACTGAAAGGATCTTTACCCCAGTTTGTAACGACTGATGCAACAGGATCAGGCACAGAAGCTTCCCCAAAAAGTTTACGGAGAACCATCAATGCATGATTCACATGATCAGAGGAGCTCATATTTTGACCCTCTATAGCTGCCTTACCCACCACAAGTGCAATAAGAACTGGAGCACCAACCGTTTTCTTCACATTCCAGAACATGAAGCATTGTCCCCTACGATCTGTTTCTTCTGCAGTAGCTCCAAAGTAATCCACAGAATCATCCCAGAAAACTTTGGGAAATTCCAGTACGACTTTGTTCAGCACACCAAAACCAAGTCGTTCAATAGAGGATTTTTTCCTGTCTGGGAGCGCTGGTGAGAAATTGATCATGTTAGCCTTCAAGCAGCCTAAGGGCACAGTAACCAGAACAGCATCACCTACAAACTCATTGCCACATGAAGTCAAAACTCTGACTTCATGGCAACTTCTGCCAGTTACTTCTTCATTCTGTGTACCATAGGTGATGTCTGTAACAACATGGTTCAAGTGGATCCTGAGTCCTTTACCTAATGATTCCAACACGGCACTGTAACCCCCTTTAATCATACAATGTGCCCCACCAAATCCCCCATAGACGTCATCCTGATTCCAGTAAGGGAGGGAGACAACCTTAAGCAGAGCAGCACAACCATATTCCAAGTTTGCAAAGTGCCAATCCATCACCCTCCTCTCAAGTGGACTCAAAACTTCCTCATTTGAAACGCCATCATGCAAGATTTTACCATTGACATCGTTTTGCCTAACAGCCTCTATCGATACATTAGATAAAGAATCCATGGCTCCAGAATCATAAGGAGTCCTCGAACGAGAACCTTTGGCTGCTGCTGCCAATTGGAACATGCGGCGCCTCTTCAGGGCATATTCTAATCCTTCCTCAAGTGACATTTTCATAGCACCTTTGCCGTGTTGTGCAATGAGTACAACCATGTCATCAAGAAGACTATTATACTCTGCTTCCAGAGCTTCATCCAAATCAGCAGGAACTTTTTGTCCTGTTACAATATCATACAGAGGGCAATCACTATTCAGCACAGTCAACTCAAGACCTAACTGACCACAAATTAAAGAGGATGGATCTGGTCGTCTCTCAGTTGCAACATCTGCTTCGACTCCAGTTATAATGCTGGCACCAAGATCTACAGGAACTGAAAGTGATGAGCGATCAGTATAAACACGACCACCTATCCTATTCCTAGCCTCAAGGACATCAACAGAGAAACCTTGGCGTTGCAAGTGGCGAGCAGCAGTTAACCCAGCAGGTCCAGCACCTACGACAATTACCCTTTTACGAACTTTGCTATTGCAAGGTGCTCTATCGCTCGTCTCTAAAGAATTGGATCCAGCAGATTCAAGCCCAGCAACTCCAACTTTTGCCATCTCCTCTTCATTTTCAGCAATTGATGGATCCAGGCAAAAGGCAGAATCAAGTTCACAGTCCATGGTTTTGCAAGGCAGATCAGTACTTGACGCATTCAAGTCTGTTACCTTTGCTATTTGTGAATCCATGCAATCATCCCCTTGGCCGGTTGTTACAAGTGTGCAAGACCTAGCCCCAGGTTCCTTCCCATCTATGAATATTTCAGCCATGTTAATTTTGTCACTGCATATTACTACTGGTGCAGACTCCACAAATGCATCTTGCCTGTCTGTGAACATCTCACCATCTACAGTTCCTCTTAAATTGTCCAGAGTAGATAGTTCCAAACCCTTGCAAGGGACAAAACTGTCACTTTTCATGGCTTCAGTTTCAAGTAAGGATAAAGATTTCGCATATGCAGAGGATATTCCATTCTTCTCAGATATACAATTTTCAGAACTCTTAACCTGACCAACAATATACGCAACTTCCTCCTGCGAATCTGCAATTCGACCACCCTCACAAATCTCCTTAGGTTTGTTTCCATTTGAAATCTTGAGATGAGGAATATTAGAAGACTCTGCTTTTCCTTTCTCTGAAGAAATGCCTACATTTATATAGCCCTGTCAAAATTTTGTTAGAAGTTGAATAACCTTCCTCTTTATCTTGTTTATAGATAATCACGAAATGTTGATAATGATAAAATAATCACCCCTCCCAGAAAGAGGGGGGTCAGAACAAGTAAGAAAGAAAAAAATAAGCCCGCCCTGTCTTTAGGCAGCTGAAAATTTATTTCATGCATTGGAGATTTCAGTAGGGAACAACAATAGTTGCATAAATAAGATGTTGGTATAGAGGAGAACAGCAAGAGAAGGCAGTTGCAAGACTCCAATCAGCTAAATCACCAAACACATATTTTCAATCGTCAAAAATCATGCAAGATAAAAGACAACAAAGAAGAAGGAATACATAAAAGAAATAATAGAGGAAACGAAAAGCTTCCCAATTAATTATCCCTGGAAAAAATTGGGAGTGAACTTCAAGAGGCACAAGAACAAAATGCTGCTTGATGAACATCAAATAAATTGTGCTTTGAAGTTTGAAACAAAAGGCAAAAATGGCATCTCAATAGATGAAACTTACACGAGAATCGAGAAATGAGTAGATCTCGCGAATAAGGGATGCTCGTGGGGGTTCATCTTTGGATGCTTCATTGGCTATGCCACAGTCTATAAGAGGTAAAATACGGCTCACATCTTTGCTCCAAAGGTCTAGGATAAAATTCCTGCATGGATTAATATAACTCCAGATCACTGGCTTAAATGAGAAGACAACTTCTACATCAATAGTGAATAAGTTGGTATTTCCATATCCAATGAATACCATGCTCTGAGTAAAACTTTGTACAGCATAAATCAAATGCATAGTGTTTAAAGTTTGACGACTCTTGATCCAGCCTAAAACTTGTGCAGCATGCATGAAATGTATAGTAATAAAGCTTAACAAGTCGTGATCAAGCTGCCATATAAAACATCAAGTTTTGCCAAAATATGAAGCACTACAGAGAAGAAATCCAAGTACTCTCCAGTTGAATCCTCTGAGAATATTTAACAACAAAGGATGACCTCATGGATCTTATTAATGGAGTATTAACTACAAGCACAAGTTACAGGTCATTTTCCTATGGGTATCTCATTAGCCTTTCGAGAAAAAGGTTAATGACAAAAGTACCAGCCCAAGTTTATTACAGGTCATTTTCCACCAAGACATCTCAGTATCTTGATATTGAAAGACTATAAAATGAACAAATCAATGAATAACAAAGTTTCCTCCAAAACAGAACATATTATGGGTGTGTTTGGGAATGGATAAAACTTTTGATGAAAAGTTGTAAAGAGTAGAATTTGTCAAATGATGTGATATGATAGGGGTAATGATGAGGAATAAATAGGATAAAGTTAAAATAGATAGATTAATTGTGTTGGTAATTGTGTAAAAATGATTGAAAAGTAGGGTAGTTTTATAGAAAAATGTGAAGAAATTATTAAAAAATAGGATAGTTGTAGAGATTGAAAAGTTTTAACTTGACAATTTTCACTTGTTTCCAAACACACCCTATGATTATCTAGAGCAATGGTGTAATACGAGACAATGAAACAAATAATAAATATACTTGAAACATTTAAATTTATTTAAGAAAGCATATCAATGTTGAAGTGTTGCAAGAATCCTATATTCCTTTTCGCAATGTGCAGTCTAAGAATATCACATTTCACCAGTTCCGACTAACCTGCATTCAATGTATTCTTGTGTGCCACCTCTGCGCTTTAAGACCTCCTTGAATATAATCTCTTCAACGGGGCCAGGAGCACAGGCCTTCAACCCAGCTGCTACAGCAGCTACTCCTCCATTATGAGCCTTAGCCAACCTATTTGACTGACTATCAGGTCTGACTTTCACCCTCGTCGATTGGTATGAATCAGTAACAGGATTACTTTCCAAAGATACTCGCTCATGTGCCAAGATTTCCCAACCAACATCTCCCTCATAAGCCATGTCACCTTGCCTGCGCTTCTTGATCTTTCGCCCTGCCTTATCAGGATCAGGTGTTGATCTTGTGCCATCCGGATGGATTTTCTTAACCAACTGGCCATCAGTTGACCTGGCTCCTTTTGAGTCCCGAGGTGGAACGTTATCAGAAGGCCGATCAGATACATCATCCAAAGGCTGAATTGGAGGGGAAGTTGGACGGCCTTTCTTGGTAAAAGTTTCCAAATCCACGGGATGCCCCTCTGACAACTGATTGAAGATTTCATTAGCATCCCTTGAATCCTCTTTGTGCTTCAGAGAAGGTGGGTCGGAGCTTTCGACTTCCCTCAAGGACAAAACAGGCAGTGACCCTTCAGAAAGTTGATCCCTTCTATTATTAGTACCTAAGGTTTCTTCTTTTTTTGTAGCTAGAAAAGCATGATTAGGTTTTTGTAAACGATTGGATGTCAGAGCTGGTGCAATTTTGTCAGGAGGTTGATTCAACGCATCATCATAAATGGGCATTTCTTCCATGTTAATTTCACTGGTATCTGAATCTGTCTGAAGTTGAACGGAATGGAAATCTTTATTCAGCTCACTGTTAGATGGTTGCATTCGGTCAACTGCCTTTTGCAAGACGGATAGAGGAGACTTTCGAATGCCATTTTGCTTTTGATCTAAATCAGACACTTTCATTTCATCATATCCAACGCAATTATCACAGACGATATGCTTCTCTTTATCTGTAACCTTACACACCCCATTCAATAGATCAGAACCCAAAGCAGAATCTGCAATTTCCTTTTTTTCCAAGTGGAAAGACTTTTTAGTTGAACCCAGAGGACCACAGGGTGGAAAGTTTTCAGAAGATTGGTTCGATTCATCTTGGGAGTTCACAGATTTCTGCTTCACCATCTGGGTACAAACTGCAGGCGATTGTTGAGGTTGATTTGACACGTAATTGCCTTCCATGGCCACATCACGAGTTTGGTGGAAACCATGATCTACCTCATGAACCCCATCATGCAATCCATCCAAGCAGTCATTCCCTTTTGGTAGCTGTTGGGAAGTCAAACTTGATCTTTGGGCATCAGGCAGCAAAGATTCTGATCCTACTCTGGAGGATGTGGCAAACTGACCATTGTTAGACTTAGTGGTTTCTTCCATGGCACACGAGGCAGGCAGAGAAAATCCGTCCCTCTGACTGAAACTAGAAGTGCATGATCCTTCATCACAGCTTCGAGTGTCCACTGTCTCTTTCTTACTAGAAGCAGAACCGACCTTCCCAACAACAACAGACAAGGGCTCACCATCCAAATTTCCAGCAGACAACTGATCCAAATCCTTGCCGATTCTAGATGTCTGACATGGCTCAACCACAGCCGCATCAAAACTCTCTTCAGCTTTCTCCATCAAAACTGCTGGCAGTTCCTTTGAAGCCCCAGCAGTCGTTTTCCCGGACTCATCCGAGACATCTCCCGATTTCCTCCCCAGTGAGGAACGAGATCTTCTGGCTGATCCTAACTGTCCCTTCCGAACAAACCCAGACAGCAAACCCTTCTTCTTATCTTCAGAAGAATCACCCAAACTGTCCCCAGCAGCCAAATTTCCATCTTCCTGTTCCTCCATAGAAACCATGGGATCCGCCCCAGTTGGAGACTCAGATCCCTCCACCATCTTCTTCGACGATGTCTGGCGTCTCTTCATTTTAGCTTTCGGCAGACTTTCCAAGCACGCAACCGACGGCAAATCCAGGGCAGCAGGCACTCCATCCGTTGATGCCCTAACCGAGGACCGGTCGAAGGGCCCAGATCCACTGTCCCCAGAAATTCTAGGCCCCTTCAACTTCTTCCTGAAGCTAGCCAAGGTGTCATCCATTCCGCCCAAATCCAAATCCCCTGCTTCCGAGTTGTCAACCCTAACTTCCGCCTTCCCATCACCAGCACCGGACTGATTCCGCTTCCGCCCCTTCTTAAACTTGAAAAGCAAGCCAATCGGCTCGTCGTCGTCGTCCGAATCACCACCGCCAGTGCCAGAAGTAGCTTTCGGCTCGACCTGCCTAGGTTTCATCCTCCTGGAACCGCCCTTCTTCTTCCTAATGTTGTCTTCCTCGCCCATCGCATTCAAACCGTTTTCTAGGGCTTCCTTGGCTCAATCTCCCATCAAAACGACGGATATAGAACGGATAGAAGGAGCGAAACCCTAGAATGACAGAAATTCCCTCCTAGCAGAAATTCCACTGCCAAAACGGATTCTCCGTTCTAGAGAGAGAGGGGGGGGAGATGGAAGGGAGTGGAAGAGGTGGTGGGTGCGCATAGGAGACAGAGATACAGGGCACAGAACGATGGGTGCGCAGGATAGTGGACGAGCGCACGGGTGCGCACGTTTGTGAGAGGGGGACGGGCTTAATGAGTGGCGGAGACGGGGAGTGTGATTTTGGGGTGTCTGTTCGCCCGAGAGCCCATGGAGAGGGAAAAAGGCAGGAAGCGAACGGAATTGGGGACGAGGGTCTTTTCCAGTTTTCCTTTTCTTTTGGCCTGTTTTGGCAGGGGAGAACTGCGCGAGGATATCCGGACAGCCGCCTTGTGCTGAGCACTTGGTTCTCCCTTGCCAAATCTCCACCGTCGATTGTGGTGGGCCGTGCGGTTAGAAAAAGGGATGGGCGTAGGATGGAATCGAGCTGCCGGCCATGTCGAGTATCGTGTGCAATGAAATACGTATGGCTTAGCTATCATCGTCTGTTATTTGCATGAGCAAGGCACGGCAAAATGCTGACCCTTGGCACGTGTTTGGTTAGAGGTAAAATTTTTAATGAAAAGTTTCTGAAGTAGAAGTTGTTAAATTGATAGAAAATGATGTGATATAATAGGAGTAATGACGAGGAGTAAAGAGAATAAAGTTAAAATAGATAGGTTAGTTGTATCAGTAGTTGTGTATAAATGATTGAAAAGTATGGTAGTTTATATAGAAAAATGTGAAAAAATAATTAAAAAATAAAGCAGTTATGAAAAGTGAAAAGTTTTGGATTGAAAAGTTTTGGTTGACATTTTTTTACCCCAAACAAACGCACCCTTAATATGCTGAGCCCGCTTGACGAATAGGTTAGCCCAGATTCGAAATGGGCTGGCCTCAAATAGATGCTTTGGGTATAATAGACCGGGATTAAGCGTAATCGAAACCCGTAATGTGGTGAGAGCTCAGGGAATCAAATTTTGGGTTTGCAGGTAATCAATCATAGGCAAATTTAGCGTTGGGTTGGAATTAATCCATGGTGAAGTTAATCAATACAATCCCTTCGCCTTAATTTTAACATCATACCTGCCATGATGTTTTGCCTTTAACTATGACAGATAGGTTTTTTTAGATGGATTATAATCTTATTATCCCGAGCTCTGGCCAAAAAAAAAAAATTTTGCTTTTTAACCACATTTTATCATTTTTCGAGATGTATATATTTTTTAATTTTCAATTACGGATGTTTTGTTCTTTTTTAACCATTTAAAATAACTTACGCTTGTGTTTAAAATTCAAAAAATATTTATGCATCTTCAAAAATGTTAAGACCTCATTATAGATTAAATGTACCATGATTAATAATTTCAGAAGAAAGCAAAATAAATAAATAAAAAAATTTTTGACTAGCAATGGATAACAAGATTATAACTATTTTAGATGATGAAGGGAGAGATAAGGGACACCATCCGATTTTTTCTTGAAAAAAAACATCTAATCATAACGAACTTGATACCACGTGTGGAGTTTCAATGTTCTTCACACTTATAAGATTATTTGTAATTTTTTAATGTGGAGGAGCACTCTTACGTTTTTTTTGATAATAGGGACATTTTACGCTGTAGATGAAACTTCGCACGCAACTTAAGTTCTCTCTAATCATATTTTTCATATTATAGATAACATAAGTTTTCCTATAAGTTAAAAAGTTTTATGCTTAGGCTAAATAAATATTCTTAAACAAAATATACGACGTAGATCTTTAAAAATTTTCATAAAAGTAATTCAAATACAAAGTAACGGTCGATTACATAAGAGCAAAAAGTTTCTTTTTCTCCATGTCACTAGTGTTTTCGTAAGTGTCAATGTTAGAAGCTCGTAATGGGAATAATGCCTTAAAAAGATCAAAAGACTTTTATTGTGCATTTCTAACAGTTAACCAGCACAAAAAGTTGATTTTTTAAATATGTATAGGAAGAAGCTCAGTCAAATAAAAAAATTTTCTTTCGAACATATTTCGATTGCTCATACAGTATATAAGAACACCTATTATAAATAGTACTACATCTTTGATTGTGAAATATTAATTGTTTATTGAACCCTGCAAATTATGCGAAAGTAGGATCCACAAAATTCAAAAGTCGAAGAGTTTTAGAAAACATTCTTGATAGAAAAAATAATCAAATCCGAATTCCAAGTAGTGGATACATTTGATTTATAGTTCAGTAATTCATTCTCCTACCCCTAATTACAATTAAACTTGGCTCGATTCTTTTACCAAAAGTATTAAGCCGAATAAAGTATGAGGATTCTATCTAGTTTGATGGCTATTATCAAATATTCATATTTTGATTAATCATCGTTGATTGAACAAATAGAAATAGAATATTGATTTGAGAGATATAAATAAATAGACCAAGCAGGAATCTTAGGAAAACGATCTTTTAGATTTGACCTAACCTAGACCTCTTCCCCTCCTCCCTCCCTCTCGAATTTTTAAAATTCACTAATGTATGATGCCTTTTTTGTTTGCTTTTACTCGAGAGCATATGTAACATATTTGTAAACATTATGTTCTAAATTCTTTCAAGCCTCCAACGGGTTGGGATAAAAAGTGTAGAATGCCTGAATCTTGTTGAAGTTCGTGGTGGTGGAGGAATTGAATTAGAAAAAAGAGAGATTTTAGTTGTTAGATATCTAATAAGCTCATTGCTGAAATTGAGATCTCATTCAAATAGAAAAACATCAAATATTTGAAGTTTCCTTATCTGATCTACAAGGACCTTGATTGAGAATTCTTTGATAGCAATAGGATACGAGCAACTTCTTACATCTCGTATAAAAGAAAATGGTATAAACCAAAAAAGCAAAAAAATTTCCACCATTTTTGGATGACACGTAACATAATTGCATTGATTACAATAGTAAGTTGGCGTCAATCTGTTTCTTCAATAACTTGTGTACACTAACACTAAGGCTGAAGTATTATTCGTTTATAGATGGGACTTCTATAGCAGCTAAGTCTAGAGGGAAGTTGTGAGCATTATGTTCATGCATAACTTTCATATAAAGATTAGCACGATTGATGATATTAGCCCACGATTAAGGCCCTGAGACACTATTATAATATTTTACAAATATCTTATCGACATTCTAATTTTCTTATTAGTATATTCTAAAATCCCAATGGGCTTCTGGAGAAAAAGCTCTCTCCACCATAGATGCTTTAGTAGTGTATGGAAGCTTGAATGTATTGCCTAACGAGAATGGAGGCAGACGACGTTACCATTGAGGCAAAGCCTCAATAGCTACAAAAAGTTATTATAGTGTGTATCATGTTGTTTTCAATTTGTGGCCTGCATGTTGTGTACATTAATTAATTGAGTGTAATTTTCCATTAGTTAATAAAAAAAGATACAAATCAAAAATAAAAGAAGGTACAGAATTTTTGTTCCGTATTTACAAAAGTCATCTTTTCTAACCCTATAATTTTTCAAATCTAAACTTTTTAATCTAAAACTTTTTATCTTTCACAATTACATTATTTTTTAATTATTTCACATTTTTCTGTACAATTATCATACATGACAATCATTTTTGCACCACTACATATATAATTAACTTATTTATTTTAATTTTATTCTATTTACCCTCTAACATTATCTCTATTATATCACATCATTTTTTCAATTCAAAAACTTTTATACCAAAAACATTTCATTCAAAAATTTTATCGTTTCTCAAACATATTCGCAATATAATACTACACTATTTAATTAGTAAGCTTCATATTTTTTGACATTATATAGAAATCAAGTTATTTTTATAGGTTTTATGATATCACATAAATTTTAGCATATGGATCTAAATTAATTTCTAAATTTATACATATTTTTATAAAATTTTAGGATATATGATATAGATATAACTTCATTTGATTTTTAATATGGTAAAAATTGGGATGTGGTCGAGGGTGTGTCCAACCCTATCCTTATATTTAAAAAAGAGTCACGTTTGATTATATTTTTTATATAGAGTTGGAACAAAATTTATTTGACCCTCAACTTTTTGTAATAAACTTGGGGACAAATCGAGGTTTGATTTCGAGTTAATAACAATAGGTTAGGTTAAAAAAGCAAATCAAAGTCTAAAAATTTATATAGTATTAATATAACTAGGAGTACAACTCGAGTCGGATTCACCCAGACCCAAATATTAGAATTTGAGTTCGGGTTGAGTTCGAACCAGGTTGATATTGGTTTTGCGTTGAAATTCAGGTTATTATCAAACTAATAGAAATTAAACTTACCAATAGAGATAATAATTTTTTTAAATATTATTGCATAATTCTAAATATAATGAACGTAATAAATTTACTCATAACAATTAAGGAAATAAAAATAAATAAAATTAAATAAAATTGCTATCTAAAGTTTAATAAAAGTGAAACTTATATGTCTTGCAGATAATTTGTATATATGCAAAAATTTTAAAAATGAGTATATTTATAATATTTACAAATAAAATTAATGTAGATGTAATATATTTAACTTTTAAAAACAACTGTATATAACATTTAAGTCTTAAAATAAATATTTTACAATTTAATTAAATTATGATTATATGGAATAACTTTTATCACAATTACAGTTGAAATAATTAATACATAAATAAATATAATTATTTTAATAAATTAAGGAGAATATCGGGTTGGTACCGAGGTTGATACAAACCCACTATTAGTTTCAAGTTTTCTCGGGTTGGATTGAAATCGGGTTTAATTTTAAAAAAAAATTCAAAATAAAATCCAAACTTGGTTTTGAAACCAGGTCGAGCCGGGCGGGTTCAGACTGACCCAATACCAAGTTCACCCCTAAATTATAAACTCATATCGACATGATAAATTTCAAGGTTAAATGCTTCAATATTTTATTATCTAGTGAGTAAAACACAATTGCCATAATAAAGATTAGTAAACTTTTTTCAATATTGTCATTTACAACTAGACATTGGTAAATATGTGCGTCAACTTTCAAAAAAGCTTTGATATAAATTTTTAATTATAATTAAAACTATTAAATTGTAAAATAATAATATTAATTCTTGTAAGAAAAAAAACCATCATAGATAATATATTTTATTTCATTGATAAATCATGTGACGAACATAACTAGAACAACATATATACAATTAAAAAATATAATGTATTCGCATAAATAAATTATAAAGTTAAATGTACATCATCATAAATCATATTCACAATAATAAGATATAAAGTTAGACATATTTATCAAACAAAATAACATTCATATAAGTAAATTATATGATTTACAAAAATAATTTACACATTGTGGGCGGGTCAAGGTGGGACGAGAGATATAGTGGACACGCCCTACCCCTATAATTAAAATACAGGTCTAAAATCTTTCCCCACCTACCCAGTTGAGTCAAAATTCATGCATGATTCTTTGTAAAATCAGGTGGGTCACGAGTCCACCAGACTCTATTTTCACCCCTACGTTTTAGTATATAAATAAAATAATTAATTCTAAATATATCAAATGGATTAATTTTGACAAAATCATCATGATGAAACCTAAATTAGATGAGAGTATTAAAGTAGACTGGTATATAGGCGAAGCTAAAAATGATACGATTTTTAGCTCAATGATATAGTTTTAGAAAAAGCCCAAAAGTATTCAACCCTTGCTAATAATAGATTTTCTTAACTTAGACGAACAGAATTAAGAGTGCAACTTCAGCGTAATTGAGCCTAGATTTGAATTCCATTAGTGTTGGAACCATGCATCTTCTATAACTTGAATTTAAGGAACTCCTAGATTTTAATTCCATTAGTGTTGAAGCCATGTATCTATAACTTGAATTCGAGGAACTCAAACATAACTGCGATATGATTAGGGTGCAAATGAAATTGAGCATGAATTTTTATTTTTTATATATGTTATATAATATATTATATACATAATATCTAAATAAGATTTCTTCATATTTGTGCATTTTATTTTGGTATATATTTATCTTTGTAGTTTTATTGTTTACTTTATGTTTATTAATTTTCTTTTTCTCTTGTTTTCAACATTAAATATTCTCTAGACACTACACTATAAAAGTTTTATATTTGATAAAATTTTGAATAAAAATTTTTTTATTTAAAAATTTTTAAAAGAAGAGAAATAATATGATATGACATGGGTAATAACGAGGACAAAAAAATAAAGTTAAAATAAATATGATAGTTAATGAGTAATCATGGAGAAATGATTGAAAAGTAAAATAATTTTATAGAAAAATGTGAAGAAATAATTAAAAAATATGATAGTTATGATGAATGAAAAGTTTTAAACAGACAAATTTATAAGAATATCAAACACACCCTATAAATGATTATATATTTTAAAAATATATTTTTGACTATGAATTTTTATTTTGCTTACATGATTTATTATTATTGTATATTCATATGAAATTATAAATTTGTTACTCTTAACTAAAATTTACATTTCTCAACTCAAATTTTAACTTGAAATTGATTTTCAAAAATAGAGTTAGAGTTTAAATTTTACAAATAGAATTAGAGTTATAATTAAAATTTATATTTTATAAATAGAGTTAAAATTAGGGTCGACATAATCCTAGTTTCATGAGCGGGCATTGCACCTTAAGACAAAATCAGCTCTCTAAGAAGATAGAACCACACTTTTGAATTTTGCTATGCCTAACGCTGACCATGTAAACCTGGCCCAGCATGACCATAGAAACGATTTCATGGGCCAATTACAAGAACACTGGGCTCTACGGATCCAGAAACACATCTGCGGGCCAAGTTGGGTTATGCTGGCTAGAACCTGCCCAACCCAACTCGCAATTTTTAGAGTTTGGAATTTTTTTTTTTTTTTTTTTCCCGATGAAATTTAGAGGTTGAATTTAAACCTGAGGTAGAACTACGAGTATAAATAGAGTTGGCTTCAACCTACACTTGACTAACTCAACTTGATTTATAATAGGGTTGGGTTAGACATTTTGAAAAAAAATAAATTTTATAACTCGATTTGAACCAGTTTGATTTCAAAAGTTAGTTGGTTTTGGTTGAATGATTGTCAACCCGACCCGATTTCATATATTAATGTACAATATAATAAATTATTTTTTTAAAAAATAATTTATTCATAAATAGTCTTACATTATCATATAATACGTAGGAGTTAACTATATATTATTATTTTGAAATAAGATTATTTAGCAAGTATATCATTGTATAAGTCATAAATTGGCAAGTATTTCTATAAAAGGATTAATTTTTATTCTTTCATATAAATTTATATTTTAAAATAGATTTAATTAAGCAAAATATTTTTAAATATTATATATTTATTAACTCGATTTCTAACCTGAACCGAACCGATTTCTATAGGGTTAAAATAATATTGGGTTAAGATGTAAAAAATAGTGTTGCTACTTGCCTCGTCATCGGGAGGACGAGCTGAAAAAGGGATGAGAGCTGAAAGCGACTCTTCACAATTTCACATTTACGGATGACCACTCTAGGTATGGTGATGTCTACATGTGTTTGAGAACAGATAAAACTTTTGATCAAAAGTTTTGAAGAATAAAAGTTGTAGAATGATGTGATATGATAGGGGTAATGATGAAGAGTAAAGAAGATAAAGTTAAAATAGATAAGTTAGTTATATGGATAGTTGTGTAGAAATGATTGAAAAGTAGATAGTTGTATAGGAAAATGTGAAAAAGTAATTAAAAAATAGGGTAGTTATGGAGAATGAAAAGTTTTAGATTGAAAAGTTTTAACTTAACATTTTAAATGTGTTGCCGAACACACCTTTAAAAGCTTAGCTTTGTTTACTAAAAATGCCAATAACTTTTTTTGTATCATATCGCTTACATTAAATGACCAAACAACTGTTGAAGATAAGGGTAGAACTTAGGTAAGGCATCATATTTACCTCTCAACCTTAATTTAAGTAGTATAAGGTAGAAGATATTACTCATAGGTACACGTATGGTACAAATAATTACTCGCTCTTTCAAATATGGTACAAATATATGTTGGGCATCAGAACTGACTTGCATAAGTACTCATGTATATAATTAATTAGGAATATAATTATATATAATATTTATTATATAGTATGTGTTTTGCTTTGTTTATGACGTCCTGTGTGCACACCCATTTTAACAAATTTAAATTCAAATAAATCTTATGCCCCATAGAGTTGCAAATTGTGATGTAAGAAACGAGTTTGGTTATATACATGTCGTTGACTTCTATAGTTTTTTATAAATAAGCATGTAAATTGCGATTGCAATATATTAATAGCTCTAATGATTGAGATATGATAATTTATACTTTATATTTTTATATAATAATACAAACAATAACATATGTACTTAAGATTTTAAAATGTAAATAAGTATTGTTTAATATTATTTAAAATAACCTAAAAATATTTTTTAAAAATAATATTATATTTGAGTATTAAAGAAATTAATTTGTAACCGAAACCAGAACCGACCCTGGGTAATGGGTAGGGTATGGTCCTAACCAAAATGGATAAATGGATAAAGTAGAGTAACGTTTTTGCAAACGGAGTATAAATAAGACAAATCATTGCTCGAATGAAACCGACCGTAATAGTTGGCTCTTAGTTGAAGATGCCGTGCACGAACGTTCGCCAGCAAATGCGGGCATTGGTCTCTCGGCTCAATTCCCTCGAGTTTCTGGCTAAAATAATGAGTATCATTTAAAGAAAAAAAAAACAGTGGAAGTAATGCAGTTGCATAACGAGCTTTCTTGCAAGATTCGACAAACACATTGACTGGTTCGACTCTGCTTTCACGTAGGCAAAATCTTATAGCCAACACATTTGCCGTTTTTGGTTTTTTCGTCTAAAATGAAGGCTATATTGCCTACTTCTGGATTCGAAATCCGGAAGTTACACGCTTATCTGATGTAAGCCACAGCAAGTTCTTCACTGCAAGAAAGTTAGCATATTGCAATATAATTCTAACGTAGATTAATTTTTTTCGTTGCAAAACCTACTACTTACAATGACAGGCTTTACCTGCAGCAACAATAATTGTCCATTTTAATTCTGGGTAAAGGCTGCATGCACTCGGGTACACTTAGCCTTAGTGGTTTGGTGCATCGGGTGCACTTAACTTATTTTTGAAAATTATTTTGAATTTTTTTTTATACAACTAGTAATTTAAATGTATTTAATATATGTATCAAGTTTTACCATGTTCCGAGATTTTTAAATATTTTTTATTAAATAAAATGCTATTAATTTTCAAAAATAAAAACATTTATAAATCTCAAAAATGTTAAAACTTGATATACATGTTAAACACACATAAATTAATAATTGTATTAAAAAGTTTTAAAATAATAAAAAATAAATTAAATTACTCGAGTGAACCTTATCAGAATCCTTTTAATTTCTCCACGTCTCTTGATCTCTGATTGAATTGCATCCCATTAACTTTCTTAGCCAGCATGCCTTTGACTTCGGAGATATATTCCGTGTGGTTCCCAAATGCTCTGTACTGGGGGAAACCAGGAAATGATTGTTAAATTAGTGTGTGTATATATATATACATAATATTAAATTGATGAGAAATAGCAAGAAATATTCCTAAAAAGCTCACAAATTAAACTTGATGAAAATATAAAATAAGAAATTCTTTAAAAAATCGCAAATTGAAACTATTTTAACAAAATAGAAACACACTTTTTATGGAGAACCAAAAAACTATTTTTTGTTTCATGAAAATGAGTGTTGGGAATATATTTTCATATTTGTAATGGTTAATAATGTTTAAAGTTTTTTTTTCTGAAAACTCAAAAAAAAAAAAAATGTTTACAGACTTGGTGTTCATTTATAGTGGAAGATGGAATTTTATTATCAAACCTCAAGAGCACCTTATACCAATCTGTCAGAAATGATATTAATTCGGATTGCGTATTGTATTCCTTGTATGATTTTTTTTGATGAAAAGGAAACACCCTATCCCACCTCCCTAGCAATCTGATAGGGAGATATGATAGGATGATCCGAGCACTTCATATGTATTCATTGTATGAATTATTTGCCTTATGATTTTACATATAAGAGTGTATGTTTTCCGAATCACAATAAAAGGCTACATCACTACATCGGCATCCAGAAAACTTATGATTTTTTACTTTCCTCAAATAAACAAGTTTATTAATCTGATTATAATTAATAATATAATTAAACATTAGTGGGACACAGAAATTCTATAAAAATGTAATCGTTAACATTCGGTTTGTTTGTTGTTTTTAATTTAGGTTCCATTCTTCGAAACGTTTTGAGCAGTGATGTTTATAGAACTAATAAATATATATTTTGTGGACATATAAAAGCTTTAGTAAATGGATAATCATGATTCTACCCATCATTTATAATCTTAAAAAAATTTGTATTGGAATTTTATACATTTACCTAACCGTTGTCAAATTATTTGCACCTGCAGTATTTGTTTAGTATCATAAACATATATATTAATTAACATTATGATTTATTTTTAAAAAATTTAAAATATCACATTTTGGTGCCCTATGCTGCCTAGAGTTAGCAAATTACAACAGTTCATCAATGGCGCGTGCTGGGATGGGAAAAAAAACTGATTTATATATTTAGGGAGTGGTTGTTACCCCTGAAAATATTTCAAACTAAAACTTTTTAGTCTTAACAACTACAATTTTTTTATTTTTCACTTTTTTTATCCAACTATAATATTTTTAATCATTTCTACATAACTACTCATATATCTAATCTATTTATTTTAACATTATTCTCTTTACTCTTTTTCATTACCTATATCATATCATTTTCTCTCATTTAAAAAATTTTTATATCAAAAACTTTTCATTAGAAGTTTTATTATTTTCCAAACAATATTAATACATGTACACGTATCTACTAAAATTGATTTTAAAATTTTTATACTATCATTAAAAATAAAATTATTATCTTATATTTTCACATCTACTAAAATTGATTTTCATAACCTTACTTTAAATGGAATATTAACATTTAAAATTTTTCCTTGTCACGGGGTTGAAGTTAAATGAGTATAGAATGGACAACAAAGCAAATTATAAAGCTCTATTGTTTCTCGAATTCAAATACGAAACTTAACTTGAGCTCCATTATTAATAGATTTAGGGTTTAAGTTTTACCAATAAAGTTAGAATTGTTATTAAAATTAAGTTTCATAAATAGGTCAAGAGTTAAGTTTGAAGCTAACACGACTTTTATGAGCACAAATTGCATCTCCTATCTTCTACACATATATAGATATATTAAGGGGATGTTTGGAAAAATACATGTGTGCGGTGGGATGGATTAATGTGGGAGCACAGTTTTCAAAATCAATAATTAATCAACTTAACAACTTTATTTTTTCAAATTTACCACTATATTCAAATTATTTTTTTCTATCAACTACAATCCAACAACACTGTTTATTTTAAATTTACCCTAATCATTTTGGATACCGATCCTGCACCCGGGTGCATTAATTCCTTTTTTTGTTTTTTTTAAAATTTTTTTATACAAGTGTTAATCTAAGTGTATTTAACATTTATATTAATTTTTACCATTTTTGGAGTATTTTAGATATTTATTTTTTATTTTTGAAAATCAGTGGCATTTTAGGTAATTTAAAGTTACTAAAATGCCACAGATTTTCAAAAATTAAAAATAAATATCTAAAATACTCTACAAATGGTAAAAATTGATACACATGTTAAATACACTTAGATTAACACTTGTATAAAAAAAATTCAAAAAAAATGAGTTAAAATGGCTTCAGTGCACCCAGGTTCACAGGATTGGAATCTAATCATTTCATATTGATCACATTTTTTTCAAAATATTTTCTTTTCTATTTTTTTTTGCTAGATTCCACGATCCCACAAATTTTGGGCATAATAAACATCCCCTGAGACATAAATTCACGTTTTTTCATTGGAGATTATGTTTTCATGTGTGGGGAGAATACTCATTGTGCTAGTACACGTTTCAACACTATCCTGTAAATAGTAAGGTTTGATTGGTTTGCACAAACAGTTACGCATTGCATCTTGCACGCATGGAACTGTCCAGTGAGATCATATCACTTCTTTGTCGTGCATGTACGTAGTCATGTGGGACCTTGATTATTTGTTTTGCACAGATTTTAGTCTATTATTGCGAATCGTACAAATGCGTATATAATATTTAGTTAAGGGTGTGTTTGTTTGGGATATAAACATGTCAACCAAAACTTTTCAATCTCCATAACTACTCTATTTTTTAATTATTTTTTCATATTTTCCTATACAAACTACCCTACTTTTCAATCATTTCTACACAACTATCTATACAACTAACCTATCTATTTTAACTTTATTCTCTTTACTTCTCATCATTACTCCTATTATATCACATCATTTTCTATAAATGTGACAACTTCTATATCAAAAACTTTTCATCAAAAGTTTTACCCTCAACTAAACACACCCTAAATTTATTACCTTATGATACTCATATGTATATTTTTAACTAAAGGATAATTTCTTTCATACCCATAATAATTGCACTTAATTCCTAATATACCCACAAAGTTTCATAAATTCCTCTTATACTCATAACATTTCATCTTAAATTCTTTTCATGCCTATGCTGTCAGTATAACAATTATCTATCGTATCGAAAAGATGATTTTGTCAATTTCAAATTGTCTAATTGAGATAATTTAACCTTAATGACTGAATTGATGATATAAACTATTAATATAAGATATTAAATAAATTAAAAGTCAATTTAAGGTAGAATTATTCTAATTAGAAAAAAATTTAAAAAGACAAATTCGTCTTTTCAATAGGGTTCAATAGGGTAGATAACAGTAGTTTTTACGGCATGAGTATAATAAAAATTTATGATGAAATGTTATGAGTATAAGAAAAATTTATGAAACATCATGGTATATTAGGAATTCGGTGCAATTATGGATATAAAAGGAATTATCCCGTTAATTAATATTTAGATTTTGATGTACTTGTAACCGGTATCTTATTTTCAGTGGTTTTAGCAAGAAATGCACAAATATTATACAATTGAAATTCAGAAGCATCCGTAAAACGAACCATTCGGATGCATGCGTCTCTTTAATTAATTGACCGCACATGTCGAGTTACATGTCTAGAATTCTTCTCATAGTTTAAACACCAAATTAGAATAAAATTTTGACTAGCAGGGAATACTAAGAAAGAATTAGATTAGCAGATGTTTTAGTTTCCGAAGCATTTTCAGAGTGTAGTGTGGTAAACATATTTCACGTGATTCTAACCTACTTTATTATCTTGTTTTCTATATGAACTTTTTACTATAGTGTATGTAATACACACTAAAATGAAACTATTCTCTGAAAGGATAAAATTTTGGAGTTTCTATATTATTATCTACGTAGTTTAGGCAAAATTGCCAGCATATCACTAGTTAATAAAAATTGTGTTCATAACTACATAATTTGTCTGAAATTGAAATTGCGGGCATATTACTTTTGTTCAAACTTTTTTAAAATGACAAACAACCTTCTAAATTAACAAGTAAAACTAGAGTCAATTCTAAATATATTTACTACTTTTACACTTAATTCTAATCATACTCTCTAAGGGTGTGTTTTGGTTAGGGGTAAAACTTTTGATGAAAAGTTTTTGAAGTAGAAGTTGTCAAATTGATAGAAAATGATGTGATATAATAGGAGTAATGATGAGGAGTAAAGAGAATAAAGTTAAAATACATAGGTTAGTTGTATGGGTAGTTGTGTAGAAATGATTGAAAAGTAGGGTAGTTTGTATAGGAAAATGTGAAAAAATAATTAAAAAATAGAGTAGTTATGGAGAGTGAAAAGTTTTGGATGGAAAAGTTTTGGTTGACATTTTTTTGCCCCAAACAAACGCACCCTAAGTTTGAAAACTTCTATTCATACATGCTTAGTATGCTATTAATTTTTTTTTGAGAATGAGTATGCTATTAATTTTGAACATACCAAATTTGTCACAAAAATTGTTAACTATGATTAAAAATGACCAAAACACCCTTTAGATCAAAGTATCTCCTTCAAAGTTGCCTCTCCTTGTTTAGTAACTTTGGAGGAGACAAAACTAGATCTAAAGTATTTTAGTTATTTCTATTCATGGTTAATGATTTTTTAATAAAAAATTATTTTTATGATGTATCAAATATGCTTGAAATTAATAACAAACTTAATAGATATTAATAAAGAGGAATGATTATGTTAATTTGGGCTAAACAAATGCATCATTTGGCTCACCTTAAAAAATTTATTTATATTACTTTTATTGTTTTTCTTCGTATACTTATTTATCTAAGTGTATTTAACATATAAACTAAGTTTTACCATTTTTTATTATGTGTATATATTTTTTGATATTTTTAAACATCCATATCTACATAAGTATTTAAAATATCCCTATATTTAAAAATCTAAAAAAATATATACACATATATAAAAATGGTAAAATTTAGTTTACATGTTAAATACATTTATATAAACAAGTTTATGAAGAAAAAACAAAAAAAGTTTTGTAAATAGTTTTTAGAGTGGTTCAGTAAGACATTTACTTAGCCCAAGTAAATAGAATTACTTCGAAGTTTTCAAACTTAGTGGGTATAAATGGAAATATGGATAAAAGTATTAGATATATTTAGAATTACTAAATAAAATTATAAGATACAAGAAAATATTTTTAAAATAAAAATTTATTTAATGTAAGGAATATTTTAAAATTCAAAATTTATATTTCAAAGGTATTTTATTATATTTTATAATTTTATTTATTTACAAAGCAATTTTATCAACTTTTAGAAAATTTTAACAAAAGTGACGTGCCATGCAATTTTAGACAAACTATATATGTTTGAATGCAATTTTTTGAAAACTAATGGAAGACCTGCAATTTGACCTAGACTATGTAGGTTCAAAGGAAAAATTGCTGAAATTTTTATCAATAGAGCATACGGTGTTAATGACAATTACTAGTTTACAACTAATTTTACATGCGTCGCGCACAGACCCATAAAAGAGACCATTGGACCAGACATACAAAGCATTCAGACTAAGAAAATGACAATTGAGCTTATGGGCTATGGGTCTTACTGTGTCATATTATTCACTTTGGCCCGACAGCTCAATCGCACGGTTTTAAAACACATCACACTATATTTAACTTAAGACCCACTTATAAACTACTAAGAACTTTATCCTTTTTTCAATGTGAGAATCGATTCTGGATTATTACAAGTCCACCAGCTTCCGTCTAGTTCGTCATCGAACTACAACTCAACTTTAGGCTTCTGCCTATAACCTTAGCTTTCATTGGTTCAACTCTTCGAACCACGTCTACTGAAGGGGGAACCCCTCTGATACCACTTATCTCACATAGACCCCAAAAAGAAATAATTAGGACTAAGACATAGAGCACATAGACTCAGAAAATGACTATTGCGCCAGTGGGCTATGAGTCTCACAATGTGATATTATCTGCTCTGGCCTAACAGCTCAACTGTAGAGTTTTAAAACGCTCCATACTATATTTAACTTAAGACCCACCTATAAACTACTAGGAACTTTATCTCATTTTCGATGTGAGATTCGATTATGAGCTATTACAATATGGAAGGTGACCAAATTATGTATTGCCAAAAGTAAATTCTATAATGATGATAACTTGACTCTTGTTAATTTCGTTGCTCAGTTAATGAATTTGAGATATCTACATATTTTCCTTATCAAAGAAGAAATTAAACATTGCAAGTTGTCGCGCATTCATATCAACTTATTCTAATGTATTTAGTGTTTACTAAGTGAAGAGAATAACTTTGCCAACAAATATATACCAATAGAATAATTAACGAGATTTTTTATTAGCATACTTACATTATATCTTAATTTATATTACATTAAAACTCAAAATTTTTTATAATTTACAAGAAGAAGACAACTATACACTCTATTATCGAGAGGGAGACTACACGCTCCTATATATCAAGAGGACCACTTTCTCACGGCTCAGGCAAGAGTCATTATCGCCCACGCAGTACCCGAGTGGCATAATTAATGTGACTTACTCACAAATGTATTAATTTTTTTCTGCTACTAAGAGAATTCTTCCCAATAACTAATCTATTTAAATCATAACTATTTACCATAGGAAGATGTAAAAAGATTAAAACGTAAAGATCATATTAAGAAAAATATAGTAGTTAGTTAATTAAAATGTTAAATCACATAAAAAATTAGATGAAGAAATGATTTTTTAACTTTTACATATTTCCAAGACCCAAAAATAAAAAAAATTTGAACTTTTTTTAGCTACTGGGTAGGTTCCAATTAATTCCTATTCCAGTTACAATGTAGTTAAATGATGCATGTGTTGTCATTGGGCTCACATAGGGGCTTGATTGGCCAAGCCCCCCCATTTGCAACAAAATTCTATCGCTGGTACTTTCATACTTTGACAGAAGCATCAATTACTAGCTTTCCACAACCGTACTAACTTTTATTGAAATTAGACTATTTTCTAGGAGTTACAATATTTTTAGGTAAGGTCAAACTATCAAAACTTGTAAAAGTGTTGGTAGTACACAAACATAAGGCCAAACATGCCCTATGTCTCCTCAAGTAGGTTGAAACCACATTCCATTATTTGTTAGCACATTAGCGTAGCCAGAACCTTTAAAAGAGGGCTAATTCAAATGAAAGAAATATAATATGATTTGGAAGAGAAATCATATAAAAATGAATTGTATTTTTAAATATTTTTAAAAATATAAGATTATTGTGAATTTATATAATTACTTCTTTTTTATTGGTTTTGATGATAACAAAAGTATATGCTTTTGTGCTATTGATTTTGACTTCGTAAAATTATATTCGAAATTGATTTTGACTTCGTGAAATTATATTTGATACTCTTAAACACGATTTTGAAAAGTATTATGTGTTTGTGGAATTATCATTTTGAGTTTATGATACAAATTATGATAAAACGAGTTTGAAATATGTGGATAACTCGTGAATGAAATATGCTTGTTAGAATACTTAAAGTACTCTTGGAATACGTTTGGATTATAGCTTCACTTGAAATATGAGTGCCAAATCTTGAATGATGAATGATATATTCATTTGTGATTATCTTAAGTGGATTAATATGGTTGCACTAGAATTTTTCCCAAATTTTGAATTTTGCAAAATAGTAAAAATGTCAACCTTTTGTTTGGAAAAGGTAACCTTTTTATGTTGAAAATTCATTGACTTGTCTGGAGCATGAAAAGGTTGACCTTTTGTTTGAAAAGGTCCACCTCTTCTGGGTAGCAGATTTTCAAAATTTAAAGAAATTGAATTTTTATAAAGACCTTTTGGACTATCTTCTAGGCTACATGTGTAGCATCCGCCGCGAGCGCTACGATGGGCTCGGAATGATTTTTCTTGGCCTTGAAAATCTGGGCCGTGCCGGATGGGTTTTCAACGCCTCTGAGACAGCAGCATGGGCTTAGTTTTCCTGCATCACGTGGAGTAAAAACGTTAGGATTCACGGTTTTTAGATATTTTAGCATATGGGCATTTCCTCGTGGATTCAACAGCATAACGGCTAAAACGGAACTTTCCATACACGGATCAAGTCACAAATCCGGTAGCATAACGACAACGTGTTATGTTGGAATCCGTGGACCCGCGTGCACCCGCCTTGCCGGGGCGTTAACTTGAACACGTGAACAAAAATAAACAAAATGGTGTCGCCATTGATCTTTAAAGGGAGATCAACTCCTGTTTTTAATGAAATAAGGCACTAATCACACAGAGTTTGAGTTCCGGCCTTCGGATTGAAGTAAATATGGTGAAATCTGCCAACCGAGGCGGTTTACACGAGCATAAAATGGGGAAAATGAAAAGATTTGAGAGAATGAGAGAGAATGGAAAGGGGAAAGTGGAAAAGAGGCGTAGAGCTCGACGAGCGGGAAAACTGGGATGTCAGGGCTATGCTGCAGACTCCCGTCCTCCCCTCTGGGATGCCTCTCCAAGTTTGTTGAGAAGGGAGGGGGCACCTCCTTTTATAGGTGAGAGCATGGGCCTTGGGCCACTTGAGATGTTGGACTTGGTCCATGGGCTTGAGCTTGAGGTGAGAGCATGGGCCTTGGGCCACTTGAGATGTCGGACTTAGTCCATGGGCTTGAGCTTGATGAACTTTTTTCATAGTGGGCTAGAACTTAGTGGGCTAGAGCTTGGCTAAGCCCATTATTTTGGGTGGGCCGTTGTAGAGGCCTGATGGGCTGTTTGTAGAGAAGCCTGCTTTTGAGGCTTTGGTGGGCTGCATTGTAGAGCCCATTTGGTGGCTCGTTGGAGCTTTACTCTTGTGGGCCAGGTCTGGTTTGTTGAAGAGCCTGCTTTGAGGCTTGGTGGAGCTTTGCTCCCATGGGCTGAGATTAGAAGGGCCCGCTTAGTGGTGGGCTTGGCTTGCTTGAATTTCCTTTTGCTTCGGATTTGCTTGGGCTTGGATCTCTTTCCAATTTATCCATCTTTGGGCCCAAGGGTGGGGTATCAACAGCTGCCCCCCTTTGCCAGAGGCGTCTTGACGGTGAATGACAAAGTGACGGACACCCCCTGACCTAAACGGTTTTCAGGTCGTTGGACCATTTTGCAATTTTTGTGAACTTGCGGTGGTCTTTCTGCAAATGTGAATCTGGAGTGGTTCCTTCGCAAGATGCCCCTACAGGACGTTTTGTAAAACTCCGGAGCCTGTTGAACCTTTTGTATTTTTTCTTAAGTGGCGCGATTTTGAAATTTCTGGAGTCGGTGGGGATTACTCCGTAATTTCTCCCATTTTTAGGGCTAGTTGTGGGCCCTCTCTTTCAGTCTCCTGCAGTCGCCGTTTGCCGCCGCCGCCAGCTTACTCCGAGTGCTCACTGTTCCCGGTCGGCTTCTCAAGTATCGTTCAGATCTCACCCATTCGGGGTGACTGCTGCTGCCACGGTTGCCTGGACGTCATTCTGCCGTGCTACTGTTGCCGTCTTTCTACCATGCCTGCCTTCTTCTTCCCCGGCGCTGCTGCCTTTTTGTCTTCTCCGGCGAGTGTGGTTACTGCCGCTGCTGCCGCCTTTGGCGTCTTCTCCTCTTTCTCCGGCGACGATCGGTGAAGTTGCCGTTGCTGCCGTGGACCGTCATCGCTGGTTCATCTTCCCTGCTTCCAGCAGCCGCTGCTAAAATTGTTATCGTCGTCGTTGCCGCTGACGGAGGCTCGTTTCGCCGCCTGTTGTCGTGCCGCTAGCCTTCTTCTTCCCGATCGTCGGTGGGCGTCGTTGCCGCTGCGAACTGCTGCTGCTGCTGGTCAAGGCTGCTGCCGCCTCCGGGCGCTGCCACCGCCGCTGCTGCCACAGTAAGTTTTTTTTTGAGTTGCTTGTTTGTTCCTTGTAGCTTGCTTGTGCCAAAGATTTGGTATCTGATCTGCTGACTTGCGATTGCTGAGATTTCTGGAAGCGCTTCCCGCACGTTTACTTTGGACAAGTATCTTCTTTTTTTCTCTTTGCTTTGTTAATTGCTTTCCTTTCTGCTTGTATTTACTTGCATTGTCGTTTGTAAAAGAAGAATGTCTCGGGATTGTCCTGAAACTAAGAGAGATTGCTAGGAGACCGTTTCCCGTCATGGTTGAGCCGTTATTTGGAAGCGGTGGCTCCCACTTCTCCTTTGTTGAAGTTTGATGTGGGCAACCCTTTCCATTCCTTGTAGTAGGCCTCTTGCTGGGATAGAAGAAAGAGGGTAGCCCCTTATATGCCTTTACCTTTTGTCATTGTGTGTGGATATCCCTTGATTGTCACCTTTTCACCTTTTGGGTTGAAATATTCCATAGACTTGTTTTTGCTTAATGTAGTTACTATGATGATTTTTCTCCTTTCTCAAATTGCTTGTGCCTACCTGCATGGTTTCTTCTTCTGTGGTCGTGTGGTAGCCCTTTCTCTTTTTCCATGTTGTTTGCTAGAATTGGCAACTATCCTAGCTGCAACTTTCTTTTCTTTTCTTTTTTTAGTTTTTCTTTTGTTTTCTTTTGTTTTTTTATTTTTTTTTTGCTTGAACAGGTGATGCAAATTGACCTTTGTCACATTGCTTGTTGCCTCGTGTTGATCTATCGCCTTTTATGTTGCAGTTGCCAAAATGTCTTCTAGAAAGGAGTACGGCTTGCGTCCTCGAGATAGAGCAGTACGACTCAAACCCAACGAGCCGGGCGGATCGGCGATCATGCTCATTGAGATTCCTGATAATGTTGCGGGACTGGGCAAGAAGACTTCATCCTCAAAGGCCAGGGTCTCATTTGTTGGCGCCTCCTCAGTCGATCATCACAAGGCTTCGGGTGGCGACGTTCTTGCTCGGGCTAGGGCTGCCGGCGGAATGTCTTGAAGTCCTTTCTTCATCCTTTTTTGGCCAAATTGTATTTTTGTAAATCTGAATGCTTAGATGCCTATTTTTTGGATGTAAAGCCGTGTGAATACCGGCTCATTTTTTGGACAACCTTCTTGTCTTGTGCTTTAGATGCGTCTATGTGATATGTTGCTTCTGCAGGGCATTGATCTTGTAAAGTTCTTGTTCTTGACGTCTCTTGTAATGCTTTGATCACTTGTAGGCCGTAGGCCATTGAAAATTCTGCATAAGAGCGCTGTAAATTATATATATACCTAAAAAACTTTCCAGGTTGATCAACATCCTCCTTCATTTTCGCGATCTGCTTGCTGAAATACCCATTCCTCACGAGGGTTCGTACTTCTCCCAATTTTACGCGTTTTTCTCATCCGTGCGAGCTGAAATCTCCCTACCATGCTGTGAGGACCAGATATTTTTATTCTATTTTTATTATAACTTTTCTCTATTTATGAGGTAACTTATGAACATGCTAGTAAGAATTTTACGATATTAATGGATACATAACATACATGGACACGACATTTAGGAGATGTATAGTGCATATGTGCATGTATGATTAGCGTTCTATTGATGGGCACTATGACTATTGTTTCCCTCGCAGAGTAGGTACGGGGTTCGACCTGCCCGGTCAGGTTGCGGGGGTCAAGGGGGCAGCGCCCTTGCGGGGGTGCAGGGGGCAGCGCCCCCGAAGAAAATTTTAATTATTAAGTCGTATGAGTGGGAGAGTAAATTACTAATTGCAATTAGACCCGATCCATGTTCCGACCCGACCCGATAGGGATTCAGTAATAAAGGAAGCCCGCGCGCACTAGGGTTCATTTTTCATCCCGCACCCGGCTATCTTCCGTCTTCTTCTCTTTCCGTTCTCTGCGTCTTCTCTTCTTTCCCCACCATTCAGTTCGGGCTAGCCACGGATTCATTCAAGGAAGCTCTACCGACTGTTTGAGGATCATCGACTCGAATCGTGGAAGTTCCGAATCTCTCCGTCTAAGTCTGGAGAACTGTTTTTGGGGAAAATTTCGATTCAAGTAAGTAGATGTCGCCCCTTCTCGATTTAGTGATGAAATTTTACGTTAAACGCGATGCAAGGCTAGAGGGAATGTATAGCTTCTAACGACTCCATGGTATTAGGCGTAGAGTTCGTAACAGTTAGGGTTCATGGTGAATTTACTTTGAATGCGTGATTTCTATGATGTAAAAGACTTCTTAGCAGTTGTTATATTGTTGAAATGTGACGTGAATTGATTTGCCCCAATCGAGAGTATGAATTGAAGGTTCTTTCATTTCGCACCTATCATGTGTTTGATAAAATGCTTGTGTGACAGATCTATGTGTTGTATCTGAATTGTGTTGATGTTGTATGCGTGGTTTGCGATGTGTTTCATTGTCTGTTATGTATGATGCGTTATCTCAAATAGTTGGTTGTAAGGGTTGTTCATGGCCCCTGATTGACATGAGGAGAGAGTTGTTCATGGCCCTTGATGGACATGAGTAGATGATTGGTTGTGTTGGTCAATTTGTGTGTATGGTTATATGTATACGATCTTGGGAGTGGGTATTGGACCCATGTGTATTAGCTTCATCACTGTATGAGTATCCATTATTATGCTTATTTGCACTTTGTGCTAACCACTATCTACTTACTGGGTCTATTTAGACTCATATCATTGTTATTGTGGTTTTAGATCGCAGGTCAGAAGGGGAACTTAAGGATGGGACAAGTTGAAGATCAAACATGAGAGACCCTAGCACAATATGTTGATTCCAGTTCTTTTAGACTTGTGCTCTTTTGATAATCATATATGTAGACAATTACTTAGGCGGATTCGTTTTGACAACTATAATGTATTTGGTATTTCAGATTGGATTATAATCCTTGTTGATGCACATATGCATGACTATTATATCTGTTTGTTGTGTAAGGAAAATATGTAATGATTTCCTTCTATATGAATGTTCTTATTATATGAAGATGCAAGTATATAAATAGGATTGAATGTTACAGATGGAAATGTAATGAATATCAGGTCATGTATTCCATATTACCCCTTGTATGTTATGGGGAGATGCTGCCGAATTTTTCTTAGATTGTATAGCGCCGTTGATTAGTTATTGAGTATTTTTATGAATGGGGCGTTACACATGCTTCTTCTGCATTTGTCCTGGATTGCTACAGTACGTTGCCCGCGATTTCCCTCTCTTTTGCTCATTGACCTCTTCCCGGAATGTCATCTTTCTCATGGTACCATGGAAAGTCAACTTGCCTGGGTATGGAAGCACTCCCTTGACCCGAATTTGCTGCTTTTGAGATTAAGGGGTATGGGTTTTTCATTAATGGCTTCCGTCCTTCTCATTATCTCGTGCTTGATCTCCTCCTCCTGATGGGCTGTTTGTAGAGAAGCCTGCTTTTGAGGCTTTGGTAGGCTGGATCTGGTGGGCTGTGATGAGCTGCGTATATGTCTATTAAATTGCTCGCTATTTATGCAAGTATACGTGTCGTGTCAAGTAATAAAGAGTGAGTAGAGTATCATTCCCATGAGAATTTGTAGACCAGAATTATTATTTAGCTTAACTGCTTCCGAGGGTTGTGAAATTCTGAGTTTGTGTTCTTATTAAACTAATAATTGAAAGAAAAAATTAGAGTAGATATATGAGACTACTGAATACTAAAATGGGTTTACTGATTAGGGATGACAGATGGATAGATCGGAATCCTTAAATCTAAACTATATTGCTCTGGTTCTTGTTAAGCGGATTGCATATGAATTTACTAGCCCAAGTTCATGTATCTCCATATATGTCTTTCAACAGTATATAAAGCTAATTACACCCTATTTAAGTGCTATGTTCCCATGCCATTAAATAAAGTGAAATTGATAAGTTCATAACTTGTATAATGACTACACAAGTTTTAACGGTAAATCATACACAACCATGTATATAAGCTTAAATATTCATTCCTGAACCAAGAAACAATACAGTTTAGAATTCAATTCATCACAACTATCAATCTAATGGAGGTTTAGTTCAAAGACATGATCTTAACAACCATTACATCCATATAAAAAGTATCCATAAGGCAGAGAAAGAAAATTGGAAAGAATAAGAAGAACTGTTTTCCGACGGTTTCCACCAACGGGACTTGAATTCCTTCTTCAATCCGTGCTTTAATCTTGATTCCCGCTTTCTCTTGCACTGTAGTTTTTTCTTCGGCTCTCCTCCCTCTCTTCCGTGCGCGAACCCCTAGGATCTATATATAAAGTCCCCTTTTGCGCAGCTTACACACTGGAATATTCGCATACGGATGCGTATTGGCGCCTGGGCGCTCCTAACTAGTGCCTAGGCGCCAACTCTCTGTGTGCTGAGCAGTTTAGACACATTTTGGAACCCTAGGAATTTTTGCACTGGCGCCTAGGCGCCAACTTCCTGGACTGCACCACTTGATTTGTGGCTTCTGACTTGGATTTCATGTAGAGAAGTGGCGCCTGGGCGCCAACTCTCTGGTTCTGGATGCCTCAGCTGGCATTCAACTCGTTCATTCTGCCGACGTACGTCCCGTTCTTCCTGCAAAAGATGGAAAAACCAAACAAATAAACTAAAAATGCCTAAATAATGCTAAAATTGCCTAAAAACTAATTAATGCTCATAAAATGCAAAGCGGATGAAAATGAAGCTAGAGAGTGCAAACTAAGCCTAATCTCTTGAACTAACACACAAATTAAGTCTGAAATGGGCCATGATAACTCATAAAAATACGAGTTATCATACCCCCAAACTTAAATATTACTAGTCCTCGAGTAACACATGCAAACAGAATGAATAAATGAATGAATGAATGTATGAAGAAAAATAAAAATCAACTCTTTTTGCTTCCAGTTATGCATTGATCAATCCACTTAGCCATTTCACAAGGTCGTGATTAATTCAACCTGAAAAATCCTTCATTATACAAACAAACAAAGCATAAATTTTCCTTTCCAAAACAAGTTACATGTGGATGCTAAAATTTCGTAGTGCAAAGTCATATTTCAACATGTCAATCTTTCATTTGATCAGAAAATTGGTTAGAAAATCAATGAACTCAAGCAAACCAATGATTAAACCGCATACACTGGTTACAACAAATGGTATCAAGTCACTGAATTCAATCTCTAACAACTGCATATTCTTTTTCCCCCCAAACTTATTGCAAAAATTCTCCTCACCATATTTCAGGACATCTGGAGATCTATTTTTTTGGCTTCCCTCACCATATTTCAGGGTATCTAGGGAGAATTTTCATTTTTTAAAGCGTTGTTACTGTGATTTTCCTTTGCTTTTTGAGGCGAACCTTGCCATTTGTCGATGTCAAGTCTCAGTTACTCAGCTTAGGTCAACCATCCCCTTTTTATTTTTGTTAATGCTTTATTAGGGGTACTAAACATATTTGAGTAATTCCTGTGAAATAATACAATTTCTGAACCCGTTAAAGTACTTGGTTAGCAATTATTTAGTTAAGTATTCATCATCTCGGTCTGAAAGATATGCCTGTTATTGAATTAGAACCATGTATTTTGAAATTCCTCTTAATTCTTTCACATATTAATTTCAACCTGCTTTATACTTGGTTTCAATCTGAATTGCCCATTCTTTCATGAATTTCATTCTAAATCAGAATTAATCACATCCTTGCACATTTTCACGATCAGATGAATTGAGACAAAGACAACTTTCATTAGCTGAAATTGAAATGCATGCAACATAAACTAAGGCATGAAAATTAAAATGCAAAACTAACTTAAGGTTGAGAATTATACACCCCCCAAACTTGAGAGATGCATTGTCCTCAATGCATGACCCTAAAATGAACAAAAAATAAAAATACGATGAAAAATAAAAATAAAAGAAAAGAAAAACAAAAGGAAAGGACTGAGACTCCCTCAAGAATCGTACTCAGTAGCATCCTCGTCGTTCTCGTCTTCGGGCTGGGGCTGTGATGATTGCCCGAAGCAAGCTCTGACCTCTGGCGGCGTCGGTGGAAAAGGTGGGAGGGTGGAGATGTCAATTTGGCGGTCCTCCGCTATCTGCCGTAGGTAGGCCTCCATCGCCCGGTCATGCTGCCGTTGGTACCTGGCTTGGGCTTCCACCAAATTCTCTAAGTTTGTTAGCCGCTCGGCTGTGGATAACGACTGCGAGGATGGACCCGCTGTAAGTGGAGCCGGTCTGGGACGCGTGGTGGCGGTGCGAATTCGTGGCTGGGTGCGGTAGGAGAGGTCGTCAATGATGGCCTGATAATTCAGGACTTCCTCCGTCAGCTCCTATTTTACGCCTGCCCGCTTGCAGAGCCCGGTGATGAGAGATGGGAAGTAATAGCCGCCCGGGGTGCAGTCGCGCAGGCACATATCTGCTGGTAGATAAGGCGACCCACATCTATCGTCATGCCGCTGTAGATGACATGTAGTAGCAGCGCTCTGTCCATCGTCACCTCACTGATGTGGGTCGATGGCATCATCCGGACTGAAATAAAATGAAAAAACATTCGCCCGTTGTACATCATCTCGTTGCGCTTGAATGATGTGAGTTGGCCTCCCGTTGATTTCCATGTCGGAGGCTATTGGCAGATATGCTCGGTGATAGAGTTGACATCTCGACCTTCTCCCTCCAAAAACTCCTCATACTGGTCTGGATAGTCAAAAGGGCCCAATCCGTAATAGGAGTTGATCGCTTCAGCATGAAACGAGACGATCTTGCCCCGGACCTTCACCCTGCCCTGCTCATGTTCTACGGCATTGGCATAGAACTCTTTCACCACTGGCACTATTGCAGACTCAGGCTGTGCGAGGAATTTCTGCCACCCTCGAGCTTTAAGTGCGTTGATGAAGTTGTCGGAGAAAGAGATAATCTTTATTCCCCGTTCATGAATTAGGTGTCGCTTCTGAAGCGAGTCTGTGTACCGCTTGAATGCCTGAGCGGACACAAACCGGTTGGCGTCGAATTCGACGGTTTCCTGAACTTTCTTCCTCTTGGCTGATGATGATGAAGCCATGTTGCAGCCAAGCAATTTCAAACAATCCTTGCAAACAGAAATTCAATGCAACCAAGCAATCCAACAAGCCAATACACACCCAGGCAATCCAGCAAGCAGTCCAACTAGTACTAACCAAATGCACCTGAAGCAATCACCTTGCAACCAATGGCAAACAAGTACCAACCAATTCCAAGTAACTCAATCACAAGTTTAACCAGAGAACTATCCACTCAAATCAACCTCCAATCCATAAACCAATTCACAAAAACACAGCAATTCGATCCAATTTTCCACTCAAACAGTTACCAAATCACTTCAAAGCAATTAGAATGCACCAAGAAATGGAGAATTTTACCCCCAAAGCTTTCCGCATGAGAATTCAAAATTGCCAAGTTCTGCACTGGCGTTGGGGCGCCGATCTACTGACAGCGGTATTCGGCGCCGGGGCGAAGAAAATGAAGATGGAATGGCTCAAAATGGCGCCCAAATCAAATGGGAAATGTTTGGAATGCTAGAATAAGTGTGGGGCTTAGGCTTTGGTGATGAAAAACCAGATTTTAAGATGGATTTGAATAGATCTAAGCAAAGGGGGAAAAACGGAAATAGAATGGAAAATGAGATGAATGAAATGAGGAAGAGATTGAGGTGCAAATGTAGTTGGATTGAGGGTGAAATTGCTTGGAAACACTTTGATATGATTCGGAAATGAGAAGGGGAGAGAAAAATGGCGCCGGGGCGTGAGGGTTAGGGTTTAGACCCTAACACAAAGCTTTATAGGTCGTCCGGGTCGTGCTGTCCACGACCCGGCGCCGGGACGCCCGTGTTCTTCGCGGAGTTCATCATGGCGCCGGGGTGCCCCCCTTCGGCGCCTAGGCGCCGTTCATATTTTATATATATATATATAAAAAAAAATAAATAAAATAAAAAATAACAACAAAATTGCAAATCAAATTGGAACCAAACAATGGGTTGCCTCCCAATCAGCGCTAAGCTTAACGTCCTTAGCCCGACGCTTCTGCTATTCAATCTTTTTCAATTTTTTCACCACAGACTCCCAGCCATTAGGACTGCAACCTGGAAGTTTCGATCTAATCTTAGCCCATCGTTCCATGAAGTTGTGCCAAATTTGATTTTTTGGCCGATTAGATAGGGGTATTTTGATATGAAACGTTCCAGTTTTATCAAATGTAAACTCCCCTATTCCTTTATTGGCTTTAATATCCATGTCTTGACTTCCCAATGGCTCGATTATTTGTTTAGGCCCGATGTAACCAGCGAGTCGGTCTTTAACACCGGCCGATAATTTATGGCCCCTATTCGCAATCTCCTCTTGGTCTTCCTCAAAACTAGCTTGAGGCAGCTTTTGAACCTCTGAATTGCCCATATCAACCCTTAAGCAATCCTCTGGGTTAGTCGGGCTGTGTAGAGGCTTGAGCACTTTAAATGTAACCTTTTTATTCTGCACCTGCATGGTTAATTCTCCGGATCGTACATTAATTATCGCGTTGCCCGTTGCTAGAAAAGGCCGACCGAGAATAATGGGTACGTCTCGATCTTCTTCATAATCCAAGATAATAAAATCTGCCAAAAAATGAATTTGTTCACCTTGACAAGGACATCCCCAATAATACCTTCCGGGTATGTAATGGATCGATTCGCCAGTTGTAGATTTACGGTGGTAGGTCGAGCTTCCCCGAGGCCCAACTTTCTAAAAATGGACTTTACTGATCGCCAATTGTGCAGGGGATTGTGAAACTCCCGGGGTCCTTGAGTTTAGGAGGTAGCTTCTTTTGCACCCTTGAACTGGTTTCCTTTGTCAGTGCCACTGTCTCAAATTCCGTTAACCGCCTTTTCTTTGATAGCAAGTCTTTTATGAATTTGGCATAGCTCAACATTTGTTCTAAGGCTTCAACGAGAGGTATATTAATGTGCAGCTACTTCAGTACCTCGAGAAATTTCTTAAACTGGCCCTCCTTTTTAGATTTTTCGAATCGCTGAGAAAATGGAGGCGGCCTTGGATTCGTGGCGATTTCAGCATCTGATTGGTTCTGAGTTGCAGCTGGTTCCTTTTTCTCCTGTGATTGCTGAATCAGAGGGTTAGTGGGTTCAGTCACCAACTCTGGTGGAGTTGGGTCGGGAACTGTTTTCCACAACGCAATGTGACTGCTTGGACTTGTTCTTTGCCTTTGCCTTTCGAGTTTTGCTCGGTGTCGCTCGGCAACGATCCTGGGAGTCGGTTGTTCAGGGCTGAGGCCAGTTGGCCTATCTGAGCTTCCAAGTTCTTGTTTGTCGTGATCTGGGATTGCATAAATTGCAAGAAGAGATTTTTCAAATCCGATTTCTTTTCTTCTCACGGTGGTGGAGTGAACTGCGTTGGTCTTATGGGCTATTGCTGCGGCTGCTGCTGCGAGAATCCAGGCGGCTGATTCGGCCTAGTCTGGTTGTTCCATGAGAAGTTAGGATGATTTCTCCAACCTGGGTTGTAGTTGTTTCCATATTGATTAGCTGGATTTCTCTTAAAATTTCCCACATAGTTAATGGACTCCGGGTTGGAGGCACATTCATCACTGGGATGGCCGAATTCACCACACCACGTGCATATGTCTATTGTTGTTGACTGCTGTGGTGTTGACGTCCCTAATGCACTGACGTTGGCTAACCTGGACAAGTTTTGAATTTACTGAGACAAAGCGTCGATGTGGGCCTTTATCGATGAAACCGCGTCCAGTTGGAGTAGACCTGCACCTCTGCTTCTGTCTGATGGCAATTGATAAGTGTTGGCCGCCATGTTTTTGAGCAGGGCATATGATTCCTGATAACTTTTTCGTAGCAGAGATCCGTTCGATGAAGAATCTACCATGTGACGGGTGGAATCTTGGAGACCGTTATAGAAAATCTGAATTTGTACCCATGGCTGAATTCCATGATGCGGGCACTTTCGGAGCAGGTCTTTGAAACGATCCCATGCCTCTGATAGGGTCTCCTCGCCGTGTTGCTTGAACGACATTATATCCATTCTCAGCTTAGCTAACTTGGCTGGCAGAAAGTATTTTTCTAGGAATTTCTGAGCCAAGTCATTTCATGTGTTGACGAAGTTAGGTGGCAAAGAGTCTAGCCACTTGGAAGCTCAATCACGCAGAGAAAATGGAAACGTTCGAAGTCGCATTGCTTCGTCGGAGACTCCGTTCTGCTTGAAAGTGTTCATAATTTGCAGAAAATTTCGCAGATGGCGGTGCGGGTCTTCAGATGCAAGACCTCTGAACTGCCCGATAGACTGGAGCATCTGGAAAATCACCGGGTTGATTTCAAAATTATTGGTGTCGATCGGAGGAGGTGCAATACTAGTTTGAACAGCATTTTGGCCAAGCGCAATTAGATCCCAAATTAGCTGGTCCAAATCATCTCGAGGTGGATGATTTGAGATCTCGATCCTCTGGTTTTTCGGCTGGTTTGCATGGATATTATCGTCTTGGTTCTCGATACGCTCCATCGTATGCTGTTGGTTTCTAGCCTCCTTGCTCTTTCGGCGCCTTCTCAAATAGGTTCTTTCGGGTTCTGGATCAAAAGGAATGACAGTCTCCTTTCTGGCTTTGCCTCGGCGCATGCAATATGTGATAATTCTGCAAAAACCAATGAATTTGAACTAGCAGAAAGAAAAAATAAAAGAAAAAAATTCTAATCTAAAAGAAATAATGAAAAGAAGATGTTCTACAAAACTGTACAAGAAAGCAATAAAACTAAATATAATTGGTTAAGCAAATCCCTAGCAACGGCGCCAAAAACTTGACGAGCTGCGTATATGTCTATTAAATTGCTCGCTATTTACGCAAGTATACGTGTCATGTCAAGTAATAAAGAGTGAGTAGAGTATCGTTCCCACGAGGATTTGTAGACCGAAATTATTATTTAGCTTAACTGCTTCCGAGGGTTGTGAAATTCTGAGTTTGTGTTCTTATTAAACTAATAATTGCAATGGAAAATTAGAGTAGCGATATGAGACTACTGGATACTAAAATGGGTTTACTGATTAGGGATAACAGATGGATAGATCGAAATCCTTGAATCTAAACTATATTGCTCTGGTTCTTGTTAAGCGGATTGCATATGAATTTACTAGCCCAAGTTCATGTATCTCCATATATGTCTTCCAACAGTATATAAAGCTAATTACATCCTATTTAAGTGCTATGTTCCCATGCCATTAAATAAAGTGAAATTGATAAGTTCATAACTTGTATAATGACTACCCAAGGTTTAATGGTATATTCTTATCCGTTAAACAACTCTCCTTACACAAAGGTCAAAACCTGTGCCTTGCACATGGATCTGGCAAAAATCTCCCTTTTCCAAGGGTAAATCAAGCAATTAAATCATCTTACAAGGTAGCTAATCTTGTAAAAGCATTATACTCACACATGCAAAGGTAAATCATACACAACCATGTATATAAGCTTAAATATTCATTCCTGAATATTCTAAGAACCAAAAAACAATACAGTTTAGAATTCAATTCATCCTAACTATCAATCTAATGGAGGTTTAGTTCCAAGACATGATCTTAACAACCATTACATCCATATAAAAAGTATCCATAAGGCAGAGAAAGAAAATTGGAAAGAATAAGAAGAATTGTTTTCCGGCGGTTTCCACCAACGAGACTTGAATTCCTTCTTCAATCTATGATTTAATCTTGATTTTCGCTTTCTCTTGCACTGTAGTTCGTTCTCCGGCTCTCCTCCCTCTATCTTCCGTGCGCAAACCCCTAGGATCTATATATAAAGTCCTCTTTTGCGTAACTTACGTACTGGAATATTCGCATACAAATGCGTATTGGCGCCTGGGCTGGCGTCTAGGCGCCAACTCTCTGTGTGCTGAGCAGTTTAGACACATTCTGGAACCATAGGAATTTTTGCACTAGCGCCTAGGCGCCAACTCCCTGGACTGCACCACCTGATTTGTGGCTTCTGACTTGGATTTCATGTAGAGAAGTGGCGCCTGGGCGCCCCTGGGTGGCGCCTAAGCGCCAACTCTCTGGTTCTGGATGCCTCAGCTGGCATTCAACTCGTCCATTCTGCCGACGTACGTCCCGTCCTTTCTGCAAAAGATGGAAAAACTAAACAAATAAACTAAAAATGCCTAAATAATGCTAAAATTGCCTAAAAACTAATTAATGCTCCTAAAATGCAAAGCGGATGAAAATTAAGCTAAATGAGTGCAAATTAAGCCTAATCTCTTGAACTAACACATAAATTAACTCTGAAATGGGCCATGATAACTCGTAAAAATACGAGTTATCAGGCTGCATTGTAGAGCCCATTTGGTGGTTCGTTGGAGCTTTGCTCCTGTGGGCCGAGTCTGATTTGTTGAAGAGTCTGCTTTGAGGCTTGGTGGAGCTTTGCTCCCGTGGGCTGAGATTGGAAGGGCCCGCTTAGTGGTGGGCTTGGCTTGCTTGAATCTCCTTTTGCTTCGGATTTGCTTGGGCTTGGATCTCTTTCCAATTTATCCATCTTTGGGCCCAAGGGTGGGGTGTCAACAACATGTCAAGTGATCAAGAGGTCATAAAAGGAGAACTTGGGAGAGCTAGAAGGCATAGAAAAAGTTACCCAGGTGCAAGCTTGAAAGACTCCAAAATATTTCATTATGATATTACTTTTTGTAAAGGTTCAAAGGTGAAATTGCAGTTACAAAATTTTGAATGTGTTGTTGTTGAAAATTCAAAGCTACAATGTATTGATTAAATGAAGAATTGCTACTCTTGCAGATGTACTAAAATGATTTGCTTTTTATTTTAAGTTTTGTTCTTTAACCTTAGTGTTGATGGTGATCAAACCAAGAGAAAAATTGTAATACTTTGGTGTTGATGACGATAAAACGTAGAGGAAGTAAATCCAAGTATTGATTACTTTACGAGGCCGCCTGGAGCTTAATACCAATCCAAAAGATAGTTGAATAAGTTGTACCACTGTGACTTATAAATTAAAATTGACTAGTGGTTGTCATACTTAGAGAGTTGAGTAAGATAAGGAGATTTGAACCACTGTATGCGTTCTTGTCCTTATGATTTGATTTTATTATTATTGTTTATATTTTTTTCTTGATTCACATCATTTTACTAAAGTTCTCTGAGTAATCATTATATAGGACTAATAATTATTTTTTAATTAAAAATTTAGTGGGCCCATTGCTCCCTTAATTAAGCTCCATGTAACTCTGCCTATGAGTATGTAAGGTGTAGCTCGGGGCTCCGTGATAAAGTCTAGTCTGGACTCTGCTGCTTGCCAACTAGGGGTGCAAGCCAGGCGAATTTTTAAAACTCAGCCGGGCCTGATACTAATAAAAATCTAGTTTAAGTTTTTTAAATACACATACTGCCTATTAATACCGAGTTTGATTCGGTCCGGTGTTGGTTAGTGCCTGATTAGGGAAAACCCGGACCCATACCAACCCTTAAGAAAGCCTGCCCTCCTTACACAATCAAAGGCAAATTTTTTAAAAAAATAATTCATTTTTATACTATCAAATAGCCCTGAAATATTACATTTATTACGCTTTTAAAATAATTTGCGTCTCTGCCAACACTGTTAGCCTCTATCTCCAAAAGTGAGCATACTCTTCATGTTTTTTAAAATATATAATGACATAAATATATTAAATAAGAATCATTACATAATATATAATTTAATATGTTATATAACATATTTATCAATATACGGAAAGAATATATAGTTGAGGAATAACTTATATATAAATACAACTATATTTACATATAAATAAATATCTTTTAAAAATAAAATATCAAACGTATTTATTTTTAGAAATATCTATTCACATGAAATAAATAAATTTTGTATTATTTATACTTTGCAATCATTCATTATAAATATTATTCATACTTTGTAATCATTCATTATAAATACTACCAAATTTTATTTCAAAATTATAATAAAAATACAAAGAAAATACTTTAGATATTAAAAAATTTAAAATATTTCTCAAATTGAATATATCAATTTTATTTTCTTTAAATATGATAAATTTAAAAATATTTCTCAAATTAAATATATCAATTCGATTTTCATATACTATAATTTAATATAATACATAATATTTCTCTTTTATATGGTATATAATATATTTATTTTATCATATGTAACTTATTATATATTTTAAAAAGCCATAGACATGTGTCTGCCTATGGAGTTCGAGTCTTCAAGAAGCGTTCAACAGTTATGATATAAAGGTTAGCGATATTGCCATAAACACAATATTTTTAAAAGTCTGGAAAGAGATGTAAAAAAAATATTTAGCATAAATACGAATATTTTATTTTTAAATTAATATAGATCCAAATAACAAAAAATTAGTAAGGATTAACACTACTTTTACCCCGGACCAAATTGACCCTATTTTACCTCAGAGCTAAATTAGTGGAATAGAGTTCGGTACCGAGTTCAAACATAACCAAAGTATACAAGATTGACATAATTACTAAATACAGATATGGATAAAACCCGCCTAGCATACTCCTCCATAACAACGCTAACCTTCCAGCAAAATGCATATTTTCTCTGATTCTATCTAATGAACGGGTATAAAAGGACCCGAGGCCGAGGCCCCAAAAAATATATATCATTATATTGTGGCAGCTAGCCGTCGTGGCTGTTTACGTTGATGATTAATTAGCTGCCCACGTTTATGCTCGCATTTCCGACGACTAATACAAAGTCAATATATACAACTCGATGCTTGCACGGCAATCCTAACCGTCAAATCCTAGGTCCACAAAGTCGAACTGATTGGACAGCAGGAGATAATTTTCACCATCGAATCCACGTATTATGATATGATCACTGTATACGGTTTTAAGAGTTAATCATTCACTTGCTTATACTTTTTTTTGTTGAATCCAAGCCATCCATTATGTTTCCTAGCCAGAATTCAGTTAATAGTCCAAAGATCACCGTGGTTGTATATCTCAGTGGGCTATAATCAATTTTAAAATAATTTCAAATATATTTGGAAAGTGATAAAACTTTTGATAAAACAAATTTAGTATAAAAAAATTTTAAATAAGAGAAAATAATGTAGCACAATAAGGGTAATAACGATGAGTAAAAAGAATAAAGTTAAAATAGATATATTAAATGTACAGAAAGTCATGTGAAAATGATTAAAAAGTAAGTTAGTTGTATAGGAAAAAATGAAAAAATAATTAAAAATACGATAGTTGTAGAGATTAGAGATTAGAAAGTTTTAGTTCGAAATATTTTGGGAGTAAAGAAACACCCCAAAATAAATTTATATTTATTAGCATCCACCAACTAATCCAATCATGATGGTTTTTTGTATGACAACTAAATTCACATCAATAAATACATTGGGCGGTTTGGATTTATCAAAAAGGTGATATTATCTATAAAAATTAAGAAGTTGAAACTTGCCCAGGTACATTTGCAAAAATTTAAGATATTTGTAGTTATAGTTTTAATAGGTTTAAAATCATAGGCATAAACACAATTCACATAAAAATCCAAAAATATGAAAGAAAATAACTCTATTATTATTAGGGATTGTTAGGTAACGTGGGTGATGAGGAGATAAGAAATTAGATTTTTGAAAAGTGTAAAAATGGTATCATATGATAGAGGTAAAATAGAAATAAATAAGGTAGTTACGTAATAAAATGATTAAAATATAGGAATAAAAATAGAAAAAAATGATATTTTTTTTATTGGAGTATATTTAGAACATATCTCAACACATATCACATTCAAAGTTATGAGAAAATTCTAACAATATTTCCAAATGAAGACTACCAACTCCCAAATATCAAATGGAGGAGACCACCAGCTCCCAACCTAACAAGAGGAACCACACATGCCCCGACGGAATTTTTTGCTTCGAAATCCCTTCCGAGATTTGAACATGCCACGGGCGGAACGAAAACTTTCATTCCGCGCCCGTCGACCAAACGATCAGAAAAAATGATATTTAAATACTTAAGATGTTAAAAATGTACAAGAGCAGGTGAGAAGTTTGCTCTCCGTCAAACATCTCCTACCAAAAGCTGCCTTAATCTGGACCACTAGCTAACTAGAGCTAGCCAGCTGTCAGCTGGTTCCATGTGTACGATTCGACCATAGAAAAGAAAATTTGAAGTCTTAAGGCGAAGCTAGCTAGCTTGATTTGACGATAGGTGGCGAAGTATCTACCGAGAACTGAGGATAAAACAGAACACTAGTGTCTGGTGCGCTGAAGACAACGTAGAAAAATCTTACTCAAATGATATTACGACCTATAACGTATGGCCCCTCAAACAAACATGCATCTAAAAAGATTCCTATCCTTTTTGACTGCAATGTTTCACGTGGGCGCCTAAACAACGACGAATGTTCAAAATGGTTATTAATTTGCTCTATATTTACTTTAAACTAGTTATTTAGTGCTTAGTTCAACATCTAATATAGTAACATCAACAAATTTTTATTGAAAATTAATAATTGGAAGTATATATATATATCCTAAACTCTAAGCTCTCTATATAACTAGGGTCTGTTTTGTATTTAGGGAAACAAAATTTTCACAAAATTCTCATACAACTTTTCACATAATTTACCATCTTAAATAGCTGTCTTAATTTTCCATTATAAACTATATTTTCAATATTTATTCACATTTGCTGTGTATTGTGGAAATTGTTTTTGGTTTTGTTGAGGGCAGAGAACTTGCTTAATTACTTATAAGTAGGGGTGTAAATCGGGTCGGGTTGACTCAGGTTGGGACAAATACAATCCTAACCCACATTGTAAAATATCAACCCAACTCTACTTTCAACCCTACTTTTCACACCTTAACCCAACCCTATTTCAACCCACCTCAAATCGGTTCGGTTCGGGTTAGAAATCGGGCTAATAGATTACACATATTATCAATGTTAGTTAAGCTTTTGTTCACCCAAATTTCTAAAATAACAAAAAAGCAATGATAATTATAAAAACAATAAGTACTAAAAAGTTCTACGTAACTCAAAAGTGGAGGATAAGTTTTGTAATTGATTTATTTTTTTGCTTTTGTATTCTTTGAGCAATTGATATCCCCTGCAAGTCGAAAAGTGAAAGTCAAGTAAAAGTATTGCAGTAAATTATGCAAAATGAAAAAACGAATATCATAGTCTTACTTACATTCTTAGTTGGTTTCCAATCGAAGCTACAAACATCTCAAATTCCCAATTGACCTGTTCGTTATTTCAAATCATCAATGCAAGCGAACATCTAAACAACCTATTTACAATGCAATATAGGGTATGTTTGGCAATTGAAAGAAAAAGTCAATTAAAACTTTTCAATCTAAAACTTTTCACTCTCTACAATTATCATATTTTTAACTATCATATTTTTTAATTATTTTTTCACATTTTCCTATACAATTACCCTACTTTTCAATCATTTATATACAAATATCCACACAACTAACCTATCTATTTTAATTTTATTCTCTTTATTACTCATCGTTACCTCTATCATATCACATCAGTTAATAACTTTTACTCTCCAAAAATTTTCATCAAAAGTTTTATTCATTACCAAACATACTCATAACCAAATAATCCAAACATAATTTCACAACTAATTAACCAAATAAATTTCCAAACCAAATAAATTCAAACAACATTTCACAACCAAATTGTCAAACGTATTTCCAAACTCCACACAATTTTATTTAAATATCCAAACAACATGAATGAAATACACTCTCATAAACATATCCAAATACATATCTTATGAAATTGGGTCGACCGACCCCCTAACCCGGCTCAAACCGATTTTGAAAATCGGGTCGGGTTGAACCCGATTTTCAAAAACCGAATTTTCAAAACATCAACCCAACCATGGTATAAATCGGTCCGGGTTGATGTGGGCTCGGGTTGAACCCGACCCTATTTACACCCCTACTTATAGGGTGATTCACAAATATATTCACATAATTTGAACATAATTGCAAATTTATTTACATAATTCCAAAAATTACAAATAACCCACATAATTTGACTATAATTGCAAACGTACCTATGCTATTATGGTGCCACCACTACTCCATCAATGCGTGAATATATTTGTCAAGATATACAAAATAGATGTGTATATTCGCAATTTTAGAAAGTGAGTATATTTAATTTTCAAATATACCAATATAATTTGCATATCTTTAGGAATATATTTATGCCATGACGGTGCAATAAAGGCATCCTAAAAGATGCCTTAAGTATATTTATAATTATAGTAAATATATAAGAATTATTTATAATTTCTAAAATTATATGCATATGTTTATAAATATGATCACACTATACGAATATATTTGCAAACTCGCACAATATGCAAACTCGCAGCGTTATTAATTTCACGAGTTCTAGGGTGTGTTTGTTTAAGATAAAAAAATATCAACTAAAACTTTTCAAACTAAAATTTTTCACTCTTCATAATTACTCTATTTTTTAATTATTTTTTCATATTTTTCTATACAAATTACCCTACTTTTCAATCATTTCTACACTACTACCTATACAACTAACCTATCTATTTTAACTTTATTTTCTTTACTTTCCATCATTACTCCTATTATATCACATCACTTCCTATTAATTTGACAATTTTTACTCAAAAAACTTTTCATCAAAAGTTTTATCTCTAACCAAACACACCCCTAATTTAAATCTCAATACCGATATTTTTTTTCCATAACATTTTTCGAAAACCCGCAAAAGTGTAGCCGGTGATTTTAGCAAACCAAGGCATAAATATGCTGCGACACAGACACTAATGATCATGAATGTAACTGCATGTGGAAATCCAGCTAGTGGCCATGCAAGTGCGCAAGTACGCGTGCCTGAGGTAATAGTATCGTCCGAGGAATGGAATATATTAATTTAATACACGTGCGACTGCGCTAATTCATGTACAAAAACTTGCATGAACTTGCTCAAGCATTTATTAAGGGACGTTTGGTAACGTGTAAAGTTATGAAACGGTGAGAAATAATAAAAAATAAAAAAAATATCTTAAGAAATATGTGATTAAGAGGAAATGATAAAAGTATAATTAAAATAAATAAGGGTAGAAAAAATAATTAAATATAAAGACAAAAGAGAGAAAAATAGTGTAATTGAATTCCATGAGTTCCGCGTCGTTCCACACTCGGCGATTTACAAACGTCCCCCGAATTACAAGGCTGCTCGATCGAGACATGTACGTGCAGAACATCTCGTCGTCCTGTGAGGTTCTCTTCTACCGACTGGCGACTGCAGCATGGCAACGAAAACGTCGCAATCATAGACATGTCGCCCGTAATGACAGCTGTGATAGTAGATCAGACTTCGCATTCTCAAAAAGATTTATTTTATTTTATTTTTTAATATTGTTTTCCCATTCGCCATAGACTTCACGCACATAGCGAAGTTTGATGGACCAGCTGTTAGCCCGGGCTAAAAGCAAAAATTCTTTTGTTTTATAATTTTTTAGATTTGTATATTATTTTAATTTTAAATAAAAGAATATTTTAAACATTTTGAACTATTGAAAATGTCAAAAGTACTCGTACGTTTAAAATTTTTAAAAATATATACATATCTTGAAAAATAATAAAACTTAGAATTATAAATTAAATACATATATATTAACATATTAAAAACTAAAAATCAACCAATCCTATTAGCTTAGGCTAACAAGATCATAGATAGTACATAACAACATTACTTTATTCATTATTACATCAATATGATGAAATTTTATAACTTTTGTAATTTTGCTACGTATAGTATATGATACAACTAACTATTATACTTTTGTAGGTAAAATTGTTATTTGTTATTTGTAGACTAATTTAAATGGTTACCAACTTAAACAGCCATGTATATGTCACTAAACTACTATATATAGTTAGTAAACATTATATGAAGTAAAACAACAAGCCAATTTTAAAGAAATTTATGAAGTAAAACAACAAGCTAATTTTAAAGAAATTTTCGATAGCATACTTAACAACTCTTCCATCTCAAAATCCAATTTTGATGGATGATTTTGAGCCTAGAACGAATGAGAAATTAAGGATTTTCCTTTATAGAAGACGGAATTAGTGTTATATATGAAAACTATATATAACCATAGTCATTCTGTTTGGGTCATAGGTGAAGCTTTTTTAAAAATTTATGTTACATATGATTTGTTTTTAATATTTAAAAACGAATTTTCATAAAAATATTTAAATACTTATTTTATTTCATTTAAAATTTAATATCATAATATTAAAAAGTATTTACTAATGTCAGTTTTTGAGATTGACATTACCGGTTCGAATATTATTTTATCCTAAAATTTTAAGTATAACATGACTGGCAGCCAACGTGGCCATGCCCGACTGGCTATAAATATTCCTAAGTTGAACATGATGTGTGGATCTAATATTAGATATTAAGTTTTCATAAAAAAAATTAAATATTAAGTAATTATTATCATGAAAATGCAATATATATGCATCTATGCCAATGAAATTGATTAGGAGCTGGGGAGGGGAGGCGGCGGCTCTGGTCCATGTCATCAGGCAGCTGTTGGAAGCGTGCGTAGCTGGCCTCCACACCTTTCAGCCTCAAAGTGCTCTAGCATTCCATCTGGTCCGTGCGAGAGAGCCACGACCTAATTAATTTGCCATTTCCATGTATATTATAATTATTTTTTTTTATTAAATCCCAGTTAAAAGTGCAACTTATTGCCAACCGAGTCGTGCTCGGTTGGTGGCCGCAGCAGTAATAAGGCGGTTGCAGAGCTGCGGTCGTGGGTTCGAATCCCATGTTGGGATTTCGGCCCGAAAAAATAGTGTGGGAGCTGTTATCTCCCTTTGGCTTGGTGGAAGTTGTGTCTTCCTAATTCTTTGGTGGAACTGGAGTTACGTATCTCCGTATTTGTAAGAATGTCTCTGAACTTCAATATAATATATGTTGAGATATATGTAAATATAACCATAAAAAAAGTGCAACTTATTATTGTCGCTGACATTTTAGCAACAGTAATTATTGGAATGGATGATGAGAAAAATGACATATTTAGTGACGAAAAATTTAAAAAGTTTAATGTGCCTTATGAAGACAAGTGCGCCGGCAGAGGGCTTCAGCCAAAATTTCCGTCATCGGAGTTGGGACCATCATGGTATTATGGTCCCCTACGCTACTTATTGGTCCCTAGTTAGGAAACGAAAGAAGCACATGCAATTGTACATGCAGTCCCTATTCACCTGCCCTTTTTCGTTATTATCTTTATATTATTTTTAACACTTTTTAAATACATTTCTTATTGCCGCTATTTCTAATTATTACTCCTATTATATTACATATACTTCAAAATTTCAATTTTTTTCTCCACAAAATTTTTCCCTATTTTTTAAAACCAATTATCGAACAAACTCTTAGAGAAAAAATATTAGCATCTTTGGTTAACGTCTGTATCTCTGAGAGAATACGCCCAAATATATATATATATATATATATATATATATATTTATAGTAAAGACCTGTTCGATTCTTCCTCCATACACCACACAATCGTATACTGTATACGCACAAAATTTTTCCTTATTTTTTTTTATGTATTCATTTATAATCATCTTAATTTCTATTATACTTTAGCACTTGAGACATTTTTACAAATTTTCTGAAGAGACATCTTGAAATTTTTTTTTAATCCCTGAGAATTGATTAACATCTGTATACCTGAGAGAATACGCCCATTTTTTATTTTCTTTTGATAGTAGACATGCTCGATTCTTCCCCCATACACCAGACAATCCTATACAATACGGCCAAATGTGAAATATTGATTTGGTTGAAGTGTCCCCAGTTGGTCTCCATCTCCCTCTCATTATAAGTATTTCAGTTGTCAGCAATCCACCACCTGGTGGCCACCATCACATTCGTCGTCCCTTCTTTTGTCCAAATCAGCCAATTAAACCGCCGGCGGTCACAGCCATCGCCCACGTTTTAGGTGTTCTTCAATATAAAACAATGCATGCATGGTCCACAAACATATGATTTATGAAAATATTGGAATTATTTGTAGAGATGGAATCTATAAGCTAGCTAGCTAGCTAGCTAGGTTGTACTAGGATCAAATTTATATTAAAAATAACAACACCGTCGTGACCCAACAATTCTATGCCTTAGGTGCAGGAGTGTACAGGTTTGATCCCGATATTGGAAGCTTTGTCTTCCATCTCAGGTGCAATGTCTCTTCAAAATACATTATTAGTTATATTGTTAATTTACATCCATTAAGTAAGAATTAAAAAAATACGTACTTAAGATGACTTGAGTTGTAAGATAAGAAATCAAATATATATATATTAAAATACATTTACAACTATCATCTGTGGCTAGTGCAGGTGGTCAGGTTCGAACCCCACTTATATTTAGGAGTTGTGGTCTCTTTTGCTGAAATTTAGGAGCTTGTAGTCTCCCTTTAGCAATTTGTAAGAATTATCTCAGAGTTTGATTGTAATACTAGTTGAGATGTGACGTAAAATACGCCAATAAAAAATACATCTACAAGTAGACTAGTAGATGCCCAAAACGCATACAAGTTGTGTGTGGCATATATATGAGCTCTGTTTCTAAGTAATTAGGTCACATAAAAGCGGTCCCATGTAACCCATTAAATTTTAAATTATTAATAATTGATTTAAAATTCAATCCATTCATTATATTCAACATTACTTGTTTATCTAAAAAACCAAGTTTTATCAAAATTAAGTATGTTTATGGGTCACATTTGCTCAGAAATATATATATTCATGCGTAAATTATATGTAACCAGGTTACATAGAAGCGGTCCTATGTAACCAGGTTACATAGAAGCGGTCCTATGTAACCCCTTAAATTTTAAAATATTAATGATTGATTTAAAATTCAATCCATTCATTATATTTAACATTACTTGTTTAGCTAAAAGACCAAGTTTCATCCAAATCAAATTCGTGTATAAATTATGAAAAATGCTTAAATCCATTAACACATGTAGTAGAATATAATAATACTTTATAGAATCATTTATCCATAATGTAGTGATATTTTAGATGGCTTAGTTGTTGAAAAATTACTTTAAAATTGATATTTTAGCATTGAACTATTTTATTATGTCGATTTTACACGTTTATAAATAGGGCCCATGTATAGTGAAATTATAAAAATAAAAAAGTTTACAAGATACTATAAATTATTTTAAATACAATGGATAGTTTGAATTTTTTATCGACCATCAAGATTTTAAAAATGGAGGAAGTTACATAAAAAGGGGGTTTCATAGAAGTTGAACCACATATATATACACAAGTTATTTTGTGCATGTATATACACCGTAAGTTATGATGCATTTGGCTCAAAATGATCCTTACATGCATTTAAATGTATTAATATATTAATATTTTACACAATTGATATGCTAATAAAAAATAATTTTAAATATAATGAGTAAAGTAAATGTATATTTTATTTTCAAATGAGGTCTATTTTGAGCCAAATGCACCGTAACTTATATTGCATGTAAATGCATAAGATAATTTCTCAAATATATATATAAGAACTATTCAAGTGCACTCTATATATACCATAACTATGGTACATTTTAGTGAGCCCTGCTAGCGCAGTTGGCGTCACATGATGGCTGACATTCCCATGGTCAGGGACACGAATCCCGTCTCACGCAGCAGCCTTGTCCCGCACAGTCTCGGCCTTGAGCAGCCGTGCTCAGCCAATCAAAAAAAAAAAAAACTATGGTACATTCTATTACAAAATGGGCTCTACGCATATTAAAATACTATCAAACTTTATATAATCATTTATCCATACAAAAATCATACTTCAGATGTTCAAAATATGACTTTTAAATTGATATTTATACGAAACTAATTTATTATGTTGATTTTGTACAATTTTAAGATGGAGTCTTTGTACATGTTTGATTTAGGTGAAAATTAATGTGCTATTAAAGTAAATAATTTTAAATATAAGGGGTGGGTAGATGTTAATTTCATGATCAAGTAGGCGGCATTTTGCAATAGATTACACTGTAATTTATATTATGGTGCAGTCTAAATGCACTTAAATATTGTTCTATATATGTGCATGGTAGATTTGGGAATTTCAGGTTGATACAATTGGTCAATTCTCTACCTTAAGTGCGGAGGCGTATAGGTTTAATCTCGATATTGGAAGCTTCATCTTCCATTTCAAGAGCAATGTCTCTTGTAGATATATTATTAGTTACATTATTAGATTTATATCCGTTAAGTAAGAATTGAAAAGAAGTATGTACTGAGAATGACTTGAGTTGTAAAATAAGAATTCATATACATATATATTAAAAATACATTTTACAACTAGAGCAGTAGATGTTTAAAACACATACAAGTTGTGTGAGACATATATAGGAAAATATTCCAGTGCATTTGGACTACACTGTGCACTGTGTGCCACTTTATCATGAATAGAAAATCTACCCCTTATGGTATTTAGAATTATTCACTTTATTAACATACCAATTTTCATCCAAATTAAATATGTATATGAATTTCATCTAAAAATGGTACAAAATCAACGTAATAAAATAGTTCGATGTACATAATAATTTTAAAATTATTTTTTCAACATCTAAATCATCTTATATATGCTTTTTATATGGATAAATAATTGTATAAAGTATCATAGCATTATAATATAGACAGAGCTCATTTCATTACGGACTGCACCATAATTATGTTGCAATTCATGTGCACCTGAATGATTCTCATATATATATATAAGAGTTTATTCAATATAATTAACCATACATAATTTAAGTACAATTGGCTTAAAAAGGGTCTATATGTACTTAAATATATTAATTCTATATACAATCATTTATCAATGTATAAAATATGTCTTACAGTCTTAAATAGTTTATATGCACAAAGAACAACTTTAAATTTATTATTTACATAAAATATTTTATTGCATTGAATTTGTACCATTTTCAGTTGAGACTCATACACATATCTAATTTGGATGAAAATTTGTATGTTAACAAAATAAATAATTTTTAATATAAAGGATGAAATAGATTATCAATTTATGATCATGTGAGACTCGTTTTTAGACAATTGTACTGTAACTTATAGTACAGTTAACTATACTTGAATATTTTCTTATATGTATATGAGTTTTGGTCACGTATATTTATATGTACCATAAGTTATGGTGCATTTGACTTAAAATGGGCTTCATAGGATCATAAAATATACATCTAAACTACCCATTTGATTTAGAATTATTTATTTTATTAGTATACCAATTTTATCCAAATTGGATATATGTATAGGTCTCATTTAAAAATGATACAAAATCAATGTAATAAAATAATTTAATATACATACCGATTTTATAGTTGTTTTTTCAACATATAAATTATTTAAAGTAGATTCATACATATATAAGTAATTGTATAAAATATTAATATATTTAAACGCATGTCGGGCCTATTTTAATCCAATTTTACGGTAAGTTATGGTACGTGTCCCAGGTCGTTTTATGTTGTCAAGTAAGGTAACACCATACAGTGAGCTTTCGAATTTTTTTGCAATTCCCTCTCTCTCTCTCTCTCCTCAATTTCCAAAAAGAAAAACCCGTGTAGTTGCCTACTTGCATCCGTGTGGGATGTAAATGAAGGAAAAGGCAAATTCAAGTCAAGGCAACACCATAAGCTCTCTCTCTCCCTCTCTCTCTATCCCACTTCTCAATTTTCCAAAAAGAAAAACCTGTACAAGAGTTCTCAAAATACCCAATGTGGTTGACTACTTGAATCCGTTTGGGATGTATAAGCAAAAGGGAAATTAATGCATTGCTTTAGTCAAGGAGTTAGAAAAATAGTCTAAATTGCGCTATAGGAAAATTAACATTTTGCCACAACTTTTTAGAGAGAATTATTTTTTAAGATAAAAGATACCTTCTGATGATAATATTACTTCTTGCAAAAAATTACTTTTAATGAAAATATAAAAAAATATTGTCACTAGAATAACTTTAAAAAGTATTGCCATCACAGAGGGAAAATATTCAACAGATAGGATAAGATGCTAATGTAAAACTTCTTTCCTTTGAATCTGATGCAAGGCTACAACTTTTGGTATTTGAGAAAAAAGAGAGCAAGAATTAATGGAACCTGGTGACGTGAGGTCCAGAGGGTAATTTGATAAAATCTGACATAGTAATTGTATTTGTAAATATTCACTTAATAATAGTGATTGAAATGCCACTGAGTGTTTGCCCGAGTGTAACGCAGGGCAGCCGATCGTGGATTCGAATCCTCCCTGCTCATTTATAAAAAATATTAAATGCTCATAGTAATATTATTTTATAAAATTAATGAATGAGACATATTTTACCGAATCACCTGGCAAAAGTGAACCTTTTGCGAATTGGTAATGGGTAAAAATAGAATTGAATACAACTTAAAAGTGAAATAGTGATGCAATATAACAATATCATGTTTGTTTAACATAAAAACTTCTCAAACTAAAGTTTTTCACACTCCATAACTATCTCATTTTTAATTTTTTTTTTACGTCTTACTATATAACTAGTGTACCTTTCAATCATTGCTACACAATTACTTATATAACTAACCAATTTATTTTTTACTCATCATCATTATCTCTATATTCATATTACATAATTTTCTCTTAATTTAAAACTTCACATGAGAAACATTTCATAGAAAAGGTTTATAACTTTTCAAACACACCCTTAGAGTAAAATAGGAGCAAAGGAAGAATAATATAAGAATATGAAGAGGATCCATGTGAAAGGTTACTAGAACATGATAAAAAGTATAGTAGTTAAATAGCTAAAATAACAAATCATAACAAAAATGAAATGAAAGAATTGGAATTTATGCATTTCATTCTATTCTCACTAATTGCTTAACGTTAAATAGTAAATGGAATATAACAAATGAGAATGAAAAAGTCAAAAATATCAATTACATAATTATTTATAAGATTTTTTCACTTTTACCTTTAATTTTCAATTTTTTATATTTTATCATATAACAATTGTTATATTTTTGCTTTACTCTATTATCCCGTCCCATTGCTAGCATGTATTTACGTTTATCCACATTCTGCACACTCCCTAAGAGTGGGTGCCTGACTGAATGCGCTCGGCTACGTTTAGCCTCAGTGTACCTAGGTGCATTTCATATATTTTTATGTTTTAAATTTTTTTATATAACTATTAATCTAGATGTATTTTAACATGTGTATCAATTTTTATTATTTTTGGAGACTTTTAGATTTTTTTTATTTTTAAAGTTAGTGGCACTAATTTTGAAAAATAAAAAAATTTAAAAGTCTCTAAAAATAGTAAAAATTGATACACATGTTAAATATACTTAGATTAACGGTTATATAAAAAATTTTCAAAAAAATAAGAAATAGATCTTTACACCCGGATGCACTGAAGCTAAGTGCACCCGTATGCATTGTATTCATACTCCCTAGCATGTCACCTTTTCGTAGATCTAGTCAGCTGAGACCACCTATCATACATAAAAAGCATTCTTTGATGATCAAGAGCAAAGTTAATAATTTAAACATGATTCTCACAATGACATTGTAATTTGGAATTTAGTTGTAATGGTACCTGTCTGGTTGGTAGCTATCATTTCTAATTATTTTTACCTTTTATGAATATGACGTGATGTTTCAATAATTCTTAGTGTATTTAGGAAGGGATAGAATTTTTAAATGAAAAGTTTTTGAAATGAAAGAAAATATTATAATATAGTATGAGTAATGATAAAGAATAAAAAGAATAAAGTGAAAATAAATAAATTAATTGCACAGATAGTTATATAAAAATATTTTAAAAAATAAAGTATTTTTTATGAAAAGATGTAAATAAATAATTAAAAAATGAAATAGTTACTGAGAGAAAATTTTAAGTTGAGAGGTTTTATAAGAGAACAAAAACTAATTTAAAAATATTTAAAGGCGGCGCCAACCAACCAGTCAACTACGATGGAATATGAATACAAGGGTATTATGGTAATTATATTTAGGTGGGATATTGGGTGCTGTACTGCCGTGCCTGCATATCCGGCGATAAAAAGAAAGCCAAAATAATATATTTTATTTTTACAATGTAAATACGTGGGCTCCCGTTCGATAAATTGCCAATTTTCATTATTTATATATTTCATTTTGAAATTTAAAATAAAAAATTTTTATTTACGCGATAGGGCATGAAAAACATAAATTTTTTCAATTTAAAAATTCAAAACAAAAATATATAAATCATAAAAACGTAAAATTCGGTATGAAAATTTACATAGGTAGAGTCTACACGTTCGTAGAAAAATAAAAAATATTGTTTTGGGTTACCCGAATATTGGCAGCCGCGCAAAATATGACCAGTGGCCTTAATTAACGGACAAGGATTGGAATAGAAGCGCCAGTGTTCGAAAGGGATAATGGCAGCGAGAGGGTTGACCCTTTTACCAATCTGGCCTTGCCCTAATTTTACAGGAGTAAAGATTTTTACTACTTAGGATATAACGGGTAAGAATTTTAGACTTGTGTTTTAATTCTAATGGACGGAAGTGAGTTGATCATGTTCCGACCCGTCTTGGCTGGCCTGCCCTCGCCCCTAAGGTGTAAATTATTTTTATAAATCATATGACTTGCTTATGTGAATAATGTAACTTGTTCACAAGGACAAATTTTTATTTCTGAATTGTATATACGTTGTTCAAGTTATCAATAAAATAAAATATATTATCTATATTGTTTATATCTTACAAGAATGAATATTATTATTTTACAATTTAGCAGTTTTAATTATAATTCAAAATTTATATTAATGTCTTTTTTAAGATTGATATACATATTTATCAGGGTTAAGTTGTAAACGAAATTATTTAAAAATTTTACTATTTTTTGTTATGACAATTGTGTTTTAATCACTAAATAGTAAAATATTTAAGCATTTAATCTTTAAATTTATTATAGATATGAGTTTATGTTGATATGTATATAAGTTCTAAAACTTTGACTTGCTTTTTCAGCCTAATCCATTGTCTTTATGCCGATCTGAAACCAGTCCAAAATTTGTCCTAAGACTTATTAAAGAAAGGTGAGAGTTGAATCGACCCTGTCTTGACCCAGTGTAAGGTCAAACAGAATCTTTTAAATGTAGAGTCAAGGTTAGACACACCCTAATCTGCCTCGATTTTCACTCCTAGTGGCACCCTTTCGCTATCATCCACTTAACACCGACTTGTGCCATGTATTTGATAGTGTAGGGTTGTTAATGGATTGTGTTGAATAGATTAAAACTTAATCCTAATTCTAATTCATTTAAAAAATCTCAACTATAATCCATTTATTAATATATTTAGAAAACCTCAATCATATGGGTTAGCGGATTGGTAACGGACTATATATGTTGCAAACATGTCAAATTTAAGTTAGTTTAAAATCGAGTATGCGTTGCTTATAATTATCATGGTGGATTAATCTTCGCCAACAGAATATATGACATAGCCAAATCTTTACTAGGAGAGGGGTATATATTTTACATGTTAGCACAATGAAGAATGGTGACTTGATAGTGAGTGAGAGACCTTAGAGAGGGAAAAATAGGAGTAGAGATAAAGAGAGAAATGATCGAAGACCGTGAAGAAGAGATGAGAGAGAAAGGTAAAACAAGAGACGAGAGAGAGGAGGGGGATGATTGGATATAGAGCGAGAGAAGGAGAAAAAGGGAGGCAAAGAAGGAAGAAGAATCTTATTGGCGGCACTTACAAGAAGCAGTAGCACCGCAGTAGAGAAGATGTTGTAGAGTTATAGACAGAAGGAGAAAATAAGAAATGAAATGGAGAAGATAGGTTTAGGATTTAGAGAATATACATACCCCCTTTTAACTGGTTGTAAACAAGTTGACGAGTTAAATGCATTAAACAGGTTGTAAATTTTCAAACTCTAATTTATTTATTTATTTAAATGGTTGCGCAAATTACCGAATTTCACAAATCTACTACTAAATTTGACAACAACATCATAATAGCAAACTGGTCTAACAACTCTGATCTTCCCCACCAACAAATGGTCTGATCAATGGGTGATTGAGGGGTTCTAGAAAACCTAACCAGGTATGAATGGGCCCCAAACCACAGAATGAAATAGTTTTCTAATTTTTTAATTTACAAATTAAAGAATTGGCAGCCATTAACGACATTAAGGGTAGTCACTAAAGGGTTATTTCTGGATGAGTTTTACAAATCTAGTAATTGGGTTTTCTTTTCCGTCTCTATTTTGGGCCCCTTCAATTCAACCTGTAGAAGAAGATGAATTCCTACAATGCTCTGGCGGTGCATAGTAATTTTGCGCACATGTGACCACTTTTGTGGTCTGGCAGTACACAAAATCTCTGTACACATGCAGCGTCCATCAACAGTACAATTTTGATCTTTTATTTTAAAATATAAATTATTTTAACAGATATAATGCATGCTTTCTATTAAATTGAAATTAACTCGTTATTGTGTGAATTTTTTATCAACATTCATAAATGAACATATGCTATTATTTATGATGTAAATGCATAGAATGTTGATTTAATTTTATAAAATTATTAAGCAATTTATATTAATAATTGAGACTATGTATTTCTAGTTGCCCCAAAGGGCCAAAAATACATAATTTTCAAAAGTTATTAAATAATGAAGAGAATATTATTGTTTATTTTTCTCATAATAGAAATTGCAACTCATTGTCATTATTCAATTTATGTTTAATAAATATTGTTCATCTTTATATCTTTTGTTGCCCAAAAGGGTCTAAGATGTTTAGTTAATCAAATTTATTAAACAAAGAGAGAATAATATATTTTTTTCTCTCATCACGGAAATTGCATTATTAAAGAATATTATATTATAGTTCTGCCCGAAGGTGGCTATAATTTAATATTTTATTAATAATTAATTAGGACTGCATAAACGAGGGGAATCTTCTACCCGAAGGTAGGGATATCCTTGACTTTATGTATTCATAGTTAATTATTGAATATTATTGTTCATCATAGCATTATTGAATACAATCATGCATTATTGCTTGTGTGATTAATTTTGAAATTTATCTATAATTAATTATTATTAATAGAATTGTTACATAATAGTTTATCTGAATCGTAATGGTGACATGAGCTTAATCATTTTTTGTTATAGTTATGGCTCCTATTCCTCAATCTCATCTATTTAATATCCTGATACTAAATGGATCAAATTACTTTGATTGGCATGAGCAACTACTTATTACCTTAGGATGTTTGGATATAGATTTAGCCCTTCGTGTTGCAAAATCTAATAACTTAACGCCTGAAAGTACTGATAGCCAAAAGTTTCAATTTGATAAATGGGAGCGTTCCAACAGATTATCTCTTATGATTATAAAGAGTACAATTGAAAAAAACATTAGAGGCTCTGTTTTTGACCATGAAGATGAAAGTGTCAAAACTTATCTTCACTCAATTAAGAAAAAATTTAGTGGGTCGGATAAAGCATTGGTTGGAATGCTCACTAACAAATTGACTTCAATGAAATATGACGGCATTTGTAGAGTGTGAAAGCACATAATGAAAATGTCAAATATAGCTGAGAAACTTAATGAATTGGGGATGAAAATCTCTGACTCTTTCCTGGTTATATTTGTATAAACTCTCTTCCATCTCAGTTTTCACAATTTAAGATCTTCTATAACACACAAAAGGAGAAATGAACTTTAAATAAATTAATATCCGTATGTGTGTAAGAGGAAGAGAGATTCAAGCAGCATGGATCAATGGCTATTAATTTCACATCAACTTCTAAGCAGTACAAGTCGAAGAAAGAAAAGAAAAAGAATAAATTTCCATCAAAGAAAGACATAGAGGATAGATCGAAAAAATCCGCTGAAAAGTGCATTTTTGTAAAAAGAAAGGACATTTTAAGAAAGATTGTCTTAAGCAGAAGAATTAGTTCGAAAAGAAATGTAAAAAATTATGTACATGTTTGCCTTGAAACCAATTTCATAAATGTGTCTTCTAATTTATGGTATATTGACTCTAGTGCTGCTATCCATGTTTCAAACTCTTTGCAGGTATTCCATTCAACCCGCAACACAAAACCGCATGAGTCATCAATCTTAATAGGCAATCTGACAAAGTCTAAAGTCAAAGTAGTAGGAAATTACAGGCTTCGCCTGAACACAGAGCATTTTTTTAGAACTGCATGATGTTTTCTAGGTTTCATCTATTTCTAGAAATTTAATTTTTTTGTCAAAACTCGATGTAACGGGTTATTCTTTCAATTTTGAAAACTCATGATTTTCTTTGTTTAAAAATTCTATTTTAATTGGTACTAGAACACTGTTTAATGGTTTATATCAAATAAGTATAGGTTGCTCATTTATTAATTATTCATCCACCTTAAATGTATATGTTGGTACTAAACGTGGTATGATTGATGAAAATTTTTCCATGTTATGGCATAAAAGATTGGGTCACATATCGAAAGAAAGGATGTTAAGATTAGTAAAAGATGAGGTATTACCTAATTTAGATTTTACTGATTTTAGCATATGCATCGATTGTATTAAAGGAAAATAAACCAAAACCAAAAAAAGAATGTCACAAGAAGCAATAGACTTTTAGAATTGATACACACTGATATTTGTAGTTCATTCTCATCATGTATTGAAGGTGAAAAGTATTTTATCACGTTTATTGATGATTTCTCACATTATGGTTCTATTTTCCTATTGCATGAAAAATTTGATTCTTTGAACGCTTTTAAAATATTCAAAGAGTTAGTAGAAAAGAAATTGGATAGAAAAATTAAAATTGTGAGATCCGATAGGGACGGTGAATATTATGGTAAACACGGTCAATTAGGTCGAATCCCGGGTCCATTTGCTAAATTTATAGAAAATAATGGTATTGAACCTCAATATACGACGTCAGGAACTCCCAAACAAAATGTTGTTGCTGAAAAAAGAAATCGTATTCTCATGGATACGGTGAGAAGTACGATTAGTAACTCATCTTTACCCTTATTCTTGTGGAGTGAAGCCTTAAAAACTGTTATGTATATCCTCAATAGAGTTTCCAGTAAAGCTGTTACTAAAACTCCATTCGAGTTATGGTCAGGCAGGAAACCCAGTTTGAGGCATATGCATATTTGGGGCTGTCAAGCAGAAGCAAGGATACTCAACCCACAAGAAAAGAAATTGGACTCAAGGACTATTAGTTGTTTCTTTATTGAGTATCCAGAATGGTCTAAAGGGTACAGATTTTGCAGTCCATCTCATAATATTAGGATCATTGAGATTCATTGAGAATGGTGAAAATAGTGGAAGCACAACTCTACGAAATGTGGAATTTGAGGAGATCAGAGATCTCTTCTCTAGTACATCACTAACAGATGCAAGAACTGAAATCGTTGATCATAACATGATAGATCAACAAACAGAAATTGTTGTGCAACCTGCGGAAGAGATTAATAATGAACCGACTTTAATTCCGAACGATATTCATCAAGACGACAATGTAGAACATATTAATGAGTCAAGAAGATCTCATAGAGTAAGGAGACCTGCTATTTCAGATGAATACATTATATATTTGGAAGAATGTATTGATGATTCTTGTATTGAAAGTGATCTATTGACATTCAAAGAAGCCAGTAATATTGAAAGATCTGAATTATGGATTAATGCTATGAAAGATGAAATGAAATCCATGCATAAAAATAAAGTTTTAGATCTTATTACGTTGCCTGAAGGGGGCAAATATGTTGGTTGTAAATGGATATTCAAAACCAAACAGGACCCTAAGGGTAATGTAGAAAGGTATAAGGTCAGACTTGTTGTCAAAGGATTCACTCAAATAGAAGACATTAATATAAGGAGATCTTTTCATCAGTCTTCAGAAAAGACTCATTCAGAATCATTGGGGCATTAGTGGCTTACTTTAACTTAGAGTTACACTAAATGGATGTAAAGATAGCATTCTTGAATGGGGATCTAGAAGAAAGAGTATATATGATGCAGCCTGAAGGATTTAAAATGAAAGGAAATGACACATTAGTATGCAAATTAAAGAAATCTATATATGGACTTAAACAAGCTTTCCAATAGTGGTATTTAAAGTTCAACAAAGTTATCAATTCCTTTGTATTTTAGAAAATATTGGTGACCAATGTATATATCTGAAGTTAAGTGGGAGTAAGTTTATAATTTTGATTTTATATGTAGATGATATTTTGCTTGCTACTAATGATTTAGGTCTTTTACATAACACTAGAAGTTTTCTTTCTGAACATTTTGATATGAAAGATATGGGTGAGGCACCATGTGTCATAGGAATTGAGGTCCATCGAAATAAGCCTAAGAGACTTTTAGGGTTATCACAAAGGGCTTATATCAATAAGGTTTTAGAAAGATTCGAATGTCCAATTGCTCATCATGTGAAGTGCCAATTTTTAAAGGTCAAAAATATAGTTTGCATCAGTGTCCACAGAATGAGATTGAGAAACAGGAAATGAGGTCCATCCCATATGCTTCTGCTCTTGTGAACATGATGTATGTCCAAGTTTGTACACGTCCTGACATCAGTTATGCAATGAGATCACTTGGAAGATATCAAAGCAATCCAGAATTGAAACATTGGAAAGCAGTAAAGAAAGTAATGCGATATCTCCAAGGAACTAAAGATTATAAGCTCACGTATGCAAAAACTAATCAATTAGAAGTGATCGGTTACACAGATTCAAATTATGCTAGTTGCACAGACAGCAGAAGATCCACATCAGGCTATGTTTTCTTACTAGCTGGTGGAGCAGTTTCATGGAAGAGTGGAGACAAAATCGTGTAGTTGACTCTACCATGGAAGCTGAATTTGTTGGCTGTCATAAAGCATCCTCGCATGCACTGTGGTTAAGAAAATTTATCTCAGAACTTAAAATTATGGATTCTATCTCTAAGCCTCTGAGAATCAATTGTGACAATTCATCAGTGATTAGCTTCTCCAATTATAGAAGAATTACTGGTGTCAACAAGTATATTGATGCTAAGTTTATATCGGTACAAGAAAGGATTAATGATTATCTAATATCGATTAGTTTTGTTGGTACTGCTGACATGATTGCTGATCCATGACCAAGGCCCTAACGCATAAGGTTTTCTTTGGACAAATAAAAAAATATGGGTATTGTTATGTGACATAATTATTGATGTAATCGATATATTTTGAGATCTCATATTGGATGATTACTTTCTTTTGTTTCATTATGATATTTGTTGACAATTAATTTCTGATTGGAAACAGAAGATTTTATGTATTTGATATTAATGTGGGACATTATTAAAATCACATAATTGTAAATCTGTCATTAAGAACTTAGTTAAGTATATTTGTTAATATCGTGGTGCATGGAAGGAAGTATGTTACATATTGCATATAACCGTCATGATCCATATTGACAAATTTTTCTTAACTTGAGTATTAAAGTAGAATTGGGTATGTAACGACTGGACATATTTTTCAAATGAGTGCACTCGTCTAGTAATTTTTCAAATGTTAAATCCAAAGACTGAATTTTGTGTATAATTTTTTTTTCTTCACTTATTATTTTAAATTAGGCCAAGTGGGAGAATGTTAGAATTAACCCACATAAAAGTGTCATAATTAAAATAGTAGTCTTTTGGGTTTAAGCTAAAGGTAGCCTAACATATACAAGATACGTACGCAATCCTATCCAGGTGATATTGTACTTCTACTAAGAGTCATGAAGGGAAGGACTTTATTTATACAGAGGAGTCTGGATCCCTCTCTCACACGCATAAAACACAAGCAGTTCTCATCTACTGCAAGTATCACAGGGAGAAGTGCTGAAGGAGACGATCTTGCACTCTACACGTTCTACAGGTGATATCTATATACATGGATTCAGGTACACTTCCACATCACATGATTTTCTACATGTATATATATTTTAATATCATAATGCATCTGCCGCTCATCTATTGTGCAAACCTGTCTTCATTAATGGTTGCAATTTGCAATCTTAGACAGCAAGACAAATCTATCCCAAATAGGTTTTGGATAAAAAAAACGCATGGGCTTATATGCCCTTGGAAGCATTTTTTATTGAGCTTTATAATATGGTTGGTAACTAGCGTTGGACTCAAGACGTTGTTTTCCTAGATATTTGATAACAGCATCACCGATAAAAGCATAAAAGCATCACCGATATATGCAAGCATGCTATTGTCTTCCTTTTGGATTTTTTTATCAAAATTAAATAATAAAAAATCCATGGCATGTGACACACATCAATTCCACAAACAGGATTTTATTTATTATTTTTTTTATTCACCAAAATCCAAGTTCACAATCATATTTCATATATATATAAATTCCAGATTTGGCCGCCATAATTTTAATTTCATGGATTCTAAACTAAAAAAAAAATCTGTTTCACATGTATACATTTATGCTAACAGACATGTACATTACTGTGCTGTTTAATTATACAGTAATCTATCCACGCGCCATGTCCAAAATAATAATTGCATCCATATATCTTCCGTTCGGTACATGACCCTTGCTGGTTATGTCAACATATGTGAAATTCGGTTTCAAAAAAAAAATTAATTTGCATCTCAACATTCATGGCAATTTTTTTTTATAAAACAAAATTATGGGTGGAATCTATTATACCCAAAATCGAAACGTGAGCTTTGATACCACATGTAGAAAATCATATGATACGGAAGCGTACTTGAATCCATGTGTATAAATTCCACCTGTAGAACGTGTAGAGTGCAAGGTCTTGTCCCTCGTCACTTCTCCCTATGATACTTGCAGTAGATGGGAACCGCTTGTGTTTTATGCGTGTAAGAGAAGGACCCAAACTCCTCTGTATAAATAGAGTTCTTCCCATCATGACTTTTAGTAGAAGTACAATACCACTTTGATAGGATTGCGTACGTATCTTGTATACATTGGGCTACCTTTAGCTTAAACCCAAAAGATTACTATTTTAATTAGGACACCTTTACGTGGGTTAATTCTAACAGAGGGATCAAGCAATATTGCAGATTCATAAGAATAAGTTCTGAAGCTTTGCCAACGGGTATTAAGAATTAGATGTTACAAATTGAATCATCAAGTGATAAAAAGGACACAAGAGATGATACCATTAAATGGTGCAAATAAGACATATGGTGGCACCAGGAAATATTTTTTCTTAATTAAATCACTGGATAGTTTAGATCACGCATGAGATCAAGAAATTTATATAAACGTAGACTAGACCCAAAAAATTGGGTAGAATACATGGTCGCGTGCACAACTTTTGGATAACTTGGCAATCATGAATGTATCCATTATTTTTGCTGCATATAGCGTGCATTTGGTTACAAATACTTATGTTCAAAAACTAAAATATATGCTCATAAAAAAAAAAAAACTAAAATATATGATTGTACAGCGTACACTTTGCTGCTGATTAGTGATGGCATATGAATAAATGCAACTATTTCTGGATATTGGCTGCATATGGTGTTATTTGCAGCCAAAATTGGCTACATATACTTTTAAATGATTTGCGTTCCATTGCTTTAATGCTAAGATTAGCTGCTAAATTGGCTGTCTTAGTATCATACGCAGCCAAATGCAAATTTAATTGTAAAAACATGGCTGCATGTGAAAACTTTTCTTATAGTGCACATAATTGTGGAGAGCAAATGATTAGTCAATTTCTAATCGCCAAAGTAGTTGACAATTTGGGTGCACGAGCAAGAGGTTTACCATTTGAGTGCCTTGTAAGGCTTTCAACATTTAATATTTGTTTTTTTTTAAGAAACGTTAGATTAGATTTTGTACATAACCCTTTTTTTTCGAAGTAGACATAACGTCGATGTATATAGGATCGAAAAAACTAGTTATTCAGGTGCGACTATTTTCATTTCCCAAAAGATTTTGAATTGAACTGAAAAAGGTGTTTGAGATTTTCAATAAATTTTATTGGGCATTTGAAAAAAATGTGAGTATTTGAGATTTTGTTAAATCTTTGGGGTATTTGGCATTTTTAGCGACATCTATAATTTGTTATTCGCGTCCATTGCTGTGCTGGCCTAACAAAAGCACAGGAATTACTATTTGGAATTGACCTTGAGGCTTGAATCCTCAATATTACGTCCGTACTTCATAGAATTTGGAAACAACCATTCCGTGCATGTACTTTCATAGATACATCCTTTAGGAGACATCTGCTACCCGCTTTCCAGCAGGTGGGTGCCTATTTTATTGCATTTGTGTCTGAAATTACATCAACATCACCAATATTATAAAGGATAATTTGCAAATATAGCATCCGTAATTTGACCATAATGGCAAATATAGCTATATAATTTCAAAAATTACAAATACCTCTTATATAGTTTGGCATACTTGGAAATATACTCATATCGTTATAAGACTATCATTGCATCATTACAAATTAAGTATATTTGTAAAGATAGACAAATTATATATATATATATATATATATATATATATATTTGCATAAACTAAATATATTTATTTGATTTTTGATATTGCAAATACATTCACATAGTTTGCATACCTTTATAGATATACTTATACTGTGATGACGCAATAACGACACCATAACAGCATAGGTATGTTTGTAATTATGGGCAAATTATGTAAAAGTTATTTATAATTTTTGAAATTATATAGGTATATTAGCAAATCATCTTATAATAAAGGCCATGAGTTGACTTTAGGGTTCATATGGGGAGTTCTTTTGCTTTTTTGCCCTATCCAATAAGTTAAATGTGCATGACATTTCATTATCTCGATGCTTCTCTTTTTATTAGTAACTACATTTTTAATAATTATTTTTACTAATAAAATTTATTAACGTGGCATTTAATACCTCAATGCTTCTGTTTTTATTGTTGTATGTACTTTCAGTAAGTATTTTTACTAAGTAAATATATCTATTTTATCTTTTTGTTTAATTTGTAATTATTATTTCCTATTATGTTGTTTCTTTCTTTTCTACATATTTGGTAGTTAAATTTTATTGTTTATTACTATTTTAACTTACACCCGCCTAAATCCATCTTCTCAATCTTAAGCCCTTGGGCAGCTGGCAGATTCCAACCTCGGGTACACTCTTAGAAATTTTTTGTGCTAGTATTAATTTAGCTTCCATCAACTAAAGTTTACAGTGGAAAAGTATAAAAAAGGGATGATGTTACTGTAATCTGCCTTTGATATTAAAAATATCTAACAATCACATTAACCTCAGAAAATATATAAAAGGAGATGATATGTGAGTCTTTCTTTCCTAATGTATATCCGGAAAGAAAGGAGAAAAATGAATATTGACTCAACGAAACCGGTTCCATGGAGATATTGCTTCTTTAGTTTAAAATTTTTATTGAATCTAAACTAATAATTATTTTTATCGACATTATTTATTAATTACACTTAAAATTACTTTAATTGAAAACTTAACGGTTCTAAAATTCAATGTTATCGGAGAGTGAATTTGTAACTACTAAACTTTGAAAATAAATATAGAGAGAGAGTTAATTCAAATATAAAGAGAGAGAGAGAATTCCGAGCTGATTTCAAAATTTTAAACCTCTTGATTTTGGGATATACTTTAGAGATGCTGGTGCCGCAGGCAAATCTAGACAAGTCTCATATCTCCATAAAAAATATAAAAAATAATTTTTTGGGCAAATTACAGCTAGCCATATATGATATGTGACCTACAAAAACTCAATTTTTTTTTTAAAAAAAACAATTCATATTGCAAAATCTTATTGCCGTGCATATAATATTGTAAGCAGAAAACAGTTAATGCATACAAGTATCAGCACAAAAGAATTCACTGCATATAATACTTGTATAAAACAAATTCTGCTGAATTTTTGGTTGCGTAATTAGAAAATTTATTACATTTAGCTCTGCACCACAAAGCATATACAACAACCTAACACTATATATTTGTTTGTTATTGTAATTTATACAATATGACAACTGATATTACAATCGAGTCTATTCATGACTCTCACAATATAGAGGACAACTGATATTACAATGGAGTCTATTCATGACTCTCACAATATAGAGGAATTTTTTCTGTAGACCCCCTTATACTAAGAAAAATTTGCATGAAGTCTCCACACCGGGAGGAATTATAAAACCCCCCACAAACTTTGGGAGGACACTAAAAATTAACCACATCAAGGTGGGTAGCAAGGTTCAACCCGTGCCCATATGCATATGCAGCGTCGGATTCTAACCACGACAGTTGTATATTTGTTTCTTGCATGTATGAGCAACCAATTCACTACTACATGCATTGAACTTTTAGCTCATAGATGGTTTTTTGGTAGCGACTGTAAGCGCCGAATTTATGTCATGAGTCTTCAAACTTTGCATATTAGTATTTTGGACTTTCAAAGTTTGCGTATTAGTATATTAAATCTTGTGAAGTTTTGGTCTTTGCATTTTAAACTTTCGCTTCTAATTATGTCAAAAAACACTGTTAAACTCACGTATAATATCGAAAATACTCTTATATTTTTACAAAAAGCAAGACATTCATAACAAAAAATCAACATCATTTGCACAATAAAACCTCACAAATCTGAAGAGGTGATGTCATTTGGCCATGATTGCTTTATTTTTCATATATATAAGGGTATTTACGACATTACACATGGGCTGAACGATGTTTTTTAACGCCGTTAGGAATAAAAGCTTAAAATGCAAAGACTAAGATTTCACAATGTTCAAAATGCGAATATACAAACTTCGAGTTTCAAAATATTAATACATAAAGTCAAAGGGATTATGGTATAAATTTCCCGACTTTCAGCAAAGAAATCTTAATTTGCTAATAATGAATAAATTAAGGCTTTTACAAATGGAAATTTTCTTATTTTTTTGTGGAAAAATTTCTACAATGGAGCTTTAACAATGAACTCATAAATAATGGATATAACCTCATTGTAAAAAAGTTGCAATGAAAAAAAATTCTTTTTGTAATAAAATAACAAAAAATTATTTTTTAACAACAAAATGTAAATTCTTTATAAAATCTAACACTTGACAATGAACTCGCTTTTTTTTTCAACAAGAAGTTTTTTGTAGCAGATTTTGCATGTCTAAACTATATAAATTTTCACTTGAAGTGATTTTTGCTCTTATAAATAACAAATTATTAATGAGATAACAAATGCTTTAGAATTAAAAATACTTAGTCCATGCTATCTAGTTGCATTACATCATAAGACTACAACAAAATTTCATTTATGCAGCGAAGAAATTCGATATAATATTTGGTAAAGATTCTCATACACATGTATATGTAGCAAGAATTAGTTGCCTAAGGCTACATGTGAATAGTTAGGGTGGAAACTGGGGTGAGTCAATCATGATCCACCTCTGATTTGACTCGTTTTTCGATAGAGTAAAATTAACATCTTAATGACTTGGATAAAGACAGGTTAGAAATTTTGACCCTAATTCAAAAATAAGTTCAAGTGTCTCAACTTGAAGAATCCTGACCCTCCTTACAAATATTTATTTATTAAAAACTATCAACATATATTCAATTTTATTCTCGTTTTTTCAAAATTCTTGAATTATTTATGATTAACTGTACTTTAATTTAATTTCTAAAGTTATGCCTTACAGTAATTAACATATACGTTTGATATAAATGGGTCCGTAGACTAAGTAAATATTTAAAAATCAAAATTAGAATTTATACCTTTAATATCGATTCAAATTGCAAATTAAAATTTGGGTAAGGTATACTTTGTTAACTTGTTTGAGTAAATTTGTTACAACATTACACTATCTATATTTAATAATGTTTTATAGCCAAAAGTATTTTAATCTCATTAATTGATAAAATGTTAAAGCATTTAATCTTTTAAATTTAAGATTAATATGCTTTTATATTTAATAGGTATATAAATTTTTAAAATTATTATATTTAACTCCTATTTTTCTACTATTGCCTTGATACAAACTTAATATTTACCCCAACCTATTAAAGAAAGGTGAGCATTAAATTGACCTTGTCTCGACTCAGTATAAAAAAAATAAAGATAAATAATATTTTTAAGTAGTGGAGTTAGAATTAGGTGAACCCTATTCAAGCCAAAACAAACTCATTTAAACTATTAGAGTCAACATTTGCACCATAGAAGTATGTCCTTATTATAGTATCTATATATAAGAGTAAAATATACAAAATAACATGAGAAATAGTAAATATATTAAGTTAGGACATACATAAATAAACGACTAATTAATTTTGAAAATAGTGGTCACCGCTTAGATGGCCAAGTGCTTGATGTAAACCAGTAAGGAATATGTAAGGTGTGAGGTCTAGGGTCTAAAATTGCCTAAAGTCATTTGTTTCATTACCTTTCCTCTTCCCAAAGTTGTCATTAGTGAGCTGCGTGTCAATCCAATGTGGGCGACACAATAAAAAAATTGAAAATAGTAAGCGTATATACTCAAAATCAAAGCCATTTTGTTATAAAAAATAACTGCACATGACACAAAATAATAAAAATTTAATTAGATTTTTAAGAAGTAAAAAGGGCTTGAATATGGCTTACAGGAAAGCGAGGTTGCATATCAATATTTGATTAGGGTGTAATCGAGTTTCGCAACTAGCGACTTGGCCAACTCAACTTAGTGTTTAGTTTTTTAGTATGATTGAAAATTTTCATCCTATCAGCTTATTTATTACAGACCCATATAATTTATTTAAATAAATGAGTTTGTTCATACATTGGGCTTATTTAATTCACCAAACATTATTTTCATTCATCTAAGCTATTAACCCACATAACCTTTTAAAATTTGTAAAATTAAAAATTAATATTTATTTATGCTTAATTATTTTAAGGAAATAAAATTATTAACAATGAAATTAATATTACAATCGAAGATAAATTTGAAAATTGATATTTTAAATTTAAATAAATCATTAGCTTTAGAAGCTTTGCTAGTTTTATAGGATTACATTTTAAATACTTTATTATTTTTATTTTATTATTATTTAACCCACTTATAAGCCTTCGGCAATGGTAACTCGTGGCCAATTAAATTTATGGTAAACGAATTAAGATTGGAATTGAGATTTTTCTTGAGGTGTGTTTGGAAAAAAAAAAAATTTAGATGAAAAGTTTTTTTTGTGTTGAAGTTTTTAAATTGAAAGAAAATGTATAATATGATAGGGTTTATGATGAGGTATAAAGAAAATAAAGTTAAATAAATAAGTTAGTTGTACAAGTAATTATGTAAAAATAATTGAAAAGTAGTGTAGTTATATAGAAAAATACAAAAAAAATAATTCAAAAATAAAATAATTGTAGAAATTGAAAAATTTTATATTGGCATCCAAACATGACAAAAAAAAAAAAATGGCTTTTTTATAAATGAATTTAAATGGGCTGAAGTTTATTATAAAATGATTGAAAAATAGTATAGTTGTACAGTATTAACCTCCAATCCACATAACCCCAAACCAGTGGCACCCAATACTTGATGATGATCCAAATTATACCCGAGCAGCGATCTTTTCAGACCGGTCGGAAATCAGGTGATTTCCGACCGGTCAAAAAATATATTTTTTTAATTTTTTTTTTGAAAATATTTTTATAAACATGTTAATCTAGTTATATTTAATTTATAAACCAAGTTTTATCATTTTTAGATATGTATATATATTTATTTTGGATTTTTAAATACAGGGGTATTTAAGTCATTTTAAGAATATTTAAAATGACTTAAATACCCCTGTATTTAAAAATCCGAAATAAATATATAGATATATCCAAAAATGTTAAAACTTGATTTATAAATTAAATATAACTAGATTAACAAGTTTATAAAATTATTTTTAAAAAAAAAATAAATTTTTTTTTTTTTTTGACCGATCGGAAATCACCGGATTTCCGATCGGTCTGAAAAAGATCATTCGTCATTATACCCAGATGTGCATAAAAGACGCGATGTCGCAGTCAAAACAAGTATATCGGTCATAAAGGTATACAAGAATCGTTCCCTGTCACACCACCGCGGGGCCCACCACGAGCCCTTTAATTTTTTTTTTTTCTTCTTCTTGGGTCGCAAACTCCTGCGCCCGGGAGCAGGCAGCACTCCCTGCTCCCGGACGCAGATACGTATTTTTTTTTATTTTTTTTCAAAATTTTTTCATAGAATTGTTAATTTAGATTACGAAAATGTCACTGATTTTTAAAAATAAAAAATAAATATCTAAAATACCCAAAAAATGGTAAAAATTTATACACATGTTAAATACACCTATATTAACATTTTTAAAAAAACGATTTCAAAAAAAAATAAAAAAAAGAGGTGTGTGCGCCCGGAAGCAGGGCGCAGGAGATTGCGACCCCTTCTTCTTTACAGGATTAACTTTTAATATCCCATCTCATCAAAGAAAAAAAAAACTTTTAATATCCCTGCTGCACGTGCTGCACGTCGGGCAGCCCTTGCAGGATGAGCCCACGCCACATAAGGATGGTGCACGAAAGAACTAGCATCAACATGCATGCCATAGGAGCCAAATATCCGAGAGTAATAATAAGGCATCCAATCGACTTATATATATTGTATTTCAATAGTATCCATGAATTGGACGGTTCGGATTGCGTTTATATATGTTCCTCTTGTTTAGGATGATGTGAGGTTCAATGGAAGTTTATATTCTGCCGCCGCACCTAACAATATTCTGTAATGAAAATATTTTCAGGGGCAGTGGCCAACAGACTTACGTGGTTGAGCCATGGTTGAGCCACTGATCATTTTACAGAATGCAAGTCTTATATTAATAATAATATTATTATTATTATCAATTTAGCTAAAATATAAAATATCAAATTAAACAAACATTGATATAGGCCTAAACTGTATATCATTTAAGAGTAAATACCAAACCATTAAATATTATTTGGTTAAAAATGACCTGGTTACCTTTTGTAAGCATTTAAACCTTCGAAAATGTTTATAATATAAAAAATAAGATTTATTATTATTGTAAATAGATTCAAATGAATTTCAAATTGCGGAAATATGTTTATAGTATTTTAGAAGGCGTGGCCCATTTAAGATCCAAATCAAATCGACTTTTCTTTTATATTTTAGCTAAATACTTAATGTTAAGCGTAATACAATACTTGGATTTTGTCAGCAAAAAGAGAAGACTCTCGTGGTCAAATGACAACAGAGACAATGAATCCCAAGTGCCCAACCGTTCATCAATCATCATCAAAAGTCAGTCTGTTCAGAAAGAGGACATGTAGGTTAATTGCCAATATATTCACATAATTTTTGAAATTGTAAATTATCCCTGCATATAACATATTTTACTACCATGACGGGAGTACATTTACAATTATATGCAAATTATGTGAGCATATCTACAAATTATTTTTATATCATATTTGCAAATAGACAACGGATCATATGCAGTTGGCCTAAGTGGTTGATTGGCTGACCACTTGGGCTAGCCACAAATTATTTTTTTTTATTTTTTATAAATACGTTAATATAAGTGTATTTAATTTATAAATCAAGTTTTACGTTTTGAATATGTTTATATATTTTTTTATTTTTAAATACAAGAGTATTACATTCACTTTTTACCTATAGTAAAATTTAATTTATAAATTAAATGCACTTAAATTAATACATTTATAAAAAAAATTAAAAATATGTTAAATGCCAACTGCGACCAGTGGCTGGGAACACTCCTCTTGCAAATATACCTATATAGATTACATATATTTGCAGATATACCTATGTCATAATGGTGTTGTAGCGGAGGCAAGATAACATAGAAATATTTACAATTATATCTAAGGTATGTAGACATTATTTATAATTTTTGAAACTATATTGGTATATTTATAATTATGGTCAAAATATGTGAAAATGTTTGCAAATTATAGTGATAAGTGAAAAAGATGGATTGTCCGTTGTCCGGCCTTAGCACATGGTGGGCCTATCTCAAGTTGATGCTTGTTAGGAAGTCTATTTCACATGGGAGTGTAATTTGTCCCTCTAGAGTGTTTGGATGCATTGGGAAGATAATGTATTTGAAAGTACTTTTTGTATTTTTTTATTGATTGGATATTTTTATTTTCATTAAAGAAGTTTAATTTTATTTATCATGGGTATGTTTATTTAACACAAAAATTTACATTTATTTCTCGTGGGAGTGCAAATGGTTCCTCCGATGTGCGTTTGGAAGCGTTGAGAAGATAATTTTTTTAAAAGTATTTTTTGTATTTGTTTTGATAGGATATTTTTATTTTCATTAAAGAAATTTAATTTTACTTATCAGGGGCATGTTTATTTAACGCAAAAATTTACCTCTATTTTGCATGGGAGTATAATTGATCCCTCCCATGTGCATTTGGATGCATTGGGAGGATAATGTATTTGAAACTATTTTCAGTATTTGTTTATTGATGGGATATTTTATTTTCATTAAAGAAATTTAATTTTACTTATCATCCGCATGTTTATTTGACACAAAACTTTTCATATCAAAACTTTTTAATCTAAAACTTTTTACTTTTCACAATTATACTATTTTTAATCATTTTTCACATCTTTTTATACACTTACTCTACATTCTAATCATTTCTACGTAACTAACTTATCTACTTAACTTCGTTCTTTTTAGACCTCATTATTACACCTATAATATCACATTTCTCCTTATTCAAAAAATTTTACCCAAAAACTTTTCCTCATTTTCCGCATGGTCTGTATTCTTTTTACTATTATTATTATTGATTGAATTTTGTGAATTACAACAGCGAATTTCAAGGCTTCCCACTGATCCAACATACACACCACTCAATCACTGGGGAAGAGAACTCCAGCTCAGAAAATCAACGGCAAAAAGTTTTCATCTTTTTACAACCTTTTCCCCCTACGCTCTAATGTAATTAGTGTCTTTATTTAATTACTTAGGTCTGTTAGCTAGCTTTGGATGTTTAGCCCGACTTATACGTTGTGCTCAAAATGTTGCCGAGCAATTGGTGTTGATATTCACCCTTGTGTGGTAAGTTTGTGCGAGCTAAACTTAGCCTATTCTTCTCAATTAGTATCTAAACTTCAATGTGGTGACACGGTAAAATAAAAAAGTATCTAAATTTCGATCATTATTTTTATATTTTTATTCAAAAGACTAACTATTTTATTTTGGTTTATTTTCAATCATACATCCTTATCTTAATGTATTACTTTCATTTTGCCTAAGTTTTCATACATATTCCTTCTTCACTTTTCTTGAATCTTTTCTTGTTGTCACTTTTTATTTTCAACGAACCCTCTTCTTATTTCACAATCTTTAAAAACACGCTATACATGATCCGACTTGAATTGTGTAGGAGATACAGTTGGCAACCTATTTAATTCAACCCGGTTTCAAATTAAAATCCCTAACTATCTAAACCAAATATTCCATACAACTCTTCACTTTTTGGCATTTTAATATTGAAAATAAATCTTAAATGTTTTATGTATTTACTATAGATATTTGATAAATAAAAATAAAAATATATTACAATCAAAATTATCACCTTGTAACTCCTATTGTCGAATTTTTATCAGATTTGAGTTAACGTTCCCATGGAAGTATTTCCTTAAATGTTTGCATATGTATAGAGAGAGATGACTAGTTCTAGAGCTTATTTAGAATTCTGTTAAATAGGATTTAGATTAGGCTCACCCCAGACCCACAACCCAACCACATTTACACTATTTTCGGACTTAGTGGTCCAAAATGATGGGGCCCACAGACAACAATTTGATAAGAGTGATGCATGGCCGAGCTGCATCCCTCTAGTTATTGATCTACAGCAAAGATACTCCTGCATAAGCAGGACCGCTATCCAATTATTATGTAAGTCCAAGCATGGAGCTTTCATTTATTTAAGTGAGAGGTGATTTTGTACGGCCCGGACGCATGGCTACCACGAACCTGTAAAATTATATGTATTTAATTTACGAAAATACTTTTATTAAACCGGGTTTCATAGAAGTGATTTTGTGAAACCCTTTACATTTTTGAAATGTTGATCCTTAATGAAAAATTCAATCTATTCATTATATTTAACACAATTTGTTTAACTAAGAAACCAAGTTTTACCCCAATCCAAGATGTGGATAGGCCACATTTGCTCAAAAATAGGTGTATTCATATGTAAATTATCAAAAATGCTTAGATCTATTCACACATGTATTAGGACGTAACAATACTTTATAGGATTATTTATCTACATATTATTGATATTCGAGATGGTTTAAATATTGAAAAAACTGTTTTAAAGTTTATATTTTAATATTAAATTATTTTATTATGTTGATTTTATACATTTATAGATTAAACTCATATACAGTGAAATTAAAAAATAAAAGGGTTTTCAGAATACTATAAATGATGCTAAATACAATGGTTAGAGTGTATTTTCTATCAACTATTAAGATTTTAAAAATGAAGAGAGTTTCATAGAAGCATTCTGGTTTAATTTATAAACCAAGTTTTACCATTTTTAAATATTTTTAAGTATTTTATTTTTAAACACAGTAACATTTTTGTAATTTTACAATTTATTGACATTATTTAATAAGCTTTATTTTTAAAATTCAAAGAAATATTAAATAGCATTAATAAGTTATAAAATTATTTATAACAAATACATACTTAGGCTACATAATGATATCAAAAAATTAAGAAAAATTAAAAAATAGAATAGTGAACTGGGTGCACTCAAACTGGATGCACTAAATCACATCCGGTAGAACTATATGGATAATTGTTTTTAAAACATATACCATAACCCTACGCTCCCGGGAGCGGTGAACTTTTCAATCCTCTCATTTCCTGGACCTTTTTTAATATTTTTTTCAATTTTTTAAAATCCATGCGTGAGTGCAAGCATGAAATTTTCATATTTGCAATTTTATATTTTAATTTTTGAATTTCCAATTTTCATGGACTGCGCATATGAAAATTTCATGCTTGTCCCCACGTATAAATGTCACAAAAATATAAAAAATTTAAAAATTTTCCGATAGCCGAATCACTAAAGCTCAATGCTCCTATAAGCATAGCATCGGGGGTAAGGTTATGAAACTTTCTAGTGTATGTAAAATGAATTTCGCAATTATATATCAAGTAAATATGAGTTAAAAGTGTTATAAATTTTTCTAAAATGTTTTTGAAAAGACCAATTTAGAAAGGCAGTTTTCTCCCTAGCTAGCTATCTTGTTGAAAATCACGAGGACGTAGACTTTATTTCTCAAGGAGTTGAAGCTTATGAGTTTGTTTTACAAAATGCCGAAAATAGCACTAAAAAATAATTTTCACTAAAAAACAGACTTCAAACGACCTCGAAAATTGTGGCTATTATAACGTTGTACTGCCATTTACATGGGATATTTCATTACAAACAGTCGAAGATGATTTATCATCCACAGAAAATGAGTTTCAAATAAAGGCGATATTCAATGAAAAGACAATGGGACAGCACAAAAGTCAAGTGCCTAATTTCTTGGGGTCACTTCCACCCTAATTTTAGGTTTTCTCGAATCTTTATCACATTAATTTTGGGACCCCATAAAACATCAAAAAAAAAAAAAAATTTTGGGACCCTATTAATATTTTTTGATAAGGTCAATTTGGAGTCCCCCACATGGTGTGTGAGTGCCCAAACAAAATCAGTGGCAGCTCGCGTGTCGAAATTCTTCTTTGTTTTTAAAGCTAGGGATGTTATTGGTGGGGATTCCATTCTTGATAATTGAAAATTGGAATGACAATCTTCGACCGTGGTCCTACCCACCTAAATTCAATGATGGGAGCTACAAGTGCAAATTGGGTCAGGTCGACTCGGGTTGGAGTAAATATAACATTAACTTACCTTATAAAATCTCAGCTCAACCCTACATTCAAACATATTTCTCACATCTTAACTCAACCTTGTTTTAACTCAATAGAAATCAAATCAGTTGAGGTTAGAAATCGGGTTAATAAATATATAATATTTAAAAATATTTTTCTTAATTAAATCTATTTTAAAATATAAATTTATATGAAGGTATAAAACTTAATCCTTTTTATATGAATACTTTTTAATTTATGACTTATACAATAATATAATTGCTAAATAATGTTATTTTAGATCAATAATCTCTAGTTAATTCATATGTATTATGTAATAATGTAAGACTATTTATTAATAATTTATTATATTGTATACTAATATATGAAATTGGTTCAGGTCGATTTGACAATCATTCAACCTAAACCAACCCGCTTTTGAAATCGATTCAGTTCAAATCGAAGTATATAATTTATTCTTTCGAAATGCCTAACCCAATCATATTATAAATCAGGTTGGGTTAGTTAGGTTCGAGTTGAAACCAAACCTATTTACACCCCTAATGCGAGTTGCCTAGCACTTATAGACAACAAAATCTAAATGTGAATCTTTTTGTAAGTATTTAACTATTTTCAAAAAAAAATTACTCATTGGTGCTTGGGCTAAAATAATCCTCAATCAACCAAACTCTTTGACACTCCCCCCCCCCCCAACCCCCGCCATGCGACACCCAAGGGACATGCAAGAACCAAATAGCACATGTGCTATGAGTAGCGGTAAGAATTGGTGCAGGTCCCGCCCTTGATCAAATCTTTTTACTAGATAAAATCGACGTTTTTTACCCGATATAGGGATGAGTTAGAAATTTTAATCCGAATTCAAAAATAAATTCAGGGTAAGTCGACCATGTCCTAACCCAACCCCCATATACTCATTTCTTAAAAATTATAAACCTATTTTTAAATCTTATTCTTATGCATTTCTTTTGTAATCAACTACAGCAACAATATAATAATCAATGCATTTAAAAAATAATATAAGAATCACAAAGAGAAATTTGTGTATTTATACCTATGTATACTCTTATGCATAATTGTAATTTTCTCAACATTTGGAAAACACTAGTAGAAAATACTATTACTTTAAGAAAATATTTTTAAAAACATCAAAATCTATTCTAAATCAAATATATTTTATTGACATATTTTAATAAAGTAACACTATATTTACTCAAATTTAGTTTTAGTAAGGATGTATTTTTATTAATTAACAAAATACTAAAGCATATAATATTTAAATTTAGCATAAATGTGTTTTCATGTTTATGTAAGTGTATAAATTTTTACGATTATCTTATTAGACCTGCATTTTTTACTTGACTTGTTATTCAGAAACTGATCTAAGACCAAGAATAAATTTGTCCCAAAATTTATTGAAAAAAGGTAAAGATCAAACTGACCTTATCTAAATCTAATATAAAATAAAGTCAAACACAATGTTTAAAAAGTAAGGTCAACCTTAACCTGCTACAATTCGCCCTCCCAATTCCCACTCCTAGCTATGAGTCTCCGTTTCAATCTAATAGCTTAAATGTATAGTTTTAAAATACGTCACATTATGTTTAACCTAGGACTCACTTTTAAACTATGAAGAACTTTTTTTCCCCCCGATGTGGAATATGATTTTAAGCTATCACATATATATGGGCCAAAAAGTGAAATGCCAATTTTGGCAATACAAAATAATACTATTACCTTTGAAATTTTGAGTGTTAAATCATGGAAGTATCCTTTTAGGCTTGTTTTCATGTCATATATCCATGCATATTCGCTTACTTTCAAAAATAAAAAATATTACATCGATTCTTAAAATGATCAAATTTCACATGAATAAATTTAAGTGAAGCTTGCATATTTACAAAAGAAAATAAAAATTTTATCGTCACTCGTTGAGCGGTTGGGTAAAAAGTCAACCCCTTAGCTCGGAGCGTTTTGAAGATATTATAAGTTTATAACGCTATTAAGTGAGTTAGAGAATTTTCCTTAAAAACCAAAGTTACAACTTTGGTTAGAATACTCGGTTTCTTTTGAGGGACAAGACTAGAGTACCTTCAGATATGAAAGCCATGTCTTTTTTATCCCAACAAGCTTGAATTAACATTATCTGTTTATCTTGATGTCAACTGAGCTTCCCATTCAACAAAGCTCATTAACGCCGCAGCCCTCAGGCAGAGCAACATTGCCCAACATTAATGGGAATTCTAATGGCTTCGAGAGGCAAAGTTGGCTTTGACAGCATTATCCATCCATGACAAGTCTGTTCTACGCTTAGTTAATCAGAAATGGATACATCATTTTTTTTTTCTTTTTTCTTTTATTTAAGGGTGTATTTCAAAATAACAAAACTTTTAGATAAAAAGTTTTTTGCATGAAAACTTTTGAATTGTGAGAAAATAAAATGATACGGTAGGAGTAATGATGAATGGTAAAAAGAATAAAGTTAAAATAGATAGGTTACTAATATGAGTAATTGTATAAAAATTATTGGAACATAAGGTTATAGGTAATTGTACAGAAATTATTGAAAGATAAAATAGTTGTATAGGAAAATATGAAAAAAGATTTAAAAATATGATAATTATGGAAAGTGAAAATTTTTTATGTTAAACGAATATACCTAAGTAGGTTAATCTCATTATCTTAATTTTAGATTGAGGAATCTCATTATCTTAATTTTAGATCGAGGATGATGTTTAAAAAATATGTTTCAAAATTTTTATAATATAAAGTGTGATAAAAAAAGTTTATTTCTTAAATATTTAACCTTTTTAAAATTAGTGTAAACTTGCCCAGACTAACCAAAGGTCCGGCATTCACCATTGCACTCTCTTTATTTATTTATTGAGAAGTGATCGTATTAGTCCAGGCTAGCAAATATTTCACTTAGCTTACATAAAAAAAATATTTTCAATGCTTTTTTTTGTATTTTTTTCTTTATATACTTGTTTATCTAAGTGTATTAAACATACAACTAAATTTTAATATTTTTGAAAATATTTGCTTAGCGCATACTAACAAGATCATTTCTCTTTATCTCTTATTTATTATTTATTATGAAGATGATAATGATGCGAAACCTCCATTTACTGGATCCCAGCTGATCAGTTTCATATTCACACTTGGAATTAGGTTTAGCTGACGTAGGGGTGAATTAATATTTGTTTCTGCATTGGTGCATGGTAATCAGTTGTCAGCAATAACAGCATCCGGACGGCGAGGATCATGCCAAAATGACACCCGCTTGGGACCCCTCTTCAGGAATCTTATCCATGTTGCTAGCTAGAAACGAAATTAATGAAACCCACTCGAAGTCCCAAAATTCTGCCTTCACACTCGTCCAAACAAATCAAGTACGAGGTTTCTTTTATAAATGTGTTGGTCTGGATTGCACCCATACTAAATTTTACATTTTTAAAATTTTAAAAGTAATTTCATATCGAGGGCCTATTTTTATATATGTGGGTTCCATATATAGATTGCTTATTTTTATACGCGTGAGTCTATCTAAACGTGGCCTAGTTTTATCTTTTAAAATTAAAAAATTTTAAATATATAACTTAGTACAAGGAGCAATCGAACTTGGGCCCACATGTTTATAAAATTCAAAAACATAAAAAAAGGAATTTAGGCCCCATGTCGATAATTTTATCAAATCCAATTTATTCATGATATTGACACTTTTTTTATGATTTCGTTTTTGGAAGCTACATATTTACAAATCAATGATCCCGAAGTATAATTTTTTCCAATTTGACTCAATCGATTTTCACTAAACATTGCTTGCTCGAATTTGTACTTAGTGGCACCTGGGCTAGGATGTATACTACTTTGCTATGCCTCCGGTCACGATATTAACTCTTCTTATTTCACTTATATATCAAAAATCATCTTGGTCTACCAATAAAAAAAAGATAATCATCTCGATCTATAAAAATTATCACTCCCAGAATTAAGAATCATTAAGAGTAATTTTCAATTCGTTAAAAATAATTTATTTATTGTAAGACTTATAAAGTTCAAATTTAATATTTAAACTATTTAAAATATTATGTTTTTGCATTTGTATCTACGAGTTTGGGCCATATTGTATATATGTCATGATCTTCATAAAATTTGCATCTATATCAAAAAAGTTTGCTTAAGATTGCAGATATATCTATAAATCCTAAACTCTTTCTTAAAATGCCGAATACCTAAATTGCAAGCATACATATAAACCCTGAATTCTTTTTGAAAGTGATGAATACCCTAGTAAACAATAAAATAAAAAATACAAGGGAATATCTTTAAAATACTAAAACAATTTATTTTTTAAAATATTCCTCACATTGAATGGATCGGTTTAGTGTGAGGGACATTCATAATACCTTTAAAATCCAAAAAAAAAAAATCATTCGTTTACAAATAATCTATTTAATATGAAGCAATATTTTTACAAAGCAAAATTTTCTATTATTTCAAAGATTTTTTTGGTTTTTGTATTTCATTATTTATAAGGGTGTTTTTGTCATTTCAAAAAAGAGTTTAGTGTTTATAGACATGCTTGCAATTTAAGCAAACTTGTAGGGGTGAATGTGAATTTTGCAAACATCATGAGACACTTGCAATTTCGCACGAACATAGATATGAATGCAAAAATCCTTTAAAAGTTAGAACATTCAGCCTAATCTAAACAATCATTCTATGATTCCGTAGCATTTTAAAACTTCTTAGTATATAGATTCACTAGATTTTCTAAACTTATATACCTTTTAATACTTTTTAGCCAGTGATGCGACTTATGGCATCTAAGCTAAGATATTATTTTGTCAACATTGGCGAGGTAGTAGACATCACTGAATGAGTGAAGTTCAAAATTCAAGTAATTTTTTCTTTTTATGTGGGCTCACATATATTTAGTTCAAATAACAAATTTGTAGCATTATTTTTTAAACAATTTTATGCCTTAAGATCTCGAAACAATTTCCATCACACGTTAAATTGCATTTTTCTACATTTTAGGCCCTGTAAATTTGTTAATTTCAAATTAGGCCTTATGATCTTTTATATTTGCATATTAAACGTTATAAGTTTATATGTTTTAGAAAATGTATCTCGCTGTCGACAAGCGATTAATGGCGTAGTCTAAAATACAATAAAGAGAAAATTACACTCTTACAGGGTCTAACATAAAATACACATACTTAGAAGGCCTAAAATGCAAATTACCTGGAATTTGAGCGATGCTTGGGTGGGGTATGGCAGACAGCTGCATGCACTGATGACTTATGACTTGTCTAATTCCGTGTTAAGGTATGGAATGAGAAAAATGGCCGCATGACTGCCACAAAAGTCTGGAGAGCGGCAAAGAGACAACTGCCTTTTTCTCATTTCTGCATTCACTTTCGTGCATTTGGGTTCTGCTGATTGGACCAGCATTATATATTATTTCATATTCATAGCCCAAAATTCCATATTTCTTTTTTTTTTTTTTTTTGCAAGAAAATTCTATATTTCAATATTTGTGAAGCGTATCAACGTCATTGTAGTAAGGAGTTAGGACAGCAGACGTCAGCCTCGATGCGATATTCCACCTGCCCAAATCCCTCTGGAATCATAATCATAGTTAATTAAGATAGTGACCTAAGAGTTGTAATTCGTCATATGCATGCAGATAATGTAAATGCCACGAATGGGAACAGTATTTAATTTGGAGGCGGTGCGTGAACAAGAATCGATTACGGTTGCAAGTAAGCGGGTTACATTGGATTCCTAGTTCCTAATACGAGTTTTAGCTACCCGATTCAGTTTTTGTTGTATTTTAAGATTTCGTTGCTAAAAGTTAAAAACTGTCCCTTTTTCAGTTTCTCTACGAGTACTCCTTAGCAACATACTTTCGTAATGACTCGCGAAAATGATCTACTGTCTGCGACTGCACCGTGCAGTCTATGTACCGTGGGCCCTACATGATCATGAATAGAAAAACTACCCTACTTATTGTATTTAGAATTGTTCACTTTATTAGCATACCAATTTCCATCTAAATTCAATATGTGTCTAGTTCCCGTTTTAAAATGATACAAAATCAATGTAATAGAATAGTTTAATATAAATATCAAGTTTAAAGTGGTATTTTCAACATCTAAACCATCTAAAGTATGATTTTTATATAGATAAATGATTGTATAAAGTTTCATTACAATCTAATATGTGTGGGACCCATTTTACAGTGGACTGCACCGTATTATAGTGCAGTCCGACTGCATGAGGAAGGGGTCTCACAAACACACACACACATATATATATATATATATATATATATATTCTTATCGTTGTTTTATTGCAAACGAAACTCTTTTGAAATTTTTTTTCAGTTATTTATAGAGACTACTATAGATTTGATGAGACAATAACTTTCTTAACTGTTTTTCATTTTCAATTCTTCATTCTCTTAATGCTTTCAGTTCTTTACTTATTTTATGAATTTGTTTTGTCATTATCAGTAGAGAAAGTTTTCAATTTGCTTTTCCAAAGATTTATTTTTAGATGTCTTAATTATTGTCTTAAGTCTTTTAGTAGTGTAGACATATGACTAGGTAGCTAATATGGATAATGTTTGTTCTAGTCCAATCTAAACTCACAGTTGCATCAACCCAAGAAAATTTCGTCAAACTACTTTAAGAAATACAGACACAGCTCAGCCCTCAATCGTCTATACAGCCAATCACCAAACTTGAAGAAGACCAACAATCTGCCACTGGATCAAATAAAGCCGACCAGGCTGACCAGAATGAAGATGTATGGGGACTCACTGAGTCTCGATATCAACTACATTTCTAAACTTAAAAAAAAAAACCTGCCACAAACCGTCGCCTGCAACTCTCATTCAAACGTTTTCTCTCACCATTTTCGTCTCCGTTTGCATGACAGTATCATGGCGTCTTCAGCTCTGTCTACGCAAACAAACAAAACATCATTCAAACGCCAAGTACTCGTCAAGAATCCTCACAGATTTTTCAAAACTGCTGCTTCAATAGTATTCGTCAAAAATCCAAACAGGCCTTTCAGAATTAATAGTGCTTGTCAGATTCAAAACCATTACTCTAACAGTGCTCGTCAGGAATCTCTGACAAGAATTAGTATCAGAGCCACATGCTAAATTTTGCATTGTGGAAGGAGAATAGTATATTTTCTATCTCTGTGAAATCCTAAGTTGCGTTTTCTAGAAGGGCGTGCTAGCTTATAATGTCGTGTTAAGCTCTGTGGAGTAATATCGTTGACAGTGATCGGAGATAAAAATACATTTAGATCCAACCATGAATGCATTATGTAAAAACTTTAGCTCTAAATCAAGTAGTAACCAAGGTAATGTATTAAATACAGAAGAAATCAATATAGATAATCTAGAAAAAGATTTAAATGATTGGAAAATATCTAATTTCTCGGATAGCCAAATATATAAAAAAAGAGTCATTCCAACTCTCAACAAACTACATAATAAAAATAGTTGAACAAACGATTTCTTTAGTTAATCAACATGAAACTAATCCCCTTTTAAATAGAAGATTAATTGAACAACACCGATAAAAATATAATTTCATACATTTAGGACTAGTACAAGTAGCCGTCAAACCACTTATGAGAGAAGGATTAGATACTTCAACTTTATTATGCTTAAGATATTGTATGTTCAATAAATTTCAAGACTTACCTTTAGGAATGGTAGAAACAAGCTTATACAGTGGACCTATCTATTTTGACCATTACCCAAACTTCACTATTTCCTTGCAAGATCAGAATATTTTAGACACTTTAACCCTAAATCTAAAAGTTCATAACTATAAAATAAAATAAGGATCTTTACCCATAGCATTGGTATATAGAATCCATTATAAAGCAATGACCACAGCCTTCAACACAAAAGCTATTAAACAACACTTGAAAGGAGAAACAATATTATTACAAATTGATATAAGAAAAACAAATGTAATGATACCCAAAACTATAAAATGGGACCAAATAACTCTTTCGTCTTATTGGGAACTTCAAACTGAGGTTCCACATCTTCAAATAAAAAATTCTGAAATTAGAGAAATAAGTAAAGATGAAGAAGGGAATGTAATAATAGATATAAATTTTTTTTAGAAAGTCATCTTCTTTTAATCCCAGAAGATCTATAAATGAAACTTCAGAAAGATCTTTTAAAATAACCCAGTCAAGAGCCTCATGTTCCTCAATACCTACATACAACATATCAGACATAAAAATGAAAGGAATAAATATTAATCCTCCAATTCCCCAACTAATCTACTCTGTAGAACCAAATGAAGAAAACTTAAGTCCAAGAATGTCACCTAAAACATATATAGGAGACTTTGACCCATCAATAAACATTATTGAAAATAAATTTAAATTAGACAAAGAGAAACTAAGGGAAAACTTTTATAACAAGTTTAATAGGGAAAAAAGAAAATGATTTTACAAAAATTATGATAAGGATAAAAGAAAACTTATTCAAGAAGAGTATTATGCATTTATGAAAACATATAAGGTTCACATATTTTTCTTTGAATGGTTCGAAACTTTCTATTCTCCTGAAAAACAAGAAGACTACCCAGGAATTATCGAACCAATATGGAAAGACTCTACAGGAAAACAAGTAAAAACTCCAAATAATCCTCCAGAAATTGAAATCATAATAGAATTCAAAAATAAACAAATAAAATGCTCCCTATATAAAGTTAGGACAAACATTGAGACACCTCCCAGTGGAAATGATATTAAAAAACTATATGACCAAAATAACTATACAAATCAATCTTTGATTACCATAGGAAAGCAGTTAGACAAAATTTAAACTACGATAGAGGAAAAGATAATACCACCTGTCATTCCTAAACCAAAGAAATAACAAACGCATAAACTATTTTTTATCCCACATGAAATTCGTAAAGCACAATTAAAAGAAATAAGAAAAAATAGTGAACTTATTGACAGAATAAATGCAAAATTGAAAATCCTTGAAACATCTGAAAGTTCAAAAATAGGAAGAATAAATATTGAAGAAAGAGAAAGATCAAACAGAACCTCCAATGCTCCAACCAAATCCACAATATTATACATGTCTGAAACTAATACTGAGGATTCTTCAGAAGAATCATGTAAAAAATAAAAGAACCTGGTTTAGAAATAAACAAAATAGACTCATGGAAAATGCCTTCAAAACCCTATTACCCTAGACATACACCACCTGATTTATTATTTGAAGAAAAAAATCAGTTTACTCAAGCACAATACAACGCAAATACTATTTATGAATGGAATGTAGAAGAGAAAAATGAAACTCAGATAGTTAATATAATTCAACAAACGACCATGGTTGCAACAGTGTATACAATAAAAATGAGCTTAACAGACCATAACATAGCCCAACTCTTAGCTGCAGGTTTCACTGGATCTCTAAAAGGATTGTGAGATAATTGCTTGACCCAAACACAAAAGGAAATGATCTTTTATTCTTACAAAAAATATGACACTGAAGAACTAATAGTAATAGAAGGCAAACTTATTCAAAATGTCGTAGACGCTTTAATTTTAGCCATAACAATCTTTTACATAAAACCAAATAATAAGCTTAGGGAAAGGGAATAAAAAATTCTACAAACTTTAAAATGCAAAAAGATGAGTGACTTTAGATTTTGCAAAGACCAATTCTTCACAAGAGTAATGCTTAGAATAGATTGTAATCAACCATTCTGGAAAGAAAGATTTATCACCGGACTCCCATCCTATTTTGCCGAAAAAATTAAAGAAAAAATAATAGGACTATTCCTTTAAAAATTAACTTATGGAGATATAATATCAGTAGCAAATGATATAGGATTAGCATATTGTAATGAACTTAAACAAAAGACAAATGAAAAAGGGGATAGAATTAAAAGAAAATAACAATTATGATATTTTTGCGAACAATTTGGAATGAAAAAAATGGAAAGAAACTGGAATAGAAATTGTTAACGAAAATATAAGAAAAACAGACTACTGAAAAATATAAAAAACCATACAGAAGAAATGAAGAAGGAACTTCTAAACCAGTGTACAAAAAAATGAACGACAAAACACATAAGACAAAACCTTTTAAGTCCCATAAAAAAAAAATTCAAAGGATTCACTTACTTGCTGGAAATGCGGAAAGGTAGGGTACTTTGCTAATAAATGCATCCTCAAAAGAAAAATTAATGAACTACAAATAGACCAATTGAATTTAACAAAATCCCTAAAAGAATAATTAGAGAAACTAAAGTTAAATTTTGACAACTCAGAAAATGAAGAAATTACTGAATCTGAAAGGGAAATTGTTGAAGTAGAATCTGACACTGATAATTTATATGAATTAAATATGATAACACAAGATCAGGAAGAATTATTAGATTTTGCAGATCAAATAACTGATCTAGAACAACAAAGAAATTATTTATTAAAAATAAAAAATATACTCAAAGAAAAACCTTATGAAACTCCTTTCAACAAAATTTTAGAAAAAAACTCAGACTTATGATCTAACAAAGATCATGGAACCTCTCAACTAACCAGCCTAGACTAGTAACATAACAATCTCTGACTTACAAGCAGAAATCAAACAATTAAAAAGAGATTTAAAAACTTTAAAAGAATCAAATACAACAAAAATAGAAAACTTAAAAGAAAGAATAGAAAAATTAAAATTAAAAGATGATGAAAGTGGTTCTGATTCAGATAAAGAAAAAAAAAAAGAACCTTTCATCCAATTAATGTCAAGAGTCTCTTATCAGAAATGGTACACAAAGATCACGCTCTTAATAAACAAAGAACTAATTATCGAAGCCATAACTCTAATAGATTCAGGAGTAGACCTAAACTGTATACAAGAATGACTAATACCAACAAAATATTTTGAAAAAACTAAAGAAAGCCTAAGAGGCGCGGGTGGGACAAAGTTAAAAATAAATTTTAAACTCACAAATGTAGAAATAAAATATCAAGATGTGACCTATAAGACAACCTTCCTATTAGTAAAAGATCTTCAAAAACAAATAATACTAGGAACCCCATTCTTAAAACTAATCAAACCTTTCACAGTAACAGACTAAGGAATAACAACAAATATTTTAGAAAAAGAGGTAATTTTTTGTTTTATCCAAAAGTCACAACAAAAGGACATAAATCTATTAAAAAATAAATTGCTAACTATAAATCTGATAACTCAAAAATAAAAATACCTAAATTTCTTAAAAGAAGAATTAATATTCAAAAGAACAGAGGAACAATTAAAAAACCCTAAGTTATAAATAAGAATAAAAGATTTTGAAGAAAAACTAAGGGTGTGTTTGGTTACACGTAAAACATGTCAACGAAAACTTTTCAATCAAAAACTTTTCACTTCTCATAACTACCTTATTTTTTAATTATTTTTTCACATTTTCCTATATAAACAACCCTACTTTTCAATGATTTCCACACAAATATCCATACAACTACCCTATCTATTTTAACTTTATTCTCTTTACACCTCATTAATACTCCTATCATATCACATCATTTTCTATCAACTTGACAACTTCTACTCTGAAAAGTTTTCATCAAAAAGTTTTACCTCCAACCAAACACACCCTAAAAGTTGAAGTATGTGTAGACCTTCCAAATGCATTTTGGGAGAGAAAACAACATAAGGTAACTCTCCATTATGAACCAACAATTGATGAAAATAAGATACCAACAAAAGCTAGACCCATTCAAATAAATAGAGAAATTTTAGAATACTACAAAGAAGAAATAAAAGATTTGTTTACTAAAAAATTAATACGATCATCAAAATCTCTCTGGTCTTGTGCAGTATGTTCGAAAAAAAATTCGAAATAGAAAGGGAAAGTCTAAGGCTAGTAACAAACTATAAACCATTAAACAGAGCCTTAAAATGGACTAAATACCCTATCCTAAATAATAAAAAAAGATCTCTTACAAAGGATAATAACAGCGACAATCTTTTCAAAATTTGATATGAAGTCAGGATTTTAGTAAATTCAAATAGAGAAAAATGATAAATATAAAACAGTTTTCACTGTCCCATTTGGACAATATGAATAGAATGTAATGTCGTTTGGACTTAAAAACGCACCATCAGAATATCAAAAAATTATGAATGACATACTAAACCTTTATACTGAATTCTCAATAGTATATATAGATGATGTATTAATGTTTTCATAAACAATAGAACAATACTTCAAACACTTAAATAGTTTCTTAAAAATAATCCAAAAAAATGGATTAGAAATTTCAAAAACAAAATACTAACTCTTCCAAACAAAAATTAGATTTCTAAGACATAAAATTTACCATAACACAATAATCACAATCCAAAGATCACTGGAATTTGGTAATAAACATCCTGATAAGATAAAAAATTGAGACAAAAACTGCAATTCTTGTTTTGATGTAATCTCTGGAGCCTGGAGTTGCTGTCTGTTTATCCATTCGATGATATATTGAGGCTCAGCATGGGTGTATGTAAAAGGGTTTCACCATTTTACCTTGAAAATTCTTCCAAGGGAAGATGGTCGGGGTTTTGGATTTTCAAGAAAAGCATACTCCCATTGGCAAATCCAAGCTAGAGAAAATTTTGAACAAAAATTTAAGGTTTGAGGAAAATGATTTTCATAATTTGAAAGATGAGCATGTTTGTAAAAGGTTTGGAAATCTTGATTTACTAACGGTGGAAATATTTCAGAAGTTAATCCAAAATGGTCCCACCATTGAGCAAACCAGTAAGGGAAATATAATTTGTGTTTCGTTTGAAATAAAACATCTAAGAATGATTTCCTGATTTATTTTTGTACCAAAAGGCTTTATACCAGGCTAATTGACAATCCCAATATGTATATGTTTGAGGATTAAAAGTACGTGAGAGTTTCTTTGATTTTTTTCATTGATTCAAAATCTGATGGCATCAGAACCTTCAGAATTTAAATGCTTGAATGGGTAATTTCTGTTGAGTCATCTTTGTCAGGATGATGTTTGGCTTGTATGGATTGGGTATCAACAAGGATGAGTTCATGGAACTTTTGAGTTTTGTAGTAATCTATGGTTTTATCGTGATGAGTTGGAAAAAAAATTTTGACTAATTGAGTGGGGTCTTTGAATGTCTGAAAATTATTTTCAATATAACAAATGGGTATTGATGCGTTTGGTTTTGTGACATATTTAGATTTGTTTAGAATTTTTGTTTGAAATGAAATTGGGTGAAGTTCAATATCTTTGACTAATTTTGACTATAGAGTTTGGGATAGAATTTCTTTTCATAATGTTTGAGTCATACGGATTTGAATGGTTCTATGACTTTGAGTTAAGGGGACTTCAGGATAAGTGTTAAAGCAGTTTGTTCATCCAATTGGCTGAGATCGGTGGATGCAGGTAGGGGTGTTAACGGATCGGGTTGAACGGGTTGGAGTCTAATCCTAATCCTAATCCATTTAATATATGTCAACCCTAATCCGTTTATTAACCCATTTAAAAAACTTCAACCCTAACCCATTTACAACCCATTTAATAAAAGGGTTAACGGGTTGTGTTTGTTACTAATTTTCATGCTAAAAACCTTCGATAAAGTCTATAAAATCAAATAAATTAAATAATTTGAAGCAACATACCAGAATTTAATTTATTTTGGCTTGAAAACATCAGCTCCAATGTCAAGTCATCTCTTTAATGCCAATTCCTGTTTCAAAATACAACATATTTTATTTCTATCAAACAATTCAATCAACAATTCAACGCTATAAATATGGAACTCATAAACATACATTTGAGAAGAATTAAGTAGGACTTCCATTAAGAAAGTAAGATTTTCATTATAATAAACTCAAACAATCACATTTCAAAAATTCAAATATCACATATTGTTACACATGATTGTCTTAAAACACATAACAATAAATAGAGTTCAAATTTCAAACAACTTCGATCTAAAAATAAAAACAACAAATAACTGTTTTATGCTCTCCAAACTTAATAGTTCTTCATTCACTTTCTTCATTTGATGCAATATCATTTTAGTCCTGAAAATATACAGTAAAATAAAATAGATATTAGAAAACAGTTAAAAATATAAAACTAATTTGTAAAAGATTAAAAAACTATATAAGCAGTCTAAATTTTTATTATTACCTCAATTAAGATCCAACTGTTGGAGAAAATCAATACTTGTCTTAAGATTAACAGAAGTTGTTATAGCTGCAAAATTATTAAAAAGTGTCAATAAATATGTGAACAGAAATAAAATAGTATGGTATAAAGTATGAAAATTAGTTTAAAAAAATAAAAACTAAATACTTGATTCAGTTGCTTCAATTTCTGCCAAGTTCTCCTCAACTCCTAGAGGTTGTGGTGATGCTTTGATCCAATCCTGTGCACATACCAAAATCTCCACAAGTCGCGGTGTTAGAGAGCTTCTAAATTGATCCAGTACACGTCCACCTGTGCTAAAAGCTGATTCCGAAGCAACCGTAGACACTGGAATTGCCAAAATATCTCGTGCTAGATGAGATAATATCTTGTAGTCCTTATTTTTATACCACCATGCCAAAATATCTAACCCAGGTGCCCTGCCCACACTCGCTTCTTCTAGATATTGATCAACTTCTGTTTTTGAGTGTTCACACTTTGAGAACCAATCACACTGATACCATGCATCATCTTCATCGACATCATCCGAGTTCATATTAACCTCATTCACCTTATCACTACTGTCATCCTTAGATACAGTCTCATAAACAGTATACAACTCATACAATTTTTCCTTCACTTTCTGACCAATTTCTAATTCTTTCTCTAATCCATGACTCATTTCATAACACCATTCAACATATCCCAATTTGTATCGTGGATCTAACACCACAGCTATGATTAATAAAATGTTCATCTTCTCAAAAGTCCCCCAATACTTATCAAATTTATCTTTCAATTTTATAGACATTTGTCTCAAGTTCACATCAGATGACTTTTGAAGAGAGAGCAAGAGTCTTTTAATCTTACAAACTTCCACAAAATAAATATTTGAAGTGCAATACAAATAACCAGATACACGAGTAGTGATGTGATAAAACTTCTCCAAAAACTTACAAATTACTCTAGCATTCTCCCAATCTTCATCAGTTGGAGGATTGTTTGATCAAAAACACTATCTTTGGGTGTGTTTGGTAATAACAAAAAGTTGTCAAGTTAAAACTTTTCAATCTAAAACTTTTCACTCTCCACAACTACCCTATTTTTTAATCATTTCTTCACATTTTTCTATACAACTACCCTACTTTTCAATCATTTCTACACAACTACCAACACAACTAACATATCTATTTCAACTTTATCATATTTATTCCTCATCATTACCTCTACCATATCACATCATTTGACAACTTTTCATCTCTATAACTTTTCATCAAAAAATTTATCCATTCTCAAACACACCCTTTATCAGCAAGGCAATCAATTGCCTTTTGATATTTTAAAGCAGATTCCAACATTAAATATGTAGAGTTCCAACGAGTTGGTACATCCAAGCATAGAGAATGTTGACATGTAATTTCTTCCTCCTCAGTGCACATTTTGAATTTTTGAAGCCTACTTGGAGAACTTTTCACATATCTAACAGCAAACCGGATTCGAAATATTGAATCTTAAATTTCATCTATACCATCTTTGACAATTAAATTTATAATATGTGCAGTATATCTAACATGCAAATATTCCCCACCACATAGCAAAGCATTATTTTTTAACATTCTTCTCCCAAAATTCTTTATAGCAGCATCATTGGAAGAAGCATTATCCACAGTGATAGTGCAAATTTTCTTAATGCCCCAACTTTTCAGACCCAACTCAAGAGACTGTGCAATAATATCCCCAGTGTGTGGTGATGGGAGAATACAAAAGTAAATAATCCTCTTTTGTGTCTTCCATTTTACATCAATGTAATGTGCAGTGAGACACAAGTATCCCTGATTTCGGTTGGAAGTCCATAAATCAGTAGTCAAGGAAATACGATTAACTGATTGTTGAAAAACACTTTCTAGTTTTTCCCTTTCTGACATATAAATATCCACACAATCTTTAATAATTGTTGCTCTTGTGACAATATTAAATCTTGGTTGCAAAGATTTACAAAACTGACAAAAGTCGTTCTTTTCAACAAACTTAAAAGGTAATTCATCTTCAATGATCATGCGTGTCATTGCCTTCCTAGAGAATTCTTGATCAAATTTCCAGTTACTTAAAACATTTCCATCTCCTGATCCTGCACTACTTGAAAATGTCAACAATTGCTGTTTTTTATCTCTATCACCATGGGGATACTTGGGGCATTGACTATCCAAGTATCTTTTAAGTGTCGTTGTACCATGACCACTGTTACATTCATATGATTTCTTGCAATAGTTGCATTTGCATGTCCCTAAAAGCTTCCCGTTTTCATCTTTATCTTTAGTAAAATGTTCCCATACCGCTGAAGTTAACTTCCTAACCCTTTTTTACTTAGATTTAATCATAGATGATGAAGCAACTTCAGATTCAAGTGTGGGTTGATTAATTTCCATACACTCTTCATCCATATTCAATACCTAAAGAGCAAAAATGAATGACCCAAAATTTATCCCAATAATCAGAAGGCCTGTGGTTGCAAATCCCAACACCAAAAGCCAAGTTGACTAAGCAGAAAGGTCCCCTACAGCTGTTGGCAAGTAAGGCTTGTTCACTCTGTCAATGAAATAGGAACAAATTTGTTACAATTTGTGATTTAAGGCTCAGAACCTATGCAAATGCATTAGTCAAGTTCCAGCACATTCATGACATCATCTGCTATGTCCAAATCAGAACATCATATGGAAAGAACAGTCATCTCAACATGCAGCGCTCCGGAGAGATTTTGAATGTCAACAAGCTATAAATGGGAAAACAAAACTGCTATGCAGAAGAATAGCTATTTATAGTTTCACACAAAGAGCATTTCACATATGCATGGAGCAATAATTTAGAATATTTAGGAGTGGGTGATTCCGCAGTGGGTGGTGGTCCTACAAGGATCAAGACCGGACAGATAGTGAATGACCCAAAATTTATCCCAACAGATAGTAAACAGCCATGGAAGGAAGAAAACAAAAGGCATACCGGATACCCAAAATTTATCCCAACAGCTAGTGTCGTTTGCCCGTCGATGCTTCCAGTTGCAGGTGAAGTGGCGATTGGCGAACCCCTTTCTCCTCTCTAGCAATGCCAGATAGCGATGGATTAGCCAACTATTCACGACACTCAGCCGGGAATTTCCAAAACCGCTCCTGGTTTTGGCGATTCTGAGGTGGTTTTCCTCCTCCACCCGTAGCTCTTCGGATTTTTATTCTGCTTCGCCTGAGCCTCTACTGTAGCCTGTATTCCTTTGGACCAACAGTGCGCTGGCTGCGTTGTGCACCTCACCTTACCATACCGCACACGGAGGCTTGTCTCTGCCCAGGCTTGCTCACACCGAGACCCAAGCTCAACAGCTAAGATTACGGGTGAAGGAGACGAGAATAGAAATCAAAAAGAGGGAAGCAAGATGAAGAATAGATGAGAGGCTGCTGTCAATCGAGCTCTAATCTGGTCGTCGATGTGGAAGAAATGGGCAGAATGAGTCGTTAGGATGGGGGCGCTAGCGGGACAAGATTTGGTAAAAGGCTATCGATTTACACCCATACGAAAGAGCGTCGGACCGAGACGAAACGAAAGGAGGCTACCAGCAAGCCTCGAAGGAAAGACGAGATCTCCGTCTGCTAACACGACCGAGTTGAAACTGTAGATGAAAAATCTGGCTTCAGGCGCAGATAAGAGAGCGGGAAGAGCAGACTGGCCGAAAAAATGATTTCCATATAAATATTACACATATATATTATAATATATTATATTAAATGAGTTATACGGGTTGAATGGGTTAAATAAACGGGTTGGACGGGTTGATGGGTTGCAAAGTTTCAACCCTAATCCGTTTATTTAATTAAATGGTTGAACGGGTTGGCGGATCATAACTCATTTATTAACGGGTTGGACGAGCGGGTTAACGGGTTGACCATGACCATTAACACCCCTAGATGCAGGTGTTTAGGAAGTTTTAGGTCCGGGCAAAGCCAGATGTGTCATTTTTGTTTGAGAAGTAGAATTTGAGTTTGGCTTTTTGGTTTGATATGGGTCCTTGCAACCATTTCTGCATACAAGGGACTTGACAAATTTGTGGTTTTGACAATAGAGGGTGAGTCATAGTTACTTGGAGTTGTGAATAAGAATCAGGAGTTTGGGGCTTGAATTCTGGTTTATTGGATGGCTTTGCGGTGTCATTGCCGTCAGTTGTTGAAGACCTTGACCCCTGAAGAAATTCTCTAGTTAGAAAATCTGGGATTGAGTTAGAAGAGCCTTTTATAAATTCTATTTCGAAATTAAAGTTTGACAAAAATGTCTGCCATCTTGCAAATATATATTTGAAAACTTCATTTTGAACATATTTTTGTAAAACATATTTCCCTGCTTTACAATCTACTTGTACGAAAAAAATTTGATTTAATAAATCATGTTGAAATTTTTTGTGCATAAAACAATGCTTAAAACTTCCTTTTTTATTGTCGAGTATTTTTGTTGTGTTTAATTCCATATTTCTGAATGATATTGAACTCTTTATTCCTTTTCCTCTCTTACTTATTTGAGGATGCCGTCATAGCCTATATCTGAGGCATCTGTTTCTACAATCTTTTTTACTGCAGATTAGCAAGGTTTAAGACGGGTAGATTTGTTAATCTCTTCTTTACTTATTAAACAATCTTTGTGTGTTAATCAGTCCAGTTTGATGGATTTTTTTTTAACCTTTGATACAATAGTTTGCATATGGTTCTAAGATTTGGAGATATATATATATATATATATATATATATATAAACTATCTTATGCAGACGAATTTACGATGCAGTCTGCTGTAAAATGAGCCCCACACATATTAAAATGTAATAAAACTTTACACAATCATTTATCCATATAAAAATTATACTTTAAAAAGTTTAGATGTTGAAAATGTCACTTTAAACTTGATATTTATATTAAATTATTTTATTACATTCATTTTGTACCATTTTAAGATGGGACGTATACACATGTTGGATTTGGGTGAAAATTGGTACATTAATAAAGTGAATGATTCTAAATATAATTGGTGGAGTAGATTTCTCATTCATGATTAAATGGACCTCACAGTGCATTGAATGCACTTGATTATTTTCCATATATATATACATACAACGGCAAATTTGTCCATTTTTGGGCCTTATACATATTAGGATGCAATGAAATTTTATACAATCATTTCTTCATATATAAATTTTATAGCAAATGACTTACATGTTGAAAAAATCACTTTAAAGTTGTTATTTATATCAAACTATTTTATTGTGTTAAATTTATACCATTTTTAAATGAGGTCCATACACATATCCGATTGGGATGAAAACTAATATAATAATATAATACATTATTCTAAATACAATGGTTAGAATAGATTATAATTTGACCATCATGTGGGGCTCATTTCAGCTCCACTGCACTATAATTATGGTGCAATTTATGGTGTAGTGGCGCTGCACTTGAATACTCTTACATATATACATACACTGTACTTGGTTGTTAGTTAACTAGTATATTTTTATTTCTTTTAGTTGTTGATGTGGGCTCATATATATTTAGTTTATATACTAAGATTTACCGTTTTGTATTCTTATATTTTCTTTTTTCTTTTTTTGAGGAAAGGGACAACTCTATTTTTCTCAACCTCACCCGCGAGGATAGAGAATGAGGAGAAGTAAAGCCCCAAAGCAATCAAAGACAAATAGAAACATCCTTACATAATTGGAGTTGAATATATGTTGGTAAAGATGACCACCATTCAGATGAGGCCATTTGAGAAGGAACGTCATACCTCTAAGGAAGTGAGTTGCCATATTGTCATTCCTAAGGACATGAGAATAAGAGATTGCATGGTAACGGAGTTCAAGCACCCTGATTTCATCTAGAAGGAAATGTAGGTAGGAGAGAGGGAATGTTACTCCTCTTAGCCATGATACCACTACTAGTGCATGGCTTTCAATAATCAACTTGTTGTAGCCCTTACCTGCCAGTCACCCAAAGCCAAAAGGAATTGCTTGAAGTTTCATCTAGCTTAGATTCTCCATTCCCTAAACCGTACAGCAGAACATAGCTATAAACATGCTATTTTCATCCCTCAAAATTGCCCCAAAACCCATCATGTTATGGTCAGTGAAACACGCAGCATCAAGGTTGAGTTTGCACCAACCAGATTTTGGTTTGGTCCAAAGGGGCCCACAAAGTGATTGAAGTCGTGGTTGAGGATAAGAGATGAGAAAAGGCTGTTATGAAGAAAATTAATTACCCATTTTGCTGAGTCGTCAAAAGGAATTCTGACATTTTTACTAACCAATTTGTTCCGCCCATACCAAATCCTCCAGCAAATAGTGAGGAATAGATGAAAAGGGTGAGGATTCTTCTTCACTACAAGGCGAAGAAGAATTCCTTTCAAATTGCTAAATTGTCTGAAAATTAATTTATTATTTTTATTTTCGTTGATTGAATGCTGTGAGGCACCCAGGCACAGCCCCGGTGGTAAATTTTAGAAGTATAGATAGCATATAAAAACTTACAATTAAACAAGCCCTAATAATACTCTAGAAAATGATGTTGTGAAGAAGAAGTGGTTGATGAATTGCAGGGTAGCATAGTTTTTCTAATTAATGAGTCTAAATGAGGTAAACATTGCCTGGTGTGCGATTTTTGTTTCTAATGGTGATCATTAGTGTATTAGAATGATAACTATTTTTATTTCTCGGAGAATCAACGGCCACTAAGAATGACGCTCAAAGAGTTCGAAAAAAAAAAAAAAAAAAAAAGAATGACGCTCAAAGTACCGGCCCAGTCTAATCAGTCACGTTATTGAGAAAATTATATAAAAAAAAAAAAATGGCTACATGGCTTTTTAAAATATATATATTTTTTAACCATTCAAGAAGCTGTGCCTCACAGCATTCAATCAATGACAAGATCTATGTGTGTGGGCCCCACATGATCATCAAATCATAATCTACTCCACCCATTGCGTTTAGAATAATGTATTCTATTACCAGACCAATTTTCATCCCAAACAGATACTTTAAAGTTGTTATTTACATTAAACTATTTTATTAAGTTGGATTTGTACCATTTTCAGATGGGCTCATATACTGGATAAAAATTGGTATGATAATAGAATACGTCACTGCACCGGAACAGCAGTGCAGTTGCCCAAAAATAGGCCCCACATGATCATGAAATTATGATCTACTCCACCCATTGTATTTAGAATAATGTATTCTATTACCATACCAATTTTCATCCCAATCAGATACTTTAAAGTTGTTATTTACATCAAACTATTTTATTACGTTGGATTTGTACTATTTTCAGACGGGGCCCATATGCATATCTGATTTGGATGAAAATTTGTGTAGTAATAGAATACATTATTCTAAATACAATGGGTGGAGTAGATCATGATTTCATGATCATTTGGGGCCCATTTGGGGCCCACTGCACCGCTGTTCCGGTGCAGCGTCACTGCACCGGAACAGCATCCTATATATATGTGTGTGTGTGGCAATTGGATGAAAAAGTATCATACTTTAAGCCAAAAGTGAAAACCTTTTTTTTTGGTGCCCATCATATGAATACGTGACATCCGAATATATCATTTCTTGTTTGAAATAATGATCTGTGTTCTAAACAAGTTTTTTCAAAAACTATATGAATGCATCAGACTCAATTTAAAAGTTTCAAAAGGTTATCGTATTGTCAAATTAATTCAATTTTGTGTTTCAAAAGGTTATCGTATTGTCAAATTAATTCAATTTTATGGTACATAATGGTTATTTTAAAATGAAACTTTTTATTTAATCAAATAATAAATTAAACACGTTGGATGGTTTAGATTTTACAAAATCACCTGAGGGGAGCCCAAACCATACATTTCCACTTTTGAGTCTAGTGTGAAACTTTCCAGTGATTCACTACGTGTTTATATACCCTGTAATCCTATACGACAGCTTGTAAGTTGGCCATATATGGGCAGCTAAAGAAATATTTTTTCTTGAATCCGTAAGCCGCACCTTGATGGCATCTCATGTGAAATTCGATATTTTATATTTTTTGGTATTTTTATTATATATTTTTTGATTTTTTTAGATCCAAGTCATCTACTGTATTATCTTCCACTGATATTTGTAAAAGATGAAAAATTATTTGAATTATATTTGTATATAATTCAGAGAAAGAATAAATGCATAAGATTTATTATAATGTATTTTGATCAACCGCAACTATGACCACAAATTTTATCTTTATTTTCAAATATCACTATATTTTATAAAGAGATTATCTTCAGTATAATCGTCCTTCCGTGGTAAATTAGTATATCCATCCAATTTAGGCCTCATGTTGATATTTTATGTTAAATTCAACATGTCCATTAATTTTATCATTAAGTATTTAGCTATAAAGAAAAAAATCATTCACTCCATGTTCGCACCATTTACAAAGTAACCATAAATAAAACTATTAAATTATTTATTTTATTATAAGAACCTATAAGGTTACAATTCAATATCTAGAGCATCTGAAACATCTATCCTACTTAGAATAATGATTCTATAAGTTTTCATAACTTCTAAAATTTTAGTGCATGGATGTAAGTGATTTTCAAAATATATATATTTTGTATAATTTTATAAGATGTGGCCCATCGCAACTCCAATTGATATGATTTAGGTATGTTAGTAAAATGAATGGCATAATATACAATAAATAGATTGAATTTGACATAAGATAACAAGATAGAGCTAAAGATTAGACAAATGAATTAAGTCACTTTGGTAGGATAGATGTATTAAAGATAGTCTCTTTCTTAAAAATAACAAATTTGATTATATATTTTCATTATATTTCCGAATATAACAATATATTTGTATTTTTTATCAAATGCCCTTGGTTAAAATATTTGATTGATGTTACATACACTATGACATTCCAATATTACAAATCAGTCATATTCACAACTCTCACTATGAAAAGAATCTTATAAATACATCCACAGTCAAGGGGAACAAGTATATGATTTACCTCCATTTCAAGAGAACAACAGAAACAACAAGTGCATGCTTGGTACCCTTGGTTAAACTTGAATGTAAGCCAAAAAGTAATTCATTTAGAAATATTATCAAAATACAGTGCAATAATAACATGCCACGATAATCATTCATTACATGCTAAAAGAGGGAAGAAAGTTAGGTTTTAGACAAAAAATAATAATAATAATCCATGACATATAAGATATTGTATTATTTGAAGAGAGGATGAAATCGGGTGGTCATATTTGCCAGATTTGTGGAAGTAACAAGTAAGTTTGTATATATAATATAAAAAATTATTTCAATTATATCTACATATTCTACAGAAAATGCAAATGGATGAGGGTGAGATTAAAAAAAAAAAATTATAAAGATCAATCTCACCCTCGTCCATTTGCATTTGCTGGAAGATTCTTGACAATTATGTGCAGAAGTACAGCTGCAAGATGCAACTAATAACTCCTTTCAGGCGCCCATAGATTATAGCTAGGGACACCTTTAGTTTCGATTTTTTTTTTTTTTTCTTGTTTTTTAAATTTTTGCTAACCTCATCTCGTTGTCAATGTTGGTTAGCAGGGTAGAAAGGTTGAGTGCATTATTTTGACCGCCTTTTCGCATCCAATGCTAAGTAATTAGCAGAGCATCGTTTCGTTGAAATCTGAAAGCGGAAATAAATCAATGATTTTCAAACTCTCTGCCGTGCATGAACCCGCTACAATCACCCAATCAGCTAGGCAGGAGACTAAAACGCCATCATATATTGCAAATGTACTTTTATACTGCACTGTTAATATAAATTAATAAATTTAAGCTCGCATTTATTAAGTGTAGAAAATTTAGCTAGTCTTCGTCCTGTTTTTACAAATTTAATATGAGCCATGATCTTCGTTTTTAAATTTTTTTTATTTCTTATAAAAACGTTATCCTGAGTATATTTAATTTATATATCTTTTTACCATCTTTAGATGTATTTTTTTTTACATTTTTAAATTGCTTTGAAATGACTAAAATACTCTTACCTTTAAAAATTCAAAAATGTGTATACAAATTTATAAAAATAATTATATATATATAATAAATACACTTAAAATAACAGTTTTATTTCTATAAAAAAAATATCATAATTACACTTAAAATAACAGTTTTATTTCTATAAAAAAAATATCATAATTTTTAGACACTGTCGTGTTAACATATAAATTTGTTAGCTAGGCTAACAAAATCATACCTCGTTTAATATATATGTATATTGTATTCTTAAATCAAAGAAAATAACTATTATGCGTACATTGCTTTCTTCATTATTAGTCTTTCTTGACAATTAACATAAACGAAACAAACTATAAACAATATTCCCTTGCCTTTCATTCTTTCAAGTATAAAAGTAGTGCTTTCGAAGTTCTTTTAATTTAAATTTAGTGCCTGGAGGAGCTTGAAATAGCGCCCAATAATTTGTCAATGCGAGGATAAATGAGCAGCCATCGATTGGAGAATTGGGACATAATTTCTGTTATCTTGACCAACCAATGCAGTCACTTTCCAACAATAACCTTCGCCTGCGCATGTGTATAACATCAAATCACATAACAGCTTCAGGACGCCCACGTAGTTGATTGTAGGTCTAGAATTTGAAAGTTTGGCACCGAGGTGCTTGCAAAAGCATAATGCTTTTTTAATCTAAAATTTTTTATTTTTTATAATTATCTTATTTTTTAATGTTTTTACATATTTACGTAGAATTGTCTTACTTTTCAATTATATTTATATAATTAAATTAACTTATATATTTTAACGTTATTCTCTTTAGCCTTTATCATTATTCTTATCCTATCATATCATTTGCTACCGATTCAATCATCAAAATTTTAAGCAAAAAAATTTATTTCAAATAAATCCTTCGAATTTTGGTAATAATTAAACCCAACAATATCAACAACCATTAAATGTTTCGTAACTTATATCAAATTATTCTATAATTAATATATCTTAATTATTTAAGATGCAATTATATGAATGCCATCTATCATGGGGAATTGGGGACCATCTACGTATGTCATATACGCAACATTACACACGGCTCTATAACGAAGGTGGGCCCGCCTTCCATGACGCGATGGGTATAAGGAACAATGGAGGATCAAGCACGCAACCATCCTTACACGCTTCCTTATTTCTCACACGTGTCTCCACCCTGTTCTCTCATTTTAAAAAGGCCAGCACACCACCCACCGTTCCTTCCATCAACGATCTCCCGCGCACTCCTCTTCCTTCTTCAAAAAAACTAATAGTAATAAGAGAAATGGCGGACCGAAGCAGCCCATGCATGCTCCTCGTCCTACACGTAGTGCTCGTCTCCGCTGGAATAATCCTCGTGCCGCATTCAGCTCAAGCAGCCGGCGGCAGCTGGGCCCTCCTTCAGCGCAGCATCGGCGTCTCCGCCATGCACATGCAACTCCTGAACAACGATCGCGTCGCCATTTTCGACCGCACCGACTTTGGCCGCTCCAACATCTCCCTCCCCGGCGGCACCTGCAGGGATGACCCCTCTGAGCTGGCCGTCAAGGTCGACTGCACTGCCCACTCCGTCGAGTACGACGTCCCCACCAACTCCTTCCGCCCGCTCACCATCCAGACCGACACCTGGTGCTCCTCCGGTGCCCTCGCCCCCGACGGCCGCCTCATCCAGACCGGAGGCTTCAACGACGGCGACCGCTCCGTCAGGATCTTCTCCCCTTGCACCGCGTGCGACTGGGAGGAGACGCGGAACGAGCTGGCAGCGCGCCGGTGGTATGCCAGCAACCAGATTCTCCCCGACGGCCGCGCGATTGTGGTCGAAGGCCGCCGCCAATTCAACTACGAGTTCTACCCGAAATCCGGCGGCGCCAGCGGAGTGTTCACCCTGCCGTTTCTGAAGCAGACCAACGATAAGGAAGAGAACAACCTCTACCCTTTCACCCACCTCAACGTCGACGGCAATCTCTTCATCTACGCCAACAACCGCGCCATCTTGCTCGACTACGGCAGCAACAGAGTCGTCAGGACATACCCAGTAATGCCCGGCGGACATCCACGGAGCTACCCCAGCACCGGATCCTCTGTTCTGCTGCCGCTTAAGAACTACAAGGAAGCGGAGGTGCTGATCTGCGGGGGAGCCCCCATCGGCGGGTTCCTGCAAGCAACGCAGCAGAAGTTCGTGGCGGCTCTGAACAACTGCGGGCGGATCAAGATCACCGACGCGAACCCGCAATGGGTGATGGAGACGATGCCCATGTCGAGGGTCATGGGCGACATGGTCCTGCTGCCCAACGGCGACGTGCTGATCATCAACGGCGCCGGGAGGGGCGCCGCAGGGTGGGAACAGGGCCGGAGTCCGGTGACCACGCCGGTGGTGTACAAGCCGGAGTACCGCCCGGGGTCCAGATTCCAGCTGCAGAATCCAACGAACGTGCCGCGGCTTTACCACTCGACGGCTATCTTACTCCGCGACGGCCGGGTTTTGATCGGCGGGAGCAATCCCCACATCGGTTATAAATTCTCCGGAGTTGAGTTCCCTACCGATTTGAGCTTGGAAGCGTTCTCGCCAGATTACTTGAGCTCCTCGTACCGAGCCCTGAGGCCGGCAATCGCGGCGCCGGCTTCGCAGACGAAGCTGAGCTACGGCGATACTCTGACAGTCCGGTTCCATCTAGCGGCACCACTGAATGCACGGGGGGTGTCGGTAACGTTGGTGGCGCCATCATTCGCCACGCATTCGTTCTCCATGAACCAGAGGTTGGTATTCCTGGGGTTTGGAGTTGCACCGAAGCTGGTGTCAGCGTCGACGTACGAAGTGATCGTGTCGACGCCAAGCTCGAAGGTGATAGCACCCCCCGGCTATTATCTCCTCTTCGTCGACCACGTCGGGATTCCAAGCCAGGGAATTTGGGTTCATCTACAGTGATCTCTCTCTCTCTCTCATACAATTTTCTCACGTAAACTATAAAAGATTTCACACCCATTTATTTTTATTGGCATACACGTCAATTACCAATCAACATGGAAAAGTTCCAATTTCCTTTACGCCACGAATCCTGAAGTGGGAGTGGGTATGGATGTGATGCAATAAAAATAGCTGGCTTCTTTTTTATTACAAAATAGAGATTTTAAGAATGTTCTTTAGTCATTGAGAAGCAGACCAAGAAGACATCTAAAATAGGTGGGCTTGAAGCATGTCAGCTTTCTTTTCTTTTCTTTTTTTTTTTTTTTTTTTTTTTTTGTTTAAGGTTCTTATATATTTTTCAAAGGAAATGAATAAGGAGAAGATCAGGGGGTGGGTTATTCTTATATATGTCTCAAAGGAAATGAATAAGCAGAAGATAAGGACCTTGTGACCATGAAAAGCCTGTAATTTCACGGGTTGCCATGGGAAAATGTCACTTTCTTTGGGTTTTTTCTTTTGAGTGGAAAGAATTGAAGGAAGCAAGTCATTATTATAATAAATGGGGAGAACATGGTGGGGGTAGTAGGCTTTCTTTTTTTATTTTGTTTTTCTCTCTTGTAACTTTGTACTCATGTCCATGGTTATATGTGCTTGGGAAGTGGAAACTATATATATCAAGTTGCAGACGTGGCCTTCTTAGAATTCCTTTGTGCTTGCTTTTGCCTTTCTGATTCAGGTCTCTCTAGAGCCGTGCCTCTTTGCAGCCCGTGTGGCGGATGTCCTAATCTGATCCGTCCATTCGTCTGGGCCCACGGTATACATATATATAGATGGCTCACATGACTTTGATAAATCCTATTCCATTCCAACCTATTCATTTGCAGGGATTGCATGCCTACAAGACGTACCAACTACCCAGCACGAGCGCCCATCACTTTCTCCACCGTTCAAAGGCTAAAGTAGCCGCCCATGCAATTTTTAAATTGCAAATTGAAGTTTCTAGTTTAGATAGTCGCAGTATAGACTCTTTGGGCTAAAAGATGCTAAGATGAATTTTAGGGTCAAAAGTTTTCAGTCAAAACTACAATTAACCCATTTCACTATCTAAGAAAATGGACCGTTAGAATTCAGGGCACAACTAAGACGGGATAAGGATGGGTTAACAAGGTAGAATGAAAACATGTTGCTGTGAATTGAAAACGAGAAAAAATTTATGGGAATTAACAAATTGTATTGTAAATGAAATTAAATTGTTATTTTTAAAAATCAAAAAAAAAAATTTTGAAAAATAAAAAATTTTATCTTATCTTCCTCTCGTCCAAGTCGTGAACAATTAACAATATTCAAATTTGTTATTATATATATCAATCAATTAATCCAAATAAGTCAAGGAAAAACTTTATAGATAATTTTTAAAGGAATATTGAAAATATAATTTTAGCAATAATGGTTTTTTTCATGGTTAAAAAGTTACTTTTTGCAATATTTGTCTTATTTTTATCACTAAAAGTTAGTTTTTGACGAAGAGGTTAAGTAGTATTTTTGTAAAAAAGAAAAAAAAAAAAAAAAAAAAAAAACTGAACAATATCACTAGAACCATTTTGTAAAATGTTGATTTCTTGTCATGTCATATTTAAAATTAAAACGCAAACAATAAGCCTTGAGGATTATTTTTTTGAGTTTGGTTTAATTTGGAACTAGTTAAAGTCAGAGGGTCTATTTTACAAAAAAAGCTTGTCAAGTCATTGATATATGTGGTGCACAATCAAAAAAAAAAAAAAAAAATCATTGATATAGTTGAGTACCGATGCCGCAAATTTCTCAAAGGACGAAAGACCCACGGACCAGACAAGATGTCAAAAATATTGAAAAATATGTGCCAATCAGATGGCAGCAAATCATGTGGCAAAAAGCACGAGGGTGTGTTGGAATTGTAGGAAACCTCCCGAATACCGAGTTGTCACCAACAAAAACTCACAAACAAAGAGGGATAAAATAACATGGATGTCTCTAGTAAATTTAGTACCGTTTCTGAGAGACATGTAACTTTATCCATTTTTTGACCATTTTGACTATTATTCTGAAATTTATTTCATCTTTCATCATTTGTTTTGCTTAGAAAACTTTATTATTGATAGAGCATCATTTGTTTGACTTAGAAAATTCAATTATTGATTTGCTATCATTGTGCGTGTCTCCGTCTACAAAGTATATAGAATGAAAATAATAAAATATTTTGATATTAAAATTAATTTTAAATTTAATTTTCAACATCTAAACTATTTAAATTGTAACTCATATCATCATCATAAATGATTTTATACAATATTATTATATTTTAATACATAGTGAATAAATCTACATATTTTTCGTAATTTATATACAAGTACACATTTTTCACTAAAAGTAGTCCATGCACACAATTTGAAATGATCACTAAATAAGAAAATATTAAAATGGATGAACTTTCGTGAAATCATTGTGAGACTTGCCCACATGATTGTAAAAGAATTTTTTACTAAAATCGGGCCCACTAATGTCTCATCTACCATGCACGTCGGCATGCATCCGCCCTGTCCCTACAATGATGGACTAAGTACGCAATCAACGCGGAGGATGTCAAGGTCAGTTATTTCATCAATGTAGAGACAAAATCGTGGATCAAAGAGAGGGTGGTGGCTGCGGTGGGAGAGGTTGGTTGGCAGAAAATTCGGCTCATACCACTTCCCCAAGGAGAAGATAAGGATTGTGTCTTCTGGGTACACGAACCAAACGGTCAATACTCGGTTAAGTCGGCTCATAGGATGCTTTCTACGACCTTGTGTGATGTTCGCCTGGCTTGCTGCTTTCGGGCTACATGGAGGACTATGCTGCCTAGCAAGGTGATGATTTTTGGATGGCGGTTACTAATGAATACCTTCCCGACATTGTTAAACCTGTCACACAGGGGTGTACCTGTTGATGTTGTTTGCGTGCTATGTAAAAGAGAGGTAAAGGACATTGACCATTTGTTTCTGAGGTGCACGATGGTTGGGAGGATTGGTAGTATTGCTGCATGTTGGTGCTCTCCCGGGTCGTCGGTAATGGAATCTTTGAGAATCCTCTCTAGCAGAAACAAACTGGATGAGCTGGCTTTCTTCATTGTGTACTGTTGGAGAATTTGGTTTTTGCGAAACAAATTCAGGGAGGAGGGTGTCCAACCTAATTTTGGTGATACTCTGGGGTGGTGTCATGCTTTTATTGAACAACTTAGGAGAGCGAAACTCCTTGGTCAAGCTTGCGTCCTTGATCGCCCTCTTGCGGCTAGGTGGACTAAACCCCCTGATGGTGTTTTTAAGATGAATATTGACGCGGATTGCTTGGTAGAGAGAGAGGTCATGGGGCTGGCGGCAGTTATTCGGGATTCCCGTGGTTTCTTTTTAGCTGCCAAAGGATGGAGATGGAAGGGTGTGGCGAAGCCGCTGCTTATGGAAGCGTATGCTTTTCTCTTGGGTACCAAGTGGGCGCTCCATCTTAATTTTGGCAAAATCCAGATAGAATCTGACTCTCTGTTGCTTTGCACTTACCTATCAAGCGATTGCTCGATCTTTTCACCGGTGGGACATGTTGTTTCTGAAATCAGATCCATCCTCGCTTCAAATGCTCACATTTCTATACACCTTGTATTAAGGCAAGGTAATGGGGTGGCCCATTCGATTGCCGATTTGGTTTCTTTATTCAGAGAGGATCATCTTTCTTGGTGGGGAAACCCCCCACAAGCCATTATTGGCAAAATTTGTACAGACAATTTTTTGGCAATGAATTGCGTGGATTACTCTTCTCCGAACCCATTTCATTTGGAAAGGGGGTCGGGGTAGAGTAATTCTTTTATCAAAAAAGTACGCAATCAACACAAAAATTTCTAATTTTCCGCTACACCCCTTAGTGTATTTGGGGTGTACATGGGACGTGTAAAAATTTTTGAATCAGTAGAGAATTACATGATATGACAGGGATAAAAATACAAAATAAAGAAAATAAAATTAAAATAGTTAAGTTAATTATATATATGTAGAAATGATTGAAAAGTACGACTATTGTACAGAAAAATATAAAAAATGATTAAAAATATAGTAATTGTAAAGAATGAAAAGTTTTAATTTGAAAAATTTTAACTTGAAAAGTTTGTGTTAAATAAACGTACTCTTAATTTGTAATTTGAAATCTAACAACGGGTATTAGTAAATTTAAGAAAACAAAAACAAAAACGAGAAATATAAATTGCGGCAAAAATGATGAACGGCCCAGATCAGGCATGTATATTTGTCGATTACCCAAACATGAAAGCGCGGCTGAATATAACAAAAGAGCGGCTCTCGAGGCCTAGAGCAATATAAATTTATCGTTCACGGGCGTTAATTATCTTTTGTCCGTGGCGATCTATCTATGCATGCATGAGATTGCCGGCAGCAGAGCCCGTGAAATGCCCACTGAGAGTATCAAATGCTTCTTAATTATTAATTATGTGTTCCGTAAGTGATAAAACTTTTGCATAAAAAATTTTTGATATAAAAAATTTTTAAATAAGAAAAAATAAAATATAAGGTGATAAGAATAATGATGAAAAGTAAATTACATAAAGTTAAAATAGATAATTTAGTTATATGGATAGTTATTTAAAAATAATTAGAAAGTAACATAATTGTATAATAAGATGTGAAAAATAATTAAAATAAAATAATTATAGAGAATGAAAAGTTTTAAAAGGTGTTTAGCAAACCTTAAAACTTTTTCAGTAGAAAACTTTTCATTATCTGTAAGTATCCTATCTTCAATTATTTCTTTACATTTTCCTGTACAATTATCTACTTTTCAATCATTTATACACAATTATTTACAACTAACCTATCTATTTTAACTTTATTCTCTTTATTCCTCATTATTATCCTATCATATTACATCATTTTTTTTATCAATTCTAAAACTTTTACACTAAAAATTTTTCATTAAAAATTTTATCACTTTCCAAACACACCATTAAATTAAAAGATTTTAAATTTTGCCAAGCATGCCCTAGATCTAATATTTTATTGTATCCGTTCGTAGATCTACCCTCATATATATTTTTCCAAATTTTTTGAAGGTTTTAAATGCAAATTAATTAGAAAATCTATTCAAAAGAGGCTTCCGATTCACATGAATTTAAATTCATGGAACCCCAACATCAGGAGCCGTCTTGATAGGAAATTAAAATCCCACGGTTCATATTGTTTAAAATTTTTTATTTTATTATTTTACCAACAATCATTTTGGAAATCTTGGATGAGTCATAACTTCTTAAAAATTTATATAAGTACGCATAAATCATGAAAAAATTTATAGACATTCATATATGCAGTAAAATATTATAACAACTGGAAGAATTGTTCATTTAGATAAGGAAAATATTTTAGAGAATTTATATGTTAAATTAACAACTTTAAAATTGATCTATAAATCAAACAAATTTATCGTGTTAATCTTACACTTTAAATGAATGGGATCCATGCTATGATATGATTTGGATTTTGTTCAAGAAAGAAGTGACTTAAGCGTTTAATTTTTTTTTTTTTTACTAAAATAGAAACTGTGCGCTGCAGAAATTTAAGTAACATAATGAAAGTAAACACATACATGTGGCAAAATACACAAGTTACGGTGATTTGGTCCAAAATTTAAGCACAAACTTTACTGTTTGTAACTGCAGTTATAAGTTTTACTATACCAATATGATAAAAATACATAATATCATCGATTTTTCGAGGTCACTAATATAGTTATTATCACAACTTCTGTAACCCTTTACAAAACCTGAATCACTTTCTAAATAAGTATACGTAAAGGGGAATTGAGTTCGGACCCGTCCCCTGCAGTGGGAGCATTTGATCTCTTTTTTAATAATAAGAATGTTAGTATCTTCCTTGTAAATTGTAGGAGTTTATTGTTCTCTGGCATAGGATTTTTTATTAAGTCTCTTGTATAGGATTATTGAGCGTGATTGTAATATCATATGAGTTGTAATTTATATAAATCAATAAGAAAAAGTGTATATAACAATAAAGGAATATCATTTAATGCAGTTAATTCTATTGTAATTTATGATACAATTGAGTCAAAACTGACCCATGTGATTATAAAATGATAATCTAGTTTGCTCATTATATTTAAAATTATTTTTTTAAAAATTGTTTATTTTAGTAGCATATGAAGAAAAAATTTTCCGCGTATCATGACATTTGATCATTATTGCCTTGTACCCACACATTTTAAAAATTTTACATGTGCCCGCGGCGCTTCACCCCTTGTCTCTGCGATGCTCATGCCGTCGTATTTTTTGTTTGCAATTCCGAAAATACCCCTCCCTCGTCCTAACCGACCCCTTCGTCGACGAAACCATCCGCCTCCGCCAACTCTTCATTCGATCTCAATCACATCCTCGCCTTTGCCAACACTTTCCAGAAAAACCCAATCCCCTAATCGCCAATCCAAATCCACTTCTGGTGGTCTCCTGCTCTTCCTTCTCCCCCTATCCCTTCGCCTCCCCACCCAAAGAATTCGCTGCCTGTGCTCCGCCACAAGGATGCCACCATCTTTCCCGACAGGGCCCCATCGTCCTCCTCATCCGATTACCTCCAGTCACGCCTACTCCAGTCCCTCCTCGAGTGCGACCAAATCGCCGATCCGAACCAGACCACGTCATCCTTCTCGACCTCCGTGATTCCGTCTCCGACTGGGGGGACCTAGGGGAGCGACTAGCTTTCTACTTTCAGGAAGCCGCCTGCGGTCGCTTGTCATCGATGATGGCTCCCTCCGCCGCCGCTGCATTGCTACGAAATCGCCAGTGCGGTTTCATTCCTCACCGGAGGACTTCACTCTTTCTTGCAAGGTTTTCAATGATGCCTGACCCTATTCCAAATTCACCCACCTGACTACCAACTAAGCCATCCTGAAAGGCGGAAGCCACCGAGTCCTCCGATCGGATTGACATCGTTGATTTCGAAGTCGTTCAGGGGGTTCAGTGGGCTGCTCTGCTTCAGGTCCTCGCCAATTCGATCAGCCGAAAAGCCTACAGAGATGCGTTTTTTTTTTTTTTTTTTGATGAAATACAAAGATGCGTATTTTGAGCATTCTGTTGCCCGTGCTCGGCGCTTTTCCCTCTGCTTCCCTCCTCACCACCGGAAATCCTTTGAGGGACTTCATCAAGCATCTCGATCTCTCGACTTCGAGTTCTAGCCGGCGCTAACCCCAATTCACGAACTCAGCAAGTCGAGTTTTCGCGCGAGTTCGGAAGAGGCGCTGGCCGTGATTTTCATGCTCTAGTTGTTCAACATCCTTGGAGAGACGCCTGTGGCAGTGAAGTGGATGCTCCGGCTAGCGAAATCGTTAAAGCTGAAGTTGGTGACGCTGGGGGAGTACGAGGCAAGCTTGAACCGAGCTTTTTTTTTTTTTTTTTAGTTGGGGGGGTGTTGGGTTGGGGTGGGGTGGTCGTGTTGGGTTGGTGTTCTTGAATCGATTTCAGAACAATCTCTGATACCACGCGCCGATGTTTGAGATGCTGGAGCCGAGTTTGGAGAGGGAATCGAGCCAGCGTGTCAGGGTAGCGGAGGATCAGGGCAACGGTGCTGCTAGCGTCGAAGCAGGTGCTAATGGTATTACGCATGGCGCCAACCATTGCTTACCCGCTGGCCAAGGAGAATAGGGTGGTGGTGGTGGTAAAGAGGATGAGGGAGGCGCATTTTCGGAATTGCAAAAAAAAGACGCACGTTACTTGCCGCGTGGGTAAAAATGTAATAAAATAATTTGTGGGTAAAAATATAATTGGTACATAGGGAATTTATTCACTAATTAATTTTCATCTAAATTAGATCTGTATATAGGTACCATTTGAAAATAATATAAAATCAATGTAATAAAATAGTTTGATGTAAATAATAATTTTAAAATTATTTTTCCAACATGTAAATTATCTAAGATATAATTTATGCATAGATAGATGATTATACAAAATATTAAAATATTTAAGTGAATATAAGGCTCACTTTGAGCCCAAGATACCATAATTTATAGTACAAAAATATAAATAAAGAGGGGTGAATGAGTGCGGGTAGGTGCATGAGGGCCGCAATGCGTCTGGCCCAAAAACTCATTTTTTTACTTTTTTATTTTTTTATTTTTTTATAAACACATAGAGTTAGGTGTATTTAACCTATAAACTAAATTTTATCATTTTTGGATATTTTTAAGTACTTTTTCTATTTTTAAACCCAATGTCATTTTTCGTCATTTCTAAGTCAGAAAATTATAAAAAAGTCACTGTATTTAAAATTCAAAAAACTACTTAAAAGCTTCCAAAAATACTAAAATTTTGTTTAAATACATTCAGCTCTATATATTTATTTAAAAAAAAAAAACTATTTTTAGAAGGTCCCATAGTCGAACGCATTGTGAGTCCCATGCCCCTGAGCGCATAGGATCACCCCTCATAAATAAAAAGAGCAAACTTGAGGTCGATGGTATGACAACTTCTTATAATGAGAAGGAATACAGATCGAAACTTACAAGCATAAGAAATAACGGCACTTTTTCAGTTGTTAAGAAATTTGTGTGTTCAAGTTAATGCTCAACTTTTAGGATCTCGACTCTTGATGTAGCAGGTAACTGTTGTATTTATAAAGTAGTTTGTCATTGCAAAGGCTGTTAAACATGAGCAATATTGGAAAGGTAGCTCAAGGTCATGGTAGCTTCAGTAGTTTGCTTCTATAGACACAATGACAGGCTTTTTGAACTTCAACTCTTCTAAAATTTCATAAAATCATCTTGAAATCTTCCATTAAAACTTCAAGTTGACGAAAATATCTCTTAGTAGCAAACTTGCCTCATTATTTTTATAATTTTGCAAATATCCACAAGCCGTCATTTTTTCGTCACGACAATACAACATTATTGCAGTGTAGATGTATTTGTAATTTTATGCAAACAGTTGAAGTAATTTGCAATTTTGCAAACTATGCGGATATATTTGTAAGTATAATCAAAACGCTGGGCACGTTTGCAAATTGCCCTTAATTTCTAGCTCATTTATAGTCACATGTTACTTATAAATTCCATGTATATTTAGCAATTACTTCATATTTTAAAGTCTAATCTAAATAAGCAACTGGGCTCGCAAGGGTGGGCAGGAAACTCAAGTATTTGCCCAAAAAAAAAAAAAAGTTTAATCTAGTTTAAACCCATCATCATGTTTTAATAAAATTAAAAAAAAATCAATCATGTAAATCTTCGGTAAACACTTAGGTGGGCTGTAAAAAATGTTAGATCATGTGATTCTAAAGTAGGTAGCTTTCTTTATCAAAAAAAAGTAGGTAGCTTTAATTTAAAGTTTTAATCGATATGACCCACCTGATTTTTAATCGACGATGACTTTGGCAAGCATTATTAAAGACAAAAATGGATTTATAGTTGTTTCGATAGAATCCAACTTTCACGATCGACTTGAGTAGACTTGTATAGTTTGTGCAGATGATTTTTTACCGAGACTTTGTGTCCATGTGTTAACGATTATCCATCCACTGATTTTGATTCCACATATAATGGACGGTCCATGTTCGTTACCACGAGATAAGCATGTTTTTTATTTTCTTGTCTTCTCTTTCTTTATTTTCCTTATAAAATTAAATATGGCTGTCTCTTTCGATCTTTGGCATGATTAGCTCATGCTGATTTTGTGAAGGCGCTAATTAACATGTGTGTGATGTAGTAAATTCTTGGAATGATGTGAAAACGTGTTAAATTATTTTTTATTGTTATATTTATACCTCATTCCAAATTATGTTCTTTCTATCTTATTTAACTAATTTTTTCTCGATCAATAAAAGATCACACTCCTAATACAAATGGAACTCACTTCAACTAGCACAAAGGGCAAGAGCATAATTGACCATAATAAAAACCGCCCAAATGATGCTTGAACGATGGTTGGATCAACTTGAAAGTCTAGAGAGCATTATGAACAAGGAGTCGAGGATAGCAGTGTTAATAATACATATATAGATGGATAAAAATTATGGGTTTTTCCCCTACGATTGAGGGTTTTTTTATTTTTTTAAAACAATCAATTAATGCATTATATTTGTAATAAAAAAAACTTCATGCATTATATCTAAAACTATTTGTTTAGCCGAAATATGAAGAGGGTTCTCGATTTGTTAGCCCATCCTGACAGGAGCTCTAGTTAGTTAGGGTTAATAGGTGCTTTTTTATTTTTTATTTTTCATAAAAATGTTAGGTCAAGCACTGTATTTATTGTTCTTACCTACTTTTATGATTTTTAAACATGTACATATTTGTTGAACTTCAAAAATGAACAATTTTTTAGGTAAAAATGACTACATGCCCAAAAACTGCTACTTTTAAGTTTTAAACATATATATACGTATATCTAAAAATTAGAAATTGTAGAATGTAAGTTAAATACATTTGGGGTAATACTTTTATGAAAATTTTAAAAATTAATATATCTTATCTGTTAGCCTTGGCAAATAAAATCAGTGCCACATATATAGAAGTAACTTCATTGAAAACTTTTATGGTTTGCAATATTAAAAATATAATTATAAATAATTTTATGCATTTTCACATGCAGTAAATTATTTATAAATATGATTAAAATAATTTTTACATAATATAAATATTTATGGAGGAGACAATAATGATGACTTGAGTCTTCAAAAATTTTAAAAATTGAAAAACTCAAGGGACTGCAAATTGCACCCGACTTCATAGTACTCATAGAGGCTAGTTAGTATAAATCATGTATTACCAAAATAAACTGGTACGATGTTCTGGTTTAAGCCTCATCTTAATAATTCATATTAAATCCAATTTGTACTTTGTATTTAAAATAATTTATTTTATTAAAAATACCAAAAATCATAACAATCAGAATTGCGCCTAAGGCCACATCTTTTTATAATGTAAAAATACATGTATAAAATTAAAAAGTGATTTAGAACTACATGTCAAAATTTTGGAATTTTCTAAAATCATATAAATTCATCGTTCTAAGTTGAATAAATATTTTAGATGATTTATATGTTGAATTAGGATTTTATAGGTTAGCACCCGACTTCATAGTACTCATATAGGCTAGTTAGTATGAATCATGTATTACCAAAATAAATTGGTACAATGTTCTAGTATAAGCCTCATCTTAATAATTCATATGAAATCCAATTTGTACTTTGTATTTAAAATAATTTATTTTATTAAAATACTAAAAATCATATAAATCAGAATTGCGCCTAAGGCCACATCTTTTTACAATGTAAAAATACATGTATAAAATTAGAAAGTGATTTAGAACTACATATCAAAATTTTGGAATTTTCTAAAATCATATAAAGTCATCGTTCCAAGTTGAATACATATTTTAGATGATTTATATGTTGAATTAGGATTTTATAGGTTAGCACCCGACTTCATAGTACTCATATAGGCTAGTTAGTATGAATCATGTATTACCAAAATAAATTGGTACAATGTTCTAGTATAAGCCTCATCTTAATAATTCATATGAAATCCAATTTGTACTTTGTATTTAAAATAATTTATTTTATTAAAATACTAAAAATCATATAAATCAGAATTGCGCCTAAGGCCACATCTTTTTACAATGTAAAAATACATGTATAAAATTAGAAAGTGATTTAGAACTACATATCAAAATTTTGGAATTTTCTAAAATCATATAAAGTCATCGTTCCAAGTTGAATACATATTTTAGATGATTTATATGTTGAATTAGGATTTTATAGGTTAGCACCCGACTTCATAGTACTCATATAGGCTAGTTAGTATGAATCATGTATTACCAAAATAAATTGGTACAATGTTCTAGTATAAGCCTCATCTTAATAATTCATATGAAATCCAATTTGTACTTTGTATTTAAAATAATTTATTTTATTAAAATACTAAAAATCATATAAATCAGAATTGCGCCTAAGGCCACATCTTTTTACAATGTAAAAATACATGTATAAAATTAGAAAGTGATTTAGAACTACATATCAAAATTTTGGAATTTTCTAAAATCATATAAAGTCATCGTTCCAAGTTGAATACATATTTTAGATGATTTATATGTTGAATTAGGATTTTATAGGTTAGCACCCGACTTCATAGTACTCATATAGGCTAGTTAGTATGAATCATGTATTACCAAAATAAATTGGTACAATGTTCTAGTATAAGCCTCATCTTAATAATTCATATGAAATCCAATTTGTACTTTGTATTTAAAATAATTTATTTTATTAAAATACTAAAAATCATATAAATCAGAATTGCGCCTAAGGCCACATCTTTTTACAATGTAAAAATACATGTATAAAATTAGAAAGTGATTTAGAACTACATATCAAAATTTTGGAATTTTCTAAAATCATATAAAGTCATCGTTCCAAGTTGAATACATATTTTAGATGATTTATATGTTGAATTAGGATTTTATAGGTTAATACACTAAATAAATAATTGTCCATGGTTTTAAAATTATCTGAAATTATTCTTAATTTTGGGGATAACAAAGCAATGGATAGAATGGTTTTTGTTCTTTTATCAAAATACATGATGATAGATTATTAGATGGATTGGAGGATACATTAGATTTGACTAAATTATCAAAGGAAGATGTTCAACTTAGGCCAGCCTAAGTTAGGCCTTCCTTAGGCTGGTTTTAAAAATATGTTTTTATTTTTTCAATGTAAAGTTAGATATATTTAATCTATAAATTAAGTTTTATCATTTTAGATTTTTAAATATTTCATTTTTAAATATAATGGCATTTTCGTAATTTTTTGAGGTAGACAATTACGAAAATGTCACTATGTTTAAAAATCAAAAAATACTATAAAAATTCAAAAATAGGAAAACTTGATTTATAGATTAAATACACTTAATTTTAAATGTTTATTAAAAATTAAAAAAAATGGGTACAACGGCCGGACGCATGGGGCACCCCATGCTGCCAACCGCATGTATCAACCCTCATTATCAAAAGGTTCAAACTAAACCATCCTATCAACGCATGTTGGTCCCACTAATAAGGAGCAGGATGCTTTCCACAAGATCTCAATTTTGAGTTTTGTGAATGAAGAGCTAAGCGTTGGGAGAGTTTTCCCAACCCCGCTCGACTCTAAAATTCAAAACAATGTAAATATAAAATAGACCATCCTACCAATTCACTTTCACGGGACTAAATGTGTAAAAGCTACAACCTCATATATAGACATACGGGACTTGCTGGGGTGATGTCGGTTACAAGTGGGACACGTTAAAAATCCCACTAATAATGCGATGTAACATAATTTGTTTTATCATAGCAACATGCTAATCAAATTTTTGGATAGGCTACATCTATTATGTGTCAACATTTTACAACTAAAATTTCAATTTGATTACGTTTGATCGAATGCAACCAAAAAGATTTGTCCACATTTAATCAAATGTAGCAAACTCCTATGCTGATTGTAGCCAAAAATTTTATTACTATTTGCATCTAAATTTAATGAATAGTTTAAATGTACTTTTGACTGCATTCGTTGTAAAAAGCATTACATTTAACTAAATGATACCACTCAAAAGCAACTATTGATTTTTACCTAAACAAGCAACTGTAGCCAAAACGTATCTACTACAATCAAATTTATATTATATGTAATTAAAAATTAATTATATTAAGTGAAATTTATTGTAATGATATTCATATGTAATTTATGAAAAATATTTAAATCCATTGGTTGATTTTTTAGAACTTAATAACACTTTTTATAGTCTTTTACTCATATAGCAATGATGTTTTAGATAATTGATGTTAGCCCCGTGCAATGGCTACTCAAAAGAATCTAGATAAAAAAAGGGAAATTAATCACAACATAGCCGCAATTAAAATCCAAATCATAAAGACAAAGCAATTATAGTAGTTCAATCAGTTGATACTTACTTTACTCTCAAAGCCCATAAGGCTTAGTTACTACTAGATTATTTCAATGACACAAGCTACAGGAGTACAATTAAAACAACCATCTTCTGGATTTGAAATCTAGCTCCAAGTGACTAGTGAAATAATCAACACTTTAATTCATTTTTTCTTAGTTTAATCATCATCAAAACCAAGGTATTATAAAAGCAAGCTAAAATTTAAAAAAAAAAAAAATCAAACTAGTTCAATACATATACATATTTGGATGAAATCTTCAAGTTCAAGCTCCTAGCTCTCCTACAACAACTCTCTTAAACTCGTCTTTTTTAATCTTTAGATTGATCTCCAAATTAATTTTCTCCACGCAAAAAAGCATATCCGTTACTTTGGTGTTGGGTGCTACCGACTGAAAATGGTTGTATTTAGAATCATTTATTTTAGTGGCATACTAAATTTCACCTAAATCAAATATATATATAGCCCTTATCTAAAAATGGTGAAAAACCTACATAATAAAATATTCTAATTTAAATATTAATTTTAAAGTTATATTTTAAATATGTAGACTATAAATTTATGTAATTTATCTTTTAATTATTTTGATAATGACAATAGACTCGATTGGTCTTTAGTTGAATTGATCCCATCTTGATTGGAAACGTCAACGAGTGGATAAGATGACTCTCGTGATTGGAATATGAGTTGTATAATATTCTTGTGAAAGGAAGCATAGCTGTTATACTTTGACTGGTTATCTGTTTAATGGTGATTGATGTGTGATTAGTTGCAATGGGTTGTAAAATCGATTTTTAGATAAAGATGTGCTTAAGCTATTAATGTTCATTGGATATTAACTATTTTGTGGTCTTTGTGCTTATTAAATAAGGATTTATGAGTTGTCATAGATTGTATGTAGAGAAGCATTGAGATTAAATTAGAGTGCAACCGGTTAGAAACTACTATTAGTAACCCAAACAACAGCGGGCTGTTATAAGCTATTTTGAATTTATTCAGATTTTGTCGCTTTTGTATCCGTCTACTTTACATAGTTCGTAGATCGAATTTTATTATTTTTTAGGTTTTTATATATTTTTTATTTTTACAAAATCAAAAGAGCGAAAGGGGTGAAATTTTTAGTATTGAAATTAAAAATAATGGGTGTGTTTGCCAATTTATAAAAAATGTCAAGTTAAAACTTTTCAATCTAAAACTTTTCACTCTCCACAACCATCATATTTTGTACTCGTTTTTTCACATTTTCCTATACAACTAGCCTACTTTTCAATCATTTCTATACAACTATCCACACAATTAGTCTATCTATTTTAACTTTATCCTATTTACTACTCATCATTACCTCTATCATACCATTTGACAACTTTTACTCTCCAAAATTTTTATCGAAAGTTTATTCATTACCAAACACACCCAATATATACATCTACTTGATGCAATCAATGATATCTTAATTAGGGTCCCTAGTACTCGGCTGGAAATGGGTCTCACCAACACTTTGAAAGGAACATTCACCTGGTCATATCGAAATTATTTCAATCAAGATTTTAGGTAAGCCGTACCTGCTAAGATTAAAATTGTATAAAATCATGTTAATAAAACTTTAGCCTGCACCGTAGCTAACAAGAACTCCTGTTAGTTGGGGGGCATATGGGTGTATTTTTTTTTATTTTTAAAATTTTTTTTATGAAAATTGGGCTCTATTGTGTAAACATAAACCCAAGAAGTGTTGATTTTTCAAATTCAGAAAAAAAATATATCAAAATTGTAAAATTTCGTATGTAAAATTGTCAATTAGATACATTTGAGCCCATATTTTCACCCTAAAAATTTTAAAATAATTACATCTCTCTGCGCAGACCATGTTAAACCGGGCAAACATCATCATTTCCCTATATATGTTGCCTAAGATTTCACGTAAAAAAGTGGCTGAATGAAGAGAGAAGAAAATTGGGCAATCTAGATTATTTAAAATGATCCATCTAAAAGATAAAAAAAAATTAGAATAAATAAGGTGATCATTTAATGAGTTCAGTTCTAAATTTTTGTTATGTAAGTTTAGATCTGAATTTTAACTGAATTAATGTGTAGATAGATTCGAGGAAACAACAGCAAACAACGTTGACAAGTACATAACTACAAATGTATACACAGAAACATATATATGCTAATGGAAAAATGTGCTGTTGCAATTAGCAACCTCAAGTTTTTGGTATAATATGTCGGCTAACGCATGCAATTATCATGTATGAAATTTACAGTTTGAATAACAACATTCTTTCGCACTCCCGAAAAGTTGTTCTTTTCAGCTTTAATGACAACATTTTTTCATATCAGCAACAAGTTACTTTTTCAACGGCCATTTCATTATTCTCCCAGAAAACAAACTCTTAGCAGCAAGAGTACTATTAGCGTTGCTGATTAGAACCAATATGTCTTTCGAAAAATAGAAGTGATCATAGTTGAAACTTGTAACCATGTTCCCAAATGAACGTTAATTAATTTCTTGTAATAAACTCCTGAAAATTGTCTTACGACAAAAGCAAAAGTTTAAATAGGCACTCATTCATAGGCTGTGGTGATTAACTAATTAATATCTAGTTACCCTTTCAAAATTAAAAAAAAAAAAAAACAATTTGTTCAAACCATCGAAACGGATTTACTAACAAACTTTGCTATGGTCAATGGTCTGATTCTCATAAAAATCTTAGGCAGATTAAATTAGGCAGCTTCTGTAATATTGATGCTGATATATACAGATTATTAGCTTTATATTGTATTTACTGGGCTATGCTTCATTGAAATCTTGTTACATGTAACTCCATCCATCTTTACGTCCTTCATGATAGATGAAAATTTCACTCCACCTATCGTATTATTTATATTATGATGGTAACATTTTCAATGTATAAGCCCCATCTACAGATGTATAAAATTAACATAATAAAATTACTTACTTCTAAATATCAATTTTCTCAATCGAAAAAAATATATATCAATTTTAAAATTGTTTTCAATATTTAAATCATCTAAAACATAATTCCTATATAGGTAAATGATTCTAAAAATTAGTATTTTTTATAATTTATGCATGATTATATATATTACGAAAATATGGTCATATATATCTTCAATTTTGATGAAACTTGATCTCTTTGCTAAATACAACGGATAGAATAAGTTTTCTATCTATCAATAAGATATTGAAAATGGAAATGGAAAATAAGTTCTGTTATTTAAGGACAAATGGATTGAATCAAAATTATGGAAAGTTGACCCACTACCAAGGCATATCACTAAGAACGAAAGTGGAAATAGCTTCGTGAATTGGCAAAATGGGACTTGAAATAGGGATAAATTTAATGCTGCTATAAGTGAGACATGCTAAAGAAACATTTCACTAATTCCAATCTGTTGACAAAATAAGCTTATTATGTAAAATCAAGCAAGTTGGTGTGATTATGTAATTTGTATAAAGATTTGTAACTCATTATAAATAGTGGAACCCGGTAACCCTAAAGCGTGACTGAATAGGGTTTACCATCGTGGAGTATGGGTTTTCCGAACCACATAAATCTCCTTGTTCTGTATGTGTGTGAATGTTATTCTCAACATGGTATCAGAGCTTCAAGGGTTAAGATCTGTGTAGGGCTTGAATCAAGGGTTGAGATCTGCCTCTGTTTACCTTTGTCTTCCAGAGCGTCTTCTCTAGCATCCGCCCAGCACCAGCCACATCCAGCACCGTCGCCGTCTTCTACAGTAGAGGCCAAGTCATCGCCCTCTTCTACGGGACCGACGCTTAAAGTCGTCGAGTCGTCGAGTCGTCGCCCTCGTCCACGCCGACGCCCCTCCAAACTCCTGCGACCTTTCCTCCGATACCTGCCGCCTCTTCTTGCCTGGCGGTGGCAGCTTCCCCAGCCGATTTCCCGGCCTCCAGAGGGAAATTAAGAATCGCCTTGCTCTTGCACAACTGGAACGCTGCCCGATCGTACGCCCACACGGCTTCCATCGCCGTGTCGAACGTCCTCAGCCAAATCCTCTGGCCCTTCCACCGAGGGTCGCGGATTTCCCTCCCAGAGACGAACCCATTGCTTTGCACCAACAACGGTAACTGAGCTGTCATCCATCACAGCGTCGCTGAAGCAGAAACAATATCCTTTTCTGCGTCACTGGGTTCTACCTCTGCTTTCGTGCTCTTTAGATCTACGTCTTCTTCAGCTCTAGCTCTAGCAATAACAGGATACAGAGCCGTCGGATACCGGAACAGACAATCGATAAGCGGCAGCACTGACCAACCAAAGACGAACAGGGGCAGTCGTAATCGTGCTCTCCAGGCGCTGGCATACATGCAATCGAAGAAGAGGAGATTCTGAACTAGGCGCACGTGCTCAGGCTGCCTGTGCTCTCCACCCATCAGATCCACCGGCAGATCCTCATCAGCCAGGTATTTCTGGTCTTACATGGCTACTTCTTTGGGCAATAATGATACCAACATAAAGTTAACCACCACATTGTTAAATGAAAAAAATTATCTGTCATGGGCAAGAGCGGTTACAGTGGCTCTTAGTGGAAAATCCAAACTTGGGTATATTAATGGTAACATTCCAACTCCAAGTTTGGATTGCAACAAGAAATTGCTCGTGCAGAACAAAATTCAGATCAATCTTTTGTTGACTATTTGGGTTTTTTGAAAAAGCGATGGGATGAACTGAGACAATATCGTCCTCCAGTTGACACCATAGACAATTTTTTAAACAGAGAAGAGCAAGACAGAACTTTTCAGTTACTGGCTGGCCTAAAACCAAACTATGAAGATCTTAAGAGACAAATATTAATGAGCCCATCACTTCCTTCCTTCTCTAATGTTTGTGTCATTATCCAAAGAGAAGAAACAAGAAGACGGATAATGAAATCAGACAACAAAATAGGAACTGAAAGTCATGCTCTTGCTATTAAATCTAACCTGAAAGGAACAAACTCATTTCGAGGAAGAGGACGAGGCAGAGGAAATCGCCCATATTGTGATCATTGTAACAAAGCTGAACATTGTAAAGATCGTTGTTGGGTCTTATATCCCTATTTAAGAGCCTCTAAAGGAAAGGAGTCTGATAACCAAATAGCAGCTTAAGTTAGTGCCAGTGTTCCTCCTTCTCACTCTGCAATAGAGAGTCTAGCAAAACAACTTCAACTTCTTATTCAGTAGAACACTACAAACTCCCACAGCTCTTCCACATCGTTTGCTCAGTCTTCTGGTATGGCTTTATTTCTTTCTTCTCATGAAAATGGTTGGGTGATAGATTCTGGTGCTACTGATCATATGAGTGGCAATATTAATTATTTATCTAATGTCCACTCTAAAGTAGCAATGCCTCCAATCACAGTTGCCAATGGACAAATAGTTCCTATTCAAGAAGTTGGACAAACTCAATTACTCTCCAGCACATCTGAGGTTTTATATGTTCCATCGTTAACCTCTAATTTATTATCTGTCAGCAAGATTACTAATGACTTGAATTGCACTGTGGTTTTTTCTCCCCATTCAGTGATTTTTCAGGACAAGGCCACGGGGATGAAGATTGATAAAGGAAAAATCAATCAGGGTCTCTATGTCTTAGAGAAGTCGCAAAAGGTATTTATTGGGAAGAAAGACACAGATTTTTCATTACTATGGCATCAAAGATTGGGACACCCTTCTAATCAAATACTGCACAATTTTGATTCTTCTATTTCAATTGATGACTGTGAAGCTTGTCATTTTTCTAAACAGCATAGACTGCCATTTCCAAAACATTCTAGTTTCTCAAATAAACCTTTTGACTTAGTTCATTCCGATGTTCGGGGACCTGCTCCAATAGACTCTCATGAAGGTTACAAATACTTTGTTACATTCATTGATGACATGTCTCGTTCCACTTGGATCTATTTGTTGAAAGCCAAATCTGATGTCTTGCAGGTTTTTCAAAACTTCCATAATATGATTGTTACATAATTTGGTGTTGCATTAAAAGTACTACGTACTGACAATGGTTCTGAATATGTCAATCATTCATTCTCATCAGTAAACATGAACGGTTTCAAGTCTAGGCTCTTCCAACCTCAAAGGGGCTTGAGGCAAGGCGACCCGCTGTCTCCCTATCTCTTTCTACTATGTGTGGAGGGTCTCTCAGCCCTCATCTCAAGTGCGGTGGCTCTGGGTGCGCTTCATGGAATCAGAATCAATTCGCAGGGGCCGCAAATTTCTCACCTCCTGTTTGCTGATGATGCTCTTTTATTTATCAGGGCGGATGTTCATGATATAAGGATTCTTCAGGATATTCTTAACAAATACGCTGCTTCTTCTGGCCAGATGATTAATGTGGATAAAACCTCCATCTTCTTCAGCACAAACATGAATGATCACGATCGTAGGGTGATGACCAACCTATTGGCGGCCTCGGGTCAGGAATTTCACCAATATCTGGGTCTCCCGGCATGGCTTGGTAGGTCCAAGAAATGAATGCTCAAGGGTATTCAGGAGCGCATCTGAAAAAAATTTAAGGGTGGAAGGAGCGTCTTCTATCATGGGGAGGGAAAGAGGTCTTAATCAAGGCTGTTGCATAAGTCATTCCGTCGTATACCATGAGTATCTTTCTGCTCCCTAGGTCCTTTTGTCAGACTATCAATGGTATGTTGAGTAAATTTTGGTGGGGTGAGAAGGGAAATAAAAGGAAAATGAGTTGGGTGGCTTGGATGGAAATGTGTAAACCCAAGCGGGTGGGAGGGATGGGTTTCAGAGATATAATTGCCTTCAACTACGCCCTTCTAGCTAACAGGTATGGAGATTATCAGCTTGTACTGCTTCCTTTTGCTATGAGGTGCTTAAAGCTAAATATTTTCCAAACTCGGATATCTAGAGCTGTAAAGAGGGACCTTCGGACTCCTACACGTGGAAGAGCATTCTCAAGGCAAGGGACGCGATCAGATCCGGTTGCAAATGGAGAGTAGGCGATGGGAAGAGGATCCAATTTTTCCAGGATGCTTGGCTCAAATCTCCTGTGCGTCAGGCGGGCCCTCTACCGTTGTCCATCCCGGAGGATATCCAGGTCAGTCAATTCATCAATGAGGAGAAAAAGTTGTGGATCAAGGATAAGATAGTGGCTGCGGTGGGGGAGGTTGGTTGGCAGGAAATTAGGCTTATACCGCTTCCCCGAGGTGAAGAAAAGGACTGTGTCTTCTGGGCACACGAACCAAATGGCCAATTCTCGGTTAAGTCGGCTCATAGGATGCTTACTCCGCATGTGTAATTCTTATCTGGCTCACTGCTTTTGGGCTATTTGGAGGACTAGGCTTCCTAGTAAGGTGAGGATCTTTGGGTGGAGGTTACTAAAGAACTCTCTCCCGACATTGTTAAATTTGTCACATAGGGGGGTACCTGTTGATGTTGCGTGCGTGCTATGTAAGAGGGAGGCAGAAGACATTGACCATTTGTTTCTGGGCTACACTCGTATTGCGAGGATGGGTTGTATAGCTGCTTGTCGGTGCTCTCCTGAGTTGTCGGTGACGGAAACTTTGAGAATCCTTTCTAGTAGAAACAAACTGGATGAGTTGGCCTTCTTCATTGTCTACTGCTGGAGAATTTGGTTCTTGCGAAACATGTTTAGGGAGGAGGGTGTCCAACCAAATTTTGGTGATACTCTAAGGTGGTGTCGTGATTTTATTGATCAACTAAGGAGGGCGAAACTCCTTGGACAGGCCTACGTCCTTGATCGCCCCATTGTGGCTAGGTGGACTAAACCCTCTGAGGGTGTATTCAAGATGAATATTGACACGCGATGCTTGGAGGAGAGAATGGTTATGGGGCTGGCGGCAGTTATTAGGGACTCTCGTGGTTTCTTTATTGCTACTAAAGGTTGGAGATGGGAGGGTGTGGCTGAGCCATTGCTAATGAAAGCGAATGCTTTTCTCATGGGTACCAAGTGGGCGCTCCATCTAAATTTGGGCAAAATCCAGATTGAATCCGACTCTCTTCTGCTTTGCACTTACCTATCAAGGGATTGCACGATCTCTTCTCCTGTGGGACATGTTCTTTCCGAAATCAGATCCATTCTCGATACTAATGCTCACATATCTATACACCATGTACTAAGGCAAGGAAATGGGGTGGCCCATTTGATTGCTGATTTAGTTTCTTTTTCGGCTTTGGATCATCTTACTTGGTGGGGACACCCCTCCCAAGCCATTATTGGTAAAATTTGTACAGATAATTTTTTGGCAATGAATTGCGTGGATTACTCTTCATCGAACCCATTTCATTTCGAAAGGGGGTCGGGCTAGAGTAATTCGTTTATAAAAAAAAATCATTCATTCTCATCTTATCTTACCTCCCATGGTATTATTCATCAAACTTCCTGTGTAGGGACTCCCCAACAGAATAGGATTGCTGAAAGAAAAAATAGACATCCTAGAAACAACTAGAGCCTTGCTATTTCAAATGCATGTTCCAAAATAATACTGGTCTGATGCTGTTCTCACCAGTTGTTATCTTATCAATCGCCTACCAAGTCACTTATTGAAATTCCAAACTCCTCTAGAAGTTTTACAAGGAAGAAAACCTGATGTTTGTCATCTCCGTGTCTTTGGTTGTCTCTGTTATGTGCATGCTCAAAATCATAGTAAACTTGATTCTCGTGCCCATAGATGTATCTTTCTTGGTTATTCCTCTACTCAAAAAGGATACAAATGTTATGCTCCTGATCTGCATAGGCAGTTTATCTCCAGAGATGTTTCCTTTGTTGAGAATCAACCTTTCTTTTCAGCCCAGGTTCAAAGTCAGGGGGAGTATATTCATAATGACTTTGTACCTAGACCATTACCGTTATCCTCGGCTGCTAATGAAGAGTCAGCTATGAGAGACGACAAAACTTCTCCTCCTCCTGAAGACCCCGTGGCCCTTCCTGAAAATCTTGTGGCTTCTTCTCGCAGGTCTTCACGAATTCCAAGACCTCCTTCTAGACTACGAGATTTTTATACTTACCATGCAGCAGCTTTTTCTATTCAGGATTATATATGCTATGACAATATCTCCATTAGACATTCTGCTTTTTTAACTAGCATTGATTCTCATAATGAGCCGACAAGTTTTCATGAAGCCATTAGTCTGCCACAGTGGAAAATTGCTATGGAAGATGAACTCAAAGCTCTTGATAAAAATCGAACATGGGAAATTGTCCAATTACCAAAAGGAAAAAGACCAGTAGGGTGCAAATGGGTATATAGAATTAAATACAGAGAAGATGGATCTATTGAAAGATATAAAGTCAGGCTTGTTGCTAAAGGATTTACTCAAACATATGGTGTTGACTATAAAGATACATTTGCACCTGTTATTAAGATGAACACAGTCAGAATTTTAATGTCTGTAGCTGTAAATTTTGGATGGTCATTATTCCAGATGGATGTCAAAAATGCTTTTTTGCAGGGAAATCTAGAGGAAGAAGTATATATGAAACTTCCGCCTGGACACAAGTTATAAGAACGAAAGCATTTGGTATGTAAACTGAATAAAGCGATCTATGGTTTAAAACAGTCTCCCAGAGCATGGTACAGTAAACTCAGTACTGCACTTATTAAGTTTGATTTTGTTAAATGCATCTCAGATTCTTCAATGTTTGTCAAAAGGAATAATCTCAAAATGGTGGTTGTCTTGATTTATGTTGATGACATAATCATCACTGGAAATGACAATGTTAGAATTTCAAATCTAAAAAAGTATTTCAGCAAAACATTTGACATGAAGGATCTAGGTAAGCTGAAATATTTTTTAAGAATTGAAATTGCTTACTCTAAGAAGGGATTATTCTTGTGTCAAAGAAAATACACTCTAGACCTGTTGAAGGAAACTGGAAAACTGGGGGTAAAACCAGTTGATACTCCGATGGATTATACAGCCAAATTTATTAAAACAAGTGAGCCACTAGAGAATCCTGGGAGGTTTCAGAGACTTGTGGAAAAATTGATATATCTTACTGTTACAAGACCAGATATTTCTTATGCAGTGAGCTTTATTAGTCAGTTTATGCACTCTCCTACTATTGAGCATATGAAAATGGCAGATCGCATTCTCAGATATTTGAAATCTTGTCCAGGTAAAGGAATATGGATGAAACCATATGGTCATACTAATATTTCTCTTCATATGGAAATTCTTGAATATACAGATGCAGATTGGGCAGGAAATCCAGAAGATAGAAAATCAACAACAGGATATTGCACTTTTGTTGGTGGAAATCTTGTAACATGGAAAAGTAAAAAATAAAATGTTGTGGCAAGATCAAGTGCTGAAGCAAAATATAGGGTTATGGCCTCTACTGCAAGTGAACTGATTTGGTTGAAATCTATTTTACAGGAACTAGGCTTTCACACTCAAAAGCCAATGAAATTGTTTTGTGATAATCAAGCAGCCATACACATAGCTTCAAATCCAGTTTTTCATGAAAGAACCAAACATATTGAAGTCGATTGTCATTCTGTTCGAGACAAGGTTCAAGAAAAGATTGTTGAAACTCCATATATTAGAAGTCATGATCAACTTGCAGACTTATTTACAAAAGCATTGCCAAGAAGACATTTCGAGAAAATACTGGAGAAAATGAACTTCACAAATATTTATTCACCAACTTGAGGGGGAGTGTTGACAAAATAAGCTTATTATGTAAAATCAAGCAAGTTGGTGTGATTATGCAATTTGTATAAAGATTTGTAACTCATTATAAATAGTAGAACTCGTTAACCCTAAAGCATGACTAAATAGGGTTTACCATCGTGGAGTAGGGGTTTTCCGAACCACGTAAATCTCCTTGTTCTGTATGTGTGTGAATGTCATTCTCAACACAATCCAACAAGAGTGCACCGATAACTTGTGGTATTGGGCTGGAGAGCCAAGTGAGTCTTCACAGTAAAATCAACATATAAGCTAATAAGGACCTCGATCCTATGCTCCCAGGAGCATTGAGCATCAATGCTCCCAGGCGCATATACCTTTTTTTTTTCAAAATTTTTTCATGAACTTGTTAACCTAAGTCTATTTAACTTATGTATCAATTTTTATCATTTTTGGAGATTTTTAGATATTTATTTCAGATTTTTAAAAATCAGTGGCATTTTAGTAATTTAAAATTACCTAAAATGTCACTGATTTTCAAAAATAAAAAATAAATATCTAAAATACTTCAAAAATAGTAAAAATTTATACACATATGAAATACACATAGATTAACAATATTGTGAAAAAAATTTTAAAAAATATATAAAAAAAAATAAGTGTAGGCGATCGAGAGCATGTAAAGCTGCATGCTTCCGAGATCATAGGATCGAGGTCCAACTAATAATGGCTAACGGTTGTTTTTTTTGCAGGTACATACCCAAAGACCTTGGCACTACTTGCGACTTATGCCAATGTGCATCAAAAGACACCAATCACCTTTTTTATTTTTTGTGAAAAAATTAGGGAACTGAGAAGAATCATTGTCCAAGATAGAAATCTGTGGATTCCAACTCGTGCCATCAGATGCATTCTAAGGATGCTTGTTTGCAGCAACAATGATGAGGGGTTAGGATTATTCATGCTGTACTGTTGGAGTGTCGGGTTCCTTAGAAACTAGCTACGAGAAATGGGGATAATTCCAAACTTCAACTCAATTATTGATTAGTGCAGAAATTATAAGGATGACTGCAAAACTGCAAATCTGGAAGGCGAGACACAAATTCTGCAGCGAGATCTTGTGCCCAGATGGAAAAGACCGGACTGGAGGGCTATAAAAATTAATGTGGATGGGGATTGGGGCAGCCCCATGTGACTACAAGGGTGTTGTTATTGCAGCAAAATGCTAGAAATTGGAGGGCCATATGGACTTCTTAGAAATGGAAATGATAGCTATTTTAAATGGAGCAATGTGGGGAGTGAATGTGGGGAGTGGAGATGGGGATACAACTAGTAATTGAAAGTGATTCATTCACCCTAGTGAAGTTTTTAAATGAAGGATACCAAGTCAAGACCACTGTTAGATTTCTTATCAATGAGGTCTAACATTTAGCGGAGATAATACAGGAAATGAGAATTTTACATGTACTCCAGACTGGGAACGAAGTAGCCCATATTTTGGCAACAAAGGCAGTGACGCTTGATAGCGGTGAGCAGACATGGGGAGGATCCCCCCATCTATTATTGTAAACTAGTTGTATTTGGACTTTTTGGTTCTTGTTAATATAAAAATTAAAATTTTAGAAATTAAAATTTAAAGGGGTTATATATGCATATATAAGAACCATTCGTGTGCAAACGGACAGCACCATAAATTTGGTGTAGTCGGCTTCAAAATAGGTCTCACACATATTAGAATATTATGGCAAATGATTCAATGCAGCAGGGTGCACTGAAATTTTAATGCACCAGGCTCCAAAACCCCGTTTTTTATATTTTTTGAAACTCTTTTTACACAAATATTAATCTAGGTGTATTTAACATGTGTATCAATTTTTTACCATTTTTGGAGATTTTTAATTTTTTTAAGACTTTTAAAAATCATTAGCGTTTTTAGTAATTTAAAATTACTAAAATGTCGCTGATTTTTAAAAATCCGAAAAAAAATATCTAAAATCTCCAAAAATGGTAAAAATTGATACATATATTAAATACACTTAGATTAACAGTTACATGAAAAAAATTTCAAAAAAATAAGTCAGGTGCATTGAAATTCAATGCACCCTGCTACATTGAATCAATGGCTAAAACTATTATAATTTATACAATTATTTATCCATATAAAAGCATATATTAAATGGTTTAGATGTTAAGAAAATAACTTTAAAATTTTTATTTATACCAAACTATTTTATTACGTTAATTTTGTGTCATTTTAAGATGTAGTCGTGCAATATCCAATTTGGATAAAAATTAGTATATTAATAAAGTGAATAATTATAAATACAATTGTTGGAGTATATTTTCTATTCACGATCAAATGAGTCCTACAGTGCATGAATTGCACTATGTAGTCCTAATGCATTAGAATACTTTTCTATATATATACATACACTATATATATAGAGACATGTTATGATGTCATCATACTAGGGCCCACATATATTCAAATATATTATTTTTTTTATATAATGCTTTATCCATATAAGAATTATGTTTCAAGTGATTTAAATGTTGAAAATACAACTTAAAGTCTTTTAAACTAAACTATTTTATTACAATTATTTTGAATCATTTTTAGATGCCGCTCAGGGATGAAAATTGGTATGCCACTGCAATAAATAATTTAGTGTAACAAAATTGTGATTTCATGATAAATAAGGCGATTGCAACGGATTGCACTGTGCAGTCTATTTGCAATATTCTTCATACGTATATCTAGAATGCTAATTATTTGTGGGTCAGCCACTCCTAAAGTCAACAACCTAAGCAGGTTCGCAAGAATAACCTCTCTGTTCGCTTGATATATATGTATAAATATACATAGTACAGATAGCTAGGATTTGCAGTTGGACCGTCATTTCATCTGCACGCAACAGATGGTGATGCAATCACATGAATATATAGCGAATTAATGTGACATGGGGGCATTATATTACGTATTTTCGTAGGACGTTGATGGCCCCTCCTAATTCAACCCTGGCCCAACATGCAAGTTTGACGACATATATGAGCACCGGTTCCTTACGCGTGCAAGCTCGAACTTTTAATTGGAATATTTATTGGGAATATTATTGTATCTATAGACGAATTCTGTTAATTTGCGACCTACCAATTATAATATAAATGCAACCCCAATTCATTAAATTGTTTGAAATTTTGTACCGTGGTGTTTTAGTGAAGACCCACTATTCTTTTCTTTCGAAAGACACTAATTACCATCATCTGCAATTATTAGAGCTAATTAAGCGTAATTTGCAACCTTTAAGTAACCGCGCCACAAAATGCTGTCGCTAAAATACAACTTCTATTGGTGTACGTACATCTGGCGTGGGAGGAGATGGGTGCACGAGGAAGACTCGTCTCTCAAGCTAACCCGAAAACGCACAAAAACCCGTAATATTTGTCTGACAGCCCAAAAGTAGGCAGATGGCGGGGGAAAATCGTTGAGGTAATCCACATCCTTCGTGGACTATGGGAGAAGATTTGTTTCGGTTATAAGTGCAAGGGAAAGCCTTACTTCTCCAATTGGCTTTTGGCACTGGCGTGACTAAAAATATACCAACAAATTTTTAAAAAAAAAATTTAAGTGTGTTTGGGAAGAGAAAAAATTTGTTGAAGAAAAATTTTTAGTATAAAAGTTTTTAAAATGTAAAAAAAATGATGTGATATAAATATATAATATAGGTAATTATAAGAAGTAAAGATAATAAAGTTAAAACAAATATGTTGGATATATAAATAGTTATGTAGAAATGACTGAAAAATAGGATAATTATATATGAAGAAGTAAAGAAATAATTTTAAAAATATGATTGTCGTGGATAGTGAAAAATTTTAATTTGAAAAGCTTTTTGTGGTAAGAACACCCATTGTTAATTAATAGAACTCTTTCAAAAGCATTACAGTAAAAAGTTATGCATGATGAATTAATGATCATATAAAATGGTCTCCAATTGTCCGTTTTCTTGAAATGAGTTAAGCTGTCGTTATACTTGTTAATGTCTCCCATTCTTGGAAGCAACAAAATGGTGTGAAGAAGCAAAAGCTGGTGGTGTGATGTGAAGGGAGAAGAACTCGTCAGCTAAGATAACATTGCATTCCAATTCCATGTGCATGACAAAGACGTCTAAAATGGGATCGCTGAGCCAGGCCAAGAAACTAATAAATTAATACATTCACGATCACCTGCATTCGCTTGTTGCAATACAAGGAAACAAACCAAACCCAAAATTTCTCTTCCAAAAAAAAAAAATCAAGAAAAATTCAATATTGGAAATAGAAAAGTACGCACTGTCAAACTCAATGAGCGATAGTCATTTATGTCGGCATAGCTAACAATTGCGTAATCAGTTCATGTAGCCCGATCCAATCCAAACGTTTGAATTACTTTTTTGAATTTTTTACTTGTTTGGCACCAAGATGTGGCTCATGTATTATATATAGATATATAATTTTATAATTTTGGAGAATGTTTACATTTATTATTGAATATCGAAAATAAAAAGAATCAACTGTTCAATCATTGAGCAGTTGAATTTTTATTTTTCCATATTCAAAACTAAATATTAAATATTATCCAAAATTTATAAAATTGTATATATTCCCATTTGTTAGTATTTTAGAGGGTAGGGAATCATTTTGTCCCACGATTGGGAGATGTTGTTTCATCCAAATCTACGATGTGTGCAATTGACTCATCCAAAATATGTATTATCAATATAATAAAATTGTTTAGGTCATCTCAATTTTAAAAATGTTAGTTAAACATCTAAATCATCTAGAATATTCTTTTTACAGGTGCATAAATAATTCTACAAATTACTTTCATTTTTTAATCCATCTAGGTATTTTCATAGTTTATATATAATAGGCTTTGCTTAGACAAAAATCCTCTTTTATGTACCTTACTTTATTTTTTTAATTTGAATAAAAATAACCTGTAGAGTTTGGACTCAAAATCGAAATCTCGTGCGCACACAAACAAATAATAAACCATTCGATTATGTCTTTGGTAACAGTTCCTTCATTTTTAATCTACCGATGCTAATTGATGAAAAATTCACTTCACATATTGGTATTATTTTATTTCATTTATCTAATATCATTATACATGGATTTCATCTATATAAATAGGTAAACTCAATATATTAAAATAATTTAAAACTAAATATTAATTTTAAAGTGGTATTTTCAACTTCTAAATTATCTAAAATATTACTATTATGTGAATAAATAATTAGTATTATTCCATCCTTATACCTATGTAGATGAATCTAAGCATTTCTTCTATTTTACAAAAATCATTTGTTTAGCTGGAAAATTCAATTCAATTCAAATCAAACATGTGCATGCCTCATTTGATAAATATATAAAATCAATGTATACAAATTATTTAATTATATATCAATTTCAAATATTTTAATTCAAAATATGAAATGTTGTTCCTTTATGGATGGTCTATTTTATAAAATATTATAACTTTTTTAAATTTTTGCAAATATATCTACAAAGTTATACCAATATTGCATTTGTACCCTTATGTTTGTCAATATTGCAAATATACTCACAAAATTTGTATGAAATTGTGTGTACCCATTCTGTTATGATGTCATTGGAATTTTCTGTAAAATGATGATAATATCCTTTAAGTCAAATGATACACGTGCAATTTTTCAAATACTCTGGACATATTTGCTATTTTATTATTTTATATGTTTTTATATATATTATTAATTTAATTTTTTTTCAAATATGCTTATAACATATATAAAAATTTTAACGACGTCCTAACGAAAATGAAACATTTGTAATTTCAAGCAAACTTAGAAACATAAATGTAATATTGATCAAATGTTATGGACATATTCGCAAAAATATTAGCAAACTTAGAAACTTTGTGAGCATATCTATAATATTGGCAAACTTAGAAATATAAATGTAATATTGATCAAATGTTATGGACATATTTGCAAAAATTCCAAACATCTTATTGTAGCACCCACCGCGAGCGCTATGATGGGCTCGGAATGGTTTCTTCTCGCCTTAAAAATCTGGGTCGTGCCGGATGGGTTTTCAACACCTCCGAGACAGCAGCACGGGCTTAGTTTCCTTGCATTCACGTGGAATAAAACGCATTATGATTCATGGTTTTTAGATAAATTTATCATATGGGTGTTTTCTTGTGGATTCGGCAGCTAACGGCTAAGACGGGGCTTTCCGTACACGGATCAAGTCACAAATCCGGCAACATAACGGCAGCGTATTATGCTGAAATCCGTGGACCCGCGCGCACCCGCCTTGTCGGGGCATGAACTCAAATAAGTACGCAAAAATAAAGAAAATGGAGTTGTCACTGATCTTTGAAGGGAGATCAGTCCCTGTTTTCAATGAAATAAGACACTAATCATACAGAGTTCGGGTTCCGGCCTTTGGATTGAAGCAAATATGGCAAAATCTGTCAACCCGAGGCGGTTTGCATAGGCGTGAAAAGCGGAAAATGAAAGATTTGAGAGAATGGAAAGGGAAAAGTGGGAGAGAGGCGTGGAGCTTGAGGAGCGGAAAACCGAGACGCCAGGACTATGCTGCAGACTCTCGTCCTCCCTTCTGAGATGCCTCTCCAAGTGTGTCTTGAGGAGGAGGGGTGCACCTCCTTTTATAAGTGAGAGCATGGGCCTTGGGCCGCTTGAGATATTGAACTTGGTCCATAGGCTTGAGCTTGATGGACTTCTTCCATAATGGATTGGAACTTAGTGGGCTAGAGCTCGGCTAAACTAATTGTTTTAGGTGGGCCATTGTGGAGGCCTAATGAGTTGTTGTAAAGAAGCCTGCTTTTGAGATTTGATGGGCTGGATCTGGTTGGCTGCATTGTAAAGCCCATTTAGTGGCTTGTTGGAGCTTTGCTTTTGTAGACCGTCTGATTGTTGAAGAGCCTGCTTTTGAGGCTTGTTAAAGCTTTGCTCCTACGGGCTGAGATTGGAAGAGTCCGCTTAGTGGTGGGCTTGACTTGCTTAATTTTTTTTTGCTTTGATTTTGCTTGGACTTGGATCTCTTTCCAATTTATCCATCTTTGGGCCCAAGGGTGGGACGTCAACACTTATAAGTGAAATCTGATCAAGCGATCCAGAGATCACTAAACCTCGGTGCGCTGGATGATCAAGAGCTGTTCAAAACGGGCGGGACGGGGGATTCGACGCAGGAGTCGACGCTAGGGATTTTGCGGATGCCTCCCTTTCAGAAGTGTCAGTCAGAATTTTGATATTTACAAAATAGTCATCCTCACTTCAAAATTCCCATCCTCGTCATTCGTACAAATTTCATTTTCGAAAATTTTGGATCTTACAGGTTTCCATGTCATCTAAGGACTAAATCTGAGTGATTTAACCTAAGAACTTTTTATTCTCTTTAAGACATTCTGAAATGGTGGCGGTGTCATTTTCGACATTTGCAGCAGATTCCTCAGCCCTCACAACCAATTAGGGGAAATACCAGAACATATTTTCAGATTTGCTGCAAATACAAAGCGTGGAAAGTTACATGCATAAGCGCATCTGATCTTAATATAAATCGACAAAATAAAATTACAATACATTAAGCATAATCGCATCCAATCAAGTATAAATCAACGAAATAAAATTACAGTACATTCAACTTCAAAATTACTTAGCAAAATGATCTCATTTCAAACCGTCTAAAAACATAAATTTTGTTTTTTCAATTTTTTTTGGCAAAACGGTTTATTTAATTATCTTTAATCTAAAAGCTAATTTTTTACCAATTTTCAAGATGTACATGTATTTATTTAGAATGTTAAAATATAACTAAAATGCTCCTATGTTTAAAAATCCAAAAATGTAAAACTTTTATCAGAAAAGTTTTGTACGTAAGAATTGTTAAATTAATAAAAATATATAATATGATAAAAATAATAATAATAAATAAAGAGTATAGAAGAGTGAAATCAAGTAGGATTAACTCTAATTAAAATAAACACAACTCTTAACCCACCTTATAATTACATAAGTACTTCTCAATTTATGACTTATAAAATAATAAATAATCTTATTTCAAATCAATTCTTATGTATTATTATGTGCTAATATTAAATTATTTATTAATAATTTATTAGTATAGATTATTTCTAATCAATTCTTACATATTGTGTTAATATAAAATTATTTATTAATAATTTATTATATTGTATACTAATATATAAAATCAAGTTGGGTTGGGTTAGCAATCATTTAATGCAAACCAACCCATTTTGAAATCAAATTATATAACTTAACTTTTCTTCAAAATGCCTAATCTTTTTTTCAATGTCCAACCTAACTCTATTATATATCAAGTTAAATTAGTCAAATTTAGGTTGAACCCAACCCAAATTACACAAACATAACAAAGCTAAAATAAATTACTTAATTACATTAAATAATTATGTAAAAATAATTGAAAAGAAAAATAATTCGTACAAGAAAATATTAAAAAAATTATATATATATATAGATAATAAAAAAAATTTACTTGATGCCAAACCACCTCTAAAAAATTTTACTCATAGACTAACTCTTCCTAAATATAAACACAAAATTAATAAAAAATAATTTAAAGATTAAACAAAACTAAAATAATAATTTTCAAAAAAAAAAATCTACTAGTCAAAAACGATCAAGCCTCGATTACTAATTCGAAATCTAAAGATTCTAAATTGCATATAAATTCATTAGCATGTAAAAGAAAGGTAATGATGAGTAATGATCAAATCCTAGTACCCATAATCCACAAACAGTCATACAATTTTTAAAAAAAGAAAAAAAAAAAGCCCAACCCAAAACTTCTACTGAAATGAATTTGAACACCATAATTAAAAAATAAATTAAAACAAAAATGAATGGCTTAAATTATGATGTAATCATTGAAAGGGGTCCGATACGAGCGACACACTAAAGCTTTCAGTATATTCAGACTTTCAGTAGCACAGACGAAGCCGCGTGCGTCTACACGAGAGAGAGAGAGAGAGAGAGAGAGAGAGAGAGTCCAACGGGGCTGAAATACATGAAGGTAAATTTCCTAAAACATCCAAGTTTTGACTTTATGAAATTAAATCTCCCACACAATTGTTCATTTAACCAAAAACAACCTAAACTGTAAGAACAATGTACGCACTACTGAGTTTTAGATCAGCTATACAAAAATAGATGTCTACTACTGAGAGAGACCATTATGCTATCAAGACCAAGCAAATTATGCACGTTCACCACGGATACGCCTGGCAAGTTGGATATCTTTGGGCATGATAGTCACCCTCTTTGCATGAATGGCACAAAGGTTTGTATCCTCGAACAGTCCAACCAAGTATGCCTCAGCAGCCTCCTGTAGCGCAAGAACTGCATGGCTCTGGAACCTCAAATCAGTCTGCATCATGCCAAAAGCAACAAATGATCAGCACAGACATGGACACTTGGACAGAAAACCAAAATCCTTAAAATTTCATTATTTTCAATTTTAACCTTGAAGTCCTGAGCAATTTCACGAACAAGACGCTGAAAGGGAAGCTTCCGGATCAGCAGTTCAGTACTCTTCTGATATTTTCGAATTTCTCTGTCCACAAAAGGAATCAATCATGTCACTCTCAAAATGATGACAACAAATTATAAATCTGAGAATAGACTGCGCGTTTAGTGAAAGTGAGAAGCCTACCTCAGGGCAACAGTTCCAGGGCGATAACGGTGAGGCTTCTTAACTCCACCGGTTGTAGGAGCAGATTTCCTTGCAGCCTGATGGACGAAACAACAGTCAAAAGATAAAAGAATTAGAAAACAAAAACAGGAAAATATATCCCAAAAAAACTGGCCACCTCTGGGGGCCTCTTGACCGCACCACAAGCTAAAATCCAATGCTTCTAGGTACGATGTGCAGGTGCATCTTCTAAACACACACAAACAGAACAGCCTAATAACATTCTCTGTTCATTAATATATTCCTGAGTCTGAATGATACATTATTCTCTCTTAACAATCGAAATAATCCCAAGAAACAAGCATTCTCAATGTCCAATCTACAACCACGCATCAAATTATACAGTCAGCCACTCAGCCCACCAAGGAACATAACATGCTTACTCTTGCTAAATTTAAAGGGGGCTGAATGAAAAATAACAATCTCTATCCATTAATATATTCCTTGATCAGAATGATAAGTTATTTTCACTCAACAATCCAAATAGTCTCAATAAACTAGCACTCTCAATGTACAATCTAAAAATGCCAGCTGATGAGCTGACCCTACACAGCCAATCACACAGCTGTATCGGATCAACACATATTTTCCTTTAAAATATTACACATTGCAAGATGCCACTTAGATTCTAAACTCATCAACATTAGATTTTATGAATTGTTTCTAAAACATCACAAAAACATACATATATAAGTCAAATTTTCAAAAAAAAAAAATTCAAAAACCTATTTTGGTAAAGCCTGCAAATATATTTTCAAAATTAAATAAAAGGGACTGACACAAAAGCAGCATGGCCGCATACAGTTGATCAGCCTCCAATTTTAATTTGAAAGTTTCTTGTATTTCTCAAAACTACAACTCTTATACTGCAGCCACCCATATTGTGGATGCTAACAGGCAGCCAAAGTAAATATTCTTATCTTTATTATTTTTTTAGAAATGTATGATCTCCATCTAGATCTTACTATCTGTGATGCATGCATCTGTGGCCAATTTATTGATTTTTGACAAAACAAAATAAAATGTCAAACAAATTCAAAAAAAAATACAAAATTTTATAAGAAAAAAGATCCAAAAAAAAAAAAAACCCCGCACATTTATAAAACACAAAAAATATATATGTACATATATTTTTCAAGTACCCCTATTGTGCCTGCATAAGATTAGCACACCTTCTCACATACATGGTCAAGCTATTAATTATCATTGCTCACAAAAAACACACTGCTGATTCACAAATAGTGCCAGCTCTCACTAAATATCAGCCTTTTTTTCAAGACCACGCGACAACCAATTTACTACTATTACTGTTGTACATGCTACACAATGCAAGCACCATCTTGCTAATCAGTCTGTCTACTTTCTATTCAGGTGATATCATTCAACCATTCCACCTCTATCTCTTTCTCAGTAGCATTAATGATATGCCAATTACACACATTTTGCCAAACTGTAGCATACAGGCATTTAATTTTCCTCTTCCCCAAGCCTTAAGAGGTAAACATAATTAATACAAACCACAACCCAAAAAAAAATCCAGTATACAAGGCTAAAATTCAAAAAACAAAAAAAAAATGCTAACTCTAACCAAATCAAGCACCCATCCCGCTTCAAGTAAGCATGCAGTCACCCCCAAAAATCTCACCTGTTTTTATCAACTTGTACCCTTTCGAACACATTATGCTTGTCTACAGTTATTATCTCCCTAGACTTTTTTTACCCCCAACACACACCATTTGTCTTTCATCATGCTTACCAGCAAGCATCCATATAAGCATTCACATTGCTCTTAAACAAATAGCTGAATATTTAAATAATATGAACAACAGGAATACAAAAGACAAAGAGACACTACCATCCTTACCACCAGATAAATAAGGGATCCCACCAAGACAATTATTAAATCCAAACCACCCAACACATTTAACGTATCATATTGGATTAAGAAACAAAAGATTTTCCCCATACAAAATTTAAACCATCATACAATATATACAGATCTACTAAAACGATTAGTACAACTTTGATGAGCACATAGGTATATTTCTGGAATGATTTTTCTTTACACAATACATAAAACACTATGGGTGTGTTTGTTTAGGACATAAACATGTCAACCAAAACTTTTTAATTTAAAACTTTTCACTCTCCATAACTACTTTATTTTTTAATTATTTTTCACATATTCCTATACAAACTACCCTACTTTTCAATCATTTCTACACAACTATCTATACAACTAACCTATCTATTTTAACTTTATCCTCTTTACTTCTCATCATTACTCCTATTATATCACATCATTTTCTATCAATGTGACAACTTCTATCTCAAAAACTTTTCATCAAAAATTTTACCCCCAACCAAACACACCCTCAACCAAACACACCCTATAGCTATAGCAAGATAAACAATTTAAATTTCACAAAATCACTTCATTGTGTCAACATTTCCACTTTTAAGGACATAAGAAATGTTACTGTTGAGTCACTTCCCAAAAAATAATTTACCTTACATATTTTTATGCATCAAGAACAAATCCAAGGTAACTAAGCCATCACGGTTGAAAATTCAAAAGAACATCTTGCTTCCATTCCTCAAAGAATCAATTTCAGCATTCAATGCTAATGTCCTCCGAAACTCCCAAAAGAACATCTTGCCTCCATTCCACAAATAATCAATTTCCAGCATTCAATGCTAATGTCTACAAATCTCCTACTACGATGACGATTACATCCAACCATCATTTTCATGCATGATTTGACCAGATCTTATAGAACCAATACCTCGAAATCACCGCCATCACATACACACCCACGTGCTAATTAAACGGACGGAGGATTTGCTAATCCAACTAATTCAACCGACCTTTCAAAATCGTAACAAAAACAGCAAGCGACCACGTCAATTATCAATACAAAGCCAGTTAATCCTATCTAACATTCTAAGCTGTATAATTAGAAGGGGGGCAAACAACAGAAGAACCGATATTCAAATCCCTCATCTAAAGCCTCAGAAAATCAAATCTTCCAACTGAACAGGAAACTTGTAAATCCAAAAGAAAACAACAGACCTAGAAACTACCGAGAAACTCTCTTGCCTTAAAATCTCGGAAACCGAAAGGAAAAAACCGCGTGAAAAACCAAATCGCGAAAAGTCAGCAACTTTCTCAACAATTGCAAGCATCACCTGACGTAGGTAAACCGAAAGGGCTAGAGAAGGGGTAAAAGAATACCTTTGTGGCAAGTTGTTTCCTGGGAGCTTTACCTCCCGTGGATTTGCGAGCGGTTTGCTTCGTACGAGCCATCTGCTGTTGCGATTTCAGAAAGAGATCATACGTCAACCAGCGGAAAACCCCAAAACGATGGACATATCGAACGAAGAGACAAAGGAGTATGAGAGCATACCTTAGAGGACGCGGGGCTAGGGCTTTGGGAACGAGAGGAGGACGAAGGCAGAAGAAAAGCGCGGGCCTTTGCTGACAAAACAGAATCCCTTGTGTTTTCGGGCTTTTATATACGGGAAGCGGGGGAATTTCGCAACGGGTTTTTTGAATAAAACGGCGATCCGCGTGCTTTTCGCTGATTGGCCGACGCTTGAGTGCACGGATCCTGCGTTAGGTTTGCGCAATTGTGCTTTCTCTGTGAGGCGGCAAAAGGCCTGGAGAAATTGGCAGCTTTGTCCTTTTGCACGTTTGACTCCAACGCGGAGTCACGTGCCACTTCGGTTTCGTGGAATCAAAGTCGGTTATAATCGAGTGCCGATCGGGTCGTCTCGTACCGGGTTGAGTCAAGCCAGCGCCTTCTTTAACTGCCATTTGGAAAACGAGTTAAATTGAATCCCAGTTAGCATCGGGTCAGCAATTCTTGTCCAATATTAGGATGAGCGAAAATACAATTTTTTACACTTGTCTGACTGAGGGCTCCGCAACCTCCCAGTTCTTTTAGATGTTGACAGTTGATGTAGAATTTAATATAATATTTATTATATTTTATATTAGTTATTATTTAATATTATTTATTTAGCTAAGAGACTAAATTTTATCCAATCAACTATGTGTATAGATCGCATTTACTCAATAATATATATATAGTCTCGTCAAATTATAAAAAGTGTTTGAATTCATTCATATATCTATTAGAATATAATAATATTTTATATAATTATTTATCATATAATAGTGTTATTCTAAATGGTTTGTATGTTAAAAATATTATTTTAAAATCAATATTTAATATTAAACCATTCCACCGCATTGATTTTACATATGTATAATTGGAATTCATATAAAAAAATACAAGAGAAAATTAAAAAGTTTATTGATAATATAGATAATGCTAAATATAATAAATTGAATAGATTTTCTATCAACCATTAATATATTAAAAATAAATTGGCACATGCCATCAAGATTTCACCCACCTGTTGTCTTCTTTTCAAATGAGAATTATTCAAATATCCTAACAGGTGTTCCAACTTTTATATTTTTAGCATGTGTCCATGTGTTTCATAACAACAAGTTTGCTCAACTTTAAATCTAATTATAACAAACTTATATATTCAGGATGATTACTAATATATCACAATAAGTCCAACCAAATTGTAATTGACTATAAATAAAGTAATAAGTTTTTTGGATAAAATGAAAGAGAAGAACATATATTTTTGTTTTTTAATATGGTTATTTGCATTTGGACTAATAACGATTGAGGTAAATTGCATTTATACTTTTGGTGTGAATTTTAAATTTTTTTTTTGATGTCTTATATATTACAACCCTTTCATTTCACATGTATTTTTTCTCTCACATGCATTTTTCTCATTGTTTTTGCTCAAACATAAAGTAAACCACATTTCTACAACGCTCCTCAAGATGGGAGATCATGCTCCCCATACCCGGATCGAAACCGGGACGTCCTGGCATACTACCAGAGATGAGCACCAACTGCACTACGGCGTTGGGCTCGTGAAATTTAATTTTTCAATATCAATGATTTTCTAAGATAATGATTTTTGTATGGTTATGTTAGGACTTCAGTCCTATGCTCCTGGGAGCATGCAATGCTGCATGCTCCCGGGCGCATACACATTTTTTTTTGAAATTTTTTTCATAAAATTGTTAGCCTAAGTGTATTTAACTTATGTATCAATTTTTACCATTTTTGAAGATTTTTAGATTTTATTTTTTATTTTTGAAAATCAGTGGCATTTTAGTAATTTAAAATTACCTAAAATGCCACTGATTTTCAAAAATAAAAAATAAATATCTAAAATACTCCAAAAATGGTAAAAAAAAATTCACGGATTAAATTCACTTGTGCTAACAATTTTATGAAAAAAATTTCAAAAAAAAATAAAAATAAATATGTGTATGCGCCCGAGAGCATGTAGCACTGCATGCTCCCGGGAGCATAGGACTAAAGTCCGTTATGTTAGGGTTGAGATGAAGTTTAAAATATGATAGATTTAGGTTTTAAAAATAGAATCAAGTTATAGCTATGGTGCCTTGTCAGCCGTTATCTGTTATAACCAGTGTTGTCGGAACCGAACTAGTGATCGAACTGGTTAAGTGACTAGTTTGGTTCGAATCAGTTTAACCGATTTGAACCGGTAACTACATTATTGCATATTTACGATGTAATAAATATTAAAAATTTAAACTATATTAATAAATATTTATATTTTCCTTATAAAATAAACTAAAATTAGAATATATCCTTTTAATGGTTAGAATATGCAATAAATCAAAAAAGTTCAAATATACATTACCTATAAATAGATATAACATCAAAATTAATATTGTTCACTAATCCAAAAGAAAATGTAATATTCTATTAATCTTAGTTTTTTATAATTTATTTTTGTGCTTTCATTAATTGCCCATTTTCAAACATATCTAATATAATAAGAAATAAAAAATAGTTGTAAAATGATTAAATCATTTTTACTAATAAAATCACATAAAAAAGTTCAAGTATTCAACTAATTTTTTAAAAAACTTTGCTCAATTGTATAAAAGAATTTTTGAATAAAAACAACTCATAGTCCAAATTCTAATTATTTGCTTGAATAGCAGTGCATAGAATGCAATGAAAAAATGTCTTATGGTAAAATATAATAATTAAATTATATTATAAACTTACAATAGATAAAGTTTATAACTTAATGACGAAGAGTAAATATGCATAGAATATTTAGTTATATATTAATAAATATAAATATTTATAACTCCTAACAGAATACATTAAAATTGGAATATGCAACTTAGTATTTTATGTTTAAATTTAATAGTGTATTATAATATATATAAGGTTGTGAACAAATGCAGTGATAAAAAAAATTTTGAATTACTGTTAAAAGACGTTTGTGAACTTTCTTGTGCATTTTGGATAAAAACAACTAATCAATGCCAAGCAATGCCATAAATGCTGAACCAACTATAATCGAACTGCAAAAGCTACCGGTTCCCGGTCCGGCTATAATCGAACTGCAAAAGCTATCGATTCCCGGTCGGTCCGGTCTGGTTTTGATAACAGTGGTTTGAAAAAGAAATTAAAAAATTTTTCAAATAATATCGAATTTTATCCTTTTAAATTCGCTTATATATCTTTTATAAAATTTACAAAATAAAAAATTTTGTTTGTCTCACACTCCCTCTCGTATGAAAACTCGATAAATTTTTTTAAAAAATATAAAATAATATAAAAATAGTAAATTTAGGAGGTTTTTATTTATATAAAAATATTTCAAATTAAAACTTTTTACTCTTCACAAGTACCATATTTTTTAATTATTATTTTTTACTTATTCTCATACAACTATTATATTTTTTAATTATTTATACAAAATTACTGATACATATAACTTATATATTTTAACTTTATTATCTATACTTTTCATCATTATCCCTATTATATTACATCATTTTCTCTCATTTCAATAAACTTTTACAACAATAAATATATAAATATAAAATGGACGACATTGTTACTCGTCTAAATACGCATTTTATGAAGACTACAATCTACTTCCGTAAGAACATTGAGAGGAAGATAAGACAAATAATAAATGAGCTTCTTAATGTCGTGGGCAATTGAAACATGCAGACCCATAAGAGTGATATTGGGTCATATATTTAATACAATTTTTCAATATCAATTATACATTTATGGAAAAATTAATTGTTATAATTTCATTAAAAAATTCAAAATTCACTTCTACTAGACATATTCTCATTATTACATCAAAGGCACAAATAAAAAATACTTGTCCGCTATTCGCAACACATGTCTTTAAATAATTTTGAATAAAATAAATAACTGGTCTTAAAAAAATCTTCGAGCAAGTAAATCTCTAGTGTCCCACTTGATTTGGTACACCTATAAAAACAATGAGTTAGTCCTAACATGACTAGCAAATAGAAAATTATTTAAAAATAGATAATGACTCAAATAAGACTTAATTAAATGATAAAAAATATTCATTTAATTTTATAACTTAAAAAGTTAGCCTCAAATGCAAAATTAAACTCTTTCATCGAGTCTAGAAGCATCTAAACATAAAAATTTAATATGCGATCATTCAAATCAGAGTTAGAATAAGCAAATTATAAGCAAAAGAAAAATAGATGGTCCATTTTAAGCTACATCATCTCCGTTTTTTTCTATAGATGGACCCCAGCTTGGGTCTCTCTTATCCCATACCACTGTAATGAGCTGCACGTCAATTTCATTCCGAACTTAATCTATCTGGACATTAAAAGCCTATAAGGCATTAGTTGTCATAAGCAACAAAATAACATGGTTGCTAAAAAAATAAAAAATTGGTATCTGATAAAAATTCTGTCATTGCTTTCCATGTCAAGGATGTTGATCCAACATCCATAAAAATATGCATATATTCTAACAAAGGTGCAACCCGCCCGGAAAAATACCCCTATATAAGGATTCTAAAACCATCCCAAACTCCTCTATGAGCAGACACAGTCCGTGCGTATAAGTATTTATGTACTCATCTCACATGCAATAAAATATTTATATATTTATTTCACATTGGCTATCAATTATTACTATAAATCAATATATAAATATATTAATTTAATTGCCGCATTTTAATACCACATAAAAAAATTTTAGTATAAAATTATATAATTTTATATTTTGCAATTCTATAAACATATAAAATTACTTATTATAGTTACTTTACCTAAATATATCATTCACATATTATACAATTGTTGTATAATTAATCAAACCATTTACTATACCAAAAATAATAACCAAGGCATACCATAATAAATTTTGAACCAAAAATTAATTCCCAAATAAAAATCTACTTGCCTCCAAATTTCTCTCGTAACTTACTCTTTTCTCTAGCAACTATAGCTTCCTCAAACCTTTCCTATGGATATCTAAATACATTAACTCCCCAACCTTTTTTATAAAAAGTTTCCCTAGGTCTCATAAAATTCTAGAGAAGAAATAACTTGACCTTTAAGATCGTTGGCTCACCTGTATGTAGGGGTGTAAATCGGGTCGGGTTGACTCGGGTTGGCACAAATACAACCCTAACCCACCTTGTAAAATCACAACCCAACCCTACTTTCAACCCTACTTTTCACATCTGTGAGGACCAGGTATTTTTATTCTATTTTTATTATAACTTTTCTCTATTTATGAGGTAACTTATGAACATGCTAGTAAGAATTTTACGATATTAATGGATACATAACATACATGGACACGACATTTAGGAGATGTATAGTGCATATGTGCATGTATGATTAGCGTTCCATTGATGGGCACTATGACTATTGTTTCCCTCGCAGAGTAGGTACGGGGTTCGACCTGCCCGGTCAGGTCGCGGGGGTGCAGGGGGCAGCGCCCCTGAAGAAAATTTTAATTATTAAGTCGTAGGAGAGGGGAATTAAATTACTAATTGCGACTGGACCCGACCCGAGCCCCGACCCGACTCAATGGATTCTATTAACATAAGCGGCCCGAGCTCTAGGGTTTATTTCCCATTTCGCGCCCGACCGCGTTCTCTTCTCCTTCTCTTCTGGTTCTTCGTTCCTCTTCTACTTTCTCTTCCACTCAGTTCGAACCACCCGTGATCGCTTGAGGGGAACTATACCAACTACCTTGAAGGTCATAGATCCGAGTTCAGGAAGCTCCAAAGCTCCGAATTTCTGCAGTCTACATCTAGGGTCGCTGTCTTGGGAGGGATCACGGTCAAGGTAAGTGGATGTCGCCCCTTCTCGATTTAGTGATGAAATTTTACGTTAAACGCGATACGAGGCTAGAGGGAATGTATAGCTTCTAACGACTCCATGGTATTAGGCGTAGAGTTCGTAACAGTTAGGGTTCATGGTGAATTTACTTTGAATGCGTGATTTCTATGATGTAAAAGACTTCTTAGCAGTTGTTATATTGTTGAAATGTGACGTGAATTGATTTGCCCCAATCGAGAGTATGAATTGAAGGTTCTTTCATTTCGCACCTATCATGTGTTTGATAAAATGCTTGTGTGACAGATCTATGTGTTGTATCTGAATTGTGTTGATGTTGTATGCGTGGTTTGCGATGTGTATCATTGTCTGTTATGTATGATGCGTTATCTCAAATAGTTGGTTGTAAGGGTTGTTCATGGCCCCTGATTGACATGAGAAGAGGGTTGTTCATGGCCCTTGATGGACATGAGTAGATGATTGGTTGTGTTGGCCAATTTGTGTGTATGGTTATATGTATACGATCTTGGGAGTGGGTATTGGACCCATGTGTATTAGCTTCATCACTGTATGAGTATCCATCATTATGCTTTATTTGCACTTTGTGCTAACCACTATCTACTTACTGAGTCTATTTAGACTCATATCATTGTTATTGTGCTTTTAGATCGCAGGTCAGAAGGGGAACTTAAGGATGGGACAAGTTGAAGATCAAACATGAGAGACCCTAGCACAATATGTTGATTTCAGTTCTTTTAGACTTGTGCTCTTTTGATAATCATATATGTAGACAATTACTTAGGCGGATTCGCTTTGACAACTATAATGTATTTGGTATTTCAGATTGGATTATAATCCTTGTTGATGCACATATGCATGACTATTATATCTGTTTGTTGTGTAAGGAAAATATGTAATGATTTCCTTCTATATGAATGTTCTTATTATATGAAAATGCAAGTATATAAATAGGATTGAATGTTACAGATGGAAATGTTATGAATATCAGGTCATCTATTCCATATTACCCCTTGTATGTTATGGGGAGATGCTGCCGAATTTTTCTTAGATTGTGTAGCGCCGTTGATTAGTTATTGAGTATTTTTATGAATGGGGCGTTACAACATCTTAACCCAACCCTATTTCAACCCACCTTAAATCGGTTCGGTTCGGGTTAGAAATCGGGCTAATAGATTAGATTACACATGTTATCAATGCTAATTAAACTTTTGTTCACCTGAATTTGTAAAATAATAAAAATAATGATAATTATAAAAACAATAAGTACCAATAAAAGTTCTACATAGCTCAAAAGTGGAGGATAAGTTTAGTAATTGATTCTCTTTTTCGTTTTTGCATTTTTGAGCAATTGATGTCCTCTGCAAGTCAAAAAGTGAAAGCCAAGTAAAATTATTGCAGAAAATTTTGCAAAATAGAAAAATGAATATTATAGTCTTACTTACCTTCTTAGTTGGCTTCCAATCAAAGCTAAAAATATCTTAAGTTCTCAATTGACCTGTTATGTTATTCTAAATCACCAATGCAAGCAAATATCTAAACAACCTATTTACGATGCAATATAACCAAATAATCCAAACACAATTTCACAACTAATTAACCAAATATATTTTCAAACAAAATAAATTCAAACAACATTTGACAACTAAATAGTCAAACATATTTCCAAACTCCACACAATTTTATTTAAATATCTAAGCAATATGAATAAAATACACTCTCATAAATATATGCAAATACATATCTTTATGAAATCGGGTCGGGTTGACCGACCCCTAACCCAACCCAACCCAATTTTAAAATCGGGTCGGGTTGAACCCAAATTTTAAAAACCAAATTTCCAAAACCTCAACCCAACCATGGTATAAATCGGTTCGGGTTGATGCGGGCTCGGGTTGAACCCAACCCTATTTACACCCCTACCTGTATGTCAACTAAGATACACAAATTGCTTACATAATGTCTAAAAATAAAAAATATATAACCTGAACCTAATAATAATTGGTCAAAATCCATTATTAACCATTTAGCTCAGTTGATCAAAGAGTTAACTCTTGTCACGTAGGATATCTTACGTGGTCATTGACTAATTAACTTAAATTTTTATGTTTTTCAACATTTTACAACAACAAATTATAGTTTACCTCGAACTACCAGCATGGACAAGTTGAAACAAAACAGTGGCATTCCAATCTATCAAAGAGAGCGTGGAAGAAGATCCATGGATGAAAATTTAGATTGTTATCATATGAGGGGAAAGAAATTCTATTGAAAGCAGTTGCTTAAGCCACCTAAATTGTGTAATGAATCTCTTCCTCCTCCCGCAAAAGTTGTGTAATGTTCTGAATGCACAGTACAATGGATTTTGGTGGGGGAAGGAAGAAAAAAGGAAGATAAACTGGACTCTCAACTTTCAATTTGGCGTGGCAGATTGCGACAAAGGTGAACCCCTTATGCTATGAATTTCTCAAAGCTCGTTATTTCCCTTCAAGCGACCGTTGGACATGCATAACCCCAACTAGCAGCTCATATATATGGAACAGCATCATTAAGGCCACAAAGCTAATCGTTGTGGGCCATAAATGGAGGGTCGGTTCAGGAATAAAATTAAGTTTCTTAGCCCCAATGGAAAATGACATAATCGTTAAGTCTGGGCCTCTCCCTTGGAACATACCGGACGACATCAAAGTGGTTGGTTTTATTAATGAGAACTAGAGAACATAGAAGCGAGAGATGATTTTGCAGACATCAAACGAGGATGGATGGTGCAAAATCAAACACGTTCCCCTTCCAAGGCAGGAAGAGGAAGGTAAGGTCTACTGGGAGCTAGAACCAGATGAAAAATTCACAATAAAATTAGCATATAAGCTAGCTCACCAATGTAAGATGGAGAATGAGGGGTTGTTAGTAGATGGTAGCACAAGAGACGGAGGCCACAATTTAAAATTAGTATGGAAAACTAATGTGTCTCTTCACCAAATCACTCCCATAAAAATGAAACCTCATGGGAAGGGGCATTACCAATTTACCATTAACCAAATGTGTCCATTTTGCAAGAATCAATCGAAGGATGAAGACCACCTCTTCTGGAGATGTTATGTTTTCAACTCCTTACTTATAGACATGATCCCTGGTTTGAGCAGGATGTCAAACAACAACATCAATAGAGTGGTGGATATTCTCACGCTGCTATCATCAAGAGGAGATGTCTAAGCGTTGACATTGTTTTTGGCAACGAGGTGGAGATTTTAGTTCATTCAAAACAAGTTGTTGATGGAACCAGACTTTAACACGGCAGTTAGGAACCATCTCTGGCTGAACATAGCAGAATGGAGCAAGGCATACCTAAAGCAAATGCTATTTGCTAATCTAATGAGAAACAAGACTATGGGCTAGAAACAAGGGAATCCAAAGCGTTGGGATGGAAAGCGATTCCTAGATCTCGATATCCTCACTATCGGAGGGTGGGGCTATTCTCTCAAATTTGAAACACATGATAAAGGAGATTAGGGGTATGTTTGGCAATGGTTAAAAAAATGTCAAGTTAAAACTTTTCAATCTAAAACTTTTCACTCTTCACAAATATCATATTTTTAAATTATTTTTTTCATATTTTTCTATATAACTATCCTACTTTTCAATCATTTTTACACAACTACCCACACAACTAGCATATCTATTTTAACCTTATCATTTTTACTACTCATCATTACCCTTATCATATCACATCAATTGATAATTTTTACTCTTCAAAACTTTTTATCAAAACTTTTACTCATTCCCAAACATACCCTAGATTGGCATAGGCTAATTTTGAAGCATAATCTATTCTCATGTATACAGGGAATGTAATATGGTAGTGTATGGGATTGAGAAGGATGCTCTATGTATAGCCACTTGGCTCACGTTTGGGATACACAACCATTGCCATGCATCTCTGAAATTGTGTACAAGAATTTTCTATCTTCAATGAATTAATTTCCTTGTCTCAAAAAAAGTACTTGTCATATAAGATCATAATTATGATTATATACAACAACTAACGACCTAATGTATTTAATTTAATACATTTTCTCTTTTATTTTACGTGGGCTCACATATATTTAATTCATTTTTCGTCAAAAAGTATATCTAATTCATACGTTAAAATTTACTCTTTTTATTTTTCTATACATTTTTCACAATATTTGAGAAATGCAAAATTACAGCCATCCCAAATGAAAAATGGTAAAAAAAATTATTTCACAAGTTCATAAAATATATATTTAAATTATAAATTTTAGTATATAAACTAAATACATGCAAATTTATATAAAAGTTGCGAAAAATTTAAAATATACAATATACATGGAATTGTTACTTGACAGAACAACGGTCTATTATATTGAATCATATTGAATATATACGAATTATGTTTCTCTGCAAATGTGTTGTATGTATTTTATATTTTTTTAACAGACGAGTTGTTACTCAGCTAGCTGATAACTAGTATATTTATATTTCTTAGCACTCTTTAGTTTTTATTCACTTTTATATGAATTCACATGTATTTAATTCATATATCAAAATTTTAATTTCTATTCTTATTATTTTTAAAAAATTTCAAATAATTTTTTTAAACATTTTTCATATGCATAAAATATGAGATTAATAATTTTTAAAAATTTATATAATGCATAAAAGAATTCAAGATGGTAAATTTTGGTATATTAATTAAATGCACTTTAATCCACATAAAAAGTGAAGAAAAAATATATATTAAAAATATAAAATATATGATGTTGTTACTTGGTCTTATCATAAATTATCGTAATCCTACATATATCATATATAAATTTAATAAAAATAATTTTTGACATAATATAAATACCATTAAGGGAGAGCATAATAGTCAATGGATGTGAAACTCAGGATATTTTGGGACCAATGAATGTAAATTAGAAATTGTACAATGATCAATTACATGCCTTGAGTTTGATGAATGAGATTAGAACAAATGATTAAGCGAGGTGATTAAGTTAATCACCCTTATTCAATTTGGAATAGTGTGCACAAAAAGACAAATATGGTGTAGGAAACGATGAGTTGGCATGTTTATTAAATTTCATTATCCATGTCACTTTGTTAATAATTATTTGGTAAGTTAAGTTATTGCTTGATAAATTCCTAACTTGATGTGTATAAGGTAGATTGTCATAAAATTTGGAGGGTAAACTCATGATAACGTGTCTTACCTAATGAATGGTGTGAATTATGATAATCATGATTAAAATATAGTGATAATAATTAAATTTCATAAAATATTTCAAAATGCTTGTATCTTGGTCTAGGATGATCTTTTTGAGGTGAAATTTTTTACGGTTGGTTAAAACAAGTTTTTTTTATAATATGAATGGATTTGATTAAGTCAAATCTCACTGAAAAATACTAAATCACCTATGGCTAATTACCATTGACTTTTTACTTTAAGAAAGTAGCTTATAATTAATGAAAATTATGACAATTAATGACTCGACGTTGAAGTGTCTTATGGAGGTTAATTATGGCAGATTTTCTTTAAATAAAAATGGTAAAAAAAATCAGCTTAATTATAGCTGCATCTAGATGTGATCAGCAAGGGGAAATGAGACAACAATCAATTGTTGGGATCAAGGCAGATGCATGGTCCAAATTGAGGCAAAAAATGTGATGATTTTGATGATAAGGAGGTAGCAATATGGACAGCTGGTTGGATCAAATTCGGGTAGCAATTAAAGTAAATAAAAATTGTTAAAATTAGTAAATAATAAGTGGCATGATGGGGTTGATTTCAACCATTTATAAAAGGGACAAGGGGCTGCCTATGAGACGTTCTTTGGACAATAACAATTGAGAGAAATTTTTTTTCAGCAAGGGACGTCCAACCAAGGAGGAAGAAAGGAGAAAAAAGAAGAAGAAGAAAATTCAGCAAGGGCAAGGATGTGTGGACAACAACATCACAGGTATGTGGCCTATGCATGCTTTGATTTTCATAATTAAGATGTTTTCCTTGCTCAAGTGATGCCTCACAAATTGGGTTCATTTATGAATATTAAATGGATTATTTATACAGCCCATGATATGTTCAATAAATGTCAAATGAGTAGGAAACTTTACTTTAAGTATTGAGAAAGTGATATGAATGATTTAGGGCTGCATTTAATAAGGTAACCATGCTGAAATTAAATTTAATTTTAGAAATATATATCTTTCATGGACGTTTATTATGTATTATTAGTTGAGTTGTTTTGATGTTTAATTGATATAATTCCAAACTTACATAATGATCCATGGTTGGGTGGAATTATAGGTTAGTAACTTAGTAAATTTTAATCCATTTTAGGTGGAAATGATGCTTGATTTAGTGAGAGTGTCATAGGTAAATTTAAGTGTGAAAAAAAAGTGTGAAAAAAATCACATATAGGGGTATGTGGCTGTTATGGAAGATGAATATGAAAAACAAAATTTTAAACCCATATATGGTGGGGACGTCCAATGATAGGTAAAAAAATTATGTTTTAAACAAATTAGTTTAAGGAACTTCAATTTCTTGGTTGTTACTCTAATTAATACGTAAATGAATGTCTAAATTAAGCAAGATTTGAGGGAAAATTTATGTTTAATTCCAACTTGATTATCATATGATATATGTGTAACTAAAGGATGCAATTAAAGGGGATTGATGGCAAAGGTAATTGTGGTACCTAGAACATTTTGAATCAATAAATGTAACTTAGGTATTCAAGAGTTATTAATGGTATGATTTAAGTGGATGAATTAGATTAGGGCTAATAACAAAGTGAAGTGGTTAAGTTAATCACCTTAGCCGATATGAGTTAATGTGCTTAAAAAAGACAAAATGAAGTATGAAAATGACAATGTGGCATGGTTAAATATACTATCAATTATGATTAAATTGATAATAATGATGGAATAAATTGGGTCGTTACTTGAAAAATTCATAACTTGACGCCCATAAGGTGGATTGACGTGAAATTTGAAAGATAAATACATATTAACGTGCTTTACCACATTAATGGTATGGATTATATTAATCGTGATTGGATTATGGTGATAATAATTTAATTTCATGAATTTTCATGAGATAATTTCAAATGATCATATCTTGGGTGTGTTTGTTAATGGATAAAACTTTTGGAGAAAAGTTGTCGAGAGTAGAAGTTGTCAAATGATGTGATATGATAGAAGTAATGATGAGGAATAAATAGGATAAAGTTGAAATAGATAGGTTAGTTGTATTGGTAGTTGTGTAAAAATGATTGAAAGGTATGGTAGTTTATAGAAAAATATGAATAAATGATTAAAAAATAGGGTAGTTGTGGAGAGTGAAAAGTTTTAGATTGAAAAGTTTTAACTTAACAACTTTTACTTATTACCAAACACACCCCTTATATCAGAATGATTATTTTAGAATGAAAATTGTTATGAACGGCTAAAACAAAGTGCTCTATTATATGGATGAGTTTGATTAAGCTAAATTATATGAGAAATGCTTAATCACAAAAGGACAAAAGTGGTTGACTTGGCTTCAAAAAGGGAGACATGTCATAAATGGAAAAGTCAAAGAGATTAAAGATAATGATGATGTGGATTTTTGTGAAATTTTTGATAATTCAAAAATGTAGAAATTGAGAGAAAAAGATTCAGCAATATCCTATGGGATTAATGTCTCAAGATTTGGCGAAATTTAATTTCACAAAATGCCAAAATAGGCAGCCCATGTGAACGTTATCTTAGGGGGCAAGTATGGGCAGATTTTTGGCAAAGAAAAATTCTATAAAGGCCTACCAAGGGGGTTTCTTGGACAGCAAAAAAAGAAAAAAAAAAGGAGGCAGTAGTTGGACGTTCCAGCAAAGGGAGAGAGAGAGAGAGGAAGGGCAGCTTGATGATTGGTAGGGGGTAATTCCTCTCCCAAAATCTAAGTATGCAGTGATTTATTAACATGTTTCAAGTTTAAAATATACACAATTAAACAGGTTCATTTATAAGTTTTTATTTGGTTATTAATTAGCACAAGCTATCTAACTTATACTCATATGTAGTGAATCTGGAATAAGAAAGTAAAATATGAAAGAAATAGTAAATGAACGAGTTTTAACATAAAAATTTGTATGAGAACTCATAATAAGGTGATTAAGGAATGACCTAATTTTTAGCTTAAAACGATTAGCAGGTTGCAAATTAAAAATTTAAGAATATCAACTTAAATAGTGTCAAACAGGTGTTGGAATCAGTTGCACCAAATACTTTTTAATAATTTTTTTATAAGGAATTTTGAGCTAAAAATTTTATATGACATAGAAGATATCCTAAATATCACTTGATAAAAATAAAAAATTATTTTTGAAGGGTATAAATATGCCTAATAATTAATGTGATTCGACCAGTCTAAAAATTGATGGTGCTGTCTAGCAGAATAAAAATACCAAAATAAATATAAATATTTAATATTTTATAGTGGAATTAATTATTTTGGTTAATTCATATAGTTATTAAGGTATGATATAAATTTCAGATTTAAATTTCTTGATTTGATTATAACAAAAATTAGAGAGATCAGTGTGTTTGATTTCAGCATTATGGACAGATTGAGGAATAAATCAAAATAAATATTAAATTCTATATTTTTAGAATTAAATTTAACTTATAATAGGATATAAATAATTATTATAAGTGATTATGAGAGTTTAACTTATTAGTGGTGGATTTTGAAAGAAATGGATGCTATGGAAGAACAAGTTATACCAATGTGAGAATTGAAAAATGGACACCCAACTTGAAAGGCAAGTGGGTTAAGTAAGTTGATAGAAACCATGTGGGTTGCAAAACTGATAAATCATAAAAATACGAGTTATCATGGTCCATTTTAGACTGTATTTACGCGTTAGTCCAAGAGATTAGGCATAGTTTACATCAATTTAGCTTAATTTTCACTCGCTTTGCATTTTAGGAGCATTATTTAGTTTTTATGCATTTTTAGCATAAATTAGGCATTTTTAGTTTATTTATTTATTTTATTCATTTTTTACAGGAAGGACGGACAGTATGAAGGCATGTGGGCAAGTGGAATGCAGAACGAAACCAAGTCACGAGGCATGTGGATGGCGCCTAGGCGCCACCCTACGTGCCTTTGCCAAAACTCCAACACAATCCAACAAACAAATAGCTTCCAGTGAGTTGGCGCCTAAGTGTCATTTCATCATCATGTAGACAAGTCCAGAAGGGTTTTGAGGTCACACAACATAAGAGCTTCCAGGGAGTTAGCGCCTAGGAGCCAGCTTGGGGCACTCAGGTGCCAATATATGATCACAGGTGTTCTAGGAGAGCTCTGAAGTCATGAAGCATCCAGGGAATTGGCGCCAAGGCATGAATTTCTAGGGTTTCCAAACAAGTCTCCAAGTTATCCAGCACAAAGGGAGTTAGCATCCGTACGCGCAGATTTCTGTACGTGTGCTGCATAATTCGAGAATCTATAAATAGATCCTAGGGGTTTGCACGCCGGGACGACCCAGAGAGAGCCCAGAGTCGGAATTGACAGCCAGAGAAGGACGAAAACTCGATCGAAACGCGGATTGAAGAGAAGATTCAACCCCGTTGGTGGAAACCGCCGAAAAACTAATTTTCTCTTTATCTTTCTATTTTTCTTTCTCTGATTTTCTGGATACTTTCATAATTGATGTAAAGGATTTTATGATCATGTCTTTGAACTAAACTTCTTTAGATGGATAGTTAGGATAAATTGATATCTAATTATATTGTATTAGTTATTTGAAATTCAGGAATGAATATTTGATTTTTCTATATGATTGTGTGTGATTTACATTTACACATGTGGTTTAATATTTTTTACAAGATTAGCTACCTTGTAAGATGATCTAATTACTTGATTTATCATTGGAAAAGAAAAATCTCTGCTATATTCGTGTGTAGGGCATAGGTTTCCTCTTTGTTAAGGGAAGTTGTTTAACGGATAGGAATATACCGTTAAACCTAGTGCAGTCAGTAAACAGGTTATGAACTTATCAATTTCATTTTATTTAATGACATGGGAACATAACAATTAAATAGGGTGTAATTAGCTTTATATAGTGTTGAAAGACATATATAAAGATTATTGAACTTGGGCTAGTAAATCCATGCACAATCCAATGAAAAAAAACCAATGTAATATAATTTAGATTCAAGGATTTCGAGCTATCTATCTGTCATCCCTGATTGTTAACCCGTTTTTAGTATTCCAGTGATTCCATGGACTCCATTTCGATTTCTTATTGCATTTGTTAGCTTTAGTTTAAATTCAAAAAGTCAAAATTTTCTACCCACCGAAAAGCAGTTAAACTAATTAATAATTCCGGTTAAACAATTCCTCGTGGGAACGATACTCTACTCACTCTTTATTACTTGATTCAGCACATATACTTGCGTTAAAGCGAGCATTTTAATTGACACATACACAGCTCGTCAAAAACTATATGATGTGCAAATATATGGAATTGTGATTATGAATGCATTGTCATTCTTATGTATATAGGCAAAGACAAAGAAAAGATTGACGAAGGAAACGAAAGTAAATTCAAGGTAAGCAAGCAACCTTTTTGAAAATATTGATTTCATTTCAAATATTGAAATGATTACAAGTGCTTTATAATGATGCTCTATTAAGCATTTTCAAATGTTATTTTATTGGCATATATTGAAATGATTTGAACTTGCTTTATTAAGATGTTTCAAGATTGCTTACAAGGTAAGCAAACGAACCTTCATGAATGTTGATTTTGTTTTAAGTATTTATATCGATAATTTTAGAATTGCTTACAAAGTAAGCAAATTCAATTCTTGAAAATATGGTTTTAATGAAAAGTCTCAGCATTGCTTTATTGTAAGCAATCTCAATTTTTGAAAGTATGATTTTATTTTTTATTATTGACATGTTTCAAGATGGTTTTGTGTTAAGCAAGTTCTTATAAATGTTATTCAAAAGCATTTTATGATGAGAGAGTTTCAACTCTTTTACAATATGATATTTGAAAATAAACTTCAGGAATTCTATTCCTAAGAAGTTTTCAGAAAAAATGTGATTCTTCATAAAATGGTCTTTGTAAATAAATAGGGCTTTTGAAATAGTCTATTGAAATATTTTTCAGTCTTTGCAAAGACTGAAATACTTTGAAAAATGTCCTGTAATTATGTTTTCAAAAGAGTTTTAAGGATGACTCACTTAATAACTTGATGATATTAAACTATTTGATGACTGTTTTGTTTAAGTGATTTTCAAAAGATAATGCAAATGTTTCTCTACATAAGAGTGACAATGATGGTGTGTGTAATTGCAATAAAATGGAAGCATATGTGTTTGTCTATCCTTTGTTCATGAAAAGCCTGAAAATGAGAATAAAAATGTTTACGAGAAAAACCTGTTCTTTTCAATTATTGAAATATTTCGAAATTGGTTTATCGAGATGATTCTAAAATTGTTTACCAACAAATAATAAATATTCTTGAAAATATTATTTTCTCAAGTATTATAAATGTTTTGTAAAATTGATTTACTAAAATATTTCTAAAATTCTTTAAGTGTGTTCATCATAATATTATTATTTAAAGACGGTTTATGAAAATATTTTATCTTTAAAAATGATTATGCTCAGTTCTCAATTTAAGAAGGGCACAGTCTGAGGACTGCAATGGATTATGTTATATTAAATTTTAACTTGAAAAATGGCACGGTCTGAGGACTGTATTAATTTTATGAAATCATGGTAGCATGACGATGCGAATATAAATGAGTGTGCATGAGGATCATGTACTAAGTCCATGGTAGAGGCAGTTGCATACCAAGGTCAACCTCTAACTATAGCCAAGTCGCTAAGGGAGGAGTTGCGGCCGGCGGCGCCCTCCCTGAAATGAGAGCAGGATCATGGACGCCCGTCTAGCCAGTGGTGCTGTCACATGAATGGATGATCACTTAATAAGCGTCACTTATCAGATGATTAGAGACGTATATGCATCTATTTGGTTTTAAAGCCCAAAATGATAACATGAAAATATTTTAGGACATAAAAATGTCCACACGGATAAAAAAAGTTTAAATGCATATGCGTTTTTTTGAAAGACTCAAAAATTAGAATATGAAAAAAGATTTATACGAAATTATTTGAGAACATACAATTATCCTCATATAAAAAGGTTTACATGCAAATGGTTTAGAACATAAAATTGTCCTTATGAATAAATAGGTTTGTATGAAAATATTTTATGACATAAAATTGTCCTCATGAATAAAGGTTTATGTGAAAATATTTTAGGACATAAGATTGTCCTCGTGAACAAATGTTTATATGAAATTATTTTAGAACATCCAATTGTCCTCATGATTAAATATTTATTTGACAAAGCTTTAGGACATAAATGTCCTCATGAAAGAATATTTTATGAAGGATTTATATGAAATATTTTATAAAGAGTTTAAATGAAAGGTTTCTTCTGGTTGGTAGTTGATCACTTAATAAATATCTCCTACCAAACAGCAAGAAATGCATTTATATGAAAATATGAAATGCATTTATATGAAAATATGAAATGCTTGCTTACCAAGTTATTACTCATACTTTATTTTTTCAAACCTTAGACAGGTACAGGGAAGCTCAAGAGGCAGAGACCCGGAGCATTAAGGAAATGTATGAGATGACATTCATGCGCGCGCTAAATGATTAGCTATGTATATGGAATGGTATGATTGGAGTTTTTAAGGTATGATAACGTACGTGAATGTATTAAAAGTCCTAAGTTCTATGAGAATTGATAGTTAAATGTGCGTATACAAGTACGGGTGTTGAATATTTGATAATGAGTGAATTTTATATGGCTATGACATGACTAGGTTGATAAAACTAAAGATTTAAGAGAACAAGATGAAAATTTTATGAATGATATGTACAGTTGATGACAACTGACAAAGGATGAGTTTATGAAAAAGTATATAAAGAAGGGAACCAAGTAGCATTTTAAAATGCTATGTACAATGAATTACAAATGTATCGTTTCTTACAGGATAAATGAAGTGAAATACAAAGAAATGAAATGATGATGGATAAAAGAATAAAATGAATTTTTTTTGGATGAGATCCAATTAAGAACCTGCCACATGATTAGGGCACAATCATATTTCACATTTACCAATTGATAACGATCTTAGAGTAAGGTTCAGGTTGTAACGCCATGGGTTGAGGGCGCCACAGTAATAGTTGATTATAATATTGAATGTATACTTAGCTAAGATGCAAATATAAAAGAAAAATATAATAAAATAAGAAAGTATAGGGCTTTTTAAGAAAAATTATCAATTTCAAAAAATTTCGGATTGAAGTTAGTAGCCCTAACTTATAAACAGATACCTTGAGTGAATACCCAAGTTGGCATGCAAAGTGTTAGTGTTGAATGATAAAAGTGAAGTGATAACTTTTGCAAATTGACTTGAATATTTGCTTCATTATAATTGTGTTGAAAAAAATTGTTCAGTTCTTCTATCTTTGAAAAGCATGTTAGCATGTCTATGATCATGGTGCACAAAGAACTAGGTCCATTTTAGAGGTTAAGCAGACCACTTGCCCCCCTCTAGTGTGAACAAGTCGCTAATAAGCCAATGGCCAGCGGCACCATCCCTGAAATGGGAGCAGGATGATGCGATGGTTGCCTGGTTATCATACAATTACTAGGATGTTCATATCATATTGATAATAATGCATTGACATTATTTATGAAATGTCCATATTAGGAATGAATTTGGCTATTTGAAAATGTTTAACAAAAAAATTGTCTGAAAATGATGATGCTTGCTTATTGAGTTAGTCTTAATGTTTTTTTTTCAAACCCAAGATAGGTACAAGAAGATTCCAGAGTAACGAACAAGTTTAACTGAGGAATTACGATTCTTGTATTCCTTTGCATGCATCTACATGATTGGTTAAATCCTTTGGAAGTGATATTTGTGGGTCTGATTACCTTTTGTGAAAACGAACATCTTCGATGTGATATGTGTGATTTGAAATGACTACGACATAAAAGGATTGAATGGTTGCCTGGATGTATGAGTATGATATGATAAGAGTGATGTGAAATTTTATTGTGTATGATTGGAATGATGTGTTGGGATTAATTGATGAGAGTAAAATATCAGTGCATGTTGACAGTAAATGTCGACAAATTTTAGGGTATAAATGAACATATTGTCATGATGTAAAATTTTTATGGAATGAATCATCAATGTACGTTTATGAGGTAAAAAAAATTCACCGCGTGATCAGGGCGACAATCCTGCTCACATTTACCAATCAATAAATGATCCCGAAGTAAGCGTCCGACGCCTCAGATTGGGGCGCCACAATGGATGACTTGGATTTTGAAAAATTAAAAGATACTAAAAAATTAAAAAACTATTTACATAAAAAATTAAAAACTAAGAAATTGTGCTTTAAGCCCAACTACAGTGAAGGCTTGTCGGTCTTTCTTTTCTCCTTTCTAGTAGCAACATTACCTCATCATATTGGATCATTTTCTCCAAATTCGAAAACTTCTACACCAAATTTTTTTTATCTAGAAGTTTTATTACTTTCCAGACACACCTACCTTACACATTTAAGATTAATATACAAATTTTAAGCACGAAAACTCAAGCATGAATTTTGACAAAGAGTTTATAGTATTATTCATGATAGCCTTGAAATAAAGAATATTACATATTTATAAGCACTGATGACTAAGTTTAACAAGATTTACGAATACGAAAAATAATGAAATAAAGTATTAGTTGTAATTCCTGAAAATTACATATTTATAAGCACTGAAGACCTAGCTTAACAACATTTATGAATAAGAAAAATAATAAAATAAAGTATTAGTTGTAATTCCTAAAAGAGCAAATCCTACACAAGTAGTTAGGATCTTTATTATAAGCCATAATTTCTTATTAAAATAGGCAAAAATGAAGATATTGCTAAAAACGATAACCAAATCAACAAGAAAGTATAGTAATCCCAAAATACGCATAAACAAAGAATCTTAACCTTAAATTTGGCCTCAATTTGGTATACTAATAAGCACAATATTCGACTTAATAAAGAATTTTACACTGGTATGGTATGACTTTCGTAACTCCTCTAATTCATAGTTATAGATGTGTAAAGTTGCCTAGCCTTTTCACCATCTACAATTCCTTTCGCTTTACTTTTCGATAATTCACATGCATTAGAATAAGTCATTGAGTGGGCGTTTTAGGTCAGTCTGCCCCAAGTTCTACTCATTTTCTCCTTTTTCATCTCTTATTTCCCTTGTCTAATGTTTAATATTTTTGTTGGCTTTAACTCGTGTTGCAACTTGTAAGTTGGTAGTTGGCATGTTTCTACTAACATAGGCAAATATCGCAAATTTCACTGAACATGCAATACTTCGAGAATGATTTGTCTATTGTTGATTCCCAATACTTGGATAATGGATTTTCTGTTAGTGATTCGAAGAAGTTGGAACCTTCAATTTTCAAATTTTTTATTTATATTATAATTACCTTGGCAAAACTGTTTTCTCTTTTGGGAATATTATATTATATTAGAAATGATGTTAGATATAAAAATCACTTGCAAAACTATTTTGTATGTGTTTTTGATTTTTTAAGTGGAATAAGTAGGAATGCTATCAAATTTAATTACCAAATTATTATACTTAATTTATCTATTTTTATTAGATACTTAATTTACCTAATATGTTAAAATTAGTCATTTTCTGAAGAAGAAATTAGCTCTTTTGGTTGTTAAAAGATAGTGTGCTTTGTGAAACTTTGCATTTAAAAATTTTAATGAGTATTAAAATTATGCATTTTATATGCATATTTAGCATGGAAGATAATGATATCATTAAAGTTTTAGAAGATGATGATATTATTAAAGTTAACGTGCATACACTATCATTAACACTGTTAGCAGTCATATTTGATTATATTGCATCGGTTTGAATGGTATATGTTGTCATAATTTATGCAATCCATTATCTCAATTTTTAAGTCAAATTGAATCAATTTTTGTATGATTATTTTAAGTTCGGGTTGAGATTTTATAAATAGAATTATAGTTAAAAATTAGCTAGTCTAAGTAAATTTAGCCTGATTTACAGTGCTATGACTTTATAGTATAGTGCTATTTTGACCAAGGTTAACTTAACCCAACAAGGAAACAAAGTTTTGAGTCCATCATGAATGAAGGAGAAGGATGGGTGTGAAACCCCGTGATTTTTATATTAATTTGTACTTATGATTAAGATGCAATACACTTGTAAAAAATTAGAGATACCATTTGGAAGGAGTTTTATGATTTCAATTTGGTCATAATAAGAAATTTTGTAAAAATATAAACAAATTAGGGTAATTTGCAAATTTTTCCAATGAAAGGGATAAACAGGTATGAGTAAGAGGAAAATTTGGATAGAATACCTATGGGTTGACCCCTAGGATAACCTGAAATGGGTAATATAGGTTTCTATTTTTATACCTATAGGATAAGGTAGGTTTCAAGTAAAAAAATACATAGTTCAATTAGGGCAAGGTAGATTTTAAAGCTCGAGTAGTCATAATTGACTCGAATTACTAATACATATTTTATGGAATATCTTTTACATTGAAAGATATTACGTGTATTTGGGAAATGATAAAAATTTTAACTAATTTTTTTTATATGAACAAACACCCCTTAATGTATTTTTTAAATATATAAAACTTAATTAATTTCTCTATTTTTTAGTACATTTAATAAATATATTTTAAATTTTATATTATTATCATCTTGATTATAGGTTCTTAAACAAAACTTGTAATAAGATTATAATTTTCAAATATAATATAAAAACTATTTTAAAAATCGATTTGGAATAGATACCAAAATCAATCCAACCTTGAAAAGTAGGATAGGGAAAGCTTAGATTTAACACGACTTAAAATAGAGTAAAAGTTTTTTAGAACAAAGTAAATGCAGGATTTACCTTGAACAGGACTTACCTGAACAAAGTTACACCCCTAGGCGTTAGAGGAAGCTAGTTTCTCATGTGTTCTTCTATACTCTTCTTATTTTTCTTCTTCTTCTTTCATTTTCTTCTTTCACCATTATTAGGCTTCAACTCATCTTTTAAATTTTATTTAAGCTTTTCAAAAATTATTGTTCAACGCCAAGTAGTGTTAAGTCCCAAGAGATTTCAAGTTTCAAGTAAGGGTTTTGAAAGAAATTTGAAAAAATTAAATTTTAAGCAAGTTACTTGTTTTCTCTTTGAATAAATCATATATTTAAAGTCAAATATATTTTTAGCCTTTCCAAGGACATATTATACATATGATTGAGAATTTTCATGATTTTTATTCATTCAAGAGCGATGTAAAAGATATGATTTATTGAAAATTAGGAATTTTAATAGAAATCCATAAAATGAATAGTGTAGAAGTACTTCTTAACTTATTTAGAGTATATTGGGTTGGTCTTTGTTGATTTCATATAAAATTTTGATGGAAATCCATAAGGTGGATAATTTAGAAATACTTCTTAACCTAGTTAAGGGTTGTTTATAAAGTATGAAAACTCAAGGGTGAGCATACAACTTTTCAAAGGAAGTGTTGACAATGAGAAAAAAATGTCAATCTAAAAGTCTCCACTATCTATAACTATCCTATTTTAAAATTATTTTTCACATATTTCTATAGAACCAACCTATTTTATTATCATTTTTACATAATTACTCATATAACTAATGTATCTATTTTAATTTTATTCTTTTTTTACCTCGCCTATTTTCTTATCATTTTTGCATAATTACTCATACAACTAATGTATCTATTTTAATTTTATTCTCTTTATGTCTCGTCATTACCCCATTATATCACATCATTTTTTACCAACTTAACAAAATTTTAAACAAAAAAATTTTCATCTAAAAATTTTATCAATTCTCAAACACACCCAAATTTAAAAGAGCTATGTGAAAAGTTGTCGAATCATATCATGTAGCTATAAGAGAAAAGGAGGAGGGAAGAGAGGAGTCGTACCTGTCCACCCTAAGCCATAGCATGTGCAATTTGCCCTCTCTCGTCATGCATGCATAAATTCTTATGGATTCTACACTTACATATAGGGTGTGTTCGGTAATGAACAAAACATGTCAAGCTAAAACTTTTCAATTTAAAACTTTTTACTAACCATAACTACTCTATTTTTTAATTATTTATTCATATCTTTTTATACAACTATCATATTTTTCAATCATTTCTATACAACTACCTATACAACTAACCTATCTATTTTAATTTCGTTCTCTTTACTCCTTATCATTACTCTCTCATAACACATCATTTTGCTTTATTTTAACAACTTTACACACAAAAAATTTCATATAAAAGTTTTATAACTTCCCAAACATACCCATAATGTTCATGTAATGCATGCACAAACCAACTCTAACAATGAGATTACACGTGAGCTACTATGCATTAATGCTTGACTTTTTTACAGCTGACAAACATCCCTGAGTTTTTTCACAATGCCAAATAGCCCCTAGAGTATATTGGGTTGATCTTAGTTAATTTCATATAAAATTAGGAATTTTGATGGAAATTCATAAAATGGATAATCTATAAGTACTTCTTAACCGATTTAGAGTCTATTGGGTTGCTCTTGGTTAATTTCATATAAAATTTTAATGATTTTTAAATAATATCTATCAAAAGTTTGATGAAATGTGTAAGAGAAGTGACTAAGTGAATTTTTGAAAGATAATAAAAACTTAAAACCCTAATAATGCATATGATATGTTGAGATAATGAATTCCTAAAGAGTGAGTTTAAATATAAGTTAGTTGAAGTAGACTCGAGGCATGGCAATGCACTTCATGTGTTAGGTCATGGCATGAAGTTAAGATTTACTTAGTGACTTGATATACATGTGTAATATAATAATCTCAAGAGTTAAGAATGAGCCAAAATTTTGACAAGTGTGGTTATAAGTTTTTATACGTGTATAGATTTTATATAAAAAAATTATATTGATAAATTAATCATTTTAAAATTAAAAAAGCTACATAAAGTTTAATTTGACAACTAATGTTTAAAGTAATGAGAGAATTTCATTAAAAGTAAATGAATTATTTTCTTTTCATATAAATCATAGATCTGACTTGTAAATGACTTATTTAACTATTGCATATGAGCACTGCTATTGTATTGTATATTTTGAGGAATTTGAAATTATGAGATTTGTTGGTAATTATGAGTCTTAGTTGAAACCTACGGATCAAAAGATTTAGAAATGATATTTCATGTAAATGTAGTACATTAAGGTGAAATATTTAAGTTTCATAATGGTTTGTTATAATTTTTGAATTGTGTCTATTAAGGATTTAATAAAATGCTAATGGGAGGTATGATTCATGTGAAAAAAGATATTTAATGTTCTAAAGATATAAATAAGTTGATTTCTTCTGGATGAACCTTAGTTTTGAGTTCAGTACGATATTTTTAAATGCATTTCATAGGCACTGCTTTCATTTTGTAGTTTGAGGCTTTTTTTGAGAGTATTGATTGCATAAATATCTTAGTATTTTTGAAAAATTATATTTTATGGAAAAGCATGCGAATGATGGATCAGGAATAGCTAAGAGTAATTTTGCATGAGTTTGACATGTAATTAATGGAACTTATAAAGTTTGCACAAGCTTTATATGTCTTTTATCTATTGCCCACGTTATATTGTGATTGAATTGATATTAGAATGATATAAACCCTTATGTTAGGAATCGATAATAATAACTTGGAATGGATGAATGATGTGATTATGAATGGGATGAAAGTAAATCCTAGCATAACTTAGTTTGGAGCTAGCGTTGTTGAGGCTATTAGCTGAGCTAATTGATGCGAACTAAGTGTTTGTCGTTAAGAACACCATGATCATCAATTTAATTAAAATAATCAAAATACATTAAAGCTAACACTATATGTAAGATAGCATAGAATAATGGTGAGTCGGGTTAAATCCACAGAGAGGCGATAAGGTTTTAAATTGTTTGAGACTAATATACTTTAAGAGAAGAGATAAAAGAAAGAGAGAGAGAGAGAGAGAGAGAGAGAGAGAGAGAGAAGGAAGAAAGAAGAAAGAAGAAATGGAAGAGAGAAGGAAAAGAAGGTAAGGAAGAGAGAGTAGAGAATAAAAGAGAAGAAAGGAGAAAAAGAGAGAGGAGGAAGAGAGGGAAGAGAGAGAAATGAGAAGAAAAGAGGTGTTGAGTTATAATGTTTTGATGATAGACAGATTAAAATTTTAATACTTGAGGTGTGTTTGATTGTATCTGATTTGGATTCTAGGCTTGCGGCGGAAAGCGAAAAAAACGTAGAAGTTTACCTATTCACGGCTCCGTTCTCTCCATAACTTCCCGTCTTTCTATGCCTCTCTCTCACTCCACCAAATGCAAATTTACAGCCCTAATAATTTCCAGCAGTCATATGTAGCCCTAAAATTCTCATCCGCTTCTTATGAAATTCTTCTAGCCTCGATAATTTGTGTATTTGATTTTTGAAAATCAAATCCCCAATTGCCCAACCAAGTTTCAAAAATTTTATTTTTCTCCTTCTATCTCTTTTCATTGTTTGCTCCATTCCATATAAAAAAAAAAAATCAAAGATCCAACCACTTCATTTTGTATTCACTGTGATGACTCGAAAAGGTAGTGCACTGGCTGGAAAAAAGCATTCTTATGAGGAAAAAGGAAGGCGGAAGGCGAATTTCGCACCCTTGAATCCTCCATCCACTCATCGATGTCAAAGTTTTGGTATCCACATTAATGAGAATATAAACCCATCTCCCCAAGCTACATCACATATTACTAACTCGCAAAATTGCAAGCAAGATAATTCTATGGGTACTAAATATAGATCTCGTCAAGCTGCTCGAATATCATGCTCCACAGATAATGCTGCCACCCCATCCAAAGTTTCAAATTTTTGCTACTCATCTAATGTAAATACTTTTATGGGTAAATTTTCACATCGAATATTTATTAAAGGTAAAAAGATTAATTTTTTTTAGCAAAGATATGTTTGAATTTGTGCATTAGTTGAAAGAATATGAGCTTCTTCTGAAGAAAGATTTTTATATTTATTAAGATCTTGTGAAACACTTTTATTTCGACTTAGCATTGGAAGACACTACCTACGCATTTTTTTAGAGGAATTTAAATTAATTTCACAAAACAAGAGTTTGCTGGGTTCATGCTATTACCAATTCATACTATTGGTTCACATGAAGACATTAATTTTGTAAAGATTATTTTCTATTTTACAAAGAATGAGTAGTTAAGTTAACAATAATATAATTTTACAAACAAGGAATTTTTCAAACTGAATTATAAGTTACTACATTTGGTTGTTGCATATTGTTTTCTGCCTAAAGGGGAAGGATATGGTATTGTTACATTTGATGATTTGGAATTAATGTGGGCACTTGTAAAAAATAGACCCTATAATATTGCTAGTGTGATGCTATCTTATATGTTGTTACAGAAAAAGAGAGCAAATGAAAATTTGCCCTATGTTATATATTTAACAAGACTATTTTAGCATTTCAACATTGTTTTGAGAAGAGAAACACTCATCAAACTAACAGGCTATGATTTGATAGATGAATCAACACTCAAGCGTATGCTATATACTCGTATTGGTGATGGTGAATGGGTTATGAATTTAGACTTTTATGTAGCAGATTATCAGTCTTCTCCACAACAACAAAGGGTTTTTGTTCAAATCGATTATCAGGATGATGAACTTAGTCAAAGACAAGATGAACAAGATGGTTACTTGGGTGGTGATGGACATTATGGACATCAAGGTGATTCTCCTAAAGTTGCTAATTCTAAAAATGAATTGATCCCACCTTAGTCTTTCCATGATAGTGCAATGGCGGAGGTCAATTTTTCTACTCAAAAGTCAACAAATTCACCTCACACTTCACCAACCAATTCAACTCCTCATGTGGGTACTGCTTTTACTAAATTCGATTTTGCACCTCAATCTTCAGCAGGTATACCTCTTCAACCATATTTAGTTAATGTTGATTTCTCTTCTCTCCAATCCTTTCTAGAATCTAATTTTCAGCAATTAAATTCTAAAATGGAATCATTAAAACTATATTAGATCTTTAACTCGTGTTTTTCATGTGTTAGCGCATGAAACTATTACTTCTTTTTCTCATACACAAGAAAGCATCATCACCATTGCATCCACTATTGCCACTACCACACTAATAGTGAGAAATTTAATTTCAACAATGATGCAACAACTTGAATTTGTTATTGGCAGTTTGTGTGAGGATAGTAGATAGTAAGGTGTTGTTATAAAATATTTGAGAGATAACATTGACAGAATATGTTTGACTGCTAGATTACCTGAACTGAATAATCTTCTTCAAGAAATTGCCAATAATAACCGTTGTCGTGCTATGAGTTTACTACTTGAACCACCATCTAGACCACATCCTTTTGGAAAAGAGTCTTATGAGTTTCAAGTTTCACCCTATTTTCAAATATCCAAACCTTCCAACTTTAACAAAACTAAGGGTCAATCATCAAAATCCTCCAACTATTCATTATCTCATGTTCATTTGTTGGATTCTAATGATGAATAAAACTTAAGTTTCATGCAGGTGATTCTGATTCATATGATGACAGATATGCAAAGTGGCTTTTGATGGTGTTTTTTGGTGAACTTCAAAATTTTTTTCTACTTTTTGATAGCGAATAGATAATATTGGCAAACATTTATGTAGTTTATTTTTATCATAACATGATATTATGCATATTGTTGCATTTAGTTAGATTTATTCTCAAGCTTTGCATTTTAGTTTGATTTTTCAATAAGGCTATCTGATATTTTTCCTTGTTGCTTTTTGTTAATGACAATGGGGGGAAAATAACATGAATGATATGGAGTATTAAAATAGGAGAAATTTTCATTGGAGAATTCATTATATTCTCAACATGTCACTTGTGATTTGACATCATCAAAAAGAAAGAGAATTGTTGAGTTATAGTGTTTTAATGATAGACGGGTTAAGAATTTAATGTTTGAAATGTGTTTGATTGTATCTGGTTTGAGATGCATAGTTGTAAGCATGAAATTGGGTTGTGAATTTGTTGAGGTTTTACTGTAAAACTTCAACTGTTTTGATTTGAAATTTCAACAGTTTTGAGAGAGATCTATGGAAAGATAATTGGATAATGATGTGACAAATCATTTAGTTTGTTATGATGAGTTGTCTTGGTTTGTTTAAGTTATTACAGGTTGTTGAGAGAAATCCGATTGATTGCGAATTTGGTAGAGAAAATTTCTCTTGATGATTTTGGAAGTTCAAAACTATAAATAGAGAATGAATTCTACTTGGAAATTTGATTCAAAAAGAATTATTTCAAAAGTGCAGATTTGTCTGTGATCATCTATCCATCCGTCGGAAGCGACATATTGAAGATTGTCGTGACCATCATACTAGAGTTTCATCTCTGTACTTCTATGTTGTTCAACTAGTTGTAAGCTTTATTTTATTTTTGTTTATTTTACCTTGAATTAGATGTTGTCTAATTCAAAAAGAAAGTTTTCATTGTGATTTGTTAAAAGCTTCACGTGCCACCTGAAGCCATTTGTATAATCTAAAAGACGATTGAAATCATACCATTGCAACTTGAGTTCTAAGTTGACTAGTGGAAACTCAAGTCAAATTGTTGACTTGGAGAGTAGAGTAAGTGCATTAACCGAACCACTATAATTTGTGGTGTTTTCTTTGGATTATTTTTTTAGTGTGTGAAACCTATCTTGTTCTGTCTTGGATCTCTCTTTATGATCAATTCTATACGTGCCTAACAAGTGGAAAGGAGAGAAAGAAATTAGAGGAGAGAAGCTAAAAAGAAAGAAATTGTAATTAATTAACAACGATTAAATTAAATATATTTTAAGAAAGCAATTAAAAATTATAAAACTTAAACTATAAAAGAAGGAAAGGAAAATGTATTAAATTTAATCCAAAAATTGCAAAGCATGAAATAAAACAGTAAATCTAATCTAAAAATTAAAACTGCAAAATTAACAACTATAAGACACAGCAAATAAACTACAACTTACAAATAAAAATTACATCACCTAAAGGGAAGTGTGAATCTCCACCATATAAATTTTATAATTTGGCCTCACTCACTTGACTGGAGTCCCACAATGAGGGAATCCCACCCGAGGGAAAGAGAGTAGTTGTTTTGTGGCCGAGGCCCGAGGCAAGAAGGGCCCTCCTTTTAGGGGTGTAAATCGGGTCGGGTTGACTCGGGTTGGCACAAATACAACCCTAACCCACCTTGTAAAATCACAACCCAACCCTACTTTCAACCCTACTTTTCACATCTTAACCCAACCCTATTTCAACCCACCTTAAATCGGTTCGGTTCGGGTTAGAAATCGGGCTAATAGATTAGATTACACATGTTATCAATGCTAATTAAACTTTTGTTCACCTGAATTTGTAAAATAATAAAAATAATGATAATTATAAAAACAATAAGTACCAATAAAAGTTCTACATAGCTCAAAAGTGGAGGATAAGTTTAGTAATTGATTCTCTTTTTTGTTTTTGCATTTTTGAGCAATTGATGTCCTCTGCAAGTCAAAAAGTGAAAGCCAAGTAAAATTATTGCAGAAAATTTTGCAAAATAGAAAGATGAATATTATAGTCTTACTTACCTTCTTAGTTGGCTTCCAATCAAAGCTAAAAATATCTTAAGTTCTCAATTGACCTGTTATGTTATTCTAAATCACCAATGCAAGCAAATATCTAAACAACCTATTTACGATGCAATATAACCAAATAATCCAAACACAATTTCACAACTAATTAACCAAATATATTTTCAAACAAAATAAATTCAAACAACATTTGACAACTAAATAGTCAAACATATTTCCAAACTCCACACAATTTTATTTAAATATCTAAGCAATATGAATAAAATACACTCTCATAAATATATGCAAATACATATCTTCATGAAATCGGGTCGGGTCGGGTCGACCGACCCCTAACCCAACCCAACCCAATTTTAAAATCGGGTCGGGTTGAACCCAATTTTTAAAAACCAAATTTCCAAAACCTCAACCCAACCATGGTATAAATCGGTTTGGGTTGATGCGGGCTTGGGTTGAACCCAACCCTATTTACACCCCTACCTCCTTTACGCTTGTAGGGCACCCCTTGAGAAGACTCGGAATTCGATCGTGAGATTCTCGATTTCGTTGCTTGCCTTCTGTTGACCAACGTCATTGCAGCTTCTCTGCTACGGGTGCATTGCTGCTGTGACCGTTGAAAAATCTATGTAGCTGCTGTGAAATCGGATCGACCGGTCTTTCATCTTGTGATTGGAAAATCTGCATAGATGGAGATGGTGGAAGGCTGAAGCAGGAGAGATCGGAACTTCTTTGGTAGCTTTGCTATCATTTTCTACAATTGCAGCCGGTGATTGCAGCCTTGGTCAAATTTTTGCTCGGATGGGCGGATTTAGGCATGGGATTTCGATGGTTGCTTGCTAAAGGTCGGAGATGCTGCTGGTCGGAAGAGGCAGCTGGGTTTAGGAGGCACTGCAATTTGGCTTGCCCGTGGTTTGAGAGGGGTTAGAACAGGGCACTGCCGGCTTAGGTTGCTGTTGATCTTTAATAGCTGTGGCATTTTAGGGAAAAGACAAGCTGATTTATCATTGCAAGTTGCTGAGTTTGTTGAATTTTGGACGGCTTGTTGGAGCAGAGAAAAGAGGGTGGCTGGTTTGAACTTTGGTCGGATTTATTGCTGCTATCTTGATGGTGATCGCAGCCGCTGATTTTCGGATTTTTAGGATGGGCTGCTTGCCGGTCAGACGAATTGGGAATTGGAGCGGCTGGATTTTCTGGCCGGAATTGGTCTGAATGCTGTAGATCGATGACGAAGCAGAGAAAGGGCCGGTCGATGCATTGATATGCTGGGATTTTCTTAGCCGGTAACGGCTGCAACAGGGGCTGTCGGAGAGGATGAAGATGGATGCTTCATCTGGTCGTATTGGGGATGATGGAACTGCTGCTGGAATGAGGGGAGACGCAGGGGTGCTGACGGCAGACTAGAATTTCATAGCCGGAGGTTGAGGCTCGTTGCCTGTCGGGTCAGCTGCTATGGTTTGCTTGATTTGGGGATGATGGTGGAGCGCCATACCGGTGCTCCGGCAGTCGATTGTCTCCTATACACATGCAAAACATAAACGTGAATTTAAACATGTAATTTCTGTCAAAATATTTTTTTATTTTTAGTTCCTTTAATTTATTTATGTAATTTTTATTTTTTCCATTAATTCATCTTAGCTCATATTCATATGACGGCCCACTTTGTACCCATGTTTAAAAATATGTTTATAATCATATATAATTTATCCAATTAAACCATTTTATGAATTTTTTCCAATTATATGAATAGGCTAAGAGTATTTTAAAGTTTATTTTTTAGCTTATTTAATCTCTCTTAGCATGTGGAATTATTTTCATAATTTCATATTTTCAAAAATATTGCAAAATGACCCATTTTATAACAAAATTAAGGATTTTATGAAAAATATCATTTTCATAAAATTTCACTTAAAATATATATATTTAATGGGATCTTTTTATAATTCAAGGTGTGAAATTAACATGAATAGTATGAAAATTTTGAGTTTACCACTTATGTATGGACTTGATTTATATGTTTGAATAGATTCTAAGTTGACTTGGATTTTAAATTTTCATGTCATGTGTTGATTTTTATGGTTTAGATCAAATTTTTTTGTTGAAAATGATTTAATTAAGTGTTCGATAACTGATAAAATTTTTGTCGAAAGTTTTTTGGTGTAAAAGTTTTAAAATGAGTAAAAACGATATAGGGTGTGTTTGGTTGGAAGTAAAACTTTTGATGAAAAATTTTAGAGGTAAAAGTTGTCAAATTGATAGAAAATGATGTGATATAATAGGGGTAATGATGAGGAGTAAAGAAAATAAAGTTAAAATAGATAGGTTATAGTGGAAGTGGTGTTAAAACTCTAGTATGTTTATACGACCAAAGAATAACAAACTTAAGACAATCTATTATAGGAAGTTTTGAAATAGATATGAATGAGAAAGGTGTTGTAGTATATTTTCTACCAGACTTTGTAATGAACACTGCTGAAATGCTAGAGAACATAAAATTAGGAATTAAAACTATAGGTTATAATATGGTACTAGGAAGTAAAAACTTAAGAATAACTACAGGATTTATAGGAAAAATGCAAGAACACAGTAATGTAAAATATAGATTAAACATTGAAGAATTAGAAAAAATAATGATAAGCAAAGGAGTTAAAGCATTACCAGGAGTTAAAATAGATAGTCTAGTAAATTCAGGAAAAGAATGGGAATTAGAAAGTTTTATACAAAAGAAAACTTTAGTACCAAATGCAAATATAATGTATGAACATATAGATGGAAAAATAGCTTTAAAATTTGGTGACTATACATATAAAAGAATTACAGATATAAATGATGATGAAACCTCTAGCATCCAGTCAGAATGAATAAAATAGATTTTAATAAAATAAAAACCTACGAACAATTACAAGATATAGTATTCATAGAATTAGAACTACCATACTCAGAAATTATGAAGAAATATGATTTAGAATTAGCATATGAAAATAAATATAACAAAAATTTTGATTTCAAAAGAATAATAAAAGATCCAGAAGAACTAAAAAATTATATTATAGATATAAAAATGGCAGACACAGCTGAAAGCAGTATGACCAGTGTCAATAAAAGGTTTAGAATAGAAAATCCACCTCCATCAGGAAAGGAAGAAGAATTTCAGAAACCCATAAGAGAACCAACCAAATTAAAAGAAGAAAATATAAATAAAGTTGGACTAGGAAAAGGAAAAATAAATCCAGTAGAAACTATAAATTTACCAGCAGCATTCCTAGGAGGAAGTATATTAACAATATATTTAAATAATCCACAATTATGGAAAAATACGATATCAAGATGAGAATCAGATGCTGTTAGAGCATGGTTAACTAGTGATCAAAAATCGGATATGTTTGCCTATTTAGAAACTTTATTAGGAGAAGTAGTTGTAGGAATCTATAATGAGGCAAAAATAACTAAAGCATCCGAAATAGAAGAAATAAAAAAAATTAGGGGACAATCCCTATAATTTTACTAAATTCACTAGAACCTATGTTATAGGCTTTGATCCAAGGAGAAATAATACTAATGAACAAGACAATGCGTACAGAGACTTAGAACAATTAAACATAGAAAGTTAGAATTATATAGAGCAGTTTAGTAAATTGTATATAGCCTATGCTAGTAAAGCAGGAAAATACGTTGATGAAGAAATAGGAAATAAATATTTATTAAGATTACCAGGGGAATTAGGAAAAGAAATATATGAAGGATGGAAAAATGGAAATTATCCAAATAATGTAGGAGTAGGAGCCAAAATAATATACACATATTATAAATTACAAGAAAAATGTAGAGAATATAGTATTCAAAAACAAATAAAAAAATCATATAAATTTTGTCAGAATATTTATACTAGTCAATCTTTTCAAGATAAAAAGAAAAAGAAGGCTAAAAAGTTTAAATTAAGAAAGAGTTTTGCTAGAAAACCAGACAAAAATAAAAATGTTAAGAAATTTAACAATAATATTAGAAAATATCACTGTTATATATGTCGAAGTCCATATCACTTAGCAAATAGATGTACAAATTATAAAAATCAAAATAAAACTAGAGCAATGGTAATAGATGATATAGGAGAAAACATATTAAGTGCTTCAAGTGATGACAAAGAATCCATTTATAGCATAACAGAAACTGAGGAAGAAAATGAAAGTAATATAGAAGAACATGTATTAATAAGAGCTTTGGCAGCATGGGACGAAAATAAAAAGTTCTTATGAGTTGTCAAAATAAACAAAGTCACATTTTAGAAATAGGAAAGGGTAGCTTTACAAAAGAATGTTTAGAATGTGGATATTACTCGTCATTTAATAACAAATATCAGTGTCTTATTTGTAGAATAGAAGTATGTAATAATTGTATTCATCAATATGGAATAGATCATCTATCAATAGTAAAAGAAAGTATAAAACCTTCATCAAATCATAAAACGAAATTAGATGATATAATAAATAGATTAGATATATTAACAAATAAAGTAGAAATATTAGAAAAACGAATGGATATATTCGATGAAAAATATAGAAAGGAAATTTATGATAAAATAAAACAAGAATATGAAATGAAAATGGTGAATAAAAGATTAAAAAGAATAGAAAGGAGATTACAAAAAATCAATAAAGGAAAAGAAGTTGTATCTGAAGAAGAAACAGTATCTGAAACAGAAACTATACAATCTCATCAGTTAGAAATAGAAAGAGACAATGAATTTAAAATAAAGGAACATAAAGATAAAACAGACACCGAATCAGAAGAAAATAATGAAAAAGAAGAAGAGATTGAAATAAATAAGTTAGAAATAGTACCTCAAATTGAAGTAAAAGTACAAAATTAACAAGCTTGCAACAAATATATTGTACTATCACATTTCAAAATAATGAAATTTTAAACACAATAGCAACAATAGACAGTGGAAGTACAACCAGTTTAATAACCACCGACTTACTACCCAAAAATATTGAATTAACAAAAATAAATACCTTAACACAATTAGCTAATGGAGAAACATTAAGATTTACAAATTTAGTAATGGGAAGTCAAATACAATTTGTCCAAAATAATAACAAATTATCAGAAAAATACCAATTACCCAAAATACTAGTACACGAATTACCTTATTCAGAATTTATTTTAGGATTAAACTTTATGCTTAGTTTAGAAGGACTATTCTCTATAAGTAAAAATTACATTTCTATTAGCAAAAGAATGTCATTAATACCAACCATCAGAGAACATGCGGAGCGTGGTGGAACCATAACCCACCCAAATCAACCAATTCAAAACCAAAATAATTGTAAAAAACTAGATCATTATCTAGAAAATGAATTAGATAATATAAAATTAAACTGCTGGCTAGAAGAGTTATTAGAATTCAAACTAAATAAAGTAGAGCCAACCTATCAAATTAATAATAATATTGCAAGAATAATACAATTAGCAGAACAAGCACGAATAATAGGCGAAGATCCTCAAAAATATTGGAATAAAAATAAGGAAATTCCTCATTTAGAAATAATAAATCCAGATTTAACAATCAGAACAAAAGAACTAGAATATAATGAAGAAGATAAACAAGAATTTATAAAACATATTGATGAACTATTAAAATTAAAAATAATTAGACCTAGTCATAGTAAGCATAGAAGTGCAGCCTTTTTAGTTAGAAATCATAGTGAACAGAAAAGAGGAAAAGCTAAAATGGTAATAAATTATAAAAGATTGAATGATAATACTATAGAAGACGAATATAAAATTCCAAATAAAGATAATTTAATAAACTTAATACAAGATAGAAAGTATTTTAGCAAAATAGATTGTAAAAGTGCATATTGGCAAATTAAAATGGATCCAGAACAAATATAATGTACAGCTTTTGTTATGCCAATAGGACATTATGAATGGTTAGTAATGCCTTTTGGATTAATAAATGCACCCAGCATATTTCAAAGAAGAATGGATAAGATATTTAAAAAATTAGAATATGTGTTTGTATATATTGATGATATCTTAATAGCTAGTAAATCATTAAAAGAACACTACAAACATGTAGAAAGTGTACTTAAGCTAATAATAGACAATGGCATTATAATTTCAAAAAAGAAGTTAGAAATTGCTAAAGGATATATAGAATTTTTAGGACAAAAAATAGGAAATGGATATATAGAGTTACAACCTCATATTTCTCAAAAAATTCTAGAAATGCCAGATAAATTAGAAACTTTAGAATTATTACAAAAAATTTTAGGCCTAGTTAATTACGCTAGAAATTTTATACCAAATCTACACCAGAGTACAGATTATTTATACAAGAAAACATGCAAAAATGGCCAAAGATACTTTAATCAAGAAGATGTAAAATTAGTACAAGCTATAAAAGAAAAAGTTAAAAATTTACCAAAACTAAAATTATCTTTAGAATCAGAATATAAAATAGTAGAAGTAGATGCAAGTGAATTAGGATGGGGAGCAGTTTTAAAAGTAAGACCCCATAAAGAGAGTTATTCAAATTTAGAAGAAATAAGTAGATATGATTCAGGAAAGTTTACTCAAAGTGAGAATAGCCTAACTAGCCTAGAATATGAAATATTGGGAGTAATCAATGCATTAGGCAAGTTTAGACTATATCTGAATAATGAATTTACGTTAAGAACAGATTGTGATGCAATAGTCCAATTTTACAAAAAGAAAAATGAAAGAAAAATATATAGTAAAAGATGAATTTCTTTCATAAATACAATTCAAGGTAAAGGATTAAAAGTAAATTTTGAACACATTAAAGGAACAAATAATTTTATTGCAGATTACCTATCTAGAACTATTATTAAACTAGAAACATGATTTGGTTATCCTATTATAGAAATATATTATATGTCTTAAGGCAACAAGAACATTGGTATCAAGTAAATTTAGAAAATGCAACAGATGAACATATTAAACAATATTATAAAGAACAAATTGCCTGGATAACCCCAGATATAGAATTTTTAAAAGATTCCATTACTCGTCTTTTAGCATAAATTATTATACTAACAATTTTTGTTTCAGGAAACAGAAGACCAAGAAATTAGAATGTAGCCATTCTTAAAATGGTGAAAATTAGTAATGTAGCCGAGGGTAATTCGGTGAAATCATAGAATGTAGTCAGAAATTAGTTATGACGAAATGATTTATACTAACAAAAATTAGAATGTAGTCAGATAATAGATCTGACGAAATGAATTTTATTTTGCAGGAAATGGATAGACAAAACCAACCTTTTCACCCTCTCCATATGAACCCGTTTCCAAATAACTAATTTCCATTACATCCTATCCTAAACTTACCCATAATTCCTACAGCATCCAATTTACATTTTAGAACACCTCCTGGTCTAAACCTTAGCCAAGAAGAACATGTTCTTTTAGATAATCTGTGGATATCTGGAAACTGGCCGTCTTATCATAATATATTAAAAACCCTAGCCACATATCTTTCAGAACAAAACTCCAAAACCTTAGTCACAACAACTTCTCAATTATCTTTCAGACCAAACCAGCAAATAGCCCCCAACAACCTTTCTCTTGAAGCATACATTCGACTCGAACAGTAGAAAAAAGAAAAGGAAGCAAAAATAGAATGGGTAAAAAGAGAATTAGAAGAAGAAAGACAGAAGAATAAAGCACTAGAAGTCATTCAGAAGGAGTATATATATGAAGTCACCAAAAATTGGGACAATCATAGAAGTACAATTCCTCCAAAGCTAGAAGAAGTAAAAGGAAAAATATTGAAAATATGGGGAGAAGGTAAAATCAAAGAACAAGCAGCAATTCAAGCCGCCCTCAGATTTTTAGCAAGGAACCAAGAGCACAAACCCAATGGATTAGCATTAATGCTCAAGGCATTTCAAAATGAAACTCATGAAAATGAACCTCACTGCCAGTGTAGTACGGGCTTTTTCATATACAGATGCTCTTAAGATTTATACAGATTTCAACAGATAAATGTAGCAATTGATAATGAGGTAGTCCATTATGATTTGAAACAACTATGGAATCATGGAGTTCTAGCAAGAGTAATAATTACACATGAAGAATAGATAGTACAGCTAGAAAAGTTATCTTGGAGATTAGCATCAGTAGTCAGACACATGATTAGTACAAGGGTTTGCCTTGGGGGATTCGTAAATATTGAGATTCAGTCTATTCCCCCAAGTTTTCATAAAATTCCAGTACCAGCAAAACATTATGTTCTGATTAGAAGTATTAACAAAGCAATACCTCTCCAAGCAAGAACAACAGAAGAAAGCTTCAGCATAGCAGAGATAGCCTCTACCAGCACAATAGAAAGAATAAAGGCATGGCGAGTGTTCGAGCAAGCCAGCGATTATAACAAGATCTATGCCGCATTTTCTTATTTAGCAGCCGAAGAGCCACACATGAAAGTTTTTGCTATTAGCAATAATTATCCAGGACATGAATTTTCTAGTAATTATACATTTAACAAAGGTTCCACATAACATCTCCGTCATATTCAAGCAGCTAGAAGAGTAGAAGAAATAGGGGATTATCATTGCTCATCAATACCAGACTGTCCTGCAAGTCCCCATTCAGATTTAGAAGAAAGTTATGATGGAGTTGAAGCAAACAATTTAGAAAATAGAATGGAAGTGTAATCTTCACAGTAGAAGTTTGTGATTCTTCGCTTGTTACTCAACAGGAAAAATTCGGGAAAGCGTCGATCGAGGCAGGAGCTCGAAACCCGACGGCGGATAGACGCGCACTTGTCACCTTTGGGTGATAGTTATCCTCTTTAACTTTTCTTTATGCCATGTAAAAACTTTTAGTCATATCAGTTTTTATTTTGCGATGCGTTGTAGTTTGCTTTTTGACAGCGCATCTGTAAATATCTTGCTTTTAGTCTTCTTTTACTGTTTACCACCATTGTGCGCTCTACTTTTTACTGTGAAAGATGCGATCTTATCACTAACAGTAAAAGTAAGTGCGTCGGTAACAATCAAAGAGATAAGAAGGTATCTTTTCTTTTTATTGTTTTGAAGTCCGTTGAGCGCCAACTTGAGTTCCAACCTCTATATAAGAGATTCATTGTAACACATAAAAAAACACACACAAAGAAGAAAACACTCACAAAGAGATTTCGGAATTCCTCTTGGTAGCTCAAGGCTCTTCAAGTTTGTAAGTTTTTATATTTCAATGAAAAGTTTGAATATTTCCGTAGATATGGAGTAGTAGACTTGAGGGCGCCTTCGGGCCTCTAGTATATCTATGTTCTTATTTGAGGTATTTATTTCTTGATGGCATGAAAGTTGTTCGGTTTGAAACCAGTTTGTAATAATTAAATTCGAACTTCAAAGTAAGTCTTAATCCTTTTACAGATGATCCGTAATTCCCGTATTGAGAGGCATGTGTTGCCCGTTAGGGTTGGAACTTTTGTCTGTAAAAGATGGATGCGAAAGAAGGGAGGATTTAGTTAAGACAAACAAACAGTAAAATTGAAAGAAGTAATCCAAAGAGAATAAATCGTCAACTGAAGAACAAATGATATACTAAGCCTGAAACCAGCCCACTTATTATAAGAAACTCCAATCTTAAACGGGACCAACTCTGAAACTTCAACAATGTTCTCAATAGTTAAAAATATAGTTTATATTTGTAAAACCTTAGCAGGAATAATAGTAGAAAAGAACAAAATAATTAAAAATAATGCAGAAATGTACAATAGACTATTAGAACACAAAGAACATTTAGATGATGAAGTTATTGAACTAAGAAATGAAATAGAATCGTTTAAAATACGATTAGAAAAAATTACCTAAAATGTCTCTGGTTTTCAAAAATAAAAAATAAATATCTAAAATACTCCAAAAATAGTAAAAATTTATACACATGTTAACTACACCTAGATTAAAAGTTCTATGAATTTTTTTTTAAAAAAAATAAGTATATGCACCCGGGAGCAGGGAGCGCTGCCTGCTCCCGGGTGCAAGAAATCACGTCCCGGGGTAAGTCCTCTTTCCTCTTATCTCCATGGCACAGGAAAATGCATCCAGAGCCTAAGAAAGCTGAAATAGAGGACCAAGAGGGATAAAGGTATCGCTGTCGGCGCAATGGGAGATCCCGGAGGAAGGAGCAGGTGGGAGGATCGGGAGGGAGAACTAGGGAAGAGAGAAACGAGAGATGCGGGAGGGAGGGCCCTGTCAGGCACGGGTCCTGCCTGACAGGGGCATGTGCGCGAAAACACCCTACGTTAATTCATCTATCGGCTGCTGCGTTTTCTGTATCTCATCCAACGGCTAGAAACCCGCCCGCCCAATCCAAACGATGAGAGGTGTGGTTGATAACTGGTGTTGTATGCAACTAGTCGGTAAAGATTTAAATTTGATATGTTCAATTGAATAAGTAGACAATTAACGACAGATGCATGCAAATTAGCAGCCATGGAAGAATCTTAACCATTTTTATGATGGCGAGTGTAGGAGCCCGTCTTATATATCACGCTAAGTTTGCTTCCCAAATCACATTTGACTAGTTCAGACCATCTACTCATTATGGTATCACGAAGTCCCAACACAATCCCTCTTATTTTGAAAAAAACATGCCACCACTTGTACGTACACTCTATCCATCTTCATATTGTTATCTAATTATAAAGCTCATAATTAGATTAACTACCATCCTATAATAGTTATCTTGACTCTTGACCAAAATCACAAGTTAACTACTATCTCATAAGAACTATCTTTACTTTTGACCAAAATCATCTTTTTATCTTTGGGATCAAACATTAAGCTTGATAAGTCAAAATTTTATAATTTTAAAAATTTTTACTAAATATGCTCACTACGTTTATATCTAATCATACAAATGTCAATTCTATTAAAGTCTATTAAATAAGTTAGCATTAATTTGTTTAAATGCTGATTATATTTTCATAAATGCTCAAAAAACCCTTAGTATAAAATAGTAAAAGATAAAATGAAATATAAAGGGATTAAAATTAGAGCTATACGGGTTTTGAGCTCTTGCGTAATTTAGGTAGTGTTGAATCATGACATTCAAATCTTTCAATTCAATCCTAAATTTGATAAACACATTAGTAATTTTACATATGGGCTACCGATATTTAATAATGTTTGTAATGGAATGTGTATTTTTTATATAAAAAGCAAACACAGTGGATATATATTAAAATTTTTGAAACATAGTGATATTTTTAAGATTAATGTCAAACTTATAAGTATATTTGGAAAAAGTCCAATCACAAATATGCTAATTCCATGATAAACATAAATAAACGTTGTTACTTGACATATAAAATTATCAATGCATTCATCAAATTTAAGGATAAACTAAAGAAAAATTGAACACCAAAAGTTATCGCTACCCTACTTTGATAAGAATTGTAAACTCATTAAGCCCAAATTTCATTCATTTTCATTTTATTTCGGACGCTGATTTCATTTAGCGCTCCGAATGTATTTAATCTATTTTTATTTTTTAAATTTTTATTACTGTGTATCTAACATACATATCAATTTTTACTATTTATATAGATTTTTAGACATCTTTTTGTTTTTTTGTTTTTTGTAAATTAATATGAGGAAGAAGACCATCTGTGGGGCTCATAAGTCAGCCGTCGATTTTAAAAAATTCAAAAAAAATAATTAAAAATATTAAAAAATGATAAAAATCAACATACAAGTATAACTTAGCAGTCATATAAAAATATTTTAAAAAATAAAAATATAGGTAAAATACACTATAGTGTACTAAAGCTAAGTACACATTAGGTGCATGAAATTAAGTCTTTTTTATTTCGTTTTTTATCATTTTACGTTTGGAGTCTTTTAGGCATTTATGAAATTATATCTAACATTTAAACATAAATTTATTAACTTACATAAGACCAAATATGGTGTGTGTATAAATTGTACGTATAATAAAATGATGAATGATCCTATTAATCCGAGCTAAGTAAATTCGTCAATTAGCCCATCTTAAAAATCCTATTTAAAATATATTTTTTTATTTTTTTCTTCATACACTTGTTTATCTAAATATATTTAATATGTAAATCAAATTTTACCATTTTTGAATATGTGTATATATTTTCTTTAAATTTTTAAAAATAAAAATATTTTAAATAAATATATACACATAGATGTTTTAAAATTTTTAAAAAATAAATAAACATATTCAAAAATAATAAAACTTGATCTATATGTTAAATAAATAAGTGCATGAAGAAAAAAAATTTATTGTAAATAAATTTTTTAAGATAGTATATGTTAAATACACATAAATAAATAAGTGCATGAAGAAAAAAGATTTATTGTAAATAAATTTTTTAAAGTAAACTAAGTAAAACATTTACTTAACCCGAATTAACAAGATTACTCATCATATAAAATTATAGCCAAACTAAACTAAAATAAGCATATACCACAAAAAAAAATAGAGGTGGGAAAGGTTCGATTTTTAAACTTTAGTCTCAGAGTGTGTTTTGTTACACATAAAATATATCAATGAAAACTTTTCAATCAAAAACTTTTCACTCTCCATAACTACCTTTTTTTAATAATTTTTTCACATTTTTCTATATAAACAACCCTACTTTTCAATCATTTCCACACAAATACCCATACAACTATCCTATCTATTTTAACTTTATTTTCTTTATACATCATTATTACCCCTATCATTTCACATCATTTTCTATCAACTTGATAACTTCTACTCTCTGAAAAGTTTTCATAAAAATTTTTTATCTTCAACAAAATTTTTTATCTTCAACCAAACGCACCATTAGGCTACAAATAGTCAAATAATAAGGTAATTTAGTTAAGAGTTAAAAAGTACTAACTTGGTAAATTTAACGACTAATATGCAAATCATACATCCTCAAAGGGACTAATTTTCAAATCCACCGCCCCCAGCCTGTGATATTTTTCGAGCGCACCATGGTTGCTCCCATCAGCAGAAATGCAATCAAAACATAGAAATCATCATACCAATTACTCAAAATAAATGAGAGTAGACGGACGGATGAAGCATGTGCATCAAATCCCATCATTTCATCAACTTAAAACCATCAACATTTTTCTTTATCCCCCAAAAAAAAAACAAAACAAACAAACAAACATTAACATTTCCCCATTTAAAACCCACAACAAGACTTGGAAACTCCCAAGTCCAGGCTTATATCTCACAAGCTTTCATGCAAAATTTACAAACCTATGACGCAAATATATACAGACAAGTTCAAAGCATTCTCAAACAGCAGCAACCTTCTTAGTCTTTTTCGCCGCGGGGGACTTGATTGAGATAGGCTGCTTGGTTTTTGGAGTAGCAGCTTTCCCACTTTTCCTCCCTCCCCTCCTCTTCTTCTTTGCTGCGGTTGCAGCAGCTTTCTTCCCAGCCCTCGTCTTGGTGGAAGACGTCGTTGGCTTGGGCACCGATTTGGGCTTCTTCCCAGCAGCATCGATGCTCTTGGCAGGCACGTCCTTCTTACCCAGCTCAGAGAGCTTGAAGGACGCTCTGACCTTGATGAGCTTCCCCTTCGCTGTGAAATTCTTCAGCTGCAGTGCCAACATCTTCTTGAAGTTCGCAGGCAGCACCGATTGATGCTTCTGCTCTACGTACTTGGCGATAGCGTGGGTGCTCGATCCACTCTTCTCTTGGAGGGCCAAAATCGCTTCTTTGATCATCTGATGAGGGGAAAAAAAAACAGGAATCACGGACCCATCAATAGATTAAGCAGCGTGAAGCGCCACACCAAACACCTAACCGGACTAATATTAATTACCTGGAAGTAGGGAGGATGAACTGGGTTCTTTTCTCTGGGCCTTTTCGCTCTTGGGGATTTTTTCCTCGTTGGCTCCTCGCCTTTCTGCTCCTCGGATGCTTTCTCCGTTTTGGGTTCTTCTTCCTTCTCAGGCTCGCCAGCCTCCGGTGCTGCTGCAGCAGCTGGAGCCTCGGGCGCCATACCCGATGCTGCTTCGCCTTCCACCGTCTGCAACATTTCCTCAAACGCAGAACAGGAGCAAAAGTCATCGGACAATTCGAAGGAATCGGAATTTATAGTGGGTGAAATGAACCAGTGGGGTTGAATGAATAACAGCCGGTGATTGGCTGAAAACATGCGACACGGATATGTGGGCTGTTGAGCTTGATCTCAACCATCCACGTGGACGGCTGAGATGGATCCTTCTATCTCAATCCTTATCTTCCCATCTTATCCACAACCTGTCCCAAACATGTTTCGGAATTTCAAGTATTGTGCCAAAGGCCAACCAAATGAACGATCCAATCCGTCCATCTCGTGGGCCTGATGACGGATGACGAACCACAAAGTTGTTGCTTCGAAAAACCGTGTGTTTTTGGCAGTGATTATTTGAAAGTAGATGGGTGTGTTTTGTTGTGTTTTTTCTCTTATCACGTTGCAGCGATTTTCGATATGCTGGAGGGTTTCTCGACCGGATAATGTTACCAAGTTCAAGATCAGAATATGCAGATTCTGATGAAATTCGAATGGTTGGAAATGGCCAAAAATCGGGTGAGATCAGTGGTCCAGATCAATGTCGTATGTAAGTCCGCACGTGTGGCGCGTGTTTGAGATCCAAACGGTTCATCATCTTCTGTGCATTTGGTGCGGCTAGGCCGTAGGTTCACGTGTTAGAGATCCAAACGGTTCATCATATTCTGTGCATTTCGGTGGTTGGCCCATCGGTTCGAAACGGCGGGTTACCGCCTACAATGGTATCTTTGGACATCTGCAATTTGGGAGTCGAAGAGTAGCTAGAGAAAAAGAAGAAATGTACACTCACCTTACAAAACATCTATCATTTTTCTGACCTTAATCCTCATCAAATAACTAAATAAGTATCATTATAAAAAAATATGCATGACGTGATAAAAATTAAAATGGTCTTGGTTGATTGGTGTAATATAATATTAAACAGATTAGTTCTATTTTGAAATTATTTTCGTTGACCTTTTCTTTATCTATACAGAGGACTTGCTTACATCATAGAGTATCTAAAATTTAGTAAATTTTGAAATTTATTTAATATTTTATTTTGAATTTTAAAAATAAAATTTATTAAGTATTTTATTTTGAATTTTATTTATCTTTAATATTCAAAATTATCGAATTCCACTAAAAGAACGTGGATGAAAGGCGTGCATATGCCCGATGGTAAATGATTTAAAAATAATTTACCTTTCTTTCTTTTCTTTTCAGACGACTCAAGCTCTTGTGATTTGTACCAATTGTAAATATTTCAAAAATGCCTATCTTTGCTTTTTTCCTTTGATTTTTTTTATGGCAATGTTCATATTACAGGACAAGGCATCTGTTAAATTTGTACTTCATTGAATATATAATGAAGACACCGTTGCTACTCAACATTTGAACATAGACACTCTACTTGTACCATTTTACATATACCCACATCAGCCACTTGATCATCCAAAAGTGACTGTTTTTTCTTATGGGCACACTTATGATGATATTTTAAAAATTTTCTCTTAAAAAAGTGACATTATGAGACTATTAAAGAGGCAAAACTTATGATAATGTAATCCTTAAGCTAGTCGAGTCGAGTTGAGTTAGTGGGATAATGATGAAATTAGGTCAATCCTGATTCCATTCTTCAAAAAATATCTATATCAATTAAATTAGAATCTATTTTCTAAAAACTGAATACAAGCTTAGGAGTATTCCAAATATCTAAACTCTTGAATAAAATGTCTATTTATAAGATACATTATTGCATTCTCATCCAAGTTCTCCATCATATTTAAGCCACTTGAATCAAAACAAGCCCTTGACCATGGTCAATATAATTTAAATGGACTCAGGATTATATTATTATAGTAGACAATTCATATTCGCATTTCTTGATTTTCGTTAGGTTCATCACGTTGCTTTAAAAAAAATAGTGATACTAAACTTTGAATATGGATTTCTCCTACCATATTTGTAAACATCATTACCTGGACTATGTAAGAAGTGTAAATAATACTATAGATAATTGTAAAATTTTGACAGAAGACGTGAATTTTAATTTTTTAATACCACGATTAATATTTATGGTTTTTAATTATTTAAGCAAACGTTGTGGGAAGGGCCTGTTTGGCACAACTTACATGTGGAAAAAGCACAACCGTGCTCCACATTTGAAAACATTTACTATTAAGTCCAGATAATTTGCGTTAGAAAGTCCTAAAATTTGTTGAAATGTTAATATGCAAGTTGGCACTTTTTAGATAATGCACACATTGCCACACTCATAAAGGGTTACTAAGCAAGTGCGAGCTTCTATAGTTTAGATGTCACACACAATGCTTTGCAGGCCAAGAGTAGTGTTAGTGGTGTGGCAGATGAAGTTCAAGGTGAAGGTAAAGGCTTGAAGGCCATCCCGAATGGGTTGGAAGAGCTTTGAGACGAATACAATTCATAGAAGGGTAAAACCTGAGCTAATTTTCAATAAAGCTCAATGGCTGAAAACCATCTAGACCATTATTATACGAATTGTATATTGGAAGAGGAAATTTGAGGGCGCAGAGACTTGGACAGTCATCGTCTCAAAGCTCAATGGCTGAAAACCATTAAGACCATTATCATACAAAAGTGTACATTGGAAGAGGAAATTTGAGGGCTGAAATTTTCTGTGACAGGTGGTCCTATGTTAGTCTTAAGAGATTTTGATCATCATTAGCTTCAAAGGGCGTTATTAACCAGAAATGTATAATTTTGTATGTTGTATATTAAGGGTGTAAATCGGGTCAGGTTGACTCGAGTTGGGATAAATACAACCCTAACCTACCTTGTAAAATATTAGCCCAACCCTACTTTCAATCCTACTTTTTACACCTTAACCTAACCCTATTTCAACCCACCCTAGATCGGTTCGGTTCGGGTTAGAAATTGGGCTAATAGATTACACATATTATCAATGTTAGTTAAGCTTTTGTTCACCAAAATTTCTAAAATAACAAAACAATGATAATTATAAAAACGATAAGTACTAATAAAAGTTCTACATACCTCAAAAGTGGAGGATAAGTTTAGTAATTGATTCATTTTTTTGCTTTTGTATTCTTTGAGCAATCGATGTTCTCTGCAAGTAAAAAATTGAAAGTCAAGTAAAAGTCAAAGTCAAGTAAAAGTATTGCAGTAAATTATGCAAAATGAAAAAACGAATATTATAGTTTTACTTACCTTCTTAGTTGGCTTCCAATCAAAGTTACAAACATCTCAAATTCCCAATTGACCTGTTCGGTTATTCCAAATCACCAATGCAATATAACCAAATAATCCAAACACAATTTCACAACTAATTAACCAAATATATTTCCAAACCAAATAAATTCAAACAACATTTCACAACCAAATAGTCAAACATATTTCCAAACCCCACACAATTTTATTTAAATATCCAAACAACATGAATGAAATATACTCTCATAAACATATCCAAATACATATCTTATGAAACATAATCATATCCAAATAATTTGTTTTAAATAACATGTCCACAACACAACTCATTTACAAATCTAATACAACTTTTCTCTTCAAATCAAATCTTATGCCCTCTTTGCGACTAGTATGTGTGGTTTTCCTCCTGAAACAAACAATTATCAAAGTAAGTATGAATATATAGTTATATTTCTTATAAAAATAAATTAAAAATATAAGTACCTAGATCATTTGAGTAGAAATTCATGCATGGCTAGAAGTTTCAGATTCTACACCACCTTGAGTAGCTGTAAAATAGAAGAAATCAGTTATAGTATTAGTTGCAAGTAGTCAAGTTATAAATGCATAATTATAGATTCAAATTACCTTCAGCAGACTGACCAATTTCAACCAAATATTCTCATTCCATTTGAAGATTCGCTGATGGACATAGCCAATCTTGAGCACATATCAAAGCCTCAACAACATGAGATTGCAAAGAGCTTCTAAAAGGATCAAGCACACGACCTCCTATACTAAAGGCAGACTCTGAAGCAACTGTAGAAACAGGAATTGCAAGAATATCTCGAGCTATGTTTGATAAAACTCGATATCTTGAAGAAGCCCACCATGCTAAAATATCAAAAGAATTATCATCGTCATCATCTATTTCTACAAGATCTTTCAAGTATCGATCTAATTCATTGCTCACATCAAGACCTGCCTCTTTCTTTAAAAAAATCCTTATATAAAGCATCTCCACTTGAACGAGAAGACTCAACAAGTTTTTCATTCTCATCACTAGTTTCCTTCGCCTCTTGAGGTACTGTCATTGGAGTACACTTCGCTTGATAACTTTTGAATACCTCTTGCATTTTCAACTGAACTTTTATCAAAATTTCATTAACTTTTTCTGCATTATACAATAAAGAATATTGGAATAAAAGATATTTTAGCTTATATCTTGGATCCAAAACAACTGCAATGACCAAAATCATATTGATTTTGTCAATATCTCCCCAATACTTGTCAAGCTTCTCTTTCATTCTTTTGCACATATCAACAATGAGGGGGTCATGGTTGGTTAAAAAATCCCTTAACAACCTTTGTGTTTTGCAAACTTCAACAAAATATAAATTTCCAGTAACATATGAAGACTCTGACAAAATTTGAGTTACCTCATGAAATTGCTTTAAAACAGCAATCAACTGAGTTGCCTTATTCTAATTTTCATGTGTTGGAGGATCTTCTCTAATAAAAGAGACATCTTTTAACTCAATCTGCTCAAATGCTCTTTTGAATCTCAAAACACTTTCTAACATAAGGTATGTAGAATTCCATCTAGTGGGCACATCAAAAACCAATGCACCCTTATCTTTAATGAAACATTTTTTGATACATTCCTTAAACAACCTCAGCCTTGAAGGAGAGTATCTTACATACCAAACAACTGCTCTAATACGAGCAATTGCATCACCAATTTCTTTAAGTTCATCTTTGACAATCAGATTTAGAATATGAGCAACACATCTTACATGAAAAAATTCTCCATCAAATAACAAACCATTTCTATTTCCAATGCAATGTTTCAAATGGCGAATTGCAATATCATTGGAACTAGCATTATCAACTGTCATTGTGCAAACACTTGAAATTTCTCATTCTCTTAAACTTTAATCTATTGCAGATGCAATTCTTTCACCAGTGTGTGCACAAGGGAGAAGAGAAAAGCTAATAATTTTCTTATGCAAATACCAACTTGCATCAATAAAATGTTCTGTGAGACAAAGATAACCAACATTTTGAATTGAGGTCCACATATCAGTAGTAAAGCAAATAGTTTGCACCTTTTCCCTCAATAATTTTTTTAACTTTCTCTTCTCTGTTTGATAAATTTCTAGACAGTCTTGAGTAATTGTTTGATGAGTGACAAAGTTAAATTGTGGCATGCCTACTTGTATTAATCCTCTAAAACCAACACGCTCAATAGTGCTAAAAGACATTTCATCAATCACAATCATCCTAGCAATAGCATTTCTAACAGCAAGTTGATCAAACTTCCAATTGCCTAATGCAGTCTCTCCACTTTCTTGACTAGTGAATTGAAAGATTTGTTATGAGGTCCCATCACCACCTTTATAATATTTTTCTGCATGCCTTCTAAGTGTACTTGTGCCAATCTTGCTCTCACATCTATATTGTGTTTTGCATCTTTTATATACACAGATTTGTGCTTTTGAAGCTCCAGGTGCATAAACTTTTTCAAAAAATTCTCACACACTCGATGTTGCTTTATATTTTCGTTTTAGTGGTTTGTTGGATGTAGCTTCGGATGTTGCAGATTGTGTTGATGATGGTGTGTTGGCATGCACTTCTATAACATCATCATCTTCCATTCTAATTAATGCACAAAACTTGACTATTTTAATCCATCAATTACATAGACAAATCAATAAAAATAATGAAACAATCAACAATTTCCAAACATTATATTACAGTAATCCAATACAGTTAGTCCAATATCTTTGATTCATAAAATCATCAACCATCTGCTATCACATGGTTCACCGAATATCTAGCATTGCCACACATACACTTCCGAGAGCAAGACACAGTTTTTTAAAAAATAAAATAAAATTAACAAACCCACATGGTAATAAAATAAAATTGACAAATCCAGAATGGAATCGGGAACAGTACTGTTCGATGGGGTTACTCGGCAGCATAGGTAGGTTAGCCGTTAGCGGTGCAGATGATTAGGGAGGAGCGGGGAGGAGAGGAGAGGAGCGGATCGTCAGCAGGAGCGGGGGGGAGAGGAGATGCAGGCCGCAACGCCGGCTTTGATCGTCAGCAGGAGCGGCAGAGCGGGGAGGCGGGGCGATGCGAGCTGTGGGGCTGGGGCGGGCTGTGGGGCTGGGGCTGGCTGCGCAACGCGGTTGGGCAGGAGGAGTGCAGGATTCAGGAATCCTGCTTTTGGCGGACGGTGTTGCGGCAGCAGGAGAAGCTGAAGAAGAGGAAGACGGAGAGGGAGAATGAGAATCGGGCGCAGAAGCCTGGGGCTTCGAATCGTTTCGTCGGTAATTAGGGGTAGGGTTTGAATCAGGGTCGATTGGTCGAATAATAGAATGGGGGCAAGTCAGGTCGGGTCGATCGACCCCTAACCCAGCTCAAATCGATTCTTAAAACCGGGTCGAGTTGAACCCGAATTTTCAAAAACCTCAACCCAACCATGATATAAATCATTCCGGGTTGATGCAGTCTCAGGTTGAACCCGACCCTATTTACACCCCTATTGTATATACCACCAGCAAATACAACCCAGAGATGAATTCCCATTGCCCAAAGACTCTTGTCTTTTTCCATTGTGGTGTGGCCTCATTTCTTCAGGCAGCAATGCACCACAGTCAGCCCATGATGCGGGTGCGTGTTATTGGTTGACTACTTGTATCATGGGCATAGGTTCATCCAACCATTTAAGTAAATAAAGAGCATATTTAGCAATGTATAAAAGTTCTCAAAGAAGGGTGCCTTTGGTTGGACTAAAAAAACGTCAACAAAAACTTTTTTAAAACAAATTTTTCATTATCCATAATTATCATATTTTTAAATTATTTTTTCACATTCTTTGTACAAACTACTTTATTTTTCAATTTTGTTCAATGAAATTATCCTTTCTCATAAAAAAAGAAGATAAAATGATTGGAAAAAAAAATAAAGAAATGTGATTCCGATTGTCGCCTCTCCATTGACATTGCCAAACATACAACTTGTCATTTTTTTAATATGGCACTAAAGTCGTTTGGGTCTGATTTTCCTGGTGCATTGTACCTTCCTTAAATATGATAATCACAAGTAAATAAAAAATACTTAAATTCGTTCATAAATGCTCTATAATAGAACGATACTATATAAAATGATCTATCTACGCATCAAAATAATTTAGATGTTGAACGTATGGTTTTGAGGTTCATATGTAAATCAAATTAAATAAATGTGTTTGTGAAGTGATGAAATTTTTGGATGAAAAGAATGTTTTGGAAATTTTTTTGAATTAGTAGAAAATAATGTGATATAATAAATTGAATGATAAAGATTAAAAAAATGAAGTTGAAATAGATAGATTAATTGTATGAATAGTTACGTTAAAATAATTAAAAATAATATAGTTTACAGAAAAACGTGAATAAATGGTTAAAAAATATATTGGGATCTTATAATGCAATTTAAAAAAGGCACGTGCACATGTTGCTTTAAAAGCCATTTGGTTTCCTAGTTAAATTTTTATTATGGTGTGTCCAAAATGGCCATGCACATTGAAATCTATGAGGCTTTGCGCCTGTGAAGTATTTCACATATTATAGGTGTATTTGTTTTGTTTTAAAATATTTTAATCTAAAATTTTTTTTACTCATCACAGCTACACCATTTTTTTATTGTTTGTTCTATACAACAATCATACTTTTTAATCAATTTTATAAAATTATTCATACAATAAATATATTTATTTTAACTTTATTCTTTTTACTACTCATTGTTATCTCTATTATAATTTATATCACATAATTTTCTTTTATTTTAAAAACTCTTACATAAAAAACATTTTATTCAAAGGTGTCATCACTTCCCCAACACACGTTATATGGAAAAAAAGCATTTTACTTGTATAACATATTAACAATTTTAAAATACTTTGAGTTTATAATTAAGGGCGTGTTTCGAAGAAATAAAACTTTTTACGTAAAAGTTTTGAAATGGAAGAAAATTGTAAGATATAATAGGAGTAATGATAAAGAGTAAAAAAATAAAATTAAAATAGATAAGTTAGCTATACCAGTAGTTATGTAAAAATGATTAAAAATATCGTAACTACAAATGAAGATGTGAATAATTAATTAAAATATATATTTTTAGATGGAAAAATTTGTATTTGAAAATTTTTGTTGTAAAGTAACATGCTCTAAATGTATACGGACGAATATCACAAAAAGTGTAGATGTCGAAAACATAACATAGGAATTATAAGAACCGTAAAAAAAAAAAATTGCTTAGACCGGATTATGTGCAGACAAACGCCGGGAATAATTCCCACCCCCCAAAACATGGGTGCGTTTGGTAAGTTTTTAAAAAAATTCAAAAAATTGCTGTAGAAATTTTTTTGGAAAATAGAAGAGTAATGATTAGAAGTAGAAAGTAATTATATAAAAAGATGTGTAGTGTAGAAAATGATTGAAAAATAAAACAGTTGTGTAGAAAAATATATTGAAATATGGGAAAACAGGGGTGCTGTGTGTAAAAATGTTCGGAAATTTTTTGAAGATTTTTTAAAAAATTCGAAAAATTGTTGTAGAAATTTTTTTGGAAAATAGAAGAGTAATGATTAGAAGTAGAAAGTAATTATATAAAAAGATGTATAGTGTAGAAAATGATTGAAAAATAAAACAGTTGTGTAGAAAAATATATTGAAATATGGGAAAACAGGGGTGCTGTGTGTAAAAATCTTCGGAAAAATTTTGAAGATTTTTTAAAACAATTCGAAAAATTGTTGTAGAAATTTTTTTGGAAAATATAAGAGTAATGATTAGAAGTAGAAAGTAATTATATAAAAGGATGTGTTGTGTAGAAAATGATTGAAAAATAAAACAGTTGTGTAGAAAAATATATTGAAATATGGGAAAACAGGGGTGCTGTGTGTAAAAATGTTCGGTAAATTTTTGAAGATTTTTATTTTTTAAAAAGTTTTCCAAGTGCACCCATGTATTATTGGTCGGTACAAATTTGTCCGTAAGTTTGGCACAAGGAACACGAAGAGAAAATACATCCAATTTTTATTATCATTTTTATTTATTTTCCGATTGATGCAGCGATCAAACCGATCATCTGCCCACGCTCTTAGGTGGGAGTTCATAAACCCTCTTCCCCTCATCGAAGATTGACGGAAATAGTCAAAAACATCGGAATTTCGTCTCTTCGATCTTTATGACAGCGGTCTTTGATTAAATTTCACTTCTCTCAGGGCTGCTGGAGAATCTCCCTCCTCTGTTTTCGCTGTCCTAATGTTTCTTCGTTCGTTCTCCTCAATCTTCCTGACTATTCGAAGCGATAGTCAGCGACGCTGATCGACTTTCTCCGAAGAAGACATCGGGATTCCCCCTCTCAAGTTCAAGGGCTGCTTGGCTTCCTCTGGCGTTTTTTCCCTTTTAAATTTCGTGTAAAAATCGAGGTGTCTTTCTTAACGTCAGCCTTAATTGATGTAACTTTGCATGTATTTTCGTTTACGTCTTTTTTAAAAAATTATTTTTTTCCTGAAAAAATTTCTTGTTGAATGGGCAGGGACTATTTGCCCCTAATTGTGTCTCTTGCTGTGCCGTCTTTTCTTTTCTAAGTTAGGTCTAACCATAGGACACAAACATATCAGTGTTGATTTATTTGTTAGCTGATTTAATGTTGTTATATATGTTCATCGAATGCATAAAGGTTGTTCCTTGAAAATCTGGATTTGCTGTGCGTGGGTTGTGGTTGGCTGTAAACAGGTGGAGCTTCAAAGGCCTGCTTTGAGCTTGAAATTTGAGTGTTTGGTGTTGAAGCTGAAGTCTAATTTGTACTTTCTAAGCAAATAACCCAAACTAAAGCTTGGGCGAGCATGCCCAGCCACTTGGTGCAGGTTCGTTAGGAAGATTCGGTTTGCTTGAGTTTTAGATTTTTAGATCGTTTTTGAACTTATATCCATCTGAATATAAGTTTAAATATGAAATTTTTTCTAAGATGCTGAGTAATAATTGAATTAGCATATTCATGAAATTCATCAACCTGAGATTAAGCTTAAAATAGAAGACATCAAGGCAACCTTGAGGTTGACAAGTGAAGCTTGGACCAAGGCACCAAACTCCATCCATGCTCAAGTTGGTTTCTTTTTTGTTTTCAAGTCTAGCTTAAGCACTAAGCTACACCACATTTGATTCTTTTAGTCTTTTATGCTATTATTTGAGCATGTTTTGTACTTTGTGCCAGCATGCGTAAAGCCTACCCTAGTGTCCTTATTAGTGTTGCAGTTAGAGATTGAATAACAAGATTTCAATGGTTAAAAGGAATTGTGGTTAGAAAGTCTTGTGCTGCTTCAATATTCATAATTAGGACATCAATATCTTTGAGGCTCTGTCCAATTGGATGTATTTTATCTTCATTCTGTAGTCCTAGAACAGACAGGTGGGAGGCCAAGATAGCTGAAGTACTATATAAGTTACGAGTATTAAACATTGCATCAGCAATGATTTGCATCAATATAGGCATTGCGTTATTGTTAAGGTTTGTGAAGAAACAATTGAGTTGTCAGATCATTATGTTACTGTAAAGCATATCCTTTGTTGCCCAACGTTTTGATTTGGCTATTTCTCATTAGGTGGTCAGTACCTTAGAACCAGTTGTGTTTGCTTATGCCGACCGTGCAGAGAGATAGTGGAAGACAAAGATCTGTCATTGGCTACTTATCCTTTGTAACTGGTGCAGTTCGTTGAGGGTTATTTGATATGGCCTACTTTTTATGTTTATGGTTTATTTGCTTAAAATAAGCCACCCCAAGAGATAAATCTTTTTTTGATTTTTAATGGATTCTATCAGAAGGTCTTGTAAGGCCATTATCACTATGAAGTGTAAGCTTGTGTAGCGCATTTTTTAATTAAAATTTTATTTTCTGAAATCCTTTCATAATTTATCAGATATTTGCCAGTACATCCATCCAGTCCCGCAAGAGAGTCCTAAGATTAAAATTTATTATTTTATGGCTTTTTATATAAAAGTGTACTGATCTAATGCAACCAGTTGAGCAGAAATTTTCAGTGCTATCGGTAACTTTTTGTTTTGTTTTTTTGTTTTTTTTTGATCTGCCAGAGCCACTACTCCATGGCATTTTTAAAATACCATTTATATTTTAAAAATATAAATACTTTTTGTATTTATAAAATACTTGTTTCGCTTCTAAACCATTTATATTATTCATCCATGGGTACCATCTTTGTCACTTGATTGCAGAAACTTTTTTTGGCATATAAAGTTTCCAACCAAAGCGATTTTTGGCATCATAGATGTTTTCACATGGATGATTTCATAAATGGCTTAGATGTAAAAAAAATTTAACATATAAAAGGCAACTGCTTGCACTGACAACTTAGTGCAACCGGTTGCATTAGTTCAGAACCCTTACAATTATTTAGTAAAATTATTTGGTTTACTTTATTCAACTTTTAATTATTGTCATAAACAACACTATATATTTAGCCTAGGACTCAAAAGGACAAGTTGGTATTTGATTCGTTATTTTAAGCCATATACTTCAGCTGCTTATTGGCCATGAATTGATAAGCTCCAGCCAATTCAATATGCCCTTAGATGTTGATGCTGTAGTATCCAGGTGCATCACACATTGTTGAAACAGAGTATATCTTAGCCACTCATCCACTCATCCAGATTGCTATTTGGATATATCGGTCACTTAATTAACAAGTGGAGAGTGCCAACATGATAATCAGATTATGGTATACTTTTCAGCTAGAATCAGTTTTATCATGGTACCAAAATCATTTCAATCTGAGTCCTGAGGGGGTTGTACCTGCTTAAGAATATATAATCATGTGCAAAATGCAAAAAATCATTTAGGTCTATTTACATACGCTTTTGAATGTTACCCAAACATTCATCTACGCAGGAAGCATGTTTTAGATGGTATAGATGTTGAATTAACAACTTTGAAATTGATATAAATCAAACAATTTTATTATGGGTGCGTTTAGGAAGTGACAACACTTTTGATGAAAAGTTTTTTGTGTAAAAGTTTTTGAAACGTGAGAAAATAATGTGATATGATAGAGGTAATGATAAGGAGTAAAGAGAACAAAATTAAAATAGATTGGTTAGATGTATTGATAGTTGTGTAGAAATGATTGAAAAGTAGGATAGTTGTATAGGAAGAAGTGAAAAAATAATTAAAAATGGGGTAGTTGTGAAGAATGGAAAGTTTTATTGGTTAACAAACACCACTTATATTGATTTGACACATTTACTAGATGGAGCACATGCAAATATTTGATTTGGACAAAATTTGGTTTCCTAAATTTAAAAAAATTCTAAATGTAATAGGCAAATGGATTTCATATAATCTTCAAGATAAATTTTTTAAAAAAAATTCTAAATGTAATAGGCAAAATGGGGAGGTTCCATGAAGTCAAATTCATAGAATTGATTAATTTGAACTGGAACCCATGCATAATAATGGGAAAAACTAGGAGTTTACAGAACAATGGAAATAAGTAATTCTTGTGGTTCAAAATTCACAATACTTGTAAGGTAGAAAGCTGTCTGCAATCGGGATAATTCTGGTGACATGCTAATGCATTAGATGCTTGCATTAACAAATTATGATTATTAAATATTCCCATTTGATATATAAAAAAAAAATGTTTTCGAGCAAACTCGAGTAATCAAGGTGGGCACATACTTTATTCAGTTTATTGGTGTCTTTCCTGATTTCTAATTTCTTAAAGTCCCAAGGGGCTCAATTTATTTATTAGTAAAATTTTCAACGATTTTCAGTTATTTTAGATTTGCATGAATCTTTTATATTGGGTTTGTACCATTTCCCTCTTTTGTGGAACAATAACATGGTTTTATAAGAAGAGGTCTCATGTCATGGTGCATAGTGTTTGTGGATGAGAGATTGTTTTGGTTAAGGGCCTGTATGATGATGGTTTTGGATTCTCGAGTGTCAATTTAAGTTTTCTGACGTTTGTGTATGCCAGAAAGACTGTTTCCAGCATCTTGTTTTGATAATGTGTGAAAATGATGGAGTAGGGTAATGGTTGACATAATTTTCAAATAAATTCACGAAGCACTTGGGCATATGGGAGGCACCTTGAAAACCAGGAAGTTCATATGTGTGGTCTGGCCACCCTCTGGGCACATCTCCGTGTGTGTGTGTGTGTTTTTCATGCGTCAGTTGTCTTTGCCCAATGTGTGAACTACAAAGGAAAGTCTTAGTCTTGTGAAGGAGTCAAAACCCCCAGAAAAGGCTTCTTTGCTGCTGCTAATGGGTCCCTTCCATTAGATACACTTGGAGCTACTTCTTCTTCTTCTTTGATATTACCCTAGGATCTAGGATAATCATTGAAATCGTTGTCAAATATGCTCCGAAGTGTGTGTCACACTTGGGCACAAAGGAGGCACCTTAAAATCAGGCAGGTGCAAAGAATTTTGATGTGACCGGCCACTGTCTAGGAACACACTTTTTGTGCCATTATTTCTTTCAAATGGTTGAAGGAAAGTCATAGTCTTGTGGAAGGAGCCAAAACCCAAGAAAAAGGCTTTTTTAATATATTTTTTAAGAGTGTGTTTGAGAAGTGATAAAACTTTTGATGAAAAGTTTTTGGTTTAAGATTTTGAAATGTAAGAAAATGATGTGATATGATAGGGGTAATGATGAGGAATAAAGAGAATAAAATTAAAATAGATAGGTTAGATGTATGAGTAATCGTGTTGAAATAATTGAAAAGTAGGGTAGTTTTATAGGAAAAAGTGAAAAAATAATAAAAAATGGGTAGTTGTGGAGAGTGAAAGTTTTAGTTTGAAAGGTTTTCAGGTGTTAACAAACACCCCCTAAAAAGAATGTTGTGGTCAGCTTAAGGAATATGATCAGAAGTTGAATAGATCAAGAGTTGAATACAAGTTATTCTTTAATTTTATTTTATTTTTGCCTTTTTTTAAACAAATTTGATCAGTTGACTTTTGGATCACCTTTGAGGCATGTCACTGTTTTTATTATTTATTTTCCTGGTTGTGGGACCATGATGCTGTGAATATTTCTTTTTAATACTGTTTTTTATGCTGCCTTTTTTATAGTTTGTAATATTTTTAATGACTTTGTATTTAACCTCAATTGCTATCTGATTATACTGTTCTATTGTAATGCAGTTGGTGTATTTTCTAAGTTATTTGTTATTATTTATTTGCTACGCATTTTATTCATATATTTATTTTTGTTTGGATACTTTTCAGTGTCATGACTTATTGAATTTGCTAATAAAATTTAGACGACTTATTTGTGATAGGTTTTAATCATAAATTTTTAATGATCATGAATTTAGGTTATTATTATTATTATTATTATTTTTACTGAGTTTTATATAACATGCACCTTGCAATATTTTTTTTTCTTTTCACTCAGGTATGTGCCTTGAACCTAGGCCCCAAAACCCCTTTGCATCTTCACCCTAAACAGCTACGTTGTCACATACCATGGGAATAATTAATTTTCCTAAGGTCTATTTTGACCTGTTGAGTAAGATAAGTAGGAAATTTGTCCTATTTCTTAGCAAGATTTTACAGTAAAAATGACACCCCTCCTGACATTCCAAAGTTTATATATTGGGACTTGCTGGGTAGCATATGTGTGACTTGTGAAGCACCTGAAGATGGTCACTTATGGCATAATTTTCTCAATACACACTTGGGATGCGGGAATTGTGAATGATGAAGAATTTTGGGAAATTCTTCTATAGTGTTATATTAGATCCTTGATTAGGTTGGTTTCTTTGTTCTAGATAGTTAATTATATCTCTTAGGTGTGCCATGCATTTCACAATTTCTCAGACACATTCCCCAAATAAAGCTGACTTCAATTTGCACCATCTGGTTGAGTAGTTTTGCAAGTTTTATCTTGTTATCTGAGTGGGGAAATTTCGAGTTATTAGCAACGACCCCCATCTGCTTATTCACCTCTGCTATTTCTGGTTAGCATTCTCCCTAAAATTTCTGGCTCTCCAAAACCAATTTGAATTTTTGATTTATTCCTCCTCTAGCAGTCAACTTGTCTTAGTTACATCATTCATCTGTCATTTTCTAATCTCCAACAAATGTTACCATGTATGTTTAAGTATGGTTTGGGTTTTTGGTACTCATCCCTTCATGTGAAATCGTTTCTCTTATTTTATTGTCATGATTTTTTGGCTCGTGAATCAACTCATATTTTTCTAATGTTTGCTCTGGACTTTTTTGTTTTCTCAATATTCATGCCATATACTGAACTGGTTCTGTTGTTTGGGTTACACGTGTTTTTGACTTTCTGGGGCTTACTGGTACATGTGGCATGTATGTGACTTTAGCTGGTGTGGTTTGATTGAATGTTGTCTATGGTGAAAATGGGTTGCTAAAGATGATGGATGAAGGTTTATTGGTAGAATGTACTAAAAGGTGTAACTTTTCTTATGGTAAGCAGGGTTAGTTGCCTTTGAAACCAAGTGAAGGATCTTGGGTATGGGACTAGCATTTTCTCCGACCTCACTCATGAATTCAAATGGGTATTCTAGTCCATACATACTCAGATATGTACTTATAGGAATTGTTGGTTAAGGGTGTATTTGGCAATAAGCAAAAAATGTCAAGCTATAACTTTTCACTCTCCGTGACTACTAATTTTTTAAATTATTTTCTTACATCTTCTTATTCAACAAACCCTATTTTCCAATCATTTTTACTCAATTACCCACACAACCAACCTATCTATTTTAACTTTATTCTCCTTATTCATTATCATTACCCATATCATATCACATTATTTTCTTCTAATGCAAAAACTTTTATATAAAATTTTTTTTTATCCAAAAGTATTATCACTTCCTAAACATACCTTAAGTTTGTGCCACTGATTAATGGTCTCAATGCACTTGTAATTATTGTATAGTTTCCTCAATTGCAGTTTGCAAACCTTGAAATGTGTCCTTAAAAGAGTGAATTTCTAGCCAACTTAATTCTTTCATATGGATGAGGGTGATTTTTCTCTTTTTTCCGTCTTAATGATTGCGTCAATTTGTCTCTATTTTTTTTTTTTTTGCTCAATCTAATTCTTTCTTCCTTATGTTTGTATGTAAGAATCTTTGTTCAAGAGGCGGTTCCTTGCTCAATGCATTTAACAAGGAAGCATGTCCAGAGTTTGACAATACATCCTTGCCCTGATAGCTAGAAGGGCATGTGATATGGATGATAGTGGGCAACGGGAAAATGGTAGGCATAAGGCAGATCAATACAAAATCCACCCTCAGGTATGGAAAATTTTAGCAGAGATCAATGAAAAAGCATTGACATATTTTATTTAATGCCAATATTTTTGCAAAACAGAAGAGAACTAATAATTGATACATCTAGAAGGATACATGTGCTATTTTGATAATAGTGGCTTTACCAAGGGAAAAGCAAGGCTGACTAACCTTTTCCGTCCATGTCTGGCCCAAGCATTTTCTGTTTCAGGCTGATTCTTAAGGTTGATGGACTTAACTGGCACCTTTGTGGGGGCCAGCAACCATTTCCTGGTATTCAATGAAATATGAGCTGAAGTTTTTGCCTGGGAACCTGCAGTACCTGAGACTGAACCTGATTTTTCAAGGGCCAGGTGGGACAACCTTTGGAGCCCGAAATGGATCAATATGAGATGCAATATTGGCGTGGCACTGTTGTCATATCAACAATTATAAACATAACAATGGTGGATGTTCATGCTTCTTGACAAGGATTTTACTCTTGAGAAAGTCAAATTTAAATATAAGCATAGCACATGCAAATGTTTGTTGATTTAGGATTTTTCTTCTTCCCCCTTTCGAATTGTACATATTGGCTTTATAAGCATTGCATCTTATCTAGACATACACTCGTGCTCATAGCCATTGCTTCCTTTTGCCCTTCCTCTCTTTTAGAGTGGCACATGTCTCTTAAGTTCTTAGTTAGAAGACATTTATTTGCTTGTCGATTAATTTCTTAGGAAGAACACATCGATTTTCCCATCCATTTATTTATTTATTTTTGGGTGAACAAAAATCTATTTGTCCATTCATTGATTTCCAAGGTGAACACATCTTTTTGGGCACCCATTAATTTCTTGGGTAGAATACTTCTGTGGGCAATGATTTAAAATAAACGTTTGTACAATAGGGTATAAAAATGGTTGCTTTGTACATTTCTTAAAGTTCTTTGTAACATCCAAACCATTCAAAATATAAATAGTATGTTATATATATGGGATTCCAATCCAATGCACTCAGGTGCACACTAGGACTTTAGCGCATCTAGTGCAATAGACTACTTAGGTGTATTTTTTTTTAATATAAATTTGTTAATTTAGATGTATTATACCTATAAATTAAGTTTTATAACTTTTAGACGTGTGTATATATTTATTCTAGATTTTTGAATATAGGGGTATTGTGGTCATTTGAAAATAACCATAGTACCCCTATGTTTAAAAATCCAAAATAAAGATATACACATCTCCAAAAATGGTAAAACTTAGTTTACAAGTTAACTACACCAGTATTGGCAATTTTATAAAAAATCAAAAAAATTAAAGAAAATGGTCCATTGCACCGTGTGTACAAAAGTCCCATTGGGTGCATTGGATTGGAGTCCATATTCATGATGCTAGATGTCACTTTTGATTGGGAAGTTGTATGTTATAAATATTTAACATCATTTGAGGGTGTATATGATGCTATTAAATATTGTAAATAAATATGTATTGTGTAAAAGCCTTTTAATTATTTGGGGTGTGTTTGGTTGGAAGTAAAGTTTCTGATGAAAAGATTTTGAGGTAAAAGTTGTCGAATTGATAAAAAATGATGTGATATGATATGGATAATGATGATGTGTAAATAGAATAAAATTAAAATAGATTGGTTAGTTGTATGGATAGTTGTGTGGAAATGATTGAAAAGTACGGTAGTATATATAGAAAAATGTGAAAAAAATTAAAAATATGATATTTATGGAGAGTGAAAAGTTTTTGATTGAAAATTTTAGTTTGACATTTTTTTTGCCCAACCAAATGCAGCCTTGTTTTTTGGCATTGTAACTATATATGTAAATTATAAATGATTTAGATATTAAAAAATCTTATGGGAAATGGAAAAAAGCCATTTGTATGAACCCTATTTTGTACAAATGTTTGTTTTTAATCATTCACGTACATCTATTTGCCTATCCATTGTTTTATTAGGTAGAAACATCTATTGGCCGATCCATCAACTGCCTGGGTAGCACACATTCATCACTTGTTCTATTTGTCGATCCATCAATTGCCTGGGTGGCACACAATCATCACTGGATTGTAAGTTCGATTGGTCAGTGAGTGTAATAGGTATAAGAGGCTCTGAAATTGTCCTTAATGGGAAGGCATAGACTATTTAATCATTGATTTTTTTCAGTGTAGGTTCAACTTAGTGTTTCGACGAGAAAGCAAACATTTTCCCATTTCATTCGGTAGATTACCCAGTCATCTTAGACAAAACTGGCATGACTCCTTCCAATTTTCTGTATGAAGTGCTCCAAGGGTTTGTATCTTCTGGTTGAGCATATTTTTCCATTTAAATGACCCTGATCCATGATGAAGCCAACGACTGAAATTATTTTGAGTGGTGCTGGACCTATATTCAGTGAAACCGGATGACTTAATAAATTGGACCTAATTATTCCCTGCTATGTAAAATTTTTATGATATGATACTAGGACCTTATGGTTCATCATTACTGATTGTCTACTGATGACCTTATCCTGAATGATTGCAGTGGATTTCTCATCATCAGATGAAGGACCAAAATCTTAAGATCCTTGCCCTAGCCACAGAAAGAGATGCTGCAATCCATGAACGCAATGTTGCCCTTGCAGAAAGGAAAGCAGCCCAAGCTGAACGAGACATTGCAATCCTGCAGCGCGATGCTGCTATTGCGGAGAGGAACAGTGCTTTGATGGAACGAGATTCTGCCATTGCAGCCCTTGAGTATCACCGGGGCAATGCTGCGAATGGTGGTGGACCAACAGGCTGTCCTCCAGGTTTAGTCCCCCGAGGAACCAAACAGGTGCACCATGTACAGCATGCACAGCCTCACCATATGAATGATCCTCAGTATACCACAAGGGAGATACAAGTAAGTGATGCCATACCAATCTCTGTAGTATCAGATGGCTTGGTTAAACCTCGGCGTGCCAAGCGTCCAAAGGAGGCAAAAGGCCAATTGCCCACCAAAAAGGTTTCCAAGTCAAGGAAGGGCAAGAGAGGGGGTGATGACTTGAACAAGCAATTCCCTGGAGCCAAGCAACTTGAATGGAAGGATCAGGATTTGACTGGGAGTGAGGATCTGAACAAGCAGCTCTCAGTGACAAAGCATGAGTGGAAAGATCAAGACCTAGGGCTGAACCAAGTGACTTTTGACGACTCAACCATGCCGGTGCCGGTTTGCTCATGTACTGGCTCCCCACAGCAATGCTACAAGTGGGGAAATGGAGGATGGCAGTCTGCATGCTGCACAAACACCATGTCAATGTACCCCCTGCCCATCTTGCCCAACAAGCGGCATGCCCGTAGGGGTGGCCGGAAGATGAGTGGCAGTGCCTTTAACAAGCTGCTCAGCAGGCTTGCTGCAGAGGGCCATGATCTGTCTACACCACTTGACCTCAAGGACCATTGGGCCAAGCATGGTACTAATCGCTATATTACCATCAAGTGATCTCTCTCTGTTTCTGCACAACAGATTGTGGTCGGCAGTGGCCCAAGTTTTTGATTAACGAGGGGGAAGCATTCATTCACCCCATGAATTTTTGCTGTGAAACAATGGACCTCAGCAGGCGTATGCACTGTGAATTGTGGTTGCAGGGGTGATGGTGTATTACAAGGAGTTTTGTTGGCTTGGTCTCCGATACTGAAATGGAAAGGAGAGCTGTTACTCAGAAATATCCAAGCGAAGAGAATGCTGGTCTGAATATTTCTTTGGGCAGGTAAGTTGTAGTGGACGTGTATATATTGCAGTGTTAAGCAACTGGGCTGGTGGATTTGCTGTTTAAAATATTTTGAAAAGATTTATATGAATTAGAGTGAGATTTTTGCTGTTCATATATCCATTTCTTGTCATTTCTAACAGTAAATGTTGTTGGGTAGGTCCTGTCCTTTTTGTTTGAAGCAATTGTAAACATCTATGGCCGGTTGATTTACATCATTGAGTCAGCTTATCTGTGCAATTTCTTGTCATTTCTAATATTGTTGTGCAGGCCCTTTTCTTGTTGTTTGAAGTAATTGTAAACATCTACGGAGAGTTGATTTACATCATTGAGTCAGCAGCTTATCTATGGATCATTTGATTTACATCATTTGCATTCCTCCTCCATTACACGAAGAAGATTTGAGGGTGTACTGAGATCCTCTTTGAGTTCATACCAAAAATAGAAAATGGAGCCCGTGGCGAACTTGGGTCGGTTTGAATCAGGTTGGGGCCAATACACATCCAAATTCGAAGAAATCAATCTATACCAACTCACGGCTCATTTTTTTAAAACCTCTACTCAAGAACCAAACTGAATATATAGTTGGAAATGGATAGAAAATTTGGGATGACAATTAGCATTCACAAGTATAAATTATAATGATTTATCACTAGATCAAATTTATGGTATATATTTATGAATGATTAGCCATTAAAATGTAAGCCAACTTCAAAAATGCCATCCACAAGAGATCATAAGCAACATCCAAAATATGATTTTTCGAACCACAGGGAAAACAATTTAATTATCCATGGGAAGGCTGGTAGCGCGTGTTTCTATAATTCATTAATTTAATTATCATTTCAGATATTTATTGTTATTATGAGACCTGCATTATTATTCGTAGTGTAAAAATTATTAAATTATTTAGATCAATTGGGTTATTTGAATTTTATGGTATTGTATAACTGGTAAACAGCGTGTTAAACAGCTACACAACGTATCCAGAAAGAGTCACCAAATTTTTAAGGAAAAAAATATGACCTCCTTTCCCAAAAAAAAATAAAAAGAAAAAAAGACCTAAAATAGTAAGTATCCTTATCCTGTGTGACCGCCCAAATTATTTCAAAGCTAATTTTTTTTAATAAATATGTGAGCCTTGCATAAATTTTCTTACCTTTGAAATTTAGCAAAATTTAAAAATTATTTGTTATTTTATTTTATTTTTTTGAAATTAAAAAATACACAGACCACCTTGCGCATGATAAATAACCATTCTATTAATTCTTAAAAAATTAAATGATATAATACATAAATTTAAAAAAACTGTCAAATTTCATGAGAAGGACGGTCTAGCCGACAGCCATGCATTTATATAACACGGCAACTGTACAAGACCGTGGGCCAAATAGCAAAGGGATGCGATCTTATATGGTCAGTTGTATGATCAGTAAAAATATATTTTCTTTTTTTAACAAAAAAATTTTTTGGCACGTTCAGAAGGTTTCAACAAACTTGAATGAGATGGAAAAAATGAAATAAAATATAACAATGAGTATTGGTAATGAGAAATGTAATGTCGGAAATGTAAAAAAATTGTATTGAAAACTTAAAAATTTGTATTGAGAGTGTGGATATATATATATATATATATATGGATTTTGTTCCGGTGCAGCGTCACTGCACCGGAACAGCGGTGCAGTAGGCCCAAAATGGGTCCCACATGATCATGAAATCATGATCTACTCCACCCATTGTATTTAGAATAATGTATTCTATTACCATACTAATTTTTATCCCAATCATATACTTTAAAGTTGTTATTTACATTAAACTATTTTATTACGTTGGATTTGTACCATTTTCAGATGAGGCCCATATACATATCTGATTGTGATGAAAATTGGTGTGGTAATAGAATACATTATTCTAAATACAATGGGTGGAGTAGATCATGATTTCATGATCATGTGGGGCTCATTTGGGGCCCACTGTACCGCTGTTCCGGTGCAGCGTCACTGCACCGGAACAGCTCTCTCTCTCTCTATATATATATATGTTTTATTTAGAGAATTTTTTGGATCCTTTGGAACGGTGGAGCGTGAGTTTCACTCGAATTTTAAATTCTATAAAATTTAACATTCTTTTGAATTTTTTGATATTTATTTTAATTTTTAAAATAACAAATGAATCTTAAAAATTATAAACATTTACATAAAGAAAAATTAAGTAAATCCCACATATGTTTTTAAAAATATTTTTGTTGTCAGCGCAGGCAAACAACAAATGAATGATGTGTTTGAAAAGTAATAAAATTTTTGGATAAAAATTTTTTTGATGTGAAAGGTTTTTTTTTTAATGGAAAACCTAGGATTTACAAAGTATTTGTAATACATTGTGGTGGAATATCCTCCCATTCACACTCCACCTGGTTTTGTTGTGTTGCAAAGTTAGTTAAACAATGAGCAACCCTATTTCCTGTTCTACATACATGAGTGATTTTACAAAATTCAAATTTCCAAAGTAGTCTCTTGATTTCCACAATCATCAAACCCACCTATGATCTAATAGTTCCTCCATTGTTGATTAGCTCAAATAATATCAATGAGTCACCCTCAACATGTATCCTTGAAAGCGAATAGATCTAATTCAAGCTCATCTTCATAGCTAAAGCTTCCATCATAAGGGGATTTGTCAACCAATCAAATCTCTAGCTCTTTGCCACTTTAAAGTTTCCCAACCAATCTCTAATGATAGCCCCCATGCCAATGCAATTTTTGGACAGACACATACCCAACATCCACATTCAACTTCAGCAGGTTCTGCTTATGATGGGTCCATCTCACTGGACTTTCATAAGTGACAACATTTCTAATCTTCAGCATCCTTATAGAATTGAGCAAATGAATTTGCCCCACCGTCCAGCTCTGTACCTCCCTCCAATTTATCTCTTTTTGTCTTCCATGTATCTCTTATTCCTCAGAAATCATATTCACCAATAGGTGAATAAAAAGAAAACTAAAGGATACAAGTGTTTTTTGTTGCACAAAGCCTGAAAGGTCTCCTAAAGGTCGCCTGCAATAGATGTAGGGAGGATCTTTAAAAGGTTAACACTCAAAGCCTCCTTAGTCAACTCACAGTTCAAGAAAAGATGATTACAGTTTTCCACATCAATCCCACATAGCCGACAAATAGGGTTAGAAATAATACCTCTCCTTACTAGATTTGCATTGGTTGGTAATGAATTTGTAAGCATCCTCCATCCAAATACAATGATCTTGTTAGGAATCTTTAGCTTCCACAAACAATAGAGGATCAATGTATCGTTAATCTTGCTACTATCCCTCTCTTTCCGCAGATAATGTGACATTGCCAACTTGTGTACAGACTTTACTTTAAACTCACCATTATGTTCAATCGCCCAAGACACCATTAGGAATACAAATGTTTCTAATAGCATTCCATCCCTTCTCACCAACAGCCATTAAAACCACTGTCATCAACAAACTCCCGAACCTTGCTATCATCATGTATTTCCAATGGTAGAGGGCTAGCCTTAGTGGGGATTTCTGAAGCCCACATGTCTTCAAAGAAAATTTTCCTTTTGCCATTACTCAATCTCCACTTGCACCCCAGTTTTAAAAGATTTATTGTTTTTTGACTACTTTGCCAAGTTAGAGAGCAATTTGATTTCAAGTTGCAGTTCCAAAAATCACTATGGTAAAAATATCTTGCCTTCAATACTCTAAAAAGCAATGTGATTTGGTTCACTACTAGCCTCCACGCTTGTTTTGCAAGCATAGCCAAATTAAATAGCTTTAACTTTTTTAACCCTAAACCACCATCTACTACAGGATTACACATTCTATTTTAAGCTACCCAACTAACTTTCCTTTTCCCATCTCTCTCCCCACCAAAATTGGCTAAATTGGGCTTCGATCTTCTCATATATCTTCTTAGGAAGAAGAAAGAAGCTCATGGCGTATGTAGGTATGGCTTGACTAACAGCTTTCAGCAAAACTTCCTTCCTTCCCCACGATAGGAGCTTTCTCCTTCTAGTCTTTGGGGATGTTTGGGAATATGAAAGTGGTGGGAAATGTGGTATTTGGTGGGAATAGAAAATGGAATATTTTGAAAATTGTGTGATTGATATGAAATAATAGGAGTAAAGTTGAAATAAATAGGTTTGTTGGAAAGTAGTTGATAGGGAAAATGATTATAATATAAAGGTAAAAGTGGAAAAATATAATGATTAGTTGTGAAATGATGGATTTCAAAATCTGTGCCACCACATTTTCCCTCCCACGTTTCCGACGGCCAATTCCCAAACGTCCCCTTTGTCACACTCTCTCCTTTATATATCAAAAAGTATGAATCCTAGTTCTTCCCACTCATGCTAAAAGTCCTAAATATTTGTCAATCCCTTTGGTTCTTGATCTGATCATATTTTTAAGATAAGAAAAAATAATATAATATAATAAGATGATAATAAGTAATAAAAAAAGTCAATATCCTCCTTGTCCATTTTCGGCCCTTGGGGAGATTCCGTCAAGACGCGAATTAAAACAAAAAGTATAATTATATACATCATTATATATTTTAGGTTAAAATACAATAATTATTTATTCTTATAATTAATTATATTTTTTTTCTTCATAAATATATTTTCATAAATATATCCCATCAGCATGCCAACTGGGACCTCGATTTTATACGACACGTGTAGAAACAACGTTTTTGCAACATAAGCTTTGCACCGTCCAATTGTGAGTCGTCTGATATCGACCGTCCACGAAACATTCAAGTGGTGCTGACGTGGATAGACACATTAAATGAGCACGTGGTGAGAGAAAGAGCAAAGCCCATCTCTCAGATGACAAGTCAATAGCCTCATTTAATGCGGCATGGGCTCATGAATGCATGGGCTCGCGTACGGTCATCTATCTCATTTCCTCTCGGGAAGGCGAGAAACGGCGGGCCTAATGCCGTGGACACTGCCCCTCAGCTGCTTGCGCGGTTAAGTAAATATTTCACTTATGTGTTATTTATAATGAATAAAATTTTTGATAAAAAATTTTAGAGAATAAAAATTGTTAAATAATATAATATGATAAGGATAATAATGAGTGATAAAGATGATAAAGTTAAAATAAATAAGTTAGTTGTGTGGAAAGTTGTGTAGAAATGATTGAAAAGTAGGGTAATTGTATAGAAAAATGTGAAAAAATAATTAAAAAATATAATAATTGTGGAGAGTGAAAAGTTTTAGATAGAAAAGTTTTAACTTGATATTTTTTATCAATTATCAAACACACTCTTAGTTTATTTTTAAAAATTTATTTATAATAATTTTTTTTATTTTTTTTTCGCGCATTTGTTTATCTAAATATATTTAACATATAGATTAAGTTTTACCATTTTTGAATATGTTTATTTATTTTTTTGAGATTTTTAAACATCTACGTGTATATATGTATTAAAAATACTCTTATTTTTAAAAATCTAAAAAATATATATACACATATCCAAAAATGGTAAAACTTGATTTATATATTAAATACACTTAGATAAACAAATGTATAAAAAAAATAAAAAATTTATTTTAAATAGTATTTTTGAGATGGACTAAGTGAGATATTTACTTAGTTCGGGCTACCAGTATGATTTCTCAAATATCAATATCAATGCACTGGGTAGACATTTCATTCATTCTCTCTTTTCTAATTAGTAATTACACGTCACAAGATAATTTCGGTAAATCTAAAAAGGAGAAGTGTATTTTATGCATCCAGCCATTAGTTAATGTTATAGAAATCATACATGTGCATCCTGCTGCATTTTAATATTTTAATTTTAAACACGGGGCTTTGAATGTTTGATTCAAGCCAATGTTTATAATTGAAATTATGTGCCAATCTATTCTACAGAAATCAATTGTTCAAATACTATTATATTTATGCGAAATTAAAAATTTTAGTCGATAGAAATCAATAATTCAAAGAAAATTATATCTACAAAAAATGAAAATTTTATTTTTACCGAACTTCGCAAACATTGAAATTGATCATATAAATTCAAGCATGAGTTGATCTAATGGTCTTGCTTGTTGTTGTGAAGTTGGTTTTGCTGAAACCCGCGCTAGTAAACATATTTCAATGCCCATTTTCATGCCAATGCCAAAACCATGTGAGGGGGATAGGAAAAAAGCACTCATAGACGTCATGTGTGTGAGTAGGGCTCTAGCAAGTTGATAAGTTGCAGAAGTATAACTATAGTCATAACAACATCTGTTGTGTTGAATATTTTTTTTTTATTAATAACTTGTTGAATCGTAGTTCTTTGTGGTTGGCCTCATTGAATAATAATTTTGCATTCGTAGGATTTAGTTATTGAGATTTTTTTCACTATTTCAAATGAATTAAAACAAATGTGGGGCTAATTCTTTATTTATTTTACTAGTTGGATATCAAAATTGTTTATTGAAACATGGAGACCAACAAGGCGCGGGATTAAATACTTCACAAAAACGTTGTCTACATGGACACACTCGTTCAACCTGATTGATTTGCTAAGAAGATGCCATTTGCATAAAATCTAATAAAATGGCTATGATTCCAACAAAAAGGTACAATGGAAATACTTAAATTGGGAGTAGTATTATCATTTCTCACTTGAGATTTCTTCTTCTCATTTTACAATAATGCTGAGGAAATTGCCATGTCGTGCACGTTAATTTTTTTTGGCAGTGATAAAATTCATTTTACCGTGCATATATTCCAACTCCATATGCTGCATTTCAAACTCTTCATTTTACAGCAGTAATTCAATAAAACTTAGGGTGTATTTGGCAATTGAAAAAAAATGTCAAGTCAATCTAAAACTTTTCACTCTTCACAACTATCATATTTTTTAATTATTTTTTCACATTTTTCTATACAACTACCCTACTTTTCAATCATTTCTACACAACTATCAACACAATTAACCTATCTATTTTAACTTTATCCTCTTTACTACTCATCATTACCCCTATCATATCACATCATTTGACAACTTTTACTCTCCAAAACTTTTCATCAAAAGTTTTATTCATTACCAAACGCATCCTTAAAGTTGGTGTCTAAGAGCCACTGCAAAAATACGGAACGTCTCTTTTATTTGTCCTGATACCACGACAACTAAAAAAGTTTTAGGGTGTGTTTGTCATTTGATAAAAGATTTTAAATTAAAACTTTTTACTCTCCACAATTATCATATTTTTTAATTATTTTTTCACACTTTTCTATACAACTACCATATTTTTCAATTATTTCAACACAACTATTCACATAACTAACTTATCTATTTTAACTTTATCCTATTTACTACTCATTATTATCTCTATTATATCATATCATTTGACAACTTTCACTCTCGAAAACTTTTCGTCAAAAATTTTATTCATTAACAAATACACCCTTAAAAAGCAGTACAAAAGCAAACTAAAAAATTACATATTTATATATTTATTTTTAACTTTTTTAAAATTACCGATTTCGACGGCATTTAAGTCATTTTCCGCCCCTTAAAAAAACTTATTTTTTAAAAATAAAAAATAAATATGTAAAAATATTGTAAATTAAAGAAACTTTATTTATAAATTGAATATATTTTTCGATAAAATATTGAATACATTTAGATAAATATGCTTATGAAGAAAAATAAAACATATAATTAATTATAAAAATAAATAAATATTGTATTTTCGCCTAAAATACATCATGGTGTATATAATCAAGCTTCTTAAAACAATATCCATTGTCCTTGCAAAACAATCATATCTATAGGAGGTTTTCATTTACCCAATTTTTTTAAATTTAAAACCTTTTATTATTCATAATTATCATATTTTTAAATTATTCATAACTGATATTTTAAAATATCCTAATAATATTTTTAATTTTTCTATTGGTAGACACTTCCGTGTAACAAAGGAGGACAACGCCATCAAACTAACACTTCTTACTACACTAAGGCAAGTCCGGTAATAAAAAATTTTATTTACCACTATTTGAACCAAGGACACCCATCACGATGGCAAGTCCAGCAACTAGGAGTGTTAATGGTCATAGTCAACTCGTCAACTCATTCGTCCAACCCGTTTATGAATGAGTTTGGGTTGAGATTTTTCAATAAATGAGTTATGATCTGCCAACCCGTTTAACCATTTAATTAAATAAACAGATTATAATTGAAAAATTATAACTCGTCAACCCGTTTAGTAATCCGTTTAACCCATATAACCTGTTCAATACATTTAATTCGTTCAACTCATTTAACTCGCTTAACTTATTAAAGTTATATATATGTGTAAACCTTTTGTTATTTTTTTTCTCTAAATCTTCCTTCAATCACCCAATTTTTCATTTTTTTACTGCTGCCCTATTTCCATTTCCCCTGCACCGAAAAAACCCTATCGTTTCTCCCTGCGAGATCATTATCTACTAGAGTCCAGGCTTTATATTATTTGTTATACAACCCATTAACAACCTACCAACCCCTTTATTAAATAGTTATAAATGATTTAAGGTTGAAGTTTTTTAAATGAGTTAATAAACGGATTAGGGTCGAGATATTTTAAATGAGTTAAAATTAGAATTAGACTCTAATCCATCCAACCCGATCCGTTAACACCCCTATCTGCAACACCATAGTAACCTTACATATATATCTTATGTTTTAATTAATTTTACACAACTAATTATATATTTAATTTATTTACTTTAACTTTCTTGTCTTTGTTCCTTATAATTACACTTTCCGTGTCACATTAATTTTTTTTTTTTCTAATTCAAATACTTTTACTCATCAAATTTTTCATAAAAACTTTTATTAAACTACCCAGCGCGCTTCCCCGTCCATTCCACGAGGCACTTGTAGCTACGGGGCATCCACGGCTGGGATGAAATCACAAAAACCCTAAAACCTGTGCTATCCTACTTCCCTATAAAATGCCGACGAAAACAGAAATGCTTTTGCTCTTGGATCTCCGCATCGGACTCTAGCCATTGCCCTGTGGAAAGCAAGCTCGTTTTCCGCCGCCGCCGGCGGTTCACAAATCCTGTTTTTGCGTCGTGCTTCTCCCAAAGCCACTTTGCGCCATCCCCTCTCAATTTCTTGCAGTAGATTAGTGATGGCGAGGCCAAATGATGATTTCTTTATCATTTGCATGAATGTATTCCGTTTTATATGGGGTATGGTGATGCTCATCTTGATAGGAAGACCTGATGCGTCGCTGTCTCTCTACTGCATATCATCGCATGCATTTGAGATTGTCGAAAATGAGGTGGAAGAGTCTTGTTTGTTGATTTACTCTCGTCTGCCATGGATCATGTGCGGCGATGTGAATGATGAGAATATGAAATAAACAGTTATCCCTGTCTGATTCAGTGATGCTGATTTTTTCGAATCTGACACATCTCTGTATTAGATTGTTTCCCCTTTTAATGGTTGACATTGTGCTTGCTTTTTTTCCTGAAAATATGTGATTGGGATAACAACGGATGGTCATGACAGTCTAGCAAGTCTAGCATGGGTGGACAGGCGGTAGGCGCGGATTTTTTGCTGGAGTCTCGTGAATAGTATAAATAGGCGATCGGTGAATTAGGACGGATGGGAGAATTTGATGTAAGCTAGATTAGAATAGAGGATAGTTAGAGAATAGTGTCTGTAGCAGAATAGTCAGAGAGAGGGTGAGAGTAATTCCTGTAACTGGAATCGTGGATTCTAGTTATTCTTGTCGATAAATCCTATTGCAATTTTCTGTTCTTCTGAAAATGATTCGTGTTCATAGGCTTGGTTCCTATCACTATGATTTATTTCAAAGGTCTAATTTTCATGCTGTTTTGTTACTAATTTTGTCCCGCCTGAGCTGCTAAAGAATTATGTGATGCTGAGAATCAGATATCAACTGCTATGACTGTCTGATTTGTTCGTTGTCGAAATTTCACAATTTGAATCTCTATCGTTTTTGCTGATTTACTCTGTCCTGCCATGGATCATGTTGCGGCCATGCGAGTGATGAGAATATGAAATATACAGTTATCCCTGTCTGATTCAGCGATGCTGATATTTTTCAAATCTGATGCATCTTTGGATTGGGTTGTTTCCTCTTTTAATTGTTGACATTGTGTTTATCCCTTTTTTCCAAAGCTATGATGTATCTCAAACGTCTAATTTCACGCTACTGGTAGTTTTAATCCTCTCAGCTGCTAATTTAAGTATCTGATGATGAGAACTCAGCTACTATTACCGTCTGATTTGTTAATTTCGAAATGTCACAATTTGAATTCTATGGTGTTGTTTTAGTCTTTTTTTTTTGGTTCTGTTATATTAGTGAATTTAATCCAGGCGGAGTATTTCTCATAAGGATGTCTTTTATAATGTATTTGAAAGAGAGTATTAGAAAACTATATTAGGGGATGATGTCATTAAATTAGTTTTTTTAATGAAAAGTAATAAGAAATAATTTTGCTTTTTTAATAATTTTTTGAAAGATGAATTTTTACAATTTAAGTAATGATGAAAGACTAAAGGTTATTAATGATGGTTATATCACATCAATCCAAGTGAGGCTATTTCAAATGCCTTCTCTAATGCATTCAAGCAAGCCTTAAGGTTGCATTAGATGCATCCATACGCAGCTTTAGGCTCCACGTGTGGGGTGTGTATATGTACTATTTCAACTATTTTTAACAACTCTATTTTTTCCATTATTTTTATATTTTTTTGAATTGAAAAAGCCTATTCCGCTGACATTATTGGTTATTGTACTTTTTAAATATACAATCTTTTACATACCCTATATCCATGTGGATTTTCTAATACTGTCTAAATGAACCCTATAGTAGAGTTATGTATGCCTAGCCCCCAATTGGCATTTTAAAGAAATTATTTCTTTTGATATAGGGTATTGCTTTTCTAATTTAGTTTGGAAAAGTTTTTTCTTTCCTTGTTTCTTAATGATGGAGCTTCAAATTGATTGTTGTTACCATTGAGCCATCTTCCACCCAATCATATGTTACCTTCAACAGCATTGTGGATGATGAGAACTTGAAAGAAACAGTTATAGCCCCCAATTGGCATTTTAAAGAAATTATTTCTTTTGATATAGGGTATTGCTTTTCTAATTTAGTTTGGAAAAGTTTTTTCTTTCCTTGTTTCTTAATGATGGAGCTTCAAATTGGTTGTTGTTACCATTGAGCCATCTTCCACTCAATCATATGTTACCTTCAACAGCATTGTGGATGATGAGAACTTGAAAGAAACAGTAACCCTGACTGATTCATTAATGCTGTCTTAATTCTGACACATTGCTGTGCATTCTCAACTGGATATGCATTCAGTCAAATGTCTTGTAGCCTTGCAATTAGAGTACCCCTCAGGTGATCGCATTCAGTTATTCCCTTGTGATAAGGGATTTTATATGTCAAAGGTCATTTAACCTTCTCTATGATGCCTAAGCAGCTGATGTAGGTGTGTGTAGAGTAGTGTGAGCGAGTGGTCCAAGTTCAAGTATTGATTAGAGCTGTAGAGGTAGTGGCCTTGTTATCCTACTAGTAAACATCCGTTCAATTATGTAGTCATCCAAAGTATTCCCATTGGCAATGGCCTCTAACCGTTGCCACATGGTTAAGGTATTTTATATTTTTATGTGTCAAATGTTCTGTAGCCTTATAATTGCAGTTCCCGCAGTCAATTATTCACTCATAATTAAGGTAGTGCCAAAGTTTGGGCACTTGGATGGGGGGGGGGTCCATTTATATTGCATTAGTAGTGCTTGGGAACCAGATGTTTTTGAAGGGGAACTTAACACAGTTTCACCTTTTTTCTTCAGGTCTTCCTATCTATGTTCTGTGCATCTGCATCTAAATTTGTTGTTGGTTTCATTCATATTTGTGGTTGTGTCTGTATCTTGCTTGCTCTTGCTTTTGGAACTTTTGTGTTTATTTCAAGAAAGATCCGAATCATTATCATTTCAGTGTCTTATTTCTTGCCAATGATGACTAAACTGAATGACCAACAAACCCAGTGCCTGTAACTGCACAATGTGGAAATTGAATTTTACTAGGACGGTCTGAGGCTGTGGTCGAGTCATCAAACTAAATAACTTCTTTTCTTTTTTTTTTTTTTGGATTTTTCATCGTTTTATACAGATTCACTAGGCTTGGTCTGCTCAACATCACAGTGTCCTAGTAATTCTGCTAATGAATGAATTCGATTAGGTTTTTTTCATTGCCTTCTCTTCGTCTTTGATTTTCAGAGCACAAGGGAAGTTTGGATTGTTTTGTCTTCACGATTGCAATCTGCTGTATATTTTGGGGGTATATTGTATCCTACATATACAATGCATAACTATCTGGAATGTTGAAACATTTCTTGGTGTGAGAACTGAGAACTGAAAATCTTGATCCTGAGTTTTGATGATGGAAATTGTGGCCGGTGATGACAATGTGTAATGGCTGAATGCAAGCTGAATGTTTGCATCATGTTGAAATACAACTACTAGGACGGTCTGAGGCTCAAAGTATGTTTTTTCTTGTTAGTTTTTGTCTTTGACGTGATTAAGATTTTATATTTCTTCATTTCTTCCTTGTCTCAATTTGATAGACTAACTTATAATCTTCGCTTTACTGGTACTTCCTTGTCCCATTCTGGTGAATGTCATAGCGTAGGTTTGGTGGTCATTTCTTTTACCTGGTATTACAGGTTAGGATGGCTCCTGCTATATGCTGGGATTTGCCCCGTCTTTTGTTTTGCTTTTTAGAAATTCGCTATTATCTTTTCTACGTCTTTTCCCAATTCTCAAATGGAAATTATGCCCATTTGAGAATGGTTCAACTTGACTGTATTAGATTATCATCTGTTTGGCCAAGCATGCGATTCCCAAAAAGCTCGATTTTCATGGATTTCGATCCTCAGCTCACCCGGGTGCGGGTGCGCTTCGCTTCAGTGCACGTGTGTATTAACCCATTTTAGCCTTTTTTTTAAAAAAAAAACTTTTTATACAATCGCAATCCGATTTTCATGCTTATGTAAATCTCACAAGCTCATCGTAGACATCTACAATTAATAAGACAAAAATGCCCTCACAATACCTAAGAAAACACAAATTTCCTCTATTTAATGAGTATTTTTTGGCACCAGATTTCGGTATTATCTTATATCCGTATCACAATCTTGAGTTATTTTTATCAAGATTTCATATTTATTCTCTATTTTTGATTTAGCGATCATTGTATATTCGGAGAGGCTTTTATGAAACTCTTTTTATGTAATTTTTTTCAATTTTGAACATTTAGATAATTGATGAAAATTCGCTCCATATATTATATTTAGTATTATAAAAAATCTTTCATTTGTCTAATATTACTATGTATAAGTTTTATTTACAAACATGTAAAATTAACGTAATAAAATAATTTATTGTTAAATATTAATTTTTAAGTAGTGTTTTGAACATTTAAATTATTTAAAATATTATTACTATATGGATAAATGATTTTATAAAGTATTATTATATTTCAACATATATGTGAATGTATTCAAGTATTTTTTTTAATTTGTATATAAATGTACTTTTTAAAAAAAATATGTATAAATATACTTATTTTTGAGCAAATGTGACATATTTATATATTAGATATGAAGGGAACTTAGTGTTATAACTTAGCAAATGATGTTAAGCATAATGATTGAATTGAATTTTTTTTATCAGACTTAAAATATTAAAATTTGAAGAGGTTGTATGGAACTATGTTTATGCAATATGGTTATATAGAAGCAGGCCTGTCATATATTTAGTCTCGTTAATCAATACATTACACAAATACATTGAAATTTTATATTTTGATTTGATTATGTTTGTTATTAAAATCATTTTATTTTATTTTATTTACCTTGCAAAGCTGATGACAGGTCCCATATAATCTTTAATATGATTAAAAAGGTTTTAATGTTAATATACAATATCAATATCTAAATCTATTCATTTACGCCAAATCTAATTTAATCTGATGCCCGATAATTGAAAATAGCTAGATGGATTACCATCTAAATTATTTTGAAGGTGTTCAAATGGTAATGGATATGCATTAGTTAACGTTTAAAATTTAAGGGTGTGTTTGTTTAGGGCAAAAAAGTGTCAATTAAAATTTTTCAATTTAAAACTTTTCACTCTCTATAACTATTCTATTTTTTAATTATTTTTTCACATTTTTCTATACAAACTACTCTACTTTTCAATCATTTCTACACATCTACTTATACAACTAATCTATTTATTTTAACTTTATTCTCTTTATTCTTCATGATTACTCCTATTATATCACTTCATTTTCTATTGATTTGACAACTTCTACTCAAAAATTTTTCATCAAAAGTTTTACCTCTAACCAAACACACCCTAAATTGGTAAGTTTTAAACAAAGCTTGCTACGGAACATATAGATTGAGTCTGACTCTCTCCTCTTGTGTAACTTTTTGGCTGGGGAGGGCTTGATTCGTGCTCCGGCAGGGGTCATCATTGAAGAGATCAAGGTGTTCCTTTCCATGACTCTCCATATTTCTGTTCATCATGTTTTAAGGCAGGGAAATGCTGTTGCTCATGCCTTAGTAAATTTGATGTCTCTTTCTGTTCATGATCACCAATCTTGGTGGGGAAACTCCCCCCCCCCCAAAAAAAACCATTTTGGGTAAAAATTTGTACAGACAATTTTTTTGGTAATGCATTATTGGATCACTCAATCCCGGCTTCCTCCCATGTTGTGAGGGGATCACTCAATCCCGGTTATTCTAGTTCATCAAAAAAAACAAAGCTTGCTACAAAATTGGATGAATATCGACTTCTTTTGCATTTTAATGTCATAAAATCTATTTTTAAATTAAAAGCTAAACATAACACTTTAGTGGAAGCACTTCACAAATGACGTTCCAAACGCCTCACAATTTTTTTTTACTAGAACACTTCTATGTAAAAAGTTCTGTTTGTAATGGGCTTTTCTTAATCGTAAAGTTTACATTCCAAAGCCGAATGAAGCCTAAAACCAGATCAAAGAAGCGTGTTAAGCTTCTTGCTCAGTATAAGGCCTGTTGAACTTAATGACCTTATTCAATGTATTTCTTGGGAATGATTTAAAATCATTCCATATAAATAAAGTCTGTAAATAATCTATCTCAATCTTCTTCATAAATCGAATTATTCGACCCTTCTGTGCAGTCCAGATCAAAAAGCGAGTTAAGCTTCTTGCTCATTTTATGGCCTGTTGAACTAAATTGACGTGTTCGACTTATTTCTGGAGAACATATAAACAAAAAATGTAAACCATTTATCTCAATCATATTTACCAATTGAATTATTTGATCCTTCTGTGCAGTCCAGATTTGATAATAGGGCTTGCATGTGGGATGTTGGAAGATGGTGTATTCCAGTGGTGCATTAAAATATTATATTATACTGTGTATTAATTTACGGATGTATGATGCTTTAAGACAGTATTTAGACTTCTCTTGCGTGAAAGGAGGGTTTCAGTGCTTTGAACTAGTGGAATTAGTACATGCATTAAAAAAATGATGTTGAGTGCGACTTAGTTTTTGAGTATCCACCAACCTTTCTACGTGCAGGCAAGTTTATGTGTAGCTGTAAATAAAATAGACAAACAAAGGGGGGTGACTTCCAATAAAAAAAAAAGGGGGATTTCTGACCAACTGAAATATAGTTGTCTTCTTAGACTCATCTCTTGCGTTTGAGCATCCCTGTGCATGTTCTTTCTTATTCTAGTTTTAGTGGGTTTGGTGATTATTTCGTGTACGATACTTACGATTCTCTACATTCTCGAGATTTCGTGCGATGTTGGATTTTCAATATCGTATTGACACTAGTTGATTTGGCTAGGGAAATTTTGTGTGAAAAATTGAAAATGTGAGTGGGCTTAATACTGCTAATCTTTGTCTGAAAAGATGGTTAGAAAAATAATTGGAACGAGATGATAATAAAAAAGTAAGGCGTGTCTAAATTCTAAAGGCTCGTAGGATGAAGCCATAGCTTTTTTTAGGGTGAATTTTACATACGCTCATGAATTTTATCCAAGAATTCTAGTTTATTCATGTATTTTGTCTGAATTTTTATTTGTACTTATGCTCCCTTGTGAAATCATGAGTATGCTCAAATTTTAATTATAAATAAAAATTGAAATTCAAATAGTATATGATTCTATAGCAAAAAAAGTATGAATCTATCCCTATAGCTATAAAAGTATTAAATATTTATTAGAATTTGAATTTTAACTTAGAATTATAATGAGGATTTGGGCATATGCATACTGTTGCAATGAGTCATGGATATGAATGAAATTTTTAATCAAAATATATTTGTATATTTTTTAATTTTTAAAAAGTTCAGATATATGTCAAAGTAGGGTCCATTTTTGCCCTTTCTATTTTACCAAATGTCAAACGGACCGTTTTATTGTTTTTAAATGTTGGCAAGGGGAACATTAATTATTGAGGTTATCGAAAATGCATTGGTTTTGTTGATGAGAAAAACTGATGTTATCAGCATTGCATATTCATTGCCCAAATTTAGGCCTGATTCAATTGCGTATATTATTAAGAGGACAACAGCTGAACCAAAATTCACTCCACCTGTTGCACATGAGTTAGGGTGCACGCACTATAATCAAATGAGATCCACCTTGATCCTGGAATAAAAAATCACTGTATTTGTTATATTTTTAATGGATCGTCTAACTAACAAATCAAAATTTATCATAATAAAAGTATGTTGTGTAAAATTTTTGTAATTAAAGCTCGGGATTTGTCTTTCAAATTTAAAGATTTTAATTCAATGTATAAAGCATTATGACATTCCGCTGGGAATAGATAACCGTTTGTATAGTGTTTAAATATGATTATTTATGTTGTTAAGTAAATAAGGTCCTCTGAGATTCTAATTGAGATGAGTTTTTGATAAATACCTATCTAAATAACAAACCCTCAAGCTTTAGTCTGTTAATTCTTGAATATTAGTCTCACGATCCTCTCCAAAGACATACTAATTTATACATATTTCTTATCGAGCTCCCCTTGTATGTAACAGGGTGTGTTACACGAAGTTTTTTGACCCACCTTTTTGATAAGTATGCCGGCCACTGCATTTAAAATTATCTATTTGATCAAAAGGTTAACGGCGTGTTTGAGAAATAATAAAACTCTGGAAAGGAAAGTTTTTAAAATAGAAAAAACAATGTAATATAATAGAAGTAATGATTAGGTATAAAGAGAATAAATTTAAAATATATAGATTAGTTGTATATACAGTTGTTTAGAAATAATCGCAAAGTAGGTTAGTTGTATATATAGTCGTGTAGAAATAATTGTATAGTATGTTAGTTATATAGGAAAATGTGATTTGAAAATATAATAGTTAGAAAAGTTTTCGATGTGTCCAAATAAATCTTAATTTTCATAAAAAAATGTATAAAATTAATGTAATAAAATTATTCGATTTATATATCAAGAATGAATATAATAAAATTATTTGATTTATATGTCAATTTTAAATCTGTATTTTTAACATTAAATCAGCTAAGACATCATTTCTACATGGATAAATGACTTTATATATTATTTTATCATCGTTCCGTGCTCATGTAAATGGATTTAAACATTTTTGTAATTTACATATGAATATATATTTTTAAGCAAATGTTGATCAACCACACTAATGATCAAGATGATAATGTTATACCATGTTAATGATCTGTCTCTTATTTCATCATCAAAATGAGCCTCATTCATTAAGATTTTACGACCATGTTACTTTAAAGTATGGTGAAACATCTTAGTGTCATTGGTAAAGTCAAAATTTTCCATACGTCTCCTTTGAGCTCATGATGATGTTTCCATTAATCAGGTCTATCATATCGTAGTTCTTATATTTTTTTAAATATGAGTATAAAATAGCATATGAAAGTCATAAATATTCATCAGCATAGAACTGTTATGAGAACCTCTCCTTCGACCTTGTCATCCTTCAGCAAATGAATTAAAAGGTTATAATACGTTATAGAACCAGTTACGACAAATCATTCTATAACCTATTATAACATTTTAATATATTTGCAAATGAATGTAAAATGATTTTTATATTATAAACATGATTATAGATATTTTAAAGTAGTTATAACTCATTTAATCTTATGATCAAAATGATGTTTTGCATTATTATAGAGTAAATATTTTAAATATCATGACCAATCGAAAGGGGAATCTAGGTAATTCAGTTTAAGGTTGAGGTCCATCATATCATCTTTTTTTTTCCATTTTAAAAGAGGGGTGATTCTTTTCGGCTCCAAAAAAAATTTATTTTTTATAATTTTTTTGTTTCACAAATTTTTGAAAATGTCACTGTGTTTAAAAATCAAAATAAAATACTTAAAATCATCCACAAGTGATAAAAATTGATTTATAAGTTAAATACACCTAGCTCAGTAGTTTCCCATGTCCATAAAATATTTTAAAAAATAAAAATATATGTTGGCGGCCGGCCGCAAACAATCCCATCTAAACTTTACATTCAGAAGATCTATCCAAAAACCAAACACACGGCCAATATTTTAACTTAGTTTCAAACCCCGAACCTTGTACATAAGCATGCACTTGCATATTGTCTACACCTGAGGGCCTTTTTCATACCAAGTACAATTTTTTTATTTTTTAATATTCTTGGAAAGTGATAAAACTTTTAGATGAAAAGAATTTAGTGTAAAAAATTTTTGAAAATAAAATAGTGTGATATGATAAAGGTAATAATAAGAAGTTAAAATAGATAAGCTAATGCGTCGATAGTTGTACAGAAATTATTAAAAAGTATATGAAAAAATTTAAAAATAAAATACTTATGAAAAGTGAAAAATTTTAAATTGAGAGTGCGTAAGGAATAAAACTTTTGGATGAAAAAATTTTAATATAGAAAATTTTGAATTAGTAGGAAATGATGTGATGTAATATAAGTAAAGCTAATAAAATTGAAATAAATATGTTGGTTGTATAGATAGTTATGGAAAAATGATTGAAAAGAATGAAAATTATATAGAAAGATGTAAAGAATAATTAAAAATAAGATAATTATAAAGGCTGAAAAGTTTTTATTATTAGCAAACATACCTTCAAAAGTAATCTATTTCATCAATGGATAATCCTAAACAGTGAAGAGGCCTCCAGGTTGGTGCCAACTAGAGAGGCCCAAGTTGCATTCTAAATGGGTACCAACTGGAGAGGTTTCCGTTGAAGTGCAACCACGTTAGAAATAAATATTTGCTGGATAGAGCCGACTCTTTTTTTTTTTTTGTATTACTGGGTCGAGGTTGACGAGAATGTGCAATTTCGTGGCCGTCTATCACGCGTCGTTATGCGCGCAAGTGATGGCCCAAGACCAGGACTTTGACAAATTAAGGTGTTGTTTGGCAACATGGATGCTTTTTTCCATTGAACGTGTACTGCACACCCGTTTCTTCAAGGCATGATTTTGCCATTAAAATTTTTTATTTTTATTTTTTAATTTTTTTTTTTACGTCAATTTTATTTTATTCCAACTTTACTCAAGTCAAAAGTATAAATTTCAAAATATTACAATTTTTATTTACTACTCTTTCGTACACTACCACACTTTTCCATATTACCAAAAGTTATCTAAAAAGGCATTTGAAAAAAAAGCAATCATCCCAATGTCATCCAACTTTTGGACAACCTGCCTAAGGGACCCACAGGCAGCCTTGACGCCAGTCATTTGGTGGGCCCCACTTGATTTGACCTGACCTTTCCTTGGTTTCTCTGAATTTAGAAGCACTTGGAAAAATAAATAGAAATTCTTTTAAAAGAATTTTTTTAAAAAAATTTAGAAAAAGAAGAAGAAGATCACATCCGAGCCTACAGCAGCGTCTCCCATCCATCCCTTTCCTCGCGCCTTACCTCAATCATCACCACGAGAATCCGCGGAGAATCTATTAACATTCAGCAAATTCGCCACCCTAACCAGTCCTCCTTTGCAAATTTTCTTTTTTTTTTTCACATGTGTTTGACATTTGTGGCATAACAAAATTTTTTTTTTTAACTAAAACCTTTTACTCTTTTTAATTATTTTACTTTTTATTTTTTTTAAAAAATTTCTATACAACTATTTTACTTTTTAATCATTTTTACATAATTGTTCATACAACTAATTCATCTATTTTAATTTTTATTCTTTCATCGATTACTCTTATCATATCACACCATTTTTCCTGATTCAAAAACTTCTACACTAAAAATTTTATCACCTTTTAAATTCACCCTTGATAAAAAAAAATTTAGGGAATATCTAGTGATATGAGGGTGGGAATGGGAAATGGAGAATGAGAAGTAGAATGTATGTGATATGGGTCAAGTAAAAATACAAAAAAAAATAGATAACATTATAGGAAACATAAAAAAATATTAAAATATATAGCTAAAATGAAAAAAAGGAAATTTATGTAATTAACTTATTGACTTTTGGCATTCCCCATTCTCCATTTTTCATTCTCATCATGCTAAGCACACTCTTGAGGAAAATGGTTAAGAAAAAATCAAAGAGTGATAGGAAATGCTTGGCCTGATCCTAAGATTCAAAGGGACTTGATTGGGACAATAACGTAATTACATGTATTGTAATCGGAAAAGCTACATTGAAAATGTAAAAAAATTATACTGAAAATTAAAAAAAAACCCTTTGAATCCTTTGGAACACCCCCATAAGGGTAATAATCGAGAATAAAGAAAATATTTTAAAAAAAATGAGTAAAAATAAAACTAAAATATGTAATAGCTTTATGAAATATGCAAAGAAATTATTGGAAAATAAGATAATTATGTATCATATAAAAAAAGGTATAGAAAGTGTATGAAAAATTTTGACAACTTCTTTACTTTTTTATCAAACACAACTTTGGGAGTTCTTTAATCTTAATGTCAAGGCCTAAATGATTGTCCACGAGATTACACCAAAAGAACTGGAATATTATAGAAAAGGAAAATTTTTAAGCATGTTAGAGAGTGCTTGATGTAGATTCTGTGGCGGCTCAAAAGGCTAGTGTTAATTCCAAAGAAAAAAAGTCAGCCATGAAGCTAACAAAGTTTAGACTCAAATAGAAAACCAGCTTCTTTTTAATCACCTATCAAGGAGGAAGTGACCGAAGCATTAAAAGATATGGATCTAAAGGAGGTGCCAGCGCCCGACGGAATGTTTGCCGAGTTTTACCAAAAATAGCTAGAACATTGTATCAGAGAAAAATTTTGAAGCATGCCTGAGGGTGCTCATTGCAAATTCTATGGTGGCTTAAAAGGCAATGATGTGTGAAATAAACTAGAAAATTATAGAGTTAATTTCAAAAAAATGAAGGGGCCACGAAGCTAATAGAGTTTACACCCATTAGCTTTTTCAATATTATTTATAAAGTGATCTCAAAAGTTTTAGTTACTCGACTCAAAGTTTGCTTACCCTTCATCATTTTAGAGTAACAAAGTTCCTTTGTTCCAAAGTATCTCATCACAGATAACATGCTATTAGCACATGAGGCAATTCATTCCCTTTGAAGAAGAACAAGAGCAAAAAGGGAGGACATTGACATGTTAAAAACTCATAATAGAGTTGAATGAGACTATATTTACAGGGTAATGAGAATGACACACTTTGATGAGAAATGAATTCAATAGATTGAATGATGTATCTCATCTATAACCTACAAGGTCACTTTCAATGGATTATATACTAAGAAGATTTTTCCTAGTAAAGTTCTTCAGCAAGGAGATTCCCTTTTCCCTTACCTTTTTTCGATTTGCGCTGAAGGCCTATTTACCCTTCTTTTCAAAGTCTATAATGATGCCAATCTACAGAGGCAGCTACAATCAAGCATAAATGGACCATAACCCACCCATCTATTCCCATTTGTTCCTGATAGATGATGTCTTTACTATTCTTAAAGGCAAAACAAGTGGATGTTCAGTGCCTACTGGATCTACTTCATAGGTATGAAGAAAACTCTAAATAGAAAATCAATTTGTATAAGATGTTAACTTTTTTGAACAAGAATTCAAGGTTTGCTACAAGGTCTTTGGTGGAGAGATGATGAGAGCATGTGGTAAACAAATGCAGTCTTATTTGGGCTTACTTGTTTGAATTGGAAATGGCAAAAAGGTAGATTTGGCTGAAGGTGAAACCCCAAATCTAAGGGAGTATTAGGAACTAGTGCAAGAGCTATCTCAACCAATTCAAATCATCAAACATGATCTTGCATCACGATTTCAACTTCTATTGTAGCCCAGCACTCGAAGCTATCAAAATATGGGATGGTGGATGAAATAAAAAACTATTGAGTTTTGGGATTGTTATAAGTGAGTCAAGTGGTGTTTTTCTTATAAGCAAGTGTGGGAAGGAATTGGCTTTAGTTTCCATAAGTTTGGGATCAATTAGTTAAATACAAAGAAGTTATGATTAAAAGTGACTACATGATACTCATTAACTAGCTATCAGGGATTGGTTACACTTTAGTAAACCTTGCTTATTTGGTAGAGGAGATAAAGGTTAGGGAGGGTGTTCTAAGTATGTTCTTTTTTATCATGTTCTTAGGTCGGGCAAAAGTTGAACCCATGAAATGACCAACAACACATTATTCAGGCAAGCTGAAGGTAACTATTGGTGAAAAAACTTATTTCTGATCCTCTTTGTAAGAATACTTTATTAAGGAATTCTGATTTACCCCTATCCACTAGCTCCTTTGGATTGGTTGTGAGAACCTATATTCACAATAAAATATTAAAGAAATATATCAGAACCTGTATCATATATGAGATACTCATGTTTGGGCTCACATATGAACTTTAAAAGAAAACTTAAATTTTTAAAGAAAAAGGTTATGCACCTGAGTACATTAAAGCTAATATATCAACTAGATTACAACTCTTTCATTAATACATCATTCTTTTATTCAATATTGCTTATATTAAAAAACATTTTCTATCATTTAAATTTGATTATATTATATCTATTTTACCTTTCCCAGCAACACTATATGGAGGAAAAGATAATTTCATTTATTTATTTTTTATCGATATATGCTCTTACCTAGATCTCTGACTATATGATATATATTTTTGACTTTTTTACATTTATTTTCAAATTTGAAAAATGACCTGTTTGTTATTAAAAATGAAAAAATACATAGTGATCAATCGAGTGCGTTCACATCTCCAGAGAATACAACAACAAAAATAAAAAATAAAAAATTTTGCTTAAAGACAACCGTATTTGATCTGTCCCTTTATTTATATTCGCTATGCATTTACCTCAACAAGATGATATTTAAACAAAATTTAATCAAATGCTTATAAAATTAATAGGAATAATCAACTGCTCAAAATTAGAAACTAGCAAATGCCAAGTTAGGGGTGTTGATAGTCATGATTAACCCATAAACCCAACCATCCAATCGGTTTTTAAATAGATTTGGGTTGAGAATTTTGAATAAATAATTTATAACTCGTAAACCTGTTTAACTATTTAAATAAATAAATGCGTTAAAGTTAAAATTTTATAATTCATTAACCTATTAAACCCATTTAACATGTTTAACTCATTCACCCATTTACAACCTATTAACGAGGGGTATGTATTTCCTATACTATAAATTTATTTCTCCCATTTCAATTTTTTATTTTCCTCCTTCCATTTATGACTCTATAGTGTATTTTCTTTTGACGTGCTGTGGCACTGTCATTGTTGTTTTTGCCGCTATTAAGATTCTTCTCTATTTGCCCCGTTCTCTTTCCATCTTCAATCATCTTCCTCTATATCTTTGATCAACTTTCTCTTCATCTTTTTTCTGTTTTCTACCTTTTTTTCTCCTCTCTCTCCATCTCTTCCTCTTTGCCTATAATTGTTCCCCACTCCATCTATGTTAGTTGTCCTTTTTTTTACTGACACATTGAATATATATTTCTTCCAATGAAGATATGGTTATGACATGTATCCCATCTAGGATGCAATTTTGTACCGGGTTGGCCCGAACCCGGTCAATCCAGTTTCAAAATCAAGTTTGTGTTTTTTTTTGAAATTTTTTTCAAATTAGACCTGATTTCGACTTAAATTTTATATATGTTTGTCTATAAAAGTTGAATATATTACATTTATATTAACTTTATTTGTAAATAATTATAAATATACCATTTCTTTAAAATTATTACATATGTACTAATTAAATACGAGATATATAAGTTTTATTTTTATTAAACTTTAGATAATGATTTTATGTAACATCATTTATTTTTCCTAACTTGATTGTTATGTGTAAATCTATTATATGCATTGTATTTAGAATTATCTTTTAAAAAATTCGTTATCTTTATAGTAATTTCAACTTCTAATGGTTTGAGAGTGACTTGAATTCAACCCAAAACTAAGACCAATGCAAACCTCGTTCGAACTTAAATTTTAATATTCGAATTAAGATTTTGGTTCACTAAATTCGGTACAATCCGACTGGAGTTCCACTTTAATCTCATCAATGTAAATTAAGTGTGTGTTTGGTTGGGGGTAAAACTTTTGATGAAAAGTTTTTGAGATAAAAGTTATCACATTGATAGAAAATGATGTGATATAATAGGAGTAATGATGAGAAGTAAAGAGAATAAAGTTAAAATAGATAGGTTAGTTGTATAGATAGTTGTGTAGAAATGATTGAAAAGTAAGGTAGTTTGTATAGAAAAATGTGAAAAAATAATTAAAAAATAGAGTAGTTATGGAGAGTGAAAAGTTTTGGTTGACATGTTTATATCCCAAACAAACACACCCTAATTTACCACAACAATTACAAACAACGTACCCGCTAATTTATTTATTAAATATGTTATAAATGAATTAGGATTGAAGTTTTTAAAACAAATTAAAGTTAAAATTTTTAAATAAATTAAAATTAAAATTAAATTCAGACCCGTTGAACTTCATCCGTTAACACCCGTAGGCCATATGCTCCCGGGAAACAAAAATAAATAAGCGCAAAAGCCAGCTCCGGACTCTTCCCGTTCTACTTTCGGTCTATCTGGACACGTGTCATCAAGGTTCCCAAAGTCAACAGAGCGATGCAAGGACGATCCCTAAAGCATTATGGGGCGTCGTATTCACTTCCCCATAACCCCCCTAAACGCGTGTACAAAATCAACGCCATTTCCCACACGTATCTGTCTCCGCACCTGCCCAGTGAATGCGTCTGCCACTCATCGAATACGTGGGTTTTTCTTCAATTTAGCTCTCGTCCTGGATCCCAGTAGCGGTCAGAATGTCCCACGGTTGTGAGATTTGGCACGTGCGGGACGTGAAATTTTTTATATTAGATCTGTACAAGATTAGTTTAACCATCACTTTTTAAAAAAATAGGTCCCGCAACAAATTTTAATTTAGTATCAAACGGGTTTTGGAATAGTGGGTGAGGTAAAAAATGCTCGTCAAATAAGATGGTTTTAAGAATTTATATACCTATCATACATAAAGATATATTAATGCTAAATTTAAATATTATATGCTTTAATATTTTACTAATTATTAAAAAATACATCATTACTAAAATAAAATATGAGAAAATATAATATAAATTTATTAAAATAGGTAATGTACAATGATATGTATGTGCAAATTCCTTTTATTGATTCTTGATTCTTGTATTATTTTTTTGATCTGATTCTTCTATTATTAATATAGTTAATTATAAAAAATGTGAAAATTTTAAAAGAAAATAATAATAAGATTTAAACATAGGCTTATAATTTTTAATAAATTAATATATTTGAGACAGGTTGAAACTCTTCAGGTCAAGAGATGGTCGACCCACCTCGACCCTATTTTTGAATTCGGGTTAAAATTTCTAACTCATCTTTATATTGGGTCAAAAAAATATTAATTTTACCTAGTCACAAACGGGTCAGGTAAAGGTCAGGTCGCGGGCCTACGCACCCTAATTCTCATCCCTAGTTTGACCAATATTGCCTTTATATTATTAAATTTGTTGAAATTATAAATATATCGAAGGTATGTTTGGCAACTAACTGAACTTTTCAATATAAAACTTTTTTACTTTCACAACTATCCTCTTTTTTTAATTATTCATTTTAATTTTCTTATACAACTACCCTATTTTTCAATCATTGTTACACAATTACTCATGCGACTAATCTATCTATTTTAATTTTATTTTCTTTATTATTTATTATTATCTCTATCATATGACATTATTTCCTCTTATTGCAAAAACTTGTACATTAAAAATTTTTCATCAAAAGTTTTATCACTTGTCAAACCCTCCTCTATAAAGTTTGCATAAAATTATGAGTGTGTCCTTCTTGTTATGTTGTTATTGGATTTTTCTATTAAATGACAATAATGCCCTTTAAGCCAAGTAATGCACTTATAATTTTTGCAAATAATATAAGTATATTTGTAAAAAAATTTAAAAATTAATATAAGTAATAATATGTAAAGTAATGAAACAAAAAATATGTGTAAAGTAGTTGGAAATATTATAAGTATTATTTAGTTTAAAGGGTATTTTTGTCATTTTACAAAAAGTCTAATAGCACCCTCACAGAAGGAACATGCATATAATTTTATCCAAACTTGATGGACATATTTGCAATTTCGTCAAACTTTATATGCATATTTGCAAAAGTTCCTTTAGAAAAAGTTTAATTTTATGGGGTGTTTAGCAACAAGAAAAAAATTTCATCTAAAATTTTTTACTCTCTATTATTATCTTTTTTTTAATTATTGTTTCACATCCGTCTATATAAATTATTATACCTTTCAATCATTTCTATATAATTGTCTATATAACTAACTTATCTATTTTAACTTTATTTTCTGTACTCATTGTTATTACCCCTGTCACACCACATTTTCTATCAGTTTAAAAACTTTTATACTAAAAAATTTTCGTTTAAGAGTTTTATCATGACCCAAATACACCCAATCTAGTTAACATTAACATGTCTAGTTATAGGTTGTTATCAAATTGATTGTTAATAAATTAAATAATAAAAACTAAAATAGTAGGTTATTTAAAATGTAATACTACAAAGTCAACAAAATCTTCTCATACCAAGAGGGATGTTATAAGATCGTTGAATTGGATCAATATGGATGCTTTTTTATATTCCGGTGCGTTTTTTAAAAATTGTAAATACAACTTTTTTCATTTTCAATACATATTATTATATTTTCATCTATTTCTTCATCCCATTCAAGTATTTTATATTTTTCCAAACATTAACTAATTCACTATTAATAATATGCATATTATAAAATAAATGTTAAGAAAACTCTAATTACTATTAGTAAATCTATTTTTTCAAATTTACTTTTATATTTTAATTATTTTTTCTTACAGCTATCCTATTTATTTCAACTTTATTCATGTTATTTTCTATCAATTATATAATTTAATTTAAAATATTTAATTTTCAACTTTTACCAAAGCTCCAAAATCAATTGGCCGATGGAAGCTACGTTGGGTTGGCCATAACTTGTTACGCATGAATCATAAAACGTCAACGGAATCAATGGCAGTAAACCGGGCTCACGAGGCAGGCAGGGAAAAAGGCTAAGGTGGCCCACGTGTTTAATGGTGGGGATATTTTTCGCTGTTTTCAATTAATGCAGGCATTAGGAAAGCCCAGATATTTTGGTGTTCCCAAGGATTATCATACCAATTATCATCCATTGATTTTTTTAATTGATATCCATACACGATATGACATGACAATTCATATTGGAATGAAATATATTCCTAACCCTTAAGGAATGTAGAAAATTTTTTTATAATACTTTTATATGGGAAAAATTTGTGTAAAATACAATCACAATCTAAAAGTACGTGTAAAAAAAATACCTCCACGACCGAACGCATCACCGGAGCATGGATGCCCCCACGCGTTATTACCGCACGGTGGCATCATCCATGGATTCGAACTGACGTTGCTTGTATGTTTTTTCGAATGGCCTTAAACGCGATTCGGTCCGTCTACATTTTCAGGCCGGGATTGAAAACAACGTCCCAAAAATTCCATTTATTAATTTCTATGCCTTGAATTTTAATATCCAAATCAACCAGATTAACCGTCACAATTAGCGGAAAGTGGGCCCCTCCCGCCCTTTTCACGATTTGGACGCAGCAGGCAGCTGGTGCCGGATAAAAATAGTCGGGACGAGTCCCATCCATACTCGGGCTGTCCATGCGGTCTTGTTTTCTCGCACGTGAAATGCCATGCACATGTAAACATCAAACTCAGATTCCTTCCTTAATAATATGGTAAGCAAGAAAGCCAACCACTTACCCTTAAAATTTTATTTTTAATTTTCAGAAAATCGAAATAATTTGTCATATTTATTTCACCTATCTGAGTTTATTATGTTATCGACAATATTTTTTTGTTGTGTCATGATTCTATACAGTTGGTTGCATTATTAAAATACTTTTATATTTGAAATTCAACAAAAATATACGTGCATCTTCAAAAATGCTAAAGATTGATATATGTCTTAAATAGAAATAGAATAATTTTTTCATAGGAAAATAATAAAAAATGCATTTTTTCGGATGTATGCATGGTTTCTTCTCATAGGGTGTGTTTGTGAATGGATAAAACTTTTGATGAAAAGTTTCTGAGAGTAAAAATTGTAAAATGATGTGATATGATAAGGGTAATGATGAGGAATAAATATGATAAAGTTAAAATAGATAGGTTAATTGTATGGGTAGTTGTGTAGAAATGATTGAAAAGTATGAGAGTTGTATAGAAAAATGTGAAAAAAAATGATTAAAAAATATGATAATGATAAAGAGTGAAAAGTTTTAGATTGAAAAGTATTAAGTTGACATTTTTTCCACGTTGCCAAACAACATGCCGAAAGAATTATCACTTTTTTCTTTGAAAACTTATATTTTATAAAAGATAAAATGTGAGAACCAGCCCTTAGCGCAGTGGTTTCTCACTTGGGCAAAATGCCCTTAACTTTTGTTGACCCACAAATGCCATTTGGGCTCTGACAGAAGATGTCAATGTATAATGGTTAAAATTTACGAAAATAGTATACAAAAGTTTATAACACATGTAATTTTTTGAAATTATAAATAAATGCACAAAAATAAATAAGATAAATATTTTAGATTTTTTAAAATAAAAAGTTAAAGGGTAAGTACTGAATCATTATTCTTCTTCCAATAATAAATGTTATTTATTTGAAAAGGAAATAGACGGCTAATCTGCTAATTTTGATGAACGAGGATGGCACGGATGAGTGCGATTGAGCGAGATGAGATGGGAGCGGAACGGGGCGAATGATCATTTACGACCGGTCGGAAATCCGGTGATTTACTACCGGTCAAAAAATATTTTTTTTTTTAATTTTTTTTGAAAAATAATTTTATAAACATGTTAATCTAATTATATTTAATCTATAAATCAAATTTTACCATTTTTGGATATGTGTATATATTTATTTTGAATTTTTAAATAAAGGGGTATTTAAGTCATTTTAAATATTCTTAAAATGACTTAAATACCCCTGTATTTAAAAATCCTAAATAAATATATATACATATCTAAAAATGATAAAACTTGGTTTATAGATTAAATATAACTAGATTAACATGTTTATAAAATTATTTTTCAAAAAAAAAAACAAAAAAAAACATTTTTTGACCGGTCGGAAATCACCGGATTTCCGACCTCGTAGAAGATCAGTACTCGCGGAACGGAGGGCAGCGCACGGCATCGGCAGTCGTGACGGGGCGGTCGGACTATTGGTACTGACGCTAATATGGCACGGCCGACATGCGGGAATTGCGATCGGGACTCGGGACAGGAGGACTGATTTGCCACGCGTCACTAGTGCGTTTTCTTTTTTTATGGGTATATAATTACATGTATCTCAACACATATTATACTTGAAGATCTGAGACATTTTTACAAATCTGAGAACACATAACGTCCCAAAGAAATCTGGAAGACACAGCTTCCAACAGCCACCTGGGAGACCACCTGCTCCCACACTCTCCACCCGGGAGACCACGCTCCCACGCCTATACAGGGATTCGATCCCCCGCTAGCCGCAGCTACGGCTGTCTGCCCCGCAGCTGGCGGCCTCGGTTGGTGTCACTAGTGCGTTTTCAGATTTATGATTTATCAACGTATAACGGGATTTTCGGGGTTTGTGGCAAGTGATGAACTTTGACCATGAGATGAGACGGCATCTTACGGGTACATCTACGGCTCGGATAAGCATAGAATGGAATGAGATCTCACATTCTAAATTTTTTTCATTTTTTAAAAAATAATAATTTATTTTTTCATTTTCAATATAATTTTACCTAATTTTAATACGCCTTTATCCATTCCCAATATATTTTGTATTTGGGTGAGATTTTAAGATGGTTTTGAAAATAAAAAAGTGAATATTTTGAAAATGGTATAAATGATTCCAAATGAGATGGGTAAAAGTTGGAATAAACAGGGTAATTTATAAGAAAAACAATCCGAGTATATGTGTAAAGTTAGAAAAAAATGACGTTATTAAATTATTAAATCATTTATGAAATAATGTTTAAAAGAGGGAAAACCATAAAAACATGGAGGGATGTTACCAAATGTGTCTGAAGAAAATTTTGAGTTTTTATCAAATATATTAACTATGTTTGGCCCTAACCTTAAATATACTCATGGTGTCTTCAAATTCTAAATATACTCATCGCATTTGTATGTAATCCTAAATTTGTCCATTTCATAAAAAAAAATAGTAGTTAAATTTTTATGAATACTCAAAATACCTATGATGTAAAATAATAAAATAGAATGAAAGTGAAATTAGAGCTTTATAAATTTAAAGCTTATGTGTTATTAAGGCATAGTAGGTTATGACTTCAAATTTTTTTCAATCTCATCTTAAATTTGATAAGCATATTAGTAACTTCACGTATAAACTAACGACATTACTCACAAAATGGTTTTTTTATGAGTAAGTGCAAATATAGTAAGTATATTTGAAATTTTGTGATTGGTATATTTAAGATTAGGGTTAAACATAGTGAGTATATTTGGAACAAGCCTCAAAATTTAGTTGTGTAAACTTTTTTAAAATTAGAGAAAATAATATAATATGATAAGGATAATGATTGAAAAATATGATAGTTGTACGAAAAATTGTCAAGAAATAATTGAAAAGTAGAGTTGTTCGGAAAATATTCAAGTGCAGATGGATTGCACCGTAATTATTGGGCAAACCGCCTCAAAATGAGCCCTACATGTATTAAAATTAACATCTTCCCAACCCATTGTATTTAAAATTATTTATTTTAATAACATACCAATTTTCATACAAATCTAACATGTGTAAATATCTTAGAATAATACAAGATTAACGTAATAAAATTATTTAACTTAAGTATCAATTTCAAAGTAGTATTTTCAAGATCTAAACTATCTAAAATATGTTATTTATATGGATAAATGACTATATAAAGTATTTTAACATTTTAACTTGTGTAAGACCCGTTTTGCAGTGGATTATACTATAATTATGGTGTGGTCCGTCCCTACAAGATTGGTTATTGAGTTATTGTATAGAAAATGTAATAAAATGGTTAAAAGTAGGATAATTGTAGAGGAAGAAGAGTTTCAAATGAAAAAACTTTAGTTTAAAATGTTATGTTAAAATAGATACACTTGTTATTTGATTCGGTAACAAGTTTAAGTGCCCTATTTCCCCTCCACATGTTTTCTAAAAAATTATTTTGCATTTTAATTATCATCTTTTTATTTTTATTCTTATATTTTAATCAGTCTTCACACAATTATCTTATTTATTTTCAATTTATCTCTGTTATATCACGCAACTCTGACTTTTCAAAAATATTTTTCTTGTACTTTCTTCTTTATCCATATCACCGGACATGCTTGTTCACAAGAAAAATGAGATGACAGTGGAGGCATATCAGGAGTGATCCAGTTAGTCCGAGCTAAGTAAATACCCCACTTAGCCTACCTTAAAAAAATATATTTACAATAATTTTTTTACTTTTTTCTTCGTGCACTTATTTATCTAAGTGTATTTAATATATAAAACAAGTATTACTATTTTTGAATATGTGTATGTATTTTTTTAGATTTTTAAAAATAAAAATATTTTAAATATATATACACATAGATGTTTAAAAATCTCAAAAAAATAGATAAATATATTTTAAAAAGGTAAAACTTGGTCTATATATCAAATACACTTAGATAAACAAGTATACGAAGAAAAAAATTAAAAAAAATTATTTTAAATAGGATTTTTGAGATGGACTAAGTGAGATCTCTACTTAGCCCGGGGAATGATCTTTAGACCGGGCTAATAGGATCATTCCTCTATATGATATGAAATTTTCCTCTTCCACAAATTGTTCTCACTCTCAAAGTAAAATAACCAGATTTTTTCATTTATGGTAAAAACTTCTTCCAATTATTGTCCAATTTTTCATTTTCAACGCACGGCAGCACTTTTTTCCTTTCATCTCACATTCGATTCCAGACCTCAAAATTGCCTTTTTATATTTTTTAAATTTTTCAATACACAACAACTCTAGTTTTCCTATTTTAACGATATTTTCTTCATTTCTAATATAATTTTTTATTTTCCGATGCACATCCTTTGTTCTTAAGTGTCAAATTTGCTCGTGAATATCCCATCACGTTGGATAATTCCGAACAGGGTAAGCAGAGTACGAATCCATCAAATCCCCCGTCCCTCAAACTTCATGATTCATGAGATGAATTTAAAATCTTCAAAATTAATTTTATATTTTATTAAAAAGTTTAAATTACCATTTTTTTAATATTCATCCCTATTGACGTTTGCTGTTGTTTTATTGGGTTACACTTTGGTGAAAACTTGTTAAATTCAAGCAACCCATTATGTTGGGTCACAATATCAAAGAAGACCTTAATGGGATATTTTGGTGCCCACCGACATATCTAATTAATGTCATTTTTAGCATTTTAACTAAATAAATATTAAAATATACGATGAGTGGCGTTCACCGAGGTTTCATGTTTGAAAAACAACGGGCCCACTTTTATGTAACAAGGCTACGTAGAAATTGTTCCTTATAATCCCTTTGAATTTTAAGTTTTTGATGCTTGGTGGAAAATTTAACCAATCCATTGTATTTAACATTATTTGGTTAGTTAGGAGATCAATTTTTCTCCAAATCAAATATGTCCACGAGCTACATTTGCTAAAAAAATAAGTATATTCCTTTGTAAATTATGAAAAATACTTATATCAATTCATATATGTATTAGAATATGACAACACTTTATACAATCATTTATCCACATAAAAATAATATTTTAGACAGTTTAGATGTTGAAAATATAATTATAGAATTGATATTTAACGTTAACTTATTTTATTACATTGATACGTTAATTTTACACATTTGTAGATAAAGTCCATTCATAGTGATACTAAATAAATAAATGAGTTTCTAAAATACTATAAATTTCTCTAGATACAATAGATGTGGTAGATTTTTCATCGACAATCATCATATTTAAAATAGAAGAGATTATATAGAAGAGAGATTTCATAGAAGCATTTTCAGAAAAAATGTTCCAAACTTGGAATCCATCCCACTCTTATTTTCTTTGATGAATCATCCAATTCAGTTTTTCTTAGTTGTCAATGGAGTAAAAATGTTTAAATTAAAAATTGACATTAATTTTATTGAAGATCGCCTTTTTATTCATTTTCATTATTTTGTCCATGTAAAATTTAGATATATTATCATTTTTTTCAATTGCTTAAAATAGGGTTCGCATATATTTGGCTATTGTAAAGTTGTGATACAAGCAATTTGGAAGAATTCCCCTCATAAAGTTGTGATACAAGTAATTTGAAATTTTTTTCCTCATACTCATAATATTTGCCCATCGTTTCTTTCATATCCACAATATTTTAGAAATTCTCCCGACACTCACAACATTTCACCCTTAATTTCAGTTGAGTTTGATGAGAGAGTTATTATGAATGTAATCCGGCAAGCAAAGTTACTCAAGAGGATTTAAATTTTTAGGTGGAAACTATTTACAATTCATTACTTACTGATGTAAACTTGGTAAGTAGAAGTGTGCCCATTGCTACATCATGCTCTCTTTGCAATCAAGGTGATGAGGATGTCAACCACCTATTTTGGAGCTGTAGGCAAATCAAGGGAGCTTTTGAAAAACCCAATGCTGGTCTCGTTGACTTGGCTTATTTCAAGAGGGGAGATGCGAATTGAATTTATAAAATTTATTTAGTGAAAGTATTAACTCATTTGTAATTTAATTCCCTTTCAATGAAACATGTTAAGTAAGGCTATTGAGCTGAAGTGAAGCAAAATCTAAACCTAATAGCCCATTCTCATTAGGCCTCAAAAAGCGAATCAAGACCCCTCAAACTCATGCATGAGAGTCATCAATAGTGCCTCAATTCCTAGGATAAAGATCAAATGAAAACTAATCCTTCTCATAGAAAAAATAAATGGGGTCATGTGGAAGAAAAGTTTCATTGAAGCGCAACTCATTAAAGTAGGCTTTGGCAGCTAAGTTTGACGTCGGCAAAGTGTAGCTCCGCATATGAAATTACAAACTGCATGTTAAAGAAGATAAACTTCTTCAAAATCAACAAAAAAAACAAAATATACTCTAAATTAATTTAATGAAGCAAAGTGTAGCTCCGTGTATGAAATTACAAACTACATGTTAAAGGAGATAAAGCCTCTTCAAAATCAACAAAAAAAAATGCTCTAAATTAATTTAATGAGAAATAATAATGAGGAGAACATAAGCTATCTCGTAACAGTAGAGAGATTCCTTTGAAGGATCGAGTTATTATAATAAGAAATTTCATACAAAACGAACCTATAATAGTTGAGAAAATTTTGTTTCTTTCAACTTAGGACTATACTTAATTCTTGAAAATAACCTTAAGTGTAACGGGTCTGCTCATATGCATTGCATATACATAGAAGCGGTTCCGTATAACTCCTCTAAATTTTATAATTTAGATGTTTGATAGAAAATCCAATGCATTCATTGTATTTAGCATAATTTGTTTAACTAAAAAACCAAGTTTCATCCCAATCAAATATGTCTATGGGTCAAATTTGCTAAAAAAATATACATTCAAGTATAAATTATGAAAAAAGCTTAAATTAATATTTTATAGAAATATTTATCCATCTAGAAATAATAATTTAAACATTTTAGATGTTGAAAATAAAAATTTAAAATTAATATTTAATACTAAACTATTTTATCACATTGATTTTGTATAATTGTAGATGAATATCATACACAGTGATAATAGATAAATAAAGGGATTTTCAAAATACTATAAATAATATTAAATATAATAAATTGAATAGATTTTTATTAAACCTTAAAATATTAAAAATGGAATGAGTTATATAGAAGAGTGGTTTCATAGAAATATTCTCATAAGAGCGAGTTTACTTTTATGTAATCAGGTTACATATATAACATCTTCAAATTTTTTGATTTTGATGCTGATAGAAAATACAATTATTTGTTATATTTAACATAATTTGTTTAATAAGGAGACCAAGTTTAATCCAATTCAAACATGTGCATATGTCTTCTCTAAAAAAAAACATATGCATGCATCTCATTTGATTTAAAAGTACATTTGGTATTTAATAAAAGTTTGAAAAGAAAATTTTTGATGGGAAAACAATTGAGATTGAAGAAATTAATATGATATGATGGACATAATAATAAAGAGTAAAAAAATAAAGTTAAAATAAATATGATAAATGCATAAAAGGAATAAATAATTGAAAGTTAAAGTAATTATATAGAAAAGTGAGAACAAATATTGAAAAATATGTAGTTACATAGGAAAACAGTTTTGGATGGAAAATATATTTTTTAATGAGTACCAAACGCACTGAGAATAAGAAGAAAAGTCATGCAATCATTTAATTGTAAAAAATACGAAATCGAAGCCCTACGTATGGTTTGCGTAATACTCAACAATTCGAAGTCTTCATCAGAAAAAAAAATAATAATAAAAAAAAATAAAATAAAAATGGAAGTCCTACTAGCAAATAAGAAAAAACGAAGTCAAGCCTTGCCGTTGCTAGGACTACCATCCAATCTGTAAAAAGGCAATGAGATTCAATACAGGCTGGCTCCAAGCAGTGACTTTTTTATTGTAAAATTATTTATATAGTTAGAACCGTTTATCATGTTTACTAGAAATGCTATATACTGTCCATAAATAAAATGCTATATGTTATACATACTATTTTTAAAAAATTAATAGTTAAGTATTTATTCTCCAAAGATGCTTTTTTTAATAGAATATAAGTTTAAATATTTTTTCTTTTCTTTATTGCAAAAGGAATTTAAATTAACTAATTAAGGTCCGTTTAAGAAGATGCAGAGAGTGAGGATGAGAAATTGAAAATAAAAAAATAAATTTGTGAGAGTGATAGAAAGTTTTAATGAAAAATTTTGAAAATTACGAGGGTTATTAGATATGATATAAGTAAAGCGAGAACAAAATAAAAATAGACAACATAGCTGTATTGAAAAACTGAAAAATAATCAAAATATATAGATAATAATGAAAAAAAAGATAATTAAATAGTTAAGCGTAAAATTATGTAGAAATATGTGTTGATCACTTCCCACTTCTCCATTAACGTTTTCGAAGTGCTGCCTAATAATTAGCAAGAACATTAAAACGGCTCATACCAAATCTACTTAGCAGCCGTATCCTATAATCCGTTTGCTAAAATTTGCAGAGGTAGTTAATTTCAATGCATGCTCGTGGCAATCTTGTCCGAGACTGAAATGCCACCGTCAGCGTAGCATTTACGCTGTATCAACAGCTTTCTGCTCGACGCATGTGGCTCTAATTGTTGAATGCAGTACGTCCGGTTGACTCCTTGTAATTAATGAAAACTTTAAACTGTTTGGTGAAAATAAAAGGAGAGTGCGAAAACACCCACGGAAAAAAAAAAAAAAAAGTGGACAACGGATAATGTTATTGTAAATCTTTCGTCAGAAAAAAAAATCGGTTCCATTTTTATGAAACTTCTTATTTAGGTAACCTTTTTCATTTTAAATATCTTAATAATTGATGTAAAATTTACTCTATTTATTATATTTAATATAATTTATGGTATCTTCGAAGAATTTTTATTTGTCCAATATCATTGTGTATGACCCCATTGAAGATTAATGGAATAAAATAATTTAATATTAAATATTAATTTTATAGTTAGATTTTTAATATCTAAACCGTCTAAAATATCATTTATACGTGACTAAATAATTTTATAAAGTATTATTACATTCTAAAACATATCTAAATGTATCTTAGCATTTTTTATAATTTAAACACGAATATATGTGTTTTTAGACAAATGTATGGATTAGAATTTATACTTGGTTGGGATAAAACTTATCTCTTAAATAGGAAAATGATGTTAAATATAGTAAATGGATTGAATTTTTCATCAAAGATTAAAATCTTAAAAATGAAGGAGGTTACATAGTTTCACTTATATGTAACCAGATTACATAGAAGCAGAATACATTTAAAAATTAATAATTGATTTTTATAAATAAGTTATTTTTACGGCAATTTTAAGAGTAGCCATTAAAATATATGGTTGTGTTTAGTAATAAGTAAAAATTGTTAGTGTAAAACTTTCCACTCTTCATAACAACTCTTCATAACAACTATATTTTTCAATAATTTCTTCGTATCTTTATATATAACTAATATACTTTTTAATTATTTTTACACAATTACCTTCACAACTAGGGGTGCAATTTGTGTCGAGTTGAGCCGAGCCCGATTCTTAACAGTGTTATAATTCAATTTTCTATAACCGAAACTCGATGAATCCGGTTTGTAAATATAATAGGGTTTGAGTTCACTTAATCCCGACCTAATTTTCAGTTTATAATATATACACAATATCTAAACAATATTTCTTGATATTTTACGTATTTTATGTTATTTATATTTATATTTGACTACATATTTGGTATATTGTAATTATATTATAAATAAAGTATATTATTTTTATTTTTATTTATCTTTTATTTCTATCATTTACTTTTACATTCATTAATCTTCTTTATTTATCTTGTTTTCGATGTTAAATTTTTTAAAAAATATTCTTTATATTACTATATTTTTAAAAATATGTAATTTAACTATATATTATTATGCTTATTTACATGATTTATTATCAATATATGTTAATATGAACTTCTAAATTTATACTTTTAAATAAAATATAAATTTATTAACCTAAATTCTAACCCGAAATTCAATCCGAACTCGACTTTCAAAAATAAAATTACGGTTTAAGTTTTACAAATAAGGTTAGGATTAGGGTTAAGATTAGAGTTAATGTTTTATAAATAGAGTTAGGGTTAGGGTTGAGGTAAAACCAACACCTCCATTTACAACTAACATATCTATTTTAATTTTATTCTCTTTAGTCCTTATCATTACACATATCATAGCACATAGTTTTCTTTTAATTCAAATTTTTTTATAAAAATCTTTCATTCAAAAGTTTTATCTCTTCCCAAACATACTCCCGTTAAAATGGAGTCCATGATGAAGTCATATAGAGCTGAGAGGGCTAAATTTTTTTAAATTGTAAAATCTCTTAAAATTTTAAAAATTTAATTTAATTTTTCAAAGTTACCCTCCTTAAATAATATTTTTATATACCACTTCATCTGAATCCTCACCCCCACAACATGGAGATTCCTAAGTAGATAAAAAGAGTGTTAGGCCCACATAGAATTGATAAAAAAAAATAACAAAAACACAAAGAGATATCGAATAAAGAATAGGATAGATTGCATACATCACCAAAGAAAAACCTAAAAAAGATACTACAAATTATAGTGGTGTGGTTAATGCACCTACTTCACTGTCCAAGTCAATGCTTTAGCTTAGGTTTCCATTGGTCAATTTAGAACTTAGGTTATAATGTTATGATCACAATCATCTTCTGGATTACACAAATAGCTCCAGGTTGTATGTAAAGCTTTCTACATATTACAATAGAAGCTTTTCTCTTGAATTAGACAGCCTTTAATTCAAGATAAAATAATAAATAAAATAAAGCTTGTAACTAGTTGAATAGCACAAGAGCACAAAAGTTAAGCTTTAATATGATGATTGTGATGATCTTTGAAATGCTGCTTTTGACAAATGAGTAGAGGATCACAAAGAACTCATTGAGATAGATCTGCACGTTTAAAATGATTTTTTCTGAATTAAATTTCTAATTGAAATTTATTATCTATTTATAGCTTTGAACTTCCAAAATCATCAAAAGATTTTCTCCACCAAATCAGCAACCAATTGGTTTTTTTTAACAATTTATAACAATTTAACAATCTAAGATAATTCATTATAACAAACTAATCGGTTTGTCGTGTCATCATTCAATTAATTATCCAAAAATCTCGCTAAAAACCGTTAAAGTTTCAACTGAAAACTGCCGATGTTTCAACTCAAAATTGTTGAAGTTTCTATTAAAGATTTGACAGAAAAACCTTAACAGATTCACAAACAATTACCATGCTTACTTGTTACAACCATTCATCTCAAACTAATTACAATCATACACATTTCAAGTATTAAATTCTTAAATTTTCAATCGTCGAAATATTATAACTCCACAAATAAAGTTTTGCAAAGATGCATATAAAGTTTAACCAATATTGTATTCGTATCCTAAAGTTTGCCGAAATCATAAATATGCACATAAGATTTTCATAAATTTACAAGTGTATTCCTTCCATTATGATATTGTTGGATTTTTATTTAAAATGATTATAGTGCCCTTTAAGTCAACTATTACACTTGCAATTTTTGTAAATATTGTAAACATATTTTGTAAATAATCTAAAATAATAACATAACTAAAAATATATAAAATAATAAAATAAAAAATATATCTACAATAGTTGGAACATTGCAAGAGTATTATTTAGGAATATTAGAAGAATACCGTAAAAAAATAGGTATATTGATCATTTGATCGTAGATGATTGTTAGAAAAATTGTAAGAATGTCTCAGGAAGCTTAATTGTAATATTAATTGAGACGATGTAGTATATATATATAAAAGGTTATTTTCATCACTTATAAAAAATTAATGGTGTCCTAAAGGAAGAGACACACTTGCAAATTTGTACAAACTTTATAGGCACATTTGCAATTTTAGTAAACTTATAGATATAGATGCAATATTTGTCAAACTTTGTAAATGAAATTACAAAAATTCCTAAATAAAAATCATAACATGTTTATGTATAATATGTTGCATATGTGTTTAACTCATAATATTTATTTGAGGTTAAATTTTATTTATTTTTTATCTTTCTTAATAAATATATTTTCCTAAATATATTTAATTTATATATCAAGTTTTATCATTTTATAATAACTTTACATATTTATTTTGATGTTCGATAATCACTAATTTCAAGGGTATATAAGTAATTTTCACCCCTAAAAACTTAATTTTTTAAAAACAAGAAATAATATTTTAAAGTATTATACTATTATAAAATGGAAAAACTTGGTATATGAATTGAATACACCTAGACAAACATGTTTATGAACAAATTAAATAAAAAAAATAAATATTGTACTTTAACATATATATGACATATTGTGTATAATCGGGCCTTGTTTAAAAATGGGTTATAAAGGAAAAGATATTTTTCACTTGTTGTTTTAAAGCCGAACTTACTATCTCTTTTTCAAATTAAACCTTGGAATCCAAATCTCTATAAGATTGAGATCGAGTGAAACTGTCTTACAAATTGAATTAATTAGCTAATTATTCTGGAAAGAATCTGATTCTACGTTCAAACATCATTTTCTTCCATTAAGAGCTGGTTCAAAATGAGAAAAAAGTTATTGAATTTTTTTAATAAAAAGAATCTGATTCTACGTTCAAACATCATTTTTTTCCATTAAGAGCTGGTTCAAAATGAGAAAAAAGTTATCGAATTTTTTTAATAAAAAGAATCTGATTCTACGTTCAAACATCATTTTTTTCCATTAAGGGCTGGTTCAAAATGAGAAAAAAGTTATTGAATTTTTTAAATAAAAAAGGTGGCGATTTAATGCAATTGGGATAATAGCTATGAGAGGATAGATAATAAGATAAAATAGATAAGTTAATTATGCAAAGGGATGTGAAAAATAATCAAGTGTAAGGGTAATAATATTGTGTGAAAAAATGTAGACAATTTTTTCGGGTGAGGAAGTGACGTGATATTTATAAGAGTCATTATTAGAATTATAAGAACAAAGTTAAAAACAATAGGATGATAGTATGGAACAATGTGAAAAAGGATTAAAATGCAAAGATAATATTTGAAAAGTAAGATAGTTGAATGTCCACATTATATCAAAGGAGATAACAACCATAAGATTCCGAAAACTTTTTCCCTCTCCACATTACTAAATAAAATCTAAAATCTGTTTGATAATGTATATTCAAAAGGATTAAAGATACTTGAATGGAGCGGAGAAATATGATGATAAATCTAATTATGCATATTAAAAATAATATAACTAATTTGGAACATGCCAAACATTGTAAAAATAAAGGTAGAAAAGTGTGAATTTCAGCAAATTTGAAAGGAATGTGATTTGATAACTTAATTACTTAGTTATCATGTTTTCTATTATTTCATTAATATTTCAATAACTTTTCACATTTTTCTTTATAATTATTTATTTACTTTCCTCATAATCCTTGCTTCCCAATTCTTATCACATCACATCTTTTTCTTGCCAACCTTCGAATTTTACGGCTCTTCGAATGGAAGATAAAAAAGGTGATTAAAACTCTGAGCTTCTAAACACAAATCAATGCTTTGATCAACCCCTTTATTACTTCTACTCTACGGGTCTATACGTGAATATGTAAAGGTTAAAATAAATTTTTTCTTCGGGTATGTTTAGAAAGTGATAGAATTTTTTGATAAAACATTTTTTATGTAAAAATTTTAAAATGTGAAAAATGATATGATATGATTAGATAATGATAAAGAGTAAAAATAATAAAGTTAAAATAAATAAGTTAAATGTATTAATAGTTGTGTTGAAATGATTGAAAAATAAGATAATTATACAGAAATAGTGAATAAATGATTAAAAAATATAATAATAATTGAGAACGAAAAGTTTTAGCATAAAAAATTTCATGAAATTACCAAACATATCCTTTTATCTTGTTAAAAAAATCCATTCTTTATCTATCTTTTGACACGACTTAAGTCTTGAACATCTCCTTACTACAGATATTTTTTTTAGTGTTGTTTTACATTTTAAACAAATTTTCTATATAATTATCTTACTTATTTTAACTTTATTTTTGATTATCATCTATATTATATCATGTTACACTTTTGCATTTTATTATTGTTATTATTATTATTATTAATTTTTTTTGACTTTCACTCTTACTTTTACATCATCACATCTTATCAAATAGATCCAAATATGGATTCACACAAAAATTATAAATTTAGTGGAACCGGTTATAGCGTGTAACGAAATCATATTCACACGAAACAAAATATCTAACCACTTAGGATCCATTTTGCAACAGGGGAAAACCTTTATTGTTACCAATTTTGATATGGTTTAATATTTAAATACATAAAATACCATCTTTTAAATATTAATAATGTTTTTTACTTTTTATTTTATATTTTTTAATACAACAATCTTGTCATCTTGTCTTTATTCTATTCACTAATAATAATTACCCTACCAGGTGTTAATCTTTTACATTTATTTTTTTCCACGAATTTTCTCCCTTCCTCTCCTTTTTTTTTCTTATTACACAAAAATCAAGACGCTTTACCTGTGCATCTAGTCACTATAATTCTTAATATCATAGTTAAAGAAAGATAGAGTCCTCGTCATTTTTTTAAAAGAAAACCGGCCGAAGCCGGTAGGAGAAGGTACGCGTTAGGCAGAAGGGGAAAGGCAAGGGCAATTAAAACGGCCGGTTTATCTGCGGGTGCATACGCGTCCCGTGGAAGTCGGAATGTAATTCAAATTCCTTCCAAATTCAGACCAAATGCAACGAAAGCAACTTCCCCCGCTCCAGTGAAAAATACGTTGCTTGCAGTCCTAACGGGGCTACGACCGTGGGAAGGGAAAACGGGGGAAAAAGATGAAAGAAAGAGAAGAAAATTTTATTTATTTTTTACCCCCTCGGCGTTTCCAAGGACAAATCGTCTCCTTCACTCCCTTCATTACCTCGACACTCTAGAATACGAAAACCAGCAGACAACCGAAGAGGCATTGTTTCTCAGTAGACGCAGCACCACCGAGAAAAGGTGCGCCTCCCTCCCCGCGCCTAATCCCTGGCAAGACAGTAGACGCCGTCCAAGAGAGAGAGAGAGAGAGAGAGAGAGAGAGAGAGAGAGGCAGGAGGAAAATCTAGGGTTTTTGGTGGGGTCTTGCATGAGAGAACCTCGGGCCTGGAGAAATGGAAGAAGCTGACGATCTTCGCGGCGGGGGCGGCGAAGTGATCCAACGGCTGCAATCGTCCTTCGGCACCTCGTCTTCTTCGCTTCCGAAGCAGCCACTGTCGTCGATGGGGAACCGATTCGAAGTTCCGCACCTCAACACATCGCAAATCCGAGCTCCGTTTCGGAATTTCGCGCAGAATTTCAGCCCCGAGAGCAGCGGCAAGCGGGCCGGCATGCCGCCTTCCCACCCACATTTTCCCCCGGCTTCGCCATACTCGCAGATTCCTAGTGCCGTCGCGAGGCCGCCGGCTCAGCAGGTCAGTCCCGCCGCGCCCTCGCATTCCAGATCCCTCTCGCAGCCGGCGTTCTTCTCCTTCGACTCCTTGCCGCCGATGAGCCCCTCCCCTTACCGGGACTCGTCGTCGCCGTCGCTTTCCGACCCGATGTCTACCGACATTTCGATGGAGGAGCGGGATATGAGCGCGCACACCCCGCCGCCGCCGCCCTCGCCATTCTCAAGGGGGAGTGGGAGTAGTGGTGTGAGAGTCGGCGAAAGCCTTCCTCCTCGGAAAGCACACCGTCGGTCTCACAGTGAGATCCCGTTTGGGTTTTCTTCGGGGATCCCCTCGTCTCCCCCCGTTGCTCCGATCAGAGCTCCCGGTGGGATTTTAGACCGGTCGGTGTCTGCGAGGGAGAGTTTGGGTATGTCAAAGCCTGCACAGCTCGTTAAGCAGGAATCTGATTGGGATAGGGATGGTGGGAATGGTAACATGGAAGGAACTGGGGAGAGAAAATCTGAAGGGGAAGCAGCAGCAGATGACTTGTTTTCTGCCTTTATGAATTTGGACAACATGGATGCTTTGAATTCTGGTGGAGCTTCAGATAAGCAGTGTAACGAGAATCGGGAAGACTTGGACAGCAGAGCGAGTGGTACAAAGACTGGCGAGAGCAGCGACAACGAAGCAGAGAGTAGTGTGAATGAAAGTGGTGTAAGTTCTCATCGAGGGAACCGGAGTTCCTCGACTGAGAGGAAGGAGGGCACCAAACGGAGTGCCAGTGGCGATGCTAGTTTGAATGCTGGGGCCTCTCGCCACTGCAGAAGCCTTTCCATGGACAGCTTCATGGGCAAGATGCATAGCTTAGGGGATGAGTCGCTGAAGCTACCGCCTTCCCCGGGATTGCAGCCAGGCCAGCATTCACGCAATAACTCCATGGATGGGAACTCGGCACCGTTTAGCCTTGATTTTGGGAATGGTGAATTCAGTGGAGCAGAGATGAAGAAGATTATGGCGAATGAGAAACTCGCTGAGATTGCATTAACAGACCCCAAGCGGGCCAAAAGGTGGTGTAGCTTTCCTTGATTTGCGCCCTGCAGTTGGTGAATTCTATCTTCTAGCACTTTTTTCTTGATTGATGCGCTGATCAAAAGCAATATGAAATGCTTGTTGTATAATCCATTGAGGCCAGCCAGATATATGTGATATCCGCTGATTAATATCATTCTAATTTTGGACCTACCATTGGTTGGAATTTTTTTTCCCTTGTAATCCTTCTATGCCTATGGTCCCATCCATGACTGATCGTTGAATAATTTCTTAGGCTTGTAAAGAATTTCTGTACTGTAGGAAAGCAAAGTAGGACAATGTCTTTGGCTTGGACCTTCCTTGGTCTTCTCAGTGTGGGGCTTCGCATGTTGAAATCTCTTGTTGCATGATGCATTTGGTTGAGTGAAAAAAATTTAATGGCGTTTCTCTTGGTTTTACATTGTAAGATGCATCGTATCATTAGCCTAGTAGCACAAACTGATATCCATCCAAACTTTTTTTCATTTGCTTATCTTAATAACAGGATTTTGGCTAACCGGCAATCAGCTGCTCGATCCAAGGAGCGAAAGATGCGGTACATTTCTGAACTAGAACACAAGGTGCAGACTCTGCAAACTGAAGCTACAACCCTATCTGCCCAGCTCACTCTGCTCCAGGTCAGTCTTCAGGAGCATTATCTTGTAGATTTTTTATTTGACATGATTATCTTCTACGTTGTTCAATTCATTCATCTTAACTATTAAGTTTGTTTCCAGAGAGACTCAGCTGGGCTTACTAGCCAAAATAATGAGCTGAAATTCCGTCTCCAAGCCATGGAGCAACAGGCACAGCTAAGAGATGGTAAATTCCTGTCATTTTTTGATTTGGGAGCATGGGTTGATACATCATAGGTATTGCCATAACGAATTTCTTTTTAACAAAATTGCAAGCAAGTCAATATCAAATTATCAATCACTCAGCATGATTCGAAAAATGGAACAACGGCCATGTTGGGATTTGATAATGTCTTTCCTGGGTGCATGCAGCAGATACTTTTTAATGTTATGTATTTCAATTTTGGTGGTAACAGAGTCAACCCTGTTGGAACTTTTGTTTTCCAAGCTCTTTGAATCCAAAATTTGCGAAATCTGAAATTCTATGAGGAATTTTTCAGACAGTCTCATGGTTCAACAACTCAAATTTTTTTTTTTGCATTTAATGGTTTATTGTTTTGTTCATCATCGAGTGATTGATGGAAGTGTTATTGTCAATTGACCTTGCAAATTCAACTAAACAGGCATTGAATGAGGACCTGTGTTTAGAATCTGGTTCTTACTGCTATTGTATATCATTGCACAAGAGAAATGATGATTTGATCCCTCCATCAGTTTGAAATACTTGGGTCTGTGAAATTCCTTTCAGGCCTTTTCTTGATTTTTCTAATAAGCACATATTTAGTTCATAGTTAATTGAATTTCCATAATTCCTTTATCATTGAGAAGAAAGTGTAATTTTTATTTATTTTTAAATAGAGGGATATTCTTATTGTTTTTCTTTGTAAGCTGTAAAGTCTTTGGTGCAATGCAACATTACCTGGGATACCTTTTTGTTGCATTATGATCATTTTCTTTTATTTTTATTTTTATTTTTTACATTAGAAAATTTCTGTATTCGTGGATATGTTTCCATAAATGTCGATGGCATTAATTTGATCACTTAGTCCTGCTAAAGCATGCACGTCCTAACTTTGTCAGTCTTAAGACTTGTATCTAGGTTGATCTTAGAAGCAGAGGCAGTCATCTAAACTTTTTTTTTTTTTAAACTTTCAAATCTATACATAAACATTTTAACTTTTTTTCCTTTTTAAAAATTATCTCTATTTGCAGGTCCTTTATTTGAGATTGTTTCTCCTGAATATTTGAGTCATATTTTATAGCTCTAGGTTTTCTCATGTATCTGTTCCAACGCTTTGAAGAGTGTGATTTCTCCTTTTCTACGTGCTTGTGCAATGTTTGTAGCAGAAGGTCATCTTGTCCAGTGTGTTCCCAGTGTGTATTTGTGAGTTTGCATGTAGGTATGTGTATGTTCACTGATGCACATGCAATGCCTGCGTGTGCCTGTATAAAGTCTGAAGAGTGCTTTTCTCTTGTATGAAGTAGGTGTTCTTCGCTAGCTGTGGGAGTTCCATGTAGATGTTGTAATGCTGTACGTCAATGCACATGCAGTCCAATAGCATTGGAAATTTCTTTAAAAAATAGTTAGTGGTTTCTACTTTCCTGCAATTTGTTTTCTTACTTCAATCCTTTGTTGAGTTTTCATCCTTGGGATATGAAAATTTTCTCCTTCCCATATCCTGTTACCCCTCAGCAAGGAAGTCTTGTTTGCCATTAATCTTAGCATTCTACTATAACACACTTCCCAAATTTCTTGTCAAAATAAAAGATCCTAGCATATGCAATATTGCCTGTGTACTTAATTGTTGCCAGTTTGTCATTTTTTATCGGCGTTCCTTATCAAAAGCTTAAAGTGGCAGTTTCGTTCCAATAGATATTTGTAGATTACTTTTGTGTTAGTCAACTTTCTCATTAGGATATTTTTAGTAATCCATTTGAGATGTATACTCCTGTTTTATATTGAACCAGATCTGAAAATGTTGGAAATTGCTTCTTTTTGAGGTTCAGACATGATTTTTCTGCTAATTCAGGGTCCTTTGTTATTTTATTTTGGATTAAGGCTGGAAATACTGTTGAAAATTTTAAAAAATGGTAAAGCTGAACAAGATTACTTGCTACTCTGGCCAAATGGATGCTTAAAATGTATTATTTTTCTAGTCTTAATTTGCATAGTAGCTGTCACAGCTTTGATGCCCAAGCGGCTGATGTAGGTGTGTGTAGGGTAGTTTGAGTGAGAAGTCCAGGGTTCAAATGTTGGGTAGAGGCGGTGGCCTCATTAGCCCTCCCCTGGTGCACTTCCGTAGGGTGCCTAGTCATCCAATGTGGGTGACACAATATGTATGCATATATATAGAGAGAGCTATTCCGGTGCAGGGCAACTGCATCGGAACAGAGGTACATTTGTCCGAAAATGGACTCCACACATATTAGAATGTAATGAAATTTTATACAATTATTTATCATGTGGGGCCCATTTCAATGCCACTGCACCGTAATTATGGTGTAGTAGCATTGCACTTGAATACTCATATATATATGAGAGAGCCATTCATGTGCAAATTACGGTGCAGTCCACTGTAAAATGGGCCCCACACATTAGATTGCAATGAAACTTTATACAATCAGTTATCCATATAAAAATCATACTTTAGATGATTTAGATGTTGAAAATACTACTTTAAACTTGATGTTTATATTAAACTATTTTATTACGTTGATTTTGCATCATTTTAAGATGGGGACCACTCACGTGTTGGATTTAGATGATAATTAGTATGCTAATAAAGTAAACAATTCTAAATACACTGGTTGAGGTAGATTTCCCATTCATGATCATGTAAAGCCCACAGTGCTTGGACTGCACGATGCAGTCGCATGCACTGTAACATTTTCCTATATATATATATATAAAAAAAAAACTTGCATAGTAGCTATGTTCTTTTGCCCAAATTGGAAATGTTGCGTCCCCTTTTTGTTGTTCTGTTGGAAGGATCTCAGTGTAGTTCTCACTGTAAGTTCTCATCTGTCGCCCCATGAACTTGCTAATGCTGATCATGAGCTCATGCCTCACTTTGAGTATTGGATTTGATATTATTATTGTGCTTTGGTTGGACTAGAAAAAAGAGCTTCGGACCATCCATTTACTAGCAAGCTTATGGATTTATCTGGTAAGGAATCAATCAGGAAGCTTTCACCAAGAAAGCAGAAACTGCTTCCCCATTTTTCTGAGTGCATTAATGAAAATGGCTGGTTGGTAAAGGGTCTCTGTGTTCTCTTTTTTGAGATCTAGGAGCGTACCAGATGTAGATGCTGCCTTTGATTGTTGGGTTGGATACCGATGTGGTTGCTGGTGTCTCACTGATCACTGCTTATGAGTGATCTGCTTGTATGTTTGTTGTCGATCTCTTCTCCCATCAGTGATCTGCTTGTATGTTTTTGTCATCTCTTCCTATTGATTTCTTTCTTTTGCAATCTTGATTCAAGTCATTTAACTTTTTGACTTCATGCATATCAGCCTTTGATAAGAAATTAAGAGAACTATTAAGATATGATGACATCCTTCTTCACATAAACCAATAGATGTTGAAGAACCCAGTTGTTCAAGGGATAATTACATCCATTCTCCAAACAAAAATTCTTCTTCTTTGATAGATTATAGAGAAATTGTTTGTAAGTATTTATATAATCATGTGAATAACCAAAGAGTGGTATTTCATTTTTCATAGTTTACTTTCTGGTGTATTTAGTTGGATGGAAATAGCGTGGCGTTCTGTATATCGTAATCTGCAGAAGAGAGAAAATAGAGGGTGTGTAGTCTAGTGTACAGTTTTGTACTGTGCAGTAATCCAAAAATACAATAAAGGATATCTGCATCAATTCATTGTTTCTAGGTTGTAAATTTAACTAAAACATTCCCTACCATAAGCTTTTATTTATTTCAGTATATTTTAAAATCCCTTTCTAGTTTTCTTTCTTCATAGCAGCAACAAAATCATGTGGCCTTTCCATCCTTCATAGTCACCTAGAGTTTGTCTGCTTGAATACTTCAATTCTAGCTGATGGGCTTAGTTCAAATATTACCTGCAATAAGTTGTTTGTTGTTGCTTTTTAATTTTTTTATTTATTTATTTAAATCCTCTTCTAATTTTTTTGCTTTTGTAGTTTCTAAAATTTCTTCTGAATCCTGAGGCTTTCCTTCTTAGTTGATTAAAAAGGAATTTCTTGATTATGAAATAATTCTTGCTAAAGCTTTCAGCAGTTATAGTTTTAGGATTCCTTGATTAACAAATGACCCTTGCTAAAGCTTTTGGCAGTTATAGTTTCATTGTTCAAATAGAAAACAGGGGAAACAACAGTCTTTTCTTTTTAATTTAATTTTTTTTTAAATTTCCTTTGTAGATTTAATCGCACCATAGTTGAAAACCATGCGTTTCTAGCTGATTTAGTAGACTATGTATGAATTTCAGCTCGATGAGGAACAATTGATGATTACAATTTTTAGGGCTCGTGCAAGTAGTTGATGTGCGGGAAAACTAACCTGCGGTTGGGAAATTACTACTTTCAGCGACTCTTTAAAAAGAGGTCCTGCAATCCAGGAAAAAAAAAAAAAGGTCCCTACTTGCATGTTCAAACAATCAAAACGCTGGGAATGAATAAGGATTTGATAGTGATTTACTTGCCCTATTGTTATCAGAAAATGTTTAAAAAAATTTAGTTTCCTTATTTTAGAAAGTGTTTTTCAGATCTTTTGTCGTAAGTTGTTATCAAGGTGCAAGTTCACACCTTGCAATGATGATGAGTTGGTAAAGTTGCATGTTGAACCGACTGTCAAAGCATTGAGCTGACTTTTTGCTCCTTTCTGTGCCCATATTCCGCTTTATTATTGTTGCACCACTTTATTCTCAAAACCTCATATTTTTCAGAATCCGGTTATACAGTTACTACAAAATAACTGGGCTGCAGTGTTTTTTAGACTGTGTTGTTCACATATGCATGGGAATGCGTGGGCAATATTTTGAAATTGTGTAATAGCTGACATGGCAACAAAATGCAGCTCTGAACGAAGCATTGAGTGCAGAGGTCCAGCGTTTGAAACTGGCTACTCAAGAGCTTGGTGGTGAGGCTCATGCTGCAAATAGCATTGGCCAGCAGCGGCCTTTGAATCCTCACATGTTCCAGCTGCAGCATCAGCAGCAGCAGCAGCACCCACCACCTATGCCTCTCTCCATGTATCAGCTTCAGCAACAGCAACAACAACAACAGCAACAACAGCAGCAGCAGCAGCAGCCGAACCAGAACCAGAACCATAACAGTACAGCAACAAAACATGAATGAAACCAGTGAGTGGAGTCTGGATGATCTCAGAAGCAGAGTCAGTCGGTTGTGTTTGTTGTTGTGTGTTTTTTGAGTCCCGTCAAAATTATCTTAGGAAGTGCAGTCTCTGTCAACGGCATCTATTTGTCTACTTAATGTTAAGATACATATATGTAATTCGCATGCGATGGTGTTGTAGTTATTATTGTTGGTGCTATTTTTGTTATTTTTTCTGGGCACGAACAATTTATTTAGGATGTAAAAACATCGTATCTGGTCGCGGCCCACTTCCTTTATTTGTTGTGTTCAGTCTCATGACCCTAGAGCAAGTTAGTTGGAGTCCATTTAGAAAGTGTTGGTTATCACATGTTTTTTGTCTATGTCAGAAATTCATTACAAAGTTGAAGGATTGATATTTATATGAGTAATGTAATTTGTCCACTTTGAGTTACTTGTATGCATACAAATGATTGTCAAGGTTGGTATGTCTAACATGCTACATTGCTGCTGTTCTTGAGCTTTCTCGGCTCAAATAAATACCCGTTTGCGTTTCTCTTGATTTATAGCCCAACCACCTTGGAGGAGTATCAAGCATTTTTTGATGAAAGTTTTTTGAATTTTGAGAAAATAATGCTGTATGATAGGAGTAAAAAGAATAATGTTTGAAATAGATAGATGATTGTTTAGAAATAATTAAAAAGTAGGATAGTTGAAAAGACTGATGTGAAAAAATTATTAAAAAATAGAATAGTAGTGGAGAATGAAATATTTTACATTAAAAAGCTTTTATGTTAAACTAATATGTTATTTTCACAAATTTTGCTCAATGGATGTAAATCCAGTAACATATTTGACAATATAACTACAGTAGGCATTGCTTCTAAAAAGAGGCAAATGAACTCGACGCGCGGTTGGCACTTGACCATCCGAGCTACGCGGCTGCGCCTGTGTCGGCGATGGCGATGCATTATTAAAAGCAAGAAATCGGAGCGGGCCGTTACGGGCAAATCATAAAGCTCACCGACGCTGTTGTGCGTCAAATCACAGGTGACCATCAGCGGCACCCAAAGTCAAAAAAAAGAGAAAAGAAAAAGAGGAAAAGGGTCCTTTTCTCCGGCTCCTTCTTTCACAAATGGCAACTTCCAACTTTCTTCCGGTGTTATCAAAACCAAACAGCTGATCAAACTAGTGTATTGATATCGGTTTTTATCCTTTTTCTTGAACCCGCTTCCAACCGTTAAATTATTACTATTATATTTATCTCTTTTTGTTTATATGTTAAATAAATTCGATATTTTAAAATGATTTGAAATTTATTGAATGTATTCAATTTTAAATCTATTTCAAATATGCATTGATTATTTTTATGAACAAACACACTTCTATAGTCATTTAAGTTTTTTTTTTTTTTTTGTGAGACCCTATAGTCATTAAGTTATTAAATTACCAATTATACAAAAATGGAAAGGAACCGGAGCAATAGCCGATTAGGCCGGATAGGTCAATGGTTCTCGATTGGACCTGTGTGCAAGGGGGCATCGTCCCCGAACGGAGTGGCCTGGGTTTGATCCCAATTGTTCTTCTGGTGGAGCAGTCTCCGTATTCGTTGTGTGGTAGGGGGTGGTTTGGGTTGATTGAACTTGCAGATAACTCAAGGGGGTAAATTAGGTAGAACTTGAATCTAATCGATCCAATCTAGAAATGAGTGCGATTATGAATGATGTTATGAAGATTAAAAGAATTTATAGTTTCTGAAGATTATATGGAAGAGACCACTTAGAAACTCAAATTAAGATTATTGGTAGGTAAGTGAAGCCATTGGGGACGATATAGAAATTTAAATGAAAATTATTGATAGGTAAGTGGAGCCATTCAAAGCAAGAGTACAGTAGGGTCGAGTTATTCAGGCAAAACGGTAGTCTCAATCCTGACCTATTTTAAAAAAAAATTAATCACAATCCATTTATAACCCATTTATGAGAACCTTAATCCCAACTCTAATCCATTAAACTTAAATGGACCGAGTTGTTTGTTGTTAGTGGGTTGAATAATAAAAAAATAAAAATGATAAACTATTTAACATGTGATTTTTATTATAAATAAAGGCTTTTAATACCAATCAACTAATTGAATTTCAAATATCAATTTTCATATATATATATATATATGTATATTCTTAATTAATATATTAATTTTATTGTTGATAAGCATGTATAATTTGTAAATAAATATCAAGAAAATGTTAACTATTCGTGGGACATAAATGGCTCTATAAGTTATGAGCCAAATCGTTTATATTATCTAAGAATATGTTAGTAATTATTTCAGATCCAAAATTCAAATGGAATCATCTAGGGATACAACTGCGCAATGTGAGTTCCAAGATTTAAGCTTTATCAGACCCGCTATTAGCGGTGCAACTAGAGCTAATGAAACTCGAGTTTGCTTCAACCCTAACCTTATCTCTATTTCTAAAACTTCAACCCTAATCCTAACCTTAATCTTAACCCTGCTTATAAACCTAAATCCTAAACCTATCTTTGAAATTCGGGCTCAGGTTGAGATTTGGGCTAGAATTCGGGTTGAAATTATTGTATATATTTGTTATCTATCTTATATTTATTTAACTTTAAATCTATCATTAAAAAAAATCAAAAAATGATATTTTTCTATTTTCAAGCAAAAATTCAAGAGTGTTTAAGAATGTAAAGAAGAAAAAACTCGTTTAAACATTTTCTTTATATTCTAGTAGCCTGTTTTAGAAAATAAAAAATATATTATTTTCCTATTATGCAATTTAATATTAATATCATAACCATATGCATAAACGTTAATATCTAATTATAAGAAAAACCTTATAATGTCAATTATAATAAAAAAATATTCAACAATAATAGTACTAAGTCAAATAAATTTCAACAAATTTATTTTAAGTAGAATAAACATCTAACTACTAATATCATATTAAAATGATCAAATGATAATATCCTACATAAATAGTTAAGTTAAAACACAAAATAAAACATCTTAAGTTCTAAAAACAGTTTTCATTCTTTTATTTTGAAACTACCACTAAACCAAATTCTTTTTTCCTAAAAGAAATTATAAAAATATTATATTATATAATTGAACTTAAGGAAAAATAATGTTTATATATAATATAAACTAAATATAATATATATGAGGGGAATGAAACTAGATTTATATAGAGTATAAAATAAATATAAAATATGTGTTATAAATAGTTCAGGTTTGGGTTCATTGAGTTCGGCGGGCCGGGTTTGGGTTGAGTCTGCCCAAGTTGCACCCGTGCCCGCTATGATCTAGACCAAACGCCAAAAGAGGTTGAGAGAAGATAGAAGCAAGGCTGGATAGGATGTTAGCTTCCATGAACAGGACTAAAGTTTTTCCTCATGCAAAAGTGTATCATAAGTTGGCTTTTGTTTCTGATCATTGTTCACTAGTGATGAGACTAGTAGAAGACGAGCAAGTGGAAATCCCCAAGGTAGTTCCAGTACGAGGCCTATCAAAAGGGGTGTAGGAGTCTCCAGATTAGGGAAATCGTCCCATTTAGGGTAGTATAAAGTGGAAAATTTGAAACGTGAAAATGAATTGATAAAGTGGGGCGGATAGATACATGAAAATTCACCAACAAAAATTCTAAAGCAACATGAGCAGTTAAAACTCTAAAAAAGAGACCAACCGAGGCGTGAATTCCGGGCGCGCGGTTGGTCAGCGCTGCTGCCGTGAATTCCGGGCGCGCTGTGGTCGTGGGATCGATTCCCCGAACCAACGAAAAAATGCTTTAGTGGGAGCAGTGGTCTCCTGTCTGGTTGGTAGTGGGAGCAGTGGTCTCCCGTTTAGTGGTTGGAAGCTGTATCTTCCTGATTATTTGGTGGAGCAAGTGTCTCCAGATTTGTAAGAATGTCTCAAGCTTTCAATGTAATATGTATTGAGATGTGTGTAAATATATTCCAATTAAAAAAAAAAACTCTAAAAAAGAGGCCCTTGCCTGTTGACAGACATGTAGATTAATGTTGTTAGAACTGAACTGATTAAAGAATTGATTTTAGTCCAACCGGTAAAAATATTCAAATTGAAAGTTTGAAAATGATATAAAATTAAAAAATTTCAAAAAATTATATCTCAGTAATCTTTGAGTTTGTTGTTGTTTTAATTCAATATTGAAATTTATATACCCAAAAAGTAAAAACAAAGAAAAATATAAAAATAATCGTAATTATACATTAATGATCAAAAATCTTAATTATATATTTACTTAAAACTTTAAGCAATATAAAATTCAATAACAAAACTACTCTTGAAAAATATGGCTGGTAAAAAAATTAAATGATTGTGAGTTCCATAGCCTCTAGTTACATGGCCCACATGAGATATGGTCCAAAAAAGCTCAACTAGTAGCCATGGTTTTTGGTGACTTTCCCATATGGAAGGTAATTTCATAGCTCTTCGTTTGAAATGCTGGTACCATTTAAGATATGATGGTGGTAAGTCATCTATATACATGTTAAAATGGATAGTCATGATCCACCACCTACTGACTCCAAAGGTAGAATCGGGTCGGTCACGAGACCAGTTCCTGACGGAATTGGTTCAACCAGCCAGTTTTTTATTGGTATTTATATACACTGTAACAACATGATATTATAATTAAACATCTTTTCACAACCCTTGTGTTAGAAGGAATTTTTCTTATAAATACCCCCACACTTGAGGGACTCTTGTAATAACCCCCGCTTTTGGGGGGAATAAATACCCACATAAACAGCAAGACACAAGACTCGAACCAGCACATCTTCTCATATGTGGTAGCCGACGCTGCCATCAGGGCATCGTCCTGGTGATTATTCAGTCAGCTAGTTGGATCTAGTTTTTATTACGATGGTACAGATAAGAGAGAAAGAATTCATTATGGGTATATTTGGGAATTAATAAAACTTTTAGATAAATTTTTTTTTTGATGTAAATGGTTTTGAATTAGGAAAAATGATGTGTTTTGATCGGGTTTTGACCAAATGCACATGTGTGCACTTAGCCTTAGTGTATCGAGTGAATTTAACTTTTTAAAGAATTTTTTATACAACTGTTAGTCTAAATTTATTTAACATATGTATCAAGTTTTACTATTTTTGGATATTTGTAGATATTTTCGTAATTTATGAATTACAAAAATGTCGCTGGTTCTAAAAAATTTAAAAATCTACAAATATCCAAAAATGTTAAAACTTTATATACATGTTAAATACATTAACGGTTGCATAATTTTTTTTTAAAAAATTAATAAATAGGTTTTTGCATGCGGGTGCACTGCATCGGAACTCATTATGATAAAGGTAATGATAGGGAGTAAAGGAAATAAAGTTAAAATAGACATGTTAATTGTATTATTAGTTATACAGAAATGATTGAAAGGTATAATTAGGGGTGCAACTCGGGTCGGGTTATACCGGGTTTGAGTGAACCCAAACCCTAAGTCAACCGGGTTGGAGTAAACCCAAACCCAAACCATAAGAATGCAATTCGGGTTCGGACCGGGTTCGGGTCGGGTTCGCATTGGTTTTGGTTTGGTTTCGGGTTTGAATTCGGGTTACCAATAAACTATTTTTTTCCAAATTCAGTTGTAATCTAAAAGAAAATTATTGAAATATACACACATGTGTTTATGAAGTCAAGCCTCACGCTGAATTCTACAAGATACTTTCAAAGAATTCTGCAACATCATGCTAAATTCTGCAATATTCTTTGAATGAACTGTGCAAGCAATTTTTCAACACCCTATAGACACAAATAAATAACAAATTAGTTAGTTTTATGACTAGTTAGTCATTTCTATTTAATAGCTAATGGAAATGACTCAAGTATACCAAATAGAAAATGAACATATCATACCAACTTTGTAGTTGAAACTAAACATTATCGTACAAATTGCTGAAATTGAATTCAAACTGAATATTTATCATACAAATTGCTAAAGTAAAAATTGACCACTTGTCAAACCAATAAACTTAAAATATGAATCAAATTTATACTACAATCTGAAATTCAAATTAACAGATTTCTCATACTAATAGAAAGCATAATATGAAATAGATTTATCATGTCGACTCAAATTAAAATATAATCCACATAACAGTTATTCAAAGTAACTAAATCTAAATACATTAAGCATAATGGTTCAACATTCCAATCTAATTTAAGTGCAATCCAAATTTAAAATGACAATATAAACAAATCTCAAGTTTAAATAAGTTTATATCTACTTTTAAAAAAATTCAAATTTCAAATGAGTTCATGTCTCCAAAGTTTCCAAAAAAACTAAAAAACTATTCGAAGACTTCCAAGTAATTTCTCCATTGATTTTCATCTACATTTCTAATGTCAAGTTCTTCCTCCTCGATTTACATATTTGAAAATAATATGCATCAACCGAGACGAAAAAATACATGCAACTGTTAATAATAAGAAGATAATAATTATAAAAAATCATCCTAGAAATTAAGTTACCTCAATTATGCTTTGATAATGAAGAAAGAGGTGATTTGTCTGAATTGGAATTAGTAATGCCTAAAACATGTATATATATATTAATATTACAAAAAAGCATGTATAATTGATGAAAAAATTATATAAACTACATCGGGTTCGGACCGGGTCGGGTTTTGGTACCGGGTTGGTGCGAACCCGGTTTTGGTTTCGGGTTTCTACGGGTCGGGTTGAAACCGGGTCTATTTTGGAAAAAATCTTAAAAATAAAACCCATTTTTGGTTTTGATACCGGGTCGGGTCGGGCGGGTTCGGACCGACCCGGTACCAAGTTGCACCCCTAGGTATAATAGTAGTATAGGAAGATAAAAAATAATTTAAAAAATAGTAATTGTAAAGAATAAAAGGTTTTAGTTGAAAATTTTTTGTGATTAACAAACATGCCCTATAAACAGTCAGAGGTTGAAGAATTAAAGTGAAAACAACATTTGAAGGTTATTTTGCTTCAGTAGAGGAATAAAGACACCGATATTTCCCTAAAGCGGCTAGTGAGAGGAATAAAGAAATTGGATTGATTTTATTGAAACAGCTAATGGCCAAATGGTGACAGATAGCGAGCAAATGCCAAGATTGTTATATGATTACTACAATTCTCTATTCACAGTTGAGCAAGCCACTACCCAAACTAATTCCACAGTGAAGATCTTCAGATGGACATAATCAAGGAATTGAAACTGTGAAGACACCCTATCCCGATGGTATGTCCACTGCATTCTTTCAAAAGAACTAGAGTACAGTAGGTGGGGAAATTTTAAAAGCACGCCAATAGTTTTTAAATGCAGAATTAGTGGCAGAATAAAATGCTTAGTGAAGTAAATTAGACTACTATTGTTCTCATAGCAAAGAAGATGGGGGCCAAAAAATTTAACATTTTTGCCTAATCAATCTATGCAATGTTCTTTTCAAAGTACTTTCAAAGGTATTAGGAAATCATTTGAAGGGGTGCCTTCAGGAAATTATCTCTTCACAACCAAGTGTATTTGTATCGGAGAGGCAAATAAGTGGCAATATGCTCTTTGCATATGAGGCAATCCATGTCAGGCGAGGAAAGAAGAAGGGAAAAAGAGGAGGCATGACAGTGAAACTAGATATGACCAGAGCATGTGGTCATGGTGAATGAAAATATCTATCTGATGCAATGCGACGAATGTGGTTTAATAAGATAGATTCGATGGGTTTTCAGCTACATGTCATCAATCACCGAGAGGGTAGCCTTCAATGGGCTAAAAACGCATGTCATTTACCCCAGTAGAGGCTCAAATAAAGAGTTGCGTTTTCTCCTTATCTTTTTTTTTTTTCCTATGTGCAGGGGGTCTCTTCGCTTTACTCAATTAGACAAATTAAAAACTTTCATATATTATTGTAGCACCCGCCGGGAGCGCTACGGTGGGCTCGGAATGGGTTTTCCGGGCCTTAGAGATGTGGATCGTGTTGAAAAGCGACGTGGGCTTGGATTTCCTGCATTCACATGGGGTAAAATGAGTTAGGACTCTCGTTTTTTAGAAAAATGGGCATATAGGCGTTTTCTCGTGGTTTTGGCGGCATGACGGCTAAGACGGGGCTTCCGTACACGGGTCAAGTCACAAATCCGGCAGCATAACGGCAGCGTACTATGCTGGAATCTGCGGACCCACGTGCACCCACCTTGCCGGGGCGTTAGCTCAAACACGCACACAAGAAAACAATAAAAATGGAGTCGCCACCGATCTTTAAAGGGAGATCGGCCCCTATTTAAAGAAATAAGGCACTAGCAATACAGAGTATGGGTTCCGGCCTACGGGTTGAAGCAAATATGGAGAAATCTGCCAACCCGAGGCGGTTTACACGGCGTAAAAGGGGGAAAATAAAAAGGGTTTAAGAGAATGGGAGAGATGGAAAGGGGGAAATGGGAAGAGAGGCGTGGAGCGCGTAGAGCATGAAAGCCGGGATGCCGTGGGCGTTGCTGCAGACTCCCGTCCTCCCCTTGGGATGCCTCTCTTCAAGTGTGTGGAATGAGAAGGAGAGCTCCTCCTTTTATAGATGGTGGAGTGGGCTTTGGGCTCCCTTGAGGTCATGGACTTGGTCCATGGGCTTGGGCTTAAGTGGGATCATGGACTTGGTCCATGGACTTGGTCTTGAGTTGGGGTCATGGGCTTTGGGCCTTTTGAATGGTTTTGGACTTGGTCCATAAGCTTGTCTTTGTGGGCTAGAGCTTGGCTTAGCCCATGGCTTTTGGGTGGGCCGTTGTGGAGGCCCAAAATTGTAGAGAAGCCTGCTTCCGAGGCTTTAGTGGGCTAGAGCTTGGCTAAGCCCGTTTGTTTTGTCTGGTGGGCTGCTTTGTGGAGCCCGTTGTGGCGGCCTGTGGGAGCTTCGCTCTTTGTGGGCCGTATTTGGTTTGTTGAAAAGCCTGCTTCGACGCTTGGTGGAGCTTCGCTCCGTGGGCTGAGTGCTTGAGGGCCCGCTTGGCTGTCTTGAATTTCCTTTTGCGTTGAATTTGGTTGGGCTTGAATCTTGTGTCCAATTGTCCGTCTTTGGGCCCCGATGGTGGGGTGTCAACAGCTGCCCCCCTTTGCCAGAGGCGTCTTGGACGGTGAATGGCAAAGTGACGAACACCCCGTTGTCCTAAACAGTTTTCAGGGCGTTGGGTAGTTTTGCAATTTCTGTAAACTTGCGGCGGCTTTTTGCAAATGTAGCTTGAAGGTGGCCTTTGTGAAAAGACTTCTGTGGGTCATTCTTGCAAAACTTAGGAGTTGGCTGTTGTTTTCCGCCTTTTCCCCTTGAGACGGGAGGTTTTTGCAATTTCGGGAAAATTGCGGGGGGTCGTCTGCAATCTTCTGAGCTTAGGGTTTCGGTTGTGGGTCCCTTATTCTTCATGGTTTCCCTTTCTTCCTTTTTCGCCGACGCCTGTTTCGCCGCTGTCGCCGTCGATACGCCATCACTGCCGCCTTCTTCCTCGCGTCCGGCAGATGGCTCTGCGCTGATTCGCTGGCCGCTTCGCCTTCTCCTTCTCCGGCGGTCACGACGATCTGCTCGGGATGTTGTGCGTCGTCGCCGTCGCCGGTGCAGATTGAAGTTGGCCACTGCCTCTGTTGCCGCCGGTTGCCACTGCTTTTGCCGTTTTACCCTGGTTTCCGGCAACAGCCATCGCTGCCGAAATCTCTGCCGTTCGGGGCCTCTCTTTTCCTCCGCATGTTTTTGTGACAGCGGGGCCGCCGTTTTCTGCTTCTCCGGTGAGCGTGGCTGCCGCTCCGGGTGTTGTTTCCTTCTCGGCTGCCGTTGCTACTTCTCCGGCGAGCGTGGCTGCTGCCGCTGTCGTTGTTGGGGGTTCTTTCCCCTTTCGCGGTTTCCTTCTCCTCTCCGGCAACGGTGGCTTACTGCTGTATTAGCCGCTGCCGAAGCTGCTCGTCTTCCCCGGCGTCGCTTGAGGCTTGCTTCTGCCGGTTCAGGCTGTGGTCGCCGCTGCTACTGAGTGAAGCCGGTTACTGCCATCTTCTTCGTCCTTGACTTGGTTCTTGGTGCTACCGGCTGCTACTGTCGTGGTTCTCAGCTCCCGGTTGCCATTGTCGCTGCCGCTTCCACCGCTGAGCTCCGGTGAGGGGTTTTTTTGTTTTTTTGTTTTTTTGTTTTTTTTTTGTTTTTTTGTTTTGTTTTTTTGTTTTTGTTGTTTTTTTTTTTTTTTTATTATTATTATTATTTTTTACAAGTTTGAAATGGTGATGTAAACTAACCTTATATGACTTTGTTCGGAGCATGATGCTTGTCATGTGGTCTTGTGTTGACTAATCGCCTTTTATGTTGCAGTTGCCAAAATGTCTTCTACTTGCGTCTTCGAAATAGAGCAGTATGGCCCAAACATAATGAGCCGGGTGGATTGGCGAACATGCCCATCAAGATTCTCGATGATGTAACACGAGAAAACAGGAAGACTTCATCCTCAACGGCTAGAGTTTTGGTCGCGGGAACCCCCCTTGTCCGGTCGCCACAAGGCTTCGGGTGGCGACGTCCTTGCTCGGGCTAGAGCTACCGACGGAATGTCTTGAAGAGCTTTCTTCATCCTTTCTCTTTTTAGCCGAATTGTAAATCTGAATGCTTGTATGCTCATTTTTTGGTTGTGAAGTCGTGTGAATACCGGCTTGTTTCTTTAGAGAACGTGTTTGTATGATTTGTTGCTTTTGCAGGGCACAGATCTTATAAAATCTTTATTCTTGACGTCCCTTGTAATGCTTTGATCACTTGTAGGCCGTTTGGTCATTGAAAATTCTGATTAGGGGCGTTGCAAGGATTTTATATATATAGACCTAAAAACTTTTTAGGTCAGTCGACGTCCTTCTTCATTTTCGCGACCAGCGGGCTGAAACTCCCCATTTGTCCTTATTTTTCCCTTTTCTGCACGATTTCTCGTCTGGGCAAGTCGAAATTTCCTTCCGTGCCTCTTCTACACTCGTCCTTCACTGCAAATGAGCTGTTGCAGCGCATTTTCAAGGATTTTTCCCTTTTTGCTCGTTGACTTCTTCCGGCTCGTCTTCTCTTTCATGGTACTCTGAAATTTCAGATTGCTCGGGTACATTCGCCATCCTTTGACCCGGATTTGCAGCTGCCCAAAATCTCCGTGCGTTTACTCCTTTGAATGGGTTGCTGTCAGCGCATTACCCGTGACTTGTCCTGTTGCTTGTTTGTCTTCTTCCCGGAATTTCTTCTCTCCCATTGGATTGCCCGGACGTCTGCTGGCTTGAGCATGGAGGCCATTCTCATATCCGGATTTTGCTGCTGCAAAGGTGTGGGCTCTCCATTAATGGCTTCCACCTTTTTCCTTGCCTCACATCTGATTTTCTTTTCATTTTCTTCATATTTCCATTGCAGATTATTTCACGGAGAGACCTGTGATCATCGCTTTCTGTTTCTGTTTCAGCAGATAGGTGGGTATTTCATCTCCTTTTTAAGCTCTTTTAATGGTGTTTTTGTGGCTGTATTCACTGCTTTGCTTTGGCATGTTGCTTGCTCCGCATTTGCCATTGATACTCATGTCCGTGGAGCTTCCCGTTGCTGTGTTTGCTCTCTTCCTGCTTCATGACTGATCTTGATGGTAATGGAAATAATTTTCCATTTGCTACTGGGGAGTATAGCTTTACTGGGCAGGGACCTCAAGTCTTACGGCTTTGGAGTTGGGAGCCATACCCATCGCGATAGTCAAAGAGACTAGTACCTGCAATGGTTGGAGGAGCTAGCTTGTTGCGGGTATGCATCCTCGGGAGTTTGCCACAAATGGTGTCATATATATTGTGGATCTCTTCATAGTTGCAGCGGATTTACCGGGACGTGCAAAGCTTCGCTTGTATAGTCGGAAGTTTTGGCTTCTTTGTGTTCACACTACTCCCACGCCTTGGCTACTATGGGAAGGATGATTGTTCGTCACGAAGCCGTCTTGGAACTTCTTAGCCAACTTTGAATGCTAGGCGTTAGAGCCAATGCCATGTGTAGTTTTTCTTTTGTTCTTTTTGTGGATGTTGGAGGAGTGGGTTTGTGGATTGTATAGCCATTTAGTCTTCATGTGTATTGCTCCCTCCTTTGGGATTCTTTTCGGACAACCATGTACTTAAGAGACCTTTCTCTCTTAGCTTATGATGTATCTTTGAATGCCTTTGAATGGAATGGAATGGGATGCTTTTCTTTGGCCATATCTTGATGCTTCTCCTCTTTATTTTGAATTTGAGCTTTATGAGTTTCAAGAAGTCTATCACCTTCTGTGAACAGTATTGCTGCACTTCCCGGTGAATTCGGGTCTTGGATGTTTGAGTTGTCGGATTGCATCTTTCATTGTGGGCTTCATGAATCTTTCACTAAGACTTATGCTTTTGCCTTGAATGGATTAAGGAATGGTTCAAGATGAGTTGTAGCTCGTCTCTGGTCTGTTTGCCCCCTGTTTCTGGGTTTCCGACCCTTTTGGTTGCATTTTGGGGCACTTGCCGGGCTGCTGAAGTTCTGCTTTGCGAGTAACGCTTCAGGACCTAAAAACTTTTTAGGTCAAACGGCCTGTTTCCAGCAGCAGCAGTTCTGCACTTGTGATTTGCATTTGATTTCTTGAGAGATGCATAAGAACGATTTCTGGATGTTCCTCTTGCCTCGCAGTCGCATTAGTATTTCAATGGTGAGCCTTTTTATGCATAGAACTTCTTGACATGGTCCGAACTTATGATTTCGGCCTTCCCGTTGTCTTCGGGTTTTGAAATGGCTAATGCTCCGTTTGATAAAACTTTGGCTATAACCCACGGACCTTCCCAATTAGGCCTAAACTTGCCTCTTTTATCTGAAGGATGAACAAGTAGGATCCTTTTCATAACGAGGTCACCCTCTTGAAAGTTCTTAGCTTTTACCGATTGGTTATAGGCCCGTGCCATTCGCCGTTGATATGCTTGGGTGTGGTGAAGAGCTTGAATTCTCTTTTCATCAAGCAAATCCAGTTGGGATTGACGTGTTTGCATCCATTCTTCCATTTCTAATTCGCTCTCCTTCAATATCCTCCAAGTTGGGACTTCCACCTTAATGGGTAGGACCGCTTCCATGCCGTAAGTCAAGGCATAGGGTGAGAACCCCGTGGCTCTCCGGATAGAAGTTCGGTATGCCCACAAGGCGTATGACAACTTTTCTGCCCAATCTCGGTAGTTTTCCACCATTTTGCCAAGGATCTTGATTAAAGTTTTGTTTGCGGCTTCTACGGCTCCGTTGGCTTGAGGACGGTAGGGACTTGACTTGTGGTGTTGGATTCTGTATTGGGCTAGGAAGTCTTGTACCTTCTTACTGATGAAGACCGTTCCGTTGTCACTTATGATTGCTTGCGGAAGCCCGAACCTTGATAGGATGTTTCCTTTGATGAAGCGTATGACTTGTGCCGCATTGATAGTTGGGAAGGACGTTGCTTCAACCCATTTAGTGAAATACTCTATTGCCACCAATATGTATTCATGCCCGCCGATGGATTTAGGAGCTATCTTGCCGATTATGTCTATTCCCCAAGTTGAGAAGGGCCATGGGGTAGATAGGTAATGCAAGTCCGTTGCGGGTGAGTGTATCAAGTTCCCGTGCTCTTGGCATTTGAAGCATCTCCTCACATACTCCGAGCAATCTTTTTCCATTGAGATCCAATAGTATCCTTGGCGCATTATCTTTTTTGCCATCATGATCCCATTCATATGTGCTCCGCAGTCCCCATCATGGATTTGGGTCATGACTTCTTTTGCTTCTTGCCGGTCAACACACCGTAGTAGCATTTGGTTGTGAGACCTCTTATACAATGTTGCCCCCTGTATTATGTAGCTAGAGGCTAGTCTCTTGATGGTTCTTCTTTCCGCAAGTGTGATATGATCATCGAATGCTTGGTGCTCCAAGAACTGTCTTATGTCATGATACCACGGCTTTTCTTCCTCTTGAGTTTCTTCAGCTTCGGCCGTCACTTGCAAGCAATATGCGGGTTGTTGAGATGTTTGTACTGTGATTTCTTGAGTTCCCTTCCCATATGGTATTTCAACCATGGATGCCAAGGTTGCTAGTGCATCCGCCCATTGGTTTTGAGCCCGTGGCGCATAGGTGAAAGTGATTTCTTCAAATGAGTAAACCAAGTGAGTTAATGCCGTGTGGTAAGGCTTTAGCTTTTCATCTCGGGTTTCCCATTCTCCATTTGCTTGGTTGATTACCAACTGCGAGTCCCCATAGATTTGAAGTTTTCTTGCCCCCAGCTTGTAGGCTTCCCGTACTCCGGCTATGCAAGCTTCATATTCGGCGATATTGTTTGTGCACGGAAAAATCAACCTTCTTGATATCATGATTGGGGCTTGGTTGGGGGAGCAAAGGACAACGCCTATTCCGTTACCCGAAGCGTTCCATGCGCCGTCAAAGTACAAGGTCCAAGCATCATTTTCTTCATCTTGCTCCACAAGTAGTATTTTCTCATCCGGAAAATCTTCTTGTAGCGGTTGGTAATCCGGAAGCGCCTGTGCGGCTAAGTAATCCGCTAGCACTTGTCCCTTGACAGCTTTCCTTGTGACATAAATTATGTCAAACTCTGTGAGGAGTAATTGCCACCGTGCTAGCTTTCCCGTCAATACGGTCTTTTGACAAAGATACTTTAACGGATCCATTTTTGAGATGAGCAGTATGGTTCGGGACATAATATATTGCCTTAACTTTTGCACGGCCCATACAAGAGACAAGCATGCCTTTTCAATCTCCGGATATCTGACTTCCGTAGGGGTATATTTTCTGCTCAAGTAATATATGGCTTGTTCCTTTTGTCCCGAATCATCCGGTTGTCCTAGCACCGCCCCCAATGCCGTTGGAGTGACTGAGAGATACAGCAGCAAGGGACCTTCCGCTCTAGGTGGCACCAAGATGGGAGGGTTAACCAAGTAGGCTTTGATTTTATCAAAGGCGATTTGGCAATCTTCATTCCATTCTTTGGGAGAGTCTTTTCTTAGCAACTTGAAGATCGGTTCACAAGTGGATGCTAGTCGGGATATGAACCGACTAATGTATTGAAGTTTGCCCAAGAATCCCCTTATTTCTTTTTCGGTTGCAGGAGGCGGCATGCTTAGTATTGCCTTGACTTTTGCTGGGTCCACCTCAATTCCTTTTTCACTAACGATGAATCCGAGCAAGCGCCCCTTTTGAGCTCCAAAGACACATTTTTGCGGGTTGAGCCTTAGTTGAAATTTCTCCATCCGGTTGAATAGTTTTTCCAAGTCTCTTAGATGCTCTCCAAAAGTGCAAGATCGGACTATCATGTCGTCCACATATACCTCCATTTCTTTGCCCATCATGTCATGGAAGATGGCCGTCATGGTACGTTGATATGTAGCTCCGGCATTTTTCAAACCGAATGGCATCACTTTGTAGCAAAATGTCCCCCAAGGAGTGATGAAGGATGTCTTTTCTCTATCTTCTTCGGCGATTTTGATTTGATTATATCCGGAGAACCCATCCATGAAGGAGAACCATGTATGGCCTGCCGTGTTGTCGATTAGAGTATCGATGTGAGGTAGTGGGAAGTCATCTTTCGGGCTAGCCTTGTTGAGATCTCTATAGTAAATGCACACTCGGACCTTTCCATCCTTCTTAGGCACGGGAACAACATTAGCTAGCCATTGCGGGTAGTGAGATACTACCAAGAATCCGGCATTGTATTGCTTGATCACTTCATCCCTTATCTTGGGTATCCATTCCGGTTTAAGTCTCCTTAATTTTTGCTTTACCGGCTTGACACCGGCCTTTATTGGGAGTTGATGAGTAATGAGATTTTCGTCAAGTCCGGGCATGTCTTCATAGGAAAAGGCGAAGTTGACTAGCCGAGGCTTGAGAAAAGCGAGCATTTGGTTTCTTTCTTCGGCGGATAAGTTCTTTCCAATACGAAGACATTTGGGTAGTTCCGGGGTTCCCAAATTGACGATCTCGTAGTTCAAAGCTGCGTCTTTGTTTTCATGTCTTTCTATGTTGCCGCGCAGCTCCTCATCAACTCCACGATCTTCAGAGATTTCTAACAATTCGTGGGACCAGCGAATGCTGGCCCACATATCCGGCTCCGTTTGCTTCTTTTTCTTTTGAATGGGCGCCGGATGCATGATATGACTACTAGAGCCGGGTCTCGAGCAAGTTGGTATCGCATACCAATTTTTGGCTTGTATTTGCATAATGACGTTTTTTTTTCATGCCGGTCATCATGAGCTATCATTAAGACTTCTTGGGTCTCCAATGCCTCGGGTAGTATGTGTCCCGCGCTTATGAACTGAGTTGCTTTATTCGATTTCTTGAACTTGTCCTCCTCGGGTCTATATCCAAGACCCCATTTGTTGTTCTTTTGTTGAGGATTGAGTAACACCGTCTTTCCTCGGTATTTGATGTTGAATCTTGTTGTTTGCCTCTCGGCCGGAGGTATGACATAGTGGAGCGGGAGCCTTTGCTTTGAAGGGATGTGATGAACTTCATGTATGTCATCCATCTTGAAGGGGAGAGGATCCGAAGATTCATACACTTCAATTAGTGGAACTTCATGACAGTTTTCAAATTCCACCGGGATGATGATCTCGGGGTCGGCTTCAATGACCACTAGCTTTCCCGCCGATATGTACTTGAGCTTTTGGTGGAGAGAGGACGGGATGGCTCCGGTTTGATGCAACCAAGGTCTTCCCAATAGCATGTTGAAAGATGCGGGGATGTCCAAGACTTGAAAAGGGATGACCATGGTGTCGGGTCCCACTTGGATTTCTATGTCTAGTTCACCCAAGACCGTCTTTTGAGAGTTATCAAAGGCTCTTACATGGTAGTCGCTCGGCCGCATTTGATTCATCGGGATTCCAAGCCTCTTGATCGTTCGTAATGGGCAAACATTAAGACTTGCTCCGTTGTCAATGGTTACCAAGGGGATCTTCAAGCCATTGTATCCAACCGTGATGCTTAGGGAGTGTCCATGGTTGCGTCCTTCCACGGGAAGCTCCTCATCGGTGAATGTGATGGCGTTAGGGGCCATTATTTGCCCGATCATGTGAGCCACCGCATCGGGAGTCACTTCCGTGGTTATGTGAGCCTCGCTTAGCACTTTAGTGAAAGCCTCCCTATGCTTTGTTGATGTGCATAATAGCTCCCATATGGATATTTGAGCCGGCAAGGACTTGAGTTGTGAAACCACGTCATATGGCGGTTCCTTCTCTGGGTTGGTGATCACGTTGCGAGCCGGCTCCCGTCGGTAGACTCGGCCATTGGGATAGATGTTGCCTATCTCCGAGCATTGATGATATTCCCATGGGACCTTGTGCGAGTCGTATGTTGGCTTTGGCTTGGCCGTTAGTACCACGGGTTCTTGATGAGGAGGAGCAATCTTCAAGTTGTTCACGCCCGGCAATATGAGGTAGTCTTGGCCATCCGCTTCTTGAGGTTTACGGACATTCCGAGGAGCGGCTCCTTGTAGTGTGATAGTTTCCTGCTTAGCCCGTTGTAGAGTGATCATATAGGCTTCATGACTCGGCTTTGCGGGTTCCCTTGCAACTTCTATGAATTTTATGTTTGTTGCATTAGGATTCCTTGGTTCATGCATAGGTAAGGGGTTTTGGATCACATCCTCATGGGAGTTTGATGAAATTTTGATTTTTCCATCATCTATTAAGTCTTGGATGACATGTTTGAGGGTAAAACATCTCTCGGTGGTGTGGCCTCTCCCTTGGTGATAGGCACAAAACTCATTTTCACGGTAGTTCTTAGGAAGGGGATTAGGTGGAGGTTTTGGAGCTAGAGGTGCAAGCATATTCTTTTGGATGAGCATGTTGAGGACGTCGGTGTATGACTGGGTGAGAGGTGTAAAATCTCTGTATGCTTTTCTTTGAAAAGGCTTGGGGGTAGTGTCTATGGCGTTTACATCCGGGTTCTTCGAGGGATTACCATTTTTTGGTTCTTGCTTCCTTCGAGTTGAGTTCCCTTGGTAAGGCCATGGAGAGATGGTGTCATGTCTAATTCCCGCCTCCACTTGGTCCCCGGCTTGGAGAAGTTGAGTGAAGTTGACGTAGGGGTGAGAAATGAGGTAACCCGAGATGCTCGGGTGTGCGGAGTTGATGATGATAGAGATTTGCTCATCCAAAGGCAACGGGCTCTTCATTTTTGCGGCCAATGCCCGCCATCTAGCAATGTATTCGGAGAATGTTTCGTCCCCTTTTTGCTTGAGCGCTTCGAGGTCGGCCCTTTTTGGAGCCATGTTTAACTTGTAGGAGAAGCGGTCCATGAAAGCCAAAGAGAGTTGTTCCCATGTTTTGATCAACCGGCAATCCAACGATATGTACCATTCCAAGGCGTCCTTCTTTAGGCTATGTTGGAATAGCCTTATCAAGACTTCTTCGCTTTTCACCAAGGGATATAGGATGCCGCAAAAGGCCTTGAGATGAGCCCTCGGGCATGAGTCTCCTTCATATGCGGGTAGAGCCGGTATCTCGAACTTCTCTGGCAACTTGGTGTCGGGGAACGGGCATAAGTCTTCGATTTTGGCCGAAGGTAGGCCCTCCCCTTGATGTTGTCGGATTCGATCCTCCATTTCTTTTAATTGGTTTTGGAGTTGGTTCTTGAGGTCTTGGATTTCATTACGGCCTTGTTCTAAGACCAACTCCTCTTCTTTGTAGTGATCATTTCGAGATTTGTGGGAGGATGGTTGAGGTCCTCCGTCTTGCTCTGGAATCCGGGATTTATGGGAAGATGGTTGAGGTCCACCGTCTTGCTCCGGATTCGGGTTTTGTGAACAAAATGGTGGTGTAGCCGTGCTCTGACCGCCTATAAGAGGTTGTCCCATGTTTGACAGGACTTCCTCTAGCTTTTGCATCCTCTTATCCATTGCCACCATGTAGGCTTCAATGGACTGCTTGAACTGGTGATCCCGGTCTTCATGATGTGAGGATTGCTCGGACTCCATCCTAGCCGCTCTTGATCTGGTAACCACGGGGCTTCGATCCACGGTTGATTGGTTTTGCCCCCGAGCTATGGTGAAGAACCTGAGTAATCAATAAAAAAAAGATTAGTACTTGTAAGCAAGTAATAAGGAGATCAACCTTCGGATGGATGCTTGGAGGTTCGAGTCCTTTTGTGTTCTTTGCAAATTTTAAAGGTTTTAAGTTCCACGCGTGAGAATGTTCGAGGTCCACGGGTTTGGGTTTGCCTGAGGTGTTTCTGGAGAAATGACCAGTTCGCTTGAAGCGTGTCTGGAAAAGGACCAGTTCTCTTGAAGCGTGTCTGGAAGAATGACCAGTTCGCTTGAAGAGTGTCTGGAGAAAGACCAGTTCGCTTGAAGCGTTTCTGGAAGCGTGACCAGAAAATACTCAGGTTATGGAAAAGAAGTGATTTTTACGCCGGATTTAACATTAATCAATTTCATTCTTGCTGGAAGTTGTTCATTTTGGCTCGTATTAGGTGCCTTAACAGTCACAAGGTCGTATCCAGCAGGTCTTCACGAGTTCTGCTCGTTTTTTTGAGCTGGACGCCTCTGGACCTAAAAACTTTTTAGGTTTCTGAGCGATTTGGGCAGAAACTTCAGAAACACGCTGCAAGAAGACGGAAACTCCCCTGCAACTCGCTGTTCAGCGAGGAAAAGAGCCCCAATCCTCAGATTTTGACCCCCTTGCGCCGATGTAGACTAGCAATGCCGTCCCCAGCGAAGTCGCCAAGCTGTAGCACCCGCCGGGAGCGCTACGGTGGGCTCGGAATGGGTTTTCCGGGCCTTAGAGATGTGGATCGTGTTGAAAAGCGACGTGGGCTTGGATTTCCTGCATTCACATGGGGTAAAATGAGTTAGGACTCTCGTTTTTTAGAAAAATGGGCATATAGGCGTTTTCTCGTGGTTTTGGCGGCATGACGGCTAAGACGGGGCTTCCGTACACGGGTCAAGTCACAAATCCGGCAGCATAACGGCAGCGTACTATGCTGGAATCTGCGGACCCACGTGCACCCACCTTGCCGGGGCGTTAGCTCAAACACGCACACAAGAAAACAATAAAAATGGAGTCGCCACCGATCTTTAAAGGGATATCGGCCCCTATTTAAAGAAATAAGGCACTAGCAATACAGAGTATGGGTTCCGGCCTACGGGTTGAAGCAAATATGGAGAAATCTGCCAACCCGAGGCGGTTTACACGGCGTAAAAGGGGGAAAATAAAAAGGGTTTAAGAGAACGGGAGAGATGGAAAGGGGGAAATGGGAAGAGAGGCGTGGAGCGCGTAGAGCATGAAAGCCGGGATGCCGGGGGTGTTGCTGCAGACTCCCGTCCTCCCCTTGGGATGCCTCTCTTCAAGTGTGTGGAATGAGAAGGAGAGCTCCTCCTTTTATAGATGGTGGAGTGGGCTTTGGGCTCCCTTGAGGTCATGGACTTGGTCCATGGGCTTGGGCTTAAGTGGGATCATGGACTTGGTCCATGGACTTGGTCTTGAGTTGGGGTCATGGGCTTTGGGCCTTTTGAATAGTTTTGGACTTGGTCCATAAGCTTGTCTTTGTGGGCTAGAGCTTGGCTTAGCCCATGGCTTTTGGGTGGGCCGTTGTGGAGGCCCAAAATTGTAGAGAAGCCTGCTTCCGAGGCTTTAGTGGGCTAGAGCTTGGCTAAGCCCGTTTGTTTTGTCTGGTGGGCTGCTTTGTGGAGCCCGTTGTGGCGGCCTGTGGGAGCTTCGCTCTTTGTGGGCCGTATTTGGTTTGTTGAAAAGCCTGCTTCGACGCTTGGTGGAGCTTCGCTCCGTGGGCTGAGTGCTTGAGGGCCCGCTTGGCTGTCTTGAATTTCCTTTTGCGTTGAATTTGGTTGGGCTTGAATCTTGTGTCCAATTGTCCGTCTTTGGGCCCCGATGGTGGGGTGTCAACAATTATACATTATATATATATTTTTAAAAAATAACAGTTATATATTTACCCATAATAGATGTGATTCTTTACAAAATAAAGATTTTCAACGAAAGTATTTTTTGTATAACATGAAAAAACAAATAATGCTAAATAAAACGATTAGTTTATATATTTGAAAAGTTTAATTGCTATTGTTCTACACCCAAAGAATTCTAGTTCACGTGATTTTGAAGATTCTTACTTCAAAAATGAGACTATGGCATTAGTTGGTGAATGGTTGCCTGAGTAAAATGTGCCTTAAATATCTACAAATATCATGATTTCAAGTTTAAAGTTAGATCCTGAAGAATAGTGTGTTTGGAAAGTGATAAAATCTTTGAATAAGAAGTTTTTGGCGTAAAGGTTGTAAAAATAAAAGAAAATGATGTGATATGATAGAAATAATGATGAAGAATAAAAAAAAATAAATGTAAAATAGATAGAATAGTTGTGTAGAAATGATTAAAAATAGAGTAGTTTGTATTAGAAAAGTGAAAAAATAATAAAAAATTAAATAGTTGTGAATAGTTAAAAATTTTTGAAATAAATTTTTTATTGAAAAGCAAGCACATTTCTACGGGTGTAAAATCTTACTTTCTGGGCTTGCATGGGCATCTTCCCCAGCCTTGGTTGGGCTGGGCCGTGACAGAATAGTTGCCCCCCGAAGTACAGGAAAACAGCACAAACATTAGAGTTCTGGAATTCTTTCGGGACGAATCCCAAAAAATGTGTTTTAAGGCCCAACCCACCATTTGAAGCCCTACACCTAGAAGCTTTTAAAACGGTTACACGTCGCTTCCGCTCTTTTGCTGCACTCCTGCTGCAGCTTGCTACTTTCTAGTTTCTATCGTTTGGGCGATGGACGGGGCGAAAGGAGACGCCATGGCGTCTTCCTCCGCCGCCTCTGCTCGTCCAACTGTAGAAGAGTTGGTTGCTAAAGCCATAGCTCCTATCAAAACCGAGTTTCTCCGTTCTCCGCCTGTCCGCTCTTCTTCCTCGCCGTCAGTCGACAAGGCCGTAGCTGCATCCGACAAGGCCGCTCATTCGACTTCCGTCCTAGCGAAGGAGAAGAAGTCGAAGCGGCAGTTGAAGAGAGAGCGCCAACAGGTCACCCGATTCCATATCTTTCTCTGTTCTTTGGCTCGTAAACAGTCCGCAGTCTCTAAAGATTGGAGTTTTTCTTACATCAGGAACAGAAATCGGTGCAGAATATATGCCCCGAGGTAGCGAAAACAGGAACTGTAAATGCTTGTAGTTTTGGTGGGAAATGCCGTTTTAGCCATGACTTGGATGCATTTCTTGCCCAGGTGAACTATTTCATACTCGCGCGTTGGATGGAAACGGTTCTGGTTCAATTTTCTGTTGTTCTATCGTTGTAACGGATTGGTGTTTGATTAGCAGAAGCCAGCAGACTTGCCAGGGAACTGCCCTTTTAGTCGTGAAGGGGCATGCCCTTACGGAATGGCGTGTAGGTTTTTGGGCACTCATAAGGAAAGAGCTGGGGCAGAAATTGCGAATGTTGAGAAGAGAATGCATGAAATGAATGGGTTGAGTAAAGATGTGCAGAAACTGTTGTGGAAGAATAAGATGAGGTTTCCTAAAGCTGATGCTGAGCTCAAACGTCTTGGACTGTCGGTAAGCACTGTCTTGAAGACGATTTATTACAAATCACCTGATATTGGTATTTCATTGGACAAAATCTCTTATCGTCACTTTCTTTGCGTGGGTGTTATGTTTTATTCGAAAATTTCCCACCTTTTAGTGTTATTCCATCTGTTGCAGTGCTCATTTTTATATAACTGCGTTTGGAATGCTTTGGACATTGCTTTCTAGTGCTCTTTTCTGGAAATGCTAATGTTGGCAGTGAGAACAGTCTATCTGGCCTTTTGTAATCTTTGATGTTGGTCCCACAAGGTAAGAACCTGAGAGGAAGATTAATTGGGTCATTGAAGTTTGAAATACACAACTTGCAAATTGGGCAAATTAAAGTGCAAAAGTTAAAAATATAATCGCGCAAAGCACACAGGAATTTTTTTTATAATGCTTGTTCCAATTCTTATCACCTACTCCGATTCTATGAAGCAACTCCTATACATACAATTCAACTACATCACAAGAAGTTGCCACTCCTTTGCTGTCTTGTGGTTCCAAGTATCAGTGTACTTTCTACAACAATGCCAAAGCAGTGACAAGGAACACATTCCTTTCTATTGCCGAGGGAACCAAACAAGTAATGATTGAGGAAATAACTACAGCTCCTTTTTTTGCTGGTACATACAGTATAATAATACACATAGTAATCATATGAACTTTATGGCTGTAGGATACCACGTTTAATATTGGTGGAAGATCTGAACTTCGATTAGGCTTGAATGTTTAGAACTCTTCATGATGCTCCCATGTTTTGTGGTTACGAAGGATTTTCTACTCTTTGATGCTTCTCCCTATATTGATCTTTCAAAACATGGCTATTGTAGAATCTGTGCGCATTTAATGAGCTTACAACAGTTGGATTTGTACGTGTCCATTGACAGGGAAGAAGTCCCGTGCTGTCCATTCAAGCCTTGGTTGTAAACTGTTTGTTGACTGATTTGCTTCCTCAGAAATTTCAGTCTTTTTTGATCTTTTGCCAATGTAGATTAGTGGATTGATTTTTCGAGGTCAACTGATGTGCTTTTTCCAAAAATCCAGAGTCTTTCCCTTTTTGGTCCTCTTAAGAAATGTTCAATTGATTTTTAAAAAGTTAGTTGATTTTGAATTAGGATAGATTAGATGATTATTTCTCATAAAGGTCATCATTTTTTTTTTCCAGTTTCCAAGGGCTTTGAGTATAAGTCAGTTGACTGATGTTGAATAAAGTTGGATTGAGTTTACTATTCAGATTTTAGGAATTTTATAGTAGCGAAATCCATTTAGTGATTTTTCTATCAAGGTCGACTTTCTGGACTTGAAAGTTACTTTCTTCAAAAAATCTGATCTTCATGATGCTTAATTGCGTTGAAAATTTTCTATGAGATGTGATCATGCAATCAATTTTTCCCCATTCAAGTACTCCTTTATCTCAGCTTTTGTGATTTTCTTTCAAATTAGCATCCTTAAATAATTGAGAAATTATTTTAGAAGACCTCAAAGATTCTACCTAACTATTACTTGGAAAAGTTGTGCTTACCAATATAAGATCTGTTGTCCATTATTATCAATAGTTGGTTCTAGAATATCAATATTTGATGTAATATTGGACATCAATGCTATACAGCTTGCAAAGTACTCTATCAGCTAGTATGTTTCTTTTCCGACCAAAATATTATGAAAAATTTGGAAAAAAGAAACTTATGTATATAGTTATCTTGCATTTTATTTATGTAAATAATAATGTCTTGGTCTATACTTTCTATGAATTATCGGCGACATCCCTTTTTTTCTTAAATTTTTTTTTGATGCCAATGAGTAATGTATGCTTTAAACATGTTTAATGTGTTATGAACTATGCGTTAACCAATAAATAGAAATATTGCTTGATTTGAATATTCAAGTTCAATTGAAAAAAGGGAATTTATCTCATTTGTAATGGAACATGACATAAGTGAAGATAATTCCCGCATTTGTATGATTTAAAAATGCAAGATAAATTTTTTGATTTTTTTAATTCTGGAAATTAGAAAATATGCAAAAAATGCATTCAGTTTCCAAAATATTACAATATGGAAAAGATCATTGGAAATCATGTAACATATGTAAGTACTGAAAAAGGATTCCAACCACCCGCTCCCCAACCCCAAAAATTAAAATCTCTAATTTATTTTCCTTCAAACCTAGGGAATATTAAAAATAATCTTGAACCTCAAAAAATTTTGTTTTGATTTGTCTGACATACACCAATCGTGTAAAATTTTTTTGTAACATGCATGAGAATGGAGCTGAGAAGTAAGAAATGAAAAATTACCCTCAAGTCTTATTTTCAAATATCAGTTTGAGCTGAGACCTTTTACTGGTGAGGCTTAAATGCGGGATGCATTGGTGGATAAATACATGCAGCCGACCCCACAGGTGGGAAATGGCTTATGATGATGATGATGATGATGATTGGTGGATAAATACATTTTTCCCCTGAACCTTCATAAATGGACCTGTATCATGTATTAGGAAGTGCCAATACTGATGTGATAATTGTATTGTGTCCAGTTTTCAATACCATGGGTCAACATTTGATTTGCTCTTTATACTTCTTTTCAGTGTTCTCATTGTCAATAAGAGAATTTTGCCTCATAGTTCTTATGGAATTTTTTGTGAATTTCAAATTGCAGGTGAAGTGTAATGGAAAGATGCAGAAGGAAGACATTGATCAACAGGATGATGTTCAAATGACTCTAAATGGATCAGATGCTGATCAAAAGAATGATAATGGTGAAATAGTCAATGATTCTGTTCAGGAAGGAGGTTGTATTCTAGATAGCAGCTTAGAAAAGGATTCTGTGGAAAATGAATTGGTAATTGCTGACCCTCGACAATTCAAAAAGCCAAGGAATGCAGATGATGAAAAGGAATCTTCCAGTCAACCAGAGAATGGTCTGCAAATTTTTTACTAGCCCATCTTAATCTGTTATCTTCTTGAATGGTTACTTATGGATTTGAGCTCCAAATTCTTAGCTCAATAAACTCTGCTTGATTAGCAACCTTTGGCCATGCTAGTTGTTCATAAAATGTACTCAAACACAAAAGATTCCTTGCAAAAGCTACCTTTTGGTTGTTTGTGTAATTGGGGACTTTGCTAATTTTTAATTATTGCTTGAGCTTCCTATCTTCTTCATTGGAAAAAATCATCTAGCAAAAATGTTGTTCAAGCTAGGGGTGAACTTGGGTTAGGTTCAACCCAAATTCACCTAATCCAATGTAAAATAGGGTTGGTTAGGATTCATACAAACCTGTCCGAACCTGGTACCAACCTTACATAAGGTTATTATATATATGATGCCTATTCTCTAATCGGGTATATGTTCTCTTGTGTAAAAATATTCACTCTAACATATATTTTTTATTGATAGATATGAGTTTATTGTGTACTTTCTTATACATTAAACACATCTCTTTTAAGACAATTATACATAGAATTATATGTTGTGGTTTTAAAATTAGAAAATATGACTGGTATAAACTATTTAATAATCTTAAGCAACTCAGTTATCAATTTTCTCTTATGTTTTCATTTTGTTTAAAGTTATTAAAAAGTGATTTATGATTCACCATTACACATAACATTATTTATCTTGCCAATAGGCCTATATGCCCAATTCTCTCCTTTCATAAGGCATGCGATGTACTTCTTTTGATTTGCTGCTTTTTGACAAATAACTATTATTATTGACACTAATTATAGATCAAAGCTCAATACTTCAAATATATACAATTTTAATTTACTAAATTTGATAATTTGATTTTTGTTTAAAACAAAGGGTGTGTTTGTTTTCCTATAAAAGTTTTCAACCAAAACTTTTCAATATAAAACTTTTTATACTCTATAACTATCCTATTTTTAATTATTTTTTCGCATGTTCTTGCACAAACCACCCTACATTTCAATTGTTTTTACACAACTACCCATACAATTAACCTATCTATTTTAACTTTATTTTCTTTACGCTTCATCATTGCCCTTACCATATCACATCATTTTTTTTTATTTGAAAAACTTTTACACTAAAAATTTTTCATCCAATAGTTTTATCACTTCCCAAACATACCCAAAATAAAATAATGTGTATTTTGAAAGGAGAATAACAGAAAAGTCAATGTTCAACATGAATTCAATCCAGAGACTACCCCGAATTCCAACCTGAAACCAAATCTGGAACATGCATGAATGCATCCCTAGTTGAAGCATAACAACTGATCTGTTAAAGTAGTAACAAAAATGGATGCACTACTGTAGCCACAGGTTAAACAAACTAATGCCATTACTTTAGTTGAGCTTTTATGGAACCTCTTCTGCACTATGCTTCTGTTTCATTTTTTGATCCAATGAATCATAATCACACTGGAATTACTCCCTTAGGAAGTAATGTGGAAGCTACTCACATTGAAGCTGAGGGTGTAAATGGTGATGGTGTTGTCAGCACACTGGAAGGTGATTCGAGTATGAAAGTAAATGCCCGTGAGAAGAAGTGTATTGATTTTAGGGGAAAACTTTATTTGGCCCCTTTGACCACAGTTGGGAATCTTCCTTTCAGAAGAGTTTGCAAGTTCCTTGGAGCCGATATTACTTGCGGGGAGATGGCAATGTGCACAAATCTGTTGCAGGTTTGTGTGTAATACCTGCCATTCTTTTTTGTTCTCAAGGAGTTTCTTCCATTTACCAATGTATGTAATGTGGACGAAATGAGGTTTTCCAGAAAGTTACCTGCCAATATCTTCATTCCTTAAATGACTGCCCACATTCATTCTGAAAGTTCCAATTGTCCTTTTATGACTAGAATTTAGAACAATACTAGTATTTTAGCATTGAGACTATAATGACTATTTGCTAACAATTAGTTGCAGAAAGTAAAATCCATCTGCAAGATTCCAGTTCATGACATGACTTTCCCAAGTTCCGATTTTTTTTTTTTTTTTTTTAAGAAATCCCAAAATACCACAAGTTGAAAGAATTGGAGGATAGTTTACTAGCAACCTTATGACCAGACTATTGGAGATTCTGCAAAAATGTAATTAGAGAGGTAAATATGCTGAATTTCACCAACAAGGAAAAGGAGAGGGGAAAAGAGAATGAATAAGCCAATGAAGAAAGGGATGATTATGACCTCTTTATGATTTATGATCCAGTATGTTCATCCTAGTATGGTTTCCTTCAAATACGGTGTTCCCTCCTGTTTTAATCATTCAAACAACTGCAGCAGGATGATCAAAGGTACTAATGCAGTTATCTAGGTAGCAGTTTGTTGAATTAAAAACTGTCTTAGTGAACCTCTTCAAACGTATTCTTGGTGCAGGATGCAATATCTCTCCATCTCTCTCTCCCTCTCTCTCTGCCTTTGAATGTAAAAGAAGATTGTGGCTTAAGCTTATTTTGTCAAATTTCTACGAAAAAGATTGCTGACCATTTCTGACTGCAATATGCATATGGCATTAGGGTCAAGCTTCAGAGTGGGCATTGCTGAGACGACATTCATCTGAAGATCTATTTGGGGTTCAGATATGCGGGTCATATCCAGATACTGTGGCTCGTACTGTTGATCTCATAAACAATGAATGCTTTGTTGATTTTATTGACATTAATATGGGTTGCCCAATTGATGTGATTGTTAACAAAGGTGCTGGATCTTTTCTTCTTACTAAACCCATGAAAATGAAGAGTATTATTCAATCAGCTTCCTGCACTGTGGACAAGCCCCTGACCATTAAGGTAATTCTACCAATTCTGGTTTTACGGATGACTCTTATTGTTTCAACTTCTTGTTGCTTTTATGCATGCTCATGGAGTGTCATGCACGAATGCACTGAAAAGTCAACATCAACCAATTTTAAATTAAAAGATTTAGGATTACTGCAGTTCCAATTATTTTATGCAGTTTCTCCTGCTTAGTCCATGCTGTACAGTTTGTAATCTGCTGATGCTATATTTCCTTGCACTAGGTACGGACTGGTTATTTTGATGGGAGAAATCGTATAGATTCATTAATTGCAGATATTAGCAACTGGGGAGCCAGTGCTGTAACAATCCATGGCAGATCAAGACAGCAGCGTTATAGTAAACTTGCTGATTGGGATTATATATATCAATGCACGAGAAAGTCCCCTGATTTTTTGCAGGTTTTGGGAAATGGGGATATATTCTCATACACTGACTGGAACAGACACATTTCTGAATGCCCTGAGCTGTCAACATGCATGATTGCTCGGGGAGCACTAATTAAGGTGTTTTCCCTAACAACTGTTCTTTTTGGTTTTTCATTTCTTGGGTACATTCCTATGTTCTGAGCTGCCCTAGATTTTTCATTCTTTTGCACTGAATTAGTGGTTTTTTTTAATTCTAATTTGAAAATTTTAACTTGTCTATTGGGTACTCAGCCATGGATATTCACTGAGATCAAGGAACAGAGGCATTGGGATATCAGTTCTAGTGAACGACTGGCAATTCTCAAGGATTATGTGCATTATGGCCTTGAACACTGGGGATCTGATACGAAAGGTATGTTAGGACAAAATCGTGACTCTGATGCGAGGTTATATGTTCTGCAGTCAACTCTTCTTGCATAATACAAAAACATAGTCTTATTGCTATCAAGGCTTACTGATGCAAACTTGATTAGGTTTTACATCTAATATAGGATTTATTTATTTGTAGGGATGTTTAATTTAAAATTTAGATATTTGGGGCATGTTTGTACAACATCAAAACTTTTTAATCTCAAATTTTTCACTTTTTACAACCACCTTATTTTTTAATCACATTTTCCGATACAAATCACCTTACATTTCAATCATTTCTACACAACTTATCATACAATTAATCTATTTATTTTAACTTTGTCATATTTATTCTCCATTATTGTCTTTATCATATCACATTATTTTCTTCTAATTCAATAATTTTATACAAAAAACTTTTTGTCCAAAAGTTTTATCACTTTCCAAATATATCCTTAATTATTTTAGGGATTTGATGTATTTAGTTAATGGGTAATTTACATTGTTTTTTAAATGTTGAATGTGGATTGCTTCTGTCTCTGCGTGCGTGCGTGTGTGTGCGTGTGCGTGTGTTCTTTTTTTATTTTTAATTTTTTTTTTTAACTTCTGTGAATAGGTATATTTTCTGAGGTTTTATGTTAATGATTGATAAATGAACATTTCTTGGCAACTGAAACCTAGTTTCTAATTCTTTGTTATCTTTTGTTCTTTCTCCAAATTCATCTTGATTTTCTCCCTTTTCTTCCATTCACATCTCCTTAAAAGATAACTTCCTTTTTCTTCTATTGCTCCTCCATCCTGTGCTACATTACTCACGACTGCAGCATTCGATATGGCACTGTGTTGATGTGATGCCCAGTGTCCATTCAAAAGGCCATCCTGAAACTTTCCATTTGTGATATATTTTCTTGTTACTATTCTACAAACTTTCCATCATTAAATGCCCTTATAATGAGTTTTCCTTCTATTTCTTGTCTTGATTTTCTACTACCCCACAGTTTGTTCTTCCTCAGAGATTATGCCATCAATTAATGCAGAAGTCTTTCTGATGAATTGTCATGAGTCTGCAGGTGTGGAAACAACCAGGCATTTTCTGTTGGAGTGGCTGAGTTATACATACAGGTATATACCTGTTGGTCTGCTGGATGTCATTCCACAACGGCTAAATTGGAGGCCACCTAGCTACTGCGGCCGCGATGATCTTGAGACGCTCATGGCTTCTGATTCTGCAGCTGACTGGGTATGCACCTTCATTTTTCATCTGTAGGGCATTTTACACAATTGCCTGGCCATTATCAGTAGAAACTGAATTTCATCTTATCGCAATTTGCAGATTAGGATATCTGAGATGTTGCTCGGCAAAGTACCCACAGGCTTCACTTTTGCACCAAAACATAAATCAAATGCGTACGACAGAGCGGAAAATGGGTAGTACTTTTCCCTGTGCTGAAGCTGGCGTTAGTGTTTCAGGGTAGATTTTCGATCCATCAATAGGTTTCTCTTCAGCACTTAAATAGACTTTTGATGTTGTTTAAATGATATGTGAAATGAGAAGAAATAAATCATGCTCCTGTATTTATATTGAATAGTAGCAACCCTCCCAATTGTTGTTATCATTTTTGGTGCTAATATATTTATTTTTTCAATTGGCTTTAAAAGAGCCCACTCTTTCTCCCACCTGTTTTAAATTGAGCAAGCTCAGTTGTTATTTATCCGACCAGGTGTTTTCTACTGTTTTAATCATGCCTTGATTTGTGTTCCTGCTGCTTCGCAATTTGTAATATGATATAGTTGTGCAAGATCGTTCCTTGTTCCGCCATCGCAATCCAATGACATATTCCACACCCTGATGCGATGACAATGATATATATAATAATGCAGCCACAGCCGTGTTTTGCACTTGGATCTTTTTTGAAATGTACCTCGTAGATGGAGCATGCATCGTTTGTCTTGGTTTCTACTTACTGCTGGTCTCATAAGTCATAATGCTAACATGCGTTGGATGTTTTGAGATGATAAAACCGTTTATAACTTGCCAGTGGTTGGGAACAACTCCTGAGACACGTAGGATGGGTGAATGATTAAATGCATAGGGTGTGCTTAACTTCGGTACACGCGATGCGAAAATTTATTGTTTTTATGTTTTTTGAATTTTTTTTATATAACTATTAATCTGAGTATATTTAACATATATATTAAGTTTTGCCTTTTTTGGAGATTTGTAGATATTTTTTTGAATTTTTTAAAAAGGGGCATTTAAAATCATTTTTAACATAATTTTTAGTCATTTTCAATTGATTGAAATGCCTACATTTTTTAAAAATTCAAAAAAATATATATAAATTTTTAAAAATGGTAAAATTTGATGCATATGTTAAATACATTTAAGTTGATAGTTGTATTAAAAAATAAAAAATAAAGTTTTGAACGTAAGTGAATTGAAGCTAAGTGCACTTCAAGAGAATCTAGTTTTGTTTTAGGCTTTATTTGACCGGGCTTCCTAGTTCCTTCCCCTCAAACATACCGAATCATTGCAGGAATTTATGAATTGTCAAACGTCACAAGAAACTTGTAAACGGACTTTTCGCACGTCTTAACACGTGCGTCCGTCGTGCTGTCTCAGCCTATCGATTGTTCAATTTGTTCTTGAGATCCTCTAGTTTTTCCAGAGGAGTAAAGGCCTGGAGTCTCTGGACATCGAATTGTTTCTAGTAGGGCTGCGTTTTAGGTGGTTGACCCTACCTTTACATCATTTTTTTAAAAAACCCTAACTCTATCCGCAGTTCAGTTAATCAGAAGCAATGGTAATAATTAGAAATTTAATGTATATATAAGATGGTAATTACAAGTTCCAAGTACATATGAGATAGCTAATCAGTTGTCAACACAATTGTTTAGAAAAATAATCAAAAATGGATTTGATTGAACTTATTGGTAACAAACGTAATTTTAAAACAATAGCAAGATAAAAGTTTAAATCATTAATTATAAAAATAAGACCATTACATGCTTACGTGATGCGTGGGGACCTAATAGAGGTTAGTTCCGCGTAATCAAGGTATGGAGAGAGAGAAGCTCTAAGAGCTTCCTCCCCTCGAGGATTCCTGCCGGGCTCGACTCTGAAAATCAAAATCTGGGGATGAAAGAGAAAAAAGAGCATGCTTGGGCTTGGTGCAAGTTTTAGAATGTTCGGGCGCTAGGCAGTTTGGAATGGCAATTTATCTGGCAGTAATGATTGTTGACTTCAGGGACACGAGCTGGGAATATGGGCTTTCCCTCCTAAAAGCTCAAGATTTAAGGCACGTCTGGGAAGCAAATGTGCCACGGCCAACATGCTTGTTTCGTGGCTGCTCATCAGCTGCTACTACTGCAAATTGACCGGCATATGAGCCTGGGGGCTTAGGTTTGCATTTGCATATGTCATAGCTAAAGAAGATGGTTTTCATGTAAGCCATCGCATTCCATTCCACTCCACTGGCCAGTGGAAACTGGAGTCTGTGCTGTTCGTGGCTCCAGCATGGCACTGTTTCCTCCCAAACGGAAACAACTTTGCCACAGTTTCTGGCAGCACCCTTCAATACACTTAGGAGTTGGTCCCCTACAGGCCTCCGCATAATAATAATTTGAATTACAGAGCCATTCTCACACAAGCCACATGCTTCCCATCTATGGCCTTCCCCCATGATTCACACCTCTTGACCCAATTTTTTCTTATCGTACTATATTTACTTCATCAAGGCCAGTGATTGGATTTTTTCTGAAAAAGAAAAATGGTTCCATTTGTCAAATCTGGAATAAATATATCATGGTCATCATCTTTAGAAGTTGTTTCTTACCAACATATGGATCAACTAGTCGGGTCTGGATCTGTTGTGCCATTATTGTCTGTCTTGAATTATATTTCCATTAAGTTTTAATATTTTCCTATCTTCTTATCTTCTAGCAAAATCTAGAATAAGCAAACAATAAATAAGAAGAGGGTGGGCTCACACTTCCCATTTTCCACACAACTTGGAACTTGTAGTCTGTATTGATTAATTGAGATTGAGCTCTTTTTGGGTACTTACCACAAAAAAAAAGAAAAAAAAGATATGTATTGGCAATTCACCCGGGTGAAACATTATGGTGATCGAGTTTGACAGTTTGGTGGGCCACAGTCTGTTTGGATGTGAGCTTTATCCTTGGGATGCAATGCAAGCTGAGAGGTCCTTGTTCCAAAAAAGCAAAGCTAGTTCCTTGCTTCAAAAGTCAGGCAGCCAGGGGAGCTCCATGTTGGCATCAATGGCAAAGGTAGACCTTGCCTTTACGAATTTCACCCTTACCCCACAACGCCATGGCCCACATCTCTTATTTTGGCTCATTTTTGAGTGCAAGTTCAGACGTGCATTTCAAGGCTACTTACATTCACTAATCCAATCTGATTCTGTTGTCAAACAGTTAGGATTTGTTTTTACACCTTTAAAAAAGTCGATTAAACGACTAAGCCTTACGTCAATGAGTAAAAGAGAGCCATCATTATTGTCTGAGTTGATCATAGACATGATGCTTTTTGGTTGCACCTGATCATGCATGCACAAGGCCCTTTTCTGTTATTGTATCAACTGCTAATCTGGGTCCCTGTGGGTGCATGCTCATATCCAAAACAAGGTATGAGTCAGAAACCCTCCTGATTTGGCTAGTGCCATTGCGGATTTTGGACACCCAATTCTAGTTAAGTTAATAAATCGGATTGCTAAAAATAAATAAGGGTGCAGATGCATATTGGAGGAATGTTAGCAGCACCCTTCCTTTAGTTGTGGCTGGGTCTGTCAAACCAACCAATATTGTCTGAAATAGAATCACTGTGATTGAATTCTGGCTAGAGATACCCCACCAGCCTGAACCTTTCCAGATCCTCATTTTAGGAAGAGGGTCAGTGCCCATCCCCGGGGGGTGCGGGGGGGACCAAATCTACCATCTTTGGTTCATGGTAGTTGTCATGACCTGTAAGAGCATGATACATGTGTGCGGTATTGCGTGCTTTAGTTCCCCTAAATTTTCTAGTTGTCTTCTCCTGTGCCCTTTGAATAAGGAAATGTGTAAAAGAAAATGATATAATAAAAGAAGCGGTAGGAAATAATGATCGAAAATAAACTAGGTGAAAGAAAAATGGGTAGCATTTTTTATGAAAAGATGAAAAATGTAAGCTTGCTAGTTATGATAAGAAGCCTACTCACCCTAGACATTTCATTTCAAGTAGCTAACTTTTAAGTCTTATATAACATATATTTTGCTGCATTAGGTGTATTTTGGTTACAATTAATTATTTAACTATATATACTTTAGTTGCTTTTGAATTATGTATAGTCGTTTTTATATCAAATAAGCTCAAAAGTATGTTTAATATAAGTACTAAGATTTGATTGCAAACAGTAATAATCTTTGGTTACACTTAGTATATATAGGACTTAATTGGGATATGATTATATACAATAGTGTGTAAGATTGTTAACTTATGTTGCAATGATGTAGATAAAATTTTTTTTGAAAATATTTATATAGATCCATCTGGGCCCATAAACGTGTAAGAAGAAAAAAAAAAAAAAGGATAAAATAAAGCATATGTGGAGCCTATATCATTGCAATGCAAGTTAACTAACTTACACACTATTTAATATTATCATACCCAACTTAATGATTTAAAACCTACGTCATAATTAAAAAATGAGTTGGTTATTATGTTAAATAATATTTAAAAATGTGGATGTTAAGATTGGCAAATTTTTCCGCACAATTTCTTTTTCTCAGAAAATATGAATATCAGGTAATTAAAATATCAAATCATGTGAAAAAAATGTGAAGGAAAGAGCCAAAAACGGTTAACATGGAAAAGTCAAAATTTTAGCATCTTTTTCTCTTTCCCAACTCATACAGATAAGGTGTGGTGATCGCGGACCAGTGAGGCAGTGATGGATGGTTTGTTTTGGAACTTGTAGGGTGTGAGAATGATTATTATGGGATATTTTTGAGACAAGGCATTTAAAGCAGAGGTGGATTGAGAGGAGATCTGGGTTCACATGTCCTCATCTCTCATCTCGTGAGTGTCATCATCCCTAGTCCACCGTACCCCTTTCTCTACCTACGCATCATCAAATTGCTCTGTATTGAAGTTAGCCCACCTACCCACCATTCCTTGAGAAAAAAGAACATGATCAAGAACTCCTCTTCACAACATAATCCTGTGCCGGACGCTAAATAGTTAGCTGATTCTGATTCCTCTCATGCAAAAACCCATCTAGAACTTCAATTTTTTTTTAATTAGCATTGTACAATACAATATTTTGATATTACAATCCAACCTATTCATTAAGGAGACAATAAACTCCCATCTAAACTCTTAAGAGACTAAATTCCTGCCTATATTTCTGGAGAAGAACCTCTTACAACCGTAACCCTCTACAGTGGAGACTCAACCTACCACCTGCCTCTCATTGGGCATCATGAGTTACTAGTCAGGCTAAGGCCTAGTTGGCTAAAACTTCAATTTTTTGAATTAAAACATCTCAAAAAGTTAGTTATTGTGTATGCATTCCTTAAAAGTGTAAGAGGTTTGTAATAGCATACACCAACGAAAATTTTTAATTTTTGCCAACCAAAACTTTATTGCAAAATCTTAAAATTTTATGGCTAAAGAAAAACTTAATTGTCAATAATGGATGTATTACTTTCTGGTTTTTTTCACTTAAGAAAATTTTTTCCAATATGTGAAAGTATTGTAAGTAAGGAAGTTTTTTTCGTTGCTTATATAGGTTTAGCGTATAAATACTTCTTGCCAACAGGGGCTGCCAAGAATTTTCTAGCAGTAAGGAGACATCTTCTAACAAAGACAGATCTAACAAAGCAGCTAGAAGCCAGAAGGGGCACATGGCATGTTTGATCCAAATGACCGATTTCATACCAATAAAATCTAACCAGTTGGATCATCAAGATACATGGTTGGTGGTGGCTTTTGTCTCATGTGGTTGCCTTTGCCTATGAATCCTGCCAACGCAATGCAATTGATTGTTTTAGCAAGCCAAAAAAAAATAAATAAAAAGAAATGAAGGGGGAACACCAATAATTATTTGATTTGGCAAGCACTAATTTGCCTAGTATTGATAATTAAGGATATATTAGAATCAAATCTTTCTCTTTTACGCTCTTTATACTAACCTTATATTATATAACTTTTCATTGAATCTTTTATTTCTTTCTAGTATTTTCAACGATATATTCCGTACTTTTCTCATAAAAGATCTTAATCTGTCCATATTATTTTTATTTTGTTGTTTTTTAAATACACATTGTTTGATGTGTGTGAAGAAGAATGATTTAAAACTTGTTTAATTGTGTTTGATGCATTGATGCAATTATTATGCTTGGGCTTCCTCCAATGCTAACACGTGGTGGCTGCATGCCATAAGGTTAGGGTTCGACTCTCTCCCCCAAATATGGTAGTATAAAAATAATGATAATTGTGTTCGTTGCAATTAAATTACTAGAGTCGAAATGCTGGAGCAGTGTGCAAAAGAGGGAGAGAATTCTCTCAAAAGTCGCCAAAATAAAAATAAAATAAACGTATATAGCTTCACTTACAAAGAGCATGTATTCTGATGGTGGAAGATAAGTACACTTGTAATATTTCATGAAAAATTATATATTCAATGCAAGTAGCATTGAGTCATTTGTTCTTTTTGATAAAAATGGTACTATATTACATCTAAGTCTTTCATGACATTATTTAATAACTACTTAAGATGCTCAAAAATATCTCGATCAGAAATTAACTTACGTGTTGATCGTGAATATATAGTCATTAAGCGTTTTGAAGAACATTATCAATATACGATATTAAAGGCTAATCGTATGCGGCGTAATATGGATGTCGAAAATATATATATACATATATTTTTTATAAAATTTGGCTGGCCTCACTTAGATTTTCATCTTGACAAAATTTTAAATTGGTTTAATATTTTATTTTTATTTTCGAAAATTAAAATTAATAAAACAAGAGTCGATATGTCTTTACTAAAATTGAATTAAAATATAAAATAAATTTAAAAATGTTAAATTTCACAAAAAAGGAAGATATAAGTAATGCTTGAACATTAAAATTTTTTTTTTAAAAAATATTTTTTCAACCCCCACTATTGCGCACGTTGCTGTAGAGGAACTAGCCACTACTGGGGGTTACATAGGGATAATTTCAAGCATTCTAAAAATATTGAAAATGGTAAATATGATGGTGGAGAATTACATGTCATTTCTGTCATTGGTCCAAATCTGATTGCAACTAGTTGCATTCAATCATTCATCACCATGTTTCATTCAAATGCCATTGAAAACATGCATTATTCTCCCCTCCACAGCAGCAGAGCTGTGAGGCATATGTTGAAACATGACAGCTCTCTCTCTCTCTCTCTCTCTCTCTCTCTAGCACGTGATGTGGGATCGTCAATCATGAAGCATGCTGATCACGGAGGCCCACCAAAAGTCGAACGGCCAAATTCTTTGCATATCTACCACAAGAAGAGGGAGTGCAAATAATATAGCTCGTGTCGGATCTCGACCACTAATCAGAAATCAACCCCAAATAACCCATTATATCATCATCTCAAGTCGACCACCCAAACTCATTATTTTTCAGTAGGCTTTCCCTCTGGTTACTTTGCCTTACTGCCTTGTTTGTCTATAATGTAAATGAGTGGCTTGGATATATAAAACGCTGGCGAAATTTATATTTTCATATTATAATATCCAAAGAGATTTTTTATTTATACATTATTAATGTAACGTTTATTTTTAGATATAATATATGAAAAGGGGAAAAAAAAAAAAGTCTCCTCTTGCCTGGCAATAGGGTGTATTTTGAATTGCACGTATAAATCTTAGTTCTTACCCTCCTTTCAATTAGATTGCTGTAATACATACATTAATTATTTTGGTCGTTGTTCACTTAGAATTGAATTTTAGAACTTGTTCACTTTTAAGCAAAAGTTGAACAGGTTCAAGTGAGACCCATCTGCTCTCTTTTATGGAATTCGTTATATGTATTTTCTTTGTTATTATTTGTTTAATAATGCTATTTAAAATCATTTTAATCAGAAATTTGCGAGCCTCACATATAAGATGACGATTTTAACAAGTTTATATTCCACTCGAACATCATACTCACTTAGTTATAAAAAAAACACCATACTTATTTTGTAGCCCAAGTATGTCTATTTTAAAATTAAATTGGTATTTCTTAATTACATATTTTTTTAAATACAGTGGATTGGATTCCAGGAAATGATGCAAATGGGACCTACTTGAACCAATTCAACATTTTTTAAAATGCTTTCAACTGGTCCTAAGAGTGAACACTGCACATTATTTTTGCATTAAAAACCCTACATTCCAGCTGTAAATTCCTGTTATGCACAATAATTAAGCACGTATTCAAGCATAACTTTATAGTACACCCCTTTTTTCCTCAAACTTTCCCCTTCTCGTTTTCTATCTATTTTTGAGGAGAGAGAGTGCCATTCTTTTCAAAGGTGCTAACGAAAGGAAGAGATTGGGACTGCTTGGAGAAAAGAAGCAACATTGGTAGGTTGGTGTGGCTACATAAGTCAGGATTTGTATGGAAGAAATTAATGGGTCCCTGAAGTTGGCAAGCTTTAATCAATTCTCACTTTGGAATGGACGGATGGATGATAGGAAATTTCACCCATTACGTAGCAATTTAAGGCTACTTCATTTACCTCCTCATCCTTTTGTGATTTTGTAAATACGCCCCCCACTTAGGACCATTCTTTGTAAAATTATTAGGCAACAACGGCTACTTGGAATTTATAACCCTTAACATTAAGTTGGGAGATTCTATTACAATATTGCTTTGATCATATTGAGATCATCCAGACGAAATAATTGATCTTAGGTTAATTTCCACTTGGGACGTGTGCAAAATCAATAATTATGGGAAATAAAATTTAAAAAAAAATCCTTAAATTGATGAAGAGGCAAACGCGAATAGCCCTAGAAAGCAATTAACGACTAGAACTGAAAAAATCTAGAAAAAATAATTGTCTAATAGGCATTTGGATTGTGTTGGAGTGAATATTAATATACATATATAGTTTTGTCGTTTTAGTTTGACTCTGTAGATGACTGCACATGCAGTTTCCCAGTGCCTGCCGGCCATGAAGCATCATGCTCTTTCCTCTCCCTAGGGCCAATCATCCCACAAGGATGTTGGGCCTCCTTCCCACTAATACAAAATTAAAAATAATGCTAATATGAATAGGCCAAAAAGTTTTAAGTGAGGATTGCTTATGTTTTATTAAGAATCTGTGGGTGTTTTTTATTTTTTGTACTTCTTCTTCATGATCTTGCTGGGGCATGTGCTTGCACGTGTGGGGCTTTGTTAATGATAGTTGCATGAAAGGCCATGGAACATGCAGACAAACAAATAAAAGAAAACCAAGTTAGTTAAAAGAGTTATTAAAGAAGATAATGTGGATGAAGGGCAGAGAATCATGATGCAATGGGGCCCATTAGTCAATCAAAGAGATGCTAAAAAAGCTGGTTTCATGTGGCCCAGTTGTTCCCTCTAAAAAAGGAAAAGCATGAAAGCCCGGCCGCTAACCCCCCATGACTGAGGGGGTTTTGCAAAATGGACCCTCTTAAGTATATTTAATTTCGTTTTAGTTGGGTTATTTTGGTATTTTACTATAGGTTTCAAATCCTTCCTTATATGCGCTTGTATTTTCAACCAAACCGAGAGAAACTTTTAGGCTACATTTGGCATTGTAAAATAATGAATGCACCCGCATGCATTAGGCTTTGGTGCACTCGGGTGCAAAATTCTTTTTTTAATATTTTTTGAAATTTTTTTATATAACTGTTAATTTAAGTGTATTTAACATGTGTATCAATTTTTACTATTTTTATTAAATATACCTAGATTAATAGTTGTATAAAAAAATTTCAAAAAAATATAAAAAAGGTGAAATGCAGCTAGGTGCATTCAGTTGGCTTTGTAAAAGAATAATACCTTTTATCTTAAGAAGCTTCATAAAATTGATAATAGGGTTTACTGTGCAAATTTTCAGAACTTAATATATATTTTACAAGATTCCCAGACGCAAGTGAAAGAATGTAATTTTTTTTGATTGTGTGAAAGAAAGTAATTATGTATTAAAAAGACTCTAAAAAGATGAATGAGGGGGTAATTGAGAAGCCAGCTAGTTACTTTAAGGTCGGGGAAAAAAATGCTTTTGGCTTTTACATTTACTAATAAATATGAAATATGGAATATGACTCTTGTTTTGGATGTTACTTGCATTGTGTTCGAAATTACGTGCATTCTGGTTGAGAGTTTTTGTCTACCCATATGAGAAACACCCAATTCAGCATGGTTTCAATTTTCTAATCCCATGTTTGATTTGGTTTATGTAAACTAAACCTCCATCTATATTATAAATGGAGAGTTTACTATAGGGTTTGATGAGAATATAATTTTTTGGGAAGCTTTCTTATATTTTTTATATGTGAGATTTTGTTTTGCAGAGAAAATATATTATTTGGGTATATTGGGTTCTTTTTTATTTCTTATAACCTCTTTCTTTCTGATAGTGAATTTCTCCAATTTTCCTCATTAGCACATGACTTTTTATATTAAAGGTTTTACACGGATATGTGTTTGCTTTATTTCTTTTTTCTAGTTTTACATTACTTTGTCGTTTTATAAAATTACTCCTAATAAATTGGTATCAAAGCATGTTAGTCTTCGATATAAAAGAAAAAAGCATGTCAGCCTTCTTAAGTATTCAGATGTTGACGACATAGTTTGAAATTGAGAAAAGAATTCACAGAATATATTTTGATCATAGGTTTTGGAAGCTTTCTTGAGGAGCTATTCGCAGAAGTAGTTACGTATATCTATTAAATCACATCTCACATTTTCTCATCTTCATGGTGTAGATTATTTTTTTAATATATTGATGAAGTCTCTTTTAATTACCAAGCTTAAGCTTAAGTATCATTAAAGCTTGGTTGAAACTTTTAATACGTCGATCAAATCTCTTTGATTACTAAGTTTAAGTATGATTAAAGCTTAATTGAGACTTTTGATATATCATGTGTTTGAGAAGTAATAAAATTTTTTAAAAAAGTTTTTAGTATTTTTAAAAAAATATTATTAAAAATAGGATAGTTATAGAGAATAAAAAGTTTTGGTTTATAAAGTTTTTTATATGGCTAAACATATCCTAAGTTTCATTTAAGAATAGTTAAAGTTTGGATGAAAATTTTGGTACATTATTTAGGTATTTGTTGGTTTTCAAGTTTAGGCATTACTATAGCTAAGTTTTTGGGATCTTGAGCAATAATTTTCAGGTCAAAGATGCGATAATTGTGTAAAATTAATATAGAAAAATTAATATAATAAAATTATTTAAGTTATGCAGAGATACTTCTATGGAATCCTCTTCATTTGTTAATATCTAGATAGTTGATAGAAAATTCAATCCATCTATTATACTTAACATCATTTAGATTATCATGAAAATTCTTTCATTTGTCTAACATTACTTTATGTGGGCCTCATCTACAAATGTGTAAAAACAAATATAATAAAATAATTTAATACTAAATATTAATTTTTAATTACTATTTTCAACATTTAAATTATCTAAAATATTACTACTATATAGATAAATAATTTTATAAAATATTATTATATTATAATACATACGTGAACATATCTAAATATAAATACTTTTCCCTGATTTACTCATAAGTGTACCTATTTTTGAACAAATGTTACCTATACACATACTAGATTTGGATGAAACTTGGTTCTTCTGTCTGAAGAAATAATGTTAAATATAAATTAAATAATTGAATTTTGATCAATCAACAACATCTTAATAGCAAAAGGGTCTCAATAAAATATTTAAAATTTCACAAATATTGCTCAATTCTATTTAATAAATATTCTTCACTTCTAATAGATCTATCTAATCTGAGAAATATTTTTGAAATAATTTTCTTGGTATTTTAAAAGTATTTTTTATATTTTTATCTTAGGGTTTACATGAGTACTTTATCATTTTAAAAAAAAAAAGGATTTTGGATTTGTATGTAGTTTGCACTTTCAAGTGAATCTTACAAATATGGATGCAAATTTCACAAAAGTCTTAATGCGCCTATATTTTGCCGAGAACTTGTTGTTATGCATAAAACCCGGCCACGAATACTCCTCAGCTCCGTGAATTACTTTGGGATGATTTTCTTCAGCGAAATAATATTTTTCAATAACGTATATTAGCAATGAAACTACAACAATTCATACATTAAAAATATAATTTGTTGCAAACTTGTAGGAACTTTTATTATCTACATTCAGATAAAAGGCTAAAGGTATGTTTAGGAAGTAATAAAACTTTGGATGAAAAATTTTTAAGGTAAAATTTTTGAATTGATAGAAAATAATATAATATAATAAAAGCAATGATGATAAGTAAAGATAATAAAATTATAATAGATAGGTCGATTGAGTAAGTAGTTGTGTAGAAATAATTGAAAAATAAAGTGATTGGTAAAAAGAAATGATTAAAAAATAAAATAACTATAGAGAATAAAAAGTTTTAAATTGAGAAATTTTACGCAAAAAGTAATGTAGTTTGCCTAACATGCCCTAAATTATAACATTTTTTTATTCATAGATGAACCGTGGGATGGCCGCGGCTCAGCCCTTACGGTGGGATGACGTGAATGCGCGCACGTGGCAGGTGCTCAACGCCAATGAAGAATGTGACCCCATGTGCGACCAACGAATCTGAACTTTTATTTTCGAAAAGAAAGGATAGAATGGGATTGGACCAATGTTTTTAAAACCGGACCGGTCACTGAACCGGTTTTGTGACCGGTTACCGGTTTTTTCCGGTTCAACCGGATAGAACCGGTGGTCGAACCGCGGTTGGACCGGTAACAGTACCGAACCGGGACGTGACCGGTTCACGGTCCGACCAGTCCGACGCCCGGTTTTCAAAACAGTGGATTGGACTGGATTGGATAAGATGTAAAAGCGATGAAATTTTTCATTCCACCAAACAATTTTTTCTAGTAGTCGACATAAATAATTAAGTAAAAATTTTCATTTCTTTTCATTTTTAATACTACTTTTTTTTTATTCCCAACTGATTTAATAACATGTAAGGGCATATTTAATTACATATAAAACCTTTTAAACAAAAATTTTTCAATCTAAAATTTTTTATTATTCTCAATTATTTTTTAATTATTTCTTCATGTTTTCCTAGACAACTGTCATATTTTCAATTATCAACTAATTTAATTATTTTAATTTTATTATCTTCACTCCTTATCGTTACTTATATTATATTACGTCGTTTTTTTATTTTAAAAACTTTTACAATAAAAAAATTTTATTCAAAAGTTTTATTATTTTCTAAATACATTCTATAAATACAAAAGAAAATTTCTCTATTTTTCCTACACATTTCCTTTAACACCATGTTTGACAATACTAAAAACTTTTCAAATTAGAACTTTTCACCTTTTATAATTATTTATTTTTAATTATTTTTCATATATTCTTATATGACTATCATATTTTTCATTTATTTCTCATTTCAAAACTTTTCATTTAAAAGTTTTATCTCTTTCCAAACAATCCCGTAATATGATTTAAAATTTTAATTACTCTACTTTATTATTATTATTATTATTATTATTTTACATCTAATATTTTTTAACATTTTTAATACAAATATCACATATTTTATCTTAATTCCCTCAACTTCAAATTATTACCTCTGTTATAACAATTTTTTTCATCACTCAAATCATAGCCAAGTGATTTAGCTTCTGCATGTGTACATAAATAAGTTCCTTTGGAAGAGTGGGGAATAAAGTTGTTGGTCACATTATAATATTGATATAATTTTTTATTTTAAAATAGAAAATAATGTTTTCTTATTCAATCTTCTCTTAACATCTTATTCAATTATATCTTCTTTTGCCGCGAAGCACCTAGCATTGTGGTAATTGAAGTCGTTCGGCCCAAGGTGGGTAGTAACGACTTTCAAGTCTTGCGGATCCCATGTGCGGGCAGATATTATATACGGAGGAGTGATCCTGTTAGTTTGAATTAAGTAAATACTTCACTTAACTTATATTAAAAAACTTATTTACAACAATTTTTTTTATTTTTTCTTTATACGTTTGTTTATCTATATGTATTTAATATATAAACTAAGTTTTACTATTTTTCGAATATGTGTATATATTTTTTTAGATTTTTGAAGATAAAAGGGTTTTAAATACGTACATATACAAACTTTTAAAAATTCAAAAAAATGTATACACTTATCCAAAAATTATAAAACTTTGTTTATATGCTTAAAAACACATATAAACAATAAATGAAGAAAAAAATTAAAAAAATATTGTAGATGAGTTTTTTGAATATTTACTTAACGAAGTATTTACTTAACCCGGATTAACAAGACCGTTCTTCTTATATATCCCTCATATTTAGAGGTTTATAAATTTCCCTCCGTATTAGGGTATTTATGGATTTCTCCTGTATGATCGTAGTATAATGGTTGTGAATGTACTTTATTGTTATATTAGTTATCATATTGTATAAAATATTAATAAAAAATTATGTTCTTATATATAAAAAAAGTTTCATCTCGCTCTTATCATCTGCTACTCTCATCCACATGCATCCTACGACGAGGCAATGTCTCATTGTATCCACAGAAGAGGCGACAGCAGCCGTCGCTGTCACGCTGGGACGCAGACTCATCGTCGTGTTTACGATATCGATATTCTGTATCTGCCTCTATTAACGATACGCAGGCGCATGCTCGCCTCCAGTGACGTGAAAGAAAGAAACGAGTCACACAACATAGACGCGGGTTTTTTGCAAAATAGACCTTCTAAGTTTGCATCTGTGCGTTTTAGCCCTTGTGCGGTATGTACTATGTACTGAATATCGACAGAATAAATCCCTCGCGTTTCACATTTTTGCAAATTGAATGCTGCGCACTAGATGCTATAGGTGGACTGGTTTTCACTATTAGAATATGGAATATTATTAACTGCACTGTGTGCACCTCACTTCATTGCACTCGGGTGTGTTTAACTCATTTTTTTGAATTTTTTATAAAATTATTAATTCAAGTGTATTTAACATGTGTATCGCTTTGTACTATTTTTAGAAATTTTCAAAAATTACTGACATTTTTAGTAATTTAAAATTATCAAAATATCAATATTTTTAAAAATTCAAAAATCTAAAAATCTTCAAAAATGGTAAAAATTGATGCACATATTAAATATACTTAGATTTACAGTTGTGTACAAAAATTTTCAAAAAAAAAATTTAAAAATGGGTATTTGCACTCGGATGCACCTAATCACTCTCCTTAAAGTATTTAATATTTTTCTTAAAATATCCTATATATGCTTTTGGAAATGTATATAATTTATTCATATCTAGAATAAAATGACCTCTCAGAATGAGACTTCTCATTTTTCAAAAAATAACAACCTAAATTTTCATTTTTAATACATTTTTTCAATTTTAATGCAACTTTTCTCATTCCCATTATATAACAATATTTAAAAAAAAAAAAAAAAAATTCTCCTAATATGGCATTGATTTCTTCAACGTCATTCTATGGTAGACTTATCCCAAATCATGATTGCGTCTTCTCTGGTAAGATTTTAAATGTAACTTTTTTTTTCCCCCAAATTCATAAGGGTAGTGGTAAGATTTGGGTTTTTATTGCTATATGTATGATTGTTGGATTATTTAGGGTTTTATTTTTATTTTTTAGAAAAACGTTCGGTTTAGGCTGAGGGCTGTTTCTTTTTGCGGGCAACAAGAAAAGAAAGAGATTGATGGAGAGCTTTGAGAGGTTGCATAAGAGAAAGGAAAATTGATTTTGAATTTAAGAAGAAAGGAGCTATAAGTTTGGAGAGTTGATAGGCAGATGACGGGAGTTTGGTGCAAAGCAACTCCGAACCAACTCACTTGTTTTTTTCTTCGCCAACATATGCTGCTGTGGGGAGTTGAAACCGGGAGGCCATTCTATTGAGGCAAGCCTGTTACCAGTTGCCACCATCCCAAAGGTGTGGTTGCCTACCGGCAGATCATAATCAATCTTATCACCTACTTAGTTTTCTAAACTCGATGCTTATTTATTTTTATTTTTTTCATAAACATGTTTTTCCAGGTACATTTAATTTATATACCAAATTTATCATTTTATAATATTTTTATATTTTTTATTTTTAAAAAATATCAATTTCAAGGGCATTTAAGTCATTTTTCACCCCTTAAAAAATTGGTTTTAAAAATAAAAAATAAATATAAAAATAGTGTAAAATAATAAAAAATCGATATATGGGTTAAATAAATCTAAGAAACATGTTTATAAAAAAAATAAGAAACGGACATCGCACGTCGGCGTACATAGTACATATGATGTCATCGCGTATAATCACCCTTCTTATTTTTAACCCTCATTTACAACCGTGCGCTGCACATTGTTAGTTGACAGAAATTGGTATAGTCAGATAATATTTAAAGAACATTGTAGATACTCATTTTGAATTAGAAACTCGTCCCAATTTTTTTTTCTCTTATATATATATACGTATCCTCCTTTTTCTAATTTATTGCATGCATAATTAATGCCATGGTCAAGAGAAGAAGAGCAGCAGGGTTGTAACTATCACATGCCGCATACCTAATACATGTGCTATGAATGCATTTTCACCACTTGAATACATATGCCAGCAGCAATATTCAGCATCTCCCTCGTATATGTGCATAAATCTCTGAACATGAGTTGGTGGTGCTATATATTTCTTTTTGTAAATTGTTGGATGGATGAAGCAAAGCAATAATTAGAGTAGAAGAAATTAATTAAGGCATTGATTGTTTGGTGATTAAATCACATTAGTAGTAGGATCACACTCGTGACATGCATTTGAATCTCATCCATGTGGAGGGCCCCACCCTAGAACTATTGCTATAATTAAGATCCTCACTCAACTCTAACGTCTAACCACCATCAACACTTATCATCTTCCCACTCTGTACATATCTGTACAAATGTCTTTAAGATCCGGGTCATTTATTTAATTAATTAACATTAATGCCGCTAATTTGTTCCCGATTGATTATGGATACCTTCTTTTTTTTTTTGATAAAATTAATCATCATCCATCGGAAAGGGAAGCTGGAGATTACTATCAATGGATTGGACTTTTTATGGGATTTTGTTACTGGATAAAACAAAGATCTAGATGAGTTTATATGCCATGTAAACCAGCAACAGTGCTACTGAATCATAATGATTGTAAAAGAAGGCATTTGATTCCATGCACCTGAGTTAAAAAATTCATTTTTTTTATTTTTTTGGGAACTTTTTTTGTACAACTATTAATCTAAGTTATTTAATATATATATATATATATATATATATCAAATTTTACCATTTTAAAAAATTTGTAGATATATTTTTTAAAATTTTAATGACATTTTCGTAATTCAAAATAATGAAAATGCCACTAATTTTGAAAAAATAAAAAATCTATAAATCTCTAAAAATAGTAAAACTTGATATATATGTTAAATACATTTATATTAACGGTTGTATAAATTTTTTTAAAATAATAATAATAATAAATGAATTTTTACACGCAAGTGCACCGAAGTTTAGCGCACCCGAGTGCACCAGATAAGATCCCCTAAAAGAAAGTTTCTCATCAATTATGTATGTTCTTGAATATATATATTTTTAAAATCTAGACTAATTTTATTTATTTCAACACAAAAATATTATTACATGGATTGTTGATACCACTTCTTCCTTTCCTTCTAATCAAATTAACAGTCTTTGATAAATCCAAAACTCGTTAGGTTCTTAGACTTTTTTAGATCCGGACTAAGTTATAGTTCAAGAAATGTAATAAATAAGAAGACCAAGATTTATGTGGAAAATAGAATAATTTTTTGAAAGAGAAATCACCCAAAAAACCACAAAATCGAGAGAGGGAAAGTCCACCGTGAAGAAGATGTATAGTGTGCCATTCTATTTAGGTTGTTACAAAAATGTTACATGTGTTGTTAATTTTTTCTCATTGTACAAGAGAGTCTCCTAGTATCTATACATGTTTTCTTAAGGAAAGTTGTGTGTTTGTCTTTGAAAAATCTAAATTATTTCCTAAAATTTTGAGCATGATGAGGTGTCTTGCCATCATTGGCTGAAGGATGAGAAGAAATTAGACAATAGTAACTTAATCATGAAAGGGATGGTGACAATTGCATTACTATGGATGTTGCATTTAATAAGGGCAACTGACTTCAATTGGAGGGCGATCATTCCCTCCTTTTGAAGTGCCCACACTAATTGAGGTGAATTAGGTAGGAAATTTTGTCAAAGCTAATATCATAATATTAGTCAAATCCTTTCATAGAGGGGTCTGCACATGGCCAACTATAATATTCTCAATCAAGGGATTAATTCGCAAAGAAGGGTTTAACCAGCCTAACCTTACTTTCTCATAGAGGGTTAGGACAATCCTTATCAATCCTTTTTTATTCTTTTCCATTTATTTTATCATGTGAAATTTGTCTATAAAATAAGGCAAGAATTTATTCATTGCACTTTCCATTTCTACATATGTATAATAGAAAAGTTTAGGTGCATATATATGAAAGAAACCCATTAAAGAATGTTCTGATTATCATTTTGATGATGAAAAGATTAGTAACCAATTAATAGGAAGATTCCACCCATGACCTTTCATTGCCAAGAAATTTCATGGAGAAAGAACACTTGTTTTTATCTCTTTGTAACTAGTTACAAGCGAAAGCAATGCCATTATAATAATATTAGTTTCAAATGCAACCAATTGTCATACTTTTAAAGTTAAAATGGTATTATTTATCTTTAGTCAAATCTAAATCGCTGCATTAAATATTAATTTTCAATGTATGCAAGGCCAAAATTGGATGTATTCTAGATTTCTAACAAATGTCACTACTCTTAAGCAGACATATACATATGACTAAATATATATAAGTCGGGAATACTTCTATGAAACCGGGTTTCATAAAAGTGATTTCGTGAAACCCTTTTCATTTTTGAAATGTTGATCTTTGATGGAAAAGTCAATTGATTCATTATATTTAACACCAATTTTTTTTACTAGGGGATCAAGTTTCATTCCAATCCAATATATGGATGGGGCCACATTTGCTCAAAAATAGGTGCATTCATGCTTAAATTATGAAAATGCTTAAATCCATTCACACATGTATTAGAATGTAACAATACTTTATAAGATGATTTATCTACATATTGTTGATATTTTAAATGGTTTAGATGTTGAAAAAACTACTCTAAAATTGATATTTTAATATCAAATCATTTAATTACATTGATTTTACACATTTATAGATGAGACCCATGTATAGTGAAATTAAAAAATAGAAGGGTTTCCAAGATACTATAAATGATGCTAAATACAATGGATGAAGTGGATTTTCTATCAACTGTCAAGATTTTAAAAATGGAAGGAGTTTTAGAGAAGCGTCCCCATATATAAATTGATACATACGGCGAAAAAAAATTATATTCAGAAAAAATGAAATGCTTTTAATGAAATTTGTTGCAGTGCAAATTGATGATTTGAAGCTGATAGATGACCAGTCCCTGGAAATTGATCCGAGTAGTTCACGAATGGAAATAAAAATCGAAATGTCCATTCCAACAGTTGTCTAAAAGTTAGAAACAGTATCCTTGTCAAAATACATATAATTGCGAAGTTATGATTCTTGGTCAGCAATGGAATCATTGCATAGTTGTTGGGAGTTTTGGCCGTTGGCTGCTGTGGCCCTCATGCTTTATAAATTGAAAAATTGCTGGGATGTGCATATGGGTAGATATAGCCTCTGATTGGGGACCTATAAATAGACACCAATGCATTAAAAACGGATGGTAGTCCACATCCAATGTTAAAGGTCGTCCAATTAGATAAGTCGTCCCATCCATGTAATTTTCCTACGGGTGGTAAGTACGTGGAGAGGCTTGTCAAGTGCAGGTGAGAAAAATTATCTTTCTTCTTGTTCCTCACATGACCCAATGCCTAACTCCTGCCTTTGACAGCCTGTGACGGTGCAAAATCCAACATGTATAATTTTTTTTTTTGGAAAACAGTAACTGCATCTTGGCACATTAATTAAGTCCTGATTGGGTTTATCATTCGAATGGATTTGAATAGGTATTAGGTCAACTAATTCGCATGCAATTAGGGCAAGCTTTTTAATTAAAAATTTCCAGAGAAAAGATTAAGGTGGAGAAGGAAGTTTGGCTCGCGAGACTTTCTTTAATGGTAGAGAAAGAAAACCTCCCAATAAGCTATAAGATAACTTGGTTATGGGATCATCATTTTTAAAAAGGGTTTGTTAATTAGTAGAAGCTGAAATGACATTAGATGGAGATTTATGACTTGAGCTAATATTTTGTATATTTGTTAGTTTATTTATGCAATCATCATGTGAATAATAAATCTGTTGTAACTAGATATGTTTTTTTTTGGTTGAAAGTAATTATTGCAATGATTAGTAAAGTATATTATGTGATTAAAATGGTTATTTGGTCTTGAAATGAAGATATTCTGTAATATATATATATATATATATATATATATATAATTTTGAAGTAAACATAAGAACAGATGCAAAGATATATTCTAAAAGATTTTAGATTATTCTTTTTAAAAACCACCAATTAATGGGAAAGATCTATTATTGACGTTTTTTAAGATGAAAGAGAGGAAAAGCATATGGAAAAGTTTACGATAAAAAGATAATATAATGGAAAAGTACAATAAAGATGATGCATGTAGAATGAGCTTTTTAATAAAACGTAATGAGAATAGTTGAAAATATAATAATAATAATAATAATAAAAGAAAGGTTTCTTAGAAAAATTTAAAGTTTTACATTAATTTAAAAATGTGTGAAAAATATTTTTGTATTATTTAAATTAAATAAATATACAATGTTCAAAATATAATAAATATAAAATGAATAATTCTAATCATTCTGTTGCCATGAAAATTTTGTGCATAATTATTATTTTTGCAAAATCATCCACCCTTAACTTCATTTGCAAAAACTCCATTTAGTCGACTTTGGCTAGATTTTGTAATTCATGCAACAGAATCCTTAGATTAATCGCACTAATCTTCATCATAATTGATTCAGAGTTTGACTATAACTTCTTTTAAAGACTCTAACGAGTCGATGATAGGGATAGTTTTGCAAATATAGTTCGTTAGTGAAAATTTTTCCTAAAAAAAGTAATGTGATAAAAATTGCAAAATCGCAAAGAGATATATGGAGCGGCAAGCGAAAATGACCTTAGAATCAACAATACAATATTATTTCAACATTAAAAAATAAAATTTGCCTCGTTTTAGAGGCCTTTTGCCGCTGATGAGGAAGGAAGTTGGTCTGTTACTAAAAAGTTGTTTTACTGTACAATACTACTAACTTGCTAATGGTTAGTAAATTATACCTTTTAGCAACAAAAAATTTTCAAATCCTTTGATAAAAATATTTTGGGGTCAATTTGGTAATGGAGGTAGAAGAGAAGTGAGGAAGTGGGGATATAAATATTTTTAAAAGTATGAGATTTCTGTAATATGATATGTATAGAGTGAAAATAAATAGTACAGTCATATTAAAAATGATTGAAATATGAAAATAAAAATAAAAAATAAAATAATTAGGTAGTTAAAATATTAAATTAGGATTAAAAGTATATGGGTGAGAGGTAGAGAAGCAGGTCTTCCCTCCTCCATTTACCAAACTGAGACTTGAGATAGAACTTCTACAACAAACTTATAACAAAGGTTTAGTGTTGTAACTTTCCTTACTGAAAGTTGTGATAAAGGAAAAAAATTGTTGCAAAAAAATTGAAAATGACCTTTTAGCAACGAAATGCAAATTTTTATTAAAAATTAAATTTTAGAAATAACCTGTTTTTTTTACTAGTGGGAAGAATTTTCCTGTGTATATGGTACTAGTTTTTCCGTTCTTAAGACAGTTTTTTAATTTTTAATATAATTTTTAAAATTTTTAATACATATCACCATATTCTCAACCTATTTAAACACCTTGTATCCTTACCGAGAGGCCTTAGGTATCATAAAATTATTGCCATATATAATACATTCCTTGACCACTCAAAAAAAAAAAAAAGATTATAACAGGACGGAATCAAAGACAGCGCTTGGTGTATAACTGTCTACTGCAAAATAATAAAACATAGGAAAAATGTTATTGTCTAAGACAAGACAAGAACCATCATCACAGGAACATGAATAAAGAAGGAACTGAAGATTAACGTGATGCTTTTTGGACGGTGAAAGGAGGGATCATTTTGGTAATTAACCTGGTCTTGTTGTGAATTAAGGTGACATTGGCGAAGCTGTAAATGTCATCACCTTCAACGAAAGTCATATTCTCAACGTCTTGCTTTATTTGCTTTTGATGCAAGGATGTACACATTTTTCAAAAGAGTTCTATTTCATGCAATTTCATCCATTTTCTCACCTTAATAATTGACTAAGAATATACTCTATATTTATTGTATTTAGCATCATCATATCATATGCTGTTTATGTATAAATTATTAAAAATGCTTAGATTGATTCACATTTATGCATTAGAATGTAAAATACTTTACATACTCATTTCTCCACGTAGTAATGATATTCTAAACGGTTTAAATATTGAAAATACAATTTTAAAATTGATATTTAATGATAAATGATATATTGATTTTATAAATTCGTATATTGTGATTATGGACAATGGTACTAGATAAATGATAGATTATTCACGATAATATAAGTTATATTTAAGATTATGGATGAAGTGGAGTTTCTATTTATCGTCGACGTGCAAAAAATGGGATGAGATTACGTGGAAGTGGGGTTTGATAAAAGTAACTCTTTCTGAAAATGAATTGGACAACTTTGTCCTCATAATTAAAACTGTTAATTAATTCTAACTTCGAACCATCGCACTTGCCAAAAGTTATTTTCATATAAAATACGAAAATCACTTTGTTCATAAATGCTATAATATCTTATAAAATCATTTATAAATACGGGAAGTATAAATTTGAAATTAGCAAGTTCGAAATGGATAATGAATCAAACAATATTATTCATTTTACATTTTATCATTTTTATCAAATTGGTCTCACAAATGAAATTTGATTTTCTATTTAAGCAAGTAATTTTAAATGTGCCACATGCAGTTCAGTGCCACAAAGAGTACGAAGGCAACTGCCCCTCTTGACTTTTTTTTTTTTAAAATAAAAAATTTCCCTTAAACATTTTGAAATTATAGCTTCTCCAAAAAATTATTATAGGCCCTACGGGAAAAATTTCCACCCTGCGTCAAAGGCCTTGGCTTCGACATTGTTTAGAGTGTGAACTAATATTTGATTTAATCACCAATATAAGCTCGAAATGATTTGAGATGTGGACAAAACGAAAATAAGATAAAATATTACTTCTAAAAAAATTTCTCATTTTCAAAAAATGATAAATTATTTATCATATTTCATACAACTTTTTCAATTTCAATATAACTTTTTTTTTATTATCACCCCATAATAAAACCTTTTTAAAATTTCGGTTCCACTTCTATAAAAATCCTTTTCTATTTCTCTCCATATTTAAAATCTTGATTATTGATAAAAAAATTTACTTCATCTAATGTATTTAGCATAATTTATAGTATCTTAGAAACCGTTTTATTTGTGTGGTTTTACTGTAATGAGTCTCATCTATAAATGTATAAAATTAACATAATAAAATAGTTTAATATTAAAATATTAATTTTAAAGTAATTTTTTCAACATTTAAATCATTTAAAATATCATTACTATATAGATAAATAATTCTATAAAGTATTATTATATTCTAATACATGTATAAATTAAATTTAATCATTTTTTCATAATTTACACATGAACATATATAATTTTCAACAAATGTGACCTATAAATATTTTTGACCATCATGAAACTTAATCTTTTAAATAAAAAAATGACGTTAAACACAATGAATAGCTTAAACTTTTATCAAGAATCAAAATCTTAAAATTTAAAGGAATTATACAATTTCGCTTCTATATAACCTGGTTACACCGAAAGGAAGCTGTTTAAAAATCCCATTTCACATCTTCTTGCATTCCGCAGAGGGCAGGGCGCTATGGAAAAAAAATTGTAATGATTATAAAGGATTTTCTCCAATGTACCAGGTTGCAACGTATAGCTCTTGCATTTTTTTTATTTTTATTTAGGTCCAAATCATGTATTAGATTTTAAAATATGTTTTTAGCTTAGATATAAATATTAACTTAATTAAAGTTTTTTATAATCTACATATTGAAAATATATAATTTTGAAGAAGAGTCATGCCCTTGGATTCGTTATAAATTATACGCAAATTTAATTAAAATGATTTTTCATATTTTAAAAAATTTATGAAGAAGAATACATGCATGCTTGGATCTGAATAAATAAAAAAACGCAGGGGTACAAGCTGCCGAGGTACACGAGCAAGGCCCATGATTATAAATATAGATAAAAAAAATTTTAAGATTATTGGGATGAAATATTAGTAAATAAGAACTGGAAAATTAAATTTTCATGAAAACTTCTATTTCCATTTCATTTTCCACCAAACCAAACAAAATTATAAATGATGAGTGATCTTGTTAGGTCGGGCTAAAAAAGTGTTTCACTTAACCCACTTAAAAAAGTCTATTTACAATATTTTTTTTTTGTTTTTTTCTTCATACACCAGTTTATCTAAGTGTATTTAATATATAAACTAAGTTTTACCATTTTTGTATATGTTCATATATTTTTTCGAGATTTTTAAACATCTATATGTATGTGTATATTTAAAATACTCTTATTTTTAAAAATCTAAAAAAATATATACACATATTCAAAAATTGTAAAATTTGGTTATATGTTAAATACACTTAGATAAACAAGTGTATAAAGATAAAATCAAAAAATTATTATAAATAAATTTTTTGAGGTAGGCTAAACAAATGTCCTTTGGCATGTGTGGATGAGCCAATGTCAAATTAGTGCGCACGTGATGGAGCCTAGACAAGACCATACCATGGCATCAAACCATTGTTCACATGCAAAGTCGATATGTTTTTAGAAGTTCCTGTTAACCTAGGCGCATAGATGTATTTTTACTTTTTTGATTTTTTGATAAAATATGAGTTCATGTGTATTTAATTTGTATATTAAATTTTACAAATTTTGAATATGTTATATGTTTCTTTTTGAGTTTCAAAAATCAAGAGTTTTGAGGGCCACAAATTATTAAATAGAAGTGAGAACTATTGATTTTTGAAATTAAAAATATTATAGAATATGGTGTATACATTAAATACATTTTGACACATATTTTTACGAAAGTAATTTTTTTTTTTTAAATATGCTTATACGCTTGGCGTGATCAGGCTAACAAGATTAGTTCTCATCATGTATAGCCCTACCAAGTTCATAAAGAAAATTATCCTTGTGTCATGATTGCTTTTAAAATTTTTGTCACTTCTTAAACACACCATAAGTTTCTAAAAGCTTGACTTAGATATATACATATGTCGTCCTCTTTAGTCAATGGTGGTTAGCTATCATCAGGCTTAAAGTTAAACATAAGCCCCTTGAGAATTAAATTACTTCAATGTATTTATAAATTTAATTTTGTTGTCTATTTCTTCACATTTTTTTTTTTTTTTACTATCTACAACTCTGAACTTAACTGTGAGCTGTCATAAGACTTGGGATCCTAAACCTTGAAAAACCATGCCTAGATGTGCTACCACTCACTTAAAGATTGCTCATACTTCATAATACAATTTGCCTCACTCTAAGGAGTTTATTATCGACATGACTAAATTTGGAGTTCGAGGGCTACTCCCGCTGGCCGGCATACAATTGTCGAAGCTTAAGGTGTAGAAGACCCACCTGGTCTACGAATATGGAAATTCAGATCCTCCATACTGAAATGGAAAGATACACACAGAGAAGAGGGAGATGCCATTATAATCGATGAAGAATTTTTTTTCAGTCAAACAATTTTCCTAAGGCCTTCCTACAATTCTCATACTGATCTTTTATGTTATGTTACGTATCAGCGGGACTAGTGATCACACTGATAATCACCATACGAGAGTTGCCAGGCTTGGTATGTGCAATAACTCAGATCCCATTGCAGATAACACGTACACCGAAGCAACGCCCTGAGACCTCGATGACTGATCACTGAGGGCAGCCCCTCCAACAAAGGATCTATATAAAAAGATTACTGAATGGGCCTTAGGAACCTTCAACATTAAGGAAGCGTGGTGCACACTAGCCATTAATGGCTAAAGCCTTACTCTTACTACATGTCTAACTATACAAAGAAATTTTTTTATGGGATAACGAAGTTCTTTTATGATAATGAAACAGAGTCTAAGTTGACAAATACTTTTATACAATTGAGGGGTCATTTGTGACATCAGATATGCTTGCTTGAGTTCCAATTTTCGCTTCTTAGGTATAAATGTATAATGTTATTCCTTCTAGTAACTTGAGCGTCAAAATGATCCCTCTGACATAATTCTTATGTCTTTTGTCTTACATATTATGCTCTCTAGTCGATTGTACCGGATCTCTTGCTTAGTAACTATTAATTTGGCAAAAATATTTTAATTTATGATGTTGTCTGTAAAAATACTTACGTGATCAATTTTTACCAGGTTTTATAATCCACTTAAACGTAATGACTAGAATGTAATAATATGTTCAGGATTACACAAATCAAAATCTTGACTTCAATTAAAATCTTAATAGCAATCCATTACAAAGGTTTTTTTTTTTTTTTTTTTTAAAGTGTTTGTTAACATTAGTTTTGCAATACACCCGCGTGGTACATGACAATACCACTCAGTTGGGCAATCATGGGATCGAATGGCAACGTTGGCAATTGTGGTGGCATGCGTCTCCCTTGCAAATGGCAAGAGAAAAATTGGTTGGTTGCTGTAAGTTTATTGTTAGAATGTCTCAAGGGGTAAGTTTATTGTTAGAATGTCTCAAGGGGTTCGATTGTAACACATATTTGAGATGATTGTATTAAAAATGAATTAAAAAAACGTTTTTTTGTACTACAATCAAAAGAAATGAAAATATAAAGGGATTTTTTTTTTTACCAATGCCTACATGCTTTTGGCAAAATTACAAGTGAGTCATGACTTTTAAAAAATTTGCATTTATACCTTCAAGGTTTGTTTAAATTGGAGGTGTACCTAGAAACCCTAAACTCTTTTTAAAATTATGAAAAACCCTTATTTATACAAAAAATGTTATTTTCTACGAATATTTCTCCATTAAATATATTTATTTAATGTGAGGAGTATTTTTTAAAACAAACTTTTTTTATATTTTAAAGGCATTTCTTGTATTTTTTTCATTTCATTGTCTATAAGTGTATTTTTGTCATTTCTAAAAAAATTTACGATTTGTAGATACTCTTTCAATTTTAAGAAAACTTTTCATTATAAATGCAAATTTTACAAACATGACAACACACTTGCGAATTTGTATAAATCTTGTAGGTACCATGAAAAACCCTCAAATAAAAATCCCAAAAGGTGGGAAGGCAAACGCAAATAACCCTGAAATGGAACATATGCAAAAAAGAATATTGTAAAGTCCATTAACTATTTTAAAACACAAAAGGGCGCGAAGAGAAAACTACAAGTATTTTTTTCATCATTATTTCAAAGTTTCACTGCACAAAAAACCCCAAAGCCAATCACAAACGACATGTTTTTGGGGAAGGTACAGTGGTCCAACTTTTATGAAAATAACTTAATATCGGTGCCAAGCTTGTTTGGATAATGTACCACCTAAAAGTGGATGGCCCCACCATTTTCTGGCGGTGAATTCGATGCCACAACTGAATTGATGTAAGTAAACTATCACCAATCCTATCCTAATTCCTACCTTGTCAAAAATCAAGCCCTGTCTACTCTAGAAACATCGTCCATGTCTCTATAGCTGTAGATGAGACTTTCGAGGGGTAATTGGTAGGGTAGGCAAGTTAATAGCAGTCCATTCCTCCTAATTAATCTCAATTAAATACTACTTATCACGTCAAAAGATATGAGGCTCTCTATTAACCACCATGTCGGGTTTGTTCTTGTCATTATCATGCAGTCTTAGTATCAATTAAATTGTTTTAGATGGACGAATGCCTCCGAGATTTTGGCATTTTCTTGCAAGCCATTCCAAACGGATTGGTTTAACGGGTAAACGAGGATTTTCATGTCTGCTGTTGTTAGAGCTGTATTTGAAGTTAATCAAACCTATTACAAATCTACTTGCAGCAAGAATATCGCAAACTAGTCATCCCAACTCCCAAAAATCTCTTTTGAAGATTGAAGACCACTGCAACTTAAGTGCGTGGATTGTCACTTATAAAAATCTATAATAATTATAATTAGAGTAAATCATTTAAATAAAGAGATTAAAGGCAATTCTAGAATGGAGCTTCAAATGAAGGGTGGTTGTTTATTCTATGTTACCTTCATTAGCTTTATTTTTGAGTAGCCATCTTTTTAGACTGACTAGTTCAAAAATTTTTTTTTTTTTTTTGAATTTTTTTATAAACATGTTAGTCTAGTTATATTTTATCTATAAATCAAGTTTTACTATTTTTGAATATGTTTACATATTTATTTTGGATTTTTAAAAATAAGGGTATTTAAGTCATTTAAATTATTTAAGATGATTTAAATATTCTAGTTTTTAAAAAATTCAAAATAAATATATACACATATTCAAAAATAGTAAAATTTGATTTATAAATTCAATACAACTAGGTTAATATGTTTATAAAAAAATCCAAAAAAACAAAAAATATGTTTTTGGACTAATCTGAAATTACGGAATTTCGACCGATTTGAAAAAATCATTTGGCATTATTTTTTTTTTAAAAAAATTACGAGGTGCTTTACTATTTAAGATAAACTTTAGCATAACCTAGTTTCGTAGAGCGAAATATGATTGCTGGACATCGCCTACGGCTGCCTCTAAATTGCTGATTTGCTGATTTACAGATGTTCTGGTGTAAAAATAATTTTTTTTACAAATATATGAGTCCTCCTTAGATCTTGACTCCTGCAAAATTTAATAATTTCTTGAATTTTAATAGTTTTTTAATTTTGAATTATCGACAAAAAAATGAATACGTCAGCAGTTTCAGAAATAAAAAATCTAAAAATAATGTAGAATCTCATGGAAGCAAGATTTAGGTGTAGCTCAAATATTTATAGAAGAATTGCCCAATTCGCCAATTTGCGAGAGTGACGTTATGGGGTACAGACCCAAGATTTAAAAAAAAAAAAAAAAAAAACGAAAGCAGCTAAGAGGTGGCAATGATGTTAAGAATAAGAGGAAACCCATGTATAGAGTAACCAAAGATCAAATAAATATTTTTTAATATAATTCAAAAATTAGCTTTAACATCTTATTAATATGAGCTTATATCGCTCCCAACTAAAACAAAACTCATCCTCGGTAACATTTTTTAGAATAAACTTGGGGCATTTGCAAATATGTGTACCTAGTTGGATCAATATTGCAACTATGTCCACTGGTTAGACCCAAAGGACCCCTGTGAAAATATGTAGGCAATATAAATTTTTTGAGAAAGTAATATAGTTGCAATACTAGTCAAATATTCGCAAATCACTGAAAATTTTAATAGAGTATGGTTTTGTTGGGCTCAAGTGATGGTGGCTTCTGGTTTGATTTTAATGGAAAGGGAGAAAAGACCCCGGAATAATCCCTGGGTTTGCAACCGTGTATTTTTTTTTTTTAATGAAAAAGTAAACAAAAGCTGGGAAGCTACAAAACTTGTTAATTCACGGAATTATCTTCTTTTTTAATTATTTTTTTCGGCTTCTTGGCATAATTATTCTACTTTTCCATCATTATCTTCTTTTTTAATCATTTTTTTGCATCTTCTTCGGATAACTATTTTACTTTTCCATCATTTATTTACAACTATATGTCATCTATTTTATATGGATAACTATTAGAATCTATTTTTTTATGGATAACTACCCAGAATTTATTTTAACTTTGTTAGCTATACACTTCATCATCATTTCTATTATATTATATTACTTTTTCTATTTCAAAAATTTTAAACCAAAATTTTTGTTCAAAAATTCTATTGAATGCCCAACATACCCTGGATTAATAAATTTATTTGATGATTAAGAAGGAGATAAAGAAATGCCTCTTATATAAATATAGGTGTATTTGAAAAGTAATAAAAATTTTATCTGAAAATTTTTATACGTAAAAACTTTTTTTTTGAAACAAGAGAAATCGATGTGACATAATGAAAATAATGATAAGAATAAGGAGAATAAAATTAAAATATATAGGTTAATTATATGGGTAATTTGTTCAGAAATAATTAAAAAATAGAATAAAGAAATAATTAAAAAATAGAATAATTGTATAGAAGTATATGAAAAGTAATTTAAAAATAAAATAATTATAGAAAATAAAAAATTTTGCATTGAAAATTTCCGGTGGGAAAACTTTTATGCTCAGCCAAACACGGCGTAGAGTGAAAACAAATTTTGCACTTGAATCTGCACGGTACCTATGAATCCGTTGCAAATCCGCTCCGCTGCGAGCAACAGCAGCAGTCACCCTACCGAGCCGCAATGCGACGAGCAGATAAGATGAGCTGTCACATGCGTTGTCAGTCAGTGGGTAAAAAGAAAGACGAGATGGACGGCTGAGATGGAAAAAGGCTATGGTACGCAACGCCATCGGCATGACTGAGAAGAGGCGGGGGTGGTGTGGTCCACCCCATGATCAAGATCGCGATCAGTCTACGAAGTCCTCCTGCTTCTCTCGTGACCAACGGCTAGTAATTGTCTTGGAATAAAACCCCTTTTTTATGAAAACAAAAAATGAAAAAACGGAAAACAGATCTGACAGCTTTTCTCTCCTTTTTTCTCAAATAGAGGCAGAGTTAGAGAGGGAGAGAGAAACAGCAGCGCACACCAAAGGCAACCGCTCGCCGATAAATGGCGGACGTCAAAGCCAGATTCAGCTAGAATTTAGTAACACCTTCGAGTCCGCTCTCTAACTTCTACGAGGAGAGAGAGAGAGAGAGAGACTGCGCTGCTAGAGACAGAGAGGTCTGAAATGGTGCGGTCCAGCTCCAGCTCTTGCTTCAAGATCATAGCCTGCGGCGGCGATTCTGCTGGCGAGAACAACGATCTCGAAAGGACTGAGGTATTATATGTTTATTTTTTGAATTTTTGTTTTTTTTACGTCCAAATCTTTCATCTTCTTCCGGCATTTATTCAATTCCCAGGGTTTTGGACTGAGGTGTCCTGCTTCAATTTTGCTATAAAGCTGTGTTTTTTTTTAAAAAAAAATTTTTTTTTGGAAGATGCTCATCAAGTAGCTCTGCTCAGTGATTCGTACGGTGAATGTGGAACTGGCCGCTCGTTGAATCCGAGAATTGCGGCCGCTATCCACGGTAATGTTTGGATGACATCCTTCGGCCCGGGATCAGTCCAATTCAATCATCCAAGGCACAGTGCAGAATCAAGCAATTTTAGTCTTTTGGTGGGGCGCTTCAGAATTGGAAGTTGGTCGTTCATACTCACTGTTGCATTAGTTTTTTGGACTAAGTTACGGGGTTGGATATATTTTTCTGAAAGTTTTGGATCAATGGTGTTGATGAATGGGATGAACGGTTTGGATGCGCTTGAGACGTCTTGGGTCCCACAACAGTGCAGTAGCGCCCTGATTTGATGGGGGCATGAACACTCCCATATGGCGGCGCTCTGCAACTGGATCAGATCTACCCCAGTTGACATGGTGATTTGTAACGTTTGATCCCTTACTGCTCTCCATCCCTGCTTTTGTGGGCTTTCGCATTTCCGATCGGCTGCTTGCTTTGAGCTCTCTCTGCGCATTCATGTTCAGTTCTGTTGTGTAAGTCTGTGACCGACGGAAGATATTGTGAAAGATCTGAGCTTTTTGATTTGGGGTGCCTAAGGTCTGTCATGGGATATCATGGCAGCCCAGGCTTTATGCGTGTTGCACCTACGCTGGATGTCTTACATTATTTTGGTCGAATCTGAATTTTTTGCAAATCCGATTTCAGAGAATGAAAATCACTTATTTTTTATTTAAAATTTTACTTTTCCATTTTTTATCTCTATTTGTTGCAACTTTGAGTGCATGAACATTGCTTATCCAAAATAATCCCATTGACTTTTTGATGGATAATCTTTATAACTCTCGCTTCCCATTTTTAGGATAACCTCCACACCATCAGTGGATCAGTCTGGTAAGTTGGTTGCAAAAAAAAAAAAAAAAAATTGTCAAATTTTACAATGAAAGATTTCGGTACAGCCCACACATCTATTGCAAAACGAAAAAAAAATAAAAATTGGTCACCCATAAATGACCATTGTAGGGGTGACCGTATGAGAAATGGCCCCTTTTTAAAAAAAATCTTTTTAGTTGAATATCCACTGAATGTGTAAAACCCATGCTTTGATGGTTTTGGTGTGGGACTTTCACATGTCTTGTGCTTGAAAGTGTGTAGTGGCCTACAGATCCGAATTTACTTTTTTATGGTCAAGATGGAGAGAAAATGATTGTCCGAAGCATTGAAGGAGGAAGAGACGATTGGTCCTGGCAACTTCTTCTTGATGCCCGCATAGTTCATAGTGACATGATTGCTGGCCAAATTAGATGTCGAAACCGAATTGAAAGTAATCATTTCCCTTCTTCTCTAAAAATTACTCATGCCACAGCAAGAAGCCTGGGATTTGCTTTCAGTTTCACTCCATTGCCTTCCCTGAATCCTGACACCTTTATGAGTCCCAGTTATTTTGTGCTATGGATCTATGCACATTTTGAAAGCAATTTTCTGGAATCATGTGGGTGCTTCAAAATTATGCAACTTGGTTCTTTGTGTACATTTTTCTTGACAGTTTTATTTGATATTGTTGCAGAACAAATCATCGACAGATAAGCGCAGGTGGAGTTTTAGGAAAAGATCTCCCAGGCATCGGGTACTGAGCAACACAGTTATATCAGAAACCACATCTGCCAGCAATAAAGAGAACTCAACCATTGTCAATAATGAGTTGCATACACAGACCATTCCTACAGACACTGGAAAAATCTCTGAATGGAAGCAAACAGAAGAGGTCTCACAGCCATCTACAGATTCTGCACCTGTAGAAGTGAGCTTAAAAGCAGCTGATGCTGAACTTGCTGCTGAAAATGCCAATGAAAATGCCAGTGAGATTGATTCTAGCCTTCAGGAAACTACTGTCATTTTGGTCCAGACTGCTATCAGGGGATATTTGGTATTTCCTGCAACCAGCGGTTTTTGAAATTTTGGAAAGTTTCTCAGGTGAGATGTATTGAATTTTTTCCCTCATGATGTCACTAGGCTCAAAGATCCCTTTGCAAGCTTAAGAATGTCATCAAGGTGCAAGCTACAGTACGTGGACATTTGGTCAGAAGACAAGCTGTGGGAACCCTTCGTTGTGTTCAAGCCATTGTTAAAATGCAGGCCCTAGTGCGTGCTCGGCGTGTTCGCATGTTGTCTGAAGGATCAAATGTTCCTGACAAGCAGGATGTGAAATTGAAGACAGAAGATCAGAGAGGAAATCCATTGGTAGTGATAACCTGTTACATTTATGTTGAATACCTAAGGTTTAGACTTCTGGGGGATTCCCATATGATTGATTGGGTTTTTTCAGTAAATCCAATGCATGAAATTTCAACTTTTTTCTTTAGTGCAATTTTAATGCTCGCTTCTTAGTTAAGCATGTTGCTCCCTAGCTTTAGCAGAGCAATCAGCAGCTTCACTGATTTATGGTTTCTGAGGGTGTTACCGGTTGATTCTTTGCCTTTGGACTTAGGTATGTCAATCATCGTAAAAAGGATTCTTGTCTTGGAAAGAAAGTTGTGTTTTTCTCTCTTTTTGATAGACAAAATTGTCTTCCAAATATATTTTTGCTGAGGGTGTATTTGGGAAGTGATAAAACTTTTGGGGAAAAGTTTGGTGTAAAAATTTTTCAAAGGGAGAAAATGATATGATATATGATAGGAGTAATGATGATGAGTAAAAAGAATAAAGTTAAAATAGATAGGTTAGATGTATGAGTAGTTGTGTAGAAATGATTGAAAAGTAGGGTAGTTATATTAGAAGAAATAAAGAAATAATTAAAAAATAAGGTAGTTGTGGAGATCGAAAAGTTTTAGTTTTAAAAGTTTTATCAATTAACAAACACCCCCTAAGTTGAAATATACAGTAATTCTTCATCTAGGACAAAAGGAGTTTGTATTTTCTCTTTTCTAAGTTGGAAACTACAGGAATCAAGAGACTGTCCTACAAAATAATTAATGTAGGAGGTACAAGAATGACTTATCCCACTGTTCTTTCTTTTCTTTCAATTATTTCATGCAATTTGGTTCACTTTTTGAATTTCGGGAGCCAATGCTCTGCTGCCTTGAGTCACATTTCCTTTTCATAATGAGAAATAGAACTTAGAAGCATATAATTGTAAGGAATATATGCTTCAGATTGGGTGTGAAGCTGCTGCCATTTTCTGAATTCCATCCTCAAAATGAAAATACATGATGTATGACAGAAATAACTTGAGTTATCAAAACATCTTGTCATCCCATCCCATCCCCTCTCTCCCTCCACACACCTCCCCTCCCCACCCACCCACAACACACCACCACACCCCACCCCCCCACCCCACCGGCATCTTTACTTTTTGCTTCTTCATATTTTACGTTTTTAGTTAGCTCATGTTTAGATACATGCCTATCATATACTCAATTGTTTATATGTAAGTGATCTATGCACTATCTAAAAAATTACTATTGTTCTATCCAATTGTTTTTGCCCCCTCAGGAGAAGGAAAATTCTGTCACTTTAGAAAGCCAAACATCTTATTCGACTAAGAAGATTCTTGCCAATGGATTTGCTCGTCAGGTTGGTCTTTTTTATTGTTCTTTGCCCTGAGATAATCTGGAACAATCCTTAAATCATCTGCTTTCCTTGTAATATGTTTTTTCTGTTTTTTTGTTTGTGATAGCTAGCTTTTTTCTTATTGGTAACTGATATGTCATCTGTCCTGTAAGCTTTTGGAAAGGACACCAAAGACGACGCCAATACATATCAAGTGTGATCCTCTGAGACCTGATTCAGCATGGAATTGGTTAGAGAGGTGGATGTCTGTATCTTCTTCTGAGGTACTACAGCCAGAGAAACCGCTGTCAAATGCAGATAGTCGGGAGAAAGGTGAAAATGACAAGCTAGATGCTTCTGGTGTGAGAACTGATATTCAGGGTGAAATTACCTCTGAATCAGTTGATGTGAAGTCTGATAACAAAGAAGTTGAAATGTCATCAGAAGGTGAGGAGAACCTGATCACTTACAGCCCTGATGACTTTGAATTTCACCCCCACAAGAACTTGTTAACATCAGATGAACACACTAGTTCTACAATAGAAGCAGATCTGAGGCAACCACAGGGTGAGGATGAAGTATCAGGCACAGATCAAGATTACTCTGTAGAGAGCGTGAAAGTTCTCGAAGGAGGCTCGGAGTCTTCTTCCAATCAAGCAGTAATTGAATCAGATATAGGTCTGTCAACATCTGAGTCTATATTTGACAAACCTCAGGATATTAATGAGAATCCTAAACGCGCTTTGAAGAGAGTGGCTCCTGATAAGCTAGAGACTGAGGGCAAGAAGTTTGCTTTTGTGAGTAGAAAGTCAACTAGTCCTACTTTTGCAGCTGTGCAATCAAAGTTTGAAGAATTGAGCTCAACTCCCACTCCTGGTAGGTCAATTGGTTCCTCTTACAATGATGCTGTGGTAGAATCAAAATCAGAGTCTCAATCATCTCAGGTGGATTCTGTTAAGAAGAAAACAGACACTAGTATGGCAGAAGATTTGATACTACATGATCCTAGAATTCAAATTGGGGGTTCAGAGTGTGGCACAGAACTTTCTATATCTTCCACACTTGATTCACCAGATAGGTTTGAGTCTGAAGTTGTTAATGAAGCTGGAACTCCTGATAAAAGGAATTCTGACTTAAATGACACTGATGATCCTGGAAAAGTGGATACTGAAGACAGAAACATTTCTTACCTGCTGCCCAACACATCCAACTCAGGCATCACACAACCAACAACACTGGAGGAGGCTAATGAAGGCACTGGTGATCAAGCAGTTCAGGAATCTAAGGTAGAGCAACAGTCCGAAGAACAGGCTGCATTCAACGTGTACACCCAGTTAGAATTGGCAGAAGAGAAACATTTGGACAATTTATCACCAGAAGGTTCACCACGAAGCCATTTAACTGTTCCAGAATCCCATGGAACTCCATCCAGTCAGGTCTCAGTGAGCGATAGAAAGAATAAATCCGACAATAGTGCATCTTCGCAAAAGAAAATGTCTCAATCGGCAGGCAAAAGGTCACTGTTGAATCAGAACACTGAGTCAACTGCCAGAAGTAGCGTGGAGCAACTGCCAAAGGACTCCAAAAATGGGAAGAGGCGTAGCTCATTTGATCATGAGCCAAGGGTCAGTAGCAGCAACTCCTTACCTAATTACATGCAAGCCACTGAATCTGCAAAAGCAAAGGCCCATTCAAACAGTTCTCCTAAATTGAGCCCAGATGTACAAGACAAGGACACTTACATGAAGAAGAGACATTCTTTGCCAGCCACAAATGGGAAGGAGGGTTCACCCCGGATGCAGCGGTCAATGTCACAGGCTCAACAGAATGTGAAGAGGAATGGCACACATTCTCCGCATAATGCTACAGGTAACTTAAGATTCTAATTGTCTGCATTGTTGTTCTAATCTAATTGCATTATCTAGGTTATGCATCAGGTGAGTCCAACTGTATAGGTTTTCTGCCTGAAAGTGTCTGTTTGACAATACAGACGTACAGCCAATGGTCATGCACCAAATGAAAAATGAAAGAATGATGTGATGTAATAGATGTAATGATTAAGCGTAAAGGGAAGGAAGAAATTTAAAATATACAAGGTAGTTATATGGAAAGATGTGAAGAAATGATTGGAAAGTAGGATAGTTATGTAAAGAACAGTGTAGAAAGTGGGGGATGAGTGGAATTTGGGGAATAAGTGATAGAGCGATGTGATAAGCAGGGGTAGTGATTAGTTGTAAAGGAAATAAATTCAAAATGGTTAGGGTAGTTGTATGAAAAGATGTGAAAAAGTAATTGGAAAGTAAAAATAGTTATATAGAGAAGGATGTAGAAAGTGACGCGGGGGGGAAGAAGGGGGGAAAGGGAGGGGGGAAGGTTTCGGTAAATGTTTTTTTGGCCTTTCTTTACCATTATCTGCATCTCCTTTCTGATATGTTGTGGTTGCCTGTATTTCTGTAGAAGACTAATATAGCAATGCAAACCACTCAGTTCTGCTTTTTTACCAAATGCTTTGCTGTTAATTTAATGCTTAGATAAGTTTCACACTGAATGTCTGGGTACATTCAACATTTGGGAAAAGCAAAAGAAAATTAACCCCTACTTTTCTACACTCTTTCTATGTAATATGACATCTTAACTACCCAGTCTACTTGCCAACCATTTCTTCATGTCTTTCCAGGCAACTACCATATCTAGTTCAATTTTATTTCCTTTTCTCCTAATCATTACCCCCATCATATTGCTCTCTTACCTTTTCAAAAATTTCCCCCCAAATGCCACATGCAAAAAATCTTGAGTTTCTTTATCCTACTAGCACTCTAGGGGAAAAGATGGTCTCCTATACTTATTAGGTGATTGTGGTCTCAAACTGTTAGAATTTGAACGGATGATGTCACTATATTGATTTTATATGGTAGTATGGAATCTTGCTCACGATTCCATGACCATTCTCCACTCAGATTGTATGCCCTTATTCACTATCTAGTATCAAGGTCATCTATAGTACAATTCCTCAATATGTTGGCAGTAGCTGATGGTTCCTTGTTGAATTATTATAATCTTGGTTAGCAGTTCTTTTCTTTGTTTCTGGCCTTACCTATGCATGCAATTTCTGAATTTGAAAGAGGTAGGTCATGAAGTGCATACCAACCGGCTTGAGGCCTCTCTGATTTAGATATGTACTGTGTGCCTGACAAGTAAAAATGGGTTTCATCACTTGCAAAACACATTATGATTTATGGAAAGCAACCATTCTCAGTTCCAAAAAAAGGGTTCTATGGTTTGGTCAAAGTAGATGTCTTCCAGAGTAGTTCGTGTGTTTCCATTGTTTTACACTGGTGTTCAAAGTGATATATCATGCATCCTTTAGGCATATATGAACTCGGAGTGATGCATACGCATCATTTCTGAAAATGAAAAATGAGCATCTGGTATATATGATCTTCTGTGCATGCAGCTACATCATCTGGTTTAGAATCTTGTAGACAGTGTTAAAACATATTTGACAGGCTGAACGAGCATAGACATCCGGGAACATTGAGCCCATCTAAATGCTATGCAATGCCTCATGATTCCTTGCCATTAAGCTGCATATAATATAGTCTGTAAGAGTTATGGAGCATTTCTTATGATCAATTGCCACATTTGCTTGTGGTAACCTCGACTCTGAGTGGCTTAGAAAGTTGGCAAAGCATCTGTCTACCTTCATTCCCTCTAGCAAAGAAGCAAACCCCTCCTGGGCCCAAGAAGTCTAAACACAAACACCTAGGCAGAGCTGACTGGTTCTGTCTACTGCCCTCAAGAAACGAAAAAAGAAAGAAAAATGAGATGATTGCCTAAGGTTCATCCTCTGTTGGCCTGGGAAACCAGTGGCCTGAGATAACCATCGGCTAGCCAGATAGTGCTGATCTGGAAGGAGAAATCTGCATTAAATTTAGGTTCAGATTCATAAGGTCCCCTTGCTTTTCAAAATTTCCCCTTTCACTCGATTGTCTATTTGATGCTGTTTTGATTGCATGCATGGAGGTGGGAACTGCACCCAATTCACTTTGTCATGGAATTGGGGAAGCACTTCTCAATGAATTTTCATTTAAGGATCACTGCATATGACACAAACTCCTAGATGGTTCTTCTTTAGCATTTCAGTGCTCATTTCTTGGGACTCTAGTGCATTTATTCATTTATTTTGACTATTGTTTCAATGGTTTGTATCAAATATCAATAGATTCTTACTCAAATTTGTACTTTTTTCAGAGAGGAAATGGCAGAGGTGATGGGTGTTTTAATCTGTTAACATTTGGAGCTCACTTTGACAATGTGGAGGATGATTCAGTCAGGCTTCAATGATAGATAGCTTATTTGAAATTTGTGGGATTGTTTCCCTATCTTGTCAGTGTTTGCAAAGGGGCAGATGGTGAGAATATGAGAATGGTAATTTCATGTACATGACCAGTGTCTGGGAGTTTGTCCAGCGGCTTCTTATTACTGTTTTTGTGTATTCATTTGTGTGCACAATATTTGTTTCTGGTTGGTTTGATCGGTTGTATGGTTTGGACTGTTATTATAGATGACTCAGAATCTGAGAAGGTTGTTTTTAATGTAATAAAATATGAATCGAGCCTCAATCTCCTGAGCTGAAATGCCAAGGTAGTTGGAGGAATAACATAAAAATCATCCAGCTAAACGAGGATCAGTGGAGAATATGTAGAAAACCTGTAGTACTTGCATTCTGCCAAACCTTGGTTTCCATCCCTGTTACTCAAATATAGGGCACAAAATAAGGAAGTGTCTTCATCCTAAATTAGGTTAGTTTGCTCTCTAAACAAGCATTTACGAGTGAGCTTTCACCTGATGAACTGCACGGCAGATAAAGCATGACTAAACACCCTTAATCTCAAAATGAGTTGCATTTTTGGGTCCTTTTTTCCGTGATTAATTTGTTGATTTGGTGACGGATGGGTCTCTACTGAAGCATAGACGTGTCCATCAAAACTCTTCCATTTTCTTCCTGTTCTCCCTCCCTCTCTCTCTCTCTCTCTCTCTCTCTCGATGAAGTTCCTGTTCTTTCTTTTTGTCTCCGCTAAAATTGGGTAATTTTATGGAAGAATCCGTGTTGTCCCATCCCAACTTTGCTATACACGAAATGGGTACGAGCCATATATTCGAGGTCGATGAATCGGATATCTCTGTAAATTGTCCTTTTATCCACCCTTCAAACCAACCATTAGAATTTCCACAATACCACCAAGATTTGACAGAAAACCGCCAGCGGCTAAAATACCACTTCGAAAACAACCCTGACCTCTAATTATAATTGCAAGCCACGGAACTGCCACAACTCACAAGAACTGAAATTACTGATTCTAAATAAAGCTTGATTTGCTTTCTCCCATCGGGCTTCTGCTCCGTTACTGATTTGGAACGGATCAAGGCTCTTGGAATTTGATTGTCATTACAGACATGTCATGGCTTTCCACAAACCACCAGAATCACAGGTTTATCCACTTCAATATTCGTCAATTACCACTTAACTGGCTCTCCTCTTACATTTCTTTTATTAATGCGAGAATTGAATTCTTAGCTAAAATATTTTAAATCATAATTTAATGATTTGTATCCCCATGAATTAATCCTTTCAGATCGTTATAAGAAAAAATTCCTTCTCTAAGGAACCGGTAATGATATGAAGCAACGGGGTTGCATGGACGGTTCGGTTTAAACCGTTCAAGTTTTTTTTTTTTTTTTCCTTTTCTTTTTCCCGGAAAAAAAAAAATCCGAACCTTTATTGTTTTAGTATATACTATGATGCAAAGAATCACTTTAACCGAAACCTTATATATGTTGTACAAATTGAACGTTACTTGAGATATTACAATTTGATTTGAAATAAGAAAATAGCATACGAAAGTTTTCAATATAAGTGATTTTTGAAGTTATAAATATATATGTTGATCACTATCTTAAGTAATTTCCCAAATATATATATTGTCACTATCATAAGTCATTTTCGCTAAGTAAGGCCAACTACATGGATTCTTTTACGCCATTCTCAATAATCAGCCGTAAGTTTTCAATAATTTTAATGTTTTAATATATTCCTCTCATTAGATTATTGCCTTTCCATTTAAATAAATTCAACTCTCGTGGTGTTATCTCAAGCCTCCTTTTAATATGACTAAAACACCTTAATCTATTTTCCATCATTTTATCACCATTAGCTTCACTTTTAGGTTGTTTTGAATTGCTTCATTTTTTGTTTTGTCTTTTCTTATATCACTTATTCACAATCATTTCCAATAAACTCATTTTATGTATATGTTAGTCTTTAACTGTTCAAAATTTTGTTCCATAAAGCATAACTGCTTTTATTACCGTCTTATAAATTTTTTTTGATTTGATTGAAACTTAATGGTTATATAAAACTCCCTGTGTACTTCGTTTTGTCTTTCATCATTATTAGATTTTATTTATGTATTAATTTATTAATTCTCTTAAATTATTGATTTTAAATATTGAAAGTGATTTGTTTTTGGTACTGTTGAATCTGAAATCTTAACTTTTATAAGAAGAAATACCTTGATACATGATATTTGCATATACAGTTCACTTTACACATCATATTTGTCAATTTGGTAAGACTTTCCTCCATTTTAATTATTTTTATATTTTTCACATTTCATTACACAAAGAGCCCCACCGTGCTCTTCCTTGAGTTCAAATATGAATAACTACGCATGCAACTCTCATATAACACCAATGGTTATGCTCAAGTTCATATTCTTTTTACTTTTAGTCATTACTTTTATTATATGACATTATTTTTTTAAAAGCATTTGCAAAATAATTTTACTACTTTTTTTTAACCTAATACCAAACATACTCTAATTTTTTGTTTGACTAGAAAACCAAGGGTATGTTTGGAAAAAATGAAGGAAATTTTTTGTGGAAAACTTTTCAAAGTGATAATAATGTGACGAAATATAGGTAATAACAAAGAGAAGAGAGAAATTTTTTGAAAAAACACTAATAGTATTGGAAATTTTGAAAAAGTAAGTAGGGAAAGAAGGAGAAAATAATTTTTTCTTCTTTTACCCATTACCAAAATGAATTCAGTTTATCCAAATAAAAAATGTCCATAAACGGTAAAGTCATCCAATATATGTATAAAATCAACTTAATATTTATAAAAATTAAAATAAAATATCAAATAAAATTTAAAATCGATCAAATTTCATAATAAGGAAGGCACAAAGGGCAACAATTTTTACTGGCGCGACTAATACCGTTGATAAGTGTGCAACTAATATTGTTGATAAGTGTCCTGTCTTAGGTACAAGAGATTAGAATTTTGAGTTTTGGCAAAGGTTATAATTTGGGTAGGATAGTCACGCATACCCATTGATCCGTTCCTAATTTGGGTAGGGTAGGTACAAATTATCACCCGCCCCCTAAAATGGGTTACGAGTAAGGTAGATACAATGGATACCCAAAATCGACCCACATGGGTACTTATATGGGCGACTAATAGGTATATAATTATACAGAAATATTCAGGTGCATCGCTGAAATGGGCCCCACATGATCATCAAATCATAATCTACTCCACCCATTGTATTTAGAATAATATATTCTATTATCATACCAATTTTCATCCCAATCAGATATGTATATGGGTCCCATATGAAATGGTACAAATTCAACGTAATAAAATAATTTGATATAAATAACAACTTTAAAGTGGTTTTTTCAACATGTAAACCATTTGCTATAAAATTTATATATAGATAAATGATTGTATAAAATTTTATTGCATTCTAATATGTGTGGAGCCCACTTTTGATCAAATGTACTGCCGGAACAGCTCCCATAATTATATATATAATATATATTATATAGTATGTATTATGTTTTGTCCGTGACGTCTTGTGTCCATATCCATTTTAACAAATTCAAATCCACACAAATCTTGTGCTTTGTAGAGTTGTGTAGATTGTGAAGTAAGAAACTAATTGGGTTGTATATATATGTCATTGACTTCCGAAAACTTTTTATAAATAAGCTTGTGAATTTTGATTGTAATATATTAATATTTTAATGATTGGATTGTGACATTTTATACATATACACATAGTTTGATCAAAATTGCAGATATACCCACATAGTTTCAAGAATTGCATATTATTCCCACATAATTTTGCAAAAATTATATATAACCTCCATGTTAACGTTTGCCATCAAATGGAAGTTATTGGAAATGTTAGTGAATTATTTGATTTAGGAAAACACCCTCACGAGTTGTTGACATTGGCCGCCAGTTAACAAACCCACCATCTTTGAGTTTGGCGCGCCAAGTCACCTACCCATCTCCTCTCAGCCTCTCACACTACTCAAAACCACCGTAAGATCTCGAACTCAAGCAGATCTCTAGCGTCGATGGTGGCTCTCCATCGTAACAAGAGCTTGACTACATCTGCATGCCCCTCGCAAGCTGCGATATGAAGCACAGTTCAGCCATCCAAGTTGATGATTTTCACGTCAATCCTTCACATCTCCTTTGAATGTCATAAATAGCAGCTGTATCGTGGCATCGAGATTCTCCAACATTGTTAGCTCCTCCCTCGAGAGGTCAGCACTGCCATTCGGGTTTAACGACGACTACTGCCTGAAGCTGAACTGCAGCAAGCGCTTCGGATCGAATGAAGGTTGTCTGCTAAGGAACCTCCCGCTTTTTCTTACAGATCCCATGGAGAATTGCCTTGAGATCCCCCGCTTCAGTTGGGCTGCAACCTCCATCACTTCCGGCCCTCATCTTCAACAAAGCCTCCACAATTTTTCTTTTTTTCTCTCAACTAGCAAGAAAAACCACTCCTTTAGAAGAAAAATCTTCCTCTACAAGGATCCTAGAAAGAAAAACAACATCAAGTTCTCCACATTCCTACCGATTCTTACAAGTTGCTAAGAAAATATTGGCCAGAGAGAAATGAAGAGAATCAGAGTTCGCTCGAAACCATCGGCAAAGAGAGGGAAAATCGACGGGATGCTTGGATCAATACAAAGCTGTAGAAAATCATGTGATGTGGAAGCGTACCTGAATCCATGTAAATAAATTCCACCTGTAGAACGTGTAGAGTGCAAAGTCTTCTCCCTCAGCACTTCTCCCTGTGATGCTTGCAGTAGATGAGAATCGCTTGTGTTTTATGCGTGTGAGAGAGGGACCCAGACTCCTCTGTATAAATAGAGTCATTCCCATCATGACTCTTAGTAGAAGTACAATACCACCTAGATAAGATTGCGTACGTATCTTGTATACGTTGGGCTACCATTAGCTTAAACCCAAAAGACTACTATTTTAATTAGGACACTTTTATGTGGGTTAATTCTAACATTCTCCCACTTGACCTAATTTAAAATAATAAGTGAAAGAAAAAAATTATACATAAAATACAATCTTTGGATTTAACATTTGAAAAAATTACCGGACGAGTGCACTTATTTGAAAAATATGCCCAGTCGTTATACACGCAATTCTATTTTAATACTTAAGTTAAGAAAATTTGTCAATATGGATCATGGCATTTATATGCAATATGTAATATACTTACTTCTATGCACCACGATATTAACAAAATTACTTATCTAAGTTCTTAATGGCAGATTTACAATGATTTTAATAATGTCCCACATTAATATCGAATGGACAAAATCTTCTGTTTCCAATCACAAATTAATTGTCAACAAAATATCATAATGAAACAAAAGAAAATAATCATCCAATATGAGATCTCAAAATGTATCAATTGTTGGAAATATGTGGAAAACAAGCTAAATCTATGTTTTGATGATTAACAAATCAATTTGAGTAAGTCTTGGCTACTAACATGTTTGTGGAAATATTTAAGGCATATACATTTGAAGAAAATGAAGTATGGAAGGCCAAGTCATTCCCCAAGTCGACTCCAAGATCGACCTCAAAGAGCCGAAACCGTCCAGAGTTGAAAATGGGAGAAGAGCAAGTGAAGTCGCAGGCCAAGTCAACTCCACTTGCGACTTGGGAAGCCAAGTCGCAGACGAAGTCGACTCAAGCATCGACTTCAGTCGGGAGATTCACTCCAGAGCTGAATTTGGGATGAAAGAATGCCGAAGTCGCAAACGAAGTCGACTCTAGTTGCGACTTGGGCAAAGTCGCGGACGAAGTCGACCTCAAGTTCGACTTGATATTATCAAAGCTCAAAGATGGAGTTTTCAGCTCATTCCCAAGATCAACTTAAGATCTCTCAAGACCAAATCAAGGATACAAGCTCTTTATCAAAATCAAGTTTATCAAGTCGAAGGCAAAGATTCAAGCATGCTCCAAGATGAAGAAATGATCAAGTCATGAAGATCAATATGAATCAAAAGCAAACAAGGTATGCAAGATTCAAGTTCTTCAAAGATTCACAAGGTTCAAGCTAATCCAAGAAGAAACAAAGTCAAGCTCTTCAAGAATCACAAGATCTACAAGTATAAGGAGTCATTCTAGAATGAAAGCAATTAAAGGAAAGAAGCCTGAGCAAAACAAAGCAATCTCCAAAGTCTTCAAGATCATCAAAGCCAACTGACAAGGTGAAGTCGCACCCGAAGTCGACTTCACCTGCGACTTGGGTCAAGTCGATACCCAAGTCGACCCGACCTGGAACTTGAAGTTGCGACGGAGAGGCGAAGTCGCACCCGAAGTCGACTCCATCTGCGACTTGGGCGAAGTCGCATCCGAAGTCGACTCCACCTGCGACTTGGGTCGCAACGGTCGGAATTTATTCGAACGTTGGCGCATTAAATGCGCGCCACCTACCTTCTAACGTTCGGATTCCCTCCAAAATTATAAAAGGCATTCATTGTGGACGAGGGAAGTAGCTGAGAATCATTAAGTGTGCTTAACTCCTATATTCAAGAGCTCTAAAGAGATCAAGTCATTCAAAGAGGAAGAACTTTGCTTCAAGTTGCAAGAGCTACATTTCTGAATCTTCAAAGCCTACATTATAAGTTCTTCTCTGCGCCAAATTGCTTCTACACATCTGTAAAGTGTAGACTTCTTTTATTATTTCTTTGTTTGTATTGAACTTGATTTAGTTTGAGGAACTAAGATCAAGTGTAAGCAAAGTAGTGTGTGATTGGAGTGGAACTCGTCACCTACTTGTGCTGTGTTTTGTTGAGGCCCCATAGAGCTGAAATCTAGAAGAGAGCAGTGACTCTAATTGTATTGAGAGAATACAATAGTGGAACCCAAATCACAAGGAGTGTGAGCTTGGAAGAGTGGAGTATGAAGGTTGCCCGAACTACTATAAAATCTTGTGTGCTGGATTTATATTTCTGCTCTCTACCTTATATTGTTTTCCATTTCGTTTCTTCATTAAGGGGATTAGATTAATCCGAGGTAAAGTTTCTGTTTAAGTTATAAATTTTTAAATACCCAATTCACCCCTCCCCTCTTGGGTTATTGCCATCAACTCGGGACCAACAATTGGTATCAAAGCAGGTCTTTGAGTTTACCAAAGAGATCTTATCGATATGGCATCCCAATCTACTTCCATTCCCGCATTTGCTGAAGGTCAATCCTTTACAAGGCCACCATTGTTTGATGGGAATAATTTTGGATATTGGATTCTTCGTATGAAGCAACTCATCATGGCTACTGACATGGATTCTTGGATTGCAATCCAAGATGGTGTAACATTGCCTATAGATGAAAAAGCTTCCAAGTGGACTGAAGAGGAAGTAAGAACTGTAAAGAGCAATGCTAAGGCTATGAACTCACTATTTTGTGCTCTTACAGCTTATGAATATGATAGAGTATCTTCTTGTCTAACCGCTAAAGAAATATGGGATACTCTAACATCTATTTATGAAGGAACCTCCCAAGTCCAAGGGACTAGGAGAAATATTCTGATAGGAGAGTTGGAAAGCTTTAGAATGCTAGAAACAAAAAATATTTCTGAAATGTTTGCTAGATTTTCTAAGATTACTAACGCTTGGAAAGGCTATCTCTGAATCCGAACAGGTCATGAAGATATTAAGAGTTCTACCGGAATCTTGGACTCCAAAGATTACGGCGATCGAAGAAGCCAAAGACCTAAATACACTAAAGCTAGAAGATCTAATTAGCTCATTAATGTCACATGAGCTAATTAAGAGAAGAAACGAAGACAATCACAAAGGGAAGAAAATCATCGCGTTAAAAGTGGCACACAACTCAGAAGAGTCCACCTCCTCGTCTCAAAATGACAATGAAGATATTGCACTTCTCACTTGCAAATTCCGAAAATTTGTGAGAAAAGAAAGGAACTTCAAGGACTTCAAAGAAAGAACACGGAGAGAGAAGAAGAAGGAGCCAACGAAGTGCTACAAATGCGGCGGGATAGGACACATACAAGCTCAATGTCCTATGCCGGAAGAGTATCAAGAGAGGAAGGACATGAAGGCAGAAAATACTAAAGGCCAAAGGGAAGAGGCATGTACGTCAATGAAGAGACTTCATCAACAAGCAGCTCTTCAACCGACGATAACGATACAGCAAACTGCGCAAGAATATGCTGCATGGCACGGATCGAACAAGAAGAGGACGTGTTATGTTTGAACATAACTGAAGTTTTGGAAGAACAAACCATCTCAACAAAATGCACAAGCAATGATGAGGTAACTTCCAAACCTTGCTATTCTCAATCAAGTTATTCTTCTTTTCAAGAATGCCTCAAATGTGCTGAATTAGAAGAACTACAAATTGCTTATGATTCATTATATGAAGAAATTAAGAAGCTAGGAAACAAGTTGTCATTGAAGAGACAACAATGTAACTTCGTTATTATTGAAAATGAAAAACTAGCTGAAAAATCAACAACACTGAAAGAAGAAAATGAATCATTGATAAAAGAGATAGAGAAATTGAAAAAGGAGAACGAATCATTAAATGAATCATTAGCAAAGTTCTCTAATCCTGGAGAAAATGTAAAGATGTTTTTGAACATGACTGCTCAAACAAATAAAAGAGGCCTTGGATATTATACTTTTGAGCAAAAAGAAAGTGGTAAATCAAATGTACCGACACTTGGGAAATATCAAACCAAAATTGCACCTATATACAAGCCACAAAGGAAAAATGTTATGTGGACTAGAAGGCCAACAGTTGAACCATTACATACTTGGAGGCTTACTCCAAAATTACCTATGGCTTGCAATTTCTGCAATAAAATGGGTCATAAAGCCTACAAGTGTAACTTTAAGAAATTTTATGACCATGGTGCAAAATTAGTTTGGGTTCCAAGGAACACAAGATTTGGGCTTTCTAAGTTAGAGCAACAAAGGTTGAACAATATTACTAACCCAAATGGACCCATAAAATGGGTACCAAAGAGATGAGATTTACCTTTTTATTTTTCAGATTTGTTTCAAGGCAAAGGCAAACAATGTATGGTTCATGGACAGCGGTTGTTCAAGGCATATGACCGGAGAAAGAAGTCTATTTCACAAACTTAAGCCTTGCAACGATGGAACGGTTGCCTTTGGTAATAACGAGAAAGGTAAAATTAAAGGTAAAGGAAACATTTACAGTATTTCAAATGCATGCATGGAAGACGTTTTGTTTGTTGAAGGACTCAAGCACAATCTAATGAGCATTAGTCAATTATGTGACAAAGGATATAAGGTTGTGTTTGAATCATCTATATGTAATGTATTTGATGGAGAACATATCATGTTTAGTGGAAAAAGACATGGAAATGTATATTTGGTTTCACTTGATGAACTAGATGGTCAATGTCTAATGACCATTGATAATGATCCATAGGTTTGGCATAAAAGGCTTGGACATATAAACATGGGAAATATAAAGACCCTATGGAAGAAGAGTTTGGTAGAAGGCTTGCCAAAGTTGAAATATGACAAAGACAAAATTTGCAAGGCATGTCAATTATCTAAACAACCTAAGATGCCTTTCTCTACCAAAAGGGAAATATCCACCACTAGGCCACTTGAATTGCTACACATGGATCTATATGGGTCATCCGATATTTTAACCATTGGTGGAAAGAAATATGTATTTGTTATTGTTGATGATTTTTCAAGATTTACATGGATAATTCTCTTAGCTAGCAAAGATGAAGTTTTCTCTATGTTTTCAACTTTTGTAAATTTGGTGCAAAATGAAAAACAAAGTACTATTACGACTATAAGAAGTGATCATGGTGGTGAATTTGAAAACAAACGATTCATAGAATTATGTAATGAAAAAGGAATTCATCACACATTTTCTTCACCAAGAACTCCACAACAAAATGGAGTAGTTGAAAGGAAAAACAGAACTATACAAGAGATGGCTAGAACAATGCAAAATGAGAGCAAATTATCTAAGAAATTTTGGGGTGAAGCTGTAAGTACAGCTTGTCATGTTTTGAATCGAGTTACCATTAGAGCAATCTTGAAAAAGACCCAATATGAGCTATGGAAAGGAAGAAAACCAAATATCTCTTATTTTCATGCTTTTGGATGCACATGCTATGTTTTGAACAATGGAAAAACCAACTTGGGAAAATTAGATGCTAAAAGTGATGAGGCAATATTCCTTGGATACTCATCAAATAGCAAAGCATATAGAGTATTCAATAAACGAAATCAAGTGATAGAAGAGTCCATACATGTTGTCTTTGATGAAACTAACCCATGCTTCAAAAGAAAAGATAATTTAAGTGATGCAGATGATATAGTAAGCAATCTTGAAAAACTGCATGTGGAAAAGCAAGAAGATTTCATGGAGGAAAGGGTAAGTGAAGGTAATAATTCCTACAAACCTCCAACTGATTTAAAATTCAAACATGCCCATCCAATTGAACAAGTTATAGGGAATGTATATGAAGGTGTAAAAACTAGAAGATCAAAACAAAATGTTTGTGGACAATACGCCTTTGTATATAAAATTGAACCTTCTAATATTGATCAAGCTCTTGATGATGAAAAATGGACTATAGCAATGCAAGAAGAGCTAAATCAATTTGAAAGAAACCAAGTTTGGCACCTTGTTCCTAGACCAAATGATTGTATTGTTATTGGCACCAAGTGGGTCTTTAGGAACAAATTAGATGAAAGTGGACTTGTAGTGAGAAACAAAGCTAGACTTGTGACAAAAGGATACTCACAAGAAGAAAGAATAGATTTTAAAGAATCCTATGCCCCAGTTGCTAGATTTGAAGCAATTCGTATCTTACTAGCTTTTGCATCTCACATGAACTTTAAATTGTTTCAAATGGATGTTAAAAGTGCATTTCTGAATGGTTATATAAATGAAGAGGTGTATGTAGAGCAACCACCTGGATTTGAAGAAAAAGATCAATATAAATTTGTGTACAAGTTAACCAAAGCATTATATGGATTAAAACAAGCTCCAAGGGCTTAGTATGATAGACTAAGCAAATTTCTGATTGATCATGATTTTCAAAAAGGAAAGGTAGACACCACTTTATTTATCAAATATAAAGAAAATGATATATTGATTATTCAAATTTATGTTGATGATATTATTTTCGGTGTTACTAATGAAATTCTGTGTCAAGAATTTTCTGAGCTTATGCAGAAGGAATTTGAGATGAGCATGATGGGAGAACTAAACTTCTTCCTTGGACTGCAAATCAAGCAATTAAATGAAGGAATCTTCATCAACCAGTCCAAGTATATCAAAGAAATGCTGAAGAAGTTTGACATGGAAAATAGCAAAGGAGCAAACACCCCTATGAGCTCAACAATTAAAATCGACAAAGATGAAAAAGGAAAAATAATTGATTTGAAATTGTATAGAAGCATGATAGGTTCTTTATTGTATTTAACTGCTTCTAGGCCTGATATATTGTTTAGTGTGTGTATGTGCTCTAGATTTCAATCATGTCCAAAAGAATCACACTTGGTAGCTGTGAAAAGAATTTTCAGATACTTAGTAGACACTACCAATATAGGACTTTGGTATCCAAAGGGCTCTAATTTTGATCTAATCGGCTACTCGGATACGGATTTTGCCGGTTACAAAGTAGATAGAAAAAGCACTAGTGGAACATGTCAATTTCTTGGGAACATGTTGGTTTCATGGTTTTCAAGAAAACAAACTAGTGTTGCTCTATCTACGGCGGAAGCCGAATACATTGCCGCCGGGAGCTGTTGTGCCCAATTACTTTGGATGAAACAGCAACTTAGGGACTATGGCATGGATTTTAAAGATATACCCATTAAATGTGATAATACTAGTGCCATATGTTTAACTAAAAATCCTGTATTGCATTCTAGGACCAAACATATAGACCTTAGACATCGTTTTATTAGAGAACATGTGGAAAATCATGATATATGTCTAGTATATGTAAGAACAGAGGATCAAGTTGCAGACATATTTACAAAGCCCCTAGCAAAAGAAGCATTTTATAAGATTAGAAATGACATGGGAATGATTAAATTAACTTAGCATAAAACTAAGGGGGAGCATCTGTTTAGGGGGAGCAAACCCACCTATCTCTTTACCCTCTAACTTTTTTGATATATTGACAAAAAGGGGGAGAAGAGTAGGATTTGAGTCCCAATGACTTCAAAGGGGGAGAAGAGTAGGATAAGGTTGGGGAGAAGAGTTTGAATGTTTTCAACTTGAAAATTTGATGTTTGTTGAATGTTGAAAGCATGTTACTCTTTTTAAGTTATTGAAAGGTATACACTCAAATCAGTTTTGTCAATTATCAAAAAGGGGGAGATTGTTGGAAATATGTGGAAAACAAGCTAAATCTATGTTTTGATGATTAACAAATCAATTTGAGTAAGTCTTGGCTACTAACATGTTTGTGGAAATATTTAAGGCATATACATTTGAAGAAAATGAAGTATGGAAGGCCAAGTCATTCCCCAAGTCGACTCCAAGATCGACCTCAAAGAGCCGAAACCGTCCAGAGTTGAAAATGGGAGAAGAGCAAGTGAAGTCGCAGGCCAAGTCAACTCCACTTGCGACTTGGGAAGCCAAGTCGCAGACGAAGTCGACTCAAGCATCGACTTCAGTCGGGAGATTCACTCCAGAGCTGAATTTGGGATGAAAGAATGCCGAAGTCGCAAACGAAGTCGACTCTAGTTGCGACTTGGGCAAAGTCGCGGACGAAGTCGACCTCAAGTTCGACTTGATATTATCAAAGCTCAAAGATGGAGTTTTCAGCTCATTCCCAAGATCAACTTAAGATCTCTCAAGACCAAATCAAGGATACAAGCTCTTTATCAAAATCAAGTTTATCAAGTCGAAGGCAAAGATTCAAGCATGCTCCAAGATGAAGAAATGATCAAGTCATGAAGATCAATATGAATCAAAAGCAAACAAGGTATGCAAGATTCAAGTTCTTCAAAGATTCACAAGGTTCAAGCTAATCCAAGAAGAAACAAAGTCAAGCTCTTCAAGAATCACAAGATCTACAAGTATAAGGAGTCATTCTAGAATGAAAGCAATTAAAGGAAAGAAGCCTGAGCAAAACAAAGCAATCTCCAAAGTCTTCAAGATCATCAAAGCCAACTGACAAGTTGAAGTCGCACCCGAAGTCGACTTCACCTGCGACTTGGGTCAAGTCGATACCCAAGTCGACCCGACCTGGAACTTGAAGTTGCGACGGAGAGGCGAAGTCGCACCCGAAGTCGACTCCATCTGCGACTTGGGCGAAGTCGCATCCGAAGTCGACTCCACCTGCGACTTGGGTCGCAACGGTCGGAATTTATTCGAACGTTGGCGCATTAAATGCGCGCCACCTACCTTCTAACGTTCGGATTCCCTCCAAAATTATAAAAGGCATTCATTGTGGACGAGAGAAGTAGCTGAGAATCATTAAGTGTGCTTAACTCCTATATTCAAGAGCTCTAAAGAGATCAAGCCATTCAAAGAGGAAGAACTTTGTTTCAAGTTGCAAGAGCTACATTTCTGAATCTTCAAAGCCTACATTACAAGTTCTTCTCTGCGCCAAATTGCTTCTACACATCTGTAAAGTGTAGACTTCTTTTATTATTTCTTTGTTTGTATTGAACTTGATTTAGTTTGAGGAACTAAGATCAAGTGTAAGCAAAGTAGTGTGTGATTGGAGTGGAACTCGTCACCTACTTGTGCTGTGTTTTGTTGAGGCCCCATAGAGCTGAAATCTAGAAGAGAGCAGTGGCTCTAATTGTATTGAGAGAATACAATAGTGGAACCCAAGTCACAAGGAGTGTGAGCTTGGAAGAGTGGAGTATGAAGGTTGCCCGAACTACTATAAAATCTTGTGTGCTGGATTTATATTTCTGCTCTCTACCTTATATTGCTTTCCATTTCGTTTCTTCATTAAGGGGACTAGATTAATCCGAGGTAAAGTTTATGTTTAAGTTATAAATTTTTAAATACCCAATTCACCCCTCCCCTCTTGGGTTATTGCCATCAACTCGGGACCAACATCAATTACATCAATGATTGTCCCACATAACAAGACTCATATTTCTTATGTGTCCAGAGAAAACCTTAAGCGAGGGCCTTGGTCATGGGATCAACAATCATGTCAGCAGTACTAACAAAATTAATCGATATCAGATGATCATTAATCCTTTCTTGCACTAACATAAACTTAGCATCAATGTGCTTGTTGGCACCAGAAATTCTTCTTTAATTGGAGAAGTTAATTGCTGATGAATTGTCACAATTGATTTTCAGAGGCCTAGAGATAGAATCCATAATTTTAAGCTCTGAGATAAATTTTCTCAACCACAATGCATGTGAGGATGTCTCATGACAGCCAACAAATTCAGCTTCCACGGTAGAGTCAACTACACGATTTTGTCTCTCACTCTTCCATGAAACTGCTCCACTAACTAGTAAGAAAACATAGCCTGATGTTGATCTTCTGCTGTCTGTGCAACCAGCATAATCTGAATCTGTGTAACCGATTATTTCTAATTGATCAGTTTTTGCATACGTGAGCTTATAATATTTAGTTCCTTGGAGATATCGCATCTTTTTCTTTACTGTTTTCCAATGTTCCATTCCTAAATTGCTTTGATATCTTCTAAGTAATCCCATTGTATAATTAATGTCAGGACGTGTACAAACTTGGGCATAACATTATGCTCCCAAGAGCAGAAGCATATGGGATGGACCTCATTTCCTGTTTCTCAATCTCGTTCTATGGACACTAATATAAACTATATTTTTTACCTTTAAAAATTGGCACTTTGCATGATGAGCAGTTGGACATTTCGAATTTTTCTCAAATCTTATTGATATAAGCCCTTTGTGATAACCCTAAAAGTCTCTTAGGCCTATTTCGATGGACTTCAATTCCTATGACACATGATGCCTCACTCATATCTTTTATATCAAAATGTTTAGAAAGGAAACTTTTAGTGTTATGTAAAAGACCTAAATCATTAGTAGCAAGCAAATTATCATCTACATATAGAATCAAAAATATAAACTTGCTCGCACTCAATTTCAGATATATACATTGGTCACCAATGTTTCTGTAAATCCAAATAAAGTGATAACTTTGTTGAACTTTAAATACCACTGTCGAAAAGCTTGTTTAAGTCCATATATAGATTTCTTTAATTTTCATACTAATGTGTCCTTTTCTTTCATTTCAAATCCTTCAGGCTGCATCATGTATACCTCTTCTTCTAGATCTTCATTCAAGAATGTTGTATTTCCATCCATTTGGTGTAACTCTAAGTCAAAGTAAGCTACTAATGTCATCATGATTCTGAATGAGTCTTTTCTAGAGACTGGTGAAAAGGTCTCTTTATAATCAATGTCTTCTATTTGAGTGAATCTTTTGGCAACAAGTCTGGCCTTATACCTTTCTACATTACCATTAGGGTCCCGTTTGGTTTTGAATATCCATTTACAACTAACAGGTTTGCCCCCTTCAGGCAACGTAACAAGATCTCAAACTTTATTTTTATGCATGGATTCCATTTCATCTTTCATAGCATTGATTCATAATTCAGATCTTTCATTATTAATAGCTTCTTTGAATATCAATAGATCACTTTCAATACAAGGATCGTCAATACATTCTTCCAAATATATAATGTAGTCATCTGAAACTAGGGGTGCAACTTGGGTCGGGTAGGTCTGGGTAGGGTTCGACCCTATCCTTACCCTATTTTCAAAAATTTCTACCATACCCTATTTTAGACTAGGTCAGTTCTATGCTTACCCTACCCGATTTTCAAGAGCAGGTAGATTCTAGTTCCTGTTCCAAATCGGTTCTAAAAAATATATATGATCATGTTCATCTATTACATATCTATAAGATGGTTGCTGTTAGAAATGATTTACTAGAGACAACCCAAAAAAATCTGTACAAACAGTTTGACCACACTAGAAAAAGAATTAGAACGATCTATATTTGTAATGCTAAGGTTCATGGAATTGGACAAGAGACATGTTTGAGCAGTATAACACAATTAGTATTGTGAAAAAAATCAGCAGAAATCAACGCTTTGTACGGCCGTATGGGTTCATTGCCTTCAATTTAAAGTCCTCAACACATGGAATTTTTTCAGGTTGGCCATAAACAGTTGCTGATGAAGAGAAGACCATCTACAAGGCCAGAAGCAGGGATGATGCTGTATGAAAAAACACAAAAGAAATTTGCCGACGTAAATTGGTAAACCACAAAAAGAAAAGCCAAACCTTTTTGCAGTTCTATTTCACCATGAAATCAAATAGATTCAAGGTTCCAATCAAGTTGTTGTCGTAATAGAGGAGGGGCTTTCCAACGCTCTCCCCAACAGCTTTTAGCCCAACAAAATGGATTACAGCATCAAATCTATCACATTATTAGGATAATCATCTTTGTGATTAATATAATAGTGACCATTTGCCAATGTCCACTACCTAGCAAAGAACAAAAAATAAAGAAAGTACAGAACCTTGTTCCTGAGAAAACTTTGTCCAAATCTCCCTTATTCCGAAGATCTCCCTACATCCAATAACACCCCATAAAGCCACAAAAGATCAGCATGCAGACTAATTCCCAACCGCCCCAGAAAAAAATCTAAAAACATTGATGACCCAGACACAGAGAATCTAGACATACCACAAAGAACTGAAGGTTGTAAGAGCCATTAGGGCCTGCCAAATCCCTGATGCGTTAGACGGCTGGTCGGCTGGGAGTAACAGATCACAGGCGATGCTAGCGAGTTGCGTATCTACCGTCGAGGGGAGGACGGAGGACCTGAGCGTTGAGCACTGGAATCTGGAGCAGCGAGGATGTCGACTGGAGGAGCTGCACCGCTGCGCGTCTGGCCATCGGCCGACAAGGGGAGGACCTGCGTTGCGTGCCGATAGCCGACTGCCGACTGCTGAGGGTAAAGGGTCGAGGGAGAGAGAGGAGCACTAGAGGCTGGAGTTGTGCGCCTGTGCCGTTGAGGGGAGAGAAGCTCTAAAGGACTGAAGCTATGCCGGCAAGCTGCTGCCACTTCTGTTTTCCGGTGAGAAGAATGGCCGCAAACAACCGACGCACCGACAGCGGTATCGCAGAGGCAGATCGGCAGAGGCAGAGAGGAAACAAAAATAATTAGGGCGTTGGCGTCAGGATGGGAATAGGAATTAGGGCTGGGGGATTTTAATATTATATTAGATATGAAATATATGAAATCCAGGTCGGTTCCGGGTACCTAGCACCGGAACCGACCCTTACCCGAATTTGAACCGGTATTTCACCCGCAGAACCGAACTGACCCTATTTAGGATACCCAACGGGTCGATTTGCAGTACCCGACTGAAGTTGCACCCCTATCTGAAACAGCAAGTCTCCTTACTCTATGAGACCTTGGCTCATTAATATATTCTACATTGTCGTCTTGATGAATATCATTTGGAATTAAAGTCGGTTCATTATTAATCTCTTCCGTGGGTTGCACAACAATTTCTGGTTGTTGATCTGTCATGTTATGATCAACGATCTCAGTTCTTGCATCTGTCAGTGATGTACCAGAGAAGAGATTTCTCATCTCCTTAAATTCCACATTTAGTGGAGTTATGCTTCCACTATTTTCACCATTCTCAATTAACCGGGCTGTTATGGTCTCAATTATCCTAGTATTATGAGACGGACTGTAAAATTTGTACTCTTTAGACCATTTTGGATACCCAATAAAGAAACAACTAATAATCCTTGGGTTCAATTTCTTTTCTTGTGGATTGAATATCCTTGTTTTTGCTTGACAGCCCCAAATATGCATATGTCTCAAACTAAGTTTCCTGCCTAACCATAACTCGAATGGAGTTTTAGGAACAGCTTTACTGGGAACTCTTTTGAGGACATACATAGTCGTTTTCAAGGCTTCACTCCACAAGAATAAGGGTAAATATGAGTTACTAATCATACTTCTCACCATATCCATGAGAATACGATTTCTTCTTTCAGCAACACCATTTTGTTGGGGAGTTATTGGCATTGTATATTGAGGAGTTATTGGCATTGTATATTGAGGTTCAATACCATTCTCTTCTAAAAATTTAGCAAATGGACCAGGGATTCGACCTAATTGAACGTGTTTACCATAATATTCACAGCCCCTATCAGATCTCACAACTTTAATTTTCATATCCAATTTCTTTTCTACTAACTCTTTGAATATTTTAAAAGCGTTCAAAGAATCAAACTTTTCATGCAATAGGAAAATATATGCATAACGTGAGAAATCATCAATAAACGTGATAAAGTACTTTTCACCTCCAATACATGATGAGAATGGACCACAAATATCGGTGTGGATCAATTCTAAAAGTCCATTGCTTCTTATGGTATTCTTTTTCTAGATTTTGGTTTATTTTCCTTTAATACAATAATGCATATGCTAAAATCAGTAAAATCTAAAGTAGGTAATACCTCATTTTTACTAATTTTAACATCCTTTCTTCCGATATGTGACCCAATCTTTTATGTCATATAATGGAGAAATTTTCATCAATCATACCACGTTTAGTACCAACATATACATTTAAGGTAGATGAACAATTAATAAATGAGCAATTTGCACTTATTTGATATAATCCATTAAACAATGTTCCAGTACCAACTAAAATAGAATTTTTAAACAAAGAAAACTTTGAGTTTGCACGATTGAAAGAATAACCCATTACATCGAGTTTTGGCCAAGAAATTAAATTTCTAGAAATAGATGGAACATAGAAAACATCATGCAGTTCTAAAAAATGCCATGTGTTCAGGCGAATCCTGCAATTTCTTACTGCTTTGACTTTAGACTTTATCAGATTGCCCATTAAGATTGATGACTCGTGTGGTTTTGGGTTGCGGGTTGAATAGAATCTATGCAAAGAGTTTGAAACATGAATAGCAGCACGAGAGTCAATACACCATAAATTAGATGATACATTTATGAAATTAGTTTCAAGGCAAATATGTACATAATTATTACTTTTCTTTTCGAACCAATTCTTCTGCTTGAGACAATCTTTCTTAAAATGTCCTTTCTTTTTACCAAAATGACACTTTTCAGTAGATTTTTTCGATCCATCCTCTATGCCTTTTTTTGATGGAAATTTATTCTTTTCATTTTCTTTCTTTGACTTGTACTGCTTAGAAGTTAATGTGAAATTGATAGTCATTGATCCATCCTACTTTAATCTCTCTTCCTCTTGCACACACACATGAATATTACTTTTGTTAGGCCCGTATGAAACTGATAAAAGAAAGGAAAAATAGCACAAAGAATGATCTAAGAAAGAACAAGATAAATTTCACACATCATAAAAATAATCCAAAGAAGACACTGTAAATTATAGTTGTTCGATTAACACACCTACTCCACTCTCCAAGTCAACGCCTTAACTCGGATTTCCACTAGTCAACTTAAAACTCATGTTATAGTGATACGATCTCAATCGTCTTCTGGATTACACAAACGGCTCCAGGTGGCACGTGAAGCTTTCCACAAATCACAATGAAAGCTTTCCTCTTGAATTAAACAACCTCTAATTAGACAACCTCTAATTCAAGGTAAAATAAATAAAAAAGAAATAAAACTTACAACCAATTTAATTGCACAAAAGCACGGAGATGAAGCTTTTAGTAGGATGGTCACGACAATATTCAATATGTTGCTTCTGACAGATGGACAGAGGATCACAGAGAATGCCTTGAGACAGCTCTGCACTTTTGAAAATGTTCTCTCTGAATTGAATTTTCAGTTGAAATTCATTGTCTATTTATAACTTTTAACTTCCCATCGCCAAGAAAGATTTTCTCCACCAAATCCACAACCAATCGGATTTTTCTCAACAACTTATAACAACTTAACAAACAGAAACCGCCAAAAGAGATTTTCTCCACCAAATCTGCAACCAATCGGATTTTTTTCAACAACCTATAACAACCCAGGACAACTCTTCAAACTAGCCACGTCATCATCCAATCACTTATCCATTTATCTTGCTAAGCAAACTGTTAAAGTTTCAACCCAAAAAACTGTTGAAGTTTCAAACCAAAACTGTTGAAGTTTTATAGCAAAACCTCGACAGATTCATAACACAATTCAATGCTAACTTGTTGCAACCATTCATCATGAATCAAATACAAGCAACACATTTCAAGCATTAAATTCTTAACTTGTCTATCATCAAAACACTTTAACTCAACAATTATCTCCCTTTTTGATGATAACAAATCATAAGTGACATGTTAAGAATATAATGAATTTTCGACCAAAACTCTCCTTGTTTTAATGATCCCAATCATTCATGTCATTTTCTCCCCCTTTGTCATTAACAAAAAGCAACAAGGAAGAAATATCATATAGTCTTCTTGAAAAAGCAAACTAAAACGCAAAACTGAAGAATAAATCTAACTAAATGCATCAATATGCATGATATCATGTTTATGATAAAAATAAACCATATAAATGTCTGCCAATATTATTTGTTTACTAATAAAAAATAAAAAAATAAAAAAATTTTGAAGTCACCAAAACACTAAAAAAACTGTCTATCTGCCATCATATGAATCAGAAGCACCTACATGAAACTTAAGCCTTACTCATCATCGGAATCCGACGAATGAATATGAGAAGATGAATAGTTGGAGGATTTGGATGATTGACCCTTAGTTTTGCAGGATTTGAAAGGTTTGGATCTTTGAAAATGGGGTGGAACTTGAAACTCATATGACTCTTTTCTAGGAGGGTGCGGTCTGGACGGTGGTTCAGGGGACAAACCCATAGCACAACGACGGTTGTTGTTGGCAATTTCTTAAAGAAGATCATTCAGTTCGGGTAATCCAGCAGTCAAACATATTCTATCAGTGTTATCTCTTAAATCTCTCATAGTAGCACCTAACTGTCTACTATCCTCACACAAGCTGCCAATAGCAAATTCAAGTTGTTGCATCATTGTTGAAATTGAATTTCTCACCATTGGTGTGGCAGTAGCAATAGTGGATGCAACAGTAGTGATGCTTTCTTGTTTATAAGAAAAAGAAGTGACAGTTTCATGCTTGAATTCTTAAAAATCATGGGTTAAAGTTTCTAGTTTAGTTTCAATGGTTCCCATTCTAGAATTTAATTGCTGAAAATTAGATTCTAAAAAGGATTGGAGAGAAGAGAAATCAACATTGACAGAATATGGTTGAAAGGGTATACCTGCTAAAGATTGAAGTGCACAATCGGGTTTAGAAGAGGCAGTGCCCACTTGAGGAGTTGGATTGGTAGGCGAAATGTGAAGCGAGTCAGTAGGCTTTTGAGTTGAAGAATTGACTTCCGCTATTGCACTATCATGGAAAGGCGAAGGTGGGATCGACTCATTTTCAGATTTAGCATCTCTAGGAGAACCACCTTGATATCGATGATGTCCATCACCACCCAAGTAACCATCCTGTCCATCTTGTCTTCGACCAAGTCCAATATCCTGATCATCAATTTGAACAAAAACCCTTTGTTGTTCTTGAGGAGACTTATAACCTGCTGCATTGACAACTCATTCACCATCACCAATACGAGTATACCGCATACGCTTGAGTATAGATTCATTTATCACATCATAGCTTGTTGGTTTGATAGGCGCTTCTCTTCTCAAATCAAGGTTGAAATTCTGAAATAGCCTTGTTAAATACATAGCATAGGGCAAACTTCTATTTGCTCTGTTTTTCTGTGACAGCATATAAGATAACATCACACTAGCAATGTTATAAGGCTTATTTTTCACAATTGCCCACATTAATTCCAAATCATCAAGTGTAACAATATCATATCCTCCCCCTTTAGGTAGAAAACAATGTGCAACAACCAAATGTAGCAATTGATAATCCAGTTTGGAAAATTCCCTGTTTGTAAAATTACATTGTTGCTGACTTAACGATTCGTTCTGTGTAAAATAGAAGATAACCTCCTCAAAATCAATATCTTCATATGAACTAGTGGCATGAGTTGGTAAAAGTATAAACCCAGCAAACTCTTCTTCTGTGAAACTAACTTCAATTCCTCTCAAAAATGATGTATAAGTAGTGTCTTCCAGTGATAAGTTGAAAAAAAAGTGTTTCGCAAGATCCGAATAGATATAAAAATCTTTCTTCAGAAATTCAAGTAGCCCATATTCTTTCAACCAATGCACAAATCCAAACATCTCTTTGTCAAAAAATAAAAAATCCACCTTTTTACCTTCGGTAAATATTCGATGTGAAAATTTACCCACATAAGTATATCTTCATCAGACGGGTGGCGAAAATTTAAAGCTTTTTGAGAAGGGTTTGCATTCTCATTGATGTGGATGCCGGAACCTTGACGCCGACGAGTGGATGGAGGATCCGAGGGTATTGAATCCGCCTTCCGCTTTCCCTTTTTCTCATAAGAGTGCTTTTTCCCAACCTGTGCACCACCTTTCCGAGCCATCAAGTGAATACAGAATTGAACGGATTTGAAATATGGGTATTTTTTTTATGGAATGGAGCAAAGGTTGAAGGAGAGAGAGGGGAGAGAGAGAGAGAGAGAGAGAGAGAGAGAGATTTAAGTTTCAAAAATAAAAAAAAATTGATTTTTAAAACAGAAGATTTGGATAGAAAAAATAAAAAAAATTGATTTTCAAAAAATAAAAAATTTGATTTTTAAAACAGAAGATTTGGATAGAATTTTGAGAGAGAGAAAAATTTTGATTTTCAAAAAATAAAAATTTGATTTTTAAAACAGAAGATTTGGATAGAATTTTGAGAGAGAAAAAAAATTTTGATTTTCAAAAATTAAAAATTTGATTTTTAAAACAGAAGATTTGGATAGAATTTTGAGAAAAAAAATTTGATTTTCAAAAAATAAAAAATTCGATTTTTAAAACAGAAGATTTTGATAGAATTTTGAGAGAGAGAAAAAAATTTTGAAATAAAAAATTCGATTTTTAAAACAGAATATTTGGATAGAATTTTGAGAGAATTTTTTTTTTTGATTTTCAAAAATGAAAAAAAATTTGATTTAAAAAAAAACAAAACAGAAGATTTGGATAGAATTTTGAGAGAGAAAAAAAAATTTGATTTTCAAAAATCAAAAACAGAAAATATGGAGAGAATTTGAAGGTTGCGTGAATTTTTTTTTTAATAGCTGCTGGAGAGGAGTTGCATTAAAAACATGAAGCGATAAAGTGCAAAAAGGAAGAGAGCCGTGAGCGGACAAGTGTCATGAGTGGGTAAAATTCGATACAGGCTTAGCTTCCATGTAAAGGTGATGCGTGCACATTTCCTTTGCTTTTGTTTCGTTTTTTTTTTAAAAAAAAAACAGATTTCAGTATATTCAAGTGTTGACTTTATCATTGCATCATTTTTTTATATTAAATGCTCGTACCTTTGCCTTTTCAAAGCCCGTTGCTTTTGCTTTTTTTTTTTGAACGTCATTTGCCGTTCTTGTTTTTTGGTTTTGTCGTTTTCCTCTTTTTTTTTAAACAGTTGCTTTAGGTTGTACGGTTTTGTTTTTTTTTTGTTTTTTTTTTAAAAAAAAAACATATGCTTTGCAAGCCCGTACCTTTTTATTTCACCGTAGTTTTTTTTGTTTTTGTTTTTAACTGGTTGATTTCCATGCTTTTGGTTTTCATAATTTTTGAATTTTTTTTTAAAAAACATATGCTTTGCAAGCCCGTACCTTTTTATTTCACCATAGTTTTTTTTATTATTATTTTTAAAACAGTTTTATTTAAACAATTTTTTTTTACCAAAACAACCTTATTTAAAAATAAAACTAAAATTGGCAGATAAACATATAATTTTAAAATTATCGATCACATGATATAATATTCACATAAATGCATGTGTTATGAAAAATGATCGATTACACCCAATTCCCTTCTTATGTGAAGAAATTTTTCAGAGGGAAGTGGTTTGTAAAAATATCTGCCAGTTGATCTTCCGTGGGAATAAATTCAATAGAAATTTCATTTCGTGATATATGATCTCTTAAAAAATGATGTCTTACCTCAATATGTTTAGTGCGTGAATGTTGTACAGGATTTTTAGACAAATTTATTGCACTTGTGTTGTCACATCTAATTTGAACTTTTATATATGACAGCCCATAATCACACAATTGTTGTTTCATCCACAAAATTTAGGCACAACAACTAGCACAAGCAATATATTCAGCTTCTGCAGTTGATAATGCAACTGAGCTTTGTTTCTTAGAGTACCATGATATAATCATACCACCCAAAAATTGACAAGTACCACTTGTACTTTTTCTATCCACTTTATAACCTGCAAAATCAGCTTCTGAATATCCAACTAAGGTAAAAGTGGATTCTCTAGGATACCAAATGCCCAAGGTGGGTGAATCAACAAGGTATTTAAATATACGTTTAACAGCACTCATGTGTGATTTCTTTGGATTTGACTGAAAACGTTCACACATACAAACACTAAACAAAATATCAGATCGACTGACAGTTAAATACAAAAGTGAACCGATCATGCTCCTATGTAACTTTTGATTTACTGGCTTTTTTGATTCATCCTTGTCCATTTTTATGCTTGCACTCATAGGAGTTGACATGTGCTTTACATTTTCCATTTTGAACTTTTTCAATATTTCCTTGACATATTTTATTAGAGATAAAAATACCTTCTTTTGTTTGTTTTACTTGAAGTCCCAGAAAGAAAGTAAGTTCACCCATCATGCTCATTTCGAATTCACTCTGCATCAAGTTTTCAAAATCCTTACAATACAACTCATTACTAGACCCAAAAATTATATCATCCACATAAATCTGTACAATCAAAATATCTTTGTGAATATTTTTGATAAATAAAGTAGTATCGACCTTGCCTCTTTTGAATTTTTTCTCTATCAAAAACCCACTAAGTCTATCATACCAAGCTCTTGGTGCTTGTCTTAATCCATAGAGAGCTTTTGATAGTTTGAACACATAATCAGGGTGTTCATGGTCTTCAAAACCTGGTGGTTGTTTGACATAAACTTCTTCATTTATCAAACCATTCAAGAATGCACTTTTTATATCCATTTGAAAAAGTTTAAACTTTTTGAATGATGCAAAGGCAAGTAACATTCTAATGGCTTCAAGTCTAGCTACAAGTGCAAAAGTCTCATCAAAATCAATACCCTCTTCTTGAGAGTAACCTTGTGCAACTAGACGTGCTTTATTTCTAACAATGATCCCTGACTCGTCAAATTTGTTTCTAAAAATCCATTTTGTACTAATAACTGGATGATCATCAGGTTTAGGCACAAGTGTCCACACATTATTTCTTTTAAATTGATCTAGTTCTTCTTGCATAGCAATTATCCAATTTTCATCAGATATTGCTTCATCAACCTTTTTAGGTTCAATGTGAGAAATAAAAGCATAATGGCCTAAGACATTTTGAAGTGAATTTCGAGTTTTGACTTTGTCATAAACATCGCCAATAACCTGATTAAGTGGATGATTCTTATGTATTCGCAGATTTAGAGGTTTTCTAAGAACATTACCTGCACTTACCATTTGTTTATCTCCCGATGATTTCTGTATGTCGAGAATGCTTTCTTCTTCATCTGAAAAAACAACCTTTCTCGGTATGGTGTTAGATTCATCAAAGGTGACACGTATTGACTCTTCAACTGTGCAAGTTCGCTTATTATAGACTCGGTATGCTTTGCTGGAAGAAGAATAACCAAGAAAAATGCCTTCATCGCTTTTATAATCAAATTTACCTAGGTCATCTTTTCCATTATTCAATACAAAACATTTACAACCAAAAGTATAAAAATATGCAATGTTTGGCTTTCGACCTTTCCACAATTCATATAGAGTTTTCTTTAAAATTGGATGAATATAAACACGGTTTATGATAAAACATGCAGTGTTTACTGCTTCAGCCCAATAGCTATGTGACAAATTAGCATCAATCAACATTATTCTAGTCATTTCAATCAATGTTCTATTCTTTTGTTCAACAACTCCATTCTGTTGTGGTGTTCTAGGAGCTGAGAAGTTATGATTTATTCCAAAACTGTCACAAAATTCTGCAAAATGATGAATGTCAAATTCTCTTCCATGATCACTTCGAATTGCAAATATTTTCAATCCACGTTCATTTTGAATTTTGCGATAAATTTTTTGAAATAAATTAAAACATTCATCTTTGCTTCCTAAGAACAATACCCATGTATATCTTGAAAAATCATCAACAATGACATAGGCATAATGTTTTTCAACCAAACTTCTAGTCCGTGTAGGTCCAAATAAATCCATATGTAGTAAGTACAGAGGTTCCGTTGTTGACACAATATCTTTTGATTTGAAAGAAACTTTCTTTTGTTTACCAAATTGACAAATATCACAAATATATTTTAAATTAATTTTTAAGTTTGGTAAACCATCAACAAGATTAAACTTTTGCAGTTTCTTTAATGTGTGAAGGTTTGCATGTCCTAATCTTCTATGCCAAATCAGAATCTCATCATCTACTGCAGATAAGCACTTTATATGGTCTACACTAAGATCTAGAATATACACATTTCCATTCTTTTTTCCACAGCAAATATTATTGCCCATATTATCACGAACTATACACATATTAGACTTAAACACAACTTCAAGGCCTTTATCACAGAATTGACTAATGCTTAAGAGATTATGTTTAAGCCCTTCTACATAAAACACATCATTTATTTCAATGCCTCCGCAACTTACCGTACCCATACCTCTGATGAAACCTTTATTGTTGTCTCCAAAAGTAACCTTACCTTTATTTTGTATTTCTAAGAACTTGAACGCATTTTTATTTCCAGTCATATGATGTGAACAACCACTATCCATATATCATCTTATTTGGCAAGTTGACTTCATGCATTCCTGCAAAACAAAAAAAAACTTTACTATTTTGGTACCCATTTCATGGGTCCAAACTGGTTAGTATCAATATTATGTATTTTAGGTTTCTAAACCAATTTTGCTCCAAACGTTTGCAGTTTTCTAACTGGGCAAATATATGAAAAATGTCAAAATTTACAACAAAAATTGCAAATTCCATTTTGAATTCTAAAATTTTTATCAGACTTTCGATTATTTACTTTTTTGTTTTCTTTTATTTGATTTTTCACATTTTCATTTTCCTCAGCAAGAGATTTTATTTGCATTTGCAAATTCATATTTTTTTCTTTTTCACATCTGAGATCAATTTTTAATTTTATATATTTATCTGACAAAGTAGTGAATTCTCCGACTAGTTCAGCGTATTCTTGTTCTAATTGATCAACTGTATAGCTTACCTCAAAATGTTCATATTCATCTTCGTTATCTGCCATAAATCCTAAATGTGATGCAAGATTCGCTTGATCATCATCAGATCTCGAAGTGACTGATAGCGAAGTATCACTATCACACCATGCCCCAAAGCTTTGATTTTTTCTTTTGTTGAAATCTTTCTTTTCAACAGGAGATGGGCATGCATTCTTAAGATGTCCAAAACCTTGACAATTATAACACCTTATTTTATCTCCTTCTTTTTTCTCAAAATAGTTCCTCTGGTGCTTCTATTCTCTTTTCCTTTTAGATCGTCGTTGTATCCTTCTAGCAGCTGCATTCCTGTTGTTGTTGTTGTTATTTTCTCGATTTCGAGTGATGAACCGTCTTATCTTTTTTGTCAACATAGCAATGTCTTCATCTTCATCACCTGCATTATCATCAGAATGATCAGAGGAAACTTTGAGACCAATTATCTTCTTACCTTTTGGATCATTATCATCATTTTTCTTCATAATGATCTCATGTGTCATAAGAGAGCCTATTAATTGATCAACAGACATAGTTGTTAAATCCTTGGCCTCCTCTATGGCTGTAACCTTTGCAGTCTAAGAAGAAGGAAGTGATTTCAATATCTTCTTTACCTGTTCCTTTGCCTCAATAGACTTACCAAGTGCTTTCAAGGCATTAATTATGTTGGTGAATCTGCAAAACATCTCAGTGATAGATTCATTAGATTTCATCATAAAAAGTTCGTAGTCATGCATCAACATGTTTATCTTGGACTCCTTAACTTGAGAAGTACCCTCATGTGTTGCCATGAGTGTATCTCAAACCTCTTTGGTCGTGGACAAGCACATACCCTATTAAATTCATATGGGCAAAGTGCACAATATAAAACATTTAGAGCTCTGGCATTTAAATGCACTTGTTTATTTTGTTGTTCATTAGGTTCAATTATATCATCTTCAGGTAAAATAACACCTTTATGAATAGCATTCCAAAGTTTTAAATCTTGACCCATGATAAAAATTTGCATTCTGCGTTTCCAATATCCATAATTTGTGCCATCAAAATATGGTGGTCTGGTTATGGAATGACCTTCACCATATCCAATCTCCACTTTCTTTTCAGTTGTCATGATCCCTTTGGAGTAGTTCAAAGACCGCTCTGATACCAATTGTTAGGCCCGTATAAAACTAATAAAAGAAAGGAAAAATAGCACAAGGAGTGATCTAAGAAAGAACAGGATAAATTTCACACACCATAAAAATAATCCAAAGAAGACACTGCAAATTATAATGGTTCGGTTAACATACCTACTCCACTCTCCAAGTCAACGCCTTGACTCGGGTTTCCACTAGTCAACTTAGAACTCAAATTACAGTGGTACGATCTCAATCGTCTTCTGGATTACACAAACGGCTCCAGGTGGCACGTGAAGCTTTCCACAAATCACAATGAAAGCTTTCCTCTTGAATTAGACAACCTCTAATTCAAGGTAAAATAAATAAAAACGAAATAAAGCTTACAACCAATTTAATTGCACAGAAGCACGGGTATGAAGCTTTTAGTAGGATGGTCACGACAATCTTCAATATGTTGCTTCTGACAGATGGACAGAGGATCACAGAGAATACCTTGAGACAGATCTGCACTTTTGAAAATGTTCTCTCTGAATTGAATTTTCAGTTGAAATTCATTGTCTATTTATAGCTTTTAACTTCTCATCGCCAAGAGAGATTTTCTTCACAAAATCCGCAACCAATCGAATTTTTCTCAACAACTTATAACAACTTAACAAACAGAAACCGCCAATAGAGATTTTCTCCACCAAATCCGCAACCAATCGGATTTTTCTCAACAACCTGTAACAACCCGGGACAGCTCTTCAAACTAGCCACGTCATCATCCAATCACGTATCCATTTATCTTGCTTAAGCAAACTGTTAAAGTTTCAACCCAAAAAACTGTTGAAGTTTCAAACCAAAACAGTTGAAGTTTGAAACTAAATCAATTGAAGTTTGAAACTAAATCAGTTGAAGTTTCAAACCAAAACTGCTGAAGTTTTATAGCAAAACCTCGACAGATTCATAACACAATTCAATGTTAACTTGTTACAACCATTCATCATGAATCAAATACAAGCAACACATTTCAAGCATTAAATTCTTAACTTGTCTATCATCAAAACACTTTAACTCAACAAATTCATTTAAAGTTCATTTATCTTTTTGTGTGTTATAGTAGATCTTAAATTGTAAAAATTATGATGGAAGAAAGTTTAAGACAAATATAACTAGGAAAGAGTCAGAAATTTTCATCCCCAATTCATTAAGTTTCCCAGCTATATTTGGGAGAATTTGCGTCATACCCCCTCTAAGTATGCGAAATAGCATTTTAGACCCCGACGTTTGCGTATTAGCATTTTAGACCCTGATAAGTTTCATCATTTGCATTTTAAACCTTCCGCCCTAACGCCGTCTGTCATGCACCGTCTAGTCGTCTATAATGACAAAAATACCCCTTGAAAAAAATAAAATCACGATGACGGCTTCAACGCCTCCTCCGCGCATCCGCCCTCGAACACCACCGTACAATTCAGACTCTAGATCAAGAACTCCCACAAGGACATCGACATCTACTACGATCCCATCAAGCTTTCCTTCACCGACAAATCCAGCGGTGTGTTTGCCGAGAATGCAACGGTGGACGGTTTCTATCAGGGGCACAAGAAGATGACTGAGAAAGACGAGACAGTGGAGGTGACAGAAGGGAGGTTTTGAGAAAGGATCCAAAGGGTGGCTTTAGAGGGAAAGAAGGTAGTTTTTAGTGTGGATCTGGAGGCGAGAGTGAGGCTAAAAGTTCTGATGTGGAAGTCCCGGCAGCGGACCCACAGTACTCTGGCATGCTGAATTGCTCCATGATCAACCTGCTCTTTGAGACCCCTTCCGGCTCCTACAAGGTCTGCTCCATCGACTACGATAGGAACAATATGGTCACCTACGACCCCGCATGTCCACCTGCACAATGCTCCAGCCCCACCATGACTTCCTACTCTCCAACAACCAAAACATTGTCATCCCACCTTCCGACGACACCGTCTTCGCTCTCCTCAACTGCTCCTTTGACTCCCCTGTCCTCAACCGATACCGCTCCCTCTGCTTCAACTTCTTCGACCATTCCTGCGACGAGCTCTACTCCAGCTGCTCGTCTTCAAGATGCTGAGCCTGTCGAACAGCACAGGGATGGGAGGTCCCTCATGCTGCTTCACGGAGTACACGACTATCAAGTTCATGAACATGAACATCTTGGATTGCACCCACTACACAACGGTGTACGAGTTGGATGATTTGAAGGGCGTGACGCTGATGGATTGGCAATATGGGATGGAGATGTCGTTCTCGATGCCCAACTTCAGGTGCGAGCATTGCCAGCGATTGGGCGAGACGTGTGGATACAACACGGAGACGCACAGGATGCTCTGCCTCTGCTCCACGGGGGTTCAACTCCACCAGAGAATGCAGTACGATCCACGATCCGACTGTCATGAATTCTACTAGCGGAGGTAGTAATGTCAACTACAATCTAATGCTGCCATTAATGATGGATTATATTGCTTGTTTGCTTGGGTCATGTCACTATATCGATGGTTGGATACAGACAACAGCAACCACAGATACTTGAAAAGCAAACAACTTTTGGGCGTGTAGTGTGGTCGGCATAAGCTCCGGTCCTTCGTCCTTAACGGCCCTCTCGAAGGCTCTGTGCACCAGCTAGCTGCTATGATTTTATTTTTATCGAAGGGTATTTTTGTCATTGCAGACGACTAGACGGTGCATGACAGACAGCGTTAGGGCGGAGGGTTTAAAATGCAAATGATGAAACTTATCAGGGTCTAAAATGCTAATACGCAAACGTCAAGGTCTAAAATACTATTTCGCATACTTAAAGGGGGTATGCCGCAAATTTCCTGCTATATTTGACATTTTCATGATGTGTTTTCACACTCCACAAATGTCATCATATTTCATTGAGGTCAATTTGTTAGTGAGCATTCCACCCAATGCTTTATCTGACCTACTAAATTTTTCCTTAATTGAGTCGAGATAAGTTTTGGCACTTCATTTTCAGGGTCAGAAACAAAGCCCCTGATATTTCTTTCAATTGTACTCTGTATAATCATAAAAGATAATCTGTTGGAACGCTCTCATTTATCAAATTAAAACTTTTGACTATCAGTACTTTCAGGCGTTAAGTCATTGGGTTTTGCAACACGAATGACTAAATCTAGATCCAAACATCCTAAGGTAATAAGTAGTTGCTCATGTCAATCAGAGTAATTTGATCCATTCAGTATCAGGATATTAGACAGATGAAATTAATGAACAGGAGCCATAGCTGTAACAGAAAATAATTAAGCTCACGTCACCATTACGATTCGGATAAACTATTATGTAATAATTCCATTAAAAATAATTAATCACAGCTAAATTTCAAAAAAAATTAATCACTTAAGCAATAATGCATGATTGTATTCAATAATGCTATGATGAACAATAATATTCGATAATTAACTATGAATACATAAAGTCAAGGATATCCCCACCTTCGGATAGAAGATTTTCTGCATTTATGCAGTTCTAATTAATTATTGATAAAATATTAAATTATAGCCACCTTCGAGAAGAACTATAATATAATATTTTTTAATAATGCAATTTCTATAGTGAGAGAAAAAACATATTATTCTCTCTTTGTTTAATAAATTTGATTAACTAAACATCTTAAACCCTTTTGGAGGACAAAAGATATAAAGATGAATAATATTTATTAAACATAAATTGCATAATGACAATAAGTTGTAATTTCTATTATGAGAAAAAATAAACAATAATATTCTCTCCATTTTGTAATAAATTTTGAAAATTATGTATTTTTTGGCCCTTTGGGGCAACTAGAAATACATAATCTCAATTATTAATATAAATTGCTTAATAATTTTATAAAATTAAATCAGCATTCTATGCATTTAGATAATAAATAATAGCATATGTTCATTTATGAATGTTGATAAAATTCGCATAATAATGGATTAATTTCAATTTAATAGAAAGCAGCAAATCATTAATGCAGAAAATTCTTTGCAAACAGCTTTCCAATATAAATTAATGGCTGAATTTCATTGCATGCATTATAATATTAAAATAATTTATATTTTAAAATAAAATATCAAAATTACATTGTTGATGGACACTACATGTGTACAGAGATTTTGTGTACTGCCAGACCACAAAAAATGGCCGCATGTGCGCAAAATCACTATGCACTGCCAGCCAGAGCATCGTGGGAATTCGTCTTCTGCTCAAACTTGAATTCAGAGTCCAAAACAGAAACGTAAAAGAAAACTCATCCATGACAACATTCCAGCAATTGAAATTTAAAGCATGCCTCAAAATATAATTAAAATCATAGCATCCTACAGCATGATTTTCAGCATAATTAAATTAGAATATTTAATATAAAAAATGGTTTCCGGTGGTAAAAACAGATAATCGAACCCACCTCTGTTGAGGTCCTTTAATGGTCGAGCCATATAATCTAATTCCATGTCCATTATGCGTTTTATCAGTCTAATTTAATAATGTAAAACTCATCTTTCGGGTTTGGTAGTAATTTTAACGTCATGGATTCTGAGTTAAAAAAAATTTAATCTGTAACATGAGATCGTTGAACACAAAATTTATATTGTGATGCCACATGGGCGTTCTTCTTTAATGAGATTGCGGTACTTCATATTTGTCATATCTTTAATGTCATCTTTGGATTTTTTTTTTTTATTATTGTAGTTAAGCATTTAATGCACGGACAATTGTCATATATGCTAAACAGAAGCAAAAATTGTCATATTTGATAATTTTGTTTCTAAACTTTTATATCAAATATGTCCTGGCTATTTCAATAAATTTCAATTTCGTTCGGTACATGATTGTACATGTTATTTTAATATGTACATGCTATTTTTATCTCTGTATACACACCGAAGAAGGAAAAATAAATAAATAAATAAATAAAATCCATGGCGTGTGCATGTGACGCACATCAATTCCACAAGCACGATTTTATTTTATTTATTTATTTTTATTCTCCAAAATCCAAGTTCACAATCATATTTCATATATATATAAATTTCAGACGGTATATATATCTCTAGCAAGGCTTTTATTTTCGGTCTAGACACAACATTCATTAATGAGCATATATACAAATTATGGGTGGAATCTATTATACTCAAAATCGAAACGTATGCTCTGTACCACATGTAGAAAATCATGTGATGCGGAAGCGTACCTGAATCCATATGTATAAATTCCACGTGTAGAGTGCAAGGTCTTCTCCCTCAACACTTCTCCCTGTGATACTTGCAGTAGATGGGAACCGCTTGTGTTTTATGCATGTGAGAGAGGGACCTAGACTCCTCTGTATAAATAGAGTCATTCCCATCATGACTCTTAGTAGAAGTACAATACCACTTGGATAGGATTGCGTACGTATCTTGTATATGTTGGGCTACCTTTAACTTAAACCCAAAACACTACTATTTTAATTAGGACACCTTTATATGGGTTAATTCTAACAAAATCTCCCTCCTTTGAACCGAAGCCTGGATTGCGGATGCAATGGATATCCCTATATCGATCAAGAAATGGATTATAACGCCATGGAAAATTAGAAATGGGATAGAGCTGGAACAGTTGGCAGTGTCATCTATACCACCTCACCCCATGGTTCGTTGAGGATTAGGCTTTCGTGATCGCGTCCTCCAAATCGTGTTGATTCGAGTTCTCTAGCTTCCATGTGTAGCCATAGAACTGCAAGGACAGCACTAGCTTCTCAGCCCCGTGCTCGTGGCCCCTCCAGTACCTAACCAGCTTGTCATCTCAGCTGGTCATGTGGTTGGATTCTTTCAGCGCAACTAATGCGCTCGTGGTCTGGCGCTGGGTGGTCGAATCTATGAAGTCAATGCCGACGATGTTCACCTAGTCTAATATTGGTTGCAGGTAAGTGTCGGGGACCTAAGCTGGCCAGGAACGGAGAAGACAGCAATAGTGAGCAAAAGCTTCATCCCCTTTGGGACATGCTTCCAACTCCACCTAGTCGTTCCACTTCTCGAGAAGGCTCCTCAAGTTGCTCGTGTCTGCTTCGGTGGTCAGGGACCTCCAAAAGTGGTCTAGGACGTCGAATTTCAACTTTTGAGCTAACTCAGTTGATGATTTGATGAAGGTCCAACGCGATTGCTCGGAGCTCGCCATCAAGGCTAGTGTCGTTCGGATGTCGCCTATCAAGAGTAGCATTAGGACGGAGGAGTCCAACATCACTTGCATAGTTGGTGTCAAGTACATGGTTGAATCCATCTACGGCCTCAAAACCCAACAAATCCCCACCCACCAAAACCCCTCAAGAAAACCGTGGAACAAATGCAAACCAGCTAGAAAAGCAGATTTTTTTTCATCTTCGTTGTTGTCGTTGTTGCCTTCTTCGCCAAATATGGATTGCTTATCGTTTCCATCTCTGATGTTGAGTTTCTTAGATTTTTTTCTTTTTTTCTTTTTACTGGATTTCTACTCCAACCATAGCACAAGGTGCTTGCTTGATTTCAAAAGCTTCTTGATGAGAGTCTTAACATTGATGTTGTCGGTGATCATGAATTTTGCTGCTGGAAATTTATTCCATATACAACTAATGAAGAAAACAATCAACCCCCCAAAAAAAAAGCAAAACAAGGGAATGAAAAATATTATACCTGATTCTCTAGCTAGCTCTTTTCCAAACAATGCAAGACAAATTATGAGGAAATCAAAATAAGGAAAGAAACCAACAAAATAAAAAGCTGGGAAAGTAAAGATGCATGAGTGCAGCTCTCTTCCAGATTGATGCAAGAAAGATTATCGTGGAGAGACTTGTCCCGCTTGATCTAACAATGAGGGTATAGTTGGAAATTAAATAATTCATTGACATCCCAATAGCTTCCATTTGACGGCAACCGTTAATACACAGTTCTATGTAATTTTTGCAAAACTATGTACGACTAATATGCAATTCGTAAAACTATGTGGGTATATTTGCAATTTTTAATTAAACTATGTAAGTATATATGCAAATTATCCTTTATATAATAATGTAAACAATAACATGTATCTGTGATTTTAAAATGTAAATGCGGATTGCATTATATTATCTAAAAGAATATATAAATATTTTTTTAAAAAATATTATATACGAGTATTAAATGGGCCAATTTGGAACCGAAACGAGAATTGACTTGATAGGCAATGAGTAATGTAGGATACAATAGGAACCGCACTGATAAATTGGTAAGATAAGATACGATAGGAACCAAACCGATAAATGAGTAGGGTAGAATATGTTTTTGCAAATAAGGCAAGAGTAGTGTAAACCACTACCCAAACCGAACCGACTCGAGTTGCACTCCCTAGTTTTGGCTAAGCAGGTTTATATTCCATTTTCAATGCGAGTTTATATTCCATTTTGAAAATTTTAATTGAAAATATAAGCAGTTCCACTTATATGAAACTTTTTTTCCATGTAACTTATATTGTTTTTAAAATCTTGATAGTTAATAGAAAATTTGCTTCGTCTATTGTATTTAGCATCATTTATAGTACATTGGAAATCCTTTTATTTTTTAATTTCATTGTATATGAGTCATGTATATAAATATAAAAAATCAACGTAAAAAAATATTGGATGCTAAAATATAAATTTTACAATAATTTTTCAACATCTAAATTATTTAAAATATCACTACTACATAATAAATGATTTTATAAAATATTATTATATTCTAATAGACTTGTGAATACATTTAAATATTTTTCATAGTTTACACCTAAATATGTATATATTTTCAAGAAAATTTGGTTTGTACTTCTGCTTGATTGGTATGAAACTTGATGTTTTAGATAAATAATATAATGAAGTTAAATACAATGAATGTACTGAATTTTGAATACCCGTTACGTGAGAGTGCTTCAAAATATAAGAATTTAAAAAAAAAAAAAAAAAAGCAACATATTTGCTTTAAAAAAAAAGCAACATATTTATAAAAAAAATAAATATTTTTTGCCAGGTGGATTGCAGGACTGTCTCTCCACCGATTTTCTCCTGCTGCGACGAGCATCTCTGGAACGTTGGAATGGGAACTGCGGAATCCACACTCGCGCAGCAGCAGCAGCAGCTGGTAAATTTTCCCAATCCTTCCTTTTCTCATCTTTTATCATTTCATGCAAAATCAATCCCTGGAAAAAAAAGAAGAAATTTCTAGGTTTCCGTCTCTGTCCTCAGGCCATGGCTGCCGACGACCGAATCACGACCGTCTCTGAGAAAACGGAGGCTGTCGATCCCATCTTACAACGCCTTCAATCTCTCAAAATCGTGAGTTCCTCTCCTCTTCAGTCCATTACCTTTTTTGAAAAAAGAAAAAGAAGAAAGATTACATTTCTAGTTTAACTTTTTTCAGGCACCTCCGGTGCTGAAATCTCCGCCGCCGGATTCAGCAGAGAGCAGTCTGACGGATATTCTCGTCAGGAAGCCATCTTTTTCTTCTTCTGCATCTTCGTCTGCTTTTTCAGGTTCTGTCTTGTGGCATTCTCCATTTCTCGTATACAGCACAACTCCATCATCTGATGCCTCCGGTCAGAATACGTGGTTGAAGAGAACACAAGTCTTTGAAAGGGTGTTTGGACCCTGAAATGACAAATTTGGTGTGTTTGGTTGTTGTGGATTGGGTCAAAAAGCAGCCTTGAAATTGGCCCTTGTGTAAGAATAGGCAACATGTTCAGTGCTGGAGGCGGAGTTTTGAGCTGAATACTTGTGTGTTTGGTTTCCCTTCCATAAAATTTGTAGCATAGCGCGTTTGAATTTGTTAAGTTCGGAGTTCCAAGGAGGCTGGTTTTTGTTGTATTGATGAAAAGGGTGTCGGAAATTGCTGTTTTGTACCTACGGAAACTGCTGTCAAATTGCATCTTTTTTTCTTCCCTGGGAAAATCAATAGCTTGGGGACAAGCAGGGATTTCATGCACCTAGCAGGAGTTGAGTAATTGGGAAATATGCATCTAGTTAATTTACATTGATTTTTAATCTTATTTGTGGATGTGTGGATTATCTAAGAAAATGTTGTTCCCTTGCAGAGGTCATTTTCTTTGGGGAATGTTAAGAATTCATTTGCTATTTTTGGTTTTCATAGGTGGTTTAAATCCCCAGGTTTTGTCGGAACTCTTCTCTTTATATCGTGACTGGCAGGAGGAGAAGGCAAAGAGAATTAGTCAAAAGCAGGTGCCTCTAGATACAATTTTCAGCTCGATAAATTACAGAGTACTTTTTTTTGGTCTTCTCGGTGTTGGTATTTGTAGCCTTTCTCTTAACCTCTTTTGTGGGTTAAACAACCAAACAAGGCTCTGGCCAATGCATCTACAACTGAAGTTACCCAAAGTTGTCTTTCTCAGTCTCTTCTTTTGGACCTGGTGGGCATTTTGTTACTAACAGTTCCTTCAAGAAGTGGGCTTTCACTTTCTTGTTTTCTGATGTGAAATTGGCTTTGGGTCCTATATGAAGAATTTTAGTTACTATAAGTAGGATGCAAATCATCCGAATATGAGCAACGATTAGCGTGAGTTATAACAAGGAGCAGGCTATTGCTAAGGCTACCATTGACCACAAAGCTTGTGCCATCAATTTGGTTACTATGGCAATGTCATCTAAATATAGGTATCATCATCATAAAAAGATGCTGAAAATAATGGAAGGACAGAAAAAGTAAAATAGATTTCTGAATGGCCTACATCCACTAGATTTATATGAACTGGTCTTCATAACAAAGTCCATGGTAATTTGAAAATTGTTAACCAACCACCATACTCACGAAGCAGTGATTTTACAATTGTCCATGCTGCTGACATGGTTTTTATTGGACCAAAGAGAATGAATTCTTAATTTGAAGAGAAATATCTGTCCATTGTCAGAAGCTGTTTAGTTGACATGTACTTTTACAACAATCAGACATTGTTCCATAGTTATTTATGTTTTCAATCATTCCCAACCTAATTCACCTAGTGGTTGTCATCATCTCCTCTACCCCTTGTCATTGATATCATTGCTTTTCCATTCAGCCAATCAAACTAATAATAATTTGTTGTTATTTCCAACTTAATCCATTAAATGGTTGGTATCATCCCTTATGTCATTGATATCGTTTCTCTTCTATTCAACCAATCAAGCTATAATATTTTGGAGACTGAAAAGGACAAATTTGAGAGTATGTCTGAATTTTTTTTTAAAAAAAAGTTTGTTGGGGCTTTCTGTTACCTTGATGGTTAATTGCATGGAATTAAGGAGAACTAGGGGCTGTTTGGTAAGCTGAGAAAAAAAAATTTCCGCCCCATTTTTTTCATCACCTCTCACACACTTTTTCCATATCACCCTTTTACTTTTCAATCATTTCTTCACATCTGTCCATCCAACTATCCTATTTATTTCAAAAAAATTTCCTTTGCTCATAATTATTACCTATATTATATCACATCATGCTTTATCTAATTCAAATAATTTTCCACAATTTTTCCCACTGCTCAAACACACCTCTTGTTTTTCTACACTTACCCTAACCTGTTCAAGATGAGTAAATGGGAAAGGGAATGGATGAGGATAAGATAGGACTTCCAATTCTCAAATAACTTTTTTTCCAGAAAACTTTTCCCATTTTCAATATATAACATCCTTAATTTTTTTAATTTTCAATACTATATAATTTCTCTCTTCCTAATACACAATAACATTTTTTTTTTAAAATTTAATTTCTTCATCCTATCATCAACTCATTCCACCATCCTAAACAGCCCCGCTTCCAGTTTACTTGTATAATTCTTTGCTTGGAATATTCGAGGATTCTTGTGAAAGTTGCAATTTTCAAACTGTGTCATTCTGATGAAATTCGAAGTTGTTTGACAAATAGTTATTCATATCTTAAGCTGCATACTATGAGCGAGATTTTTCTGTTGCTCCACATCTTTATAAAATAACTTATTAGACGTGTTGCAGGATGAGATAGAAATCAAAATTGAAACAACAGATGCATTGGCTGTTAAACTTCTCCAGCGTCTTAATTATTCTGCATCAGCTATGAAGACAACTGCTCAACATCTGTCAGATGGTATAGTCCCAACCTTGTGAATTCTCTGCAAATACTGGATTACATTCCATCATTTGATTCATATTGAATTTGCCATATGTAATGGAGGAACTCATATACTGTTTCCTGGGTTGGATCCTATTGGAAAATATTCTACTTGAAATGAAAATTTCAGTGTTTCTCATTTGTCAATGTTCATTTCCTCTACATTACTGATTTTTGGGCCATTACTCAATTATTGTACCCTGAGGCAAGAAACTGAAAACCTTTATTAATGATTGTTTGGCCATTTCTCAATTGTTGTACACTGGGAAAAAAAGGATGACCCTTAAACTTTGATAGCTGATGATGATCCAACCCAACTTCATGTTGTGCTGATCCTGCACTGGGGCAAGCGATCCCCTTCTGCCTTTATCTGCTAATGTATAGGGTTTGACGTAAAAGAGATGTAAAACAGTAATTGTAAAAGATGGTATAGGAGGGAAAGGTAATGATGTTGATTGTAAAATGAATGAGGATAAAAAAAATAATAATTAATTTGAAGGCCATTTTCCTTAGTTTTAACCTCAAATCTCTCTCTCTCTATGCTTTCCCATCATTTCTTTTATTGACATTTTATGGTATGCTATTATTACGAGGAAAATGCAGTACCCAGGTTGGAGGTGGAAGTGGGTGAATTGAAAGGAAGGCTTAGAGAAGTAATCAGCAATTGCGATGCTCTGTGTAAGAGGATTGCATTGGAGGGTCCTGAGTCACTGCGATTGGCTGGCCAGCCTAGTGATACAGCAGGAGCAGTACCACCACCAATCTCACGAATTTACATGAAATCTTCAGATGCTAACCCACTTCAATCTCGGCTTCGAGTTGATTGACTCTGTAAATATTACTTCGAGATAGTGTCTGCTTCTCTAAGCATATGGCCATTTTTTCTCTTTTATGAGGGTCTGCATGAACAAGTTTTTCTTTTAGGATGATCGGACACGTAGGTTGCTTGAAATTTTGCGATGACCCATGCTGATGATGGGTAATTTTTTGAAATCCTGAATAAATGTTATCATTTTATCGGTGAGTTATGTTTATAAAAAAAAATAATGTAATTTGTGAAAACCAAAACCAAAGTTTTTTCTGGTCCTGAGAGAGTATATCTCATTATGTGATATTATTCGCTTTTGCTTGATGGCTTGACCGTACAGTTTTAAAATATGTTACATCATGTTAATTGCGATTGACTTCTTAAATTATTGGGAATTCTCTTCTTTTTTGTAAGATTCAGTTCTTTTATTATATTAGTTTCTTTGAATTTTTATGTTCTAAGAGCTGTCACAATTGTGAATCTTAAGAAATCAAACATGGTTGTAGGATAACAGGGGAAAACATATACACTACACAATATAGTTGTGTGCAAACTGGTTTATGGAAATGGGCCTATTAGCTGTTGAAATCAAAATCTAGGGTGCGATTGGCAATGGGTAAAACTTTTAAATGGAAAAATTTAGTAGTTTTTGAAGTGAGAGAATTTTGTGATATGATTAGGGTAATGATAAGAACTAAATAAAATTAAGTTAAAATAGATGATTTAGTTGTATGAATAATTGTGAAGAAATATTGAAAAGATGGGTAATTGTATGAGAAAATGTAAAAAAGATTAAAAATAAGATAATTGTGGGGAGGGAAAAATTTTAGATGTACAATGTTCTCTTGAATGGCAAACACCTAAATTAAAATTTTTTAATGTTAATTTTAAATATATCTATTACATTTGACTTTAGTTTTAAATATACTTATTATCTTTCAAAACTTCCATGTATATCCACCTAATTTTTCCATAAATTTCAAATATACTCATTATTTTCAGTTAATACATTTCAAATGTACTCATTCTTTCAGTTAATACCGTTTAATAATTGAAAAAGCCAAAGCTACATTCACGCATACTTGCGTTTCTGGATGGAAGAATAATAATGGTTGGGTAGATCCTTTTTTTTTTTTTTTTATAAATCTGATAAAGGGTTGGTAGATCTATTGGATGACGATTTGGGGTCAAAGTAGTTGCCGGCGTTGATTTTTCTTGCTAGCCATGTTGAGCTGACTGCATCATGCAAGGAAGACGCGGCTGAAGATGGAGCCTGGTTGGCGCCGAAAAGTCACTTTGAGAGGGCTACCTCAGTTGGAGGAGATGGTTGCCGATAATGAATTTTGGACACATATATAATAATTTATATGTCGTATATTATCGTAAAAGAACCTAAATTATATAATAAAGTAACTGGTTTTTTATGCGCAGAAATCCTAATACATAATTTTTAATTTCTGTTATAATAGGCTAAATTAGAAAAATAAGAAAAATAAGTATTTATATAAACAGTTGCAATTTCCTAGTTATGCATATAAGTTTCTTTTCTAATGTCTCATTATTGGAAAAGAAATAACCTCCATATTCAAAAACATCAATTTTATAGATCCAAGTGTGTTTTCTATTCTAGTTTATTCTCCTTCATGATTTGACATGGAGGATCTTGGTATAGTTATGATTTTAATCAATAAGAAATTTTCAACAGTTGATTGAAGAAGATGATACGTAGGTGCGATGCTTAGTGATATTTTATGACATTGCTGTGTGTCGACTAATGCAACCATGGATTACTTCCACTTGGAGAAGATAGAGCACCGTATTTTGGCGCTCAACAGTGAACATCCATATGTACGGGGTGCAGTCATATGCACCCGGGTGCATCGGGTGTACTACACCTATTTTTTAAAAAAAATTTCATGAAGTTGTTAATCTAGGTGTATTAAACATATATATCAATTTTTACCAATTTTGGAGACTTTTAGATATATTTTTTAGATTTTTGAAAATCATTGGCGTTTTTAGTAATTTAAAAATGCCACTGGTATTTAAAAATCTAAAAAATATCTAAAAATCTCCAAAATTGGTAAAAATTGATATATATGTTAAATACACTTGGATTAACCGTTTTGTAAAATAATTTCCGAAGAAAAAAAAATGTTCGTATGCACCCGGGTGCATTGAAGCTCAATGCACCCAGGCGCATACAACTGCAGCCCCATATGTACACAACTACACATGCAACATTGCATGTACGTCAACAATGATTTTGTGACTTCTCCTTCAAACCCGACATCTTCACCCATTTTCTCCAACGATCACGGCTAACCTTTTTCCAAAGTTCTTTTTGTTTCTTCTTCATTCTAACAGATTGCCGGCCCTCCCAAACAAAGATCATAATGGCATTTTAGACATTTTAAATAATAGATAACAACATTGTTCATAGAATGAGTATATTTGTAACTTATGGAAAACTTAATGGTATGAATGAAAGTTTTAAAACTTAATAAGTATATTTGTAATTAAGGTCAAACATAGTGAATAATTTTGAAATTAACCCTTTTTAAACTAACAAATCATCTCATTCAAATAAAGTATATGCACAACCTCATCTTCTGATGATGCAAATTAATATGATAAGACTGTTACATTTATATCTATGTTAAAGATTTAAAGCGTCTAAGACAAAAAAATCCTCTTTGCTCTTTAGAATATTGTAATAATTTATGTAAGGGTTACCAATCCAATGCACTACCTTTTATTTTTGGCTTTTTTCAAATATACTTATTATATTTGACCCTAATCTCAAATATACCTACTACGTTTCAAAAATCCTAAACACACCTACTACATTTGCAAATATTCCCGGAAATGTCTACTTCTTTAAAGGCTGTAAAGTAAGTTAACGGTCATCCGTTTAAATCCTAGTTGTATTTCTCTAAATGTCAAAAATACTCTTGACATGAAATCATAAAAGATAAAATGAAATGAAATAAGAATGAAATTAGAGCTCTCTATATTTAAAACTCTTGTGCTATTAGGGTAGCGATGAGTTATGATATTCAAAATCTTGAATTTAACCTTAAATTTGATAGACATATTGATAATTCCACAGAGTGAGACATTTTTGGAATTATATGCAAAAGTTATAGGTATATTTGGGATTTTTGCAACATAATGGGTATATTTGGAATTAAGGTCAAATGTAGTAGGTATATTTAAGAAAAGTCTTTGTATTTTTTGATTTTTTACCCCATTATGTGCCCACGCATGGGGGATTCATATATGTAGTTTCTACATTTGTTGATGGTTTTAAAGTTCCAAATAGAGTATTTAAAAGCATCAAAAAATGTAAAAACTACGTATATGAAAATAATATGCTTGGGCCCACCTATGAAATTGAAATTTTTTTAAAATTTTAAAAAAGGAGGAGTGCACTAATACACTGGATCATTGCCCCTTTATGTAATTATTCATCCATGGAGCCTAATTATATACATTATAATGTATTTTATGTTAAAATACAATATTCATTTATTTTTACAATTAATTAATTTTTTGGTTTTTTTTATATATAAACATGTTTTCTTAAGTTTTTTCGATTTATATACAAAATTTTCTATTTTACAATACTTTCACATATTTATTTTTGATTTTTAAAAATTAAGTTTTCAAGGGGTGAAAAATGACTTAAATATTGAATTTTAGCTTAAAATACATCATGGTGTATATAATCATACTCCTTCATCCACACCATACGAATATTTTAAAGTTGAATTAACAACATTGAAATTGACGTAGAATATTTTAAATGTTTATTCTTAGTTTTTTAATTTTCAAATATACATTCGAATCTAACCATTTATTGCATTTAATATATTTTATTTTATTAGGTTATTAAAAATAATTTTCATTGATATTTTGTTTTATTACGTTATTAAAAATAATTTTCATTGGAAACTTATGTATTGTAAAAATAAAAAGTGAATATATAACTATTAAAATCTTAGAAAAGATGTGCAGTATAAATATAATATTTAAAAATTTACAATATACATACTTTTTGGAATAATAAATAAACACATGGATAAATTTCATATTGAGATTTTTGAAAAATATTTCAAAATTAAAAAATTAATCATGAAGCTTCCTACTCATGGGATTGACATGGGTGCAAAAAATTTTAAAATGGTGAGTATAAATGAAAAATCAAGCAATATAAATATATATTTTACTTTTGAGCTTAGGAGTACGTGCAAATAACTCAATATTAAATCGCGTTATTTTAATTCAGAGTGGCCGCCATAATATTTTTATTTTAAACAAATCTTGGGGAAAAGTTTAAAAACAACGCTGGTTGGCTTCTGATTTGAATTGAATTTTGCCATTACGTGGGCGCGTACTCTCTCCAGATTCACACGCCTGTCAGCCACACGAAAGCAACGACGCAGAAACCCTTCCATGCTCCGTAGCCAGCTGATACCAGCCGTACCACTAGTCTACTGCAATCGCGCGTCCGACTCGTAAATCAGACCCGTATGCTCTAATCGCTTCATCTGCTACTATCAGATTATTAAATCAATTTCGAGCATCGAAGCATGCGACGTGTGCCCATTTTGGGTGCTGCCCGCGTATCGACCCGAGGCTCCGCCGGAGTAAGAAAAGGTGCTGGAAAAGGGTAAACTACGAGGGAGAGAGAGAAGCAGAAGGCCAGAGAGGGTTCAAAGTTCAAAGCCCTTTCTAGGGTTTTCCTCCGTCTTTCCACCTCCCTTCGTTTCTCGCAGGCATCTCCTCGAACCGGAGACATGCATTAAAAAATATATATATATATACATATCAATAAGGAAGAACCGAAATTACGAGAATGCCCTACCCCTCCTCCTCCTTTTCCATCTTATCGCCACCCTAGCGAAATCACGTTAGGGTTTCGAAGAGATTGCGCTTTTTTTTTTTTTTTTTTAATTTATTCTTTCTCGTTGACGACCGATCGTTGATAGTTTTCACTTTCGATTTCCGAATCTGATCTTTGAGGTTGCTATTTCATGGCGAGATCGCAGAAGCCGAAGAAGCTTTCTTGGGCTCCCGATGCTAGTCTCTGTCAGGTAATTACGCCGATTGCGCCATTGAGTAGCTGTGCTTCTTCTACTATATGTGTGATTGAGCTTCGTTCCATCGAGAATTTTCTTGGTCCTTTCATCAATCTTAGTTTACTAGTCTATCGGTTGTTTGGCTGCATGGAGATGCGATGAGAAAATGATGCTTTAACTCTTATTAACTTAATATCCTAATTTAGAAAATCGGTTTTAGTGATATCTTGAGAACGCCTATTGGGATCGAATGCCAGGCCCGTTTGTGATGTTCTACTATTTGTTGTGTCATGCGTCACTGGCTGCATCTTTTGAAATTGCATGCATGATCATATAATCTGTCCATTGCCTAGATCTTGGATTGGGATTGCTCAGCTTCTGGCCATATTGGCTTCCCTTGTCAATTTGATCTGGCTGACTAGCTTTCCAAAAACGATTGCTTATTCTGCCTTGAGCAGGATTGAAAGACGACAGCATGTGTGGTTGAGCTTCGGGAATGTTATATATTTTTGTCATCTCCTCTTGGTAAAACTGAATGTTGGGAGCTCAATTCAGTTTCATCATGTCTTGGTAAAGTTAAAATAGCATGTTATCATTATCTTTTGATATTTTGGATATTCACTCCGGCCATCTAGATTTGATTTTGTTTTTTCGTTCTTTTCTCTGATTCAGTGAAGCCTTTTACATTGGTTAAAAATCTGTTTATTTTGTGAATTTGAGTTCCTATTACTAAAATTCAGAAGGAAGAACCACCAAAGCAATATCTTCTGACCAAACACATAAGAAAATGGATAACATGACATTCTTTGCACTGAGAGCCCAAGCAAAATGATGACTGCCAGCTGGGAGTGTTTTGGACTATAAGTTTCCATGAAATTAATCTAAACATCATAAACTTAGAACACAGCTCAATTTTCCACATCTCTTTGAATTCAATGTTGAATAATTGCATTCTAACTGTTAGAATGAAAAAAAAAGCTTCACTAGCTGAATTGTCAGGAAAACTTGAAGAAGAAGAAGAAGGAGAAGCAGCAGCAGCTGCCAAGTTTATGACGCCTTTACCATTAGTTGTGATGCTATATGAGCTTCAACTTGCATTAATGCCAGTTTGATGTTGGACCTCAATGAAAACGGCTACAGAACAAGTTGGTTGTGGCAATTCGGGAATACAACTAGCTTTCTATTATTATTTTGTTTGTTTAACTGGAGCTCTGCATTCCAGCTACTTTGTTCATCCATCAATGAATGGCTTAGGATGTCCAGATCAGTTATCTAATTGATTTATGAGTGTTGCCTTAATGGCAATGCAGTGAATGAAATTCAAAGACCCTTAGCTTTCTCAGATAGTGGGCATCAGGTCACAATAAAACTATCCAATTTGTTTTTATGGGGTTAATGACTGCTGTTGAAGCATGCATTATCCAATAAAATATAGGATAAAACATCTGCTTTCAAATTTACAATCTAAAGAAAATTCGCAACAAAATTTCTCTCTTTGAAAAGTAAAAAAAAAAAAAAAAAAAAAAGAGGAAAGAGAACTCACAGTGTTTAACGTTTTATTTTAATTATCTGGCAACTTGAATTTTCAATCCAATTCAATTGTGCATTCAAATGAGACTGAGCATTGACAATAAATAAAAACCAGAGAGAAAGAAAGAAGGGGGAGAAATTGTGCCAATATCCTTATCATAAATTGTGAAACATTGAAGATTTGAAGTGCAGAGGCATTACATGGCCAATCCTCCCTCCATTAAGAGTTAAATTATGAGCTAAAAGAGATTTATATTTCCAACCTCCAGGTTGCATAAGCAAAAGGATTGCAAAAAATGTTAATGATACAATGACAAAAATAGAATAACAAGAAGGAAGTAATGGAAAGCACATGCAAAATGAAAAAATTGAACAAAAAGAAATAAAATTACAACTATAGGCAAAGAAAGCTTTGAAAAGATGGTTGTACCATGGCAGTACTGTGCTCAGATAGTTGGACTAGGCATGATCTAAAATTTATGTCCAGGATGGATGTAAGTAATTAAATAAGATATAAAGACATTAAAGATTACTGAAAACTTAAATTACTGATCATCAAGAATAGCATAGCAGAATCCATGCAACTAGCCCTGCTAATGGTTTATTATGATGACGATGATGCTTGAGCAACCTCATAAAATCTGACTGACTGAAAATGCTTAAGCCTTCCCCAAAAAAAAAAAAGACCTTAGAAATAAAAAAAATATTTTCACTAGCTTCAAAGAATAGGGACCATGATCAGTATTGGTATTTTCCAAGTTATATAGAAGAGGGATTCATAAATACAAAACAAATGCAACAAGTTGGCAAACAGAAGGACAACAGAAGATGAACTCAGAAAACAAAATTGTAACTATTGGTGTATGAGGTTGATGTTAAAGAGAAAAATTCTGATGAAAGAGGTTAATTTGAAAGACTTTCTAAAAACACCTTCTTGTAGTGGTAATTTCAGCTTCCTTACTAAAAATACTAAATTTGGATGTGGTCGAATAAGTGTAGTGAGTACCTGGTATTGATCAGGAAATGCATTATTTTACTGATCCATTAGGTTAACATAAAAGCAAATGCAAGCAAAGTCTGGATAGGAAAGCATACAGTTTAACCTTGGAAGACCATTTTCTGATAAGTTAGTTCCTTACTCTCTGAAGAAGTTGCTTCGTAGGGTACTCCATGGTTAGTGGCAAAACCATTGATCTGGAGGCAATTGGAGCTGATTGTAGTTTCAAATTTCAATATTATATAATTCAACTATTGTGGGTGTTGTTGGAAGTTCTGAGTTTAATTTTTATACCCCATTCTGTAAAGGATGCCTACAAGGTATAGCTAACTCCATGATTTGTATCCTGCTTCCATTCGGGCATCGGAATGCTAATAAATGGCTCTTATGAACAAAGATTTGCAAGCTAAAATTTTATAAAACAAATCAAAGACTTCAACAAATTTTTAAAAAAAATTACCATGCATTTCAAGAGTTCATTCAGCTATTAATCTTATTTCTTGTTAGTTGCTCCATTCGTCATTGCTGCACACTGATCAAATGTATGATGGACATTCCCCAATTCTTAAGAACTGTTGAGAATATATTTACAAAAAAATTTCAATTGATTTTTTATGTAAGGGAAATTCTTCAGCATTGCCGATACCACTGAAGATTTCTGTGTTGTAACCCCGTTTTGGCCCATTTTGATAACTAAATCAAAATGTAATTTCACTCATGATTTTGAATTAACCTTGAAGGTGGGCCCAAAATGGCGTGACAACACTGAGATCTTCAATGGTATAAGAACCATAGTAACATTTCCCTTTTATAAGCTGATTTAAAAAAAATGCAAAAAAAAATGCTATTTCCTGGGGAAGGTTCCATTTCAGCTATAAATTTATGAATTTGATAGTAAAATATACAATTCATCTTGGACATTATAATATAACTATAATTTTAAGATTCTTTGCTATATTACCAGGAGCTCTTTTGAAATCAGGACTTGATGGTATTTACCTGTGTTGTTTTGAAATCAGAAGTAAAACCTGCTACAGGAAAACAGAATCAACCACTAAATAAACAGTAATTTCTCTTAATATGAATGTTATCTGGATCTTCTTCTTTTGTCCGGTGATAGTGTTTGAAAGTCTTTGTAGGAGAGCATGAGGCATTGAATTCTCGTTTCAAGGAACCGAAATATTGATTTATAAGCATTCTAGAGTTTTTGAATTCATTTTACAATACTAGCAGTAGATAGGCAGGTAAACTTAGATGATTGATGTGGAATCTACTCCATTCACTATATTTAACATCACTTATATTGTCACGGAAACCCCAATCATTTGTCTAGTATCATTAGGCATCGACTCCTTCTGCAAATGTGTAAAGCTAATGTAATGTAAAACTAATGTTTTTAAGTTGTACTTTCAACATTCCCAACATCTAAACTGCCTCAAAATATCATTACATTTGGATAAATGATTCTATAATGTATTGTTACATTCTAATGCATATGTGAATGGATCTAAATATTTTTTTAATGATTTACATGTAAAGATATATATTTTTAAGCAAAGGTGGGCCATGCGCATTGTTAATTTGGATAAAACTGAGCCCCCTATCTAAACAAATAATGCTAATACAATGGACTGAGTGGATTTTTCATCAATTATTAAGGTGGGAAAATAAAGCAGTTACATGAAACCGCTTCTTCATTTGGCTACATAGAAGCTTGTTCTCTAAGTTACGATGCCAAAAGTCAAATATTTTGAAAACTTTTAAATATTATATATTCGTTTTCCAATTTTAATATTCACCTTTAAATGATGTTAAATATTTAATAGGGGTGTAAATGGATCCGAGTTGACCTGCGACGTGATACCCATATGACCTACGCTTTATTGGGCAGCTGCTTGGCATATTCAAGACCAGGGTGGGTTACAATATTTGACATGATCTAAAAATAGGTCAAGGTTGGGTCAACTATGTCTTGACTGTTCTGATGTAACCCAACCCAACTTATGCATAAATTTTCATTTAAAAAGAGAGAAATAAGAAAACACTTATTTTCAATTCCAATTATGACAATTTATATTTTCTTTTGATTCTTATGACAATTTATACTTTAATTTATTAACCAAATGTTTTAATAAACAATATTTAAGTTCAACAATTACATGACTGTAGTTTGCAATGTGTGTAAAAAAAAAAATTTAATATTTTAAACAGGACCTGCATTTTTGACTCATATTATCAATTTGAACCTGACTGGATGCCAACTTGAGCTTGAGTCATTTTCTTAAAAATTGGGTTAGTGTTGGGTTCACTTCAACCCGATTAGATATAATACGTAAGGATTGGGTGAGTGATTCTCTAAATAGGTTAGGGTTGGGTTGACCCCAACCATTTACACCCTAACATTTATAACATACAATTCCCAATTAAAGCGATTTTTGGCATCATAAATATATATATATATATTAATTTATATTTTACATAGTTTAGATTTAAAAGAAAACTTAAAAAAATAGAAAAAGCAACCATTTGTAGAGGCCATTGTATGCAAAACATTTTAGGGAATCACTCCCCCATTTGGGATACTATAATGTTATTCAGCTTGAATTGATTGAATCTGATTTCTGGCCTTGCTCGTTCTGACAAACAACAGAAAAAGTCAAGAATACTTGTTGTGTGGTCAAGTTATAATTAGTGGTCTTCTCTAACCATATCACATTGAGACGTGTACCGAATTTATTTTTATAATATATTGTGAACCTGTGTTTAGCCCAGTGGTATCACAATAGGTGCATGAGTGTGAGGTCCCATCTTCGAAGTTTGGTGGGGGAGGTCTCCTTGTAATGCAAAGTTTGCAGTTAATAAAAAAAAAATCATTTTTGTTTCAACTTATTCTTGTCGATGTTGTGCTTTAAGCCCAGTGCCAGCATGGATATCATGGGAGCGCGGGAATCGTAAATTATTTTACAGTTCTAGTCTGATATGAACTTGACAAAACAGTTTTACATGTTTCTTAGTAGCTAGCCATATTACTATAATGGTTTCCTGTTTTTGTGTTCTGTACATCTGGCTTTATTTTTTAAAGCTTGAATACATTTTGGAATTCATATTTTATGTTTCTTTTATATGTACCATGGAAGGGTGTATTTGCAATGGTATAATTTTGTTCTCTGCCAAACCTGCATTTTCATTTTTCATGTTTTCTTGCACAAGTAACAAAGCAAGATTTCAACATCTCTTTGAGCTGCAAATAAGTGCATCTTCACTCGTTGAACTAATAGGATGCTGAATGTTGTTATCCAGGTTCTCATTTTTTCTTAGTGAGGTCCATTGCACACTGTCCAATGTTGAAGTCGAGGGATTGGCTATCATATTTGGATTTTTTGCGTTTTTTTTTTTTTAAAATCATTTGTTAGTTTTCCTGCTACTCATGCTGTGACATGATGCTTAATTAGTTGCTCCCAGGTTGATACTGTACTAACGATAGTCTTTTCCAGGTAAGACTTTTTCTATCAGAAGATGCTCCTGCACAATCTGGAGTGGGGGCACAAGATCATCTTCAAGCGAAAGCTTCATGGTTATGCCATTCAACAGGAATGGGTTCTGATGACCTTCCCCCGCCAGGGTTTGAGGGACCTAATGTTGCTGCCCTGCAGATTCCTTTAATCAAGTGGCAATGTCCTGCCAAGGTATGCTAATGTTGATTCACTTCCAGTTCTTAACAAATTTGGATTCCCTTATTTCTTGAAAAATCAATCACTTGTTTCTTGAACAAACCTTTCACAGCCGACCTTCTACAATAGAAGCCATATTATCCTTCTTTTTGGATAGGGTATCATGTAAACCCAAATGGTATACATTCATTTTCATTCCATACAATTGGGCCAATATTTTGTTAATGCTGGCCATTTTTGTGCTAGCTCCAATGGTGAGGTCTCATGTCACAAAAGTATCAGCTGTTTGATGATAATATAGATTTTTTTTGTTTGGCCTGAATGGTATGGTTAAAACTTGAGCTACTACCATCCACGTGATGTTGAGAGAATGTGGCATGAAGTTTGGTGGCTTGCATCTTTCAGTTTGAGAATTGTTTGAGGCATGGACCATCCATGGTGGAATGCTTCAGACCAGTGGCATTGATCTCTGGATATGGACCCTCTTGTAGGAAAGGAAAAAGGCCAGTTATATGGCATTTCATCTAAACATTGGTCTTGTAATTCATGTAAATGCTTTTGATTAAGTACCTTTGGTGGAATCCACTTAGAGATGAATGGAAGTTGTAATGCCGGCTGCCTTTTCATCCATTTTCAGATATTTTTGAGCCCAAAATGGCAAGTGGCAGCTGGAGAAGAGAGTGAAGAGGTGGAAGTTGAAAACCATCGGCAGTTTAGAGTGCTTGAAGCTGTTTATCCACGCTCATCTGCCATTCCTGCAAGGTGATTGTTAGTCCATTCTATTATTTTGTACCATGTATATAGGTTCCATGTCTAATATTACTGCATTCTTCAATATGCATACAGCCCATCTGTTTCAGCAGAAGTGCAGAATAGTCATTATGACGATTCTGTCACTCTTCTTATTCCAATTACTCCTGTTGAAGATGATGATTCCCCAGATCCATACGATTCAGCTGTACCACTCGACACATCTGCAAAATTGCAACTGCCTGTGCCACATGGAAAAACAACACTACAAATGGGTTTCCAGCCAGCAGTAGAGCAATCACAGGGAAATCTGTCTTCTCATGTATCCCAGATTTCCAAAGACAAGCCTACAATTGGAACAATCCCTGGTGTGGAACCAGATGTGGTGGCAGCAGCTTCTGCTGCCTTCACAGCAATCATGAGAAGCAATGAGGAGGGAAGTTTGATTGACCGTGACTTGCTCATCAAAATTCTCAGCAACCCGAAATTGCTCGAGCAATTGATCACCGAGCATGGGTTGCAAAACAACCCACAATTTACACCCAAGCCAACAGCAGCGCCAGTCACCAGCCAGGTCCCATTCGACATCCATCGAATGGAATCTGACCCTTCGCCATCTGCATCTTCAACAGGACAGTTCCATCCGATGACAAACTCGGCAGCCATACCGACCTTGAATCCAGTCCGCACTCCTCATACTCCTGCCTCTGCCCCTGTGCAAATGACTTCAGTGCAAGCTGTGAAAGCTCCACCGCCAGTGAAGGACATGAACTACTACAAGAGTTTGATTCAAGAGCATGGAGGGGAAAGGCAAGAAGAGTACAATCAGGCACAGACACGATTTGGCAACCGGCATAGTAGCAGCCGGCACAATCACTTGGGTATGAATGTAGACACAGTGCACGGTAGTTCCAAGCAGAGGGATTCCCGGTCTAGAATCCCAAAGCCTTGTATATATTTCAATAGTCCAGGCGGGTGCAGAAATGGAGCCAATTGCATGTTTCAGCATGATGTATCGTATCAGCGGCCAGAAGGACAGGGTGCAAAGAGAATGAAACTGGAGAGGGAAATCGCAGGAAGGAGTTGAAAGAAAATCAGCATGTGTTTATTTTACTGGCCATTTTTTTAATGGTTTATACAGAGTTATTTTTCAGAGCTCTCTTTTACCCCCCACCTCTCCTTTTTACAAATGAAATGACTGTTGATTCCTTTGCATCTGTTCATTTTCTCCAGTAAAATGCCATCGGTTTTCCATAATATTTTATGTATAAGATGCTGTTTTATCTTGTACTGGTAAGAAATGGTAGCCATCTGGATCAAAAGAAGACCTCAAAGGGCCACATTCGTTTTATCTGTTATCCTCAAGTTTATTTAGGTGCTTAGTAATGTGATGTAACTCATATTCAACCTCCCTATTTTACAAGAATTACGATATTCTTTTACTTAGACCCAGAACATTCGTATTATTCATGTTTTTGTATTATTAACGATGGATGTGAAAGATCGTCTCGATTAGATATTCTAGTGTATTACTGGGTCATACAAGACCATGATATACTAACTTATTAGATTTTTTTTAATTTTCATAAAACTATTAATCTAGATGTATTTAATTTATAAATCGTGTGTGTTTGGTCGGATTTTATAAATATATGGTCTACTTCATCCAATCCACTAAATTCGCATCGGAATTCCAGACTAGTCCACGAATTTATGATTGATCATTCGTCAGTTGCCCGAACTCATGATAAGGGTCTTTCAACGGTTGAAATTATTTGTAGACGATGGTAACAGCACATTAATTTACGTATGTAATCATAACTAGTAAATACATGGACTTCGACTGGAAAAATGAATAAAAAATTTCTTTTAACCAACAAAAGGGGTCCATGTGATTCATTTTTAGCATTCGGACTTGTAGTAAATAGATGAAAACATTACCCGTATGAAATTTACTGAAATTGCATTTAGAATAATTTATTTTGCTAGAAAACTTGAGTTTCATCTAAGTTGGAGATGGTGTACAACCCATTAAATAAAATTCTCAAATTAATGTAACAAAATTATGGGAAATTCTCAAATATACTTACGAATTTTGACTATGATTTCTTATATGTCCATGTATTTTTGATAATTCCTTTTATACTTATGAATTTTTCTCAAAATTTTTTCCATGCTCACACCATCAAGGTCTGTCACAGTTGTTATTAACATACATTTAAAATAATTAATGTACCTTCGCTAATTTAGGGTTGTAAAAACATTTTTTTATCAAAAAAAAATCAACCTTTATCATTTCCACTTTTTTCATGCATGACCGATGATGCTCAAGAAATTCTTCAACTAGATATATGATGGGCTGTAACAAAACTAATGTATTGGCTTGCAACGCAAGTGCCCGTGCCGCTCAAGTAATAAAGAAATGCGTAAGAGATCGTTCCCATGAGAAGAGAGTTAAATGTAACACAATAAAAAATTCGTCTTGCCACTTACAAATTAATTGATTGAATGAATTTCATCATTTAAGAGTATTAAGCAAAAATAAATTAAACTAACAACTACTAGGTAGAGTGAACAAATGGATTGCTTTGGAGAGACAATTAGATAGTAGAGAGTTGCGAATCCCTTGACTTAAAACTACACTAGATTAGTTCCATATTAGTGATTTGTGCTTTGATTTACTGATCTAGATTCATTTATATTCATATATGTCTTTCAACATATATAACCTAACTTTGTTGTAGTTAATCGTTATGTTCATATACAACTAAGTAAAATAATGTTGATTAGCGTATAACTTAAACAAGAACACACGTGGTTAACAGGTATATTCTTACCCTTATTAACATTCAATAACTACAAGCCATTGAAATCCTTTGCTTTATATATGGATCTTATCTAAACCTCACTTTTCCAAGTATAGATCTAGATATTACATCAATCCACAAGGTGATCGAGCTTGTAGAAGTATTAAACAAAATATGTAAGGGTAAATCTCACACAAACACATGAATCTCGGATCTGCAACATTTAATCACTTTAATGGAAAACACCTAGCAAAATATTAAGTTCAAGTTCATCTCAATCCTCAACACAATATTCAACTGATGAACATAGCTAAGAATTTCATCAAAATAATGTTCAAATACATACGAGGTGCAGAGAATGAAAATATAAATAAGAGAAAGAGAAAGAAGGAATAAAACTATGATGGATTCCTCCTTTAAAGTGATGCCCTTCTTAATCTCCTTCCCATGTGTTGAAACTTTTCTCTCCCAAGTTCTCCGCTTCGTGCCCCCTCTGCCCTTTTTGAAACCCTAAGAAATGTATTTATCCATCCTTTCATTTGGGCGTTGACACGTGCGAAAAGTAGACGTGTGAAAAATAGACATGTGTACGATTTGGGTTGCGACACCAGTCCCTCTAGACACCGTCTGTGTGGCGCCCCAGCCCAAGTGTCACAATCTTACTCAAAGGCCTTATCGATTGGTAAACGTGATTAGGATTGTTGCCCTGTCACACGGCGGGCTTATTGGATATTTATCCAATTAATCCTAACTCCTTAGAAGTTTATATCATTTCATACATTCAATTTTCATCAAATTCCTTTTTACATCATTAAACCTTTTGAGGATTACACATATGATATCATAAGTTTCTATACTTAATCAGAACATGATAAATCATCCTTAACATTTGACCATAAATTTTTTTTTCACCATTCATAGTCATAAAACATAACATAATCCATATACAACATTAACTACAATTCAATGTCATCATTCATACAACCACACAACTTATAAATTTATACATAGGTAATTTATAGAAATTCATATTTGCTTGAATCTTCACCAGTACTCCTTGCATGGTGCTTCCTTTCACTTGTCTTTAGAATTTGAAAAACAAAATCGTGAGTCGAAACTCAATAAGCAAGTTATAAGGTTTTCAGGCAATTCATTTTCATTTAAAATAACTTGGAAAACCATAATATACCCACTCTAGGGTATATCATAAAAACATGCTTCTTATACCCGTCTAGGGTATATCATAAACAATGCTATGTATTATTTTAAAACTATGACATTCCTTGGATAGAAGCTAGCTAGACAACCATCCATTTTCATCCTTTCTCCCATTCCAGGGAGGCGCCGCCGGCCTGACGCCTATCTTAGCAACTTGGTCGCACCAAAGGGGGACAATCGGTCCGCTTATGCCTTTAAGGTGGACCTCATGTTTTGTGCACATGATTCCTTTCATAAACATGAACTTTGACATGCTAGCATGATTTTTCATTCATAAATCTATGATTCATCACTTGTCATAAATAATTGCAAAACAGTGAGCAATTCATTATCATATTGGAATATCATTTCAATACACATTTAGATAAGGAATGGTCATCCTTAAAAAACTTAGAAAGAATTAAAATTAATCATTTGCTACCTCATTTAAACAGTTAGAATATCATTGATAAACAATTGTCCATATTTTGATCAAACAAAAACATTTAGAAATCTACTTGCTTACCTTGTTTGTTTAGCTTTCTGTATCACTTATCTTTTTGTCTTTGCTTATACATAAAAATAGCATTGCATTCATAACAATCCATTTGCTTACATTCACTTAGTTTTCCGATCCCATAATCCATTTCACACATAACCAACTTGAATTTCAAGTCGGTATACATACACAACATTCACTTGTGCATCATACCATCCATTCCATATGTCGTTTTAAACTCATATTTAGGGTAAACACATAATAATCAACCATTAATCAACATATGAGGTTTATTCCTCCCATTTATCATGTGAAACCCCAACCTACGTAGGACTCAATGGTATACATTGAACATATATACATGATTTATATGTGATTTAAATGAATTTTGAATGATTTATGAATGATTTTATGATTTAATGATATTTTGCAATTATGGTTTAATTAGGAATGATGATTAAAAATTTAATCGCCGGAGCCCGAAGTGAGTCGGTATGACCCGAGGGGCTTAATGAGGATTTAAAGGTGACAAAGTGTCATGAATAATTATGTTAATAATCATGATTTAATTTATGGAGACTAAAATATAATTATGGAATTAAGATGAAAAATGATAGAAAATTCATAACTTGACGCCTACAAGGCGGATTTCGATGAAATTTGAAAGGTAAGATTACGACGGTAGGCCCAATCTTATGAATGGATTGGATTAAGGGAATCATGATGGGATTATGATGATAATTAATTATTTTTATCCCAAATCCAAAAGATAAATTCAAGTGGTCATAACTTGAGTTAAAAACGTCGGTTTGAGATGAAATTTGAAACGATGGAATAAAATTATGAAATCTATGAGATGAATGGAATGGATTAAACTAATTATCATGGGAAGTTGCTTTCTTGGAGAGCAAGTAACAAGTTGCTTAAGAGCTAAGTAAAGAAGGACAATTGTGAAAAGTAAAAATGAAATTTACTAAAATGCCTATGAGGTTACTTGGGCATCAAGAAAAGTGATTTATAAAAAGAAAAAAAAGGGAGGAGTAAGGACTGCTACACGCTCCAGCAAGGGGGGAGAAAGAGAGAGAAGAAGAGAGAAGGAGAGAGAGAGAGAGAGAGAGAGAGAGAGAGAGAGAGAGAGAGAGAGAGAGGAGAGGAAAATTGGAGAAAATTGGAGATTTTCTCCAAGGGCAGCAGCTAGGGCACGTCAAACACAGCAAGGAGGAGAGGAAAAGAAGGGAATTTCAAGTGCTTAATGGAGGAATTATCAATTAATCAAGTAAGTATATGTTAATCTTGATTTTATGCCTCAAATCTGGAAGTTATATGATGTTGTAAACTAAAATATGAACGAAACAGTAAATGGATGAATTTTAACATAAATTTTTTTGGGAAGAATCATTATGGGGTGATTAAGGAAGATCCAATTTTCGGCTTAAAAGGAAAAGCCAGTTGCAAATTAAAAATCTGAGAAAATCAACTTGAACAGGGTTGCACGGGTGGCGGGATTAGCTGCACCAAAGGATTTTTAATAATTTTTATACAAGGAATTTTGGGCTGAAAATTTTACATGATATATAAGACATATTTAGGATCACAAGAATAAAATAAAAATTAGCTTTTTATGGGTATAAATATACCTCATAATTAACGTGATTCAGGCTATCTGAAAATGGATTTTGCTGTCCAGCAGAGTGAAAATACCAAAATAAATAGAAATATTAAGTATTTCATGCTGGAAATATTTATTTTGGTTAATTCATGTAGTTATTAAGGTATTATAGAAATTTAAGATCAAAAATACTTGATTTGATATTAATTCAATATTTTGAGATTTCAGTACGCCTGCTTTCAGCATATGTGGATAGTTGGAGAAAAAAATCAAAAAGAAGTATGAAACCTATGTAGAAATTATCCAAATTTATATATATTTTAATAACATAAATTTGAATTAATAAAAGTTGGATTAATTGCTGAAAATTAGGATTTATAAATCTGCTTAGGGTTATGTGTCAAAAGACACGTTAAATGGGTGAAAAAATGGGTTCCAAAGTTGCTGTTTTGGAAACCTATGATTAGTGGATTTAAATTTCATTAAAATATCCTAATTATAGTGGTAATTAAGGTTAATTATCATTCTGAATTAGTGACTAAGTTGCGGGTTTAGAAAATTTTATGAAATGCCTCATATATGTGTTGTTAAATGACTATATGTGAAAGGATAGACATGCATAAGTAGTAAATGACCTAAGTAAATTGATTTTGTGAAAAAATGCATGAATATATGATGAAATTTATGATTATATATCTGTTTAGATTAGCATGATGTTAATTTTAAATTTTAGAATTAATTAATAAGGCTTAAGGCCACAATGGGTGCTTAAAATGAGCAACGATGTGTGAATTTTGGAAAATAAGTGAAAAATGGCTTAAGAAAGGCAATGAGCCATTAAATGATAATTATTGAATGATTATTATGTGATTGAATGATTATCCTACTTAAGGGACTAAATGTGATGTGTAATAGCCCATGTAGTGCACATGTATGTGCTATACGGGCATAACGACTTGAGAAGTCGAAGGCATTATGTATGTTAAAGGAAATGGGTTGGAAAACTGAGTTGAATGCAAGCAAAAAAAAAATATGAATGTTATATCATTCTTATATGTATAGGCAAAAGCAAAGGGATAAGCGAAACGGAAAGCTAAGCAAGCGAGGTAAGCAAACAGCTTTCTAAATGATTTTGTTTTAAATATTTTCCAAGTTGTTTAAGGATGACCATTCCTTGTTATATAGTATTGAAATATTTATTTCTATTGAAATAAATGATTGCTTATGGTTTCGCAATTATGCTTGAAATGTGATGAAACATGAATTTATAGGATGTTTCATTGAAATGGTGTTTAAAGAGGGATGATGCAAAGAATTCTCTACATGAGAATGACAAGTTCCATGTGTAAGGAGGTATATAATGTCGGGGTAACTAAAGGACATGCATGGAAATCAAGTAGGCTAGTCGAGGTAGTAAGTAAACAAGGAGTTCCCCTTGACGTTGCCAAGTCGGTAGGTCCGGCGCTAAGGATGGAAAGGAATATGTCATGGAAAAATGTTCCCCGTGCTAGTATACCCTCACATGAAGGATAACGTCATCAATGGAAATGATGAATTTGCACATCCAATGTTCATGAAATATTTATGAAAAGTGTTTGAATGATTTATGAAAAGATTTTTGCTCCACAGGTAGTTGATCACTTGATAAGTGTCTCTACTGAAGGGAGAAAAATGCTTTTAAATAAATATGACTTCAAAAATGAATTTCCTGTAAAATATAAGCTTGCTTATTGAGTTTCGACTCACGTTTTCGTTTTTCAAACCCATAGACAGGTGAAAGATGAAACCTGACAAAGGAGCAGGAGCCATCCATTGAAGAAATGGAAAGACATTATAAGTTTCATGTTTATGAAAAACTTATGTTGAATGAATGTAAATTTACGTTGATGATTTATGTTGACATCTATGATGATACATGCAGTGACATCTGATTTATGAGATGGTTTGAAATATATTATGAAAATCATGTCTAGTTATGACATTATTGGATGGAAATGACTCAGATATGCATGAAATGAACATATGAGGAATTAAACTCCTATGAAAACATAATTAATTGGATAAATATCTGTTAAAACCCGTTGTGTGACATGGCAACAATCCTGATCATGTTTACCAGTCGAATGATCTTGAGGTAAGGTTGTGAAGCTCGGGCTGGGGCGTTATATATCATTTATTATTTTTCCTTCGTCAATGCTCATTTTAAGCACATAAGTGACGTTTTAAGCCTCATAAATAAGTCTCAACATTTGAGATAACTAAAAGCCATCCATAGAGCAACATATTTATGCATTTCATAATATATTCATGCATTTTTTCATTTTAGCAATTTCACATAAGTCATATATCATCCATTCATACATACGTTCAACTTACAACACATATATTATGTGTTTCTTAAAATTTCTTAACACAGCAACTTACATCCATTTTTAACATCATTAAACCCTTTAATTAACATATAATTTAGGTCTAATTTTGGATTTTTAATCCATTTATCACTGGGTTCCAAAACAATAATGTTAGGACCCGTTTTTCATCCTTTCAACGCCTCTTTCAAGACCTAAATCTTAACAGATTTTTAAATCATAATTTTCAGCAACTAAACATATTTTTCTTAACCCAAATTTAGAGTATTATCACATATTTAAAATTCATAATTTATTTGCTTCTAAAACAACAACAACTTAAGCAGGTAAGGCATCCATTTTGACCCATTTTGACGTGCCCATACATATGTCCTTAACAATCAGATTTAGGGCAAATCTTTCCAAGCCCTTTTGGACATTCAAAGCACCCTAATACTAGGGTAATTTACCCTTCATAACATCCATAAACTAATTACTTACAAACAGCAACAAAATTCATATGTAAAGTACCCATTTTGGCCCCCGTTTGGACGTTCCATACATGTACCCTAAAAAATCAGATTTAGGGAAATCTCATCTAACCCACTTAGGACATCCAAAGGGTCCTTAATTTAGGGTACTTTACCCTACAATTCATCTATAAACCATTTAAGTTCCTCTTCGCATCATTTTTGACATAAAAATAGAAAAATCAGGTAATACTTGAAACCCTAAGTTCCGTTTTTGCTAAAATCATTAACAAATACCCAAATCAACATATGCAATCCATAAAAACATGAATCACATCCTAATCATCATGCTTTAATCAAACAACAACATGATTTAGGGTTTTAAGACATTTCAAGATAGATTTCATCTCAAAAATCAACCCTAACATCCCTTTTAACTCTCTTGAACTCTTGATTTCATTTATACCATTCTATCAAGGCATCATAACTCATCCTTTAAGAGTTCTTTATGAACCATATTCGTGGCTCATGATTTGAGAGAGGAAATCTTGATTTACATGATTCAAAACTTAAATTTCACTTACTTGAATTGAATCCAACTTGAGTTCAACTTCCTTGGCTTGGTTCCTCTTCTCTTTCTTCTCCTTTTTCCTTCTCTTTTTCTCATATTTTCCCCTTCTTTCCTTGCTGGTTGGACGTCCCCAAGCTTGATTCACAACTTAGAAAATTTTAAGAGTTTTCTCTCCCCTTTTCATGTGGACATCCCCCTTGGATAAGGCCCCCTTTTATAATTTTTAACCAGCTCTTGGGACCCACTTTGCCACATGTCATGAGGGTAATTTAATTCTAACTTATCCCTTATTGACATGGCAATTTTACATCCAAGTAAAATACCGATTTAATATTTAACAAAAATCATCAAAAATCACACATTGATGGGATGCATTGCTGTCCACTAGGGGCGTCCCTTATTAGCCTTGCTTTTTGACATTTTTATGCCTCAATTTCACACATTTAATTGTCCATTTACTTCCACTAGGTGTTAGGCTACTTAGACATGCATTTTAGAATTTTAAAAAAATAAAAAATCAAGCCTTATCCACCCCTTGGATGTCCCTTGGTGTGACACCACACCTATGCTCAATTTGAGCTACACTTAGTCCATTAAACTCATGCAATTAAACCCTTAATTTCTCATGGATTTGACCATTAAACAATCTCAAAAAATCCAGCTCCATTCACCTCCATTTGACATCTCTCATAGCATTAAACCAAGTCATTTAATCCACTTGCTTTAACATAAATGCTATGATAGTCTAGAGTGCACAAAGTCAATGCTAGGTACTTTTTTCTGATTAAGCATATTTTCATAGTAATTAGCTTAATCCAATCCTTCCATACCATAGATTTCATAATTTTATTCAATCGTTTCAAGTTTCGTCTTAAACCGACTTTTCTACGTCAAGTTATGATCCTTTGAAAATAACCTTAGAGTGTGAGATTAAAAATAAATAATTATCACCTTAATCTCATCAAATTTGTCTTAATCCAATCCACCTATAAGGTTGTGCCCAAATTCATGAGCTTACCTTTCAAATTTTATCTCATTTCGCCTTATAAGCGTCAGGTTATGAATTTTCAACGATTTTCAACATAATTCCATAATTTTCCTTTTAATTTTCATTAATTAAATCATAAAAATTAAAATAAATATTCATGTCATATTAGCATATTCTAATCCTCATTAAGCCCCTTTAGTCATCTTGACTCACATTGAGCTATGATGATTAATCTTAAATACCATTCTTAATTGCAAACCCTAATTGCAAAATTCATCAATTCATGAAAATCATCTATAAATCAATCAATTCATACATAAATCATAAATACACCTTAAATGTACTTATATGAGTCCTACTTGGGTCTGGGTATTACAGTCTGGATGATGCCTGCTTCTAGATTTTTCTATCTGACAGTGCTTGAGGCTGAGGCACCAACCATACTGCCTTGAAAACTTGCACTTTGCTTGAGACAAATTTCTTCTTTCATTCAACCCATCTTTAGCATTGAAATTGCCATCGAATCACTCTCCTTTTCTTACCACAAAAGATAAAGATAAGTAAATGCATTCTTAGATGATCTAACGAATCTAAAACCACCTAAAATGAAATGATTTACCTTCAATTTAATTAGAAATGCACGAAAACTACACAATATGCAAGAAACAATAAATGATAAAAACTAATACAAAACTTATGAGAATTTACATGTTTATCTTGAACTAGCATTCGAAATGAATATAAAATGAGTCTTGGTAATTCTTTTTTTCATAGAATTATCAATATGCTTAATTCCACAATTTTTTTTCTTATTAGTTGGGGTACATTAGTCATTTCAGAGGTGTGCTAACTAATATTACCTTATTACTAATGGATCTTAACAGCATGGGTCAGTGATGAATTTTAAAAAACTGATAGGTATAAGAGAAATTATTAAAATACGTAGATATATAAGAAATTATAATCAAATTTCGTAAGTAAAATTGGAGATGTTTTAAAATTATTTGATTTATATGTCAATTTCAAAGCTATTAATTTAGCATTTATTTCGTCTAAGTATTCTTTTTCTCTGTCAAGAAATGATTTTGTAAATTATTATAACGTTTTCATAATTTATACATAATCAATATTTTCAAGCAAGTATGCTCACTGAAAACTTGGATTGAAAAGATTTTTGGAATTTTCATAGGAAGAGATGATTTTAAATGTGAACGTTGAATTTCAAGCTACTCATAAAAGTGTGGATGTGTTTAATTTATGTAAATTTAGTTACTGGAGCCTGTCTTAACATTGGATTTAAACAAGTTATAATGTTGAAACAGAAGATTAAAAAGCGATCAAAAAAATTGTATAGGGTGGGATGGAAAGAAACCCAACATGAATTTGCCACCGGATCTGGAAGCACATGTCGCACGTGTGATTACATCCACCGATACAGACTTCCAATCAGCTTGCTTGCTTGGTAAGATGGAAATGGTGGGTAATGAAATGGATATGATATGATAGGCGAGGATTCAGTGCACAATGTGAGCAGACTTATTTTCTTTTAATTTTGTGATACAAATATGCGTATCTAAGCATGAATTTCATAGATACGTAATTTTATAATTATTTAACTTAATAAATGCATGTGTTTGGTAAATTAGAAAAAAAATGTTGAAAAGTTGCTGCGATAAAATTTTTTTTATAAGAGGTATGAAAGTGATATGATAAGATATGAGTTTCACATTTTCACACAGTTACTCAATCCTTGTAACTTTATTCTCTCTGCTTTACATCTTTGTTTCTATCATATCACATTACTCTTTCTAATTTTTATAAAAAATTTCACTATTTTTTATCACACTTTTCAAAAAAAAAAAATTTATTTAGAACTTAAAAAAAATATTATTCGCGCGCACCGGGCACGTGAACAGTGATTTTTTTATTTTTAAATTCATAAATAAATATTAAACAAAATCGACAAAATTGTCATGTTTGATCGCTAATATTTTATCAAAAAATAAAAAAAGATATGTGCACCGTGTTAAGCGCATGTTGTGCACAGGAACATGTTCCTAATATAACCTGGGATGTTAACTAATCATATTGGACGGATTAGAGCTTCATCTTAATCTTAACTTATTTAAATATTTCCACCAAAATCGGTTTATGAATGATTTAATTCTTTTAAAAATTCTAACCTTAATTTATTTACAACTCATTCAATAAACCTTTTGGCGCAGCAAATGACCTAAAGTCTCAAATTTCGACAAATGATGATCTCCTAGAAAGAGATGAGAGAGTTTTCTGAGCACTGGAGAAGTAAAAATAAGACAGTAATGGAAAAATGAAATTATGATAATAATGAAATATATAAAAATTAGGTAGCAGGAGAAAGACTTAGTAGAGGAAAATAACTAAGGAATTTATATATGTATGTATATATAATAGACTTTAATGGGTTAAACTAGTTGAATTGGTTAAATGAGTTAGATAAGTTACTAAACGGTTTAGCGAGTTATAAAATTTCAATCCTAATCTATTTATGTAATTAAATGATTGAATGGATTGATGGATTATAATCAATTTATCCAAAAATTTCAATCCAAACCCATTTACAAACGGATTGGACAAGCAAATTTATAGATTAATCATGACTATTAATGGGTACTTTACCGATGCACCCGGATGCACTTAGCTTAGGTCCCCCCAGGTGCAAAAATATATTTTTTTAATTTTTTTGAAATTTTTTTATACAATTGAACATGTCAATTTTTACTCTTTTTGTATATTTTTAGATTTTTTAAAATCAGTGATATTTTAGTAATTTTAGATTATGAAAAATGCCACTAATTTTAAAAATTCCAAAAAAATATTTACAAATCTCCAAAAATGGTAAAACTGGATCCACATGTTAAATGCACTTATTAACAATTGTATAAAAAAATTTCAAAAAATTAAAGAAAAATAGTTTAATTACACCCGGTTACATGAGGCTAAGTACATCCGAGTGTATTCAATCATCTTTCACTATTAATACCTCTAAATATAACAGAGATGAAGTAAAATAAACATATTCTTAGGGTAGTTGTATAAAAAGAGATGAAGAATAAAGTAGGAATATATTGGGCAGTGGTATAAAATGACGGGAAAATAATTGTATATAAATTTATTTTTTTTTAAAAAAAAAGATATTTGATCAAATGTATTTACTTGACTTTTACGTTCCTCCGTTTGCAATTTTGCATTCATACTTCGGGAGTGTTTGGCAATCACAAAAACTTTTCACCTAAAACTTTTCAATCTAAAACTTTTCATTCTCTATAACTCTTCTATTTTTTAATTATTTTTTTACATCTTCCAACACAAACCACCCTGCTTTTCAATTATTTCTACACAATTACCTATACAACTAACCTATCTATTTTAACTTTATCCTCTTTACTCTTCATCATTACTCCTATCATATCACATCATTTGACAACTTTTATTCTTCAAAATTTTTCAACACAAGTTTTATTTTTTGTCAAACACACCCTTCACAGTAACGAAAAGAGTAAAATAATAGAATTTCGCTTACGCTTTCCGGAGGTGAGAGGGAAGGGCGAGAGCTAGCGAGGCAGGGAAGAGAAGAAAAAAAGATGCTCAAGTTCCTGTCGAAGGTGAAGATCGAGTTCAATGCGTTCGACCCTCGCACGGCTGCTTGCATGGAGTTTTTAGCCCAGTGCAACGCTCGCAAGGCCAAGGAATCCAACCCCGCTTGCCAGATTCAGGTGAAGAGACGGACCGACGACCATCCGCCCCAGATCACTGTCACCTTTGTCAATGGCGTCGAAGAGGTTATTGACGCCACCGCCACGGCCGCCCAGTCCATCAGGCAGAACATCCTCGAGAAGGGGCAGCTCCTCGAGACGGAGCAGATGTTCAAGGACGCCGGCGAGCCCTGGCCTGTCATCATTCCCGAGGAAGAGCTCCACCAGAAGTTCCCCGGCACCAAGGTAGACCTTCCGCTATGTTTGCTTGCTTCGTGCCTCGGTTTTTCAGTTGCGCATTTTCTCGAGCAGCTTGTATGCTGTCTTTCTATGATAACATTTTTAATTGTTCTGCAATGCTCTTTGGCTCGAATTTCGTCAAACATTTAAAGGGCATTTTTTATTTGCCTTGCTGTCTGCCTGGCCTCACGACGTAGCGATCTAAACCATTTATCCGCGGATCCCCATCATCACGTATGGGACAATAACCTCCTGGTAATCTGGGGCCTTTTCATTACGTTATTTTAGTTGCTTCTGGTCTCTCTAGGCAGCTTTTCAAGTTGGTGCTGGCTTATGAACTGAACTGCAGCCTTTATCTGGCCAATCCTCAAGGTCTCTAGCGATTTGCTCTACCTCAGGTCGGGTGTCACTGCCATACTTTCCATAATAATTTGTGGTTCTCCACATACAAAGTAATGGTGATTTGCATCCTCCTCAAGCCCCACGGAGGCATTAGTAACGTATTGAGGCCAAGATGGTGCTCGCTTTCCACAAATAATTGATATCGAGTATCCTGCCAATAAGCCCCAACTTTGCCTAGGAACCGTCAAAAGAAGAATTCCCACGAGCTATAATGGTGACGCTGCCATTTTCTCTCAGCCACTTGTCCTGGATGTGAGCCCAAAATGAGGATAATTACTTGAACGAGAGCGAGACTACATAGCTAAAATTGTCTAGGTGGAATATAATGGTATTGTGCTTCGCTATGCTTTTGGAAGAAACAAACCCGACAATCTTGTGCTGGTGGATATGGAGTAGCCACCTCTTTTATTTTATTCTCCTTTTGAGTCTCTCTTTTCTTGGGTTTGTTCAATCAACACTGTCTAAAAGCTATGTCAGAAATCTTGGAATGATTTGCCTTCTCAGTTAGATAAACAATTTATTTCATTGAACTTGGAAGAAAACCTTGAAGCCCCCTATTCTTGCTGTTAAGGACCCATGAGAGTTCATGGTTACATTGCAGAGGAAATCAAATAATGGGACCTCAATTTGTATTGGCAACTCTCATTTCCTTCAATGCATCCATCTATTGTTTATTATTTCTTGCAATTCATCCATTTCAATCCCCTCTTTTTTGTGAACTCTTATCTGTTTCCTTTTGTTATGTTTCTTTTACCATTCCTTTTCTTTTGAAAAAGTGATATAGGATCACTTCCTATTTTGCAATATAATTTCACACAGCTGGGATGGCTTCCGACTTCTGAATTCCATTGTCAGTGCACAAAAAAGAAAATCCTCTGATCGTGATTATTTGACTCAAATTTTTCCGCCGAAATTGAATATTATCTTGATTTATTTAACAGGAGCTTTTATCACATTTGCTACATGCTGTTTTTGCCTGATGCCTCTAGCTATTATGCATTGGGTAATAATCTAATGCATGACATGTTTATGCACCTCTCTCATTTTCTTATGTTAAATTTTTTTCAGAATCCAAACTATTTATTATTCATGAAGTCAAAAGACACTTTGATTAGAAACTCATATTTGTAAAAAATTTAACATTTGAGAGTTATAGACCTCTTAAAATTTGAAATAATGTACTAGTGTGTTAGTATGTGTGTGCGCGCGCTTGTGTAGTATATGTAAGCTTCCACTTAGAGCTATGGATAAACAAACAAAAAAATTGGTTTGTATTTTAAAACATTTTATACTTTAAAATAAGAATGCGTTTAGATAAGTATAAAACTTTCCGAATAATTTCTCCACAATTATCGTATTTTTTAATTATTTTTCATATCTTTCTATGCAACCATCCTACTTTTCAATCGTTTGTATACAACTAACCTAACTATTTTAACTTTATTTTCTTTACGCTTTTTTATTACCTTTGCCATATCACATTTTTTTCTCAATTTAAAAACTTTTAGACTAAATGTTTTTCATCCAAAAGTTTTATTATTTCAAACACACCCTAAGATAAGAAACGTAGGGTGGGCATGGACATATCAATGCAACCTGAGTTCATTAGATCATTACCCTTGTTTTTTTTATGCTTGCTCTTTCCTCTATCAGACTTCTTAAAAGAAATGGGCACTGCTGGTAATCATTGCACGCTCGAGCTGAGGAGCACTGCAGATTAAGCAAGAATGATGTGTATGATGATTTCCAAAGATAATTAACAATATCTTAATGCTTGATCTTCACACTTCAAATTTCTCGTAGTTATGAACTCATGATGAAACTATGGAGCATTTTCTGCTGATGAAATTGTCTGCACTTCACAACTATTTGATCGTTGAAAAAAATCTACATAGCCTTTGGTGGGAAATTTCATGATCAGTTATTGAATTTTTTTTTGGATACTTTATTGAACATTTTTAATTTTGATGTTTGCTTAAATGCACATTGGTCTCTACTTACCAGCCATTGTCTTTTCTGCAGCCTAGAAAAGCAGAAGAGAAAAAGCAGTAGCTTCTTTCAAGCTGTATATCACATCCTGAGAAGAGTCTAGACCAGTTCTTTATTCTTGAATTAGACATGGAATTGGCTGTGTAGCTTAGAACCAATTTGACATATGAGGGGTGTACGACAGATGACACTGCGGGAATTGCATGGGAAATTTCAATCTTCTTGTTACGGATTCCTTTTTCTTTTTTTCTTTTTTTTTCAAGGAATTGGGATGTTATGATGCATGAAGAGATTGAATCCTGAATGCTTAAATCAATTGAAGGCTACAACGAGTAATTTTACATATAAGCACTTAAGCTCCATTGAGTATTTTGAAGGTAAATAAATACTATCTTTACATTGCAACTCTGCACTTGTCATCATTGTTATAAGTTGTTTCCCACCTATATACTGTCAGCTGCATATATGGTAATTTCTGATGTCTTCACTTCTTTAATTACTTCTGTCTATTTTATTTTCCTGGCCTCGAGGGATAAAAATTGGACAGGAAAAAATTGGAGCAAAAAATTTGCAAAAAGTGAGAGTAACACGATATCAGAGGTGTAATAATTATAAACAAAGGGAATAGATAGAGTATTTGAATGGAAAGGTGTAAAAGAATGACTCGAAAGTAGATTGGTCAGGTAGTTAAATGTAATATCATACAAAAGGGGTATAGAAAGTTGGAGAGAATTTTCCTTTTTCTCAATGCCGAACGGTTAAATTTCCCTTGTTGAAACATTGTGTGTATAGGAAGAGAGATTCCTTCCGCTGTTCAACGGATTCTTAACATTCGCTACCTTGAGTTGTTGAAGACTTGAAGGGTATGTCCGCATGCAACCCACTCTTGCTCTCACCCTACCTATGATACCAAGTCCATGTCAGACACTGCCTACCCTGTCGATACGGCTGCCCAGTTTGCCATACTGTGAAAAAGTTGGTGCCAAAAAGTTTTGATTTGGCAAGCGGATTTTTTTGCTTTGTATGCTCATTTCGTATTTTGGGATGGCCAACGAAAAAGAAAAAAGAGTAACCCTCTAAACGCCCAAGCCAAGGATATCATCATATCACACCTGCAATGCCAAGTGGCTCCTTTCCCCAATACTACATTATAAAAATAAGGCTGGTTGTGGATTGTGACAGGAACCGTTTTTACTGATCATGATGATGACTCGTAGATCCATTGGCGCTTCAGATCGTCATTGTAAGTCCACAGGGCCATTCATTAGCAATTGATGCAGAACTACCTTACTACTATTGTCATTGCAACTGAGAACCTATGCCCTAGTCTAGGAGAAAACAATTTGTTATAACAGTAACCTTGATTTCTGATACAGGTCATGTTTGGTACTTGCGTTGCATGGTATGGGATGGTAACCCATGGCAATAATTTTCTTAATTATAACTATATTTTTCACTTTTATTTCTATATTCCAATTATTTTTCTTACCTTCTCAATCAGACATATCTATTCCGACTTTACCTCCATTATTTTCTAGCAATCATACAATTTTTATAATATTCTATTTTTCTACTCCTCACTCCATCCCACAATCCCCACAAAATTTAAATTACTAAACATCCCTGTAATTTGGCTGCACATCATTCTCAGGAAGACGTGCACGATTTGGCCCTAGCACCATTTTTAGTGAGGGACGCGCATTTGCAAGGTACAAAAGACCCAGTTGTACTCTCCAAACCATGAATGCGTATTAGGGCAGTGGCGCCACTATTCTAAGAGGGACAGTGGACACCACTGCTCTGGCCACATTTCCCCCTCCCCCCTCGCCCACTGTGTTGGTGACAGGCACCTCCTTTTATGTGGCAGCAAAAGAGGTGCCACAACTGTCCCAATCCACTTCCGCAAACCATAGCCATTCCCGCAAGAAGTACAAAGCACAGAAAAGATTTGACAACACCCTTTTTCAAAAGATGATGGGAAGTGCCTCGAATTCAGCTGGTAACATCTCTCTCGGACTCCACCATCCAATGGCTGAATAACACAGCAGTTCTCATTGTTCATGAACCAGGGATTATCATTAGCGTTTTCAGCCACGAGGTAAAACTATGAGATGGGAGTAGTCGAGAAATACCAATTCACAAGGCAGCCAAATCATCCTCCAAAGAAAACATTTAGGAAAAGCAAACATAGGAGTTCCCTTTGTCATCGCCCATTGAAACCGATTTTTCATGTAGTCATCCATACATAGTTTGAAGGCCTCGAAATAATGACGACAGAAGAGTATGTTGTGGAAATATATATGGCAGTCCCTTTATGCCTTGCTGTATTGGATAACGCAGCTCAATTAATGCAAGAAGAAGAAAACACACAAGTCCAAACAAAACAAATTCAGCAGGGATTCTCCTCGGTCATGGTGTGTGGAAATTAAAATCATGTAGCAGGGGGCTTTCCACAACTGATCAGCCAGTTCTCTTGATGATGTGAACTCCACTGTCGGTATCCACAATGTCACTTATCTCCCCAACCTTCAGTGAAAATGCAACTTCTTCAAATGGCTTCTGCATCTGGCCCCGCCCAAAAGGACCTGCAGACATCAAGGATTTCAGTTCAGACGAAGACCCAAACCTAATGATAAAACAGCAACAGAAACCATACATGCAAGATTATGGAACTAGTGGATCAGCAAATATCTATTCGATCAATAGAAACTTCTTTTACTAAGTAAAGCTTTCTGCTTAGTAATCAAAATCTCTGCGTAGATGTAGTTTATGGTAAATTAAACTGCATTGATATGCTGTAGGACTGCTGATCAGTACAGCACACAAAAGCCAGCTTTTGTACGGCTTGGATTAGATGAGAGTGGTATGAAAAAATGTTGTTATGTTGGGAATGAAAAAAGTTGCATGCAAAATGGGAAAAGTAGATTGTTATTTTTTGGGAATGAGAAAAGTGTTTTTGGAGAATTTGATCCCCATCCCTTCCAAGTTATGATCAGAAATGTACAGAACGATTTGATAAGCCTTGCAGTTCTACTCAAATTAAAAACAGTCCAAATTATGGGTTTGAACTTAAATAGCACAGTCAACAAGCTACCACAAATCAGCAGTCATCAGTTGGCATAATAGCAAACAAGTCGCCACAAGATCCATTTGGCAGATGAGTTTGTTTGCTGTTATGTCCAGATTTACCTTTGCTTTGTACATTACTTTCTAAAATTAGTCTATTCTTGCATCTCTAAAGAAATTTATCATTTGACATAAAGAAAATCTTGCACTTTTATGCCATCACATGAGTTTCAGTGTTTATGCAACTTTTTCCGTTTAGAACTTCCATGTTCTACGCCAAAAACTAATTTAACAGTATGTCAACAGCAAATTAAATTAATTAATAATATGAGAATGGGATTCATTCCTTGATCATATCAATCCTATATCATACATAAAGCGTGCACTCTTTACCTATTTTATCACACCAACTGCATTTTCATCATGCATTTTGATTCATTTTTGTGCTCTTTACCTTCTAAAGATAATTTCTATTACAATGAACTATACAGCAGACTGGTTATGGATTCCAACTTTTTCCCATGAGCTTACAAATTGTCTGCATAGTATGTTCTTTACCACGGTGAATTTCAAATTAGCTTTGCAGATATTCATTGATTGGACCACAGAACTGGGTGGGATCAAAAGATTCTGAGACTATTTTTGTAACTTTAAATAACCTTCATCCGGAATGAAAACATGAATTCATGTGGAAAGGAAAGGAATCACAATGACAATGCTGCTTGAGAAGCATTGGTCATCCTTTAAACATTCAGAAGGCATTCAGGAACCCACTGAAGAAACAAAGTGAACCATACAGAGAACCAAAGAACCACCAGTAACATTGACTCATGTCCATCCAGCCTAGAGAACCACCAGCAATATTGACAGATGATCAAACACAAACAATTCCCTTGTATTTCTTAGACGAATCTGATAAGGAAGAGTGTCCCATCCTGACTGCTAGTACACCATCAACAAACGGATAACTCCATGAAAATAAGTTTGATTAAAAAAGGAATTAAGTCATCAAGGTAATGTGAGCATCCATACAGTATTAGTGAAGGAATATACCAATTAAAACTCCATTTTGACGCTGTATAATAAGACAAACATAAAATTGCATTGAATTTTCCTTATGATTAAATAAAATAGAATCGCTTGGAGATTTGAAAATGGATTGTTCATTTTGCTCCTCAAACAATACTTGCATAACTATCAACAAAAATATGACTTGATTTTACCATGGTGTTGTTGTACCCTTCTGCCAATCATTATTAATTAGATTAACCATATCAATAAATGCAACTACAAAATAAAATAATTGACCAAAATTTCAAACAGTAGAAAACCTGGAAAGTTACAGGAGAAGGATGTACAACAAAATTAAGAAAGCAACAATAGGAAAAATCCTTTTGACATCAAAAAAATCCCATTTATGATTCCAAAATATAGCAACAAACAAGTACCTTGAATCATAATCATTACTTGCACCCAGGTCTGAGTAGGTACCAGAAAGGCAAGTTACAGACTCTGCTAATTACTTATTATAGGTAGGGGTGCAACTTGGGCCGGGTTGAGCTTGAACCCGGCCCGTCGAACCTGATTTATAAATGTGATAGGATTAGGGTTCAAGTGAACCCGAAGAGCCCGAGCCCAATTTCTATTTTATATGTATTATAAAATATATTTTATATATAATATCTAAACCATATTTGTTTATATTTTTTGTATTTTATGTTATTTATATTTATAAATACATGTTTGACATATTGCAATTATATTATACATAAAGTATATTATTTTCATTTATATTTATCTTTTATTTCTATAATCTTCTTCATTTATCTTGTTTTTTTATGTTAAATTTTTCTAAAGATATTCTTTATAGATGAATGATTCTATTAGCTCAGGCTAAGCAAATGTCTCACTTAGTTTATTTCAAAAAACTCATTTACAACAATTTTTTTTTGTTTTTTCTTAATACACTTGTTGATCTAAGTGTATTTAACATATAAAATAATTTTTACAATTTTTAGATATGTGTATATCTTTTTGAGATTTTTAAAGATCTCAAAAAAATATATACACATATCCAAAAATGGTAAAACTTGGTTTATATGTTAAATACACTTAGTTAAACAAGTGTATGAAGAGAAAAACAAAAAAAGTTGTTGTAAATGAGTTTTTTGAGGTGGGTTAAGCAGGATATTTGCTTAACCCGGGCTAATAGGATCACTCTTTTTCTTTATATTGTTATATTTTTTAAAAATATGTGGTTTGACTATGTATTATTATGTTTACTTATATGATTTGTTATTATTATACATTCATATAAAAATTTAAACCTATCACTCTTAAATAAAATGTAAATTTAGCAACCTAAATTCCAACCCGAAACCCAACCCGAACCCGATTTTCAAAAATAAGGTTAGGATTTAGGTTTTATACATAGGGTTAAGGTTGATGTTTTATAAATAAGGTTAGGGTTAGGATTGAGGTAAACCCGAATTTCATGAGCCCGAGTTGCACCCCTAATTATAAGAGAAGAACACACAAGTGAAGACATGTATGATTTTACCAAAAGCTCCCAACTCAACTCATCATTTAACTCTCAAATCTGTTAACACCATCCTGTTCGTTAGGATCCTAAAAAACAATTGCAGTGTAAACTGTCATCTGTGACCAACCACATGGTACACAATATATGGCAGCAGTTCTTTGCAAATTACTTGTCACATCTGTGATATATGCTGACTATTGCACATGCGATTGTATATCTTCTCACACTTAATGCAGATTAAAATTGACAACATGTTTGGTTTGACGCCAACCCCTTGGACAGGGAAAAAATTCATTTACCCAATTCTGTTTTTCACAGTGAATAGTAAGTTGGACTCTAAATACAGTTTTTGGAAGAATGATCCAATTTGACTAGTAGTTCCCAGTTGGTTCATATTCTTCCATGCATTATGAGCTATTCCCAATATTAGTAGATAATCAGAGACACTTCCGCTACATCCCTGGGCATTACTGTTGTATCAGAGGGGGAAAAAAATCTATTTCATTTCTTCACTCTGGATTTATCCAAACAAACATGCCCTGAAAGCATCAACAATCTAAACAACTTTGGATGGTGAAAATCATGGTAAGGATTGATAATTCACCATATTTGAAATTGAAAAATACAGAGGTGCAAGAAACTAGGTAAATGTAATTAATATCGCCTTGAAATTTCCATTAGCTAAGTGACCAAAGTTGAAGATTTTCAATTCCTACGGATTTGGAAACTAGATGATCAAGGACGCGGATATACTCCCTATTCATTCAGGCGAATTCCCAAAATGAGTAAAGACTAAATCTTTAACCAAATTTATCGCATATTATTATCAGGTTTCACGATCAATGACAAAGTGGAAGATCCAGGCAAAAAGAGAAATTCCACGATATGCATCTGTGCCTCTTTCAGCTGAATTGAGGGTCAAAATTCTCTTATCAACTGAAAGCTCCGCTACCAGGAAGATCAATCAATATCTACGAAAAACTCACTCATCCCACCCACGCAATCAAGTTTTGTTGAAAAAGAAGAGTTAAAGATGATTAAAATCCCTAAGAGCGTAGGCAGAGGCGTGACCGATCAAATTACGAAAAAGAGAGGGGCATTGAATAAGAACAGACCGAGATCACCGCCGCGCTTGGCAGAGCTGCAATCGGAGTAGCGGGAGGCTAAATCTTCGAATCGAGCCTTTCCGGCGACGATCTCATCGCGGAGGGATTTGAGCTGAGTGACGGCGCTCTCCCTGGTGGTGTTCTTGATGATGTGGCCATCGGGATCCTTCCACGAGGCCTTTCTTCGCGATCCCGAGTGCTTTATCAGCAGATGAGAAGCTCGAACTTGCTGCGGCTGAGAAGAAGACATTCTCTCTCTCTCTCTCTCTCTCTCTCTTCCTTTCTTCTCTCTTCTCTCCCTCTGTAATGAATCCGTATCCAGCTGCAGCGACGAGCGAGCAGTAACAACTAACAAGTAACAAGAGCGAGGGCGAATAAAGGACAGCAATAGCCTCCGCTGCTTTTGTACTCGCCTCGTGGAGGTGATAATGTGATATGACATCATGATATGGATTCCCTCTTCCACTTGCTGTTTCTGCACACGTGTGACACGCACTTACGCTGACCATTCACGGTCCGGATTCACGCTGCCGTGTGAGGACGGCTTCGGTAAGGATTCCTACCGAAGCTGGTGCAAACCAGTGTTGTTAAAATCGGACCGGACCGGTCGGACCGGGAACCGGTCCAGTTACCGGTTCGATTTACCCCGGTTCGGTCTAATCTTATAAAACCGTCCGAACCGGTGAACCGGCGGTCGAACCGGAAAATCCGATCGGACCGTATTCGACCGGTCGGACGGATACGCAGCTTACCGTCGAACCCTAATTCCCTAAACGTATAAACTTATAAACTAAAGAAGAAAAAGTAAAAAACGATAGCTTCGTCTTCAATCTTCATCTGTTCATCGTCCCGCAGCTCCTCTCGCTGTCTCGCAGCCCCGTCATCGGTCATCTCCCTCGCCACGCCCGCCGCCGCCCGCCGCACGCAGCGCCTTCATCGTGCACCGGTGCACGCCGCCCTCGACGCCTTCGCTTGCACCGATTCCCGAGTCCAGCTCCAGCCGCGGCGCCGCCCTCGACCCCCTCGCCCTCGCCCGCAGAGCTCGCCGCCCTTCTCGCCACGCCGCACGCGTGCCGCGGTTGCAGCGCGCCGCGCTCTGTTTTGCCACAAGGGCAGCTGTGCTGTCTCCTCTCCCGGCGCCGACGACCGCTGGCTCCTCTCCCGACGCCAACTGTGTCCCTGTCTCCTCGCCGTGGCCGACTCGCAGGCAGCATCAAAATTCAAAACCGAAAAAAATAGTACTCATTATTTAGCCCTTTTTTATTTAAATTTACAACTTTACATTAAATCATTAATACCTAATTTTTTTGCTTGCGTCTGTTATGAATTAGTAATTATCAATGATTCAATTATGGCATGCTATTAAACAATTCTATAATATCAATTATGTCATTAAATAAATCTAAAATCTTATGTAATTATTAAAAAAATCTCTATAGGAATGATGATTATTAACTCCCAAATCTTCAAAATTTTAAGAAATTTTGGACCTTCAAAAATACTCTCATAATTAATTGTATGATACAAAATTCTTCAAATAATTAATGTAGCAAATAAAAATTATATTATAACTAAAAATATATTATAATTAATTAAATGGTATCTCATGTTGGGTAAATATGCAGCCACAATTGCAATTACTTGTATGGTTTATGTTAGCATTGATTTTCTGTGTTTATAAGCTTCACCTGTAACACTTATAGCATTGATTTGTGAAATTCATTGCATGATTTATTGTTGATTGTTTATATGCTAATATTAGGAAAATTATTTTAATTGTCTATTTGAGAAAATTTTGTTAAATGCATGGTAAGTGAATTTTTTATTTTACAATTTTAGGTAATTATTTAATCATCATGTCGACATCAAACCCATCTGAAAGTGGAAACCAGTCTATTAATACGGGATCAAATGCAACACCGGTAGCTGGTGGTACAACAGATTCCGAGTCAAAAGACTCAAAACCTACTAGGGGGAGGACTGATATTGCATGAAATCATGTAATAGAATTAGAAAAAAATAAATACAGATGTTTGTATTGCGGGAAGATTTTCTCATGAGGAGGAATTCACAGGGTCAAAAAGCATTTGGTTGAATGATGTAAATGGTGGATTTTCAGACAAGAATGTGTGTTTGAATGTTTGTAGACTTTTAAAATTTTATGTTTGGTGGGAATGATGTGTTGTTAGACTTTCAAAATGTTATATTTGGTTGAAATGAAGTATTTATATACTTTTAAAATCTATGTTTGATGAGAATGATGCATTTAATGGTCTATAAACTTCTAAATTTTCATTTTTTGCTAAACATAAGATATATTCTTAAATTTCATATTATTATAGGTTATTTAATTATTCAAATTTTCAACACTTACTGATCTGTTTTATTTCTTATTTTTTCAGGTATGTTTATAGCAATTCATCAAGGTACCGAGATAAAGAGGAAGAATTCAAGAACCAACAACCAAGCAACAACGGTCATAGCTTATTATAAGTTTAAGTTTTTTAGGTCAGTTAATGTAGTTAATTTTTTAAAACTCGCTATTAATTTTTTTCCTGCATGTTTTGTTCTTATATTGTGGTCCTTAAAATCCAACATATATATTTAAGATTTATAAAAATATAAGTTTATCAATATATTTAATTAATTATTTAAAATTTTAAAAAAATTAATATTTATGACATCATAAATATGTCATGCTGACGTCACCGGTTCGAACCGGTTTGATTAACCGGTCGAACCGGTTCGAACCAGACCAGTTCCTTTACCGGTTCAATCACCGATTCGGTTCTGACAACATTGGTGCAAATCATTCCAAAAAATTAATATTTTCACCGTACATATTAATTAAAATATAATTTCAAACATTCATGGTAAAAATATAATAAAATCATTATTTCGAACCACCTTTTTTAGCCGCTTTTAAAAAAAAAAAAACTCTTTTAGCCGACAAGGTGTTCGCCTCGTCGGTGACTCACCAGTTCGCCGACGCTACAATGCAGTTCAAGTTGTTGGGAGCATAATTTTCTCCACGGCGTCACCAAATACTCTTGGTAACGAGGCCATTTATAAAAATCTCTCTCCAAAGAGTGAGCGTTGTAAAAGAATATTAATATTAGCTGTCATGTGTATATAATATTAATAAAAAATAAACTTTTTTAGGCTCATCTACATTAAATACACGCATATAATTTTTCGGATTATATAAAAATTTATTGTAAATATTACTTATAGTTTAAATGCATATATAGAAGAATGATTATGTTAATCCGGGCTAAGCGAATGTCCTACTTAGCCCATTTAAAAAAATTTACTTATAATAGTTTTTTTATTTTTCTTTGTACACTTATTTATCTAAATGTATTTATATATATAAACCAAGTTTTATCATTTTTTAGATATGCGTGTATAGTTTTTTTTAGATTTTTAAAGATAAGAGTATTTATTTTAAATACATATATACACGTAAATATTTAAAAATCTCAACAAAATATATAAGCATATCCAAAAATGATAAAACTTGATTTATTTGTTAAATATACTTAGATAAATAAGTGTATGAAGAAGAAAAAAAATTGACATAAATGGATTTTTTTGAGGTGGGATAAATGAAATATTTTCTTAACTCAGGCTAATAGGATCATTTTTCATATATATGCATATATTATCAATACTTTTTCCTATCAAAAAAATACTTTATATTATATTTTTTTAGTTAACATTATTTGATTTGTGTGAATTTAACTATAAATGATTTAAATTATATTTTAAATAATATGTAAGGTGAGATTATAGAAATAAACTAAAATATATTAACTTTTCGTAAGAATCCATGAAAAATTAAATTCCTGTAGACATATGTCGGAGCCTCCCTTCAAAATTACTATGTAAATTTATCTAATGAAACTAAAGTGAAATATTTCCAAAAATATTTGTTAAGTTGATGTAATTGCTTAAATTAAAAGATGTGTTTAGAAAGTGATAAAACTTTTAATAAAAAAATTTTGGTGTAAAAGTTTTTAAAACGAGAAAAAATAATGTGATATAATAAAAATAATAATGAGGAATAAAGAAAATAAAATTAAAATAGATAGATTAAACATATATATAATTACACAGAGAAAAGTAAGGTAATTATATAAGAAAAAGTAAAAAATAATTAAAAATAAAATAATTATGAAGATTAAAAAATTTTAGTTTGAAATATTTTTAACGTAAACAAATACCTCAAATCATGCGTACGTCATTGCGCGGAAACAAGAATATCCGTGCGCCCCACACTCTGGCTTCATCATGGTTCGAAAATAATCAACCGGGAAGGATTACATGAAGAGGTTGTCGCAGCAGTTACAGAAACCCCCTCCTAGATTTATGAAGCGGCCAGGGATGCCATCAATGAGCCTCAGTTACCACTAACAGTTCGATTAATTTCAGATATACGCATTAAGTTGTACCCCTTTAAAAGTCGGGCTTATTTGTATCTATGTACAGGATTAAATAGAAGCAGTTTTATGTAATTCTTTTGAATTTTAAAATTTTGATATTTGATTAAAAATTTAATTTATTTATTGTATTTAACATAATTTGATTAACTAGTAGAACAAGTTTATCCAAATTAAATCTATGTAGGGCTATATTTGCTCAAAATAGGTATATTTATGTGTAAATTAGGAAAAATATTTGGATCCATTCACATGTATATTAAAATATAATAACACTTTATAAATAATTTTCTGTACAGTAATAATATTTTAGATGGTTTAGATATTGACGATACTACTTAAATTTTGATATTTAGCATTAAGTCATTTTATTACATTGATTTACATATTTATTAATGGGGCTGATACACAGTGATAATAAACAATTATTTTGTGATAATATAAATTATGTTAAATATAATAGACATAATGAATTTTTTATTAGTCATTAAGATACTAAAATAGAGAGGGTTATACAGAAGAAGGGTTTTTTGAAAAATCCCCATTTTAAAAAAATATATATAGGAAATGATAAATTTGCCCCATCAACATTTAGTAACAAGCATGGTCCATAGCCACAACATCCAGTAACAAGTATTTTCTCATACCTTGTATGTGAGCAGCCCTGTACGACGCCCAATTTTTTATTTTTATTTTTTCATAAACATATTTTTTAGGTGTATTTAACTAATATATTAAATTTTACTCTTTTACAATATTTTTATATTTATTTTTTAAAATCAAGGTTTTCAAGGGTAAAAATGACTTAAATGCATCTGAAATTGATAATTTTTAAAAATTAAAAAAATAAATAAAAATATTACAAAATGGTAAAACTTGATGTATATGATAAATTAAAAATATTATAAAATGGTAAAACTTGATATATAGGATAAATACACTTAAGAAAAAATTTTATGAAAAAATAAAAAATAAAAAAAGACATCGCATGAATGCGGTCAAGCAATGCATCGCATAGGAGCAACCCCCTGCCTTGTAACATCGATATTTCCTTACAAATCCAAATTGGTGGCTGCAAAGTGCAAACCCTTCCACATCACCTGGATAATTTACCACAAGAAATAGAACGTTGTCGCCATCGTCGCCATTTATTTTGTGGCTAGTCCATTAATATTAAATAAATTGTTCATTTGTTCTTTAAAGAAAAAAAAGAAAGAAAAGAACATGTTGCTTTGGAATCAATGGCTACAATAAAGAAACAAAACAAATTGAAAGTGAGTTCAAATGGTGAACAATTTGAAGAAACTGAAAGACAACAACGACAAGAAAAATCCTACCACTCAAAGGAAATGCAGAAATTGATCGGCTAACAATTAGATTAATGAAGTTTAAAATCCAACGAATATGCCACAAAGTAAATACAAGAAAATGATTTAACAACAAAAAAAACAAGATTAGATCACACTTTAAGCTTCAGAAAGGTAAATTTGAAACGAGGAATCAGGAAGCAAAAATAAATGGCGATCATCCTACCCCATTTTTTATTATTTTAATGTGTAGGCTTTAAGCATGTATTTATTAAATATAAAAAAAAAAAGAAATACATGGTTGAGCCCTCCACATGCTAGTGCAAAATTTTTTTTAAAAAAAGTTACAAAAAATTTCATGCAAACATTTGCATTGAAGTTCATTACAAACATTTGCATTGGATCGGCCTCCAAAATAAATAGCCACAAAAAAGGTAGTAACCAATGGAATCACAGTAAGTATAGGAATTTTAGTAATTGGAAGAAACATTTCTTAACATTTATGGCTCTATTCTATATTAGGTGGCATTTGGTAATATTGTTATGATGGGAAAGTGGTAAAGTGAGAAAGGAAATATTTTAAAAAGTCTTACAGTGATATGATATGAGTAAAGCTGGAATACATAGGATAACTATGTGAAAAATAAAATTATTTTTAGAAATACCTATAGGGAGAGTTTGTTCCCACAATTCCACAATCACCCTATTACCAAATGCCCTCTTAAATTGACTTGCTAGTAGGGAAAGAAAAACAATATACCTTTCTACGACAAGATGCTATAGAACTCACTCTGACCCATCAAATTACACAAATGTCAATTCATTGATGGAGAGATATTGCTAAAATCAAACGAAGAAGCTCGAAAATGTTGGAAACAATGTTTAAAACAAAACAAATTTGACCAAAGCATGAGTTTTGATGATTAACAAAGTTAAATTTGAGTATAATGTGAATACTAATGTTTATGTTGAATGGTTTAAGGAAAGGAAATAGCCAAGTCGATCTCCAAGTCGACTTGGGCTTCGACTTAGGGTGAAGTCGATCCCAAAGTCGACTCCATCTTCGACTCCAAATTGAACCCCACGACCAATTTTAAAAATAGAAGAAGAGCAGGTGAAGTCGCAGGCCAAGTCGACTCCACTTGCGACTTGGGAAGCCAAGTCGCAAACGAAGTCGACTCCAGCATCGACTTGAGACGGCAAAAATACTCCAGAGTTGATTTTGGGGCACAAAAATACCGAAGTCGCAGACGAAGTCGACTCCAGTTACGACTTGAGTGAAGTCGCAGACGAAGTCGACCCCAACTTCGACTTGAGGCTTTCAAAGTTCAAAGATACAGATTCAAGCTCATTCCAAGAATCAACTTGAGTTTTCTCAAATCCAAATCAAGGGTACAAGCTCATTATCAACTTAAGTCTCTCAAGTCCAAGGCAAAGCTCCAAGTGTATTTCAAGATGAAGAAACTCAAGTCATGAAGACTAGTGAATCAAAGACAAGTTCTTCAAAGATTCACAAAGACTACAAATATGTGAAGCCATTCCAGAATGAAAATGATCAAAGAAAGAAGCCAAGCAAACTAAAGGAAAAGGGTCAAACTGTTTTCGGCACAAGAACGAGTCAAGTCGCAACCCAAGTCGACTCCAATATCGACTTGAGGTCAAGTCTGAAACCAAGTCGACCCAGACTCAGACTTGAGAAATGCGGAACTGAAGTCGCACACGAAGTCGACTCCAGTTGCGACTTGGGAAGCCAAGTCGCAGACGAAGTCGACTCCACCTGCGACTTGGGGAAGCAACGTTCAAATTTTTGAACGTTGGAACATTTATTGCGCGCCAACCACTTCTATAACGTTCAAATCTTCCCCATTCTATAAATAGACACTCAAGCAAACGTTGAAAAAATACTACATTGTCTACAGAGAGAAAAGAAGTGCAAACAAGAGCTCCCATTTGCTTTTCTCTAAATTTGAGTGATCTATACACTTTCAAAGGAAGAACGAGCTTCAAGTTGCAAGTAGCTTCAACGACATACAACCAGTTGCATCTACAAATTCTTCCTCAAGCTCAATCTTGCCTACACAACTCTGTAAAATGTAGATCTTCCTTATTTTCATTACTCTTTGTTATTTGTCTTAGTTTGAGTTTGTTGTAACAAACCAAGACGTTGCAAGTAGAGTTGTGATTGGAGTTGAACTCATCACCTACTTGTATCAAGTGTATAAGCCCCCTAGAGCTAGAATCTAGAAGAGAGCATAGGCTCTGATTGTGTATGCCCCCTAGAGCTAGAATCTAGAAGAGAGCGGAGACTCTAAGTGTATTCGCGGAATACATAGTGGAACCCAAGTCACAACGGTGTGTGAGCTTGGAAGAGTGGAGTAGGAAGAGGTTGCCCGAACCACTATAAATCTTGCCTACTGTTTACCTTATTGCTTTCACTATTTCATTGCTCTCTATTTGTTTCAATCAAGGGGATTAAGCTTTCAAGGGGTTAAGTATTAATTTACCTAAAAATTTTATAAGAACCCAATTCACCCCTCCCCTCTTGGGTTTTGCCATTAACTCGGGACCAATAGAAAAGACTTGAAATCTTAATAATTAAAAATTTAAAAAAAAAGTTCACCACTTAGATGACCAAGTGTTTGACTTGAGCGTGGAGATGAAAATTGGGTATGGGTTATGACGTGTCTAACCCTGATCCAATTTTTTAAAAAATTCTATCTAACATTACTTTTTATACCGAATCAAGATAAGGTTAGTTGACCCTCACTTTTCTTCAACAGATCTCAATGCCAACTTAAGTCTTATTTCGAGTTGGTACTAAGACAATAGGTCGAGTTGAAAATGTGAATCAAAGTGTAATAATTTTAACAGTTTATAAGTGTATCAATATAAAGTTATGTCTATAGTAAATTTAAATGTTGAAAACTAAGTGCCTTTTTGCTTGATTTTAATATCTTTGAGTCAAAATCATGCATAAAAGGGAGAAACTCGAATATTTGCCAATGCATTATTGCAAAATCCTACATTTCCCCAAAATGCCAAATATCTAAAAAGAAAGCAAGAACTTTAAGAAAGTACTAGAAAATCTTTAATACTTAAACCTTTTCTTCACCTAGGGGCCATGAGAGTATCTGAGGTTTAGGCTAGTAAGGAAGAAAAAGAACAAGATAAATGATGGTTGATGGAGCTTTTGCAATTATGCTTCCATCCGTGCTTCCATCTACCACCACTAAAGAAGAAGGCAAAGATTTGTTGAAATCGTCTAAGGTATATTTTGAATATTTCATGTGACAGTCAACAATGAATTTTTATTTTACTTAGCTGAATGGACATGGAAGAAATTCAAGTCACACTTAGTAATTACGGGTAGGATGGAATTTAATTCATATGTACTTAATGATTATATTTATAACTTTTGAAACTGTGTAGGTATATTTAAAATTAAAGTCAAATATAATAGATATATTTGAAATTAATCTTGTTTATTAACATGTAAAGTAGATAAGGCCCAATGTAATAATGAAATAAAAATTCAACCATTCATATTGTTTAAAATTATTTGTTTTATTTGTATTAAATTTATTTTAATCCAAATTTTTGGATGGTCATACTTGTTTTAAAATATGTTAATATATAGAAGTTATAAAAATACTTAAAACCATTAAAATATGCATTAAAATATTATAATAATTTATAGATCTAAAAAGAATAGTATTTTAGATAGTTTAAATATTGAGTTACTTGTTTTGAAATCGGTATATAAATGAACTAATTTTATTTCGTTGATTTTATACATTCCTTTGCTCGATGAAGATCATGCAAATTTTTAATTTGGATGGAACTAAGTTCCTTAGTTAACAAATGATTATAAGTGCAATGAATAGAGTAAATTTCATATAGTTATTCAATGAGTCATGTTTAAATGGTTTACACAAATATATTGGTTTGAGTTAGTTTTTAAAATTGGGCTTTGCTTTTATGTAATCAGATTAGGATGAAACAATTTCATATAACCTTTTTTATTTTTAATATTATAATGTTTGATAGAAAATTCAGTTCATTTATTATATTCAACGTAACTTATTTAGCTAAGAAATCAAGTTTCATCTAAATCAGATATGTGTGTCGGCCACAGTTGATGAAAAATGTTTATGTGTAAATTATGAAAAATGCTTATATCTATTTGTATGTATTAGAATATAATGGTACTTTATAGAATCCTTTATCCGCATATTATCGACATTAAGATGGTTTAGATGCTGAAAGTATAACTCTGAAATTAATTGAATCATTTTATTATGTTAATTTTACAAATATGTTAATATATAGAAGTTATAAAAATACTTAAAACCATTAAAATATGCATTAAAATATTATAATAATTTATAGATCTAAAAAGAATAGTATTTTAGATAGTTTAAATATTGAGTTACTTGTTTTGAAATCGGTATATAAATGAACTAATTTTATTTCGTTGATTTTATACATTCCTTTGCTCGATGAAGATCATGCAAATTTTTAATTTGGATGGAACTAAGTTCCTTAGTTAACAAATGATTATAAGTGCAATGAATAGAGTAAATTTCATATAGTTATTCAATGAGTCATGTTTAAATGGTTTACACAAATATATTGGTTTGAGTTAGTTTTTAAAATTGGGCTTTGCTTTTATGTAATCAGATTAGGATGAAACAATTCCATATAACCTTTTTTATTTTTAATATTATAATGTTTGATAGAAAATTCAGTCCATTTATTATATTCAACGTAACTTATTTAGCTAAGAAATCAAGTTTCATCTAAATCAGATATGTGTGTCGGCCACAGTTGATGAAAAATGTTTATGTGTAAATTATGAAAAATGCTTATATCTATTTGTATGTATTAGAATATAATGGTACTTTATAGAATCCTTTATCCGCATATTATCGACATTAAGATGGTTTAGATGCTGAAAGTACAACTCTGAAATTAATTGAATCATTTTATTATGTTAATTTTACACTTTTTAAATGGGACCTATGCACAATTGTATTGGATAAATGAAAGGATGTTAGTGATAATATAAATAACGCTAAAAATAATAAATGACATGAATTTTTTGCAAAGTATCAAAATATTAAAAATAAAAAAGTTACGTAGAAAAATAGTTTCATAAAATCAAAACCCTTTCAAACATAATTAGAGAATTTTGTTTCCATAAAATCCCACTTCTATATAATCAAATCTATTTTTTTCATTTTGATGATTGATGAAAAATTCATTGTGAACTTATGCAATTACTTCTTGTTTATTGGTTTTGATGATGATAAAAGGATGTGATTTCGTGCTCTTGAATTTGATATTGTGAATTTATGTTTTGTGGTCTTGAAAAAGATTCTAAAAAGTATAATGTATTTGTGAAATTATCATTTTGAGTTTATAACACTAATTATGATAAAATTGAGCTTGAAATTTGAAAATAGAATATGCTTTTTGGAATACTTAGAATAATAATGGAATACGTTCTTTGAGATGTGATAAAATTGAACTTGAAACTTGAAAATGAAATATGTTTTTTGAATGCTTAGAATAATCTTAAAATATGCTTAATAGATAACTTTACTTGGAATAATCATGAAATATGCTCTTTGAGATGTGCTTAATCTTGAATTAAGATCAATTTATTAGTTTATAATTATCTTGAGTGGATTAACATGATTAAAGTAGGATTTTTCCTCAAATTTGGCATTTTGCAAAAAATAGGAGAAATGTCGACCTTTTGGTTCTGCTTTAACACTGTCTCAACTGGATCTAGTAAAAGACTTTTTGCCAAAAAAGGTTAACTTTTGTGACTCGACAGAAATGCAAATTTTAGAGAAGTTGAATTTTGATAGAGATCTCTTGGGCTATCTTCTAAGCCACATTTCGAATGATCAAGGAACTATAAAAAAAGAACTTAGGAGAGCTAGAATGATAAAAAAAAATCGAAGAAAAATACTCAAGTATAAATTTGAGAGACTCCAAAGTATTCCATTATGAGATAACTTTTTTGTAAAGGTTCAAAAAGTAAACTGAGGTTACAAATTTTTGAAGGTATTGCTGCTGGGCATTGAAAGTTACAAAGTGTTAATCAATTGAAAAATTATTGCTCTTGCAAATGTGTTAAATCGATTTGCTTTTCATTTAAAATTTTATTCTTTGTATTACCTTGGTGTTAATGGTGATCGAACTAAGAGGAAGTGAATCAAAGTATTAGTTACTTCACGAGCCTACTTGGAGCTTAGTACCAATTCAGAAAATAGTTGAACAAATTGTACCATTATAACTTGTGTGTTAAAGTTGACTAGCAGAATCTAAGTCGTCTTGCTTGAAGAGTGGAGTAGGATAAGCAGAACCCAACTATTCTACGTGTTTTTGTCTTTATGGTTTGATTTCATTATTATTGTTTGTATTTTTTCTTGATTCACTTTATTTAACTGAAGTTCTTTGAGTAGCCATCACACAGGACCTAACGTTCACTTCATTTATTATATTTAGGGTGTGTTTGAGAAATGATAAAATTTTTGAATGAAAATTTTTTATTGTAAAAGTGGTTAAATTGATAGAAAATGATGTAATATGATGTGGGTAATAATGAAATGCAAAGATAATAAAGTTAAAAAATATATCTTAATAGTATAGGTAGTCATATAGAAATGATTAAAAAATAAGATAGTTATATAAAAAGATGTAAAAAATAATTTTAAAATACGATAGCTATAGAGATTGAAAAGTTTTTATTAAAAATGAACATGCACTTGGTATTATTTATATTATCATGGAAATCTCATCCTTTGTTTAATATCATTATGAATATATTTTATCTAAAAATACATAAAATCAATATAATAAAATAATTTGATATTAGGTACCAATTTTAAAATCAAATTTTCAATATTTTAATCATCTAAAATATCATCACTATGAGCATAAATGAAAAATATTATTATATTCTAATGATACATAAATGGATGTAAGATTTCTTCGGGATTTACACAATAATATATTTATTTTTTTAAGAAATGTGACTTATGCACATATTTAATTTGGAAGAAAAAGTCTTTTAGCTAAACAAATAATACTAAATATAATAGATAGAGTAATTTTTTCATATTTCGGGTATGTTTGGGAAGTAATAAAATTTTTGAATGAAAAGTTTGTGTAAAAGTTATTAAATTGATAGAAAATGATGTGATATGATAGGGGTAATGATAAGTTGTAAAGAGAATAAAGTTAAAATAGATAGGTTAGTTATATGTATAATTGCGTACGACTGATTAAAAAATAAAATAGTTGTGTAGGAAGATATAAATAAATAATTAAAATATGGTAATTATGGAAAGTGAAATTTTTTTGTTAAAAAAATGTCATTTATCTAGGTGTCACACATGGATGGGGGTTACATAAATCTATGCTCATCTTATCTATTTTCAAAAATTAAAATAAAATACTAACATTTTAAAATAATAAAATTTTCATTAGGTAAAAGATCTAGGTAGGATTCACATATCTATAGAAAATTTAAAATCTTTTAAAAACGTATTTTCTAGCCAATCACACGTTAACTACATAGTATCATTATTCTTCATTGTATTAACTTAACATTTGAATAATTCAACACAAATTAAATCTTGATATTTTGCTATAAACTTAAATAATTGAAGAATAAAACTTTGCAATAAACTTATGTATTTTTTTTTAAATGAAGCATATTACAAATCCTCGCATTTATTTCTTCTTGTATTGCGCTTATGCTCTAGAAATTATGTTGCAAAATTTATAATATTTTAATACACATAGGTAAATGATATAACAAACATTCTTGAGGCCTTGGTCTAAAGCCTCTATGTAATCCTATTGGTTTCACAAATCTTTACCTAATTAGACTTTGTAATAAATTTAAGCCTTTCTTTTTTAAAATGAAGCATATTAAAAGTCCTTATATTTTTTCCTTCTCATGTTGTACTTATACTCTAGAGATTCTATTGCAAAAATTATAATGTTTTAATGCACTTAGGAAAATGACGCTAGAAACAATTTCAACTTAGGCCAAGGCTAACACCTAGACTCAAAACTTCTACTTCATCCCAAAGCATTGGAAACCTTTGCCTCACTATTAAGGTAAGGCCCCAACATTTAGAGTTGAAAAGTGCGAGTCACAACTACTGTGACATGCTACTTATATTATATGCTCACTTATCTTCCCTTGCTTGCTCAAATAACAAACCTTGCAGGCTAGTTCTTTCTTTAGATATGATATCACATGGTATTGTCTTGCTAACTTCACATCACTCAAATCATCAAGTTTAGTCACCCCTTGATAAAATCATCGGAGGAGAGTGAGTCACATCATGAAACCAACCTAATAAACCTTTAATTTACTAAAAAAAATACTTAACTTATCATTATACTTAATCCTATGATGAGATTCTCATCTAACCTCACATTTAAGTAGATCATGATCATTCAAGCAAAAAAGACTGACATAAATAGGATGGAATAACGTGAAAATAGTACTTTCTCTCTAATCTCTAACATTCTTACATACAAGATCTTGATCACATTTATGAGCATTACTTGGGACACTATTGTACTTATTTTTTTCAAATTAAATTATAGCAAATCGGTATAGAAAAGTGATTTTGAGCCGTGTATTTAATGTAATTTTTCAAGATCAATCACACATTTATGACAAAATTAATTATTATATTAATTTATGAAAGATTCAAAATTTCACTTCCACTAGTCATATTCCCATTATTACATCCAAGATATAAATAAAAATTACATGCCCATTATTTGCAATATATGCCTTAAAATAAATAATTAGAAATAAATATTCTTAAAAATCTTCACATAAATCCAAAATGCTAGTATCCCACTTGATTTGGTACACCTATAAAAATAATGAATTAATCCCAACATGACTAGCAAGTGAAAAATTAGTTGAAAATGGAAAATGGCCCAAATAAAACTTAATTAAATGATAAAATAATTGTTTAATTTAATATCTTAAAAATTATACCTCAAATGCAAAATCAAATTCTACCATTGAGTCCAGAAGCATTAAAAATGTAGGAGTTGATTATTTGATCATAAAATTCTTATTTAAAACGATCAATGTATAAGGAAATAAAAATTGACAGATATAAAATTGCCATGTCATCAACTTTTCCTATGTAGTCCTACTTGGATTGAGTGCATATTATTATATAAAATATGTATTCGACTAATCCACCTTCCCAAGCACAGCACCCATTGCATTTATTATTCAAAATAAAAATAAAAATAAATACTAGGCATCTGGACTTCACATCCTACATACGAATATATATTGATATCAAATCATGCCGCTGGACATTTTTGTGTTGAACACAATATATAAAATCTTTCGGAAGCAACCCTTCAGGTCGTTGCTAAAAAGAAAGTTTGAGATCCAAGAGACCAAACCTTTTAACATCCAGTTAACCTGTACATACACATTAAAAGGAATGAAAAAAAATTCTGAATCATGTATATAATAATAATAATAATATATATTCACGCATCTCATAAAACTGGTCATGTTACAAGTGCACCATATATATTTAATTCAATATGTGCACACAAATATTTAAGCATAAGAATTCTAAAAATATACATATATATACTTTTATACTCCTACAATTCCATAAGTATATAAAATTATTTATGCCGAATATATCATGTACATATTATACAATTCCTATAAGATTAATCAAACAATTTAATACACCCAAAATAATATCTAAGACATACAATAATTAATTTTTGAGCCTCAAGGCAATTACTAAATAAAATCTACTTGCCTCAAAATTTCTCTTGTAGCTTATTCTTTCCTCCCGCTATTCTAGCTTCCCCAAACCTTACTTACGGATATCTAAATCCATCAACTCCCCAACCCTTTCTATAAAAAGGTTTCTGTAGATTTCCTAAAACTCTGGAAAAGGAATAAAAGATAAAATATTATCATTCTAACTTAAATTTCAATTCTAATATCATCTTATCTGGTGGGATATTTATCTTATCTTATCCTGTGGGGCCCACATGCCTGAGAAGACAAAAGTGAAAAAATTAATTACTTTTCTTTTGGAATCTCCTATACTCGAACCCTAGACTTCTAAGACCACTGGACCACCTGTATACCAACTGAGCTACATAGGCTGATGAAATATTGTTCAAAACCATGCAAATACAACTCGCAGCATATTTAAATAATAATTGGGCAAGACCCATTATTGCCCATCTGACCTAGTTGGTCAAAAAATCTACCCCTGCCATGTAGGATGTCTCACGTGAATTTTGACTAGTCAACATAAATTATTATTATTACGTAATATTTTACATTCTCTCCATCTTATAAAATTTTGTCCTAAAAAATTATAATAGTCAAGATAGATTGTTGAACAATTTAGAGCAAGTTCTGCGAATATCATCATCTAGCTCCCATATAGCTTCTCGCTCACTATGGTTACTCTATTGCATTTGAACATGTCAAATTGTCCTCCTCTTTAACTGCTTCTCGTGAGTATCTAAGATTCGAACAGGATGTTTCAGATGAATTAAATCTTCCTCAATCTCATATGGCTCAGCTAACAAAATATGAATCGAATCGGCCACATTTTTTTAACTGTGAGATATGAAAGACATTATGAACACTCGCTAGCGAAGGAGGCAACACTAGTCGATAGGCAATACCGCCAATGATTTTCAATATCTCGAAAGGTTCGATATATCGATAAGATAACTTGCCTTTCACCCCGAAACGAGTTACACCTTTGGTGGAAAAGACTTTTAAGAAGATTAACTCACCTACTGTAAATTGTAAGTCTCTTCGTTTACCATCAACATATTTTTTCTGGCGATCTTGTGCTGCTTCCAATCGTCGTCTAATAACTCGAACCACATCGGTAGCCTGCTAAACTAAGGCTGGAGCTAAAAGTTGTCGTGGACCAATTTCTTCCCAATAGACAGGCATTCGATTCCTTTTTCCGTACAAAGCTTCAAACGGAATCATACCAATACTAGCCTGATAATTATTGTTATAGGCAAATTCAACCAAAGACAAGTACTCATCCCTCCAAGGCATAAGCTCTCAATAAATTTTCTAAAATTTGAATAGTTCTTTCAGACTGATCATCCGTCTGTGGATGATACTCGGTGCTCAACCGCAACTCTGTTCCTACACATTTTTATAATTTTTTTCAAAAATAAAAAATAAACCATCAATCTCTATCTGACACAATGAAAACAGGGACACCATGTAAATGAACAATCTCTCGCAGGTACAAGTCTGCCATCTGAGACATTCTGAATATTGATGTCATAGTCTTTTAGTAACTTCAATCATTTTTGTCACGACCCAATCCTAGGGTTGTTGACCACTTTAATTGGGCGACGAACCCGGATCAATTATGCTTCAATGAATTTAATAATTAATACTTCATTCAATAATATCCAAAATTTATCTCAAATATCTACTGAGTTAATAGGAATAATTTCTATTAATTTATTACAAGACAACAAAAAAAAGTAAATAAAAATAAAATGTCTCTGCTACACCGTTTTAGCTCATTAACCCGCACTATTGACCAAATGGTCCCGCCTCTCCTAAAATTTAAATTACTTAGGAATGAGTTAAATAACTGAGTAAGCAAGAAATAAACCACGTATGTAATGATGTATAATATCATGGAAGCACTATAGGAAATGCACAAACCACTGACCCAATGTGTAAGGTTATCCACACTGCTCACAACAGAGCAAACTCACAGCCTTACAGGGCACAACACACAGTCCACAAAGGAACATACCACAACCCATTAAGGTAATAATACACTGTCTACGAATGGACATTCCAAAGTAGCCTTCTAGCATGCATAGGACCTACTAAGAAAATAAATAAAACCAATAAATATATTCTCGGGGTCCCACATATGCAATTCCGTTCTACTTAGCAATAATCATGATGCATTACACACACTATTCTCACTTAAGCATCATAACAACTATCTCAACCCTATTAAATATTTTACCAACTAAAATAATGTGTCATCCACATTTAATTGGGTAAACCAACTCACTGAATTTAATTAAATAAATTCAAGAAAAACTTCCATCATAACTAGCAAGTAGTCAAAATGTCAAAATGAGCAACCACAAATAATCTACATAGCATAACTTGCTATTTCCATTTATTTCTCAATAATTCTGAATATGCTCTTTATTTTAATTTATAAATACTATATCACATCTTACTCTTCTTATTCCAAGAATTTCATTAGAGAATCAAATAATTTATTGGAAAGTAATTATAAACTCTTAATCCATCCTCTATTATAAATCCTAATTTAATTTATCATCCACCATACCCTATTTAATATTTGCCAAACAAAATGTCTATCTATACAATTTATAATTGTCAACACAAAGAATATCAAATAATTAATTTATTATTATATAAATTAATTATATAATTGCTAGCGCAAAATATAATTGATATATTTTGTTTGTCCGTAAATAATCATACCTCCAAAAAGGATTTTTGTATGAGATCTAAAGTTCATGAACGTATATTAATTTAAAGATATACGTATCTTTTTATCTAACCAAAATGGACCGTTCATGGGCATCCTTGACTTCCAGAACTAAAAATTTCCCATATGTATATATATCCTTATGGAGTTACATGGGATTCTCTCATGGTTACATATAATTACAATATAAAGTTTGATTATGCTACCATAACAAAATTGGTTTAATGGAAATAAAATTCTTTTTAATTTCAAATTTATGCTTGGGTATTCTCTTAGTGGTAGATAAATTTACGTAATTTTTTTTATAGAACATTGGCTGAAATTTCCGTCCATTTATGGATAACCATATATTCGGGTCACCATCTATTTAATATATTTATGTAATCAACACACGATGATTTAAGCTGCAATTAAAATATATATACGCACACACGTTGCATCGCATATAACCTATTTTGGTGGTGTTTTCTTAAAACATAAAAAATATATATAACACCTTATAATATAGAGTACCGGCTCTGGAGGGTTGAAACAAATATAATATATTATATTATAATGAAAGGCACCGGTCCAGGGGCTTTAACCGTCCTCAAGTTCATATATATTATATATATATATATCTAATAGAGCCACTACTAGTACCTGGAGATTTCAACATCAAATTAATATATATATATATATACAAGTATTATACGTGGGACTAATCTAGCTTCCAACCGTAAATGTATAACTTATATTGTAAATAATATGTATTTAGATGAACACCGCCACAACTCTAGCAAAAGCATCCATCTGTTGCAATTGTATCTTAGTATAAATTTTATAATTATTGAAATGTGACTCTAGATTATTTTAAAATTCTATTCAAATTCAAAAATAACTCATCTCGTTCATATCCTCCGGCCACGATGTTAATCTGCTAGGTATTCATATATTTTCTGCAACTTTTTATTTCACCCAATTAGATTTAAAATAATAAGATTCCGTGTAAATGATAAAAGGCTATGTATATAAAATATTATACATGTCATTCCCATAATATTTAACCGTAGACAAAATTATATACAATCAATCTTGAAAGCCTCAAAATTCTATCTAATATATATTTATATTATACATATAATATAATAACCCGGCCCATAAGTGTAACATGCTCCATTATAAGTAATTGGCTTTAGGAGTTTTTAAACTTCTATAATAATTTATATAGATATTTTATATTATATACTATCCGTTTTTGAAGATTATAACTTCCGTAAATATACAGAACATTGAATTGTGCATGAGCATCGGAAGTTTTAAACTTCCATCAGCGATGTATATAATATATTTAGTAAAAAGTGATGATGGTTCAAGAGCTTTCAATTATCAAAAATATATAATATAATGTTATATAAATAACATCCGTCCGGTAGTTTTAGACTACACCAACAGAGAAAGTTCCATGCATATATATATAATGGTCATAGATATAAAACTAAGTTAAACTCATCAAAATAACCCATTTAATCAATGCAAAGTTTATATACAACATAATAAATTCAAACTACGCCAATCCCTTACAAAATCTGCAATCTATTAAATTATATAATATCTAACTATGCTCGGCATACTTCCAAATTCCATAGAATTTCTAATAGACAGAAATTACTAAGTCACAAATAATATTTCATCACAATCATCATTTTGTCCGATCATTTTCTTATTACTAGCCATGTCATTGGGAAACTATATAACAAATAATTTCCCCAGATTATCTTCAAAATAACTTAAGTAATACCACATACGTGGCTCAAAAAAAAAGATTTAATTATTTCTTCACTTACCTTTTTGTAGAACCCACGGAGGGATTTTCCGAATGAATGAAAAATATTTATTTCCTTCTCAATTTCAATCCGCAACAAATTCTTCATTTCCCAAGTTTTCTCCGTTCACTCTTTCTTTTCTCCCACATCTCCTTCCATTTAATCACAATCTTCCATTATTCTCTCTAACAATTAAATTTTAAAATTTAAAATTTGAAAATAAAATCTTATTTCTTTGTGGGTCCTACATAGATTAACTGCAAAAAGAAAAATTATCTAATTTTACTAAGATGTAATTCGAACCCACTACCTCACATTTACTTGCCACAATTTCTAACCATCTTAGCATATCAGTAATTTGTTAATTTAAATTACAATTTAATTTAAATAATTATATTTTAGATTCTATTCTTCTAAAAATTATAATTACCCACCTTAGTCAATAAGTCAAAGTCAATGAGTCAATCCGGCCACCTCAGCTATTTTTACTGACACATCAGGTAGTAAAAAATTCAACAGTCAAAAAATTCAACGTGTCGTAGCAGTATGCCACGTCAAGTCAACGTATTTAAGTCGGGTTATTACATCCTCCCCATTTAAAAGAAAGTTTCGTCCTCGAAACTACTCACATACCTGCAAATCTCATGAATTCAGGATAGAGCTCACACATTTTTTCTTCAAGCTCCCAAGTAGCTTCACCTTTGCTATGATTACTCCATTGAATACGAATATGCCTTACAGTTCGGCCTTTCTCGTCTCGGTCTCAACGATCAAGTAACACATTGGTTGCTCTGGGTATGTAAGATCCTCCTCCACATGAAACTACTCAACACGTAACACATGTGTTGGACTTGCCACATACCTATTCAACTGGGATACATGAAATACATTATGTACACCCGATAATGATGGCAGTAAAGCCAATCGATATGTAACCCCACCAATCATGTCAAGGATCTTAAAAGGCCCAATAAATCGAGGACGAAGCTTACCCTTAATTCCAAACCTTGCTACCCCACGAGTCGGAGAAACTTTTAAGAACACATGATCTCCAATTGCAAAATGAAGTTCTCGTCGCTTATTGTTAGCATATTTCTCCTGCCTGTCTTGTGCAGTAGTAAGACGCCTTCTAATCTTATGGACCTTCTCAACCGTATCCTGTACCATCTCAGGTCCCAACAACTGTCGCTCACCCACTTCATCCCAAAATATCGGCGATCGACGCTTTCTACCATATAATGCCTCGTAAGGTGTCATACCAATACTAGCCTGATAGCTATTATTGTAAGCAAACTCAACTAACGGTAGATGTTCCTCCCATGTCCCCTTCATATCCAAGGCATAAGCTCTCAGTATGTCATCTACAATTTGAATAGTCCTCTCAGACTGACCATCAGTTTGAGGATGATAAGCAGAGCTAAAACTTAATTTTGTACATATCATCTTCTGAAGTTTCTACCAAAACTCAGACACAAATCGTGGGTCATGATCAGAAACAATAGATACTGGCACCCCGTATAACTTTAGGATCTCTCTAATGTAGATCTTTGCCATCTGTGTTACCTTAAAAGTCATCTTATAGGGTAAGAAATGAGCAGATTTGGTTAATCGATCCACAACTACCCATATTGCATCAAAACCAACTTGGGTCCTAGGTAATGCTGTTACGAAATCCATGGTAACATGTTCCCATTTCCATTAAGGAATATCCAATGATTGCAACTTGCCTGCCGACCTTTGGTGCTTTGCTTTTACTTGTTGACAAATCAAACATTGAGCAACAAATTCAGTAATCTCTGTCTTCATTGGGCCTGTGGGCTATAGGTCTCATAGTGTGATATTATCCGCTCTAGCTTAGCAGCTTAGCTGCACGGCTTTAAAACATATCACATCATATTGAACTTGAGATCCACTTATAAACTATAATGAACTTTCTCCCCTTTTCAATGTAGGATTCTGTTCTGAATTATTACAAGCCCACTAGCTTTCACCTAGTTCGTCCTAAACCACAACCCAACTCTGGGCTTTTTCCACAACCCTGACTTTCACTGGTTCAACTCTCCGAACCACATCTATTGGAGGGGGAGCCGTTCTGATACCGTCCGTAACAAATCGATCCAGAAAAGTGATCTTGTGCCGTGTATTTAATGCAATTCCTCAAGATCAATTACACATTTATGATGAAATTAATTATTATATTAATTTATGAAAGATTCAAAATTTCACTTTTCCACTAGTCATGTTCCTATAATTACATCCAAGACATAAATAAAAATTACATGTCCGCTATTTGCAATACATGCCTTGAAATAAATAATTAGAAATAAATATTCTTAAAAATCTTCACGTAAATCCAAAATGCTAATGTCTTAATTGATTTGGTATATCTGTAAAAATAATGAGTTGGTTCCAACATGACCAACAAGTAGAAAATTAGTTGAAAATAGATAATGACTCAAATAAAACTTAATTAAATGATAAAATAATTATTTAATTTAATATCTTAAAAATTAGGCCTCAAATGCAAAATTAAACCATTCCATTGAGTCTAGAAGCATTAAAAACATAGGAGTTGATTATTTGATTATAAAATTCTTATTTAAATTGATCAATGTATAAGGAAATAAAAATTGACAGATATAAAATTGTCACATCATCAACTTTTCCTGCATGGTCCTACTTGGATTAAGTGCATATTATTATATAAAATATGTATTCGACCGATCCACTTTTCCAAGCATGACACCCATTGCATTTATTATTCAAAATAAAATAAAAATAAATACCAGGCATTTGGACGTCACATCCTACATACGAATATATATTGATATTAAATCATGTCGCTGAACATTTTTGGGTTGAACGCAATATATAAAATCTTCCGAAAGCAACCCTTCAGGTCGTTGCTAAAAAGAAAATTTGAGATCTAAAAGACCAAATCTTCTAACATCCAGGTAACCCATATATGCATATTAAAAGGAAAGAAAAAAATCCCGAATCACGTATATAATAATAATATATATTCATGCATCTCATAAAACTGGCCATGTCACAAGTGCACAGTATATATTTAATTCAACACGCGCACACAAATATTTAAGCATAAAAATTCTAAAAATATAATACATATATACTTTTCTACTCCTCCAATTCCATAAGTATATAAAATTATTTATGCTAGATATATCATGCACATATTATACAATTCATATATGGTTAATCAAACAATTTAATACACCCAAAATAATATCCAAGATATACAATAATTAATTTTTGAGCCTAAAAACAATTTCCAAATAAAATCTACTTGCCTCAAAATTTCTTTCGTAGCTTATTCTTTCCTCCCGCAACTCTAGCTTCCCTAAACCTTACCTACGAATACTTAAATCCATCAACTCCCCAACCCTTTTTATAAAAGGATTTCTGTAGGTTTCCTAAAACTCTAGGAAAGGAATAAAAGATAAAATATTATCATTTTAACTTAAATTTCAATTCTAATATCATTTTATCTAGTGGAATATTTATCTTATCTTATCCTGGAGGGTCCACATGCCTGAGAAGACAAAAGTACAAAAATTGATTATTTTTCTTTTAAAATTCCTCTACTCAAACTCTAGACCTTTAAGGTTACTGGATTACCTTTATGTCAACCGAGCTACACGGGTTGCCGAAATAATATTGAAAAATAAAAAATACGAATACGATTTGCAGCATATTTAAATAATAATTAGACAAGACCCATTATTATTCATCTGACTCAGTTACTCAAAAAGTCTACCTTTGCAACGTAGGATGTCCCACGTGAATTTTGGCCAATCAACTTAAATTATTATTAGTATTTTTTAATATTTTACATTAATAAGTCTTTTTCTTGTGATACAAAATCCTTTTTTCATATAAAATCCTTCATCTACTTTTCTTTACTTCCATTGCTTCTCTTGTTGTCAAGGAGCACCAAACTTAACGTCCATTAAAGTTTCTTATGAAAAAAAATTATTTCAATGCTTTCCTCCTTTCTCAAAGATCATGATAAAGGCAAGAAAGACCACCCGAGCAACTTTGTCATCAAATGTAGACCCTCAACTTCCATTAACATTCACTTTACAAAAAATTGATCTCATTGGAGCAATTACCTAAGTTAAATTCTTGACCCTATTGGAGATGATAAAGAGTTTCCAGCAATAATTCTCTTGCACCCAAGTTGACATCCTCTTTTTTTTTTCAAGAAAAAGTTGATATCCTCTAGTACAATTGGCTTGCACTTAACTAAAGTTAGCCCCATGCATGTTCCTATTGCTTATCTCACAACTCTCTTGCTACCTTATTTACCAGGTCATGACTGCAACTCCAAATCTCATTAACAATTATCTTGACCCCTACATGAACCCATTTTTGTGCCAACACTTCCTAGTTAGGATTTATTTCACCATAAATCCTCACTAAACATGAGGGCTCCTCTCGACATTTGCCTAGATAATTTTACCCCTTTTGTCCTTATGTACACCCTCCTCAACCTTCTTCTTCCCTAAGTTATTACAATATTCTTTTGTTGATATTGCTAAGTTTGAAGGTTTATCTTCTTTATAAGGCAAAAATAATATCATGGGGAAGGTTATGTGCTAGACAAGATATGACTATTTTATACCCTATCTTCTTCCTTGTCACTTTTATATTTTGATAAGGATTCTATCCTTAATATCATTTTTGGGCTGAATTTCATATATTGAATGACTTGAACTTGAATTAATCGCTGCCTAACCTTCATCAATGGATGGACAAATAGCAATAGTGGAATACATGTTAGAAGGTTATAGGAAGTTTTTCATTATGGGAAATAATGAAATGGAGTGCCTAATTGTTGTTATAGCAAAGTTGGACGAAGGATTACAACATAAGGATTCTTTGTCTATTATATTGTTGATAACTTTAACTACAATGTAGAATTGTATGAAGCTTATGGTGCGACATTACTTTGACTTCAGAATTAAAGCCAGACAAATCACATATGGATTGCAGTTGCCAAGTTTTTTCTTTACGTCCTGTGTTTCTTATATCATTAAGTGAGTCAAAGTTTCATCATTATCTATTCCTTGCTCATTACTACTTGTAAGGGTGACAGTCTTAAATTGCTTTAGTGTCATGGCGGAGTTATTTTCATATTTCGTGGAGCAAACAACTTGGGAGTCTATTACAATTTCATAGAAATCAAGCTTTTTTTTGTTCAAACAGACTTGAAGGGAGATGTTTTGCCTGTTTACTTTACAGATGGGAAACTAAAATTCTATCCTTATTGGGTTTTGATTTCTCATGGGGTAAATTTTAGTATTATTTGCTATTTTATACTATGCAATAGTATGATAATTTTTTTGAAGAGGTAACATGAGCATTAATTTCTATGGCGCAGTATTGAACTTCTAATTTTCCTTAGAATTGGAGGATCAATTCATTCTCAAAAGGCGTATATTGATAGATATGAACATGAGTCAAGATCATAGTTTTGATAAATTCAAGATAGACCTGAAATTTAAAATGTAGTGTTGGTAGGTGTTTTAGTTTAGTTAATGTTTTAGTTGAGTCTAGTTTGCAAGTGTTAGCTTATCTAGTTTGTTGAGTCTAAAATGTGTTTATGTCATGATATATCTAATTGGAACATGTACCTTGTTGATGAGCTAAAGGGTTTGTGTTTAAATAGGCTCTTATTAGAAATAATATCATTCTTTTTATTTGGCAAATCCTAAATTTAAGAGTAAGAGCTTTCATAGTGCTTGGAATCTACAATTTCTCAAATCTTTTAAAGTTGATTCTTATCACTAACCTATAAAGATCATGTATGCTCTCTATGGTGCCACCATAGTGCTTATTATTATTTTTCTTAATAAGTTAGCAATAGGGTTACGCAAAAAAAATCTTTTATTTTGATATTGCCTTTGCCAAGCGACTAAAGTAGAGCGTTCCTCTAGTTTTTACTGATGACATTAGGAGAAACTTACATGAAAACTTCTCATTAGGAGAAACCTAAATGCAGACTTCTTATTATTTTAATTTTTTTCAATAATATAGCAGTCTATTATGTATTAGTAGATTACGATAGTTTGGTCGACCTTTTTTTTTCTACATGTATGTAAACACATGGGTATGAATATTAAGAACCTCAACTATTCATTGACCTAACCTTATCATCCTCACCATTTGTCTCAGATAAGGCCTTTGCTCTATACCATAGAGGTTGACTTTCTAGTTATGGACATCATGTCATCCTTTAATGTCATCGTTGACAGAGTAATGCTCAACTAGTTTTAAATAACTTTTCTACTTACCATCTATGCTAAAAAATTTCTAATAAGTATAGGGAAGGCATCATCCATATAAATTAGAAGATAAATTATACTTTTTATTTCATTATCATTAGGCAAGCTAGCTCCTTGGCCAAGAGAGTTCAATATTAGAACCACTAAGAAAATAAGAAACTCACCTATATCAACTAGGTAGTCCAAATCTAATTGATTAGTGACCCCACTACCATAGTAAAGGTAAGTAGCCAACTACCCAAGTATCTTTAGAAGATTTGATTAAACTACTAATGGCTACCTTTGATTTGTTCACTCTGTGTAACTTAAATGACCGATATACTATGGTCTTGTGGAGCATTGACTTTATGTCAAACAAAAAACACTATTGATTAGATAAAAGAAACACTTGATGACTTTGGAGTGATGAAGGTTGATGCCTAGATTGAGAGACTCTTGAATGCAAGTGTTACTAAATAATTGGTTGACTAATATAGTCCTTTAAAAAAATAACAGATGATGTTGGATGTGTGTAGATTTTATCAATTTAAATAAAGCATAACTAAGAGACTATACCTATTTCCTAACATTGATTGACTTATTGACTACATTACTCGTTATTGTCTCTTAAGATGAGTTCTTAGGGTATCATCAAATAAAAATATTCTATATTGATTGAAAAAGACCTTATTCATTACTCATTGAAACTCTTTTTATGACATAGTCATGCTATTCAACCTTAAGAATGTTAGTGTTCTTATGAAAGGCTTATCAACGAAGTTTTTAAACCTTGATTCGACCACAATGTAGAAGTTTATATTGACGACGTACTTGTTAAGAGTCGAGACTCATTTGATGTTTTGTCAACTTATTCGAGACTTTTGCATTGCTACACACACGACCTAAAGCTGAATCAATAAAAAATGCTTTTCTAGAATCTTGATCGAAAAATTCATAAGATTTATAGTATTGGGTTGAGGTATCGAGGAAAATCTTGAGAAGATCCAATCCATAAAAGATATGACCCTATTGTAAAATGACAAAGAAGTTCAAACCTCATTGGTATTGTAGCTCTTTATCAATTTATTACAAACTTTATGAACCTTGAAGAAAATTAAAATATTTGAGGAGGATGTTGCGTATGTTAAGGCCTTTCTGGCAGTAAAGAATTACTTTTAAAGCTCATTTCTACTCGCTAAACCCTAGCTTATAAGCCCTTATTCTTGTATAGGCCTTGATCTTCAGCTTTAGACTTATGGTAGAATAACCAAATCACTAGCACCTAATATGCTATACAAGCAAGGTCCACCAATAGGTCTGAGTTAAATTATATTTTATTGGAAAAATTATTTTTTACCCTTAGATAAATTATAGAAACTCCAACCTTGGTTTCAATCACACTCTATCAACGTCCCAATGAACTACTCTTTGAAGCAATTATTTCATTGACACGCTTTTGGTAAGATGCAAATTCTATTTGATTTTATAGGTGAATTCATTGAGACATATCTAATTTTGGAAAAGGATTCAAGATACTTGAATAGAATGCATATTCATATTTCTTAGACAGTTTTTCTCATTTCTAATATAATTTTTTTACATTTTTAATGTAATTTTTCTCATCCTCATTACACATTATTACATTCTCATTCCATTCAAATTTCTTAAATCTCTTTGAAGAGTTGACCTTGGACATGAATGACTCTTCCAACCCCATAGGTGATGAAGTCAGCATAATGATCAGGGCGGTATTTAGCAATGTCAAAACTCGTGAGACTTTAGGGAGGGATGGGATTCGACCTTAGTAGGCAACAAATTAATGCCTATAATGATGAAATGACAAGAATCACAACAAATTGTATAGCTAGCAATGGAGGCTCATGTAATCTTAATAGATTGCATGGCTAGCAATGCACACTCGTTCGATAAAACATCATATGTTGTGTATATGCCTTACGTTGCCTACTTTCCATGATTTCTCATCCCACACCACACTCTTTATGTTCTCAAAAGTTTCTTTATTCCTCAAACAACCACATCATTGAATGCACAACTAAATTTAGCTTTCCCACAATTGTTTGCAATTTGCAACATTTTTATGTTTTAAAAATAATTTTTTTATAGATCCACCGTATTTAGGATAAGCTTAAAGCCCGAGTAGGACATCCTTTTAAAAATCTTAATAATTGTTTTTACAATTTTGAGTAAGACATATTTTTTATATTAAAAAATCATGAAAAAATTATTTGATGAGCTGCAATAAAAAATAGCAAAAAATATCGTTATCGAAATTATTTTATGATTATGCATTATTAACATCGTCTTGCTATATAATTCAAATGATTGAATGTGTATTTATTTAACAGATAAATTAATATCAAGCCATTTTCAAATATCGATTGAGAAATGAGTATAATTATATATATCATGATGTATTTTAGGTTAAAATATAACATTCATTTATTTTTATAATTAGTTATATTTTTTTATTTTTCTCAGTAAACATGTTTACTTAAGTGTATTCAATCTATATATAAAGTTTTACTATTTTACAATACTTTTACATATTTATTTTTGATTTTTAAAAATAAAACTTTTTAAGGAGTGCAAAATGACTTAAATGCCCTTGAAATTGACGATTTTAAAAAAAACAAAGATAAATATATAAAAATATTGTAAACTGAAAAAACTTTGTATATAGATTAAATATACTTAGAAAAATAAATTTATGAAGAAAAAATTTAAAAATATAACTAATTGTAAAAATAATGAATATAAAATTTTAGTTTAAGATACATCATGGTGTATATAATGGGTGTATTTGGTAATGTATAAAACTTTTGATGAAAAATTTTGGAGAGTAAAAGTTGTCAAATGATGTGATTTGAAAGGAGTAATGATGAGTAGTAAAGAGGATAAAGTTAAAATAAATAAGTTAATTGTGTGGATAGTTGTGCAGAAATGATTGAAAAGTAGAATAATTGTATAAAAAATGTAAAAAAATGATTAAAAAATATGATAATTATAGAGAGTGAAAAGATTTAGGTTGAAAAATTTTAATTTGGCATTTTTTTGTCAATTGTCAACCACACCCATATGAATAATCGTACTCCAATAGTGGTGTTTATATTATGCAGACAGTTTCCTCGGAAAGAATTTACACGAGTCGGCCAAGCCTCTGGCATCCCGCCTCACGTGCTAGCAGCCCGGCGCTGACATTTGGCAAGGGAGAGTCGTGGGGTGGTTCTAGGGTTTTGGCGGCGGCTTTTCCCGTCTTCTTCTCCTTTCTTCTTCTTCCTTCTCCTGTTCCTTTCTCGCTCTCTCTGAAAATCTTCTCCATCTTTCCTTGCCAGTACCGCAGAAGACGCTCGATGGCTCCCCCAGGCCCTTACTCCGGCACAAGCACACTCGCTCTGGTATCTCTTCATCCCTCCCTCCTCACTCTGCCCTTTGTCTTTTCGTCTAATCTCAGATCTCACACCTACTTCTGCAGGTTGCTCGTGCTTCCGCTTTCACGTTCGGCCTCGTCTATGGAAGCATGAAGCTTTCCTACCTCAAGGTAATTGTCTGGGAGCCCTACATTTGGACTCATCTCACCAGATCCGCTGGTTTGCGTTTGGTTTCGGATTATTTCAAGTTCTTGATCTTTTGAATGGCAATTAGGGTTTTGAAAATGCCTGCTTTGCGAAATCACGGAATTTTGGCGATCCGTGTGTTTGATCCGACGCCCGTTTCTTCTCTGACTGTCAGTGCACCTTTCCCTTAGTGGAACTTGAAATTTGGGGAATTTCTACGTTGACATAGGGTATAAAGCGCAGTCTTCATTGATGTTATCTATTGAGGAATCGGCTTTTGATGTGAGATTGCGAACAATCAATCCGTCTAATCCATATATGCATTTGGTAAACGTCTGTTGAGAAGGCCTTGGAGTCTTGGAAAAGAGCAGATTGACAAATTGTAGGTTTGTATGTATAGAATGAGTGCTGGAAGCGGATAGGTCCTTCATGTGGCATTAATGTGTGTACATTTCCAGTGCTCGATTTAAGAATCGAAGTTTGCTTGCAAGTTTCAAAATCCTAAGATTTTCTTTTATTGGTATTGTACAATATGACATTTAATATTACAGTCAAGCTCATTCATACAGGAGATAATAAGCTCTCACCTATTTGGGAGACAACAAGCCCTCACCTATAATCTCAGGAGACCAAGCTCCCACAGCCGGAACCCCCTCACCCAGGGGACTCAAACGCAGTTTACCAACCAGGCTGACACTTGGTTGTGAAGCATCTCCCATTTTTTTTTAAAAAATTCATAGATGTTAAACATTTTTTGTTCTTTTTTATTTATTCTGCAAATTTGCCCCAAATTAAAGTTTCCGAGAGTGGCTATAATGCATTTATATTACCAGTTGCATGATAGGCAACTTCATATCCCTCACGCAGTACGGCCGCCCGCAACTCTTTTGTGGAGAAATGCTCATTTACTCTCCATTTTATGGTTAAACCTGCTGCACTCCTGTAATAATGGCTCTTTGATGAATTGGAGAGCCCATATTCTTTGCTGCTGCTCTCATCTTAAAAACATTGCGTTGAGGATACTTGAAGTTTGCTTGTACACTGGTGTTATTCCCACAGATTCCCAGAACCACCCTTTTTCGTCACCCATCACCTTGGCATGTATTTTCTGTTTTTACTGTTGATTTTTTTTTTCTTTTGATTTTCTCCTTGTTGTATGGATCAAAGTAAAGGAAACATTGAATCATGTTCAAACGAAAGAGAAATGTGGTCAGAATAGTGTGGTTTAAGGTATAAATGTTTTGTCAACTCTTCTGATAGGGTATTTAGATTCAACTTGTTTGTAAAGTGGGCTTTGACTTCTGGGTGTGGTCCCTTTTCTGGAAAATGGCAGGCATCTTACTTCATTCAACCCAGGCTAGAAGTCCTTCCCATTGTGATAAAAGAAAACAGACATTATTCATTGGGGCACAATTTATTTAAATTTTTTTAGCAGAAAAGAGTGTTCATATTGTGATTATATATTGAATTTGCCAAAAGTTATTCATTCTTAAAATATTAAATGTCGATAAGACACACAGGATGCTTTCATCATGATAATCTTCTCAGATGCCTAAGATTTTATATTATTATATCCAGTAAACTGCTCTGTTTGATCATTGAAAAGAGACATCATATATATCATTATTACATGTCCACGGGAAAAGAAAATTGAATCCTTAGTAGTAGACAATTTTTCTCCTTGGATCTCAAGAATACATTCACTTGAACTCTAATCTTAAGTTGTACTCTGCATCATTTTTTTTTTCCATGCTTCACGTCATTTTTTGCCTTAAACCTCCATTAATTCTTTCTTATGTTTAGTTGAGATTCTTGTCTCTTCTCTTCAGTCTTAGTTGAACCCTCAAAATTTCAACAGAGGCCACAAAGGGGAGGTGGTTGGAATTTATGTGCTATGTATTTACATGTGTGTGTGATTGTAAAAAGTTGCAAAGTCAATGTGATATTACGTATCGTGAGTTGCAATAAGAATGTCATCCTGTCCTGTTCTCTTGCTGAAATCTTTTGAATCATTTTACGGAAGATCTGCCAGTTTTTCAGTTTATTGTATATTTGCTTTTCCTTCAATCCTACATGTTGCGGTTACCACTTACCAGGTATAATGTCAGGATTGATAGAACCAGCCATCTGGACAATTCTGGTTGTTTTTGTTAGTCCTGGTTAAGGAAATAAGAAAAGCAATATCCATTTTCAATACTTAACAGGTTGATGCCTCTACATGCACTTGCATAGTAGGTAAGTTTGGGTACGTTTGACATTCAACAAGTGTGGGATGGGATGGGATGGGATGGTATGGTATGGTAAATATGTTTTCCAACAACTGATTTTATAATTAAATCACCTTATTTTTCCAACTTTACCCGTATATTCCAATCATTTTTTCTTTCAACTTTATCCCTATTATTTCATATCAATCACTCATTTCCCAAAATATTTTCTTTCCCACTCTCACTCCATCCCACAACTTCTCCCCATCCCACATTCCCAAACGTGCCCTTTGTTACATAAAACAAACCATGCATGGGATCCCTGCCTTTGCCTTTTGATTCATAATTTCGTATAAGAAAAGTAATTTCCATTTTCAATAGGTAACAGTTGATGCCTCTACATGCATTTGCATGGTAGATAACCTTGTTAGGTAACAGGTTAAAACTACCTAAAACAAATCATGTATGGGGATCCTTGCCTGTCCCTTTTGATTCATAATTTTGTATTCTATTTAATGAAGTCATTTGTAATCTAAATAAGGTTTTTCCTGCCTACAATGAATAATTGAGTTACATTTATATAGTTTCTAATTTGGTTTCAATGAGCCTGAATATGGTCTTTGCTAATATAATAGTATCCAGCTTTAATGCATTTACCTTTTTTCAGGCAAAGGCGAAGTCTCAAAAGAAGGCTGAAGCAAAAGGTCATCATTGAGAAGAGGATGTCATGAAAACATCATTGGAATTGATCCTTAGGGCTCAACCATTTCAAAAGTGTGTTTTTGTTTTGTAATGGCAGAGTAAGACTGATAAACTCTGATGGCGGGCATCATTATGAAGATTCTCATGTAGAAAAAATTCAGTTGGCTGTTTTCTCTCCTCTGCAACAAGCAGAACAAATATGAAAATTTTCTGAAAAGCTTTTTGCCATAGTCAATGAATAATTTCATAGTAAATGTTTGTCCTGGGTTAGGTTATTCGATTTTGAATAAAAGTTTCTGAGTATTCGCCATGGCAATGTGTTTGAGATCCAAATAGCTTTGACGGCATGATTATGAATTAATCGTTCTCCCCATCTTACAAGCCTCTTTATCTTTAATGTTTAATGTGATAGATTGTTTGTTGGGTTCCACAGATGTTGAACCTTTCGGTTTTTGCATAATGTGCTGCTTTGGATGAATCCAACCCACCCCAATAGATTGGGGGATTTGTGCATTTGTATTTGGACAAACGCAACTTTTGTAAAGTTTGCATATGTGCCTACAACGTTTTACCTAAAATCGCAGTTGTACCTACAAATCCTAAAAGAAAAGAAAGAAAGAAAAATATCCTTGTAAAAAAAGTAAAAATTCACGCAGTTGTACCTACAAATCCTCAAAAATAACAAAAATATCCTTGTAAAAAAGTAAAAATTCACAGTTGTCAGAATTTGGACCGGGTCGCGGTTTGATCCGGGAACCGGTAGTCAGTTCGGTTCGTTTAGACCTGGTCTCGATTCCGGAAAATAAGGAACTCATGGGTGAATTGCGGTACTACATCACACGACCTTGCCGCCAAAATTCACTTGCTGTTTTCAAGCAGATCGGATTTCCATGTGGTGTTGGCTATTGTCAATAAAATTTCAAAAGATCATTTTTCCATCCACGTGTATTTCAATTTAAAATTCCCTTGAATTATACATAACTCGTAGCATATATATGTCTACTAAGGTTATCCATCACCAGATATATTATTTAGATGTGTCCAATCACATGGTTGGTCTACTTTTCTTATATTTTTTATTTTTAATATTTCTTAGTTCTTATATTCAAGCCATCCATCATATTTTTCCTTTAATATTTATGTCATGTGCAAATCATGTTAATTAGATTTGTACATAATACACAACAAATACAAATGCGTGAAGTAATTTATAATTATATATTTGAAATTATTGATTATAGAAAATTTCAATTCACTTAATTTTTAAATATAGGCTAAACAAATAGTTTTTTAAAAAATTCATAAGTTGGATTTTTAATATTTTTTAAAAATGAGAGTTGTACCATATGATCCATTACATGGGAGAATTACCCATAGATATTTATTAATATATAATTAATTAAATAATTATGATATCATCGGTTCAAATCGGTTCACGCTAACCGGTTAAACCCGTTTGAACCAGATTGATCACTTTATTGGTTCAATCATCAGTTCGATTCTAACAACATTGAGTAAAATTATAAATTACAAGAAATACCTTTAAAATACAAAATTAATTTATTTTTAGAAAAATATTTTTCATATTAAATAGATCCATATAATGTGAGGAATTACTTTAAAATTAAATTGTTTTTATACGTCAAAGGTATTTTCTTGCAATTCATAATTTTATTTATTTACAGAGTCATTTTCGTTATTTTAAAAAGGATTTAGGATTTATTTCGCATATCACAATTTACTATTTTAAAATTGAGGAGTAATCCTGTTAGCTTGGGCTAAGTCAATGCCTTACTTAACCCACATCAAAAATCCTATTTAAAACAACTTTTTTTTTTACTTTTTTCTTCATACACTTGTTTATCTAAGTATATTTAATATATAAATCAAGTTTTACCATTTTTGGATATATGTATATATTTTTTTAGATTTTTAAAAATAAAGGGTATTTTAAATACATATATACATATGGATGTTTAAAAATCTCAAAAAAATAGATAAACAATTTAAAAAATGGTAAAACTTGGTCTATATGTTAAATACACTTAGATAAACAAGTGTACGAAGAAAAAATAAAAAAAAAGTTATTGTAAATAGGTAAGTGAGACATTTACTTCGCCCGGGCCGAGAGGATCACTCCTCTTTAAAATTTGTGTATATTTTTTATAATTTTTTTCAATGAGGTGAAAATTGTTGAATATGTATACAAATTCAAAAATGATAAATTTTAGTATACATTGAGATTATATAGCCCACATGAAATGAAAAGAAAAATGAAAAAAAAATACTTAAAACATGTATCCATGAATTAATCATAACTGAAAGGAGGTGAAAACTATTGCATTTGAAATAATCTGCAAAATTTTAAAAATAATATATTTTAATATGAAATAAATATGAAAAAAAGTTTCGGAACATTCGTATGTGTCGAAGTTCAGTACATACTCATGTATTTAATTGGAACCCAATTATTATAATGTTTGTAGGGGAATAGTCCCTAACGTGGCACGCGCTGCCCAAACAATTAATTAACTAGTTATTTTTCTATAGATGTGTGAGCTTCGCATATCAAAATTTTATGTTTTTTATTTTCTAAATATTTTTTGAATTTTGAAAAGAAAAAACTACCAGAAAATTTTTCATGTGCATGGTACATGAAATGCAATTTTTAATTTTTTATAAACTTCAAAAAATTTTAGAATAATAAAAAAATAAAAAATTGATATTTAAAATTATAAGTGAGACACACCGATCTATAGAAAAATAAAAAAAATTGGATAGGCCGCATGTCACCCAGTATATGGACCGCCGTAGGAGATCAATCCTGAACATTTTAATGCATTTGTAAACGGATACAAATTTTTTTCGTGACTTGTACAAATATATATTTAAGCAGTTAAGACCCACCCAATAGTCAAATTGAAATGATTTTTTATATTATGATAAAATAAATATTTTTAAACAATGTGAATGATTTGATTTTGATTTCATAATCAATCTGAGACCCATCAAAGATTTCACACAAAACTCAGTTAGTCATAAGTGCGAACTACTAAATAAATATTATGAAATGTAGGGCTTGTTTGTTTAGCAATAAAACTTTTTAAATTAAAACTTTTCAATTTAGAATTTTATACTTTCCAAAGCTACTCTATTTTTTGATCATTTTTTACATCATTTTATCTAACTATCTTATTTTTTAATTATGCTTACATAACTATTCATAAACTAATCTATCTATTTTAAATTTATTCTCTTTACTCCTCATTATTACTCCTATTATATTATATTTGACACTGTGAGGGAAAACATAAAAGAATAGCACAAAATTACGTCTCGAGATTGATATATAAGTTTCACATGGAAACTCAAACACAAAGTTTAGAGAAAAATTTATATAATATTATTCCAGGACAACCATCTAAAACCAAGAGGAATAATGAATTTATAGAAAAACAAGCAAACCTTTACACTAACCATGACATGCACATCTATATGCACATAAAATGCACACAAAATGCTAATCATCCACTTGCACACGTTTTACTAACAAAAGTAAAACACAGTATTTACTATAAATACTAAAAATAATCATGTGAAACTTCAATGACCCTAATTCATGTAGAAACAGTAGATTTTGATATAAAAAATGTGCTCAACCGAGTTTTACCTTAGTTGTCATGTTGACGGGTTTGAAAAATATTTTCTGTTGATATGTCATGTCTTTCGTAACTTCTCTCAGGTCAAAAGTTATAGCCCGTTAAAGTTTGTATGCCTATTTATCATTTTCATACCCTTTTACGACGATCACCCCATTCCAGGAAATCTTTTGCAATGGTGTCTAAGTCATTATTATTTTCTTCCATTTCATAAACTTTTACATAAAAAAAATTTTATTAAAATTTTTTATCACTTCCCAAACATACCTTTGCAATATGTGGCTTGGATTCATCAAATTTGGCTTTCAAAAAACAAAAAAGCTTGGTGTTTAGGTCATTTCTCACCTAATAGCCCAACTTAGCCAACTTCAAAAAACCTATTTAAAATATTTTTTTTGTTTTTTTTCATACACTTGTTTACTAAGTATATTTAATAATAAATCAATTTTTACTATTTTTGGATATATATATTTTTAAAAAATTTTAAATATATGTATATATATGTATTTAAAGAGGAGTGATCCTGTTAGCTCGGGCTAAGTAAATGCCTCACTTAGCCAAGTTTTGATATTTTACGTCCGGTCGGTCGAACCCGCTGCGTTCGACCAGCACCGAGAACCGTTGGATGCTGCGGGTAAATTTTCAGCCGTTGGATGATCGGGCGAAAAGGCTGCGGGGCGTGCAGACGTTTAATGCGAGAGGTTTGTCTGGCCAGCCCCTATCAGCGGCGAAAATTTCTAACGGTCCCCCTCGCATACCTTCTCCCTCACGATCTCCCCCCTCGCTATCTCTCCCTCCGTCTCTCTCTCTCTGCGCTCTCCCTCCCTCCCTCTCCCTCTCCCTCACCTCCCTCTCGCCCTCTCGGACCACCCCCTGTCAGGGTGGAAATTTCCACCAGCACCCCTCCCTTACCTCTCTCCCTCTCTCGCGATCTCTCTCGTCTCCCCCTCTCTCCCTCTTGCGATCTCCCTCCCGCTCCTGCTCCCTCCCGCCCTCTCCCTCTCCCTCTCCCGATTTCCCTCCCTCCCGCCCCATCCCTCTCTCTCCCGATTTCCCTTTCTCCCTCCCTCCCTCCCTCTCTCTCCCCCCTTATTTCTTTGACCTCTCTCAGCATTCTCTCTCTCTCTCTCTCTCTCTCTCTCTCTCTCTCTTGCTGCCATGGCATTCGAGCAGAAGCTGTGTGTCCCCATAGAGACATTTTTCTGTCCACATCTCCATAGCTCCTTGCATCCTTATTGAAAGGCGAGCCTCTGCTCCTTTAGACGCAATTCTGGTTCTTGCAGCCATGGCAATGCCTGCTGGTTTGCCCACAGCGAGGCCGAGTTGCGCCCTCCGTCAGACCATTCCTATTACTTGACAATAGAAGAAGCTCCTGAAGTTCAACGACGGCAAGAAGGTGGAAACCATGCTTGAAGTGGTGGAGGATGTTCTACTGTTTGTGCCCTTATCAGATAATGTTGATGATGAAGTGGCAGTGAGGGCATTATAGAAGAGCTGGATTATTCATAAACGTATGTAGATTCACGTAAATTTTTTTTTTGTTCGCAGAGAATTCACTATACAACAGTCAAGGAGGAGAAGGGAATGGTAGCCAATGTACTCGAGTTATGTGCATTATAGAATGCACCTTGTTTTCTCTTTTGAGAATGCAGAGATCAAGAAGCAACCAACAGTACATTCTCTTTCTTTGTAATTGTAGATAATTCAGACAACTTACTCAATTTGTGTTTTCATCTCCTATGTTTCTTTAATGACAATTTTTAGATGGGAAATTTGTGGGTAGCTCAGATGTGTTTTGATGTACTCAAATCCTATGCACAATTGTGTAAACATGACGTGTTATGTATTCTTGATCTGATGAATTCTATGAAATCTGAATGAACCTTATTGGTGAAGGAGATGCCTTTTTTTTCCTGCGTCATCCGACGCCTACACGGAGAGAGAGAGAGCATGCTGAGAGAGGGAGAAGAAATGAGCGAGGGAGAGGGTGGGACACATGGGCACGAATCCTCCCTGGCAAGGGCTTGCTTGCAAAATTCCTCTGCATTAATTGCTCCAGCTGCTTTAGTTTTGTCAGAGGTAATCCAATGGCCACAAACAAGCCAGCGCGATCGAACGGTAAGCGGGCATGGTTGAAAATAGCCCTCCTCTCCGACCTGTCGTAAAAGATCAAAACTCCACTTAGCCCACCTTAAAAAAAACTTATTTAGAACAACTTTTTTTTACTTTTTTCTTCGTGCACTTGTTTATATAAGTGTAGACCACGTTCTACCATTTTTGAATATGTTTATCTATTTTTTTGAGATTTTTAAACATCTAAATGTATATATGTATTTAAAATAAGCAAAAAAATAATTTATTTTAAATAGAATTTTTAAGGTGGGCCACTTAGCCCAGGCTAACAGGATCATTCATCGTATTTAAAATACCTTATATTTAGAAATCTTAAAAAAATATACACATATATAAAAATAGTAAAACTTAGTTTATATATTAAATACATTTACATTAACATGTTTACGAGGAAAAAATAAAAAAATATTTTAAACAAGTATTTCGAAGTGGGATAAATAAGACATTTATTTGGCCCTAAATGCGCTGCTCCCATCCCATTCTTCCTGTCCTTCTCTTCTCTCTGTTTGAAATTTGAATGGTATATATCCGCTACTCTTCTGCTGATTGGAATTTCTGGGTGTGTTTGTCTGGGATATAAACATGTCAACCAAAACTTTTCAATCTAAAACTTTTCACTCTCCATAACTACTCTATTTTTTAATTATTTTTTCACATTTTCCTATATAAACTACCCTACTTTTCAATTATTTCTACACAACTAACCTATCTATTTTAACTTTATTTTCTTTACTTCTCATCATTACTCCTATTATATCACATCATTTTCTATCAATGTGACAACTTCTATATCAAAAACTTTTCATCAAAAGTTTTACTTCCAACCAAACACACCCTCTATATAAGAGCATTGTCATCAGCCTCCTCCATTTCCAAACTCTTTCTCATTTTGCCCCAAAGAAAAGTATTCTGGGTTTGATCGTGTTCCAAATGTAATGAATGAACGGTATGTATTTTAAATTTTCAGTGCTCAGTACTCGTGGTGCGATATATCGCATGAAACAGTACTTTCCGTAATCATAAAAATTCACGGATTTCTTTTTGCAGTTCCTAATAGGGGCGAATTTCACAGTTCATTTGGCTTTGCTTTGGTAACTGGCGTCATGCATGACAATTGGTAAGTTGGCAAGCCCTTAAACCGAAAAACTCCGTTGCGCATAATGGAGATTTGATGCATTCCTTTTTCATAAGTTAGACATGTACTTGTCCAAGATCTTACACTACTCTCCACATCCGATTGGGGGGATCCAGCAGGCCGTTGTAATTTGGGTCATTGTGCCCTGTGCTTTTCATCTTCTTCAATGAGATTCAGTGTTTCTGGTTGTGGTCGTAACTGGGATCCATCGACATCCTTCACATCTCTCTCTACATGATCAACTAACCTTTGAATACAAACCCTGTTGAAGCCTTCAATAATGTCTAATGGAATCTTGCCCCTCGATCCATCAGGAATCAATGAAATTCTTGCTGACAACTTTTCCTTACAGCGAGAATCTGAGGCCTGAGGATGTGTGTATCAATTGGGTCGTAACATACTGCGAACTACATCTGGAATGACAGTTTCGTGACTCTCATCTGTGTTGCACTAGCTTGGTGCTTCGTCGCCATATTATTGGCCACCATGAACATCCAGACTGCCTTCTGGTGAAACAATGTTCTTCCCTTGGATCATGGTGTTGTTAAGGAGTTTCATCCCCTCCTCACTCATCTGCTGAACTTCGGATGGAGATAAGATTCGGATACATCTGACACAACTTACAAATTCCCTACATCAATGATCAAATAGCAAATCAGAAGCATTTTTATTGAATAAATGTTTAAAATAATTACTCTATAAGGAGACGCAAGGACAGGACACTAAGAGATTTGCATCTGAGTCAGGAATTGGCCAATCAACAGTAAGACGGTCATGGATCAGAAACAAATGAAACTCATTGATCAGAATATAATGGGCACTGCATGTATTTAAAAACAGAAAATGCTATTGCTTTCATGCAGAATCTAAAGCATTTGACTGCAGTAGCCACACCTGATCAATGACATGAAGAAATTGCTTAAAAAAAGAGCACACTAACTGAAAGATACGATTTGAGCACGTTTCTTTTTCTGTGTGCAAGAGGGAATACGTACTCCCAGGGATCATCTCCAACGAGGAGGACATCATTTTCGTAGTCTACATAAACAAGTTTCCATCCAGAGCCTCTAAGGTCATCTAGCTGCCTGTCAAGTCCAAACATGGATGCAATTGCAGACTTGAGCTCATTATAGTCTTTGAACCGAGTTACATCAATTGACCTCCCAACAGATCCGAGCTTCTGAACCTGCAAGTTCAAATGAATCCAAACATCAATTATTTAAGAAGCAGAAGGCATTTATCAACATTTGCTAGCAATGGGGAATCGCAATTCTGCAAATGATCCCCACCGCGTTCCCAACAATAAAACATATTCAACGGTCACTGAGATCATTGATGTATTGTGATTCTTAAGCATGATTTTGAGATATTGCCAATGACGTCAAGAGCGCGAGGTAATCAAACACTGGGCATGGCCCTGGTGTATGCTGAAAATAAAAGAGAACTTTGAAATAACCTGCTCTAAAAAAACAATCAGCAAACAACAATAAAAACAATATCATGATTGAAAGCCAGAAAAGTAATTCACGTTTCACACCTTGGTGTATGTTCGCAAAGGTGCAGGAACTTGTTTCCATGCACCATTCTGCAAGAAGCTATTCTCATCAACATCTGCATTGCTAGAAGACGTACCCCCCAGGTTGTCTGTAAACTCCTGGAAAGAGAAGCCCTGAGAATCTGCCAGACTAGCAGATGTAACCTGTGAGACATCTTGGGTTGAACTGAAGTTCCCAATAGGACCTTCTGAGGGATTCCTAAAACCGGCATCTCTCAGTGAACCAAAGCTGTCCAAACATGTGCTTGAAATGGAAGGATCAATCAAAGTACTTGCATTGCTCACTTCAAAATGGGGATTGTTGAAGCTGTCACTTTGATTGTTACTATCCTCAGGTAAGTCCTTGAAGCCACAAGAATTTGAGACACTTTGAAGGTGGGCCATTGGATCTTGTGCCCCACATATGTCACCTTTCAGTCCAGTTGACAAGATTCCCAGACCATGCTGCTCTATTTGGGTTAAGCATCCGACGTAACTTAGCTGCTGCATGCTCAGCAGATCTTGGTCCAGTGGAGGCAGACTGCAAACCAAATCAGAATTTGATAGGCAAGAAAACTGAAGTCTGTCAATAGGATTAAAACAATCCACATTTACTGCTGAAGAAGACAATGTAGATACTGAAGTGGATGACTTTACTACATCCATAGGAGATTGAAAACTAGATGCCTGTGACACCAAATCTCCAGTGTCTAAGTACGGAGGGAAAATATGATTTTGGCATGGAAGTAAGTTGTTTACATTATTTACTCCTGGTAGATGTTCTTCTGTTTGCTGTGGCTGACCAATATTTGGCTCCATTTGTTGCTGAACTAATTGAGATAATTCATACATATTATTGTACAGCAACTGATCTTTTTTATATTCAATTTGCTTATCTTGAAGACATCTAGTGCTTGAATCCAATGAAGACTCTGCTTCAATTTTTTCTTCTCTTTGAGTGTTCTTTTGTAATGATGATAGTGAATCACGAAGTTGAGCATGACCATCTTCATTTGGTAAAAAATCATTCAGTGGAGGGGGTAGCTCTGGTCGTTCTTCATGTTGTTGGTGTTTTGTCTGTATTGAGTTTTGGAGTAGCATTCCTTCTGATTGTTGAGGTGTTCCTTTAAAAGATGTGGCAGCCGAAGGTTGAGATATTTCAGCTTGTAACAGTGACTGTGATATTGGCATGTTCATCACTTGGGGGACATGCTGAGTGTTGAGACCCCCGCTTGGTTTAAGTAGCATCTTCATCACTTCTGAGCCAATACTAGGGACTGTAGGGTACTGGATGTTTCTGTTTCCATTTTCCAAAATCCATGGTAAACTTCTTTTCGGCATGTTTTCCCATCTCATGTCAAATCCTGAGACTGCAAGGTGGACAGTCCATGCCAGACGTTATCTTCCCAATAGATATACAGCATAAACAAGGTAGAAAATAATGAATAACTAACTAAAGAACTCTTATATTTAAGCCTCTAAATCACACCAGGTAATAGTCTATTGCACTATCATTTGTTTCATGATTAGTTATGAACTTGTTAAGCTACTATCAGCACCGAGGATTCACTCTCTCAGCATTGGTCCATAGCCTGGATATTATGTAGGACATGCAAAATTGGCATCATATTCCATACAGTTTTTCATGAAAAAGAATATATGGTTCATCTAAATTTTGGAGTTTGAATTGTAACCTCAACCTCAATTATTTGGGATAAGCTAGAATTGAAAGTGGTGATGATGCTAAAGTTTGTGGCAGTAAGCTGCACAAGATTGGTTACTCAGTTGGGTTAAACAACCAGCGTTTAAAATTTTTGAAAAATATAACTGTTAAGCAAGTGGCCCAGTAGTAAATGGTCCTCGAGTTTAGATTGACACTGTGGTTTACATTTTCAGAATTGCATTATATATATTTTTTACATTTTTTTTCAAAAATACACTGAACTAGTTAATTTAGCTGACCCAGACAGTTGGACTGTGAACCAGAACATTGACCATTTCAAACTGTGCTCCAGTTTTAATACCATGGACGCAGGTTGATTATGCTGAATGATCATGAAGATGGTAATGAGTACAGACATCAGTTTATTCAATTTTTTTAGAATAAAATTACAATTAAACAAACTGTAAGATATTGCCATTGAAATTTTTAAATGAGTCATAAGCTTGCATCCAACAATGTACATTGGAATGAGAAGGGAGGAAAAGATAGCTCTTTGAAAATACATATTGGCTTGGTGGCCACTCTAGAGCTTGTAAATGCATGATAGACGGATAGAAAGGTTTCTGGAACTTGTAAGCTAAATCACATCCATATTTCTGTCAAATTATGTAATAAAAACTTAAAAATGGGCACCATGGATTATCTGTGCTCATCTGTCATGTGGAGGTTTATGATTCATGGATCAGATATTATCTCACTAGTGGAAAGCTTCACAAGAAAAGTAAAGAAAAAGAAGAAAAGAGTTTATTGACAACATACAAAAATTTCCAGCATCTTCTACACACCCAGAAGAAGAAGAATTTCAATTACCCCAAAAGAAGAATTAGAAGGAGGAGGAGGAGATCAGATATTGTCTCTCTAGTGGGGAAGTATCATGAGAAAAGGAAGAAAAGAGTTTATTGACAAGATAAACACTTTTGACACATTTTCTTGGCATTTAGGGGAGTGAAGTTTCAATGATCCAAAAGAAGAACAAGAACCACTGATCCACGTCATAATGGCAAAACAAAAAAAAGAAAGAAAAAGGAAATGCTATTTTCTTTGGGTAGCAGTATGGCCTGCTTCCAAGAATTCATTTAGGTGGCAAATATGATTGCAGTAAGAGTGTGAAGAGGATCTGTGGAAGGTGCCCACCCATCCACATCCACACACAATCTGCATTTTTTTCATCAAACAACAGCTCTTCAATGATCTATCTCTGCAAGAATCACTGAATTTATATAAATTATTTAATAACTTGACAATTGCAGTGGAAAGATGTAAGAACTAAAAAGAAAAGAGAAAAAGAGTGAAGGTTGACTCACCTAGAAATCCAGAATGGAATGGCCGCTTAAGAGGTGTCATGGAAGCAGGATATAGAAAAGGACTTTCAGGCATATCAATTTCCCACAGACTTACTCTGTTTTGTCTATCTCCATGTCCAACTTCATCCCATTCAACCTGATTTGTCATTTGACATAATTCACACAGCTGCAGTGGGAAGAGATAACTTCATATTCACATGCGAAACTGCCTCACCTGAAGATTCCTCCACTTTGAATGTGGCCACTTTAGAGGATTTAAGTCGCTGATTCCCACAATTGTGCCCATATATCTGCAAAATGGAGTTAATGCAGATTTTTTTTAATACCCCATCTGCTTTTGTTGCTAATTAGAGTACCCCGATCTCCTCCTCAAATAGGATATTGACACTGGTATTTCCCATCCATCTCAAGTATAAAATGCTCAACTGTTCTTGAGTTGTGTTCTTGGTTCAAAAGAAATAATTCGGAACTGAGACAAAAAAAAAACTATAACAGATGATATGGGCAGAATCTCCATAATGAGGGTCATATACATATTGGACTCAGTTACTAGCAAAGAATATTGCATAATGTCAAGGCCATACTTATGAACCTATCACCCCTACCATTCATGGCCAATACAGAAACTTACAAATATAGAATCAGTCCTGTCTAAAATTTTAATTACCCTTTTTCAAGAATAGAAAAGGGAAATAACAAAGAAAGGATCCAAACAATTTCCATTGGCAGTGAAGAATGAATACCTGCGTTTACCTGACTCCTCTGTTTCAAACAGCATTCCAAATCTCATCCCAACAGAAACATGGGTGGTGTATAAAGCTTTATGGAATTTTGTCAATGGAACAACAAATTCTGATCGGCAAGCCCTGGAAATAATCATAAGGCCACATGAATCAATAAATAAGAACTTAGCATCCACCTTGGCAGAGTAAAAAAAATGATACCTTGGATTATAAAAGACAGTGAATGGGCTGCGATTGGCTGCAGCATGAGCTGCAGCTGCCAGGACTCCAATATGCATGCTTTCAGCGGAGAGGACTGATGATGGTAAGGCCATTTGATGGCGATTTGCTCGCCTCACACCAAGCAGTAACTGTGATTTCCCATCCCTTTTACAATGTACACAGAGAATGTGAAATGATATCCTCAAAATATAAGACAACAAATATTTTCATACCTTTTCAAACAAGCATTTCAGCTGGACACAAACTATCTGTTAGAAAGGAACACACAACATGAAAGGCCATAATTTTTTTTATTCTGAATGCTCTATCTTTTATGAATACTCTCATTGTTTCTATCCTCATTCCTCTACAATCATTTAAGTCTCCTTGTATAGATATCTCCTCTTTATTTGGTATTTCTTCTAGTTATCTGTTTACATTTCATTTCAGTGACTAGTGGATTGTAGCACCAAATATAATACATTATACTTCTTCTCATATAATAAATAAGCAGTAGAAAACTATCCAGCTTAACACGAGTAACTGAGGAACCTGTAATAAGTAAATGCTCAAGAGAGGGAACAATCTTGGCAATAAATTAGATACATAATAGCACATCTACTTCGAAAATCCAGGGATTACCAAGATGAGAAATCTATTCCACTTATAACATTCATGTAAGCAACATGCAGACACAAAATAAAGAAACAACCAAACGAAAATATACGATTATGGTTACCTGATAAATAAGACAGAATCGCCAGCTCTAAGCCGTTTTGCACCCACAAATAAACTCCATCCTGTAGTCAACAGGTGTCTTTTTGGCTGTCCTGAATTTTAAAAAAAAAAAAAATCAAAAAAATCAAAAATCAAAAAGCATTTCCAGCAGAATTACATCTGGCATAGGGCTGACTGGCCTAGATGATGATGAGTGGGTCTAAATCATGTGTTTGGCAGCTGGCAACAAGAGAGGCAGATTCGCTTGAGGCCTTAACTATTAAGTTATATATACATGCGATGCTCAGGAACCAGCTGTTGTCATTTCTCAGGAAGAACCATTGAAAATATAATTGATTCTGATATGGTGCACTTTTGGCTAAATAATTTTAAAACAATAGATGAAAGGTTATAATACAGATCATTTCCCCACCTTCCCTTTTCTTAAACCGAATGGTCCATTAGCTGACTCACCAAAACGAAATGCAGAAAAGATGGAGTAGGACTGGGAGAATGCCTCCGAACAGGGATTGAATATTATATATAGTTTCACTATATGACATATATTCTTGAAAATACCAATGAATTGCTGAAACATGCAAGAGGAAAAAGGAGAAACTTGCCGCGGTATATGTGCCGAAATGTCCATGAGTTATCATGCAAGTCCCGGACAACAATCTCTTGAGTTGGAGGCTGCATTGAGTAGTCCTGAAATTTTGTTTTTTTGTTTTTTAAAAAAAAAACAAAGATTTTCCAGTGACCAATTAATCATGGAGATAGACACCATATCACGACTGCCGGGAAGTCTCTCACCAGAAGGGGAAATAGCTTTTCCGCTGCTCTACGAGGCACAGAGAAGCCACCATGTGTGCTTGTATCACTTGCAGTCAATGTCTTGCAGAAGAAATCACTTGGCTGCTTACCTTGGTTTATTCCAAACTCTGGAATTGAGAAGACTTCTTTGTCCTGACAACAGAAGCACCAGTGGATACACAAGTATTCAATAATCCTTATCATTAGTCATTAACAAATAAAACTAAAATAGAAATAAGAGCTTTCCTGAATGTAACCACATTTCATGCTTTAATTAAAATTTTCAACCCTGCCCATTTTGCACATTTGAATGGGATCTGAGCTCTTCATTATGTAGCTTGCTAGTGTATGTGGCAGAAGATCATGTTGATCTAGCCATCAGGTTGGCCACTGCTATCAGATTTGAAACTTCAATAAGCTCTTTGACTACAAAAGCATGGCCCAGGCTTTCACCGGACCAAAAGCCATTGCCAAAGCTAGTTTGTGACAAACAAAATGTGCTTCGCATTGAAATGGCATTCATACAAGTCAAGGCTAATGGAGATATCAAAAAGGACTTCTAATGTCTTGAATGAAAAGCTCAAGCTTTTTGTCTAAATTGTACGAGAGCTTGGTAATAGACTTTGAGATTGTTAATTCCACTCTCAGAAGTGGCAACGGGCAACCCAGAGGCTAAATTTAAATCAATGGTAGATAAGCCAATTAAGATGGAGAGGAGAGGCTGAACTAGAGGCCTAGTAGGTGAGTGGCGTCATCCTAATGAATTGTTAGCACATAAGGGCGTTTACATTCGACAGGTAGAAAAAGTAGAACATACTTACCCAAATGTAGGTTGGCTCACAGGTACCTTACTTAAGTTGCATCCTTATCTAAAGGAGAAACCAAAAAGGATTTCTTATGTCCCCGTACCGAAGTTACACCCTAACTAAAGGTGTTATTAAAAACGATTTTTTTTCAGAAAAAAAATGAGGGCATCCACATTGCCTGAATAGTTCTAAAGTATTATGTTTCATAATTTTCCAACAATAAATCGAAGTTGATTTGAATTTTGAAGGTCAAATGCCATAAGGAAAAACATGATTCAGCAAGCAGTAACAGTTTAAGCTTACAGAATTCACTGGCTGAAGGGTCATTTGTGCGTAGATCTCATCAGTATCTCTATCTGCCTGTCATGGACAATGTTCACTATGTAACATTTTGAGGAACTTCTGAGGGAAATTAGATGCAAGACAACATTTGAGCATATATCATACATACATGTAGTTTAACATTGTGAACCTGGCACATTAACTGAGATGGAAGATTTGGGTAATTAGGAATGTGTGAGTTTGCGGCTCTGTTAGTTGAAACTGCTACCTGTGGAAATTAAGTATAACCAGCAAACAATCAAATTCATAAACATAAGTTGAATAAAGATGCAAATTTACTCACACAATAAATATCAGAAAGATAAATTGTTATGTATATGATGGAATTATGTTTGGCCAATGATATGGACAAAGGGAACAAAGTCCACATGAAAACGCAACCAAATGTAAGACATAACCATTAGGAAGTCCTTCAAATGTTGAATATATCATAACACAATATCACCAATAACATTCATGTCTTTGAGTCCAAATACCCAATAGGATTCATCTGTTTTCTAAATGTTTTCAATCCAAAAAGGGCATTACAAGGATTTTTTTTTTTTTATTGGTGGCAATACACTGATTTGGCATCAGCAACATTGGTACCTGTTTTCTCATCCCTAGGTAACAGATAACAATGTCTGAGTCAATGGCTGGACGTCTGGAACTTATACGTAATTGAACCTGCAGATCCTAGATTTTGTATCTACATTATTTAACTTATTATTAACGTTTTGACCAGTAACAGGTTGAACAGACTGCTAATGGCCTCATGAGTGTAGTGACTGTTAAACATCTTTCTCAGTAACAAAAGGTTTGTTTTAGGAGATCAGGAAATATATGCATATGATATTATATATTATATACTTTTTTATCTTACTTTGAAAATTCCCAACAAAAGCAACTGTTCGTGCTCTATATCCTTCTCAAATATCTGTAGCAACTCAAACCATCAGTCTAATGCAATTGCCACTCCTCAATTGTCTCTGCTTTAAGCATCCAGATCTCCAAGTGATACAAGATGATATACGCCATCCAGGGCAAAGATTCTGCCATTGATTAGACATTCACCAAAAGTTGTCTCAATCAGAGGTAATGTATCCAAATGGTGCATTTTATATCAGGATCCATTTGATCCTACTGGCTACTGGAAGAGCAGGCTGGTCTGAACTCTGAAACCTTGACGTTTGCGTCAGTTATGGCAAGAGAATAGACATGCTAAACTGCCTGTAGTCAAGGATGATGCATGTAAATAGAAATCATATCATGAACATCAGTGTTCTCGTTATTCCCTGATATCATCGACAATACCAGCAATAATACCTGCATCTCCTAGTCAACAATACAGTATCAGTTCCAATGCTTCCCTAAGTTCTTCCCTAAGTTATTTTTGGTATCAGCAATATCATTATATGTTTCCAAAGGTTACAGCCACAACATCAATAAAAACAATAAATAGATAAAAGAAATGAATTAAACAATGATCAAAATAACACAATCACATACCTGTTCACTATGTCCTTGTGGGAAATAATATACGAAGCTGCCAACTTGTGGCAAGGAAACAAGTGGCCCAGCACAGGCATGCCAGAGCTCTGAATTGAGCGCCTTCCTTGCTCCTGAAATATATACAATTATAAATATAAAAGTAGCCCAGGACAGCTTGGACACAAATATCGTCAACCGGATCAGGAGTGTAAGAAAATAATATAAAATGTTGTCTTTATGTCCAAAACAGATTATCATGTTGCACTGCAAAAGAATTCATTTCAAGTGTCCTATAAGATGATATATAATTGTCCCATAAGATGATATATAATTGTCCCTTATCAAAGGCCTGTTTTTCAATAAACAGATGTTACTTCAAAATAACAAACCAATGTTTAGCCGAATGCAGCCATTTTTTCCTGAAAGATATCATTCAATAGGGAGAACAATTGTTTTCATATGACTTTTTCCCATTCTTGTTTCCTACTATATGATTTGTTTGATAATTCTCCAAAGCATATAGTGTTTGTAACTGGTTCTCAGACAGACTGCAGCATACATTAGCATGGATTAAACTCACGAAATAATGGAATCCAATATGCATGTTGTCATCCCTCAAAATCCAGGTCTCCCATTTCTTTTCTCTCCCAATGGCCAATCAGCGAATGAATTTTTAGGTGATCATAACATTTGATAATTACTGTAATATATACCTCATCATAACACTTTGTTCCGACTTTTGCGTTGTCTAAAGACATTTTTACATGGCCATTATAACACTACATACTGACTTCTGCAAGGCCAATGCAAATACAAAATCAAACTGTAGACAGCCTTCAATTTCTCCTGCGAACCTATTGGCCCACCGGACGGGATCAATAAATGTTTAAATCTAATTTATGCCAGAGGGCCCATGATCCAGATGGACTGGAATCATGCGTGCTTTTACCATGTTTACCATACAAATTATGCTGTGTACAACCTAGACTACTGCACTAGACCATCGTAACTAGATTGACTTCATGCTGAAATTGAAAAAAAAAAAAAGCAACCAGATAATGAATTTCAATTTTATTTTATACTTGCCCAAATAATGACTCGAAATATTTATAAAAATTATTTTTTATACATATGTAGGCGCCATCTATATCTCACCCATGAGATTCGTTAATTTTTTTGAACTTTTTAGTATTTTGTTGTGATTTTTTAAAGATCAATAAAAAAGGAGTGAATGGGTGCCTTTTTCATTATTTTCAAAAATCAAAATAAAATATAAAAAATTCAAAAAATATCATAATTGACAACAGAGTTCTATTTGAACCTCAACTCTCACATATGCACGTAGAAGTTTTTTTTTTCAAACAACAAGCAGCAACTGTGCCCCTAGATTTTTACTTTTTTGATATTTTTCATTTTTTTTTATTGTATTACATTGGAGACTTGTCTCGGATACGATTCCGGCAACTCACGCACACAACCCTGATGTGTTACCACAATGCTAAGCGCCGGGACACACTTTTTTGATATTTTCATTAGATCTAAGGCATGTGTCATATTATTTTCCATTAATATTTTTATAATATGAAAAATCATTTTAATTGAATTTATATATTATTCACAGAAAATGCACGGGGTTACTTAAAATAATATTTTCAATGGAGTAAAATCTAATGCAACCCATATGTGCACACACCCCTTTGATTTATTAATTTTAAAATATTTTTAAGATAAGATTTAAAACATTTATTACATTCATCTACACATATTTATTTATGATGCCAAAAATCTAATACATTAAAAATGTCTATGTTCTACATTTATTTTTTAATTTTAATAGTTGTATATTCACTTTCAAAAAAGTCAAATGTTTAAAATGTATAAGTTTATAATAAAAGTTTTTTTTACATCACAAATAAATACTTGTTAATAAAGATAATAAATGGTTTAAAATTTTTAAAAAGTTTTTAATAAAAAAGGGCGAGGGAAACCAAAAAATTTCAATCAAATTAATTTTTTTATATTTATACTGAATAAACAGTTTAGAATACAATGCGATCCAAATAAAAACATAAAAAATATGCAAAACCCAAGAGGGTACAAGTTGCACCTGCTTCTTGTGAGAAGAGCCCATGTTACTAGATGAAGGTATTTTTGCAAAACCAGTAGTTCTAGGATAAAATTTGCAAATGTATAAAGAATGGGGAGACAATGGTAATATCTTTATATTATAATGGTATGAAGTTTGGGCATTTCAATTAGCCTTTCGTCCATCCAGCAATATCAATCCCAAGGATTATCCATGAAGTGCACGCATAATTCTGGTCATGCAGTCTCCATAGGCCAGACCCAACATACCATCAGCACAAAACTCAGCCTCTGCATACCAACACACCATCAACGCCCAGACATTTGGTAGACCATGTTCTTGAACATCTAGCTGAGAAAAACGGCCATCATTCAAGTTGGCTGCCTCAGAATACACCGTGTATTAAGAGAGAACTGAAGCATTTCAAACCGGATAACATCCAGAGCGCAGCTTGGTAATGGAGAAAAGATAAGACAATCCGAACCATCAGTTCCCGTATAAAATGATGATGCTAGATAGTGCACAGCTATTTACAAGCTGCCATTTAAAAGCATGCAATGCAAGATCTCGAATTTCTTATGGAAGAACAATAAAATAACAAATGTAGAAAAAAGGCTAACCTGACTGAGACTGAAGCTCACCCAAGATCTTCATCTCCTCCAGAAAAGCTCCTCCGCTCTTAGATCCAGATTGTTTGACATTCTCTTCAGCAGAACACATAGTTCTTTGCTTATAATCATATAGATTCAAGTTGACTTGCTTCCAAGACGGCAAAACCAATCTCACTCTCCCTCAATAAAAAAAAAAAAAAAAAGAAGAGTAGTGAAAACAGACAAAACCCACATCACTAAATCCTCCAAACTGTCTTCGTGTTATTAAAAAATAGAAATTTGCATCCTGGCAGGAACCACCCTCCTGCACAAACAATCATATTGATAAACCTCCCAGGCTAACTTTTTAGTATCTGCCTCATAACAAGCTCAAACTGATCCGGGTTTCAAAAGAATACTCCAAACACTCTTGGAGTTACGCACCTCAATTTTCCCACGTCACTACAAAAGAAAGCCATCTTCTTTGTTACAGAAAGATTCTAAGAAACCCACGTCAACCAAACAGAAAAACTCAAATCCCACTCACCATCAAAAATGAAGAAACGGGAAAAAGCTTACTAAAACCCAAGGCCCATATCTAAAGAACCTGCCATTTGTTCAAGAAAAAGCTCTCATCTTTCAACGTCTCACCAACTTCGAACGTGAGAGAAAATAGAAAGGAGACGAGGCATGGGAAGGGGCGTAGTAGTAGAGAAAGCAAGCAGAACCTGAAAAGCGGAAAGAAATCTAAGTGGGTCTTTTCCGCAGTTGGGTCAGAGAGAGCAGAGTGGAAAAAGTGAGTTTATTCGAGCACGCGAACTGGGAAAGAAACCGACCTTTCGAGGTGAGAGCTGATGATTCTCTATTGGGTTTTCGAGAGCCTTGCGCCCTTTTCTACGCTTCGAAAACCAAAGGGGCGTGCCGTGTTCGTTTTCCTTGCCCTGCACACCCTCTCTTTCTCTCTCTCCCCTTCCTTTTCCTGTCCTTTCCGCGCTTTTTCGTTTTTTGCATAGTTGCAGCCTTAAGCGAGAGAGAGAGAGAGAGAGAGAGAGGCAAGAGAACTCTGATGGACATCTCAACTTCATGAACGGGCAAACTTGGTGCCTTTGGTGCTGAGGAGATGAAAGTTCTCCCTGCAAAAAATGTCGTCCAACGAGTTGAGCTTCATTGAATTTTAAAAAATATTATTAGGTGCAATCTTTTAACTATTTTTTTCTTCATTATCTTCATATTTCAGTTATTTTCTCACATTTTTTATATATTATGGAGCTGTTTGGTAAAATAAGTAGAGTAACCGTAGATAAAAATATGAGATAATGATTGAAGTGTGGACGTAAAAATAAAAAAAATAAAAAGTTACAAAATTAATGATGTTCACTTTTAGTATTTTTCCATTTCTTATTTCTGGTTTTAAATTACAAAGTAGCACCTAAACTACTTTGTCCATTTCCACTTTTATATCCCAAAGGCTCCGTAACTTTACTTTTGCACATGGCCTCAACCAGTGCAGTAATTTTTAGCCCAAATTTAAAAATATAGTCGACACTGATTGATCATGTTCCGATCCGAAGGATAGCCATCCACCCTACATATATTTATTTATTACAAATTATAAGCATTTTTAAAAATCTTATTTTCATCTTATTTTAAATTCCACATATTATTTATTATTACTATATTAACGATATAAGAATCAATATGAGGCATTTGCATATATATAATTTTTATACATAACTGATTCCCACCATTTGAGAAACACTCAAAAAATATCATTTTTTTAGAAAATACTTTTAAAAATGTTAGAATATATTCTAAATGAGATATCTTTTATTAACCTATTTTAATAGAATTACACTATACTTACTCTATTTAATTTTAGTGATGACGTCTACTTTTATTAATTAGTAAAATATTGAAAATACAAAATTTATATTTAATATAATTTATATTTAATATAGATGTGTTCTAATGTTTGATAGGTGTATAATTTTTTGAAAACTATCCTATTTAATTTACATTTTTACCTTTCCATAAAAATTTGCATTTTTACATAATTTTTATCCTAAAATTGATCAAGACTAACTCGAAATTTATCCAAAGCCTTTATTAAAACAAGGTAGAAGTGAAACCAACTTTGTTTTGACTTACTGTAAAATATAAAGCCAAATAGAATTTTAAAAAAATAGGGTCAGGGTTGAGTAAGATTTGACCTGGTTCAACCCGCATTAATTCCCATCCCTCATTTGAGGCTAATTGAAATCATATACATCTCCCAATTGGATTATGATTTATGTATTCTTTGAAACTATGGGCATGTTTAGGAAATGATAAAACTTTTGAAAAAAAATCTTTTCATAAATAAGTTTTTAAAAATGGAAAAATATGTGATATGATAAAGGTAATAATGAGGAGTAATGAGAACAAAGTTGAAATAATAGATAAGTTAGTTTTATGCATAATTGTATAAAAATGATTGCAAAATAAGAAAATTATATAACAAGATGTGAATAAATGATTAAAAGATAATTATTGATAGTAATGAATTTTCAACTGGGTGTATATGGGAAGTGATAAAACTTTTAGATGAAAAGTTTTTGATATAAATGATTTTAAAGGAGTATAACATGATGTAATATCGTATAGCTAATGATGAATAATAAATATAATAAAGTTAAAATAGGTAAATTAGTTATATGTGTAGTTAAAGAAAAATGATGAAAAAGTACGGTAGTTATATAAAAATAAGTGAATAAATAATTAAAAATATAATGATTATAGAGAAAGAAAAGTTTCAGATTAAAAAATTTTCATGTGAAAAGTTTTGCTTTCATCCAAGCACACCCCACCCTTAGGAAAAGGAATCCCGCAAGCACACCCCACTCATACGAGAAGAAACCCCGGAAGTAGGTTATGAGTGTGTTTGGGAATGAATAAAACTTTTGGTGAAAAATTGTAGAGAATAAAAGTGGTCAGATGATGTGATATGATAGAAGTAATGATGAGGAGTAAGAAGATAAAGTTAAAATAGATAGGTTAATTGTATGGGTAATTGTATAGAAATGATTAAAAAGTAGAATAGTTGTATAGAAAAATGTAAAAAATAATTAAAAATATAGTAATTATGGAAAGTAAAAAATTTTAAATTAAAAAATTTTAACTTAAAATTTTATACCATTACTAAACACACCACGTATATCAGTTGCAGCCGGTGGGGTGAGGACTCGCAAGCACAGGGCCACAGGCTACGGTGTGATACCGTAAAAAACGGCTGCAATGAATTCTCTTGAAAAGGGCGTAAAGCTAACATTTTATTAATTCGAATGTGAATGTAATCAGAGGTCTCTGATCTGTCTGACTACTCTTTTTTTTTTTTTTTTTTTGGATTTCCCTGTCTGTCTGACTGCTACTGAGCATTGACGAATAGCATTGGTGGGAACCGTGGTGTTAGATAGTTTGGCGGAGTAGCAAGTGCGTACCTCCACACCATGCTGTCGACGACAAGGAGATGAAATCGCGAAGAAAACCGGCCGGTATCAGAAGTGTGGGCCGCGTGTAGGGGTGTAAATGGGGTCGGGTTAAACCCGAGACCGCATCAACCCGGACCGATTTTTAACATGGTTGGGTTGAGGTTTTGCAAAATCGGTTTTTGAAAATCGGGTTCAACCCGACCCGATTTTCAAAATCGGGTTGACTTGGGTTAGGGGTCGGTCAACCCGACCCGACCTGCCCCTTAAATTGATTTAAACGTAAAAGAGGTCTTTCCCTCTCTGACTGCGGGTAGGGTTTCGCGTAGCCCAGAACAATCGAAGATCACCTCTCGCCTGACCGCCGCACCTCCTAATCGAAGCCGCGCTGGCTGTTTCTCCCCCACAGCAGTGGTCCCAAGCAACCCCAGGCCCCAACTCAGCTCCGCCTCTCCACTCTCCAGGTGACTATTTTTCATTGCCATCGCCGTTCCGACGCAGTTTCTGCTGCCATCTCTGATCGTTATCGGGAGTATTCCTACGCAGTACGCACCAAGCCACCAACTCCACGACAACTGCCAGTGTCGCCTGCTCGGTGAATCGCGATTCACTACCAGTCGATCACGAAGGCCGATTAGGACAGCGGCCGCTGCGCCGGCCACGATCTCCTTTTACACCACCGCTCAGTCGCCGACTCGACTCCTGCAACCTGCTTCGTGACACCAAGGAGCAAAGGCACCCGCGTCTGGCAGGTTATTGCTCGCCGTCCCATCTGTGCCTGCTCTGTATTCAATTTTCTGTTTTTGTTTTGGTAGATTTTGAAGTGATAAATTCCGCAATGACATTAAAAGCTGTTAGGGTAAAAAAGATAAATTAGAAAATAAAAAATATTTTTAAACCATGCTTGAATTGGATTACGTATGAAGATATTTAAAATTGTAAATGGAAAGAGAAGCGTAAGATTTTCTAATGAAAATCGATGGCCAAAAATTCAGCTAGAAATCTATGCAAAAATCCAAGCGGTGCAATCGTCCAAGCCACATAAATCTGGACCGTCCAATGCATCTACAAAATCCCAGCCGTCCACTCATCATGCTGTCCATATGCCTCCACCGCCCTTAGCATTAATCCCGTCCAGAAAATCCAAAGTCGTCTATTATTCATCCAGATTATCCAGGCCATCCATTTAATCCGAAGTCCAGCCATTCATCTTCACCATGTGGACCGTCCAGAATTTCAGCAATTGCTCAAAGAAAATCCAGTTGTCCATAAAGTAGATCACTTGTATAATTTTATAGTATTCTAAAATTTTAATACATAAATCCAAGATTGCCTATGTCATTCTACACCCTTTTGGATTTCAATCGACAAAGTATAATGAGAAATATTCCCACATAGCCATTACTCATTGAGAATGACTATTTGGTTGTGAAATGTTGTTTAAATTTATATGATTTGGAAATATATTTGGTTAATTAGTTGTAAAATTGTGTTTGGATTATTTGGTTATATTGCATTGATAATATGTGTAATCTATTAGCCCGATTTCTAACCCGAACCGAACCGATTTGAGGTGGGTTGAAATAGGGTTGGGTTAAGGTGTGAAAAGTAGGGTTGAAAGTAGGGTTGGGTTGGGATTTTACAAGGTGGGTTAGGGTTGTATTTGCCCCAACCCGAGTCAACCCGACCCGATTTACACCCCTAGCCGCGTGTCCACCCAAGTCTCCGACAAGTATTACCGTAGTCGGAGGAGCAGCTTAACCGGCTGCTCCCCTCTCTCTCTCTGTCTCTCGTTTTTTTTTTTAAAAAAGTAAAAAATAATAATAATAATTCGAGTGCTGCTCGTGCTGCGGTTTTTGACCGTTGTGCATGCCTTCCTGCAGCATGGGGACAAGACGAGAATGCAGCCATGTCACTTCGGTGGAACGCGTCGAGCGATGCATCGGTTCGGTCGCAGTTGCGTGTGACTTGGCCACACAGGCCGGCGGATACGGAGTGTACGGAAGCCGGGTTTCCGGCGTCACGATGGCATCCTGGGTTCTGTCATATTGTATCATCTTATTCTATTTTACAAATTAAACCTAATAAATTTCGCCCAAATATTTTTATACTTTTTCTTCCTGTCAACAAAGAAAGAGAGCAAACGGTACTCACCCGGAAGACAAAATTCTTACAATAGCCTAGATCCCATAATCAATCTCATGTATGTCAAATACTGGTACTAACAGCGATACGCCTAGTTGGCAATACAGGTGTCAGTTATCCTACTTTGCTATATTTAGAGTAATGTTCCAATGCATCTGAGTGCAAAACTTCATTTTCAAAATATTTTATGAAAATTTTTAAATAAAATTATTAACCTACATGTATTTAATCTATAAACCAAAATTTCAGAAAATTTGCATTATACCCCCTCTAAGTTTGCGTATTAGCATTTTAGACCCTAATAAGTTTTATCATTTGCATTTTAAACCCTTCACCCTAATGCTGTCTGTCATGCACCGTCTGGTCGTATGCAATGACGAAAATACCATTCAATAAAAACAAAATACACCCCTCATCGTCTCCTTCAGCTCCTAAATCTGTCTAGCTGACTCCACCAAGTCGACATCCAAAAGCCTCATCGTCTCCTTCGGCTCTCGGATATGAATACAGGTGTCGACGATCTCAACATTCAAGTCCTGGAGCTGCCCCTACACCTCAAAAAATAAGTCGGACCGCAACGAGATCTCCTTCACCAAGTGCACCTTGACGATATCCAAGTAATGGGAGAGATTCTCTTGAAAGGCCGCGTTCTCCTCTGCAGAAGCTGAGAAAGGGCATGCAACGCGGAACGTAGCCCCATCTTCCAAGGAAAAATCCTCTTTTAAGTACAGTGACAGAACTTCTCGGAGACAGGCAATGAGCGCATCCCTTGCCCCTAGATCTCCACGTTGTTGTGGGACTCCTCGCTGCTCTGATTCCGCACGTCTTCATAACGGCTGTAGGCTTCGAAGATCGAGGAGAGGTAGGCCTGGAATTCAATGCGGGAGACAACAGAGGGCCCCTTGGAAATGTTCAAGGGGGCGAATTCTGTAGATATGGCGGTGGCGGAGGGCCACCAGCTGGCCCAGCAGGCGTTGGAGCCGTAGACGCCAGACTTGTCGAGCTGGGGGTTGTTGAGGATGGAGGCGAAGCTCTGTTGATGGCTAGGGATTGGCTCTAAAGGTGGGGGGGAATCGAAGTCGGATGACGATTTGATAGAGGAAGCGGAGCTGAGGCGGGGAGGGAAGGAGTGGATCTTGGATGGGGAGATCTCGAGGGAGGAGGACGAAGAGGGATCTCTGGGGGTGAAGCGTGCGGATGTGGCAGAAGGCGGGGGAAGAGGATCATCACTGCCCATAGTTCTACAGTAGAGATATGAGAGAAACGTGTTTTACATCATTGCGTAGATCGTACGCGGGGTTGGAATCTGAATTAAGAAGGTCGGATCGATATAGTGACGGAGAGAGAGAGAGAGAGAGTCGAAAAGGAAGAAAGGGTTGTAGTAGAGGACCTGCTGCGGAGGTACAGAGGCAGTGGGGAGCCGAGGAAGGGAAGAAAGCCAGCTCACGTTGTAAAGAGAATGGGCTAGCTGCTGCGGAGGTACAGAGGCAGTGGGGAGCCGAGGAAGGGAAGAAAGCCAGCTCACGTTGTAAAGAGAATGGGCTAGCTGCTGTGATTTTGTTTTTATTGAGGGGTATTTTCGTCATTGCACACGACCAGATGGTGTATGACAGATAGCGTTAGAGCGGATGGTTTAAAATGCAAATGATGAAACTTATTAGGGTCTAATATGCTAATACGCAAACGTCGGGGTCTAAAATGCTAATACGCAACTTAAAGGGGGTATGGCGCAAATTCCACCAAAATTTACTATTCTTGGATACATGTATATATATTTATTTTTTATTTTTTAAAATAAGAGGGGTTTTAGTCATTTTTAAATGACTAAGATATTCCTATTTTTAAAAAAATCAAAAAATATATATACATCTATAAATAATAAAACTTAATATATAAGTTAAATACATCTAGATTAATAATTTTATAAAAAAATTTAAAAGGTATTTAAAAATGGAGTTTTGTATCCAATTACTCCTATATTATGAAGTATGATTTCATGCACCCGAGTGGACTTAGTTTCGGTGCACCCGAGTGCAAATACCCTTTTTTATAATTTTTTTGAAAATTTTTCACACGAATGTTAATCTAAATGTATTTAACATGTATATTAATTTTGACCATTTTTGGAGATTTGTAGATATTTTTTGTATTTTTTAAAATCATACTTAGATTAACGATAGTGTAAATTTTTTTCAAAAAAATACAAAGAAATATGTTAAATAGACCCGGTGCGCTGGAGCTAAGTGCACCTGGGTGCATAACTATATTATAGGATCATCCTACTGATTTTAAGGTTAGGTTGGTTTGGATTTCAGTTCAAAACTGATTTTATAAAATCTATTCTTCTTCCCATTTAATATATGTACATTCTTCATTAAAAAGAACATACATACAACACGTTCCGGCTCTTAGAATGAACATTCTTTGTCAAACCGTGGTTGAACTGGAAAAACTAGTGAACTGGGACATGACCGGTTCATGGTCCAACCAGTCCAACTGCCCGGTTCGGTCCAATTCTTAAAACACTGATGCCATCCACTCTCCAACACTTAGCTGCCAGAAACTCGCCGTTGTGGTTCCTCAAGACCTCCCCCATTCCCGTATAGTTTGTTCGGGAATTTATACTACCATCGACATTTATCTTCAACTTTCCCTCCGCAGGTCTTCGCTATCTTGCAATCATTTCTTTTTCCAACAACTGTGGGTAATCCTGCTAATTTGCCCTACCATAGTCATCTTTGTAGGCTCTGCACCAATCGATCACATTACCTTGAAGTGAGTGGTCTTCATCCGCTCTAAGCTTGTTCCTTAGATGCCACACCCTCCAGCAGAACGGGGTAAACAAAATCAGTAGATCGGCATTCATGGAGAGAGTTAGTTGTCTAAGGGGACGTTTGAGAAGGTGAAAGTTGTGGGAAATATGATATTTAGTGGGAGTAGAAAATGGAATATTTTGAAAATTATGTATTAATATGAAATGATAAGGGTAAAGTTTGAATGAATAAGTTTGTTGGAAGGTAGTTGATAGAGAAAATGATTAGAATATAAGGGTAAAAGTGAAAAAAATATAATTATTGATTCATTAATGATGTACCTTGAAATCCGTGCCTTTACCATTTCCCTCCCACATTTCCCATAGCCGATTAACAATCGTCTCCTGAATATACATTGAATATCTATCCTCAGCGTCCATATGCGCCTGTCAAGGATCAACCTTTACCTTTCTTCTTTGATGCACCTATAGAAAACAAAGAGATGGTTTACCTCCTCCCTCTCATCATTGCATTGAACACATCCTTTCTCCACTTGAATTCCACATTTAAAAAGGTTGATTCTGGTGGAGAGCGCATTACGTATCAGACGCCAACTGAAAATCTTTGTTTTGCTTGGGATGTTTAATTTCCATAGCCTCTTGAGGATAGCTTTGTCCGCCACCTCAATTAACTTCCTCACATGTGGTTGGTAACTAGCAAGAAAAACATTGTTAGAAATAATTAGTTGGAAGCTGATTTGACTCTAAAGTGACCATCCTGCTCTACTGGTCAATACCAGCTATCAACCCCACCCCCAACACACAATGGTATGGCTTGGATTGCTCTCCACCTAGCCTCCCCTGCTGCAGCTATGATGTTTCTTTCAATCTAGGGTGTGTTTAGGAATGGGTAAAACTTTTGATGAAAAGTTGTAGAGAATAGAAGTTGTCAAATGATGTGATATGATAGGGGTAATGATGAGAAATAAATAAGATAAAGTTAAAATAAATAGGTTAGTTGTATTGGTAGTTGTGTAGAAATGATTAAAAAGTAGGGTAGTTGTATAGAAAAATGTGAAGAAATGATTAAAAAATAGGGTAGTTGTGGAGAGTGAAAAGTTTTAGATTGAAAAGTTTTAACTTGACAACTTTTCCTTAATAACAAATACACCCCTAGTTTCCCTGCACATGGTCAATGAAATCACTCACTTCCGTGTCATCGGGAATCTCAACAGGAAGGGGACCAGCAGGAGAGAGAGCAATATCAGTCTATCGACCTCCAAAAAAGCGAACTAAACTGCCACATCCAATCCTCCATTTACCCCCATTCTTCAGAACTGCTCTAGCTCTTAGAATGGATTTCCATGTAAAAGAGTGTCTGTTTCCCTCCTTGAAGCGCCAGATTCTATCCTTCGCAAAATACTTTGTTTTTAAGATCTTATGATACAGTGACTCCGTGTTCACCACCAACCGCCAAAATTGTTTAGCAAGTAAGGCGCAGTTGAAGGCCATCAATTGTCTAAAGCCCATCCCACCATTTGCTTTCGATCTGCACATATCCCCCTAAGCAATCCACCTTAGTTTCCTCCTACCCACCTCTTCCCCCCACCAGAACCTACTAAGGAGGCTATTTAGCTGAAGGTAGACCCCTTTGAATATGAGGAAAATGCTCATCGTGTAAGTAGGAATAGCTTGCACAACTGCCTTGATAAGAGTTTCTTTCCTGCCAGTTGACTAGCCTTGGATCTTCGTCCATACTCTTTCCTTAAAGTTGGAACTTGAGAAATGTATATGGCCGAACTTCCATACACTTTCATATTTAAGTATGCTAATTAACAGGAACTTGAGAAAGGGAGAGAGATATCTGGCTGACCGATATAATTTGATGGTTGTGAAATCGATTATAAAAGATGCCACATTAGTAGAAAAAAATTCATAAAAAGGAATAAAAACAGGAAGTTGAGAAATCTCACCATTTAAGATCAGGATTTTTGGGTTTGACGATGGAGATCTTATAAAAAAAAGGGCTGAGAATTAATTGTAATAAGGTAGGGAGAGGCTACGGCGGCCGTAGCAATGGTTGTGGAATGAAATACCATTGCATTAAAGTGTAAAATCTCATTATTTAAAATATTTCTATAAAATTATTAATTTAAGTGTATTTAATCTATAAATTAAATTTTATCAACTTTGGGATGTGTATATATTTTTTGATTTTTAAAAATGGGGATTTTAGTTATTTTTAAATGACTAAAATACCTTTATTTTTTAAAAATTAAACAATATATACACGTTTCTAAAAACTTAATAAAAAAGTTGAATACACCTAGGTTAACTATTTTATAAAAATATTTTCAAAAAATAATCTTAAAATGCATTAGGTGGAGCACAAAATTCCTAACCTTTTTGTATAATATCTAACTAAGTTATTCATATTTTTGTATAGAATTTAAATAGTATTATTAAACAAATAATGAGAAAGAAAATGAACGTAATGGATCCTAAAACGGTGCAACTGGAGACACTTTTAATTGAAAACTTAACCAGAATATATACCCAGAAGTATACCGAGTCTCATCTTTGATAGTTGCTGCGGCCAATTAGAAGACATTTGAGGAGTCGGAGTTGGAAGGAAAATTGATGAGCATGCGCCAGACATGGGGAATTGGACTTATAGCTTCCATGCAGATATCGATAATAATTTTCAATTAAGCATTCTGTAAAGCTTTTAGTCATTCCCGAAATGGCTTAGATTTTTATTTTTATTTTATATATCACAATCATTTCTAATTTTGTCTCACAAGAACGCTCATGAGATATTCTAACAATTTTACAATTATCTTAACAATTTCTATTCTTCAGCTAAATAATTCCTACACTACCCACTGTGAACGCTCCCACAACGTTAGGAGAAAAAGACCCACAACACTCTTTGTGTGTTTCGAACCTATCTCAGTAGTCGTGTCTAAATGATAAGTTACCATGGCTTAGATATTATTGCATGTGTTTTTGCCTCGTTGAGGATGTTTTTTTTTTCTCTCAAAAAAAAATTTTCAAAAAAATTGAGCGGTTTATGCGTGCGTGAGTCGTTCACGTTTTCTAAAAAATTCTAGATTTCTAAAATCACATAGATATAACTTCCTACTTCTTTATAAAAAAAAATCAAATAGAAATAGTGGTTTTAAAACAGTTTTTATTTGTAATATCACTGTATATGAGCTTCATCTACAAATTTATAAAATTAACATAATAACATATAAATAAATCTAAACATTTTTTATCGTTTACATATATAGTTTTTAGAAAATGTAGCCCTTCCATGAATTTATTTGGATGAAACTTAGTATCCTACAATGAATAAAGCGGATCTCTCATCAAACATAAATATATTAAAATGAGAATAATTACATATAACATAGATAAACGAGGAATGATCCTGTTAGCCCGGGCTAAATAAACGTCTCACTTAGCCCACCTCAAAAATCCTATTTAAAATAATTTTTTTTTTACTTTTTTCTTTATACACTTGTTTATCCAAGTGTATTTAACGTATAGATCAAGTTTTAACATTTTTGGATATGTGTATATATTTTTTTTAGATTTTTAAAAATAAGAGTTTTTTAAATACATATATACACATAGATGTTTAAAAATCTTAAAAAAATAAATAAACATATTAAAAATGGTAAAACTTGATCTATATGTTAAATACACTTAGATAAACAAGTGCACGAAGAAAAAAGTAAAAACAAGTTGTTTTAAATAAGATTTTTGAGGTGGGCTAAGTGGGGTATTTACTTAGCTTGGGCTAACAGGATCACAAGTACTTAACAAATTCGATGCCACTTCTCGCAGTTGTAGCCTAAGCTGATTTGCTGGCTAAAGGAGCATTCTGGGAGAGTTCACTCCTAATCGGCTAAGGTTAGATGAAGCTCTAAGGGCAGACACTTGGCCAGACATGCCCTTACACATGCATGCAACTTCAAAAACAATGGTTCACGCAAGGCTTAAAGTCTCCATCATATGAAACTTAAAAGCTAGGATCCACATTAATAAATTTGATTCTTATTTAGTTAATAATTAAAGGATAATTTGCAGCATATCCACGTAGTGTAATCATAATTATAAATACAATCTCATAGTTTAAGAAATTAAAAGAAACCCACATATTATTTCGCCATTATTACATCGTCACAACATGAGTATATTTGTAAAAATAAGTAAACTGTGGATATATTTACAATTTCAGCAATTAAATGGGTAAATTTAGTTTTTGTAAATATACCCCACAGTTATACCTACACCGTGGTTGTATAGTAATGATATTATAACAGTGCAAATATATTTGTAATTATGGTCAAACTATATGAGGTTATTTATAATTTTTAAAACTATGTATGCATGTTTATAATTATAGTTAACCTATGTGGATATAGTTGCAAATTATCTTCAATTAAATAAATCTGGAGAATGCTTGGTGTCATTTGTCGTAATTGATTCCATCTACCCGGGTGTACTAAGCTTTCGTGTATGCAGGTGCAAAAATTTATTTTTTAATATTTATTTTTAAAATTTTTAAATAAAATTATTTATCTGAGTGTATTTAATATATGTGTCAAATTTTACCAATTTTGAAAATTTATAAATATTTTTTTGATTTTTTAAAAGTCAGTAACATTTTTTAAAATTTTTTAAAATCAGTAACATGTTCATAATAAATTACACCGAACACAAATGGATATCTAGGATTTTTAAAATATCGATTGTGTAAAATTGTTAACGTTAAATGCTGTAATCCTAATGGAAGTGATGCGCCGCCTCCGATTTCAACAAAACTGTGCAGGTTTGCTGACAATTTCGTTGGAAGTCATGATGCACTTGAAATTTCGACCACGTAAGCACAAATGCGTAAAATCTTTTATTTTAAATACAATTCACGACTTAGGTTCAGGGTGTAAATTGGGTTGGTTTAACTTGGATAATCAATCTTATAAAATCTCAATCCAACCCTACTTTCAACACTATTTTTTTATATTTTAACTTAATTCTATTCAAACTCTACAGAAATCAGTTCAGTTCGAATTAGAAATCGGGTTAATAAATGTATAATATTTAAATTTTTTTCTTAATTTAATCTATTTTAAAATATAAATTTATATAAAAGAACAAAAATTATTTTTTATGGGAATATTTTCAAATTTATAACTTATATAATGATATAATTGCTAAATAATCTTATTTTCAAAGCAATAGTGTCTAGTTAATTCTTATATATTACGTGATAATATAAAATTATTTATTAATAATTTATTGTATTGTACGCTAATATATGAAACCGGTTCGGGTTAGGTTGTCAAATGTCTAATCCAAATCAATCCACTTTTGAAATCAAGTTGGTTCAAATCAAGTTACACAATTTATTTTTTTTCAAAATGTCTAACCCAACCTTAGTATAAATCGGGTGGGGTTAGTCGGGTTCGGATTGAAACCAACCCTATTTACGCCTCTACTTAAGTTTAAATAAAAAATTAAAAATACAAAATAAACCGGACTTCATGTAGATAAGAAACGATGGTCCCATCCAAATCGTTTTTAGTTTCGAAAATAACTAAAAGCAAAACGCATGGGATTTAGCACCCGAGTGCATTCTGGAAAGTGATGACTGCAGTTCGCAACAACTTGTTTTTACTTCGTTGATTAATGATTTATGTAAGGAAACTGCAACCATCTTTATTTTTTATTTATTACAAAGGTCTTTTGCGACTATTTATAACTTTTTTTTTTTTGATGGAAGCAACTATTTTTAACTTAATCTGCTGTGAAAGTCAAGATTAAAATCATATGGGCTTTCCTCGGACTTCTTTTTGTTTGAATTGGGTATTTATGTTTAGAATATTATAATGAGTCCGATTTCTATGCATCCATGTGTATTAATTCACTTCGGTACTCCCGTATAGTTTATAACTTATTTTGATAATTTTGTTAAATCCAATTCATCCATTGTATTTAGTACTATTCATTTTATTTAGATGCCAAGAATTATCTCAATTTATAACTTCCATCATTCTCAAAATTAACAAACACTTAGAGTGACTTTAATTTTTTTTAAAATGATTTGTTTATTACAAATACTCATGAGACCTCAATTTAAAATCTAAAACATTTAAAATATTCATCTTACTTAGATTAATGATTCAATAGAATTTTATAATATTCTAAAACTTTGAATTATGGATTCAAGTGATTTTCTAAATTCGTATATAATTTTACACGTTTTTAGAAGATGTGACATACAAATGCATCTAATTGATATGATTTTTGGTACTAAATAAAATAAATAATGCTAAATACAATAGATGAATTAGATTTAACAAAATCATCAAAATAGAACCTATATTAGACAAAAGTACAGACGCCAACTGGTGCAACCGAATATAAAGATGCCGGGCTCTTGATAGCCGGGCTCATTATCAAGATAAACACCGGATTATCAAGCAACGCTCTCACCTTAATTATTCTTGCGTTGCCTTGGAAATACAATCAGCTAGGTGGTGATTTTCCAAGCATGCAGCTAGCATACTCACTAGGTGTGCTTCCCAAAGTTACAGTGGGGAGCAGGGAATCATGGTTTTCTATCTCTGGAGCTATCATGGATTTGATTTTTATATTCTGCCCATCTTTCCAGGTGTTGGGAAACATGAAACCTTGTAGGGATGCTGGGAGACATGAGTCATAATCACATATCCTACGTTGGTTCGCTATCATGCGGCAAATATGACAAGTTGGAAATCCCATATAGCCAAATTATGGCAGTACAGGATTATAAGCTTTCAATTTTTTTTATTTTTGAGTACTGCCATAGGACAGTTGGTAGCTCATGTGAGTAATCATGTCCAGGGTTTCGAATCCCCTTCTCATCAGTTGAGAGCAGTGGCTCCAACTCAATCAAATTTTTTTTTTTTTTTTTTTTTTAAAGATTGGACAGCATAAATATGCAGTAGTCGGTCCTATCAAGACTATTGGTAGGGTGGGAATGAATTTTCTAGAAGTGGTTGATCAAAGAATCCTAATCACCCAATTGGTTAACAACCCTGAAAATTAATGGTAGGTGGAAGTGGAATAAGGGTTTACACCCTGAGAAAATAAATATTTGGCAACTGTTAGGAAGCAACAATAAATAAACATTTAAGAAAAAAATTTCTTGCTTTTGATGATACTTTTATAGTCAAAGATATTTAATTGCTTGTTTGATGCTTTCATAAATAAGAAAAATTTTCCTTGTTTATAATTGTTTTGGCAATGAAATTTTGAAATTTTTTTTTGCTTAAACAAAGAACGTTGAACTATTGACAGCAATTTTTTTTTAAGAGATGTGATCAACTACTGGCGGTCTAAGAGCCCCAAAATTCGTCCACCTTCTTCCCCGCCACGCAAAGCTATCAGATTGTGCGTATGTGATGGGAACCTGTTGGATAGAATGCGGCTATGCTTTTCACTAGTCATGCCTGGGGATATTTTGAAAAAAGATGAAACTGAAATATTGGGTGTGTTTGGGAATGGGTAAAATTTTTGATGAAAAATTTTAGAAAGTAAAAGTTGTTGATATGATAGGAGTGATGATGATAAGTAAAGAAGATAAAGTTAAAATAGATAGGTTAGTTGTATATGTAATTGTGTAGAAATAATTGAAAAGTATGATAGTTGTATAATAAAATGTGAAAAATAATTAAAAAATATAATAATTACGAAGAATGAAAAGTTTTAGATTGAAATTTTTTAACTTGGTATGTTATATTTATTACCAAACATAATCCCTGTCTCTGTCTTTCAACTCTCCCTGTGTAGATATTTTTTCTCTCTCTCATTTTCCTCATCTCTCTCTACCTAGGAGACAAATCGAAATCACAACCTGCTATCTATCGTTGATGTGAATTCATAACAGCAGCTGCACGAAAAGAAGGGTGGTTTTCATTCTTCACAACTTGCTCTCTTCTAGTGTTTTCAATCTTCAATGTTAACAGCTAAAGGTGGTTGCCGTTTTTTTAGACCTCCCCACCCTTTCCTGGGAAGTAGATGAAGCTAGTCACAAGCTTGACAGAATTCTACACTAGCGACGGGAGCATTAACAAATATGCTGTAAAAACGAGGATTATAAATGTTGCACAAAATACAAATCAATGATGATAAATGCTGCAATTAGTATGAATGAGCTCCTGAAGAGGGAGTAACAGATTCGCATGAAGAAGGGAATTGATGTGGAGGAATCCTCTTCTTGCAACAGTTAAGAGTAATTATAAAATTTTGCAAATTTTACTATCGGATTTTCTAATTTTGATGTTTGCTTGCTTTCTCTACTATTGTAAGTTCATATTTCTGAGAAGCAACAAATTGAAGGCAATGAAATTTGAAGTCATTTTCAAGCTTTATTAGTGTATGCTTCATTTGTAGAATTTGCATTCATAGAGTCTTAGCTCTAGTGGATGGAGCCTAATATTGGACTGGTGGCTTTTGATTGATCTTAGGAATAATTGCCACCAAGAATGTCAAGACATTGAATTAAGACATGACGAACTGTTTTGTTGCATTGTTGAGTTGCTACGAATTTTTGTAAATGATTGAAAAATAGAAATCTAGCATGACAGTTAGGTCCTTGTGAATTCTATATTAATAATGTAATGATTTACAAAATTGTAATGGTTAACACCGATTGTTAGGATTTATTATGTTTTAGAATGACAAAGTCTGTATTAGAATTTGTACTTTTCGTATCTTTTATCAGGAAATAAAAATAAAAGCATAAAAATGATTTTATTTTGAAAGAATAAAACAAGTTATAGCTTGACAATTTTCTTGTTTCAAATGCTTCATAGTCGTGTTCTTTGTTGTTCCAAATGGTTCATAGTCATGTTCTACTTTTGGGTTGATTAGGTTTGGGAAAAGCCGAATTAAAATTGAAGTTGTATAAAATTTTGTGTGTATTACAATTAAAAAACCATCAACATTGAATATTCTATAGAATCCACATGCTGAAGCAATCAGTAGGTGCCATAAATTTTCCGTGTCTTTTTTCAATTGTCTTGCACTTCAACAATCCACACAAAGTTTGAACAAAATGGTTTGCACGAAAGCTTTCATTTGAATGTGACAAACCACCCACAGTTTGCACAAGGGTTGAAACAAAGACAACAAACCAAGAAAAGAAAATCAGCACATATGAAATGTATGAGAAGCAAAATGGTAAATAATAGTAAGCAGGAATTTGGTATATGGTCCATAGACTTGCTTTGAAATTTTATTACGCTAAGAAGCATTGCCATGAAGGCCGAAACATCTAGGCTCTTTCGTCATGATATTCTTGGAAGAATGTGCATCATCTTTCACATCGCTGGTCACACCATTTTTGGAAGAATGTCTTGTAACATCCAAAATCCATATTCTCTAGACTTTGAGCACAATCCACGTAAGATATAAGATCATCTGCAAGAACCCTCTTCTATTTTTGATTTAGATAATTTAATAGTACATTAACTTTAGCTCGTCCCAAAATTCTAGAATTACACTAGCCGTTACCAGAAGGGATTCCTCCATGCCAATCTCCTTCTTCACACTATGGGTGTGTTCGGCAATTAACAAAAAATGTCAAGTTATAACTTTTCAATCTAAAACTTTTCACTCTCCACAATTATCATACTTTTTAATCATTTTTTCACATTTTTCTATACAACTACCATACTTTTTAATCATTTCTACACAACTATCCACACAACCAACCTATCTATTTTAACTTTATCCTCTTTACTACTCATCATTACCCCTATCATATCACATCGTTTGACAACTTTTACTCTAAAAAACTTTTCATTAAAAATTTTATTCATTACCAAACACACCCTATATTTATTAATTCCCTCTTCAGGTAGCTCATTACACCAATTGTAGCATTTATCATCATTGATATATCATTCCCTTCTTCACATCATAACCGTTAATGCTCACGTCGCGAGTGCAGAATCTTGTTAAGCTTGCGACCACCTTTACCTGCATCCCAAGATAGATCGGGGAGGTTAGAGAAAAACAATAACAACCTTTAGCTACCAACACTCAAGATTAAAAAACATTCTAAGAGAGCAACAAAGAAAACTGGATACTACCCATCTTTTCGTGCTGCTGCTGTTAGGAACTAGCACCAACCATAGACGGAGCAAGGGAGAGAGCGAGCTACGATTTAGCTTCATTTGCTAAGGTTTTTGGAGGAGAGAGATGAGGAAAACAAGAGAAGGTATCGGCGTTGAGTATGAGTGCAACTCGGGTCAGTTCGGTTCAGGTAGTGGTCTACCCTACCTGTACCCTATTTGTAAAAGGCATACCCTACCCTACCCATTTGTCCGTTCGGTTCCTAGTATACCATATTCTTTCCATTACCCATATGGTTGGCTCCGATTTCAGTTCTAAATCGGTTCATTTAATACTTAAATACAATATTTTTTAAAAAATTTCTATGTTATTTTAAATAATATAAAATAATACTTATTTATGTTTTAAAATCATAAGTACATATATTCTTGTTTATATTATTATATAAAAATATGAAGTATAGATCATAATGACCTAATCATTAAAAATATTAATATATTATAATCATAAGTCACAAGCGTATTTATAAGAGTTTTTCAGAAGTCAATGACGTATATATAAATTCATTTAAATTTATACTTCGCAAAGTACAAAATTCATTTAAATTTGAATTTATTAAAATATGTGTGCACATAAGATGTTAAAGATAAAGTATAATACATACTATATAAAATATATTATACATATATATAATTATGTACCTAATTAATTACCCATATGAGTACCTATGCGGGTCGGTTCTGGGTTATCAATGTATCTACCCTACCTGTACCCTATTTGAGGAGGTGGGTAATAATTTGTACCATACCTATACCCATGGGTAATATTTTCTACCCTCCCTACTCAAATTAGGGTCGGGTCGGTGGATACCCATGTCTACCCTACCCAAGTTGCACCCCTAGCGGTGAGAGAGTCAAAAATAGGAGATGAAAGACACTGACATGATTTTAGTTTCACTTTTTTTTAAAAAAGTCCCTAGGTAGGGACTTACAATAAATAAAAAGCATTATGGTAATGGGGTATGGGAAACGTGGGTGCACAGATTTCAGGGCACTTCATTAATTATATAATCATTATATTTTTCTACTTTTATTCTTATATTATAATCATTTTCCGTATTAATTACCTTTCAACAAATCTATTTATTCCAAATTTACTCATATCATTTTATATCAATCACACAATTTTTAAAATATTTCATTTTTTACTCCTACCAAATACCACATTTCTCACAACTTTCACTTTTCCAATCGTCACCTTATATTCTATCCAACGGTTCCCATCACATGCGTGCAATTAGATGACTTTGCATAGTGGGGCATGAGGCGAATGAAGTTTTCAGACTTTCAGCCCAGCCTTTTTTTTAGTAGTTGGTATATGTTACAAATTATTGACAATCAAGTTTTTATTTAATAATTAAATTTCAATCTTTTGCAATGAAATTTTAGTTGTCAAAAATCAGAATTTACTTGGTTTTGCGTTACATTAAGCAACCAATAATTTTCTCAGATTTTATGAGTGTTTGGCTGGAGCGCCAAAGTAGACCATCTTTTAAAGAAAAAAAGACAAGTATTAGGAAAAGTTTTAGCAGAAAACTCCTTGATGGGAATTTGCTGTTTACTAAGGCCAGGCAAACCGGAGGTCGATCGTATGCTCCCGGAAGCATACAGTGCTGCATGCTCCCGGGCGCATATACCTATTTTTTTATTTTTTTATTTTTGAATTTTTTTTAATAAAACTGTTAATATAAGGGTGTGTTTGGGAATAGATAAAATTTTTAGTGAAAAATTTTGGAGAGTAAAAGTTGTCAAATGATGTGATATGATAGGAGTAATGATGAGGAGTAAAGAGGATAAAGTTAAAATAGATAGGTTAGTTGTGTGGGTATTTGTATAGAAATAATTGAAAAGTATGATAGTTGTATAGGAAAATGTGAAAAAATAATTAAAAAATGTGATAGTAGTGGAGAGTGAAAAGTTTTAAATTGAAAAGTTTTAACTTGACATTTTTTAACCATTGCCAAACACACCATAAGTGTATTTAACATATTTATAAATTTTTACCATTTTTGGAGTATTTTAGATATTTATTTTTGATTTTTGAATATCAAAATTACCTAAAATGCCACTGATCTTCAAAAATAAAAAATAAATATCTAAAATACTCCAAAAATAGTAAAAATTTATACACATATTAACTACACATAGATTAACAATATTGTAAAAAAAATTTCACAAAAAAAGATATGTATGCACCCATGAGCACGCGATCGGGTCCAGGCAAACCAGGACCTAATAAGAACAAAGGTTTGAGGAGAATGAGCAGAGGGAACGAGGAATGATGGATCAGATACGGGAATAAGCATATGCCTAGCTTTGCATGTTACATCGTTGTTGTTGTGCAGAACATGGCTCAAGGATGGACAGAGGATGATGTCACCAGGTCAGATCTGTCCCCCGATGCTTTTTTGCTTCGTCTCTGGTTTCAAAGAGGGAATGATAATCCATCAAAAAAAAAAGAAAAAAAAAAGAGAGGCAATGATAAGCATGTTACGCGCATGGCATGGGTACTACTACTGCAGAATCAATCAATGGATGCAAGAAAGAGGTGGAAGAAATCATTGGGTGGACAGCAAATTCCCTTTTCCTAATCATGCCTGAATCGCGATTCTGGGCCATATTCATGGAAGCCTTTTGCTTGCTCCCCAACTTCCTCCCGAAATATTTTTGACGTAAATTACACTATTTCCATCAGAAAATAATTTGATGCCGTTGCAAGCTCAGAGTTTTAGACTTCTTTTGTTTTTCACTAGATCTAAACCAACTACCATTCTCATTGTCACCTTTTTTTAACCTGTAATTTAAAAATTAACCAATAAAAGATCACATGATCAACCAAATTTAAATAACTTTATACGAGTGAATTTAACTCCATTAAAATGTTGCTTCAATTAAAAAAATTCTAATTTTAAGATCGAATGTATTTCTTTTATGCATTAGATATAGAAAAGCAGCAGACTTCACTAGCCCCTGCTCATGAATGAAATGAGATGAGAAAGGGATGAAAATCTTCATTTTCTAAAAATATTTTTCTCATATTCAAAAAACTAATAACCCACCTTTCCCATTTATCGTACAATTTGTTCAATTCTTATAAATTTTTTATTCTTGATACACTACAATGCATTTTTATCCTACACATATTCCGTTCCACAACCCATCCCAACAATGAATAACGCGCATTTGTTTTGAGGTAGAATTGTGAAAAAGGGGGAAATTTTTAACTCTTTAGTCTTTCCTACACACCTCCTTGTATTATGGGACAGCTTAAAAGTACTTGACTACCCTACTTTTCTGTTATTACTTCTACCATCTAATTATTCTTTAACATTTTTTCATAAAACAATTATATCTGATTTATTTTTGTTCTCTTTGCATATAATCATTACCCTTGTCATATTATATCACTTCACCACTTTTCAGAAATTTTTCCACAAGGTTTTTTTCCCACAAAAATTTCCCAATCACTACATCATACCCAATCGCATCCCAAGATCATATCATCGTGCCAATCTGCTCACTGGGGGAGCATTCAGCCTTTGGCCATCATCTTCAAGAGTTCGAGTAATGCATATAAACGGAGCAAAGGGCCTGTTGGGCCTAGTTTTCAGGGAGACCGTGTAAATTGACATTGCAACGTTTATGGATGCTATGTATCCTAGCTTCTTGCAAAATGTCGTTCTACATTGTCAGCAACAGAAAATTGCAAATTTATTGTCCAACAAATACTCCTCAGGAGGCATGCGTATTTTAAAGTGAGAAAAGTCTATTTAGACTCCCGATCTACAATGCCGAACAGGCTACCCGGAACAGACACAAAACGGACCATGCGCTGCACCACGGCTTGGATGACCAATATAAAGTTATAAACAGAAATAGAGAGTTAACTCAAAGATAAAGAGTAAGTCGCCACTTGGATGACCGCATTGACTTACGCGTGTAAGAGCATGTTAGGGTGAAAGGTCCAAGTTTGAAGTTAGGTAGAGGCACTTGACTTGTTTATCCCTCCCTTGGCGTTGTCTTCTATCAGTTGCCTGGTCATCCAAGAATGCTCACATATGCAATAAAAGCAAAAAGCAGAATCAGACCAACTTCTCTTCTTAAAATTTAAAAACACAAAAGGGGAATTTTTTTTCAGAAAAGAAAAAAAAAGCAAAAGCAACAACTGCATCAACATCGATGTTTGATACTCGGATTTACTTCTCGCTCATGCATTTCAAAAGTAGGTACAAGCTATTCAAGTCAAACAAAATTAAAAATTACATTTAGAAAAGAAGTATATCTATTGCTTATGGTCATCCAATGATAAGGATTAGGGTTGAATAGGAAGAGGAATTGGCTGCAGATACCATGAATTACAAGGAGTTGCAAAGAATAAAACATTGTTACAGTTTACGAAAGGGGGTAAACTTTCTCTATTGTGTTGATTTACACAGGTTGCCAAACCGGACTCTCTCCCTTCATTTTCTGCAACATGGCACGACGATGAGGAATTCCACGGCAGGATTTCTCAATGATATGGATGAGTAGTACTGCACGATCCAGAAAATTGACCTCATTAACACACAAGATCTTTATCACCATAATGAAGAAATAGATGGAAGAGACTTCAAGCTTTAGTGAGTAGAATAAGGATCACAGTTAAATAGAATTGGAACAATAAATTGGAGGGTATTTGTTATTAGAATCAGTTCAACCAAATGGAGGTGAGGATGACATCTTCTATCTCAAATTCAGGGCTCTAAATAAACTAGAATTTCCAACTCTCTCTCCACTTTCACTTGTTTGAATTCAGTCATTGCAATTCCTACACAAGCTAAGCAATAACAAACCAAAATCTGCAGCTAGTGCAGACACAAAAGGCTACTGACCTAAGAAGAGTTGCTTGGAGGATGATTGGTATTAAGAATCGATTCCGCCAAATACAGGAAGGACGACATCTATTTCAACTTCAAATTGGCTCCGAATAAACTAGATTCCCCATTTTTACCATTTTCACTTTGTTCGGTCAACTGCAATTCCAATACATGCCAATCCATAACAAATCAAATTCTATTTTCTATAGCTAGTACTAATGCAAGAGGCCAATGAACAAAGAAGAATTGCTTGAACTGAAAGCTACTTGGAGTATAAAACAGATGTGTTGTTGAATTTCATGAAACATTGCACCAAATTGCATCACTTGGTCATCTAAATTCCAGAATTTCCAAAAACCAACTGGACAAGTAACGTGCAATTTCAATCATAAGACAACTGGACTGCCGACAGTTGGAAGCAATAGAAAATTGTCCCTGAAAGGGCACAACCAGCAGACAAGACTCCTACCAATCCAAATCTCAGGAATTGTGCATCCAAAGTTGTAAAAGTATCTACAGGGGAAAAATCATGATGCAAAATATCTATATGGGAAATCATAAAGTAAATAGCTTATTCATCATGCTTCTGAGAGGGGTCTCAACATTACGCCTTTAAGCAGTTTGTTAATTTGAACAATGGCAATCCTAAATGAAAGGCTTGACCAGAATGTGAAAGACAATGGCAAGGAGCAGTATGGAAAATATGAAATTGAAGGAAGCACTGGTCCTAAGTCCCAGCAAATGAACAGTTTGCTAAGATTAGAAGTTTTACACATTTAGGGTCGCCATATATTGTGCTGCAATCGACTAACCCATTATTCATTACATGATCCACAAAACCCTCTTATTAACTTTACTTTTCAACTTCTTTTGCTGCTTCTAAAAATGAAAACTTAAATGTTTTGCAAGCTACTTGGCAGCTGTCCACTCATGAGTTATAGAATCACAGTTTGCTTTAGAGACCTCTAGCTTCCCAAGTTTGTTTTAGAAGATCACCTGTGGACTCTTGAAGCAGAATCCATGCATCCCAAGACTAACATAGAGTGACCAAGCTCGCTAGTCAACATAAATAATGCCTTCGTCTGGGTCATCTGGATCCCAATCTTGATCCTCGGGAGATGGATTGGAAGGATCAGATTGTCTTTCATTCTGATTTTCAGAGTTCTCACTCTCCTCTTTTAACCTATCCAAAATGGCAATTACCTGCACAAGCAGCATGAGTGAATTGGGAAAAGTACTACACTGCAAAAAGCAATTATAATTGAATTAAAGGATGTAAAAAAGTGCAAGAGCCTCCTGTAATGCATGGTTAGGGAAGGAAAACTTAGACAGCCTTAACTCTATTTATTGGAGATACTGTTTTAATGATTCAAAATAGAATACTAAGAATGAAGCTGGAAAGCATTATCGTCACACCAGGAAATGGCCTCAGAGGAAATCGGTATTGAATATTTGAATTGCAACTATTAATTCCATAAATTGGAGAGGACTAGAGTGCAACTGCCTTGTTTAGGAATAACGGAGTTGCAGTCATTAGTTCTCCATAAATTTTTACTATGCAGATAAGATGATTTATTTATTTTTAATATTTTTCCAAACAACGATCCATGGACCCTTACATGGTATGTCAAACAAAAAAACAATAGATGCAGGTCATGCAGTATGCATGCTCAAGAGCTTGCACTGCCAACACAAACAGAGCATAAATTCGAAACTAATATCAAGTAAGATAAATGTGGGAAGAATTTAGACAATCATGTCAAGAAATAAATGGTTCCACGTAACAAGTAGTTTCTCAGTCAATACATGGAGAGGTTCTATAAACTTTTAAAGTGGACAAACCACATTCAAGTGTACAAAGCCAGCCCGAGAAGCAAGTTTTGGGAACAAGCCTGTCTCTATTATCCAAGGATCTGCCTCTAGTTCAGCCCAACAGTGTTAGGTCTGTGGCAGGGTATTCTGGTTGGACCATCATAAATCCCAGGGTAAACAATGTGGAAGAGACAACTTTCAGGCCTCAACAACTCTTTCTTAAGTACTGGACTCCAAATCCAAAACTCAAGGCTCACAAAGTGATCTGCATGCAGCCTAAATTTCAGTCCGGTTCTTTTATCTCCAAAGAACCTCATAGACCACACAGTGGACAGTTTGCTTTTCCTTTTAAAAATTATTCAGAAGTTATTGCCAAAAATTGAGAGGATAAACAGAGTTAATCATGGTCATTGCCTTCAAACAAAACATGAGACAAAATAAAGAAATGGTAATGTTTACCCTGCTTCCTCTCTCTATGGATTCATCCTCAATGAAATGTATCTGAGGAGTCAATCGCAACCTCATCCGTCTCCCCAGCTGACTGCGAACATACTTTGCCTTTGACTTCAATCCATTCATGGCTACCTCTCTACCTCTTCTATCACCAAAGATAGATACATACACTTTAACCACCTAATCACAAAAGGAAAGGAAAAAGCATTGCGACATTCCTTTCGTCAATGACCAGTAGTAACCTTCAAAATTAAGACTAAAAAATGAAAATGAAGCACAATTCCAGCACTGATTCTCACGGAAAATGCAGGAATTCAACAACCTAAAGTATGTGACTTGAGAGGACAAAGGAATTAAAAACATTTGGTAACATTAGAGAGGATAAGAAATTTCTTCCACTTAATCACAAATTACAATTAAGGGCCCATTTGGTAAGATGTACAAACAACTTTCCCACTCCTTCCTACACAAATGATTTGACATTTCAACTATCTAATTACTCTAGTTAACTTTCCGGTGCAACCTTTTTTTCACATTTTTCCATACAATTACTCTATCTTTGCTTTTTAATCTTTGTCCTTTATTCTCTTTACCCCTAATCATTACCGACGGTGATTCCTTGAAGCCACAACATCGGGTAAAAAATTATATAATCTACACAATGACAGAGCATATCACGCTCGTTAGTCATTAATGGCCATTCTTTTTCTTTATTCAATTCATTCAAACCATCAAATTTTGGTTTGCTGAGTGAGGAAGACTACGCAGTTAGTTCCAGCTGGTATGACACAAACGCGCGCTCTCTGTCTCTCTCTTCCCCCTTTATCTTCGGTACAGACCCCAGCGATCAAAACGGCGTGGAAATCCACATGCGAGACGCAAAATTCATCACTAATCCAGCAGAAACCGACTTCTAATTCCTACAGAAGCAATCTCCCCTTCCGCGCCAATCGCACTTTTGATATGAATTACCTGCAAGTCTCCAGAAACGACGACATCGCTGACGGTGGTGACGGACGAAAGGTAGCTGTCGGCTCCGAGAGAAGCTTCGGGCATGATGGCGAACTGGAGGACCTCGTCGGTGAGGAGCATGTCTGAGATCTCCCTCCAGATCTGCTTGGCCACCATCTTTACTCTCCTCTCGCTAGCCATGCACTTGATGCCGGGAATCACTTTCTTGGGCGGCGCCTGCAGAGCCATTGGACTTGTTTTTGCTCGTCCTGATGTGCGGCCGTGACGAAGAAGAGGTTGGCGTGCGGAGAGATTGAAGGATCCCAGAGATGGGATGAGAGGGGAGATTGAAGCGGCATGGAACCGCAAGCAAGGCATTTGCGAAAGCAGAGACTTCTGTTAGCTGCTGCTGGGCATGGCAGCTCAGTGATAGCATATCTCCGAGGGAGATGGTGTTGGCGGTCGCTCTTCGCACGCGAGGGAATTGCACACGTGCGTAGGACTCTTACCTTCCATTTGTGTTTCTGACCCAAACCCAGCCCACTAGTTTTTGGGTTGGGTCAACTTTTATGCCCACTGTACCCTAATCCTAGTTGAAAGGCTTAGTTTGGCTAAAGCTGGTAAATTGCCTTGCAGTAGGGGTGCAGGCCGGTGCCTTTAGGCTGGGAATGGATAAAATTTTCAATAAAGAATTTTTGATGAATAGTACAAAAATAGAATTAAAATAAATATGTTAGTTATATAAAAATGAGTAAAAAATAGAATAATTGTATAAAAAGATGTAAAAAAATAATTTTAAAAAATAAGACAGTTGTGGATGATGAAAAATTTTACATTGAAAAGTTTTGAAGGTAAACAAACATACTCTTAAATTATAATCCATTGAACCTAAGTCATGTAAAACTCGATCGGGTTGATTGGAAATAATTGGTTTAATGCACTTTAACTTAGTATATGAATTTGAAAAACTTAATCATCTAGTCATTTTCATCCGTCGAGATTCTAATTAAAACAAGTAATTATATATTTTTTGGGTAACGATTATTTTATATTGAGACAATAGGCTAAAAACAAATCTGTATAATGCGCAAACATGAAAACAATCTCAAAATCTCTAATGGGATAGATCAAACCAAACCACAATAAAAAAAATAAATTACACTAGATACACAAGAGATTACATGAAAAGCCCCTGAGAGCGCCATCCTCAATCTTCGGTCCAAATTGGTACCAAATACAAAGGATTCTCATGTCAATTCTGGTGGCCTCATGCGTCTGAACTCTAGTTGGACCTGAGACATTTAGCCGAGTGTTCAAGTGTGGAGAAGTATAATCGTGAGGAATGTCATGACTTGGCATGAGTAGAAAAAAACCTCTCACTTGCCTAAAGGAGAAGTTCAAAGTGTGATAATTTCAAATGCTTTTTGGCTGCTTCATATAGATCTCTTTTTTAAATCTACATGAAAAAACACAACTTTAACATCTAATTAGGTCTAGACTAGTAGCGAGGTCCAAAATAACTTGGATAGAAGATATCTTCAAGCAAAGCAAAAATCTCATTTAAGTTGATACCCTTCTTTTGATCGAAAATTTTACACCAATGGGGCTTTGTATCCCATGTTCCCGCTTTCATCATTATTTACGTTAAATACCCATTTGTTTCATGGAGCCTTCCTTCCCTTTGGAAGCTAAAATAGATCATAATTTTAATGTTCTATAAAGAGATAGTTCCTCTTGCATTGCTTATTACTATTTTTTTTTCTTTTATGAGCTTTTACTTCTTGCATTACATATTACCATCGTTTTCTCTTTATGAGCTTTTACTTTCTTAATGCATTTTGGTTCCCTCGTGTAAAATCCCAACTTAAGAAATGAATAATATATATTTGTAAATGGCAACGAAGAGAATTTTGTACAAATATTAATAATTCAGAATTTTTGAAAGTGTAGAAAGAGACCAAAATTATAGAAAATATTTCTAAAATAACAAATAATTCCCAAAAAATAAAAATGATTAAGTATAATTATGAAGCAAGAATAAGAAAGGTTGTGAGGAACCATATGCAAATTTATGAAAATTTATTGAGCCCTTTTAATCCTATTTCAACTTAAGATTAATGTCTAAGAAGCTAAGGGGTAAAATTTGCTTTCGCATGATCAATAATGGGTTGAGCTAGGGGCGGGTTACAGGTGGACTCGACCCGATTCTCACCCCTAATTTGAGAGATTTTTCAAAAAAGAGTTGGTTAAACATAAAAGAGAAACGGGTTGTTAATTAAGAGGGGACAAGCTTTGCATCCTTCGCTATGGGCGTCCAATCAGTGGGCTAGTTGTGGGCAGAAGTCTATAGATTCAATGCAGTTTTTAATAGCCCTCAAAAACTCAAGATACACTTTCCTGGCCCGTATGAAGGTGAGTGGGCTTTCCGCCTAGCCACAGTTCTACTCGGCCACGGATTCGAGTCTTCTGTAATCCTAACAATCACTCACCCTCTCTCTATCTAACAGTCTATATTCGTCCACCCAAAAGCCAAGAAGCCCCATTAGGCCCTATCTAGTTAGCGCCGCTCCTGTCTTCTTTTCCAGTGCTGCTCCCAACTCTTTGCCTCCTCCTGGGGATGTTAATAGATTGGATTGGATTGGTTGGAGCTTATTCCTAATCATAATTCATTTAAAATATTTTAATCTTAATTCATTTATTAATCCATTTTAAAAACCTCAATCCTTACCCATTTAATAAACGAGTTGGCTAGTTGTTAATAATAGATGACCTGAAGACTTAGATTTCGGCAGACGATGATCTCGTAAGGAGAGAAAGAATGTGTTTTTAGCGCAGAGGAATGAAAATGGGGTAGTAATCAGAAAATAGAATTAGGGTAGTGAGAAATGGGTTAAACGAGTTAAACAAGTTATAAAATATCAACCTTAATCCGTTTATTTAATTAAATAGTTCAATGAATTGACAGATCACGACCAATTTATTCAAATATTCTAATGCAAATCGATCTATAAACGAGTTAGATGAGCGGGTTAATAGGTTGACCATGACCATTAACACCCTTATCTCATCCCCTCTTCCCCATTTTATATGAATTTTCCTATGTATAGAAAGCAGAAGATTATTCAGTTGATGCACCTTTATTTATTTATGGTTTTAAGTTTAATATTAACAAGTTGATTGGGTTTTCAAGGTGGAGATGAAGCAACTATGTAAAAATGAACTATATTTTTAAATAATCTTTTAAAAATTAAGGGCTTTTGAATTTTCGAGGGGGGTTAAAACTTAAGGTTTTTAAATTTTCAAGGGGGGACAATTGGGAGCAAAGCATTTTATCCCAAATAACAGAAAGCAGTTACTAGTTCAAAAGTAATCGCTAGAAAGCATTTGATACCTCTAGTTATCCTAACAAGATCGCTAACTCTACTTGAATCTCCACCATAGATTGTTGTTAGAGTTATTTGGAAACAACTGGTTGTGATTATATTTCAATAGCTGGTTTTGCATTTCTAAGCATAATTTATTGTTCTGATTTGCATCTTGAAACAGGTAGATTGAATTTTGTATTTTTTTTGTAGCAATTATGTTCTATAGTCTTAGAGGCAAACTTGATAGCGTCCTGCCCCGAGAATCATACACCACTTTGAACCATATAGACTATATAAATTGATGTGCATGTTCGACTATTGTTCTAATTTCATCCATTTTTCTAGGAAGATGAATCTAGATATGTTCCAAACTAACACTTTAAAAATTTTCATGTTTAATGTTCACCATTTTTAAATATCTTTAGATTATTGTTTGGATAAAATGAATGAATCACATGCTTAACAAGGCTTAAGCTTTTAAGAGAGCAAAGAATGATATTGGTCTTGAATTTGGACAGGATTACAAATAAATTTTTACTTGATTTTAGACTTTGTCAGGAGGAAACGTAAAAATCGACATCGATTTTGCTTGTATTTATGAGTTGTCAACATGACATTTTGTATAGAGTTCTTGTTGAAGATACAATGAAGCCTTTGATGGTGTTTTATTCGCTTACTCTATGCATATCAATAGAAAATGTGCAAATATTTTTCCTGGGATTAATCCTTTTTATAGATGTAAAACTAAAACTAGAGTTGTTGTTTTTCTTTCCCAAGACTGATATGTTTTTAGGTATTTTGCACATCCACATTACTCTTCGTGTACTCTTTGTGATGTCTTCTAACTTGTAGTCTTGGTTCTACAATTCTTGTAACAAATTTTTTTGTATTTGGTGCTTGTTGAATTGATCATCGAAGAAGTCGTTTTAAACTAAAAAATATGAAATTAGGGATTTCGTTAAGTTCAGAAAGTAAATGAGCCATTTAATTATGGGAAAGAAAAAAATTCTTGAGTTTTATGGTTCATTCAAGAATGACTCATATTAATTTTTACATCATTCAAAGTTTTGCCGAAATTTAGTCATAAGATTCATTTATGAGAATCATATGCTATTGTATGAGAATTGTCTTCAATAAGTATCTCTACATATAAAACAATTTAACGTCCAATAAAATTGCTTAATAATCTTATTTGAGTTGACAAGACATGTAGTTGGTAAAGTTTCCATCTCATTATTTGTATCATTAATTATTTGTTTGCTCTTTTTTTAATTGTATTTTGATATATAATCTCCAGAAGGCAAGGTAGTTAAGGTCATAAAGGAATTTGTTCAAGCCGTAGTACTTAGATTTTCCTTAGCATCAATTATGTTCGAAGACATTTGTAGAGAATTTGATTATAGAACTGTATGAACTTTTTCTTTTGATAGGTACTAGTGAGCGTTGAATATTGAAAAATGTAATGTCATTGTTATTATCATTTAAGTTAGACATGCCTTTGTGGGCATACTGCATATCTTGCAAATATGCTTGTCATTTTTCCTGGTTGTAGAAACATGGAAAATGGCAAATTGTTAGTAGACTTTACTAGTGATATGCAATCAGATTACGAACCTGTTACGAGCTAGCAAAAGGGAGCCTCATAGTCAAATAGGTTGCCGCACTCTTCGAAGTTCTGTTTGAGAATAATTTCTAGTCAAACTGTTTCATTAGATCTAAGAATAGTTGCTAAATTTTAGCGGGAGTAGTTGATCAATTTTAATGGCTATATTATTTTATTCTTTACATTTCCTATGCCAATTTGTTAGAGAGGGAGGTGCCACTGAAAATGTTTTTATTTTTGGGTAAAATGCAAATGGGGGCAATATAGTCATTTCGCACATGTGAGTATGATTGAAGGTGAAATGTGAGTATGGGTAGGTGAGACAATGTAACACCCCGACCTATAACATATTTATACATAAGTTTGTCATAGGATTTCGTGCCAAGAATCTTTTGAAAAGTGGTGAAGTCCATACTTTAACTTACATTTATGCACTAAGCTAAAATAAAGTGTTCTGATTTTTTTTATACACACCTATAAAAATTTCGCCAGCATTCCGTCTATAACTAGGACATTTCCTAAATACAAACATTCACCATATAATCTTTTACATAAAAAATAACCTGTATTACATTCATCATAACCACAAACAACCCATTTTCTTCACATCATAAATACAAACAACCCATTTCTTCACATCATAAATACAAACAATCCATTTCTTCACATCATAAACACAAACAACCCATTTCTTCACATCATCATCGAAATCATACCATACTTTCCATACTTCCATATTTTTCATCCCATACAATACATATATTCAAACAATTCACACAATATAAAAGAATTAATATTACAAGTATCTTTCACACCATACATGCAAAATATATACACATATATATATATATTTTTCAGTACCCATATTTCACAAACCTAAGGAAAATCTAGCACTTCTATGTTTTAACATATTACAAAATGAGTCAAATATCCTGGAGAGTCTCACATGACTCCTCACTTCACTGCCCTTCTACCTAGTGAAGTCTCCATAGCTCTTGAAGTCAATACATTCTGCAACTGTTTAGTAAAATCGGTGAGTTCAAAGAACCCAGTAAGCAATCGTTATTTTTTTAAAAAGAAAACACGAACATCTTCATAAAATATCATGTATGCGTGAAGATGAAATGCAATCACGACATGCATTATTCAATGACATAATCCCCTTTTTTTTTTTTGGTAAGTGACACTTATCAAGTGATCACTTACACTCATACGTCGGGCACACCGACTAGGCAACGTCAAGGATGGACTGCCTGTTCGATTACAACTTTGGCGAAACCTTTCATTTATTCCCATGCATGAGTCGCATCCACACAAATGGTCAAATGCATTTATGTCATAAAAAAGTTTGCTTGGTTAATCATAAAAAAGAAGGATCGTTTCCAAAATCAAACCTGAAACATGCCTTAATACGATAAATGCATATATAAAGAGAAAATAGGGTAATGGCCATTCCCAAGGATTTGTTTAATGTTTGCATAAAAATTTATTAAAATACCTATGGAAATAACTTGGTTTGCACATATTTCTAGGGAAATAAATAAATACATGACATGAACATTTATTGCAAACATTTTTTTTCCAAAATAAATAACAAAATAGACACTTGATCACAATAAATCATTGAATTTGAAAAGCTTGCTTACCTTACAGTCTCAAGTTGTATCTTGCACCTTCTCTTTTCCTTTTCCTATCAAAATTAGCAATTTTGGCTAAGCATTGACTTAAATCACCATATATTGCATTCTAATTTTAATGACTACGGATGCATTGATTTGAAAGCTAATAATAATTAATTAATTTTTCATTAAGTGTCTACTTAAAATACATATGTAGGCATTAAAATTTATCCATCATTCTTATGCTATGTGAATTCGTTACCCACTAATTTCACATAAATTTCCGACACCCGTACCCTACCCACAATCTAGCATAACCTCTCCATAAATTTTTCTTTTATATTTTTAACACTCCAAATATTTTAAAATTTATCCATAAATACTGTTTAAATCAAATACTCCAAAAGCCCCATGTTTTACCCACGTTTTTGGGGCTGCCCAATTTCCACGGGTCACGAAAAATTTTAATTTTTCTCATTTTTACCTAAAATGGGCATATTAATTTGTAACTAATACATCCTAATAGCATTTGCAACTACTATATCATGATTTGGAACAAGAAAATTGGATACACCCTCTCTTGAATTTTTTGATTTCACACTTGGCTTGATTTTTAACCTTCCATTTTCATGATTTTGGTTCCAAATATACTCCTATTCACGAGTTTATCAAAAGCCCCATGATTTTTCTACTATTTTCTTGGAAATAAAATCAAAATCCTATCTATTTCAACTCTTGGATCCTTAAATACCCAAATCTACTACTCAAATTGGTATAATTTACTTTCATACATGTTTATCTAAGGTATTTTAGCAAAACCCTTATGTTTATTGCATGATTTGGGATAAAAATTGAAAAATCCAACAAAATTAATCATCTCTTCCTTACCTCCGGCGATCCGGTGGCGGCGGCGGCGGCGTGAACAGTGACATGGATGGCGGCGTGGATGCAAGCTCCCTCTCCTCTCTTCTTCCTTCTCCTTCTCTTTCTTCCTTTCTTCTTCTTCTTTCTTCCTCTTTCTCCTTTCCGTTTTTTTTTTCTTTTTTTTCGGCTCTGTTTCGAGAGCCTGCCCGAGCTCTCTCTTTTACACCCCTTTTTTGTTTGGTGCTCTGCACAGCATTTTTTTTTAAGACCGGGCCCTACATTCTTCCCCCCTTAAAAAGGGTTTCGTCCCGAAACCATTTAATCATCCAAAATTAATTGGGGATATTTTCTTTCCACCTCTTCTCGCAATTCCCACGTAGCTTCATTGTCTGGATATCGGTTCCACTGAACTTTAACATATTCAATTATTCTGTTCCTCAACTTTTGTTGCTTATAATCTACAATCTTCAAGGGTCTCTCTTCATAGTTCAAATGATCTTACACCCACTTCATCCCAATTTAGAGGTGTTCTACACCTTCTTTCATACAACGCTTCAAATGGAGTCATTTGAATACTTGCTTGATAGCTATTATTATATGCAAATTCTGCAATAGATAAATATTCATCCCATGCTCCTCCAAATTTCAATGTACACATTCTTAACATATCTTCTAAAATTTGATTGACTCTTTCTGTCTGTCCGTCCGTTTGTGGATGAAACGCAGTGCTAAACTTTAATTGTGTACCCATTGTCTTGTGTAAACTCTTCCAAAATTTAGAAGTAAAGGTGGAATCTCTATCCGACACAATGGTTTTATGTACCCCATGCAATCGCACAATTTCTCTATAGTAAATTCGAGTCAATCTTTCAGCTGTAAAACTTGATTTAATGGGAAGGAAATGTGCCACCTTTGATAATCGATCAACAATTACCCATATAGAATTATGTCCGCCTTGGGTCCTTGGCAATCCTTCTATGAAGTCCATGGTAATATCATCCCACTTCCACTCGGGTACTTCTAAAGACTGCAATTTTCCAGACATTTTCTGATAATCCACTTTAACTTTTTGACAAGTTAAACACTTTGAAACATATTCTGCAATTTTCTTCTTCATATTATTCCACCAATATCCTTGCTTAATATCTTTATACATTTTTGTGCTGCCTGGATGCATCGAAAAAGGAGAAAAATGAGCTTCTTTCAATAATAAATCTTTCACTTCCCTTGAATTTGGAATACAAAGGCGACCCTTATACCTATAAATTCCTTTCTCATCAGCAGTATAATCTGGGTTTCTCTTATTTTTCATACGATTAATCAATTCTTGAAATTTTGTATCTTTTTGTTGTTCACTTTTAATTTGTTCAAATAAAGTTGACTGCAGCTGCAATTGACATACTCGCACTGGCAATCCCGGCATGCCGACAATTAAATCCATTTGCCTCATTTCACGAAGTATTCCTTCTTCTGATGTAAGTAAATGAGTAAGGCTCACATTCCGACTTAAGGCATCTGCAACCACATTAGCCTTTCCGGGATGATAGTGAATGGTTAAATCATAATCCTTCAATAGTTCCAACCATCTTCTCTGTCTCATATTTAATTTCTTTTGTGTGAAAATATATTTGAGACTCTTGTGGTCTGTATATATTTCATATTTCTCACCATATAAGTAATGTCTCCAAATTTTGAGAGCAAATAATACAGCTGCTAATTCCAGATCATGTATTAGATAATTTAGTTCATTGGGTTTCAGTTGCCTGGAAGCATATGCAATCACCCTACCTTTCTGCATTAACACACACCCCAACCCTTGATGAGATGCATCACTATAAATCATAAAATTTCCACTACTATCCGGAATTGTTAACACTGGTGCTTGAATCAACCTTTGTTTAAGTTCTAGGAAACTTGACTCGCAATCATCGGTTCATTTATATTTAACTCCTTTTCGAGTTAACTTAGTGAGTGGTGCGGATAATTTAGAAAATCCCTCAACAAATCTCCGATAATAACCAGCTAATCCCAGAAAACTCCGTACTTCAGTTGCTGTGGTTGGCCTTGGCCATTTCATTACGGCTTTTATTTTCTGTGGGTCCACTCTGATTCCTTCAGCAGAGATAATATGCCCCAAAAATGTAACTTGTGTTAGCCAAAAATCACACTTCCTTAATTTAGCATACAACTTTTCTGTCCTTAGCCGATTTAATACGATCCGCAAATGCTCACAGTGTTCTTTTTTTGACTTAGAATAAATTAATATATCATTAATGAACACCACCACAAATTTGTCCAAATATTCTCGAAATACTCTGTTCATGAGATCCATAAATACTGCAGGGGCATTCGTTAACCCAAAAGGCATCACCAAAAATTCATAATGTCCGTATCTTGTCCTGAACGCTGTCTTTGAGATGTTCTGCGGGCTCACTCTAAGCTGATGATAACCTAATTGCAAGTCAATTTTAGAAAACACCACAGCCCCATTAAGCTGATCGAACAAATCATCTATTCTTGGCAATATATACTTATTCTTGATGGTTACCTTATTCAGTTCCCGATAATCGATACATAACCGAAAACTCCCGTCTTTCTTCCGTATAAATAATAACGGTGCACCCCATGGAGACACACTTGGACGTATAAACCCTTTATCTAATAATTCTTGCAATTGTACTTTCAACTCAGCCATCTCCGCAGGCGCCATACGATAGGGTACCTTAGAAATCGGTGTGGTGTCCGGTAAAATTTCAATAGTCATATCAACTTCTCTTTTTGGAGGCAATCCCGGTAACTCTTCTGGAAATACATCTGGAAACTCGCAAACCACAGAGATTTTTCCCAACATAGACTGATTCCCCTCAACTAATTGCACCGAGACCAAGAAAGTCGTACATTGTTGACGTACTAACTTAGCGGTCGTCATTGCAGAAATCAATATTGTAGGCTCCTTCAATTTCTTCAATTTCTAAATAGAAATTTCCTCCCCTGGTATTGTGGAAAAAGAAACTTTTCGTTGTTTGCAATTTATAGTAGCACCCCATCGACTTAACCAGTTCATTCCCAATATGACATCAAATTCAGTCATGGGAAGCAGTATCAAGTCTGCTTCCAAGATGCATGATCCTATCCTAATAGGACAAGATTTACATTCTTGATTAACACTAGCTAGTCTATATACAGGGGATTCTACATGTACAATGGTATCAGTTTCACGTACAATTAAGTTATGTGTAGCTACAAATTGACATGATATAAATGAATGTGTTGCACCTGAATCAAACAACACCATTGCAGGGAATCCAAAAATAAAAATTGTACCTGTCACCACTTTTTCCTCTTGTTCTTTTGATTCATTTTGAGTAAGCGCATGCACCTGAGCTGGATTTCTTGCCGACTCGAGGTTGATGTTGGTTTCTGCTGACTAGTCTTTCCTCGAATATTCGGGTTGTCTTGACTTAAGTTTGGACATTCGGCCATCCTATGACCAGGTTTGTTACACCAAAAACACCTGGGACCGATTTCTTGAATGAGACGTCTTACTTCTTGAATAACACCACAATTCTTAGCTTGATGACCAGTTTGTCCACATTTATAACATTGAAAGGTTCCCTTTAAACACTCTCCTTTATGCTTCTTTTGACATTTAGGGCATTCCTTTCTCTCATTTTTCTCTTTCTTGCCCTTTTCAAGCATCATCTGCTTAAATTTTTGTCATCGATTATCTTTCTCCTTTAAATTTGAATCTGTTCGCTTCCAATTTTGCTGAATCTCGCAAGTCCTTTGCTCTGCAGCTTCTAAGGCTCTTGCTCTTTTCAATGCGGTAGCATAATTGACTAATAAAAAAGGAGCCAAACTCTCCCTTAAATGAGTCCTCAATCCATCCTGAAAGCGACGTGCTTTTGTGCAGGAGAGTTCGCAATCCACGGCACATATCTTACCAAGGCATTAAATTTAGTAGCATACTCCGTCACACTTATCTTGCCTTGATATAGTCTCTCAAATTCAAATATTTTCTTATCCATTAGGGTACTTGGAAAATATTCCTTTTTGAATTCTTCCACAAACTGCATCCATATTACCTCATTAGGATTCTCCATCGTACTCGACAAGGTCGTCCACCATTCCTCAGCTTCATCAGTTAATAAGTGGACAGCGCAATCTACCTTCTGTGTATCTGTGCATGGTGATATCCTAAACAATTTTTCCATCTCTTTCAACCATCGTTCTGCTAGTGCTGGATTCGGCGCACCTGCAAATTTGGGGGGATGATGTGCTAAAAATGCTGAAATAGCTTTACGATTAGCCTCCATCTGTTCCTCCTCAGCTATTCTTGTCTTACCCAATCCTGTACCAGCTCTATTGAAATCTACGTTTACTGGGTTCACCCTTCCTTGACTTGGTTCAGGAATACTTTAAAATTTTTCTCTACCTATTGTCCCCAAACCCATGTTTATCAAACCCTTTGGTTGCGTAGATCCAACACCAGTATTTATGTTTATGCGCATTTGTTCTTCCCTATCCCTTTGATAGCGCATAAAGTTCTCCATCATGTCTGCTTGTCGGGCCGCCCATCGTTGATCTATAGCATCCATAGCTTGAGCTATTGCTTCATGTACTACCTCATGTATTCTTTTATCCACAATTTGCATAGGGTCTTCTGACGATGATGACACCGACTCTGCTCTCGCAGGTGAGTTGGAGACTCCCTCCGCTGGTGGCCTGGTCTCTTGTTGGTTTTGCTCTTGCATTTGAATCTCAGCCACTTTTCGTTTCTTAGGACGTCTAGGTTTTCGTCCTTCCACCATCTCTACTTGCTAATATAAGAAGATTTAAATTTTTAAACACACATATCATAATTATGATATCCAAATCAGCTAATGAAATTTCATATCAATATACTGAGTCAACAAAGAATATATATATATATATTTCATTATCTTAATAATGTACATCGTTTACATTCATGTATACATGCATGTCACATGTGTGATCCTCGTCTATTGAAAAAAAAGAAAAAAAGTCATACATGTATAACATTCAAAAAAATGTATTACTTTTCACTTTTGTAAATATTTACACTTCCAAAAAAAACGTGCAATAATAATTTTAAAACACCTATTATTGCATCAAAACGAATTGTATAGATCATTTTGTCCTAGAGCTCCTTTTTCTTTAGCCAACACTAAGATTCTTCAGAATCGCTAGCAAGTGGAGCCTCCTCCCTAACATCAATAACTTCGGCCTGTTCCTCGGCATCTTCCTCCTCGTCTAGCTCGGGCTCCTCAAAACCATCAAAATCTCCCTCCTCAATCTCTTCATCGTGGGGCTCTTCATGGTCCCCCACTTTAGGCTCTTCAGGGTCACTTTCATCATTATGCTCAATCGGATCATTTTCATCATCATACTCAATCAGATCATTTTCATCATCTGGAAGAGGGTGATCCGGTTCCTGTCCATTTGCAATGACATTTTCATCATTATTCACCTCTTGAACCGGTCCGTCAACCAAAATGAGAATTTCGGTGTCCCCATCCTCATCTTGTAATTCAACTTCTTCGCCCCTCGCCTGCCTTTCCACTAATTGTTGCGCCAATCTTCCTTCATTAAATGAAATTTCCGCAACAGTCGCTCCATGGCCAAACCTATAGAGCCCGTGCTCTAATTTATACCTAGGCCCTTGCTCGGGATCCTCAGGATTTGGAATTCCTTCCCAATATTCTGCCAGTTGCCTTTCTTGTAGCCTATTAAGTATCATAGGAGGGTTCCTTATAGGAGGCATTACATTCTGGGCTAAAAACATTAAGTCTTCACCGTGTCCCACTTCTAGTGAAGGGGCAGGTTGTTCAGGTTGCACTAGTTTCTCTTGGCCACGGAACCAGCGTCTTATCCTTTCATCTTGCAATCGACGTCTTTCTGCCGCCTCCTGTTCCATTTGCCTTGGCATCGGGAACACCGGCTCTGGTTCTTGTCCCGCCATCTTATCTATTTATAGAAAATGTCAAAACATAGGACAAGAAATGTAATATTATATTTCTTAACCCGCAATCTTAAAATTAAACTTAAAAATTAAATCATAATCTACAATTAAAAGAAAATTTAAAAATTTTACCACTTCAACACTCTGGCTCTGATACCACTTTTGTAATGCCCCGACCTATGACATATTTATACATAAGTTTGTCATAGGATTTCGTGCCAAGAATCTTTTGAAAAGTGGTGAAGTCCATACTTTAACTTACATTTATGCACTAAGCTAAAATAAAGTGTTCTGATTTTTTTTATACACACCTATAAAAATTTCGCCAGCATTCCGTCTATAACTAGGACATTTCCTAAATACAAACATTCACCATATAATCTTTTACATAAAAAATAACCTGTATTACATTCATCATAACCACAAACAACCCATTTTCTTCACATCATAAATACAAACAACCCATTTCTTCACATCATAAATACAAATAATCCATTTCTTCACATCATAAACACAAACAACCCATTTCTTCACATCATCATCGAAATCATACCATACTTTCCATACTTCCATATTTTTCATCCCATACAATACATATATTCAAACAATTCACACAATATAAAAGAATTAATATTACAAGTATCTTTCACACCATACATGCAAAATATATACACATATATATATATTTTTCAGTACCCATATTTCACAAACCTAAGGAAAATCTAGCACTTCTATGTTTTAACATATTACAAAATGAGTCAAATATCCTGGAGAGTCTCACATGACTCCTCACTTCACTGCCCTTCTACCCAGTGAAGTCTCCATAGCTCTTGAAGTCAATACATTCTGCAACTTTTTAGTAAAATCGGTGAGTTCAAAGAACCCAGTAAGCAAGCGTTGTTTTTTTTTAAAAGGAAACACGAACGTCTTCATAAAATATCATGTATGCGTGAAGATGAAATGCAATCACGACATGCATTATTCAATGACATAATCCCTTTTTTTTCTTTGGTAAGTGACACTTATCAAGTGATCACTTACACTCATACGTCGTGCACATCGACTAGGCAACGTCAAGGATGGACTGCCTGTCCGATTACAACTTTGGCGAAACCTTTCATTTATTCCCATGCATGAGTCGCATCCACACAAATGGTCAAGTGCATTTATGTCATAAAAAGGTTTACTTGGTTAATCATAAAAAAGAAGGATCGTTTCCAAAATCAAACCTGAAACATGCCTTAATACGATAAATGCATATATAAGGGGAAAATAGGGTAATGACCATTCCCAAGGATTTGTTTAATGTTTGCATAAAAATTTATTAAAATACCTATGGAAATAACTTGGTTTGCACATATTTTTAGGGAAATAAATAAATACATGACATGAACATTTATTGCAAACATCTTTTTTTCCAAAATAAATAACAAAATAGACACTTGATCACAATAAATCATTGAATTTGAAAAGCTTGCTTACCTTACAGTCTCAAGTTGTATCTTGCACCTTCTCTTTTTCTTTTCCTATCAAAATTAGCAATTTTGGCTAAGCATTGACTTAAATCACCATATATTGCATTCTAATTTTAATGACTACGGATGCATTGATTTGAAAGCTAATAATAATTAATTAATTTTTCATTAAGTGTATACTTAAAATACATATGCAGGCATTAAAATTTATCCATCATTCTTATGCTATGTGAATTCGTTACCCACTAATTTCACATAAATTTCCGACACCCGTACCCTACCCACAATCTAGCATAACCTCTCCATAAATTTTTCTTTTATATTTTTAACACTCCAAATATTTTAAAATTTATCCATAAATACTGTTTAAATCAAATACTCCAAAAGCCCCATGTTTTACCCACGTTTTTGGGGCTGCCCAATTTCCACGGGTCACGAAAAATTTTAATTTTTCTCATTTTTACCTAAAATGGGCATATTAATTTGTAACTAATACATCCTAATAGCATTTGCAACTACTATATCATGATTTGGAACAAGAAAATTGGATACACCCTCTCTTGAATTTTTTGATTTCACACTTGGCTTGATTTTTAACCTTCCATTTTCATGATTTTGGTTCCAAATATACTCTTATTCACGAGTTTATCAAAAGCCCCATGATTTTCCTACTATTTTCTTGGAAATAAAATCAAAATCCTATCTATTTCAACTCTTGGATCCTTAAATACCCAAATCTACTACTCAAATTGGTATAATTTACTTTCATACATGTTTATCTAAGGTATTTTAGCAAAACCCTTATGTTTATTGCATGATTTGGGATAAAAATTGAAAAATCCAACAAAATTAATCATCTCTTCCTTACCTCCGGCGATCCGGCGGCGGCGGCGGCGTGAACAGTGACGTGGATGGCGGCGTGGATGCAAGCTCCCTCTCCTCTCTTCTTCCTTCTCCTTCTCTTTCTTCCTTTCTTCTTCTTCTTTCTTCCTCTTTCTCCTTTCCGTTTTTTTTTCTTTTTTTTCGGCTCTGTTTCGAGAGCCTGCCCGAGCTCTCTCTTTTACACCCCTTTTTTGTTTGGTGCTCTGCACATGCACCAAAAATGTGGTGCACATGCAGCAGCATTTTTTTTAAGATCGGGCCCTACAGACAACTTTTAATAAATCGTGGTCCATGTTTCTTAAATCGTATGCTTTTAATAAAATGGTAGTGATTAATCATCATAAATGATAATTGACAATTTATACCCAAATTTTGGAACAATAAATTAGATTTATAGTTTATATGCAATTCATGAGGATGATGAGTTATATAGGTTATCTATCTTCATTTTTTTCTGTTAAATGTATTTTACAGGTTATTCAAGTATCGCAAAAAATGTGCATATGTAATTGACAGTTTTTAGATATTTTACAAATTTTACAGAATATTTTGTTTTCCTGTGTAGCCGTTTAATGATATATACAAGTTATATAGTTTTTGACATCTTAACTAAGATTGATGATATTTTATTTTAAAAAATTATATGGAAAATACAGATTTTATAGGAATGCTAGAAAATCATGAACTCATGTCTACATGTTTTATGATTTTTACAAATTATTCAAATTTTGATGAACTGATCTAATGGATTTTACAGATTATTCATATAATCTGTATTAAATGTATTAGCTATCAAGTAATAACGATGTTTTAAAAAAATTAAATAACACATTTTAGAATTCTATTAAATTTTTATTTAATCATTTTGTTATCATATTATCTTAATTTACATTTTTATTTATTAAATAGGTACAAAATAAACATTCTATGCTATAATTTTTTGCAATAAATACATATAATAAATCTATCGATTTAGAAGAATAAGTTAATATGCACTTTTTTATAGAAATATAGTCGATGACTTAAATTTTAAGTTTGAAAACCACTAATGCAGTGCATTTTACAATTATTTTTTTTAGCCCATGCTGTAGACCTAAAAAATTTAAAAAAATTCTATGTAATAAATATGTATACAGATTTTATTAAATAATATATTAAAATAACTCTATCTTTTGGTGCCAACAAAATTATCCACGCCAATTTCATTTGGCTTGCTATACCATTGGCCCAATGAATTATTAAAACTAAAATTATTATTTTTTGCTTGAAAGAATATTTTGTATGGAAAATGGCATGGAAAAGACAACATCCATATTATAGTACCATATAAAATCTATCACTCGAAAAATAAATTGGATGAAAATAAATTTATTTTCAACTTGATCCAGGCCTACTCTAACCCATATATAAATAAATAGGAAAATATTTAAAACTGGGTTTAATTTGGATTCATGTTTTTTATTTACATTTTGATTTATTAAATAAGTACAAAATAAACATTATGCTTTATAATATTTTATAATAAATACATATAATACACCTATCAGTTTGGAAAAATGAGTTTATATGCACTTTTTTCATAAATATAGTCAGCGGCCTAAATTTTAAATATTGAACATCGTTAACGAGGTGTATTTTGTACTTATTTTTCCTAGCCCGTGCTATAGGCCAAAAAATAATTTTAATTCATTATAGACCAAGAAATAATTTTAATTTTATATGTTAAATATACTTAAATAAATAAGTGTATAAAGAATAAACCAAATAAAAAATATTACAAATGAATTTTTGAGGTGGGCTAAGCTAGGCATTTGCTTATCCCGGGCTAACAAGATTACTTCTCAATTTTAATTACTCGTCAAGTAAGTAATGCTACTTTCAATAAAAGTGGTATCGAAATTATTAAGTACACAACAAATTATTGCACAAATTTTTTTGTCATCGTGAATTGTTGAGTTGAAAATAATTATAATTGAGAAAAAAATAGAAAAATGTTGACATGAGAATATTATTTGATAGTAATTTGAATTATTTGTATTAGATGTAATTATATTTTTTAACAATAGTGGTATCAAAATTTTTAAGTACTAAATAAATTAATTACACAGTTTATTTGGTAGTTTGTACAGTTGACCTAAAAAATAATTACATTTGAGGAAGAAATAGTGTAATGTACACGCGAGAATATTATTTTACGAGAAATTTGGATTATGTTGCTAAAGTAATTTTATTTCTTAACAAGGGTAATATAAAAATTATTTAGTATAAAAAAATTACTTGTACTTTTATTTCGTAATTCATGTTGTTGACCCAAAAAAATTAATCCAGAAGAACATATTGTAATGTTCTTTTGAGAATATTATTTAATAGATAATTGTAATGATTTGTTGCAGAAATAATTTTATTGAATAGGTACAAAACAAGCACTAAATGCTATAATTTGTTATAATAAACTAATTAATCAAAAAGAATACATCAATATGAATCTATTATTCTTATTTTTAACATGGTTGGTAGCAAAAATTTTAAGCATTGAATAAATTCGTGAGTTCATTTTGCTCAATTTTTATTGCACCCTATATCATAGACAAAAAAATAATTATAATTCCATTAACGAAAGTCAATTAGTAGGTAATTTTACTTACTCGACTCGCTAGTAAAAAAATAATATTATTTGACATGGGTGTACCAAAATGATTAATTACTGAATATCATAATTGCAAAAATTTTATTTAGCCTCCCATTGACCTGAAAATTAGTAACATCTAAAACAATTTGAATCTCACACGTGCATGAGTCATTTTGCATTATTTTTAAAAATAATTACACATGCTAATAAAATTAAATTGGCTAAAAAGTAACTTTGAAATATGTGTAAGCCGCTTAATATAATTCGAACAATTTTATTTAATGGTTTGAGTGGGTAAATCATATATATATTTATTATTATAAATATATTTTAAAATATGAGTACAAAGTAAACTATGATATAATTTGAGATAAAATAAATTACTCTCAAGAAAAACTGCTGGCGGGCTTAATCTTCTAGCCATTGATAAGCTTCAAGTTTCCTATTAGAAATACATGATCCCATAATAACTTATTGTTTTATCTAAATGCAATTTCTAATGTCTATCACACTAGTGAATGATAAATCAAATTTTTTTTAATTTTAACAATTTGAAAAGATTCATTTAGTTACGACAAAAATATTATAAAAATCTTATATAAGCTTACTTAGGTGGGGTTGCAATAAAATTTTTTAAAATAATTGAAGAGGGTGACTCATATGGAAACGACATGATTGTCACATACAGTTTAATGCACCAAATCACTTTTTTTAAAAATCATCAAGGACTTACAATATATATTTTAAAATTTTCGATACTCAAATATGAGCCCTGGTTGAATGTGTTAGAATACATTTTTCTAAAATTACAAAAAATGCAACCAAGATTATCATCGCTTGATCTATAAAAATTAAAGAAGAAGATGTGATAAATATCACATGTATGCAGCTAAGAACTGTAATATAATTGACAAAGAATGTAAGCTTAAATAATTTAAAAAGAGCTGCACTAAAACAAGGATATAAATGAAGTCAAAGAGATTAAAATAACATAATTTTGCATGCACCTTAAAAAGATATCATCATATCAAAAGACAAAAAGTGATATATTTTATATTTTAATTGCACCACTTAAAAAGTTAACTAAGGTGCAATAATTTTCTAAAAAACACACTTCCTTCAAAAGCTAAAAAAATGATATAGTATCATTCGGATGTCAATTTAATATACACAAAATAATTCTAATCATTTCTCTTCAAAACATTATTGTAGGAGTTGTGATGTAATCCAACTTTAAATTTCTTTGACCAACAGCCATGTTTAACCTGCATAAAAAATAAAAATATTTTAGAAATGAAATCTGTAAGTTTGTCGAAAAGATTAATGAAAATTAAAATATGTGTTGGATTTACTATAAGATTTTGACTAATTGCCTGAAGAATTTTGAAATATTGAAGAGAAAAGAATGTCAGTTTCTCTTTAAACATAAATCGAACTTTTCTATAGAATGATCACATTGAAATATCAAAATCAGATGAGCCTGACAGATTAATAAATATGATATGTACATTTTAATCAGAAAGACGAGTTGTAGTCTTGTTTCAACCAACAAATCTAATTCCAGGCATTCAAAAGGATCCGTCCTTAGTTTAGCCATCAGGTTTGGCGCACATTGCAAATAGAAAAATGATAGAATTTATCTCTTCCTATTTATACAACCATGGAATTTTATACAAAAAAACAAAACTTGCATTTTATTCATTCAAAGATAGCCTCATACAGGAAAGAAAAAATCTTTTCAAATACAGCTCTACACAAAAATATCCCAAATTTAGGTGAGACCAAAAACATTTTATTCATTCAAAGATAACCTCATACAAGGAAGAAAAAAGCTTTTCAAATACATCTCTATACAAAAATATCCCAAATTCAGGTGACGAAAACAACTCCATAAAGAAAAATATTTTTTAAAATACATTAAAACCATCGTCCCAAATTAAATTCAGGCATACGCAGTCTCACGTTTGATTAGTCACTATATCCAATTGGCAGAACTTCAAATTTATGATTCCAGTCTTGGCAAGTGTCTAGCAGTAAATAGATGCTATTCATGAATCCTTTATAAGAAATGAAATAACAAATAGATATTGATAAGTATCTAGAAGCAAGGACTTGAAAAAATATATCACATAGACATTGGCAATTGACATCTAGAAATATTCTCTTTTCAAATAGATAGTTCAAGAGCGTCTAGATTGCTATATATGGAAACGTACCACCTTTGTCTTTCTGCTCATATATTCCAAAAGTCATGACCCTATTATTTCATATTGCAAACACATAATATGGTCAAACACAGAAACTCGATATCAACTTACTAGATGATTTTAGCCTGGTTTTTTTGTGGATTCAAGCAAGATGTCCACTCTATAATCTTTCATAACAGTTGGCCAAGCTTGCTAAAGATCCATATATAACCCACATACACTGAACCTAAGAATACCTCAAATAAATTTTTAGTGATTCCTTAATACCTCAAAAAAATTTATTGGCAAAGGAGTTGAAAAAATTATCTGATGGCTCCTCCAGGAATGCACTTAAATCTCACAAAATTGCATTAGAATGAAAATCTTGCAGAGTTCTGACTACCAGATTTAATCACATTTTCAAACAGAATAACCTGAACACAATTTACATCAATGTTTTATATTTAGGTACCAGTACTACTTTGCTTTGAAATACTATTTTTCAATTTCCATAAAAATTAGGAAACACAATATTTACCACCACCCCCCTCAACCCTTAAAAAATTAAAAACCAAGTTCCTTCATAGGTCAATTGTTTCAGAGCAGCATTTGTTTCAAATTTAAATTTACATGTTACTCCCAAGTTGCTGGCCCTCTGAAATATGTGAGGAAAGTTCCATATTTTGGATCCATAACCTTGTAAGTCATCCATGAAGAAAATCCCAAGGAATAGGAGATCTCTAAAGGGGCTTGTGCTTACCTTAAGAGAGTAAAGGGACTCCACTAGCATTTAGAGCAGTTTATATGGATTATTCTTACTATTTATAAACTAAAACAAACTTAATTATATAAACAACATATAACTGACAATAATAATCATAAAAGAATAAAGCCTCCATACACAGATATCTTCCAAATTTAAATAAAACGACTAGACAATCAATCCTTTAGACATCCCCAAAATGAAGGGGTTCAATTCACTTTCAAAACAACACTGCATTTCAAGTGAACCACAATCACCATCCAAACTATAAAATTTTGAGTTGTGAAATACTCAAGCCATGTAAAATCTATGTTCATCGGAAATTCTTCTATGAAAACAGCCTATATGCTCATATCTAACTGACATCAAGTTGAACCATATGCTAGCATCAAATTTTTAACAAGTTTAATATGAACAATGGATTTCACTAATTTACTGTTCAGGTTTCAACAAATAGCATTGTAATATGCCTCACAGACTATACTCACAACAATAATCTAACATGACCATGCTAAATTTTCGTAAATTCTCCTTCTAAAAGCAATACTGACCTCACTCACATTCCAATTTGAGATTACAAAATTTCAACTCATACTCACTGAATGGATCATAACACACAGCATCATATCACCAAGATTCTAAATAGCTTCTCAATATGTAACTAGAAGTTCCAGCTAATGTATGTGTAAAACATCCACCGACCAAATAAACAATTGCAAAGAGATTGAAATGAGAAGATTTCCAAAAATAAAAACAAGATCTGAAACATTCAGAAAATCACTAAATCAGAGACTGTCTGCAATCAAGTAAACTTCTCCCAACAAACAAACTTTTCCAATAACATCATTTAAAACAGATCTTACAGTTGAGAGCTTGTTTTTGGTGTGTCGAGTCATACAAGCCTCGTCCATTGCTGGATAACAAAAAACCAACATAGGCTTCAATGATTCGAGCTCATCAATACCTACTCCAAAATGGAAAGGTGAATGCTTTAATGGTAGCTGATACTCTTGATGCAGTATCTAAGTCAACCGTCATGTAGGAGATTGAACCATCCCACTGGAAATAGGGAAGATAGATGAGGAATCAAAATAGGAAAAGGAAAATGGAAAATGGAAAATGGAAGGCAGAAATTAAAATGAAAATCCCTTACCTCGACATTGCCAAAAATAGCAAAGATAAATGACAAATCTGAAATATAAAAACGAAAATGGAAAATGGAAGACAAAAGAGTTGAAATAGAAATCACTTATTCATTATCATTGGAAATAAGGAGGATAGACGAGAAATCGTCAACGTCTCCTGCTCTTGCTCTACTTCTTCCACTCTCGTTCTTTGGAAGTCTTAGTTATACAAACTATACTTGTGAATGAAGATGAGTGGGGAAGCTTATGGGAGAAGCTAGCCCTCCGAAACCACCTACACGCAAGTAAGCCTTCATTGTTTTCCATTTTTGCTTGTGTTGTGGCAAATCTCAACCGCCCAATTAACATGTGTGGTGTATGAGACATTTGCATTTTAACAAAAGCTTGAAAAATTTTTCAGTGAACCGGTCCCTTTAAAAACCTGTACGAGATTTCATCAACAGCTTTCCTTAGAGTCATTGTTCGCTTCTATTTATCTGATTTCAAAATTTTTTTTACAAATTGAAACTTGGTACAACCATTCGGACAAAATGAATTAGCGGAAGGAGATAACCATATGGAAATAACTCCAATAAATGTTCCATTCCAGCCCTATTGGAGATACATATTACATATAATTTCCATTAAAGAAAATAACTGGCTACGAATACATGGAATGAAATAACTCTTCAGAGATCTCCAGTTACTCATATCTATAAATGAAATCCAAATAAATCATACATCTACATGCAACCAATAATATTTGAAATGTATCTGAATCATAGCCCAAAAAAATGTAATAAACAGACTGGGAATATGAACTTCTGATGGGCAACCAAGAACGATACCAGCTCTTTTACATCCTGTTTTTGTTGTTTAGTTGGGCAATCTCAGAACTGCATACAGATAGGCGATTAAAAAAATTTATAAGCAAATATTATTTTTGTAAACGAAGAGAAGCACCTTAAATCAAGGAAATTAAGATGTTATCTTCTATTATTGATTTCTTTTAATAAAAATTTAACACCAATAAAATTATCTGATATGTCCGTATCAATAAAAAGAAAAGGCAAGTATACAGATAAACAAAAAATGATCCCATTGTTGCATTAGATTATTTCTTTCCTCATATTATACTATTTTTGATAAAGCATGACATTAAATTAAATGTGTATGAGTGTTTTTTTTAACCAAATGTGAATGGGTGTTAAGAGAAAGACATGGATATCAACAACAGTGCAAAAAATGCATTTTCCTGTATATATGCACAGATTATTCTCAACAAAGCTTTATTTCAACAGTCAATATGTGATCTCTGTAATTTTTTCTACAAAAATATAAACAGGATATATGTTGTATAGGACACGTCATGCTCAAGTGTATAATTTTCTCCCAACATAATTTTCATTTCTCACCTGAAAATATACACAAATGCAAACTCAGACATATAAATGGCAAACAGAAGCTGAAATGGGAAGGCAAGTTTATTAGGAACTAGAAAGCAACATTCAGGTTAGTAGCGGTCTTTCACAAAAAAGAAAAAATTATGAAAATATGATAAAAACCATCAAATGCAAAATACACATCCAAATGAAGCCATTCGTTCTACTGTTCAGAGGCAAAGCAAGTACGGAGCATGAGGCAAACAAGCAAGGCAAACATGCCAAATTACCAAAATGGCTATCCTGATTAGGCATACAAACATGTTATCTCCAATATTCGTCATTGTAATCTCTTAATAAGCAGAGAATTCTCAATGAATATTTGTATTTCATACATTGACCACAATGACCAAAATTCAATATTAGAGGCTGCACTTTTCAATGAATCAGCACGAAATAAGACAATTTAACTAGACCACTTCAAATCAATGAAAATAATCTAGAATAGCAAAACAAATAGAAAATATAGTTAAAATACAACAGAGATCTCAAATGAGAGGGTATAATTCGAGAGTGACAAAGATTACAAAAAATGGAACACTGATGTAGATAAAACGAAATGAACCAATTGGTATTTTTACAATAATACGTGAGGTAGGTTATGAAATTTCATCTAATTTTTCATCTGAACGAATGTGATAATTCGAAAATGGATAAATTTGCAGCCAGGTAAAATGATTCAAGAGAAAGTTCCAAGCTGCCTATCATATTTCACCCATAAGAAATACTTCAAATCAATAGAAAAAATCAACATGCATGCATGAATTCAAAGCCTAGTCATGGATCAATGGGTGGATCAATTAGAGATGGTTATTCAGAACCTCTATAGTGGCTAACAGGCCATTATGGATTAGATGAATAAGGTGCTTTCATAGATGACTTTGAAATTTGATGAGGTTTTTCAGCTTCACAGACATGAAGGTGAATTTTCTACTAGTAAGTCTACTCGTCACTGCGCTGCTCTCAATACTACTGCCACAAGTTCCCTTCCAAAGATGAAACTTGATTTTCCTAAGTTTAATGGGCATGAGGATCCAACTAGTTGGATCTGTAGAGCACAACAATTCTTTCGGTACCACAACACTCCAATGGCGAAGCAAGTTTCGATGGCCTCTTTCCATTTGGAAGATGAGGCGCAACTTTGGTCCCAGTTGTTACAACAGGAACACACAAAGCTATCGTGGGAAGATTTCAAAAAGGGCCTTCATTCTTGATATGGTCCAAATCAGTTTGTTGACATCTTTAGGGAGTTAACGAAGCTATAACATCAAGGCATGGTAAAAGAGTAGCAGTTGCAGTTTGAACACCTGATCGAAAAGTAAGTTGTTTCATTAGTGGGCTCAAAGACTATTCACACAGAGGTTTTAGCATATTGACCAACGGTGCTTTCTGCTGCCATCAATCTTGTGTGCCTTCATGAGGCTAAACTCAACTCCCAAAGAAGGATTAATACTCCTATAAGAGCTGAGATTTGATCTTCTCCGACCTTCGTTCGGACGCTATTCCTCCGACCATCGATCGCAGCAGTCGGAGAACGCGCGGTGTTTTCGGACTGTTGGATCGCGAGGGGTGCAGGGGGGTGCAGAGACAGCGCATTCAATGCTGGAAAATTTCAGTCCAGCCCCTGTCAGTGGGAGATTTTGCCCACTCCTGCACGCACCTCTCTCTCTCTCCCCTTGCCCGATTCGGCACCTCTCTCTCTCTCCCCTTGCCCTCCCCCGCACCTCTCTCTCTCCCCCTGCCCAGTTCCGCTCGGTTCCTCTCTCCTCCCTCATCTGCGACAGCGCCATTGACAGCGGCATCCCTCTCCCGCACCTCTCTCTCTCTCCCTCTCTCCCGCTCCTCTGTCTCTCCCCCGCACCTCTGTCTATCTGTCCCTCTCCCGCACCTCTCTCTCTCCCCCTACTCGGTTTCGGAGTACCACGAGAGCACCATACAATATCTTTCCAAATGGCCATGGCTGCGAACTTGCGGCTGCCAGCCGCGGCGACCATCTGTTCATCGATCAGACTCCAGCGCTACAGAGGAGGAGGTAGTAACGGCGGATGAGTTTCCTATCACGAGGAAGGAAGACGATAGTAGCTAACAATAATGAATTTCGTCGACAACAGGAATGAGACGACCTCCTTTCTTGTTAGATATGAGCAAGCAGATGGTCGTAATGGCTATTTAACGATCCGGTGTGGTTACGACGGACAGCGGATCAGAATGGCAAGAGGAGGACATTGGACGTTTACGATTGGTGCTGGAAGGTCGTCGTTGGGCGATTGTAAAGAGACAGCTATGACAACGTTGTCTTCTTCTTTCCTTCGATCCATCGATCCATCGATCCAAGCAAAATCATGGCATCCATTCATGTACAACTATTTGTTGCCATAAACACATCCATGCAGATCAGAATTCGGTGTAGGTTTTTCAGTGATTCGTTGGCATGGTCAGGTGCAGAGAGGGACAAACACTGGTGAGTGGTGAGGAATGACTAGGAGCGATGGCAAAAACGAAGCGGAAAAATTTCGTTAAATGTAAAAATACGATTACAATTTTAACAATGAGGAGGCTACACTGTCAGAAGCCTTTGAAGGGCTTGATAATGCATTTGGTGGAGGCTTGGATGCATCAGAATTTGTTGGTTCCACGAAGCTTGTTGCAACACAGGGTCTTAGCGGGCTAGAATTGCTGCAATCCGATCAACCCGCGGCGGCAGATGTTTCCACTGGTGGTGCTCCTGACTCACTTGAGAATATTCTAGTAAAGAAATCACCTGAAATGAAGGGCCCAGAAATGTACATTGCTGAAGAGATCAGCATGGAGTTCCGGGAATCATTGCTTACTAGAGTAGGATTGCACGGGTTAGTATATTTGAAAACACTGCCGCCAAAGCAAGCAGGAAAGAGACAGAATTCTCTTTCAGATTTGATACTGTGCCTGGTGTCAAGCGGGTTGTGATGCAGGGTTCTCGGATTAGCAGCCTTGGCAGTGGACTGTTTCATATGTATGCCAGTGGGGCCTATATTTGCATTTGACTGGGATAGATGGCTGTCTTCTTGTCCATCTTTTTTGTTTTCTTCATATTTGTTGATTTTGGAGAGTGGTATACTTGTGATTGTAGTATTTCCAACTCAAGACATCTTCCTGTAACAGCTTTACCTCTATGTGGAAAATTTGTTCTGTGGTTGTATGAATTTTCTTTTAACCATTGAGAACGGTTCTGTTTTGTTTTCTATGTGTCTTGTCTCTTTTTTTGTACTTTTGTCATCAATACATTTAAATCTTGTTAGGCCAATATGAAGAACTTGATTAATTGCTTGCATATATGGATGCGTTTCGAACAGGCTGATAAGGAATTGCTGAAGGACAGTTCGACTTTTGGTATTAGCTTTTTGAGCGTAACAAGCAGTTGCTGCAGGTGCTGTTGTCTCGTCTAGCCTTTTGAGCGTAACAAGCAAGGAGTGGGTCCCTTTGCTTCTGATTTGGTAGATGATCACATCCACTTCATGGGAGCAGTTTGGAAGATGACCCTCTGCTGCCTAATTACTGATTACGCACCCACCTTAAAATATCTCTCTTTTTTTTTCCGAAGAAACCTTAAAAACTCTTTTGGGTTCAAACAAACAATGCTTCAACTTCCAAATGAATCTGACTGACAGTCGTGAGAGGGTCTGCGACATTGGCATTTGGCTGGCTCAATCGTCCCGTCGCCATCCTTCATTTTCAAGATTTAAAAATTAATTTATATCAAACCTGCCAGATTGTGGATGGTTCCGCTGTCGGTGAGGATGCCGCTGTCGATGGCGCTGTCGCAAATGAGGGAGGAGAGAGGAACTAAGCGAAACCGAGCAAGGGGAGAGAGAGAGGTGCGGGAGAGGGAGGAACGGTGCGGGGTCGGGCAAGGGGAGAGAGAGAGAGGTGCGGGAGTGGGCAAAATCTCCCACTGATAGGGGCTGGACCGAAATTTTCCAGCATTGAATGCGCTGTCTCTGCGCCCTCCTGCACCCCTCGCGATCCAACGGTCCGAAAACGCCGCGCATTCTCCGACGGCTGTGATCGATGGTCGGAGGAATAGCGTCCGAACGACCGGTCGGAGAAGATCAAATCTCATAAGAGCTAATACATAGAAACTAATATGCCTAGCAACAACGACTTCAACATCGAGTCATGTTAAGAAGCTGAATATGGAGGAACTCACTGAACATCAATGGCCCGGTCTTTATTTTTGTCGCAACGTGTAATATGGCCCCGAACACAAATGCCAAAGGTTGTTCGCAATCCAACTATAATTGATGCAGAAGATGATGACTTTGAGATGGAGATTGAGAATATGCCATCTACTAACCTCACGGGCATATCAATGCACACCATAGCTAGAGTTTGCAACCCGAAAACCATGCGAATCAAAGGACACCTAAAGGGAAGGGCCATGATGGTGCTCTTGGACTCTGGAAAGTCTCATAATTTCGTTAATGACAATCTTGTTGGGATAAAACCTGTTCTGATAACAATAAATAATATTTATCCTCTCTTGCGTGAACCTAACAGGAAGCAATTCTGTAGAGCAGCAATAAACACAAGCACAATTTCAATCACAATCACAAGAACACCAAGAATTTTACGTGGAAAACCTCCTTGACTTAAGGAGTAAAAACCACGGGTCCTCTGAAATCTCCACTATCAAAATATAATGGGAATACACAATGTTCTCTTTAGCTAAGCTAGAAGCATATAATGCATCAATCTCAAGATTAACTAATCTTGACAACACATGTAGAATCAACAAGAAGAACAAGGGAGTTAGGATTACACAAACTCGAATCCTCTGTTCTGGGTGTGTATCTCTCTCCTGAGATTCCTGTTCAACAATCACAATGGTCAGATTGTAGAACCACGAGCGAAGAAGGACCTGTCCAAAAATCAGCTCAATCGGACGGTAGATCAAAGAGATATCTCTCTTTGAAGAAAACTGCTCGAAACCTCCCTGTTTCTGTCCAGCTCTGTTTGTAACTGCAAATCTTCTTACTGCAGCGTTCTCCGATGATGGATCTCGCCGAAGATGACGAACAGACGAGATAGATCTTGCCTAAGACGACGAACGTTGCGGAGAGAAAACCAAACAGAGAGGCGTTGCGGAGAGAAAACCAAACGAGAGGCGTTGCGGAGAGAAAACCAAACGAGAGAGAGAAGAGAAAAGAGACGGGCGCCGAAAAACACGGACAACCACCGAAAGAAAAACTTTTCCGTCTTTTTCTTTTCTTGTGGGCCATCTCCACGTGGGAGGAAACCCAAAAGTCAACAAATCTCCCCCTTTCCGACTATGTGGAGGAATTCGTCATCCCGATGATTGAACGACAAACTTCAAGCTTCTCCCTCGGTAGAGCCTTCGTCAACATATCAGAACCATTATAATCGGTATGGATTTTCTCAAGTTCAAACAACTTGTCATTAATAGCTTCTCTTATCCAATGATACCTCACATCAATGTGCTTTGATCTTGCATGAAAAGAAGAATTCTTACCAAGGTGAATTGCGCTTTGACTATCACAAAATACTATATATCTCTGTTGTTTGAAGCCAAGCTCATGTAAAAACCTCTTCATCCACAACATTTCTTTACATGCTTCAGTTGCTGCAATGAATTCCGCTTCGGTTGTAGAAAGTGCAACGCATTTCTGTAGCCTTGATTGCCAAGCTACAGCTCCCCCTGCAAAAGTAATCAAGGAACCAGAGGTAGACTTTCGAGTGTCCACATCTCCTGCCATATCTGCATCTGTGTAGCCAATTAGTAAGGGTTTCTCATTGCCAAAACAAAGTCTCAAACTGGAAGTACCTCGTAGATATCTCATAATCCACTTAACTGCATTCCAATGCTCTCTCCCAGGATTAGACAAGAACCGGCTTACAACACCAACTGCATAAGCTATGTCTGGTCTTGTACATACCATTGCATACATCAAACTTCCCACAGCTGAAGCATATGGAACCCTTTCCATGTCTTTCTTCTCTGCATCTGTAGAGGGACACTGCTCAATGTTTAGCTTAAAATGAGTAGCAAGAGGAGAGTTAACCGCTTTAGCTTTGTCCATGTTGAACCTCTGAAGTACCTTCTCAATGTAGTTCTCCTGTGACAGATATAACTTCTTGGCATTCCTCTCACGATGAATGCTTATGCCAAGAATTTGCTTTGCCGGCCCTAAATCCTTCATAGCAAAAATTTGACTTAGTTGTGTCTTCAACCTATCAATCCTTGAAGAATTATTTCCAACAATCAACATATCATCGACATAAAGCAATAGTATAATAATATCATCATCAGAGAATTTCTGCACAAAGACACAATGATCAGAAGTTGTTTTTCGATAGCCATGTTTCTCCATAACTGACTCAAACTTCTTATACCATTGTCTTGGTGCTTGCTTCAAGCCATAGAGGCTTTTTCTCAGCTTGCACACATAGTCCTCTTTTCCTTTTACCATGAAACCCTCTGGCTGCTCCATATAAATTTCCTTGTCTAGTTCACCATGAAGAAAAGCAGTCTTTACATCCATTTGTTCAATCTCCAAATCAAGACTAGCTGCTAGACCCAAAACCACACGAATAGATGACATTTTAACAACTGGAGAAAAAATCTCATCAAAATCAATACCTTTCTTTTGATTGAATCCCTTGACGACCAATCTAGCTTTGTATCGAGGTTGTGTAGTATCTTGTTCTTGCTTCACTCTGTATACCCACTTGTTCTTCAAAGCTCTTTTGCCCATAGGCAACTTTACCAACTCAAATGTATGATTTTCATGCAGTGACTTCATCTCATCTCTCATGGCTTCAACCCACTCCTTCTTGTGTTCATCTTCCATGGCTTCTGCATAACATTCGGGCTCTCCCCCGTCAGTCAGTAACACATATTCATCAACAGAATATCGTGTAGAAGGATGGCGATCTCTAGTAGACCTCCTGAGTGGAACATCTGGTGGAACTTCTGGTACTGGTGACTGCTCAACAATGCCATCATTAATCTCAACCTGTGTATGAGTATCAACATCAACTGTACCATCCTGGTCATCTTGAACTTCATCTCTAACCTGTACTGACACATGTGTCAGAGGAATTGGATCTAAGTCTATTAAATTATCATAATATTGAGAAACTGTTTTAACTGTTTTCTCAATATCTTGTATGATTTGGTCTTCCATAAAGACAACATCTCGGCTTCTTACAAGCTTTTTCTGCACTGGATCATAAAACCTGTAGCCAAAATCATCTTGGCCATAGCCAATGAATACACACTGTCTTGTCTTGACATCAAGCTTAGACCTCTCATCTTTGGGAATATGCACAAAGGCCTTACATCCAAAGACACGCAAGTGACTGTAGGATACATCTTTTCCCGACCAAACTCTGTCTGGAACATCAAAATTTAAAGGAACACAGGGTGTGAGATTTAACACATGTACAACGGTACTCAAAGCCTCACCCCAAAAGGATCCTGGCAACTGTGCATGTGAAAGCAAACATCTCACCCTTTCAACTAGTGTCCTGTTCATTCTCTCAGCTAGCCCATTTAACTGAGGAGTCTTCGGAGGTGTCCTTTGATGCCTTATACCCAGCTGTTTGCAATATTCATCAAAAGGACCACAATACTCACCTCCATTATCAGTTCTGATACACTTTAACTTCTTCCCAGTCTGTCTCTCAACTGAGGTCTGAAACTGTTTAAACACATCTAACACTTGGTCTTTTGTCTTCAAGGTATAGACCCATAACTTCCTTGAATGATCATCTATAAAAGTCACAAAATATAGAGCACCACCAAGTGTTTTTACTTTCATGGGACCACAAACATCAGAATATACTAAATCAAGTATACCCGGCTGTCTTGAAGGAGGGGATATTTTAAAGGCAACTCTGTTTTGCTTCCCTGCCAAGCAATGAGCACATTTCTTCAATGCTGTATTCTTCAATCCAGAAAGAAGATTTTTCTTTGCCAAAATCATCAAACCCTTCTCACTCATATGGCATAGTCTTCTATGCCATAGCTCTGTTGTACTTTCATTCTCCATTGCATTGATAATACAAGAAGAAACCTTTGTCTGCATGAAGTACAATGAGGAGCACTTCTTGCCTCTAGCCACAATCATAGAACCTTTAGTAAGCTTCCAATGACCATCATTGAAGGTGTTGCAAAACCCCTCGTCATCAAGTTTACCTGCTGAAATCAAATTCAAGCGAATATCAGGAATATGTTTAACATTTTTCAAAAGCAACATCGTACCATTGTTGGTCTCCAAGCACACATCTCCCATGCCTACGGCTTTAGCTACACCATTGTTACCCATCTTAACATTCCCAAAGTCTCCGGATGTATAAGATGTAAAGAAGTCTCTTCGTGATGTAGCATGAATGGAGGCACCGCTATCAATCACCCAACTAGTGTCATGGCATGCAAGGTTGACAACATCATCATCATACACAACAAGGAAGTCATCTGTGATGGCAGAAACTCTATCAACATCATTACTATCATCAGTTTCTTTTTCTATCCCTTTTTCATTTTTATAGTCTCTTTTGAGTTGTCGACAATACTTCTTTATATGCCCCCTTTTACCACAGTGATAACACTCAACATTGGCAAACCTGTTTGACTTGCTTTTGCTTCTGTCTCTGTTCTTCGGACCTTTACTCTTGCTCCTCCCCCTCTTTTCCATGACTAAGACATCTGACTGTGACGGACCCTGTGACTTTCTTCTCATCTCTTCATTTAAAATACTACTCTTAGCCAAATCCATAGTGATTACACCATTTGGAGCTGAGTTAGATACCGACATTCTAAACGTCTCCCACGAGTCCGGCAATGTGCCTAGAAGCCATAACCCCTGCACCTCATCTTCAAACTTGATATTCATCCCAGCCAACTGATTAAGAATTCCCTGGTAAGCATTCAAGTGATCTGATAAAGGAGTTCCATCCCTGTATTTCAAGCCCATCAACTTCTTTATTAGAAACAACTTGTTGTTCCCGGTTTTTTGAGCATACAGCTGTTCAAGCCTGTCCCATAAAGAACGTGCATTTGTTTCTTCACTGACATGGTTTAAAACATTATCATCCACCCACTGCCTGATATACCCACATACTTGACGATGAAGTAAAGTCCATTCAGCATCAGTTTTTTCTACGGGTTTTTGTTCCGCAAACACAGGCAAATAAAAATCTTTGACATATAGCAGGTCTTCCATTTTTCCCTTCCACACATGATAATTTGAACCATTCAAATTAATCATTCTACTTGTATTAACCTCCATCGTTCAACACAAGGCACAAGATTACTAAAACCTCGCTCTGATACCACTTGTTGGGATAAAACCTGTTCTGATAACAATAAATAATATTTATCCTCTCTTGCGTGAACCTAACAGGAAGCAATTCTGTAGAGCAGCAATAAACACAAGCACAATTTCAATCACAATCACAAGAACACCAAGAATTTTACGTGGAAAACCTCCTTGACTTAAGGAGTAAAAACCACGGGTCCTCTGAAATCTCCACTATCAAAATATAATGGGAATACACAATGTTCTCTTTAGCTAAGCTAGAAGCATATAATGCATCAATCTCAAGATCAACTAATCTTGACAACACATGTAGAATCAACAAGAAGAACAAGGGAGTTAGGATTACACAAACTCGAATCCTCTGTTCTGGGTGTGTATCTCTCTCCTGAGATTCCTGTTCAACAATCACAATGGTCAGATTGTAGAACCACGAGCGAAGAAGGACCTGTCCAAAAATCAGCTCAATCGGACGGTAGATCAAAGAGATATCTCTCTTTGAAGAAAACTGCTCGAAATCTCCCTGTTTCTGTCCAGCTCTGTTTGTAACTGCAAATCTTCTTACTGCAGCGTTCTCCGATGATGGATCTCGCCGAAGATGATGAACAGACGAGATAGATCTTGCCTAAGACGACGAACGTTGCGGAGAGAAAACCAAACAGAGAGGCGTTGCGGAGAGAAAACCAAACGAGAGGCGTTGCGGAGAGAAAACCAAACGAGAGAGAGAAGAGAAAAGAGACGGGCGCCGAAAAACACGGACAACCACCGAAAGAAAAACCTTTCCGTCTTTTTCTTTTCTTGTGGGCCATCTCCACGTGGGAGGAAACCCAAAAGTCAACAAATCTAACTACAAAGCTGGGTTTGTGGCCAACACCAAATGAAAGGTTTGAAGTGATGGTGGCGTTAGGAGAGAGATTGGCTAGTATGGGATGGTGTAAGCAGGTTGATCTTTATTTACAATGCAACATCTTTATAATTGATTTTTTTCTTTCACCTCTGGAAGGTTATGATGTAGTGCACGGTGCCCAATGGTTACGAACGTTGGGAACCATTGTTTGGGAATTTCTTATTTAGAGATGTCATTCCAAATGGGAGGAAAGGAAGTATTGTCACGGGATTTGAAGAAACCTACAGATCAGATTGTTGATAGCTACCAAATGGAGGCAATTATGTCTAAACGTGGCACAGGAATCTAAATACAGAAAGCCAAGTGGTAGCCACCACATCAATTTCCACGCCTGAGATTAAGCAATTACTGGAGAAGTACAACAAGGTATTTTGTGAGCCTTCATGCCTACAACCATCAAGGGTACAAGATCATCGAATACCCTCAATTAAAGAAGAGCAACCAGTCTTGGTCAGGCCATACTGTTATCCCCATTATCAAAAGCGAGAGATTGAGAAGATAGCAGCAGAGATGTTGCAATAATCAGTTATTCAACCAACCATGAGTCCATACTCGTCCCCTGTTATTTTGGTCAAGCTTTACAAGGGAAGCACCTCCTCCTTTCAACTTATGAGAAAGAAATACTTGCTTTGGTTCTAGCTGTTAAAAAATGGAGGCCATTTCTTTTGGGAAGACAATTCTACCATAGCACAAGAACATTGGTTGTTTAAGTTAATGGGGTATAACTTTATTATGGAATATAAGAAAGAAAAGAAAAATATAGTGGCTGATGCACTTTCGAGGAGGATAGAAGGTGATGGTATGCCTAATACTCTCGTGACTTTCTCCTTACCCGTTTCTGAGATGTTAGATGCTATTAGACGTGAAAACTCTAATAGTCCCAAACTTCAAGAGCTAGTCATACGTGTAAAGGGAGAAGCTTTGGGTCCTTGGAGATTTCAAGATGGGATTCTTTTCTTTAAGGGGAAGGTTTATCTAGACAAAGATTCAGACTTGGTGGATTTAATCATTTAACAATTCCATAACAGCACCCATGAATGATTCCACGAGACCATCCCATGGGTAAGATCGAATTTTTATTTCAAGGGCTTGCGAGAGAAAGTTGAGAGTCTTATTAAATCTTGTGAAGTATGTCTATGACACAAGGTTGAGCAAACTCTCCCCGCCGAACTTCTTCAACCTCTCCCAGTTCCTATCCAAATATGGAAAGATATTTCTATGGACTTCACTGACGGGTTACCAAGATCCAATGAAAAGACGGCCATTTTCGTGGCGGTAGATCGATTATCCAAATATGTTCATTTTCTTCCTATTGCTCACCCCGATAGTGCGGAAAATATAGCACAATACCTCTTTGATCACATCTTGAAGCTACACGAGATGCCCCGTTCCACTATTTCTGATAGAGATCCAAGCTTCACCAGTTTATTTTGGAAGGAATTGTTTAGACTAAATGGGACCAGCTTTAACTTTAGTTCAATGTACCATCCACAGATCGATGGGTAGCTTGAAGTTGTTAATCAATGGAGATTTACTTGCGTTGCTTCTCTAGCTTTGAACCTAAGCAATGGTGTAAATTTCCTCACTTGGGCAAGCTACAACATAAGTGTTCACTCGACCACAGGAAAAACTCCATTTGAAGTCGTTTGTAGCCGGAAACCTCCCACACTCCTTGCCTATATTTCTGGAACAGCAAAGGTCATTGCCATCGAAGAGCAACTCATTGAAAGGGATGCTATTATCCGTAAAATAAGAGAGAAAATTGCAGTCGCTTAGAATCGCATGAAGAGGATTTATAATGGGAAGCACGGGGAGCGAGAGTTTGAAGTTGGAGATATGGTATATCTAAAATTAAAAGCCCACCGACAACATTCTCTTCATCGTTGATTGCATAAGTTGTCAGCTAGATACTATGGGCCATATAAGGTAGTTCAACGAGTGGGTGCTGTAGATTATAAGTTGGAATTGTCTCTAGATTCTCAAATGGCATATTGAAAGCTCTGTTGTTGTTAGTAATAAGCTTCCTGTTGAAGGTTTTGAAACAGTCATTCTCTTCGCAATCTTGGATAGCAGAATTTGTGAAAAAAAGAAAGAAGTTTTAGTGCATTGGAAGAGTTACTCGCCAGTAGAAGAGACTTGAGAAGTTTTTGGAGACTTTTTCAACAGTTTCCAAATTTTTTCTCTTGAGGTCAAGAGCAAATTTAGAGGAGGGGGAGTGTTATAGGCTTGCCTCACTCTTCGAAGTTCTGTTTGAGAATAATTCCCAGTCAAGCTGTTTCATTAGATCTAGGAGTAGTTGCTCAATTTTAGTGGCTATATTGTTTTATTTTTTCCATTGCCTATTGCCAATTTGTTGGAATCTACTTGGTCGAATCATGAGAATAAATATCTTCAATATTTCTCTTACTTTGAGCGTATGCTGAAAGAGGTTGCAGTCTACTCAATCAGTCCAACATTATCTACTTCGACAAGCCTGAATTGTCGAAACCATGCTAAACTTCCTAGTCAAGAGGTGCGAACTTATAATTTTAGCATTCTGTTTGTAGAGATAAACTCACTACAGTGCATCTTTTATTGGAGAATTAACAAATGAATATGGGGTTAGGACCGTAACACCTTCTAACAGTTTGGATGACCTTACCTCTCTTGACAATCTTACTTTAGGAAAGAGGCAGGTGTGAGTGCAAACGTTTGCACTTTTGCATAAAATGCAAATGGGGGTAATATGGTAATTTCATACCATGAGAGTAGCATTGTGGGTAAAGTGTGAGTATGGGTAGGTGAGATTAATTATAGTACTTTGGGGTGCATGTATTTCTATGGTTAATCATATGATTTTAATAAAATACTATAGATGATGAGTGATCCATGACGTTAAAATGAATGATATTCATTTTAAATTATAATCGGTAATGTACGCCTAAAATTTGCAAATTCAGAATAGATTTATTTAAAAAATTAAATTTAAACGAATGACGTAATTTAGCATGTTTGACCGATTTTATAGATTTTACAGATTTTACGGATTTTATAGTTTTTATGCAATTCATGGGGATGATGTATTATACTGGTAATCTTTATTCATTTTTCCCATGAAATAAATTTTACAGGTTATTCAAGTATCACAGAAATAGCGCATATGCAATTGATAAATTTTATATATTTTACGAGTTGTATAGAATATATGATTTTGCTACGTACTTGTCTGATAACATAAACCAGTTATACAGTTTTAACACCTGAAATAGGATTGATGACATTTCATTTTCACAAATTAGATGGGCAATACAGATTTTACAAAAATAATGCAAAATCATGAACTAATATATACATGATTTATGATTTTTATAGAGTTATCAATTTGTAATGAACTGGTTTGATGGATTTTATAGATTGTTCATAAAATCTATATTAAATATATTATCCGTAAACGTAATACGAAAGATACTAATAATATTAAATAATAAAATATAGATTCTTATTAAATTTTAAATAAATCCAATAATTGGATCCTTTACCTAATTAATATATTTAATAAATCAATAATAATTATTTACACTTTATTTACTGGAAAGGTACAAATTTGTATATGTTATAAATTTTTATAATAAGCACTTATAATAGTTATAATTTGTGATGAACTAATGCAAAATCATGAACTAATATATACAAAAATAGTTATAATTTGTAATGATAAATTTATTGTAATAATTCAGAAAATTTTTATAGCATCATTCTCCACATAATTAGTTGGAGATTTATATATTAAAATACATTATATAAATATTCTTCATGTATTTAATGTAAAATTTACGGTTTTAATTTTGCTATAGAAATGTTCTTCTTTAAATTAATTTAATATTTAGATTTAGAAATTTTGTAGAATAATTATAACTGAGAAGAAAATAGTATAATATGCATGTGAGAATATTACTTTATACGTAATTTAGATTATGTCTGTAAAGTAATTCCATTTTTTAACAAGGGAAGTATTGAAATTATTAAACACCAAATAAATTACTTGCATAAATTTTATTCTTCACCTCATTTTGTTGACCTGCAACTACCTTAATCCAAAAGAAAATATTGTACTGTTTACATGAGAACATTATTCAATAGGCAATTTTAATTATTTGGACCTCAATTTAATCATGCACAAATTTTTTTGGACCACATATTGCGGCCCAAAAATGAACAATTAATGTGATAAACAAGTGAGAATTTTTAAGTAATGCTTAATTTTATTATTTATCACAATAGTAAATTAATTTGTGAGAGGCGATGTCCAAATTATTTATTGTTGAATAAAATAATAACTTAAGTTTTATTTGGGTCCCCCATTAGTTGATCCAAAAAATAAATAATTTATGTTACAGCCACATGAGAATTTTAAGTTATGCTTAAATTTAGACTTTAATCAAATAAGTAATTTTATATGTAAGAGGATGATGTTAAATTTATTTAGAGACGAATAAATTTACCTCATATTTGACACCTTGTACCATTGACTCAAAAAATAGATAATTTGTTTAATAATTAGATGAGAATTTTATATAATGTTGAAGTTTAATTATTTATGACAAAAGTAATTTCATTTGTAATAAGTAGGAGTGCATAATGAGCTGATTTTTCTGACTTGGAACGATCAGGCATTGAATAAAATTTGATTTGGATTTTTTAAAAAGTACATCAGTACATTAGTTTCACATTTTATGTTGGTAAAGTAATTTTATTTTTAAACAAGGGTAATATCAAAATTATTAAATTCCAAATAAATTACGTGCACAAATTTTATTTCGCACATATATGAGAAGATTAATCTATGAGTAATTTTACTGACTTATCCTACATGTGAGAATATTACTTACTAGGCAATATTAATTATTTTGTTTTAGAAATGATGTTATTCTTAACAAGAATAGTACTAAAATTATTAAGCATTAAATATCGCACAAATTTTACTCAGGCTTGAAAATCGAAAATTAATAATATTCAAAATAATTTGCATTTCGCACATACATGGGCTTTACAAGGGTGGTACCATTTTTATGTTTTTTGGCAGTTCATTTTCCTGCGAAGAACACTTCATGTTAATTATTTTTTAGACTATATATGCGCTTCTTTTAGCTCTTGGTCTAAATTATCTGGTGTATACTGTTTCGGCTGAATTCCTCCTTTGTGGTTTAATTGATTTTTCTTGAGCTTTTTAATATACTTGCAATTTAATAGATGTATTTATACTAAAAATTACATACACACTTAACCCTCTAGCCATTGATTAGCTTTGACTTTCCTACTGAAAATATATGACCCTATTTTAATAGGCTTATATAAATTTTTAAACATTTATTATTTTATTTAAATGCAATTTCTAGTGTTTATCGCACTAGCACATAATAAATCAAAAATTTTGAATTTTAAAAATTCAAAAAGATTCATTTAACGCAAAAATATTTTAAAAATTTTATATCAGCCTACTTTGGTAAGGTCCCAATAAAATTTTTTAGAATAACTAAAGGGATGACTCATGACAACCACATGTTTGTCACAATTTAACTCATAAAATTATTTTTTTAATAATCATCAAAGTCTCTGCATATTTAAAATTTCCTGCACATGTATATGAGTCTTGTTCTTATGTGTTAGAATAATTTTTTTTTAAATTACAAAAAATGCAATCAAGATCATCATCACTTGATCTATGAAAATTAAAGGTGCAATAAATATCAAATATAAACAGTTAAGAATTGTAATATAATTGACAAAGAACATAAGTTAAGAAAGAGCTATACTAAAGAAAAGATATTTCAAAAAAAATTTCTCTTCAAAACATTAATGCTGGAGTTGTGACGTAATCCAACTTTGAATTTCTTTAACCATCATCCATGTTTAACCTGCATAAAAAATAAAAATATTTTAAAAATAAAATTGATTATGTAAATTTGCTAAAAAGATGAATGAAAATTAAAATATGCATTGGATTTAATATAAATTTCTGACAAATTACCTGAATAATTTTGAGATATTGAAGAGAAGAATATCGGTTTCTCTTGAAATAGAAATTGCATATGGTAAGGTGCCTGTAGTGACATTCTAATAGCGGTTTCAACATTTCTATTTCGTGAAAACATTGACAGGATTTATAAGGAATTCAAACAATATATTACAAGGCTGAAAAGTGAAAATGATTGTTCAACAGGCACAAGTAACAGATGCACCATGAAGTGAAAACAATTTTTAACCCATTCAAGCCGTCTGTCCCAACAAATAATCATAATGAGCCCTTATCTCATGCTTCTCAGCAAACTTTGTAAACTCATTTATTAAAATACTGAAATCTCACGTGATTTGCAAGAACCGAATATGATTCATGCAAGCCAATTAGAGTAGAAATATATATAACATGGTTAAAATTACAATGTTGAAAACTGAAAACCCAATTCAGATAATGATGTGTAGCCAGTTTTTATTCCATAAATAAGCTTTATGAAAACCAAATCAGAAAATTGGCCATTTAAAAATATGTGTAAATCAGATGATCTAGTTAATAGAAATCGCTAGAAATATAAATGGAATAAAAAGATAATTGAACGACAAAACTGGTTAAGACATCTAATGCATCAATCAGAACTTGATCGCTAATTATTCCACAGGCAATGCACCGGAAAAACTTGATGGATAAACACAACTTGCTGTTGTTGAAAATCAAATCACTAGTCTAAACTCTATACGCAAAAGCATGATGCATTTGTGCTACCAAAAAATTTGAATAAATATATAGAGGAAAGAGAGTAGAAATAAAAAATAAAATGAAAAACACCCCGAATTAACCAAAACAAATTTTGATGATGAATGGGAATGAATTGAATCACTCTAATCATCCAAAGCTATAAAACCAAACAGAAATCGCAGGATGAAAAATCCAGAACAAACATGGAGATCCTACCATTTATTTATTTTAGTTTATTTTGATGAAAAATCCTACCATTTATTCAGTGCCAAAGAAAGTTGGCTTTATTCCATGTTAGAAATAAGAACAGGGATGGGAACTGATTGCAAAATTAGATCATCGAACTTAGTTCAAGACATGAAAATGAAGATGCATCCCTGCCATATTCAAGTTCATGCATTCATAGGGGACAGAAAAATAAAAACAAAAATTAAAATTTCAATCATTCTAAATAGATGTAAAATAGAATAAAAATCATAGGACAAAAAAATTCAAAGAAAACAAAGAAAGATCTCTACCAGTTATTCGACACTAATGAAAATAGGCTTTATTCCATACCAAAAATAAAAACAGATCAAAAGATTACATAGTTGTTAAATGTTAGAACAATGAGTTGAAAACTTGAGATTTATACCTGACTGAAATAGATGTCAACCTCCAAATTTTTATAACAAAATTGCAACATGAAATTAGTCCAAAAATCACCCCTAAATCATCCAAGGCATGATAAAAGGAAAAGCTCTACACCTAATTCACATTTTCTCTGCCTAATCATTTTCTAAGGCTTAACGTAAGATCTAATTCTTTCATAAATACTTGCTTTCATGCATAAGAATCAAGATTTACACATTCCTAAATGATTAATATACAACAAAAATAGAAATTCGAAACCCCAATATACCCTCATCACTATTTAATCCAAATCCCTTTTTCTTCTTCATAATTTCTCTTTCATATAGATTTGCTTAAATATAAACAAAACTCGATGATTTTAACATGATTTAGGAGAAAAATCCGAAAACCCCACAAAAAAGTCCATTTCCTTCTTACCTACAGTCATCGGCGGTGGAGGAGGTGGCGGCGACGGCGACGGTGATGGAGGCATGGATTGCCAACATGATGGCGTGGACCTCCTCCTTTCCATCCTCCCTCTTCTTCCCTTCTCCCTTCCTCTTTTCTCCTTCTTCTTCTCCTCCCCTTCTCTCCTCTTCACTCCTCTTTTCCTATGGCGGCAACGGTGAATCGCGTGAGCAAATCTGGGTTCGGCGCCGGCTTCTCTCACTCCTTTCTTCTATCGTCCTCTGCTTGCTCTGTCTTTGTCCAACCGATGGCTTCAACAAGAAGCATGTTTGGGAAGCTTCCAACCAATATTTACACGCGTGTAGGCAATATTTCTTTTCCATTTTAGCCCCCGCAAATCTCAGCCGTATTTTCCGAATAGACGGTGGATATGTCATTTTCACGCTGAGCCCATCGTGCAAACGTTTGCACCGAAACCGGACTCTTCTTTCTGCCCATCCTGTTCCAAAATTCCTTGCCTCTGTCCTACAGTGTAGCAGTAGTGGTGGTACTAGTCGAATTTGCCAAGCTGTTGAAGTTCTGTGACCTCAAAGCATACTCCCTTATCAGCTTGGCGAAGGATGAATCTACATTCTCCAGCAGTTTTACCGGCCTGTCATATTCCACAACCCTCCCTGCTTACAAAGATTCATGTTCATTAGTCTCTCTTGAACGAAATCATGTACCATAATCATATATGCAATGACAAGATTCATTAAGTTGTTTGGCGTGTAAAAATGTCTTTAAAGAAACATACCGTCGCCGAGGACTAGGACAAGGTCACTGTCGATAACTGTGTGGATTCTGTGTGCTATTGTAACGACTGTGCGATTGCTGAACTCCTGGCGGATGATCTGTTGTATGATGCCATCGGTTGCCGAGTCGATTGATGTTGTTGCTTCATCGAGGACCAGGATGCTGCTTTTCTTCAACAGGGCTCTTCCAAGACAGAACAGCTGCCTCTGTCCAACACTCCAATTTTCTCCATTTTCTACCACTGCAAGGTAGACAGCTACACATTAGTGTCTTTGAACTTAAAAATCAAGAACTGCATACATAAAAATTTTCTCTAAAAAGGATAATAATGTGTATTTTCTTTACCTGGAGAATCTAGTTTTGCTTCCTTTTCGCGCATCAAATTACCGAGCTGACATTTGTCCAGTGCCTGAATGGTTATAGTTTTTAACAAGTCAGCCAAATCAAATTCCAATTTCTCTCATCTAGAAATAGAATTTTGCATGATTTAAGTGAGGTTGTGGAAGATAACAAGTATATGAGAAGTGTTGATTTTAAAATCTGAATGAAATATCAGTAAGCTTGTAAGAAAATAGTTGTTTTGAAATTTTAGTAGTGACTCTTGTGACTACCTCCCATATTTCAGTATCGACGTATTGCTCCAGTGGATCAAGGTTTCCCCTCACGGTTCCTTCGAACATGGTTGGGTCTTGTGGGATGATGCTGAGCCTGGATCTCAGGTCATGAAGGCCTATCTTGCAAATGTCTACATCGTCAATCACAATGCTCCCTTCGGTTGGTTCAACAATGCGAAAGATGGCCTGAATGAGAGTCGATTTTCCGCTGCCTGTTCGGCCAACAACTACCACCTTCATCTTTCCTGGAAATGTGCAAGTAATATTTTGCAACACCACTGGCAAGTGTTCAGCATAGCGGACCTGGATTAAAGGAGAGTGTGATTTAAATGACAAAGAACATTCACCGGACGTGGACAGTTGTCTCCTGTATCTAATCTTGCTATTAACGAAATCTCCATTTTCACCTATAGCCCATACCTGTAAGTTTCTGAAGGAAATTGTTCCCACTGTAGGCCAGTTGTTTGGTGGTCTACTGTCTTCAATTACAAAAGGAGCTTCACTTTTAAGCTTTGAATATTGTAGGATCCTTTCAACTGAAATCATTTTGTTTTCAGTATTGCAAATATTCCAGATGATTGAGGCTTGCTGCACATTCAGATTCAGCCCATACGTAACCGCCAGTCCTGCTATGCCTGTATATTGAAAGAACTAACATCAATATTCTTGGAATTTGACTGAATGAGGTTTCATTGATGAGCTTCAAAAATGAAGTAAAACTTTGGGTCAGTTCATAATTTTAATGAAATGCAGCTATAATTGAACTGCGGATATTTTGAGTACAAAAATGGTCCAAATTTTCAAACTACTGAAACCAGGTTGAAAGTTGAGTTGAACGCAGGACAAAGATTATGCATGACTTACTTGGGTTGATGACTCCATCAGGAAGGCTCACTAGCAAAACCAAAGAAAATGCAAACACGAAATTTGATAGCATGTTGAGCCTAAAGGAAAGCCATTCCATTGCGGAGACATTATGGAACCAGGGCCTTGAATGGCTATCGATACGGCCAAGGTTTGAATATATGAAACGTTCTCCGTGGCCAAACGCTCGTATGGTTGCAGCTCCTGAAAGTGATTCTGCGAAATGATGAAGGATTGGAGCTCTTTGAATTCCTGATAAGCGAGCAAGCTCTCTTGCAGTGGGTATGTAGTATTGCTGCAAAGAGCGCGAAAAGAACTCTTATATTGGGGACATCCTAATATTCTCGAAAACAGTAGGGGCAAGGCCATCAAAATCTCACCTGGTACCATAAGCAGATTCCCACCACAGGAAAAAACACGGCGAAAACTTGCCATGCTACCTGTGACATGACTGCAATAGTCCCCAGTATCTGTATTATTGAGAAAGCACACCAGCCCACCTTTCCGTGAAGTTCCAAATCCAGCACACTTTGGTCTGTAGACGCCTGTGAGCAAGATGGTCGGTAATCCAGAGTTAGTTCCTTCTTCTGCCTCTTCTCTTACTCGTGTTAGGGAGAGAGGACGAGAAAGATACACAGTTTGAGATCCACGGAGAGAGAGAGAGAGAGAGAGAGAGAGAGAGAGAGAGAGAGACGTAAAGGGGAGAAGTAGATGACTCCTACCTGGACTGCGGCCGGAACTCAGCCACGGTACACGATCGCGGGCAATGAGATGCCGGAGGAAGCGGCAGCAGTAGGAACCTCAGATCGCCGGCAATGAGATGCAAGAGGGAGAGAAAAGAGAGGGATGAGACGCCGGAGGAAGCGGCAGCAGTATGGAACCTGAGATCGCCGACAATGAGATGCAAGAGGGAGAGAAAAGAGAGGGATGAGACGCCGGAGGAAGCGGCAGCAGTCGGAACCTGAGATCGCCGGCAATGAGATGCAAGAGGGAGAGAAAAGAGAGGGATGAGACGCGGTAGGGATGAGGATCGGAGGGAGAGGAAAGAGGGGAAAACAGGGGCCTTCAGTCTCTCTCCTTACTCGCGTGTAAGAAAGTGTATATTCCAATTGTGCCCTTGTAAATCTCAGCCGCATGTATTAGATGGACGGCAGATAAGCCATTTGCACGGTCAACCAAAATGCAAACATTTTCACTAAAACCGGACTCTTAGGAAAAGGCTCTGAGGAGACAGTGGATCATTGTCTTTTGGTGTTCCGTGGATGCCATTAGTAGCTTTGGTAAATGTCTGACATTTGAAGTGATACCAATTAACTGGTGGACGTTTGGTCATTCTAGTTCTCATTTTCGGGGAAGCTTGTTTTTGGTAAAGCCGTAATGGTGATCTCGTGGCAATATTTTATGGTTTTTTGGAAGGAAATGAATATGCTGCTACAAGTTTTGAATCTTTATGTTTAGTGACATGTTAGAATTTTATAAGCACAACTTTTGCTCAGGAACTCAAGCTGAAGGTTAAAGATCTCAATCTTGGTGTAATAAAATGAGAATCTGTATTGCAAATGCTCATAATCTGGATTTAGGGATCAGTAGTGTTGATCAGCAAACATGGGATGTTCATTGTTCAAGCAGGCATTGTTCATTGTTTATTGGCATGTATAGTGAATGGACCATGTGTGATTTTGGACAAATTGGTTTTGCGAATGCGAAAAGTAAGTTCACTGTAGAGAAAATTGAAAAAATGAATATTTTATTGAAGGTTAAGAAATGACTTAATATGAAAACTAGCATATATTTCATTAGCTGTTGAGAATCTTTTCCTTAAAAAATTGTATGTTAATTCATCATGAATGTGATACATTTTTATAGTCCAGTTAATCTTTTTGCCTTTTTGGTGGTTTGACATCTTTAAATGAAGGTTAAATTTGGGCACAAGAATTTATTTCAAAATATTTTTGGGATCGTAATTTGCTTATGGTCAACTTCTAAATGTCAACATGGAATGCAGAACCTTTTAGCTTTCAAAAATGAGGCCGGATCATTTCAGACTGATTTAAAATAAGGCCATTTTAGATAGGTCTAATCCCCCCATATTGTGAGGGGACCGGGATAGGGGAGCTTTCCAGTTCATCAAAAAAAAAAAAAATACATTTTTTTTTTGTTTTTTTCAAATTTTTTTACAAAATTGTTATTCTTGTTATGTTTAATTTGTAAACCAAATTTTACCAATTTTGAAGATGTGAATGTATTTATTTTGAATATTTAAATATAGAGAAATTTTAGTTATTGTAAATTGTCAAAACATAACTAACATATCCCTATATTTAAAAAATTCAAAATAAATATATATACATCTCCAAAATCGGTAAAAATTTGTTTATAGATTAAATATAATTAGATTAACATTTTTTAAAAGAATTTTTTGAAAAAAATGAAAAAATTATATTTTTGGACCTGTCATACAATCTGAAATGATCATTTTGCTTCAAAAATCTGTATGAAACAATAGTGTTTATCAAGCATAGGTTAGATATGGCTATCTGAAACAATAGCGTTTGTCTAGCATAGGTTGGATGTTGGTTTCTTCATTTAGCTTTAATGAGGGAATACTGCACATTTTTAGGTCTTTACTTCCTGCAAACACTGGATCTATACGCTGGCTTCACAATTATGCTTCATGTATTAGCTCGATATTGCCACTACTGTTAAATGGTGAGCTTGGAACTGCTTTAGTGTTCTATTATTCTTTGCTCCTACACTATACAGCCGGTGCTATGTTTGACAACTGAGGTTATGTCATGCCTTCAATTTTATCTTCTGGATCATAATGTGGTGTGGACTGGGAATAGAAGTGGAGGGAACATTGATGGGCTTCCTTAGAGTGGAACTGTCTGGATCATCATGCTGCAGGGTGGAAGGAAACTGCAGCTGGAGCGGGCTGTGTATGTTTCTTCATATGTTCAAAACATGCAAATGTTCCCTTCAATCAATTTTTGAACTTACGTGTTTTCTATGTACTTTGGATGGTAATTACCTTCGTTCCATGGTAGTGTACAGTAGTCAATGGACATTTGTGTGTGAAACCGAGGAAAAAAGACAGAGCAATGGAAATTCCTGAGAAAGTTCAACATGTTGACAAGGTTACTCTCTCAAACACTGACAAGCCACACAAGTCAAAGAGGAGGAAGATCACTAAATAATGCTGAAGCTGTTAGGAATTTTCTATTAACCTTGCGTTCGTTGTTGGGCGGTAATTCTGGGCTGAAACCGTATGCACATGCAATCGGGTGTACTATACCTTTATTTTTTAAATTTTTTTTTGAAATTTTTTTCATGAAGCTGTTAATCTAGGTGTGTTTAACATATGTATCAATTTTTACCATTTTTGGAGACTTTTAGATATTTTTTTTTTAGATTTTTAAAAATCAGTGACATTTAAAAAAATTTATGTCATTTCCAAAATAATGAAAAGTCATCTGAAGTTAATGTTGTAAGTTTCTAAATCACAAAATAAAATAAAATAAAATAAATGCAGAGTAATTATCATTTGAAAGATTAACTCGTTGGACATAATAGATGTCCGTCTTGCTACCCTTTTGTAAGTTGCAAAAATTGACTAAAATTGTTTAGATTTATCCATGCTTACTCTTAAGGCGTGACCCATGTCCCATGCATGTCATCAACGAATATAAGTTTTTTGAGATGGCAGCTAAATGCAGGAAGATAAATTTGGTGGAAAGATACGATTATATACAATATATTATAAATATGCTTAAGTTACAATATTCATTTTTTACCTTATTTTTATTTCATTTTTTATTTTTCTTCAAAAATATGTTTTTCTAAGTGTATTTAATCTATATACCAAGTTTTGTTTGTTAATCTATATTTTACATATTTATTTTTTATTTTTAAAAATCATCGATTTTCATTTTTCACCTCTTAAAAAACTTGATTTTTAAAAATCCAAACAGCTAAATGCAAGAAGATAAATATGGTAGATGGTTTTATAATGGTAGGCCTAAAAGAAAAGGGGCAGCATATTGAGATTTGAGGCATGATTATGTATGATATATTATATATATGCTTAAGTTAAATTATTCATTTTTATTTTATTTTTTAATTTTTCTTTATAATATATGTTTTCCTAAGTGTATTTAATCTATTTATCAAGTTTTATTATCTACAATATTTTTGTATGTTTATTTTGGATTTTTAAAAATCAAGTTTTAAGAGACGAAAAATGACCTATGTGCCCCTAAAATTGATGATTTTCAAAAATAAAAAATAAAAATGTAAAAGTATTGTAAAATAGCAACACTTGGTATATAGATTAAATAGACTTAGGAAAACATATTTTTGAAGAAAACATCAAAAAAGAAATAAAAAATAAATATTGTAACTTAAACATATACACAATATATTATATATAATTATAACTCTTGGGATTTTGGTGCTCTTGACTTTGCTACTTCTTATGCTCAATAAGGATTTGATATTCTTGTTTCTTTTTATTTTATTTTTTTTACTTAATTCAAAGCATGGTTCAAACTTAAATGAAAAATGTATGCATCTGCAAAGACCGGGTGCTCATAAAATTTTGCATGGCTGTCATAATAAGGTTTCATTAGGTTAGACTTCATCAGAAGGTGATGAAATATTAATCTTCAGAAAAAAAAAGATGATGAAATATTAGATTTTGATTTTATCAAGTTGGGCCTCATCAAAGAGGTCTCTTTGTCATTTCTGTAAAATTGGTTTCATCAAGTAGGAGTGCAACTCGGGCTCATGAAACTCGGGTTCACCTCGATCCTAACCCTAACCCTATTTATAAAACATCAACCCTAACTCTAACCTTAATTCTATTTGTAAAACTCAAACCCTATTTTTGAAAATTGAGTTCGGATTGAGTTTCGGGTTGGAATTTATGTTAATGAATTTACATTTTATTTAAAAGTGATAAATTTAGAATTTCATATGAATAAATAATAATAACAAATCATGTAAGTAAACATAATAATATATAATTAAACTACATATTTTTTTAAAAATATTAATATAAAGAATATTTCTAGAAAAAATTTAATATCAAAACTAAGATAAAGGAAGAAAATTAATAACTGTAAAAGTAAATGATAAATATAAATGAAAATAATATACTGTATTTACAATAAAATTACAATATGCCAAATATGTATTCAAATATAGATATAATAACATAAAATATGAAGAATATAAAGAAATATTGTTTAAATAATATGTATGTAATATATTTTATAATAAATATAAAATGGGAAATCGGGCCCGGGTTTACTTGAACCCTAACCCTATCATATATACAAACCGGGTTCCTCGGGTTCGAGTTTTTTGAATTTGAGTTATGAAAAAAAAAAAAGTTTTAATTCAAAATCGAGTTCGGGCTCAACCCAGCCCAAGTTGTACACCTACATCCAAGCCAGACCCGTTTCAGATTAGCATCTGTTCGCCCTTGTGTTTCCTGATGATTTCATTGATTCCAAACAAAGATATTGCTCTTTCAACGGCTTTGTCATGATGGATTGAATTGAGACGTCTCGTTTTTCGGATTGCAGAATCATTCATGCATGTAACAAGTGCCAGATGAGTGGCAAACAGGTAGGGGGGTGAGTCAGCTGAAAAATCGTCCAGGCATAGCCCTACTATTTGAGCCCCAGGGCAGAAATTAAGAATAAAAGCTGTGCCCGGGTCCCAGCTATCATCATGTCGACTAAAGGAGAGAGAAAAATTTATAAAAAGAAGGGGAATGATTGATCAACACATACATAAGTACCAGAACCTCAATACTTGGATTTTTATTTTTATTTTTCCATTTTTTTAGTTTTTTTTCATTTTGTATGTAGGCTACATGTATTTAGTAGGATATTTCTATAAAATTTTCTTCTATGGAACCATATTCATTTTTAAAATTTAGATAATTATATAAAATTCACTTTATCTTTTTATATTTAGCATAATTTATATCATAAGGGAAACACTTTCTTTCATTTGTTTAGTATCATTATATATAACCCCGTTTACAAATATGTAATATAAATATAACAAAATAATTTAATGCTAAATATCAAATTTCAAGTAGTATTTTCAACATCTAAAATATCATTATTATGTTGATAAATAATTTTATAAAGTATTACTACATTCTAATACACATGTAAATACATCTAAGTATTTTTTCTAATTTACATATGAATGTACCTATTTTTGAGCAAATGTAGCTTATGCACATATTAGATTTAGATGAAACTTGGCCTTTATAGATTGAATTTTATATCAATCATCAACATTTCAAAAATACAGGGGTTTCATGAAATCATAGTATCCCTCATATATAAAATTTACCATTTTTGGACTTATATATTTTTTATAATTTCAAAAATCAAGAGTGTATTAAATGAGGGTGAGAATGGTTGATTCTTGAAATTATAAAGAACATATAAAAATTCAAAAATAGTAAATTTCGAATATATAAATATTACATTTTCGCCCATCTAAAATGAAAATTAAAAAAGAAACGTTCAAAACACCTGTATGTATCAAGTGTACTGAATCATTATTAAAAATATAACAACAATAACTTAATTACAATGTTTGAAATTGTAAGTGTACCAACAAACTCTAAATCCTTTTTTAAATAATAAAAATATCTATATAATTTTATTAAATGCAGAAGTACTTTTGTCATTCTAAAAAGTTTAAGATTTGTAAGTAGGTCTACAATTTCAAGTACATCTTGTAAGTATGAACATGAACGTAAATTTTATAAAAATTGTAATAAGATTGAAATTTCAACCAAATCAAGTAGATACCAAGGCACCTTGCAGGAACACCCACAAGGTCAAATCAGCAAAATTATTCATTTTCCTGTTTGGCTGCTTAAAAATTGCAATGTAACTAGGAAAGTTTTTGAATTTTTAAAAGTTTCTCATTTCTAAAAAAGAAATCTAGAATCTTTCCTATCTCGATTCGAAACAATTCTAAAATTCCTAATCGTTATTTACATTTTTCAATACCAAATTTCACTGATCGATCGAATAGGTGGGTGATTGGAAATTCGCGGATAGGAAAGGAACGTTATAACTGAAATCATTGTAATCTTATTCAATTATTAGTCATGGCTTATATTTTTTCTTATGTCGCTCAAATAATTTCTTCCCCTTCCTTTTCTATTCAACAAATTCATCATGGGCATGCGTTGCAAGTAGTATTCCAATTCCAGTAATTGCGGCCCCACGCAACGGAAAATATACACGCCATCAAAATCGTACTGTCCAAGACCGTAAAAGGATCCTAGAAACCAGTATTTAAGTGGACCATCTTTTTATATATCCATCTGCTGTCAATCAATCAATGTCTATATATGTTTTTTGATCTTAAGTCAGCAAATCCAAACGTTAAAATGTCGTGTCAAGGAGATCTTCTGGCCATGCTAGTTCAGGTTCGGTGGGCCACGGGGCCCACTTTCTATGATTAAATGTTTCTAATTTTATATATTTTCAAAGATGTGGGTCCTCATCTAATATAATTCCTAACCCTTTATTCCCCCCCAAAAGTTGAAATTGAGGAATTACGCAATAATCTATTGCAGCGTCCATGGATTTTGGTTATTGACCTTATGCGCTTGTCTTGTCGTAATCAAGGCCGTCCATCTCAAAATTCCCGGTTGTGCGGTGGAGCATCTTTTAAATGACCTCCATCAACCATAACTATGGTTAATTGACATGTAAACGGATATGCAATTTGGTTCATCGACGTTGCGAAATCACATGGTGTAATCCACCGTTCAAGAACTGAACAATGTCATAAAGGGTCTGTTTAGCATTGCATTCTGAAAATTTCCTATGTAATTACTGCATATAATGGAAGCGTAAAGATATTGCTTTCATACCAAGCGTAAGTCCAATTTATCAAAAGCAAAAATTGGGTAGATTATAAAAGTGAGATGGATTATAAAAGTTTGCCTTTCTATAATTTTGAAGTTTCAATTTTTACCTTATGGCTAATTAGCTACTATTGCTTTACAAAATGCCACAATTATGAACTTCTTTTAAAGAACCATTTCATAAACTTTCACTCACCCAGAAATGATTAAAATTATGTAACGTATACTGATAAGATTGTGTTATATTGGGTCTTGATAGAAAGTGGGGTTAAAAGTTTAACCAGTTAGTAACCCATGGTGTAGAAGGAATACATTTCATACAGAGTTCCATGAATAGGAGTTTTTTTTTTTTGTTCCAAATTGATAGTAATTAAGTGTGAAAATGATTTTAAAATACCTGGAATAAATGCAAATGCACCTAAGAATTAAATTTATTTATTTGTCTTGTTCTTTTTTCAAACATCAGAGTCAGTTTTTGTCTTCACAGGAGCCAGGATTTGGTAGGTCTATACTCCACAAGCGAACATTATTCTCAAAAATGATATACAAGTTGTTTGTTATTCTATTTTAAGTCATCATGTAAATTAAGCTCAAAATCCCAATTTAGATAAACAAAAAGCCAGTAGCTTATTTAGTTATATATAGTATAACATTATGGAATATATATATAGACCTCAATCAATCATTTAGCAGAATGGGGGTAGGGAGGTGGGTAATATAATGGGTTAAGTAGCTAGATATGTATATTCCTGTTGTCAAAGTGCTAATGATTGGGGCTGCTGTAACCAAATATTCAATGCTAGTTGCCAGGGTTGAATTTCAAAATTGTTGGGCAAAATAACAATATCCGGACAGCCATGAACAAGCCTATTTTTGGAGGAATTATCAACAGTTATGGGGTTACTTTCAACACCTCCCAATATTCCTTGGCCTACTTCAACTTTTTTTTTAAAAAAATATTCTTTTAAATCATAGAAGTGGGCCTTCCAATAACCAACACCAAGGTTTGTAATTTTAAAATCCAAAGACATGAGTGGGAGAGAAGATGGGGTTTTCAGGTTGGTGAATGATGCCTATGCATGTGCTGGATGATTATTTTTTTGGAGAAAAATCCAACACCAGATGACACGATTTTCCTTCTATTCTGCCTCATAACATGGCTATGTATTCCTTTGTTTTTTTTTTTTTCCAAAACCAAAGTACGTACTTTACAGTTACATATATGCACCCAGGAACCCAAGGAATCATTGTTTGGTTGACAGCGGACTACCCACAAACGTTGTACCGATATACTTTTTTATCCTTTTGGGTGTACTCATTGACTCTTATTTTTAAATAATGGGTGATGATTCAAGTGCTCTGTTTATACATACATTTTTTTTTTGATAGAATGCATACATATATTTATTTATATGAAAATGTTGGATCAAATGTATTTAATTTGCTTGCTAAATTTTACAATTTTTGAATACTATATATTTTCTAAATTGAAAAATCAACAGTTTTAGGAACATTTAAGTTATTTTCACCTTAAAAAACTGTTAATTTTTTAAATTTATAAAAGATATGTACATGTCCAAAATTTATAAAATTTGGTAAGTGAATTAAATACACTCACAATATTTTTATAAAAAATTAAAAAATACACTTATTAGCTGAGCTAACAAGATCTGCTGTTAGTATGGGTTAACAAATCAGAATCCATGATTCAATACATATAGTCGTTTTTATTTTTTTATTTTTTTATTTTTATAAGCTCACATGTGATCTTTATATATACCAAAAGTTTATCTTTTTGATATATATATTTTATAATCTTAAAATCAATAATTCTACCCTGTTTACTGTAAAAATCTGATTTTTTGATTGTTGAAATTTAAAAAGTTAAAAATAGAATATAAAATTTAATATAAAAACCAATATCACTACAACAGATTTCTCTTAAGCCACCGTTTGAGATGAAGAAAAAGTTTTTATTTTTTATTTTTTGGAATTTCGCTTTCTACCCTTTGCATTTTTTCGCATTTTTCGTATTATTAATTTATCGATTTCAACTTTATTTCTTTTATTCATAATCACTATTCCTATCATATACACAACTATTTCACATTTTAAAAAGATTTCCTCACTTTTCTTTTCTTTTTTCCTTAATAAAAAATACATCTAAAATATATTTAAATCTTTTGAGTAAAAAACATATATTTATTTACATTAGATATATTTTGGACACTTAATTATTTAATTACAAAAAATTAATTACTTTAGAGTGGTAATAATTGGTTAAACATAGTCATTTTCACATTAATACAGTCAAAAATAACATTTACCGTTTGGCTGCAAACAGTGATAAAACTTTTCGAGCAATTAACCTAGAATTTAGCCAAATGTAGTCAAATTAAAAAAATCTCACGGAAACTGGAAACACCGCAACAAAAAAAAAAATTCTCACGGAAAAAGGTCGCAATAATCACACATTTTGTTGTAGTATCTTTCTCAGGCACGCGTATTCATGCGGTAAAATAAAAAATTAAAAAAAATTTTGGGGTGTCAGCTGTCCACCCCCACCGTATGCATTGTCGTGGTGCACAAAAAATCAATGGGCTTCTGCGCCTATTTCTGGACCGCGACTGAGCTATAGGTAGGGTCCACGACCCCACCTCATCCATCTGGCGCGCATGCTTGGTTGTCTCTTTGTACGGCTCGAACACAGTGCACGTGCATGGCACGGTCCGTGCCTGGTTACACGTGTAAAGGTCCACGTGCATTGCACAGATTTCTCGCCTACGTGGGGCCGTCTACCAAGCTCTTGCAAAAAAGCCATCAGTGATTTTGTTGCCCATTCTATGCGTAATCATGTCAATGCCAAAAAATATAGGGAGTACATTTGTTTTCGAATATACGCTAATTTATGATGATGATTTTCTTATGGGCAAAATTTGAATGCAGGGATGCACAATATAAATAATTAATAAGATAAGATTATGATCTAAGAGATACATTTCAATCCTTTTTGAGTGGGCGGTAATTGTATATAAATATGTATACATTAAGGAAAATGCTTGGACTTATTTGTAGATACATTAAAATGTAATAATATTTTATGGAATTATTTATTTACATAATAATGATATTTTATAAATGTATTAGAACAAAATAATACTTTATAGAATTGTTTATCCATATAATTAATAATATTTTAGAAGGTTTAGTTGTCAAATAGATAATTTGAAATTAATATATAAACTAAATACTTTATTATAATAATTTTATATAATTTTTCAAATGAGGATTATGTATAATTTTTATTTGGATGAAATTCATAAGAAAGGATCAGTTTGATAAGATATAAAAGTAAAAATGGGAATGAGAAAAAAAATTTAAAAGTTAAGAAAATAATGTGATGTGACAAAAGTATGATGAGTTATAAGGATAATAAAATTAAAATAGATAAGTTGATTATATAGAAAAATATGAAAAATGATTGAAATATTAAGATAATAATGAAGTTTGAATATCAAATCATACAAAAAATGCATAGGTAGGAGTGCCATTTTTATTTTTTAAAAACTTTTGCATATTACTAAACCGAACTTAAATAAATTAGTCTAAATGGGTAAGGTAGGTTGAAGTTTAACTTATCAATAAGGTGGACTCAAAATGAGGTGTCACGTATCCCATGATTGAAAATATGGGTAAGATATTTGACAAACTGGAAGACTTAATTTCTATGACTAGATCTTGAGATTGCGAAGGCAATTTCTATTGATCGCTGTGTCAAAATTTACTCTCTAATATTGAAAATATAAATAGTAAATGACATTTTTTTATGGAGGATTTACGTACAACTTTGATAGTTGAGAGAGACAAGATTAATGATTAGAAACCTACAAATACTAATAAAAAAGTGAAGCCATCAAATAATGTTGCAGAGAGGTCCAATAGTTAATTATATTCATGCATCAAATCAAGAATTCAGCAAAGTCCGGTCCATTATTCATGTGTTTCTTGCAGCCCTCGCATGATGCATGCATTGAAGATGGGTGATCCAAAGCATAACATATACGTACATCTATATATTTTAGAGGATAATACATGCATCTGCTGGTTAATTGGGTATGAATATATATATATATAGGGAACCGATCCTGTGCAGTCCGCTGTAAAATGGACCTCACACATGTTAGATTGTAATGAAACTTTATACACTCATTTATCCATATATAAATCATACTTTAGACGGTTTAGATGTTGAAAAAACCACTTTAAACTTAATATTTACATTAAACTATTTTATTACGTTGATTTTGCACCATTTTAAGATGGAGACTACACACATGTTGGATTTGGATGAAAATTGGTATGGTAATAAAGTGAACAATTCTAAATACAATGGGTGGAGTGGATTTATGGTAAATGATCAGGTGGGGCCCACAGTGCATGGACTGCACGGTGCAGTCGCATGCACTTGATCATTTCCCATATATATATGAGATCCGATCCTGTGCAGTCGGACTGCACCGTAATTAAGGTGCAGTCCGCTGTAAAATGGACCCTACACATATTAGATTGTAATGAAACTTTATGCACTCATTTATCCATATATAAATCATACTTTAGACGGTTTAGATATTGAAAAAACCACTTTAAACTTGATATTTACATTAAACTATTTTATTACGTTGATTTTGCACCATTTTAAGATGAGGATTACACACATGTTGGATTTGGATGAAAATTGGTATGCTAATAAAGTGAACAATTCTAAATACAATGGGTGGAGTGGATTTTCTATTTATGATCAAGTGGGGCCCACAGTGCATGGACTGCACCGTGCAGTCGCATGCACTGGAATATTTCCCTATATATATATAGAGAGAGAGCTGTTCCGGTGCAGCGTCACTGCACCGGGACAGCGGTACAGTGGCCCAAAAATGGGCCCTACATGATCATGAAATCATGATATACTCTACCCATTGTATGTAAAATAATGTATTTTATTATCATACCAATTTTCATCCCAATCAGATACTTTAAAGTTGTTAGTTTCATCAAACTATTTTATTACGTTGGATTTGTACCATTTTCAGATGGGGCCCATATACATATCTGATTGGGATGAAAATTGGTATGGTAATAGAATACATTATTCTAAATACAATGGGTGGAGTAGATCATGATTTCATGATCATGTGGGGCCCATTACAGCGATGCTGCACAGGAATATAATCCACATATATATATATATAGAAGACGCCCACGCACGGCCATTGCAAGTGCCTCGAAAATCGAGCAAATTAGTCATATGACCCACAAGTTGCATGGATGGATGCTGATTTTGCAGTCCATCTGCAAAACCCACGCTTACAATACAAAAAATGTTGTATATGTAACAACTTTAGTGCTGCCAAATAAAGTTTGGTTGTGTTTAATGCCTATATTTGATGCGTAAAATATTATAGACTGCACGACATTTTCATTGCATATAAATAATATCACTACAACAAAATATTTTAACGACAACAAAATTTAGTGTCTCAAGTGTTACTAATGTTACTAACGGGTTGTCGCTTATACTTAGTAACAACAAAATGACGACGTTTTTTTATTATATTACTCACATTAGATGATGAGGCAATTAATGAAAGTGTATTGTTAAGAGGTAGAAGACAAATGTTTCGATTCAACTTCAAATCCTACACTTACAACTCACACATATCTTATGCTAACGGAGATCAGTCACTTGGTTATCCAAGTAATGATAATGACAACATTTTGTTAATAATGAGTAGGGGTGCAACTCGGGCTCATGAAACTCGGGTTCACCTCAACCCTAACCCTAACCCTATTTGTAAAACTCCAACCCTAACCCTAACCCTAACCCTATTTATAAACCTCAACCCTAACCCTATTTTTGAAATTCGGGCTCGGGTTGAGTTTCGGGTTGAGTTTCGAATTGACATTCTCCAATTAATATGTCTTTGTTACTCATCCTATATATAATTTTTATCACAAACCTATTATATAAAAAAAAATTAAAAAAAAAATTATTATATGAAAGCAAGAAAAATTTAAATACTACTTAAGAGTAGAAAGAAAGAAAGGACGGAGATTGAAAATTTGCGTCCTTGCTGCCGTAGGTTTCTCAATTTATCCCTTGCTTTCATACTAGTTGTTTGGTCAAATCATCAATAATTATTGGATATTTCATAACAAATGCTAAGACTATTTCTAGAAAAAAAACTTATATGAACTAAAATTAAAATGACATGGGGCGAATATTAATCCACTAAAAAATTCAACTTTAAGGAGATTCTAAAATTTTTATTAATTAAAGATTTGTATCAAATAAAGCTACAAAAATGATTCAATTTACTAAGCTATACCGTGTAGCGTGTACCTAGAATTTATTTCAAGATAAATGTTTCCGGTAGGAAAACAACATAGTAATTTGTTTCTCATCACGTATATATGGCACCGACGAAATTTTAAAAGACACATACTAATAGCGCCTGTCTTTCATTTCAAATCCACTTCCATTGTGGATAAAATAATTTCTCCTAGTCGTTGAATGATTGAATGGATTTGTACGACATTTTGATGTTGTTTATGAATAAAAAATCTTAATGATTTTTATTCCCTGTACGTAATTTTTACACCTTTCTCAGAAAATTGGTGATGCGAAGTGGTGATTTGAACCGCAGTGATTTTCTGTATGCTACTGCTAATTTCTTTTCATGCACAATCTACGCCCTTCCCTTCCGAATGCAGACAACGGTCCATTTTTTTTTAGTTTTAAGAAAAAAAGTCATTTACGAAATTGCTATTAACATACATGGCAGGCTGCCCAGTAGTGGAGATTAACTTACCGTATGTGGCAGGCACCAGCAGTGAAATGCCGGAGACTGAACTCGACACCAGCAGCGGCGTTGTGGCAGGAAGGCAGCGGCGTTTTGGCAGATGGCGGCAACAGCGTTTTGGCAGAACGGCAGTGACATTCTGGCAGAAGCATTTTGGCTAACGGCGGCAGCAGCGTTTTGGCTAACGGTGGCAGTGGCATTTTGGCTAACGGCGGCAGCAGCGTTTTGGCTAATGGCGGCAGTGGCATTTTGGCTAACGGCGGCAGCGTCGTTTTGGCGAATGGCGGAAATGCAGCGGGCAGCGAGGTCGTTTCGATGAATGACAGAAATGCAGCGGGAAGGCAGGGAAGCTGGAAATGGCCCCGCGAATGGAAAAAGGGAGGGACTGGAAATGACGCCGATAACTGAAAGCCGAAAATCGAATGCGAATTCGAAAATCAAAACAGGCTGGAAGTCATCAGAGATGGGACGTAACGGGCAGTAGCTCAGACATATAATAATATAATATTAATATTTTTCAAATATAGGTTCGGGTTCGGGTTCACCTGAACCCGAAACCGAAAGTAGATTGAATTTGGTCCGGGTTCGGGTTGAGAAATCGGGCTCGGGCTCATAATTACAGACTTTTAACACTGCTCCCACCCGGGTTCGGGTTGAACCCGGCCCAAGTTGCACCCCTAATAATGAGTATGAGTAATAACCCATTTAAAGCAATGGACAGAGTGAAAAATGATCATGATATTACAATTTATTATTACCAATATGTAGCTAAACGTATAAGAATATGACCCATTTAATACATGAGTTTATTTGCATATCATTAGTAATCAAATGTTGCACATAAGAATATGCCACAATCCAAATGCATATGAAGCTGATCTTATTTTTGGATTCAAGTTCTGGCTCAGACAAAACCAATGATTTAAATTAAGATCTTGTTTTTTTTTTTTTTTTTTTGATGAAAAAGAGTTAGATCTAGTTATATACAGATGTATGCACACATAAAGTAGCAAATTCTATGGATAATCTGTAATAAATCTGAGAAGATTTTGAGAAGATTCCACGGATTGTATGAAAGTAAAGATAACACAATATCTAAATACGATCGGGATCTTAGGCATCGATTGAAAGCCATGATTTAATTTTTGGAAATTAATATTTATATCCATTTTATTTTTCTTATGATAGAGAATATTATGGATAATGGAGGACCCATAATAGATTGTGGGATCTTAATTCATTGCAATTCTAGAGAACCTCCACAGATTTTTTTTTTTTTCTCTAGTTTCATTTGGAACGGGATGCATATTAGAAGATAGGGAATTAATGATCCTTCTACGAATTTTTGAGATTGATGTGATGTCATATAAATTTTCTTAATTTTCAATAACTTTATCATTTCTCATTGTCCACTACGCATATTTTTTAATTATTTGAATTTTTTTTGAGAAAAATTATTTTGCTAACATTATTTCCCAAGACACTTTTTTGCAACCTTGAGACCACTACAAGAAATATGATTTTGGATGATTTTTATTGTAGAAGGTTAAAGTTTGTTGCTAAAGATTTCTTCAATCAGAATTTCTTTACAAATACAGCAAATAAAAGCTCGATAGTGAATTAAAAAACTTGCCCTATAAAAATTTTAATTTTTTTGGCAATTGAAATTTTCTTCCAAAAAATTAATTGATAAAGAAAATTTTCATTGCCAATAGTTTGTGGAATATATCATGCACGTTGTCGATAATTCATGATTGTTATATTTAGCCAATTAAAATTTGTTTTGATTTTAAGAGTTATCATACGCAAGGAAAATTGTCCTTGATTATGGTAGCACCATTATAAATAAGAAATTTTTTTTTATAAAAGTATCATTACAAGTAAGAATAATTTTTCTTGCATGCGTATTTTCTTCGCTAATAAAGAATTTTTTGGTTGCTAATAAGGGTCGTGTTGCTAGTTGCATATATGCTTTTGCAATAAAAATTATATTCATTTACAGAAGCTCGTTATATCCGACAAAATATTTCGCTGCAAATAGAAATTAGCAGCAAATTTCATAATTAATTGCTAATACTTATTATAAGCAGCAGCCAAAATGTATTTTCTTGCAATGGACAATGACATACTTTATGCCTTTTGCTTTGTATATCCCATGCTGTTAAAAAGATTATCATGGGATGAAATCCATATTCCTGTAATTAGTCAATTGCAATTTGCAAGACAGGACTTGCGTGGGTTGTGACATGGAAAGTTACTAGAATACTAGGCCAGTCCAACAATATTCAACAAAAGCATTCCATTATTATTTCAACGAAAGCGTGGCTACCAAACCAATATAGCAAAAGAAAGCTACGTACTGACGTCCGTTTGGGAAAAAAAAAGAAAGAAAGAAGAAAAGCTAAAAGAAGCCATGGCCACATAATTAAAAAAGAGAATCTGTCCTTTTCCTGCTCATTCTTCCACCTGCGTCAATCTCGCCTTTTTCAAACCTCACCCAAAAGACTCGCTAAAGATTTTACCCAGCAAAAATTCAATTATCTACGTATATATGGATTAGCAAGCGGATTAGCCACTACATTAGCATTGTACCCTTGCAACAGTCTCAAGATGAGAATTGGCCACTTTCTCGCCATGACATAAGTGCCTACCACTATACCCAATTGGTTGAGTGTTCGAGATGCAAGCAACACCAAGGACCGTGGACTTAGACTAGTGTTGATACTTTTGTAAATTGTAATCTGTATTCTATGGATTCTATTTCTCTCAAACTCGCTTTGGTGAAACCTCATTCATTTCAGCTTATATTATTGACTGCAAATCTACTTCATTTATTATATTTCGCTTTATTTATGAAACACTTTCATTTGCCTATTATTATACTACATGGGCTCCATTTAGAAATGCATAAAATAAACGTAATAAAAATGAAGTGAACCCTATAATATGTATGGGGCTCCGGACTCATATAACTCCTTTAAAATTTAAGATTTTGATTTTTAATGGAAAATCAAGTCCATTCATTTTATTTTACATCATTTTTTTATCTAGGATATCAAGTTTCATCTCAATCAAGTATGTTTATGGGTGACATTTGTTAAAAAATATATATACTCATACGTAAATTATAAAAAATGCTAAAATATCAATTTTATATTAGTATTTTCGACATCTAAACTGTCCAAAATATCATTTCTATGTGAATAAATGATTCTATAAAGTATTATTACATTATAATACATGTGTAAATAAATCTAAGCATTTTTCGTAATTTACATATGAATATATATATTGGATAATTCCTCTTATACTCATAACAATTGCACATAATTTCTAATATACCTATAACATTTCGTAAATTCTTTTTATACCCATTTGAAAGTCATAACATTTCACCCTAAATTTCTCTCATACCCACACCGTTAAAACCACCATTATCTACCCCATTGAAAAGACGATTTTGCCCATTAAAATTTTTTAATTGAGATAATTTACCCTTAATATGATTCAATTGATAGTAGTAAATCCTTAATATAAGATATCAAATAATTTGAAAGTCATACTAAGGTTAATTTATTTTAACTAGAAAAAAATTTAAAAGGGCAAAATCGTCTTTTCAATGGGATAGATAATGGTAGTTTTAATGACGCGAGTATAGGAGGAATTTATGGTGAAATATTATGAGCATAAAAGGAATTTATGAAATGTTGTGGGTATATTAGAAATTATGTGCAATTGTTATGAGTATAAGAAGAATTATCCTGTATATTTTTAAACAAATGCCGTCCATAAACATACTTGACTAGCATAAAATTTTTTCTTATAGATAAACAAATGATGTTAAATGTAATGAATGGATTGGATTTTCTATTAAGAATCAAAATCTTAGATTTTAAAGAGGTTATATGAGTTTACTTCTATATAAAAGCACGGGTTACATAGACACACACACACATGCTCACATTATGACGAGAAATTTTATCATTTTTCTTGTGCGAGGAGTTTGAGACGAGTAAAAAAAATTTATTTGTGAAATTTTGTAATAAAAATTTAAAATAGTAAAATTTGATATATGATATATAAATATATTGGGGCACACATAAAAGAGAAAGAAAAAAAAGTATATTAAAAATATAAAATATATAAGGTTGTTAGTTAGCTAAGTAATAAAACAGTGTACAGTATTATAATCCTATATACATATATGAAGACATCAAACCATGTAAAATAAAAATAAAGTAATAAACCCATGTTTTACGCTGATGGTTTTGTTTGTATCCGCGGTTATGCATGCTGACCCATTCTCATTTTTCATCAAATCCTGAAATGACACGATTTAATTTTATGGAAACCTGTTCCTTATTCTAAAGACGAAAAATCTTTAGAAAAATCCAAACCGTCCATTATCCTTACTGACCAAGAAGACAAACAACCGTGAAATTTAACTTCCCAGATGTATACTCTAGATCTTCCTATGCCATTTAAAGCACAATTTCTCTCTTCCAGACTGCCAATCAGCTTGTTAACTTATCCTTGGAATTAATTAACGTATTAGAAAAATGCAAATCTTGGCCGTCTGTTGGCGCCACGCTTGTGATGATTAAGTGGGTGAACATGCGTGCATGGGGAGTGTAATGCAAAGACGACAAGAGAGTCGTTACTTTGGGATTAAAAAAATTGATACTCCTGCAGTGTGCGGTGGTTGATGCTCTGGCATGCCAACGTGGTGTGTAGCCGCTCAAGTTAAACTAAAAGGCACCCAAATCCTGGGTTTTGTCTTGGACGGCCTGCGAACCAACAGTGGCCTGCTCATTTAATTATAATTGGCTGATAAGTGGGCATTTTACGATTGGTCCAAATGAGAAATTAATATTGTTTATTAGTTGGTACAATGAATGATGGGAATGCCTATTCAGCAAATATTAACTTTTGCTGCACCCCCAAATCCGGCTGTTTGAGTATCAGCAATCACAATCCTGTGCATAAAACAACTCAATTAATGTTGGGATCCCCCCACTCATGTGTTCAAGAATTAACTGAAATATTTGAAGGGTCCATTTCTTATATAATTGTTCGTAAATTGGGCGATTTATGGAGGGCCGTAAAAAAAAATTTTAGTTCTTTCATTTTTAAAAGAGGCGTACGTATTCATGTTTATTTTATTCATTTTAAAAAAAATAAAAGTACCAAATAAATTCGAAAATTTTGCCAAATTTCCAATGTGAAAGATTTAGGTAAAAGCTGCATATTTATTAAAAAATCGAAAAGATAAAATTAGTTTTCTCAATGGTCCATAAATAGCGCGATTTACGGGTTGCTCTATGCTATTGCCATTGATATTTGAAATGGAAATGAATGTAAAGAAAAAATTGTCACCTACAAGCTTGGTAAACATCCTAAAATGTAGGAAACCCTTTAATTGTGCAAGTAACATTCAAGATTTTAGTTTGTCACCCGCCTTAATGATGAATTAAAATTCAATTTTACGTAATTCATTTAGAATCATTTATTTCACTAAAGAAACCAAGATTTATCAAAATCAACGATATTCAATGGCCCACCTAAAAATTATGTGAAGTTGACGTGATAAAATAATTTGATTTATATACTATTTTCAACGCCTAAATTTCAAGCACATGGTTCGTTGGTGGAAATGACAATTCTATAAATTATTATTCCATCTTAATATATCTATAAGTGGATATAAGCATTTTACGTAATTTACATATGATTATGCAAAGAATTTGATTAAATTTAGGAGGTGCAACTTAGGTAGGATACCCAATGGTTGATTCATTCGGTACCCTAAATTTTATTAAATTTTAAAACAAGCGAATCAGAGGGTATAACTTAGGTAGGGTAGCCGTGGGTGGTTGACCGTTTTGTATACCCTAAAATGGGCAGAACTATTTTTTTTAAAAAAAATTTCACCCGTAGGCTAGGATAGGTTTTAAATAAAAATACCCGGATAAATTAGAGTAAGGTAGGTTCTAAGGTCCATTTACTCAAAACCGGCCCGAATTTAATAATATATTAAATGTAACTTTTACGCAATATATTATATCTTTAAAAATGCAAAATATATCTTTTATAAATATAAAAACTTGTTTAAATTATCTATCATGTAGTACAATTAATCAATGCATTTTATAATGATATTATTGTCATATTGATTATAGGTATAAGTAAGATTTATAGTAGAATTATATTCTTCAGATATAGTATAAAAATTATTTTAAAGAAGAAATTTTAATCCGAAACTAAAACTTACTCGTAAAAGTAAAAAAGGGTAGGTTAGGCCTTAAAATGACTCAAAATAAAATAAGATAGGAGTTTTTGAAAATATGATAAGAATCAAGTACACCTCAAACTGGGCCTGTCCAACCCAAGTTGCGCGCACCCCTTCAATTCAATTGATGTTAAACAAGTGAATAGATAAAAGATTTAACGGTAACTATATTCCATTAAACACTCAGATGATAACTTAACTTATAAATAATGTGGGCGTAAAAATTGTTAGAACTAATTTATGTAAATTAAAGCTCGAAAAGTGATTTTCATTGCTTTCCACTGGAATTATCCAGTGGATGGTTACATACAAATTCTGCTAGTGTGAACCAATTTGGTCGCTGGTGCGCTGCTGCTAATTGATGGTCGGCAATTGCAAGGCCCTGTGGTCGGGCAACGGTAACCGAAACCAATATTGTTACCAAATATATAATACAGATATCAAACCAATATTGTTACCAAAAGTATAATCCAGTGCAAAGTGGATGGAGAGTATTAGAATGGTTGTGCATTAAAAAATATAATAAGAGATGATATTAATAGAATAAAGTAATTTTTCGATGAAAATTAAGGACAACTGATTTAAATACAAGTAATATAAATGGGAAAAACCAAAGATATCTGAATTGTTAAAAGTAGGAAAATACTATAACGTATTCTATTTTCGGCAACGATCTCGGCAGTATTATGGCTGTGAATGCCCTGCACATCGGCCAACAGTGCATCTGCGGAGGAGGTAAAAAACCAACGGTTGCCAATATTGTCGTCCTTTGTGTTTTTCTTTTTTTTTCTGAGTGGTATTATATATATTGTGACATCTAACCTTACAAATCAGATATTTTCAGATTCCTCACCTTAGAAGAACATCTTGTAAATATCTTCACCCTCGAAAGACAACTGTAAATACCCTTAATTTGAAGGACAAATATTACACGCCTAATGTTGTTGTGAGGACTCAACACGGACATGGCTGGTGGCTGCCATTGTCCATGATCAGCAGGGCATGCTCCTCCTGGCGTGGCCCTTTATGTTGTAGCGAGATCGTACACACTCAACCAATTGGATTAGTGATACATGTACAAGTAATACTGGTGATTCGTCATTCTCCTTTAATTATCGTGAATCGCCATTACTTGGTGGCCATTTGCCTGTAAAAATCATGTGATAGAGCTATGGTTGGTGAAAGTACACTAGAATCCAAAAGGGATAAGAGTGGTTGGTGGGAATTACAGCAGCTAAATCATGGATAAAGACATAAATTAAAGTGGTTGGTGATGATTATCTCTACCCATAAACAGTATATAGTGGAACCTTGATTACACTCTTCGTGAAACCGTATGTTCATAGCTTGGGTGGAACGAGAAAAGGGATGGAGTTGAATGACAAAAGTATGGCTTGTGTACTAGGAATGGGAACAGATGCATGGGGAATAAGAAAAATTGTATTAAAATTAAAAAGAGCCATTATAATAAATTTCATTGGATTTAGCTAATTTTGTCACTATACATAACATGTATTTTTGTTGCATAAGATATATTTTGGTTACGCCATGATGCACCATGGTACAACGGTCGGGCAAGCATGTCAACCATGCTGGTTCGAATCTTGATGACATTAATCTCCGTGGTTTGATAGGAGTGCCCACTGCATAATGAAAAAATAAGAGATTTTGCAGGGATATTGTTAGATATTTGTAAGGATGTTATGTGGAAATTGTTAGAATGTCTCAAAGCTTGATTGTAACATCGATTGAGATGATTGTAAATACCAAATATCAAAAAATATATATTTTTTGGTTATAATATTTAACTAGAAAAGTAATTTCTTTTGAATGTTGGCATTAGTTAAATGTAGTCATTTTTTGCGTCAAATGCAAAAAAAATAACATTTAATGTAGCTATCAAAATTTGACTACAAATAATAATAAGGTTTTAGATGCAATTAATATAATAGCCAAATCTTTGACTACATTTGATCAAATATAGTCATATTAAAACTTAGCTGCAAAAAGTTGGTCACATGTACTACTTTCGAGGATGCTTCTATGAAATCCATTTTCTTTGAAACTCCTTTCATTTTTAAAATCTTGATGGTTTATAGAAAATCCACTACATCCATTATATTTACCATCATTCATAGTATCCTGAAAACCCTTTTATTTTTTAATGCCACTGTATATGGCTCGCATATATAAATGTGTAAAATCAACGTAATAAAATTGTTCACTATTAAAATATCAACTTTAAAGTAATTTTTTCAACATCTAAACCATCTAAAATATCAAAAATATGTAGATAAATGATTCTATAAAGTATTTTTATATTCTAATACATGTGTAAATGGATCTAAGTATTTTTCATAATTTACACATGAATGCACTTATTTTTTTAGCAAATGTGGCCAATCCACATATTAGATTGGAATGAAACTTAGTCTCCTAGCTAAACAAATGGTGGTAAATACAATGAATGAATTGAATTTTCCATCAATGATCAACATTTCAAAAATGAAAAAGGTTTTACGAAATTACTTCTATGAAACCTAAAAATGAAAAAAAGCGTTTCTTGAGAATTGAAAATTTCATCAATCCTCATTCCATCTAAGTTGTGGATAGGTAATCTATACACGAAAATGTATTCTTCTTGATCCTTAGTGTCCAGTTGTTCCACCACCAGACCTTCTTCACTGCTGCTGTGACCTCCTTCCCTTAGTCATGACAGCATTCCTAGTGTACAAATCCTCCAATGTTGGCTCATAGAATTGGCACAATATCCTTTTCCTTATGCACAATGCCCATAGGTAATAGATACCTGGGATACTCCTTAGCCCTGAGCTGGGATGCAACTTGAGTAGGGTAACGATTAGGGGTGTAAATAGGGTCGGGTTCAACTCGAGCCCGCATAAACCCGGACCGATTTATACCATGGTTGGGTTGATATTTTGGAAATTCGATTTTTGAAAATCGGGTTGAGCCGGGTTAGGGGGTCGGTCGACCCGACCCGATTTGACCGACCCGAACCAACCCGATTTCATAAGATATGTATTTTGATATGTTTATGAGAGTGTATTTTATTTATGTTGTTTGGATATTTAAATAAAATTGTGTGGAGTTTGGAAATATGTTTGACAATTTGGTTGTGAAATGTTGTTTGAATTTATTTGGTTTGGAAATATATTTGGTTAATTAGTTGTGAAATTATGTTTGGATTATTTGGTTATGAGTGTGTTTGGTAATGAATAAAACTTTTGATGAAAAATTTTGGAGAATAAAAGTTATCAACTGATGTGATATGATAGGGATAATGATGAGTAATAAAGAGAATAAAGTTAAAATAGATAGGTTAGTTGTGTGGATAGTTTTATATAAATGATTGAAAAGTAGGGTAGTTGTATAGGAAAATGTGAAGAAATAATTAAAAAATATGATAGTTAAAAATATGATAATTGTAGAGAGTGAAAAGTTTTAATTGACTTTTTCTTTCAATTGCCAAACATACCCTATATTGCATTGTAAATAGGTTGTTTAGATGTTCGCTTGCATTGGTGATTTGAAATAACGAACAGGTCAATTGGGATTTTGATATGTTTGTAGCTTTGATTGGAAGCCAACTAAAAATGTAAGTAAAACTATGATATTCGTTTTTTCATTTTACATAATTTACTGCAATACTTTTACTTGGCTTTCACTTTTTGACTTGCAGGGGACATCAATTGCTCAAAGAATACAAAAGCAAAAAAATAAATCAATTACAAAACTTATCCTCCACTTTTGAGTTACGTAGAACTTTTTAGTACTTATTTTTTTATAATTATCATTATTTTTTTGTTATTTTAGAAATTTGGGTGAACAAAAACTTAACTAACATTGATAATATGTGTAATCTATTAGCCCGATTTGTAACCCGAACCAAACCGATTTGAGGTGGGTTGAAATAGGGTTGGGTTAAGGTGTGAAAAGTAGGGTTGAAAATAGGGTTGTGTTGAGATCTTACAAGGTGGGTTAGGGTTGTATTTGTCCCAACCCGAGTCAACCCGACCCGATTTACACCCCTAGTAACGATGGGTTAACCCTAAAATGGGTAGGGTATGTTTTTATTTTTATACCTATTAGGTAGGGTAGGCTCTAGGTACAAAAAAAAAAAACCCGATTCATCCAGAATAAGGTAGGTTTCTAGATCTAGGCATCTGAAACCAACTTGAATTACTAATATATGTCTAACATATATTTTATAAAATATCTTTTATAGTGATGTGCATAAATATATTCTTTAAATATATTAAAACTTGTTTAATTTATATATCATTTAGTAAATTTCATATATATATTTCAAAAAGTATATGATTATCATCATGATTATGGGTTTTTGAGTAAGACTCGTAATAAAATTATAGTTTTAAAATAGAATACAAAGATTATTTTAAGTAACCAATTTGGAAGCGAAATCAGAACCTACCAAATGTATAGATTTTTTTCTTTTCTCTATATTTGAGAAGTATAAAGAAAAAAGTACCTAAATATGAGAATTTAATAAGGTCGGGTTCTAAGAAATTAATATAGCAGGCGATGAAAAATAAATTAACAATAGATACATTGATGTTATTAGATATATATATATATATATATATATATATATGAAAGTATTATAACAAATATTAGAATCATGAGTGGAGATGCAAATAATTTTTTAATTGCTATAGGTTTTATATATCAAAGCTCATTCTTTAGTCCTTACATTTTTACTTCAATTATGGATGAATTTTCTTGACATTTTACAACAAGAAATGCCTTGGAGTATGATTTTTGTAGACGATATTATTCTAATAGATGAAATTAGAAGAGTGAACTTAAAATTGAACAAGTAAAGGATACTCTAGAATTTAATAATTCTATAATTAATTACATAAAAACTAAATATATGAAATGTAATTTTAATAATAGTGACCACCTAATAAACTAATTAAAATTTCAGATCAATTAGTAATAAGAACTAATCACTTTTAATATTTAAAATCAATAATTCAAGAGAATTAAGAAATTGAGAAAGATATCATAACCATAAATGACGTGGGATAGAAGAAATGTCGTGATGCTTCAAAAATTTTATATAATAGTCGAGTTCCAATAAAAAATTTAAAAAAATTATAAAACTATGTTAGATAAGCTATTCTTTATGAGCTAGAATGTTGGATAGCTAAAGAATAATATACACATAAAACAAATATAACAAAAATTAGAATGTTAAGATAAATACGTAGTAAAAGAAAAAAAAAATTAATGAGGTGTTTGTTTATCAAAAATATTTCAAACTAAAACTTTTCACTCTCAACAACTACCATATTTTTATTTATTTTTTCATTTCTTCTTATACAACTATCCTACTTTTCAATCATTTCTACACAACTACTCATACATCTAACATATCTATTTTAATTTTATTCTCTTCACTTTTCATCATTATCATATCCTATCATATCGTTTTCTTTCATTTTAAAAATTTTTACACAAAAACTTTTGAATAAAATTTTTATCACTTACCAAAGACATCCTAAAAATAAAATAGCTCAAGATAATCTAAAAGTGAATCCAATTGTTAGATTATGTGGTTGGTAATTTTGATGATAATAAAAGATGTGCTTGAACATGATCTAAATTGATCTTATCTTGTTTAACAAGTTCTATGTGTGGACAAGCGCACATCTTATCATTGCATGTATCTTAGTTGTTGATTGGTTCTAATCTTATTATTGGTTGTATCTTAATTGATGATTGGTTTTATTCTTGATAAGATTAAGATATTTGAGGAAACTAGGTATTTCTAGTTGCTTGAGATTTAAGCTTGAGTTTAATTTGAAGTAGGATGTGATGATGTGGATAATCTTGAATTTTGGAGAAAATTTTATTTTCTATGAAATAAAGGAAATGTCCAACATTTATGGCAGAAAAGATCAACAATAATTCAACCAAAATTTATTGATCTCTTTGACTACAAAAAGTTGACTATTTTAAGATATAAAACATTTTCTAGCGCTAGAAATTTCAATTTTGAGAAAGGTGGATAAGTATGAAATCTTTTTCTCATCTCTTAGGCCATGTGTCAAGAAACATTGTGCCTACAAAAGAACTTGAAAGAGTAATAGAATGAATCAAGAGAGAAACATTAATGCAAGCGTGAAAGACTCCAAGTGCTTCATTATGAGATTATTTTTGTAGAAATTTAAAGTTGCTGATCTCTTGAAGGGTTTTTTTTGGGATTCTGAGCTACAATGTATAGATCATTTAAAGAATTACTTCTCATGAAGATGTGCTAAATTAGTTTGCTTTTCATTTAAGGTTTTATTTTGCATTACCTTGATGTTGGTGGAGATCAAACCAAGAGAAAAGTTGTATTATCTTAATATTGATAGCAATCTAGCCAAGAGAATAGTTGTAATACCTTGGTATTAATAATGATCATGCCAAAAGGAAGTGAATCAATGTGTTAATTACTTCACAAGCCTACTTAGAACTTAGTATCAATCCAGAAGATAGTTGAACTAACTATATTACAATAATTTTTTTTTTCATAAAATATATGCGTTTTATAAACAGAAAAGCAAAAGGAGGGGATTTCCATCCTACCACCCACTCAGATTAGTGTGGGGCAGGAGAGAATTCATCGAGGTACAAAGAGGAATCATCAAAATAAGTAGAAGAGTCTGCATACGAAAAATTAACAATGACATTTGGTGGGACATCCCTCCAACATTAGGCATAGCCATCACTCGTTGTTGCCAGCTTAGCTAATGAGCGAACCACTTAATTTGCACTCCTCAAAATATGAGTGAAAATCACCTGTTGAAAAGAATTGCACAACCAAGCAAACTCAGCAGCCCATGAGATGCCAAAGAGCATAGCTTTAACCTCCATCATTAGTGGATCAATCTGGCCTTTGTCAGTCTAACACCTGGCTGCCACAAAGATCTCATTCCAATTTCTACAAACTGCCCCAAATCCCCATACACCCTTTCGACTGATCGCAGCATCCACATTAATCTTCAAGATCCCCACAGCTGGACATCTCCACCTGCTTTCACTCACTTCATTCCAACACTTACCCACCTCCAAAAAATTCATTAAGTTATAGAAGTGAAGATAATTTACGCACCAATCAAATACCTCCTCCAAACAAATAGGATCCCCCTCACCCATAAATTTGTTCCTTATAGCCCATAATTTCCAGCAAAGGAGAATGAGAAGAGAGAAATTGTGGAAATCAACACGTAATAATAACTTCCTTAAGGCTGTTCGGACATCCCGAATCCTTTCCCACCATAAGCTTTGGAACACTGCACCCCTAAAGACATGTCTCATCCTACTATAACACCAAAATAAGTGATCAACATTTTCAATAGAACTCACTTCATTGCACAAGGGGCATCTATTATCAACTAACACCCCTCTACTAGTTAAATTTTCCCTTGTTGAAATTGCATTTGTAATTATACTCCACCCAAACAGCTCGACCTTCCCTGGAAGTTTTAATTTCCATAGCTGGCGAATAATATCAATGTCCACTAGAGCTTTGATTTTTTAATTTCCTCCATTGTCATTTATATCTATTTTACTTATGATAGAATTGGCAGATTTAACGGAGAAGTTACCGGTAACTTTCCCATCCCAAAATAGCTTGTCTTCTTGTTTTTCACTAAGAATTGGCATGTCCTTAATCTTCATCCACCGTTCATCACCCACAACCCTCTTGATCTTCTCTTCATTCCTACATCTACGATGAACATCAATAAATGCTTCAACCCTGTAGTCCTCTCTGATATCAGCTGGAAGAGGTCCAGCTTTAAGTAGTTGTCCTTGAGCCCAATTGTCCCTAAAGAACTGCACCAAATTACCTTTGCCAATGCACCATTAGCCCCCAGCTTTCATGAGTTTTAAAGTTGTCATCGTACATCTCCAAGTATAAGAACATCCATGCTTGGTTTCAACCTCCCATATACTTTTATCTGGAAAATACTTTGCTTTTAAAATTCGATGGCAAAGTGGAGAGCCACCATTGATGATTTTCCAATTTTGTTTTGCTAGGAGAGCCATATTAAAATCAACCAAATCCCTGACCCTAGGCTCCCATCATTTTTTAGTAGCACAAGTCATTCCAACCCCACCAGTTAATTTTTCTTCTTCCCTCCTTTTCACCCCACCAAAATTTACTCATTAAAGAATGCAGCTCCTGGCGCGGTTTATGGTGAAGAACGAACGGACTTATAATATAAGTGGGAATTGCTTGGGCTACAACTTTACTCAATATTTTTTTCCCACCCCTCGATAGAAGTTTCCCTTCCAACCTTGAATTTTGTTCCAAATCCTCTCCTTTAAACTTTGAAATACTTTTTTTTTATTCTTACCCACCCACGCTGGTAAGCCCAAGTAAATAGTAAATGGATTTCCTTGCGACCCTAGTGAGGCTTCCATTTCATTCCCCTTTTCTAAATCGCCATTTTCTCTAGATTAATGAGCTGTCCAAACGCATTCTCATATATGTCCAAAGTCTGCTTCAACTGATGCACCTCCCCATAATTTGCCCTAATAAAAGAAGAGTATCATCGGCGAATAATAGGTGAGTAAGTCTTGGTCCATTGCTGCAAATCACTATAACTTTGATTAGTGGAACAAAAGTTTTATGTGCTTAATGAGTTGAGTAGAATAGAAAGATTCGAATCATTATAAGTATTCTTGTCTTTATGGTTTGGTTTCATTATTGTGAACTATATTTTTGCTTAACTTACACATTCTACCAAAGTTATTTGAATATCCAGTACACATGACCAACAACTTAGCTCCTAATCTCTAGTCTTCCCAACTCTCTTCGATTTCCTTGTAAGGCCTCAAACATAATTTCAATCTGTCCAAGGGACACATTGTGACCTTCTTTTTACACAATGAATTTTTTCAAATCCTTTAAAACTTTCCTGGCACTCCTTTTTCGGGTAAGACTCATATGCCTATTTGCTCTCTCACGTATTCTATCATCTGCCCAGCACTCTTATTGCACAGTTTTCCATGTCCAACTCATCTTTGCCCACATGATGATAAAATTCTCAATACTTAAAGAGGCATTTTTATTTTTTAAGCAAAGTAATTGATGGGCCTGTGGAATTCAATATTAATTCATTTTTAAAATATTTCTTATTTGCGAACCATCCCATAGGGCGGTTGGTTTCGCATGGGGGCTTCGTGCCCACCGACCGGGCTTCAAGTCCCATCTCCTGCAGTTGCCATTGAGCGGTTGCTGCTTTGGCAAAATCAAAAAATATATATATATTTCTTATTGGAATAAAAAACAACATTAAGAATTTTTTTTATCAACTTACTCACCTTAGATAACCTGACAAAAATATACTTCAGAGGAGGAATAATGAAGCTACTAAATCTAATCAACTTAGAACTTTAGACTTTCCTATTCTAACACCCTATACATACTTATATCTACAACTTTGTCATACAAGTGGTAACATAAGAATATTTTTTTTGACAATAATAAAATTCTGAATATTTAAAAATGATGCAAAAAGTACCTTGATATGGTTATTTGCATTTTTGTTGATTGCCTCCTATATATCTATTTCATTTTTGTTACTTTGATGTACAAGATCATCATTTTTAATATTGTTAATTTACATAATTTACATTCCATTCAGTTTAGAATGACTTACAAGAGTAAATATGCGGATGAGGCTTAATTACTCTACTAAATAATGTCTGGTACTTTATTACCGAATCAGCAATGGGATCTTGAGGTTGTCTTGTCATCTATCACGGTGGTTGGCTAGTTGGAAGACTCAAAGAATATTATCAGTATCAGGCACTCTCCAAACGGGCCCCACGACAGTCATTTACTCCAAAAGGGAAGTGTTCCACACAGTAAAAAAAAAAAAAATTGTTACCATTCATTCATTATTCATGTTTTTCTCTAAAAAAAATTCGTACTCAGGCATATCTCATCGGATGGGATGACATGGTGTGGGTGTACGTTTTCTAAGGTCAATTACTACTCCATTAATAATCATTTTTTCTACTTTTATCCTAATATTCTAATTATATTTTTAATAACCTTAATTATTCCTACTTTATCTTTATTATTTTCAATCAATCATATAATGTTCAAAATATTTCATTTTCACTCCCCATCCCAACCCGTAATCCTGTGTTGGTCACTGTAGCTCTGATAAACTGTGTTGGTCACTGTAGCTCTGATAAAGCTGTGCAGTGCAGGCGCTGGCGCTGCGGTATTTGGTTCGAATCCCACGTACGGGATTTCGGGATTTCGGCTAGAAGTTAGTAGGAGCTGTGGTCTCCTGTGTCCAATTGTTGGAAGTTGTATCTTCCTTATTCTTTAGCGGAGCTGTGTCTCCGGATTTCCTTGGGGGAGCCGAGTGTCTTCAAATTTGTAAGAATGTCTCTGAACTTTAGTATAATATGTGTTGAGATGAATGTAGAAATATCAATTACTAAATGTCCGCTTATTGTCAAGGTACGAACAATGACATGACAAGCAAGAAAAAAATTTAAAATACATCAGAAAGTTGTGTACTATATTTTGTGTCCCAAAATAGATTTTTGGTTCAACGTGTGATGTTAGTCTCTTTGTTTAAAATTCACCAAGTACAGTTAATTAAGCAGTTTAACTAGTGGAATTCATATACGCAGGAATTTTTAGGGTTATTTAATTTGCATAGATTGCATCTAACACTAAAACTTTTTTATTTTTAAAGTGGTGCTATCATCTTGTTGGCCCGGGTTAACAAATTATCAGCCCTCTTGTAAGTGTGTTCTCATAATTTTTCTTGCCTTTTCTGCCTATCTTTAAACATGATGGTCCGTCAGAAAATGATCATTGAATGACATTCCAGTAATGTGTACCGATGAAAGCATCCTTAAAAACACATTATCTGAAACCCAAAAAAAAAATCAGTTTTTTTAATATATCGAGAAGGTAACTGAGATTTTCCTCTTTTAATATACAAAATATTTTCAACGATTTTGTATATAAATTTTTTTATTTTATTTTAGTGAAGATCATAATTTTTAAACAATATTTTTGTCGATTCACATTGATTTAACCCCATTTACTAATTTAACCAACTTCTAAGGATAATCGTGAAACATGGGGTGCAAATTTAAAATATGCTTAATAACGCATAATTTTTGGCAAAATCCAAGAAGCATCTGAGCCAATAAACCATATTTTCGAAATAAAAATATTGCCATTCTTATTTTCTTATATAGTAGAAATGTCGCCAATTTTGTGAAAGCTAATTTACATTTTTGGGTGTGTACATGACATCCATCATGACGATAATCCTGATCAGCATAAATCTAGAAGGACCTGCCCATAAATCAAGCAACTAATCATAGTGCCTGCCGTTTGTCGCCCTGATTCAATCCGTAATTAATTTCCAAATCCCATCAGTGATTCATTGTTATGTCAACCAGATGCTCATGAATCATTTTTAACTGTCCACATCTGCAATGGGTAATGGGTATCACTATTTTCCGGCTTTTATTTATCGGACCCAATCAACAATCTGTCAAATCCATCATCTCCTCAACTAAATTCGACGGATTGAAAATAATGCAATAAGAAAATGGGGCCATGATTCGCCCACCGATGAATAAAACTGAAGGGCTGATTCGTACTACGGTTGGTGTACTACTAACAACTCATAGCTAATACCACTGCGGCTGCAAATGGCAAACGGGGACCCGGATTCAACGGCTTAAACTGCTCTGTTTGGAGACTGTTTGCTGTCTACTCATTCGATCTGATGTTTGTACGTGGCTATGGCTCATCCATGATAGGTCTGGCCCACAGATATATCTTCCTAGGTCTCTGATAAAAAAAAAAAATTGACGATTTTCCCGTGGGCTGGAATTTTCCACATCCTCCAAATTCCAAAACGTCTAATCCTTCAGCACGAATCTACGGATCGATGAAGATAGATGAACATATATCGAGATAATTCTATGGTTCTTTCCCTTGAAATTTCCGCAGGCCTAGTGTTAGGCATTTTGAAATGGACGATTCTATACATTACCAACAAGCATGCCTTGAAAAGTGCAAAAGATGTTGAATAACTTTCAATTTCACTTCAGACTTGTTAACCCACATCCCAACAAATTGTGGTATCAAGACAGAAGTTACAACCGTTTGCTTATACCTATTACGAAAGAAATGTTGTCATTTTTGTTGCTAATGAGTGCAAGCAACAATCCATCATTAACAATTGAGATACTAATTTTGTTACCATTAAAATAACATGTTGTAGTGCTAATTTGTGTCCCTAGTTCCACTTCCATGTACCTGGTTCCAACTTCATGGAAGTTTTTAATTCGGGCCAATTTTCATGATCAAATTAAAATCAAAATTTTTCATTTCGTTTAGAATAATTTATTTAGTTAAAAATGTAAATTTCATTTAAACGGATAAAAAATTCATATGTGTAATTATGAGGTAAGGGTCGATATAAATGTATTAAAATTGTTTGATTATTATATAATTATAAAGTTTGTAAGTAAGTGTCTCTATTATAAAAATTATTCTTCTTATGTAAATGAATGATTTTTATAAATGATTCCACTTCTATGAAATTTATTTTTGTGAAACTACATCTATTTTGGTCCATCTTTATGATTGATGAAAAATCAACTTCATTCACTATAGTTAGTATTATTTATTTAGTTAAAGAAATTCCATCATCTGTCTAGTATAATTGTGCATGAATTTCATTTATAAATGTGTAAAATTAATTTAATAAAATAATTTGATACTAAATATTAGTTTTAAAATTATATTTTCAATATCTCAGCAGTCTAAAATGTCATTATTATGTGATAAATGTTTCTACAAATTTTTATTAAATTCTAATGCATACACAGGTGTTCTTTTGAAGGTGGAAGAAAAGAGAAAATTGGTTAATTGCAGCCAAAAGAATTTCTAAAGAGAATAGCGGGCAGGGCGAGCTGTAGATAGTCAAGTGAAATCCTACCCATAACTCCTTTAGAAATATTACCTAAATGGTATCTCTTTTTCTTGAGCCATCAACAAATTGGTATAAAAATTTCGCAATTGTAGCTTTTGCATGATTTTATATTTAAAAAGGCTGAACGAAAGAACCAATCATATTATAAATCATCCATTTTTAGTTAAGACTCTGTTTCTATGTAATCAAAGTTACATAGAAGCAATGTATATAACTCCTTTTAATTTTAAGATATTAATGATTATTACAAAATTCAATTTATTTATCGTATTTAGCATTATTTGTTTAGCTTGAAGACTAAGTTTTATCTAAATCAAATATGTGTGTAGGCTACATTTGCTAGAAAGTATATATTTTTAGCAATGAATTTATGACTTTTGGTAAGTAAAGGCAATTTGAAATGAGAGGTTATATTGTTGTTTGAGATAGGGCAATCATGGTAAAATAAATTGTATTTTAAAATTATATTTAAAATCTCATTGAATTTATACTAATTTTTAGATTTTTTGTGGGGGCAACTATATGTAGGTCCGCTCATGTATAACCTTAGATTAATTTATATATGTATCAAAATATCATAATACTTTATAAATTTATTTATTCACATAGTAGTGATATTTTAGATGATTTAGATGTTGAAAATCTTATTTAAAAATTGATATTTAATATTAAAATATTTCATTATGCTTATTTTACACATATATGGGATCTTACTTAAAAATTGATATTTAATATTAAAATATTTTATTATGCTTATTTTACGCATTTATAAATGAAATTCATAGACAATAATACTAAACAAATGAGAATGTTTTCGTGATAATATAAATGACAAAGTACAATAAATGAATTGAATTTTCTATCGATCATTAGGATGTTAAATGTGAAGAAGATTACATAAAAATGTGAAGAAGATTACAGAGGTCTTAGCCCAATTAATTACGTATTCTTGTTTATCTATCCAACAATATTTTTTATATATACGTATAACTTTATACATTTACAGGACAATCATTTGAATCAAATAATTTATTCCCAACTGAATTTCACGTGCTCAATCGTAACAATTATTTTTAAAAAAATCATTGCAATATTGACCTTGCATGTAATTGAAAGGAAGACGTCCGTCGTCCACATGTAAAATCAAACCACGTAACCCGAGGGGCTAGACTAGACATGTCACGTTCGTAAAAGCGCACCCACTCCGGTTCAATGCAACTCGCCACCCCCATGTTCGGTTGTTGAATTGGCAAACTACATCTGTTGGCCCAGATGTGGATGGTCCACCAATTATCCGACTCCCATTTCTTTATTTAAAGTACTTTCTTGCCATTGCCATGGCCCCTACCTAAATTCTCTACCTTAGCACATCTCCAACAGTTCTTGTTCCAGCACTTCTTCCGCTGTGGGGGCCATTTCATTTTGGGAGACACCCAGACTCAGGTGTATGTCGCCACATCCCCAAATCAAATCTCTTTTGGGATTTATGTGGGTGCTTTTATTTTAGTAATATTCTTTCCGTGCATGAAGCTGTCACGACTCACGCCCCACATGGGCCATGCCTCTGGAGTGCCGTTTTAGAGATCCGACCGTCCATCTTCTGCGCAAGGATATATGTACCATTGGTGCACTGGAAAGGCCTGATGAACGGACGAGATCTTTTTTTTTTTATGAAGTATGTTTCGCTGGTGGTGCAAGGCGGATGGGGTTGGAGATGGAGAAAATTCAATTGCGTTGTGCTGATTACCTGGAATTTATTTCGTAGAGGGGACAAGGGGAAGCAAATTTCTGTGCTGCTGCTGTGGCTGATAAGTGTTGGAAGATTTGCACCAATCATATTTCGCTTTCATTTCAAAATTCTGTCGAGTCCGCACATGGACTCGATCATTCGTCGGATCGAGTCTTTAAAACCATGGCTCGTCACAAGATGATTCTCTCTCCAGTCACCTCAAATGCCCTTGCATGACATGTCACTGAGATCATCCGGGAGCTGTGGAGTTTAACTCAGTGCTAACAAAAGCCCAATCCTGGGCCAGCACGTGACATTGAAGGCATGTTTCGCTGCGTCCCAAAATTTTCAATCTATACAACTTTTCACCTTTGCATAACTATCATATTTTTAATAATTTTTTCATATCTTCTTATATAATTATCCTACTTTTTAATCATTTCTAAATTACCCGTATAACTAAAATATCAATTTTAACTTTATTCTCTTTAATTTTATTGTTATCTTTATTATATCACATCGTTTTTCTCATTTCAAAAATTTTTATACCAAAAATATTTCATCCATAAGTTTTATGACTTTCCAAATACACCCTGAAACAGTGTTATGAGACCTCGAGTGACTTGCGAATGAAAGCAATTTCAGTCCCTCCAACAAGTGGTTCCTATAAATATTAGTAGAATAGGCCTTACGAACTTTCACACTATGTACACTACAACTATGATATTTGTTTATAACTTTGATTTTTGACTCATACTACATATTTAACCCTATAGAGATGTATCTCAAGTAGGAGGATAGTGAAAGTCTCGTATCACAAGGCAATAAAGATAAATAAGTACTCTAATAAAAGGAGGGCACTAGGTGTGCTTATTTGAATGGATTTTAATATCTTCTGTCTTATAGATAATGTTCCCAACTTAACTAACAAAGTTTAATGTTCTTGTTGTATGAGACCTCACCATATTAGCATGGCCTATGGGAATAAAGTGAAAAGTAAAGTATACCATGACTAAAAATAATAATTATGACTGCACTCTCTAAGATTAAGAAATTACTTTGACTCGAGCAAAATCAAGAGAACTAATCTTCCATACACCACTTGCTTGCTCTATCTATGGCTATATCCGCCGATCTTATTGTCTCATTCAACATATGGCGACAATATTTCTATCATAAATTTTGTTGGTGCTCTTGTAATAAGATCAACACCAAGTCCAAGGTCTATAGGACACAAGTTGTGATTAAATCTTGACATTGTTAACCCTCATCTCACCCATAGCTGAAAGTCACAACAGTGTAAATGATGATGCTTCCCTAATGATGTAAAAGTCTACTAAGGTTAAGGATGCATGGTCCAAAAGGCCCTCTTAGGAAGGGCATATAATTAGTCCCTCCTCGTCTTCATGAGTCTGATAAAGAGTTGAAGTAAGCTAGGAAAAATAGGTTTCCCTCAGCATCTTATAATAGCTACACGCACCTCATCAAGTCTTGGGCCGATATCTACGTTAATATCAAGCACAAAGATTTCCTTCCCAAAACTAAATTAATAAAGTCTAATGCTAAGTGGAGAGAATAGAAAGAGCTATGTGACTACCACAGAACTTTGCCGACAACACCAAGAATTATTGCTAACTGAAAAAAATGAGATGGAGAGGCTAATTTGAAGGTGTTCCCTAGATGGTGGAAACTTTCTAATAGAACATAGAATTCATAAGGCTCTTTTCTATACAGTGGAGATTTTTTAGATGGAGTAGGTGATAAACCAGCTGTGTAGGAAGAAAATCGTTTCTAGTAATCTCTTGAAATATCATCCAAACTTGGTAAATCATCAGTTAAGTATATTTTGTCAGTGTTATCCTTCAAATCTCTTGTAATAGCTCTCAACTATTTACTATCCTCAAACAAGCTATCTCTAGTAAAGTCTAGTTACAATTATTTGATAATGACGATGGATTCTCTAAGCATCGGAGTGACAGTAATACAGTAGATGCAACAGTATTAACTCTTTCTTATACAATGGCGCACTACGACTCATCTGATTTTTTTGACATGAATTCCACAAAGGTGCATCCCTATTATGACTGTGATAGCAGAAGTCTTATATTACAATGTAATAGGGAACCTAAGTTGGTATACACTCTTATAAAAGGAGGGGTCATTATGACGCTAGATATGCTTACTTAAGTCATAGCTCTTTCCTACTTGGCATGGTGTTGTTCTCCCTACTGACTTGAACGTTGAAGAATCCTCAAGTGTAGTTTTAACATCTTCTATCTCACAAGTGATACTTTCTAATCAACTGCTAAAGTTCAATTGCCATCCAGAATGTATATATCTAACTAATCTGAGTTGAATTGTTAAAAAACATAGATCCGTGGGCAGGTATAAAGGATCAACGGAAAGTGAAAAGGTTAGTGAGAAGTGCATGCGAGGTTGGGGCCATTATATTCTCATGACTGGTCGCGGCGAGATGGGTTGAATCCATGAAACCATTGCGGATAAAAGCATATGTGATACGTAGCTAGCTGTTATTTAAAGTTTTAAACATGTGTGCCCATCCTCTCTCGTTTATTATAATGAACTAAAGCCAGGTATATGTAGACTATTGAAAAAAAAAAATGAATGAACGGGTTCATCGTACTTACCTATATTTGTGTTTCTAATTAATCAATTTCTGACCATACGTCTACAAATTAAATGGCTACTAACAAGGCTCTAATTAAGATGTAAAATATCGTTTAAGTTAATGAGGTGAGACCTCGTGTCATATCAGCCTAATTTAGTAATTTTTTTGAATTAGCCAGTTTGATTGGGAATCTAATTCAACGCCACTAAAGAGTCAAAGGCTCGGACATCAATAGCTTTTTTATTTTATGTTAGGGGTGCAACTCGGGATTGGCTACGGTCGATCCTATTGTAAGTCTTCATATAGGAGATAACACACTCCCATCTATCTTATTATCTGAAGAAGTCAATAAGCTCTCACCTGTAAATCACGCCGAAATTCCCATTAGAAAGTTTCGAACCCACCATAGTTGACCCTTCAAGTCCTTACGCTGGGCGCCGTGACCAACAAAGCGATGTTCGGTTGGCTACTCTCTGAACATTGGGTTCCTTCAAAATGGGTTCTAAAGTAAATTCTTAATAAATTTTTTAGTATACATGTAACGAAATTAATTAATTGTAAAAAAAAATAAGCAAGTTTGATTCAATGCAATGAGGATGCATATTTAGGTACACACAATCTCTTGATTTTTTTATTAAAAATATTTTTGCAAATCTAAACTATCTACTTTTTTCAATTCATTTGTATTTATTTATGATGCCAAAAATTACTTTGACCAAAAACTTATATTTTGTTAAAAATCTAAATTTCTTATAGTAACATATATAACTTTTAACTTTTGAAAATAATGTGTAGCATCCATATATTCTCAATCAAAATGATTTTTGGAACTATGAATAAATATATGTGGATAAAAATAATAAACCATCTATTTCTTGAGTGTTAAACGATCTATTTTTTAAATAAAAAGCCAAGTGTTATGGGTACCTTATTGTATCATTCCTCATAAATTAATGAATTGTTTAGTATATTGTCTTAACTAAATTTACTGAAGCTGCATGAAATTTATTTAAAACCAACCCCGAATCCATTTCATAAAACTTTAATCTTACTCTCGTTATTTCAGCACCTTATTTTTTTCAAAATATTTATTAATATAATACAGTATAAGTTAAATAATTTATTATTAGTACAAAACTAAAAATATATTGATGTATGTAGTAGTTATTATTTGTAATGAAAAGGTATCTTAATTATTGATTTTTATTTGATTCAAAAATTTAAGATGTGATCTTGAAGATTCTAACATACAATCTTCAAATTTTTAAAGGATAAGACTGAAAAAATGAATATCAAAATAAATATATGCATTTGCGCTTATCCATACAATATTACAATTACCATTTCATAAATCCTAGTTAAATTCGAGTACGGCAGCAAAACTTGCGACCAATCCAACTCTGTTTCGAAATTACGAATGGTTAAACACTAAACTTACATGTTATTATTATTTTTTAATCCTAAGCATGGACTTAATGAAAATCGAGAGTAGGGTTGATCGGAGAGGATCAGCTGATTTGATCTTTCAGTTATTTTACTTACTTTATAAATATAATTTTAGCTTTCTATAAAATAAAATAAAAACTATTTTACTAGTAACGCGTGAACAGAAAAATGAAGGAAGACGTCAGAAAAAATAATCAGATGTAACGCTGATAAAGTTAAGGATTCGACGAAAAAATGAATAAAAATAAAATGACTACATCTTTGTACGGGAAGGCACGAATAAATGTACTGACTTCGTACATTACACGTGTGCCGAGTCAACACAGCTTTTGGGCCGGATGGAAAGCGTGGGTGAAGTAGTTATTCTAGTGCCTACCCCTTTTTAGTTTTCTTACCCTCGTCGTTTCGGTCGTTCGTCTCAAAAACGAAAAAAATCCAGCAGCCGTTGCTCCTCGCACATGGCTGCGATTTCCTTTATCAATTCCGCAATTTCGCTGCGGCTCGCGCGAAGAGAAATTGCAACCTGGCGGCACCCAATCGCGGGACTCACTAATAACCCGACTCGCATCTGTGTATTTCTGAATCACGTATCTAAGAATATTCTTCCAACGGCATTTGTGAGGCGTTTTCAGATGATGAACGGATCAGATCTCTCGCGCATTGCTCGAGTCAAGAACCAAATTTGAGACTCTCGCTCGATCTCTAACCGCGCGAGCCGCCTTGCGAATATTACGATTTCAAGAGCATCTTCTCCGCATGCAACCACCTAGAGAGAGAGGAGAGGAGGCCCCCTGTTTTTCCACCTTTGCATGTGAAGAGCTTTTGTTGGACTCCCAGTTGTGGGGCCCACCTGGGTGGTCCACACGCATCCCCTGCACAGTAACTCCGACTTGCATTGGATCATCACGCTCTCGTTTCAGATCTAGCTCACTGCCCTCCTCAAAATTACAGGTAATTTGTAACTTAAAAAGCTTATTATTTTTCTTTTTTATTGAAACGAGAGTTGTCTGCATCATGCCAACATAAAACTAAATTATTTGCATTTAAGCTGGCTCATTTTATATTTTTTTCATTTATGGGAATGATTTTGAAAATGTTTTGCACCCATACAACTCCCTTAACATCTATTAATGTTCCCTTGAAGAGCAGACTCTGCTGTAAACTCAAACACAGGACATAGTGCAGTCGACTGCATATTTGACAGTACTTAGGTAAATTTTGATGGAGTTGGTATGGATGACCAATTATTTAAAAATTACTGGCATAAATATAAAAAAGAAAAATACGAATAGAAAATATAAAATAGAAAAAATGGGTCGATAACTTAATATAGATGCAAATAACCCTTGAAATGAGGGGAGGGGAAATCACACATGGTCTGTAACCGTTCTTTACCCTAATCAACAAATAAATGGCAAGTGTCCCAAACCAACTGCAGGTCTACAAAGAAATGGCACTCCTTTAAATTATAAGGCAAGCTAGTAAATATCATCAAAACAAGGGGTATTTCCGGAAACATTGCTTTATAAAAGAGCTGCCCTCCTACCGCCATTCTCCCTCCCTCCCTCCCAGCTTTCAACTCCTTCCAAACACAATACACACAGCACTAAGTCTCCACGATGGCGATCGGTCTCGAGAAATGCTGCAGAATCCGCCACATCGTCCGCCTCCGCCAGATGCTGCGGCGGTGGCGCAGCAAAGCAGCGTCGGCTGCGCGGCGGATCCCGTCGGACGTACCGGCGGGGCACGTGGCCGTCTGTGTGGGCACGAACTGCCGCCGGTTCGTGGTCCGCGCCAGCTACCTCAATCACCCCATCTTCCGGAAGCTGCTGGTTCAGGCGGAGGAGGAGTACGGCTTCAGCAACCACGGCCCGCTCGCCATCCCCTGCGACGAGTCCGTCTTCGAGGAGATCCTCCGCTGCCTCACCAGCCGCTCCGACTCCGCCCGCTTCGCATCGCTCGACGACTTCAAGAGGTGCTCCTCCGCCAGGAACGCCGACTACTGGCCCGACTCGAGGCCGCTGCTGCGGGGGATGTCGGAGAAATCGGTGTGGTGAGTACTGAGTCGCGACGACTCAGACCTGCACTAGTGCGAAGCTCGAAAGAAGACGCGGAATCGGAATTCGATTCGGGTGAATGACTCGGCCGATCCCGAATGAGAATGAATGGGTTCGTGGGTGGGGTTATTTCTAATTTTTAACTTTTCGCTGTTAGCTTTTTATTCTTTACTACTGCTGCGCTAGTAAATTTTCGAGAAAACCCCTGGGTGGGCCCCACTTCTGTCCGGAGGGAAGGATATTGTATATGGAGATGGCGGATATTTGGCCGAGTCGTCCCGTGTTCGAATCGGAGGAAGGAATAAAAGAGGTAGACGGAAATTAGGCAATCGAGTTCGTTTTTTTTCCCCCTTTTTTGTAAATGCTGTAATATTCATTGATTAGCCAATTGAGCAATCAAGCACACATTTTGGAGAAGATGGTATTCGTACATGTTTTGTTGTTTTTCAGGGATTTAAAATAGCAATGATGTCCAAGTGCACATGGAGCTGATACGGCAGCCAATAATACACAATGACTAGAGCTGCAAGAAATAATATAGTGGGGTTTAATTTTTTTATATTACTATTTTTCCACTTTTAATTTGGACCGTCCACTCAAACTCTCTAAGAAATATAAAGGTATCAGGTAATAATTACAATGGTTTTACATGTCGCAGTCAAGGCAGTATCATCTTTGATTGCAATTGCAATTTGGGTGGGCTGTAAAACACCTTTTAATTTAATAATCATGGTTTGTCTTAACATATGAATCATTGCGCAAATATGAGAAACTAGCAACCGAAGGAGAATGTGCGAAACCCCTTTTCAATTTTTTTCCTTTATTACTTTTTAATATGATTCGAATTTTTAAGACTTTTCACTTTGCACTCCAAAGTGAAAAGCTATCCTTCATCGCACAAATTTAGGGTGTGTTTGGCGATTTAAAAAAGTTGTTAAGTTAAAACTTTTCACTCTCTATAACTACTCTTTTTTTAATTATTTTTTACACATATTTCTATACAATAACCCTACTTTTCAATCATTTCTACACAACTACTAATACAACTAACCTATTTATTTTAAATTTATTCTCTTTATTCCTTATCTTACCCCTACAATATCACATCATTTTTTATTGATTTGACAACTTTTACATACAAAACTTTTCATCAAAAGTTTTACAACTTCCCAAACACACCCTTAATAATAACAAATGACGCAGAAGTGTTCTCAATTATATATTAGTCATCATTTTTTCATCTTCGACAAAATGCCAATTTTATTTTATCCGTTTTCCCTTTTCTTTTTAATTTTTCGTTTTTCTTTTTCTTCCGTACAGTTGTGTTTGAGAAGATATAAAAGTGAAAATGGGAGTGTTAATAATGGAGAAATTTGTAAATTAAAAAAGTGGTAATGATTAGTAGTAAATAGAATAAAGTTAAAATAGATAAATGAGTTGTATGTAAACTTTTGATAAAATAACTGAAATATAAAGCTAATAGTAGAAAAGTAGGATAATTAAGTAGTTAAAATTATATAAAAGGTGTGTGAGGAGGATTTTTTTTTTTTTTACTTTTACATATTTCCAAACCGACAAACATCGAATGTATAAAAAATTGTGAAATCGTACTGACATGTGTAGAGAAAAATACCACTAATCCCCAAGCAGGCGTGGTTGGACTTTGGATGTTGCTACTTGAGGCTCGCCACCATGCTCAGGACTTGGGGATTTGTTAAAGACAATTTCCATAGATACGCATGCATGAATCTTTCTTTGTAGGGCCATCAATTCCAATGTTAGGGAGGTGCAACTATGCAACCCTTTTCAAGGGCCCGGTTGGCTGTGCCATTGCAATATTGAGTTAACAGTACAATCCAAAAGGACAAAAGATTTAAGTTTGTCATTTTCATGCTTATATATTTCCATTCCATGATCATAATTCTGTCGAACAGTCATTATCACCATTTAACTATGTACTTTGGTTTGATTCCGTTGCATACCAAACCAGCTTGACAGCTTATGTACCGCATAATATATGAATAGTAGGGATAATAATAGATAAATTAAAAGACTCAAAAATATCCCCCACAAGAAAATATTTTTTAATACGCGTTAAAAATAAGAGTACTTATTCATGACAATTAAAATCAACCTATTCATGCAAATCATATTATAATTCCAGTTATTGAGTTTTGCTATAAATTACCTAAATGTGCACATTTGGAACTTCTAGACCACACTTTATAAAAAGGAACCTCTCAAAAATAGTCCCACAAGAGCCAACTGGGGTTTGCCCGGTTGGTGGCTTCTCATGGCAACGTAGCTGCAAACATGAGTTCGCACGGGAGCTATATCTCCTCATTTTATTGATGGGAATTTTATCTCTCAAATTGATAGGTTAGAGTTTGTTGTTTCTTGAGTAATATTTCGAAGCTTGTTATCTCCTTCTTGAAAAATAGCAAGAATTTTTCAAAACTTAACTATGATATAAATTAAAATGGATATAAAGAAATCCAATAAATATATATATGGATTCTGTTCCGGTGCAACGTCACTGCACCGGAACAGCGGTGCAGTGGGCCCCACATGATCATGAAATCATGATTTACTCCACCCATTGTATTTAGAATAATGTATTCTATAATCATACCAACTTTCATCCCAATCAGATACTTTAAAGTTGTTATTTACATCAAATTATTTTATTACGTTGGATTTGTACCATTTTCAGATGGGGCCCATATACATATCTGATTGTGATGAAAATTGGAGTGGTAGTAGAATACATTATTCTAAATACAATGGGTGGAGTAGATCATGATTTCATGATCATGTGGGGCCCATTTTGGGCCCACTGTACCGTTGTTCCGGTGCAGCATCACTGCACCGGAACAACTCCCTATATATATATATATATATATATATATATATATATATATATATATATACTCCCACAAGATAATAAGTGTCGGTACACATTAAAAACAAGATATATTGATTCATAATAATTGAAATCAACCTCTTTGTGCAGATCATATTATGATTCTAGTTATTTGGGTTTTGGTATATATTGACCTAAACGCATGCAGTTGAACCTCTAAAATAGCAACTCTATGAAAGATAAACATGAGTCAGTCCATTGAAACAAACATATTCATAGAATTGTGAGCCCGTAAATCCGGGGAACAGTGGTACACGTACGCATTTATCACTATCAAGTTGTTTGCTCTTTTAATCAAAAGCATGCATGGAGCTGCTTGTAATTCATTAATAAACAGCAAGAACTAGGTAGGAGAAAACAATATTAGTATAGAAGTACAAATATTGTCTGCCCATGTGACCAGGGGCATAGCCTATAGTATACATCCTGCCTTGGTGACAGTAACTCCAAGTTTTAAATCCTAATGGGAGCTTTGCTTTCCATTTTTGAAGTACAATCTCTTGCAAGTAATATTTGATGAAAATCCATTGCTTTAAATTAAAAAAAAAAAAATGTAGCTTTTGATAATTAACTATAAATATGTTAACTATTAAAAATGGAACCATAAAAAAGTATTGTCTGCCCATAAATTGGCCAATTAATTGGGACCGTGTGGGTGGACCAATCTGATCAAACGCGTACGCATGCATTCATGTCTGGTGAAGAATTGGATGATTAAATTGCGTGCGTGCTCTATCTTAATCAATCACACTAAAAAATTCCTAGTTATCCTAACGGCCGCAAGGTCCCTTGCTTGCCTACCAACTTCTACATGCCCATAAATTATTTTTTTTGTTGTTCCATCTGGAGTGTTACTTACAATGTCATATTCATTCTCATGAATTCTTACAAACTTTTCTGTAATCAACTTATAACATTAAGAAGGAAATCAAAGCTCCTAAAATGAGAGACGCATGCCCACAAATTATTGACACATGATTATTTATAAAAAATATATATATAGAAAACGATATTCATTAAAACTATCCTAACAAATATTATCTTTAAATTAGAAATAGAAGAATATAAAAAATTCAAAGAAAAACTTTAAATACTATGAATACCGTATTCGAGGTCATGATTCCATAACATATGTTAGCGCTAGGGAACCCCTTAAGAAGAGAAAATATTGAATGTACACTACCCAAAATTGGTGCCTGCCCATGCGAGCTAGCTTGTTTGAACAATGAACCCGTGGCAGGCAGCAGACATTGAAGTCGTGGATAATGGTCACAATTACCCAGGCATTATATAGTCATGTTCAAAGATGATTGGTGTGGCCACTAGTGAGTTCACTAGTCCCTGAGCAGTTCAGCGGAATGCATGTGAAGTGATCTTCAAAGTTCGAACATGCGTCCTCGCAACAGTGCAGAAGCAGCGCAGCATTTAAGGCTGCCTCCACATGACATGTTGGCTAGACGTATTAATTACGTTCTTATTTGTACACCTGCTCTTCAAAGACACGGCATGTGTGGCATGGGATGGGTTGGTGTAAGAGCGCTTTTACCATTAATGATTTTACAATTTAATAATTCTATTTTTTTAACTTTACTTTTTTAATTATCTTATTTATTCTAATTTTATTTCTATTATTTCATATCAATGACAAAATTCTTAAAATATTTTCTTTTCTACCCTCACCTCATCCCACAATTCTATGATATCAAATGGGATCTTCGGACAGCTACAGTGGGAACGCACGGTAGAAACCATTCAAATATATATATATATATATTAGGTATTTCTTTGAAAAATGAAACCAGATACATGCATGCATATTTGGCAAATTCATAACGTACTACTTGTCACATCTGATACCTTGCCATGCACACTTATCACGAGACACCAATTGAAAGAGGGTATTCACTGTTCTCGCGCAACATTGTGAAATATTGGCTGTCAGGGTGCAAGAAATCACGTCCCCATAAGTTCATATAGAAATCAAAATATGCTTCTTTTAGTTTTTGACCCTCGTATGACTTTATACAATAATTGATAAGTATGTTAGCTTTTTTCTCTTTTTTAGATCTTTTTTTTGTCTTTTTCACTGCTTGTTTTCACATAATAAAAAATAACTCATCTTTCATATTGTTTTTATTTATCCATTTACATGCTCTAATAAACTAAGGGGACGTTTTACAATAGCAAAATGTAGGAATGGAAAGGAATTTGTGGGAACACAGATTTCGAAATCAAATATCACTCAAATAATAACTATATTTTTTCACTTTTACCCTTATATTTCAATCACTTTTCTACAAATTAGCCTACATCATACCTATTTATTCAAACTTCACCCCTCTCATCTTCTACCAATTATACAATTCCGAAAATATTTTATTTCTCATTCGACCACATTCTACAATTTTTTTGGATTCCATATTCCCAAACAAGCCCTAAGTGCCCATTTGGTAATGAGAAAAAATAATTATTTTAAAAAATAATTTCAAATAAAACTTTTTAGTCAAGAATATTTAAGTGTAATAATATTATATGAGTAAATATGAAAAAATGCAAATTAATATTTAAATTGGTGCTCTGATAATATATAATATGATGCATATATAATGGCAAACTTTAAGGTTTTAAAATACAAATATACAAAGTTAAAAGATTTAAAATATAAATGTCAATTTAAACATTTTACAAATTCTTAACAGTTTTTTAATACTACTGTGAGTCTACAATGCAAAGAGCCAAACTTCATAAGGTTTTAAAAATACTTATACATAAATCTCGGGTTTAAAATGCAAAGACACAAATGTGGACTTATTGGTGAATAATTGTAAGCAGATCATGAAGCTAATGATTAAAGCCGAAATGAAATGAGCAGAAATTATTTGGTACAACCAAATAAATAATTTCAAATTATTAAATACATTATTATGTGGTTGTATGAGGCTTCAATTGTTAAATAACTAGCACAAAACTAAATTTCCCTGGTACAGCCAAATAAATAATTTCAAATTATTAAATATATTATGATGTGGTTGTATGAGGCTTCAATTGTTAAATAACTAGCACGAAACTAAATTTCCCTTGTAGAAATGAAATGATATTTAAAACAATTTAACTGAAATATTTTTGTATAAAATGAATAAAATTATCGAAAGTTTTGACAAATAAACATAAAAAGGTAGAATAAATTGACAATAATTTTAGAAATAGATCAATATTTGTAGGACTTATCCAATTATAATCGTAAGGATATTTAAGAAAATACAGACTGACCAGCCGAAAGAAAATTAGAAGCCCGACCATTCTGGCCCGTAAGCTCTATCATTAAGTTCTTAGCTTCGTTTCAGAAGCAAGAAATCCATGCGCAGCCCGCAAAGGGAAAGAAAAACGAGGAATCCTTTTTTTTTTTTTTTTGCTTGCTAAATATGAAGCAAGAGCCACGCATGAGCAACTACGATCTAAAGCTATCGAGTTGTGCCCGGGCTGTATCATGCAGCGGTGCATTTAGGGTTGTTTTTAAGGATTTTGATCTAGCTTATGTTTGGATAAATATAAAACTTTTATATAAAAATTTTCACTCTTCACAACTATCTTATTTTTTATTATTTATTCAATTTTTTCTATACAACTATTCTGCTTTTCAATCATTTCTACACAATTTTTCATAAATTTTAACATATCTATTTTAACTTTATTCTCTTTATTTCTCATCGTTATCTTTATCATGTCATATTATTTTATATTATTTTAAAAACATTTTGCCGAAAAATTTTATTATTTCCCAAACCACTCTTTGTACCCAAGTATAAAAATTTATTTCTTATTTTTGAAATTTTTTATACAATTGTTAATCTAAGTATATTTAATATGTTTATCAATTTTTTACCATAAATTACAAAAATGCCACTGATTTTAAAAATTACAAAAAATATCTATAGATCTCTCAAAAATAGTAAAATTTGATAAATATATTAAATATACTTAGATTAACAACTGTATAAAAATTTAAAAAAAATAAAAAAATAAATTAAATACGCCCAGGTACACCAAGGCTAAGTGCACTACTTCAAAATTCTTTTTTTAATTACATGGAGAAGATCGGACCCTTGAAATTGTGGCACAAAGCTACTGTATATTACCAGTTAGGTAAGCCCCTAACCCTCGACATTGTAGCACAAAACCATCGTGTATTACAAGTTGGGCAAGCCCTAGACACTGCATTAAGGGATTTTTACTGCCAAATATTTTCTGCAATAATTGAGCCTAGCCAAACATACATGAAAAGTTGAGAAATTCAACGCTTTCTGTGTTGCAAAAATCGGAGCCAAATGTGATCTTAATTTCTTGCAAAGCTAACATTATGGCTTTTCCATAGAAAAATTATTGAAATAAACATAAATAACACCTAATTTTTAGCTGGTAAAAGCCGTCCAAAGCGCTGTATTATAAAAGCTTTTGCGTCGACCGCAGAAATTAAAGCGCGAGGCCCGGTCGGGGCGGAGGAAAGTAGTAGCAGCTGCTGCTGCTGCTGCTGCTGCTATCGGGTAACGGGTTGGCCTTTTTAAATGGGCAATTCAGCCCAGCCCCCCAAAATGTTGGATCCATTTAATGGATATTTGACCCGACCCATTTAAGGACCATCTTCCATTATTTATTTATTAAAAGTTTGATAAATTAATGGGATTGAATCTGGGTATTATAATGGGCCTCAAATGATTATTCGAGACCGCCTAATTACGGCTTTTGCAAATGCAAGAATCATGCATGTCACATGCATGGGAACGGCTGTGATTGTTGCATCAAACGTGTGTCGTGATCGAACATGACTGGCTCTTCGCGATGACTAGAAATTCTGAATTTCTTAAAAAAAATGTTTGGCAAGAGGCAAATGGTGGGAATGGAATTGAATAAATTTTGAAAAGTGAAAGAGATGATAATATGCGTAAAATGGAAATAAATATAGTAATTTATAGAAAACTAGAAGTAAAAAATAGAAAAAAAAAGGTACGATAGGTTAAACCATTAATGTTTTTAACTTTCTCATTCAATTGCATTCCATTCTGTTTGTTGGTATCTAGAGAACTCCTAATTTGTTTTAGGAATAGACAGGTCTTCTTTCAATTTTTTTATTAGTATTATGTATATTTTAATATTTAATATTACAAATCATGTACTTTCACAATTCTCACTATGGATGAATATTCCGTAAATACCACTACTTTTAGGGGGTAAATTTTTTTTATTAGTATTATGTATATTTTAATATTTAATATGACAAATCATGCACTTTCACAATCCTCACTATGGAGGGGGTAATTTTTTTTATTAGTATTATGTATATTTTAATATTTAATATTACAAATCATGCACTTTCACAATCCTGACTATGGATGAATATTCTGTAAATACCACTACTTTTAGGGGGTAAGGGACAAATTTTTACACTCCCAACAATACAAGGATTCAAACACCAAACGTCCATTACATAGATCGTTGGTGTTACCACTAGCCCACATGGCTAGTGGCACTAGTCTTTCAAATTTAGTTAGCTAATTCATTAGCATTACATCCCTCATAAGTCTTTATTAATTAGTATTGTAATTTTAATGGTTTTTGCATTCATTTTTTTTGGAATAATTCCTCTCATTTTTAAATTGTTATTAAACTGTACAGCCAATCCATAGTCAACCAGCTATTAATCCAATATGATTTTGATAAATGGGATTTTTATTAAGCAGGTTAGTATTAATCCATTCGAATTTGAGTCCAACCTGGTTACACCCATAACTATGGTGGACAAGTACTTGTACCACTAATTTCTTGGATTTACATTTAATAATTGAATTCTATTTTATACAAGGGTATCCTATTACGTGAGTTCAACTACATGTAACCTTTCCATTTGGAGCCTAACATGATAATAAAATCTAAGTTCAACATTGGGCTTTTGATAAATGAATTTGGATTAACATTGAGGTTTTATTCAGCGGGTTTGTATTAGTCTATTAGAGTTTCAATCCAATCTTATTACAGTCATAACCTTGTCGGCAGATACTTGAACCACTAACCTCTTAATAATTGAATTTTATCGTATACAAAGGTTACAATCCGAGACATAATTATATATAATATATTGTATATATACTTACGTTACAATATTCCTTTTTTATTTATTTTTATTTTTATTTTAAATTTTTTCTTTATAAACTTATTTTTCTAAGTGTATTTAATTAATATACCAAGTTTTTACATTTTACATTAATTTTACATTTTTATTTTTATTTTTGAAAATCATCAATTTTAGGGGCTTATAAGTTATTTTTCATTAGGAAAACACGTTTATAAAGATAAAATCAAAGCATAAAATAAAAATAAATAAAAAATTAATATCATAACTTAAGCATATATACAATATATTGTATATAATCATGTCTCATAACAATCTTATATAACCAATTACATAAGTTCAATTTTGTTAGCGTTACACGCATGATGCGGTTTTCGGTAACTGGTGTATACGGTTATGCTAATCGATGGAGTGACAGTTTCAATAATCGACATCTCATCGTCTTTAAATATTTTACCAAATAATAAGTCGGTAGAGAAATCATTCCATAAGGCATTAAGGTTTTGGGAAGAATTAGGATTCCTTGTGGTTTCATTCCCTTTACTTCCGCTTGCTTTGTAAGGTATGCATAATTTGATTTGTGTATTTAATTCTACAAATTTCATGTAACCTTTCCATTTGGCCCAACTTATAATGAAAACTAAATTCAACCGACTATTTTTTTAACGTCATTTGATTGATTATGGTAATAAAAATCATTTCATTTCAAGTAGAGTTTTTTAACGGCCTATGCCCGTTTAAAAATGTATATGATAATGTATAAATCATGAAAAGCACTTAAATGATGCATTTAAATGTCACACCATGTTAGACCATTTGAATTCCAAATATGAGAAGTGCATAATTACATTAGAGACATTAAATTTGTGAGTAGTGTTGAAGTGGCAAAGAGTGATATGGTTAAGCTAAAGAACGAATTGTCATCAGTTTAGGTAAAAATATGAAAAAGAATTCATTATTTGGTGTTTTTGTATGATGATGAGAAGGTGAAGCCATAGCGTGTTGCAGTAAAAAATGTGGAAGTAAATCTCAAAGTGCAGGAGGCGGATATAGAACGTATCGTATTTAGACAAAAGGCTTTCTAAAGAGGCTATGATGTGTGTGCACAAAGGATGTGTGACATCTATCCAAACTTTAATATAGAGGCCCTGGAAGTAGTGTCAGATACAGAGGAAGATATTGAAGATTCAATAGTGGGTGCAAGAGGATAAAATAGTTGCAAATGGAGGTAGTTCTCCTGCAATCGAGACAGAGGAGTGGTAATTAACAGATATTAATTGTCTTTTTATAGAGAATGATCATAGACATGAAGTATGAACGTTTAACTAATTGAAAGTTGCTTTAATAACCGTGAATGGAATACGATAACTCTGAAAAAGTTATGTTAGCTTTTATAAAAAGAACTATCTGTTAGGGGTACAGCTCGGTCTAGATACTCGCGGGTCAACCCGCTAGGTACTCTAAATCGATAGGCTCGATTCCACATGTAAAATATCTATTCGAATTCGGGGTAGGTTCGATTCCAAGGTCCAGGTACTTCACATATAATTTTATTTCATTATTAAATATGATACATTAAATATCTTCAAAAAATGATGCACAATATGTTAGATGTTTTAGATTTATAGAAACAACTGGATAAGGTTCAAATCAAGTATTTTCATATTTGGGGAAGCTGAAAACGTTTCAATTGTTTATGTTCATCAAAGATGCATTTAAATATTTATTTTCGTTTCAGAATTGAAATATATTAGAGTTTGGAATTGCCTTTTATCTAATTATTTTACATAATACATGATAAAATGAAATATAATTTCAATGTTACCGGGATAATCAATATTATCCACATTCATAAAGATATTATTGATAATATCCTAAGGTAAAATTGAATTCCCTAGGAGTTGAAAAATATCGTTTTAATACTTATGATTGTTTCATTGGCCTTGCACAATGATTTTATTTGTGATTTCTAGACAAAGATAATGTTTGTGTAAACAAATTTCTAAGTGATTGTAGATTGTCAAATATTATATATTATTGTTGTGACCAATTTGGAACCGAAACCGTAACTAACCTACTCTAGAAAAATAGGATAGGGTAAGCTAAGAACCGACCTTGTCTAAAATATGGTAGGTAGAGGTTTTTAAAAATAAGATAAAGCCCCTACTTGAAGATGCTCGACCCGAGTTACATCCTTACTATCTGCGTGAGACTATGTTGCCTTTAAGTTATGTGTTCAAAAATGAGAAAGGTACTTATGACCTATATGTTTTTCTAAGCTTGATTAAATAGTGCACTTTTGGGAACTTTAGTATGGGAAGGCCATGGGGGCCTTTGTTAGGTATAGAACCTGTAGAGGTGTTGAGCATCCCATGTCCTAGAAATTGGCTCATTTTGCAATGTGGTGAGTTCATATGACCCATTATGACATGTGCATGAGACCCTAAAGCAACCATTCCAATTTGGGGAAAACTTGTTGATGCTATGGTGATTGCCAAAAATAGCTTTTCATAAAACCAGGTTACCTATTGTGAAACTATGTGTTCTGACTTTTTTGTGATAATATTTTGTTATTTGGCTTTGATATATTGCTAATTGTTGTGAAACAACATGGCTTACTTTATCTATGAGATTTAATCCCTCTAACTGGGCTATGCGATGGTTCTTGGGGCTAATTTGGGATGTGCGAAAGTTATTTCTAGTGTTTTAAATGAGGGTCACAACTTTAGTTCCATGTAATAACTTAAAGAGCATTTATCTCGTTGCTTTTCAGGATGTGTTGTGTGTCCAAATAATACTAGGAAGGAGGTTTGCCTACCTAGTGTCTTCTCCTTCTAATCTTCTTTGCAAGGCCTCCTTAAGTGTCTTATTTGTTTGTTCTACCTACCCATTTCATTGGCAGTATGCCACTAAGGTAAATTTGTGTTCAATTTTATTTTATTTTTCAAAAATTTTCCAAACTAGAGCTTGAAAACTATTTTCCATTATAAAAAATTATCGTTCTAAGAAGATCATGTCTATAAATAATGTGATCCCAAATGAAATTCACGACTTGAGTGGTAGTAATAGAACTGAGAGATTTTACCTCTAATCATTTGGAAAAATAATCAATAGTAATATGGGTAAATCTGAGTTACTTTGGTGTAGTCAATAATGGTCCAACAAGATCGATATCCCACTGCTAGAATGACAGGGCATCAAAAATAAGATTCATAGGAACTGTTGATGTATGAGTAATAGGGGCATGCCTTTGACATTAGGGGCATTTGCATACAAAATCTTGTGCATCTTTTTGAATGGGTAAGCTAATAAAATCTTACTTGCAATGTCTGATGAGTTGGCATGCACCAATCCAAATGATTTTTACAACAACCTTCACGAGTCTCTTTAAGAATCAAAGGGATTTTTCTAAAATGGATGCAGCCAAGGAAAGGCATAGATGAAAATGCTTATATAGATGCACATCTTGCATCATGCATTGAGACGTGTGCTTTTATAACTTCTTTATATCATCTTTGTTAGTTGGTGAGGTCCCGTTAGTAAGGTTTTGTCATAAGGGTTCTATCCAATAATTGGTGTCGTATTGACGTGATGGATATTTGGTTTTATTATATTAGGTTATGTAAGATGACGTAAGGGTATGAGAGAACCAAAATAAGTGGTAGAGGCTAATTTGGCAAGGAGTCGACTTCAATATTTTTGATCGAGGTATTTTTTGAAGCCGAATGATCTTTTGGCGATTTTCGACCGGTCAAAAATATATTTTTTTAAATTTTTTTTTTAAAAATATTTTTATAAACATATTAATCTAGTTATATTTAATCTATAAATCAAATTTTATCATTTTTAGATATGTATATATATTTATTTTGGATTTTTAAATACAGGGGTATTTAAGTCATTTTAAATATTCTTAAAATGACTTAAATACCCCTGTATTTAAAAATCCAAAATAAATATATATACACATCCAAAAATGGTAAAACTTGATTTATAGATTAAATATAATTAGATTAACATGTTTATAAAAATATTTTTCAAAAAAAAAAACAAAAAAATATATTGTTTGACCGTCGTAAAAGATCAGTATTCTTTTTTGAATGGTATAAGATTCAAACTTGGACAAAAGAGAATTAGATAGGACTAAATATTCCGTCATGTATGTGTCTTTTGCCTCATATGTACCTAACAACTTTTTAATGACCAAATTAGAATAAAAAATGGACACGTGTTTCACTTGGAGTGCGCCAAGTAGGAAAAGCCCTTAATATAATGCTTCATATTCTGCTGCATTTTTGGAGGCTCCAAATTCGAAGCATATGTGATTTCTAAATGCGCTCCTTTAGTTATGTAGATGACTATCCTTGCCCCACTACCTTTCTTGTTAGAGGATCCGTATATTTATAACTTCTAATGGGGGTTTTTCATGGGTTCCTTAAGAACCTCTATGTCAACCTCATCATCTGGGTTTGTGAATTCAGCAATGATGTTATTTGCAATTTATCCTTTTATCGCATGAAAAAGTTGAATTGCAATTCAAATTGAGATAAGTTAAGTGCCTATTTCATGGGTCGACCAGACATACACTAGGCAGAATGTCAAATTCCTTTATTGAGACCAACTAAAATAACGCTGGCTACATTATCAAATGCGACTAAATATAAATAAAGGATGACACCCGCCTCTGGCATGATAAGTAAAGAAGCTTGCGATAAATACTTCTTCAATTTTTGAAAGATAGCTTCACATTCTTTTGTTCAAAGGATGTCACACAGTTCAAACCATGTGGATCTAGGTTCCACACGATTTAAACCGTGTGACCCTGGTTATCCAAATTCCTATACAAATCGAACTCTATATGCAAGTTCTCCTTAGATTCCTCTATAAACATCCCTTGGGAACATCCCAAAGCATCCTAGAATATTCTTTGAGATTGGTTTAAGGTCCAAAGAGCAAGAGAATGTATAGAGCACGAGACAAGGTGCAAAGCGGCGCATTGCTTGAGTTGTCAGGATACCATAAAAGCTTCCTACTAATAAGTTTTTCTTTTCTTCTTTTCTTTAAATTTAATTGTCTTGTGTGTAACGGACTTTGAATATGATATTGTTTTGTATTTGTTTTATTATAAACATGCTAGGCTAAACTCTTAACCTAAGACTTAGGATGTAGCATGCATACAATGTAGTAGATATTATAGTTTTAATTTATTTATAAAGAATATTAGTTGTTAATTTAATATCTTGTAATTTAATACTTGTCTAGTATTTAAGTTCCCATTTGAGCAATGATTTTCATATATTAGGTGATAGAACCGAAAGACGGAAGTCTAATATACACTAATCAAGATATTAAATCTGAAAATCTAAAACTATGAAAATAAGCATGATGACCTTAAAGAATCTCATGAACGGCCACAGAACTTAATGAATCCTAACTAACTTAATCTCATAAGAATAAGAGGTTAAAAATATATTAGAATTATGCGTTGTAGGTTTCGAAAGAAAATGCAAGAATAATTTAGGGTCTGTTCTTCTTTAACACATAATATTTAGATTAAATAAACACTCCACGTATTCGTTACAGAGACGTATGTGAAACCCTAGACTCTAGATACTCACATTCCTTGATTTTTAATTTCCTATTCCACATTCTTAAGATCAATCTTCCTCTTTTGTTATTTCTTTTTTTGTCTTCAAATCTTCTTTGTGTTTGATATAAGTGTTTTAAAACAACATCTTAAGTCCCAAATTTCTTGTGAATAGATATTTTATCTATGAAGAAATCTTTCAGGCAATTGTTGATTAACAAGAGTAAAAATGAAGTTGTTGTCTTTCGGGGCATTGGACGTATCAGAACCCGAACGGGGCATCTAACTGGAATCTAAAGACGCTCATTTGGCTTGTGATTATTCCATCCATCGAATTAGAGCTAATTAGAGCTACAACAATTGACCACAGTTCCACACTAATGATCTGGCCTAATCGCTCCTCCTGAGAGGTATTGTGGTTCAAAGAACCATTCTTGACATCACTAGCACCTTCGGTGACAACAATTTGATTATTATTCCCAAAAGGAGGTTGCTCGTGAGGCTTAGGAGAGGCACTATCCTCAGGATCCATCTGCAATACGAGGTATAGGAAGGAAGCAAGAAACAAATATCTCACTTCCCACAAATGACATCAAGTGAAGTTGCCTATCTGTGCAAAGGGTTGCACGGAGAGGCGCACATAGGGGTTGCGTTTTGAAAAAGAGTTTCATCTAACATTTGAGTTATATCTTAAGTAGGATTATATCCAAGGATATCTCTTGTCCTTTCCTTGTACAAAATAGAAGGTTTTATAAGGAAGAGTTCATCTGGAAAGGGGCGAGCTGGTTTGTTATTGTTGCTGAGATCCTTAGTCGTTGGGCAGCAATATGGAGGAGCAATGGCTAGTTTAGTGGGATGGGTTTATCATAAGTGATTTGGCAAATGATTCAGCATTACATGTGTTGTTAGGTGCCACCTGTCATAGGGGTGCCTACAAACAACAACAAAGGCTAACGCAATGTTATTGGGAATAAAATGAATTGGACTAGCATCAATATGGAGAGAGATTGCTTGGTATTAATTGATGCAATTTGGAATAAGAAGCCAATTTGCATCTCACTTACTGTGTTTATTAATCTCACTTACTGTGTTTATTAAAGAAATAAACGTAGTTGGCTCAAAGATAATAGGAGTCACTTTCAAACATGTATACCATAGTGGAAACCAAGTTTCTCATCAATTCGCTCATTTTGCTGCATCTTATTATGAGAATGGAGATCAAAATCAATTGTTGGAATAATATTGTAGGTGTGCTTTTTTCTCGAGGCGTGTTTGGTTAATACCAAAACTTTTCAAATCAAAGTTGTTGAATTTGAAGCTTTTCACTTTTCACAATTATTCTATTTTTAAATTATTTCTTCACATTTTCCTGTACAACTATTCTACTTTCAATCATTTTTAGACAATTATTTATATAACTAATTTATTTATTTTAACTTTATTCTCTTTACTCCTCATTATTACCTCTATCATACCACATCATTGTACATAAATTTAAAAACTTTTACATTAAAATTTTTTCATTCAAAAGTTCTATTACCTCTAAGCATATTCAAATTTTCTAATAAGGCACCCTTATATCGTCAAAATATATATAGTATATAAAAATTTTTCAATACATAATATTTTTTTTTTGAATCATAAGTAAATATAAATTGATAAACATGATAAATGGTTTAAAAATTTAAAAAAGCATTTAGAATTCAAAAACAAAGGTTAGTATGGAGCCTTTACACTTATAGTAAGCGTTGAATTATTACCTTCTTAGATTTTTTATGCACGTATATCTTTTTAACCTAAAAAATCAGCATTTTTCACTCTCATGATATTCATTATCCGGTATGTATGGTTTAAGCTTCCAGTGAACCAATTAAACGTGCTCATGATAATGTGAAATCCACTTCATCCTTTTGAATTAAAATCATTTACTAGGTTAGGATACTAAATTTTATCCAAATCAAAGATATATATAAACCCCATTGATAAAAAAAAAAAAAAAAGATATATATGAACCCATTGGTAAAGGGTCATAATTCCATATGACTTGACTCAGAAAGATTTTACACTTTTACTAAATGACCCACATATCAATGTTCATTTTTATTTTTAAAAAAAAGTACATAAAAGCAAAAATATGAAACTTAGTACAGGGAGGATACAATCTAAGGTAGGCCCAAAATTTTGAAAAAATTAGAAAAAGGTTATCCGGCTAAATGCATGTCTCCATGCGCCTGGCTCTGTAAAATGGCAGCCATTTGATAAATGTGTAATATTTTTTTTTTTGATGAAGAAAACCTTCCTCTCCCGCCGCCCTGTCAGCATTGATAGGGGGGAGGGATAGGAGGGTCCGCAAATTGCATTGCCAAAAAAATTTCTGTACAGATGTTAGCAACAATGACCCGGGGTGGGGTCCCCCACCAATCATAACAATCCAAAAAATTAGTTGAGACAAAATCGGCTAGGGCATGTGCTACTCTATTTCCCTGCCTTAAGACATGACACACAGATAGATGGGGATAAGCATTCAATATAGCTTTGGTTTCCAATAATGGAAATCCCACTGGCGATAAAATGGTGGAGTCAAAAGTGAGGTAGTTGAAGAGGAGGAGAGAGTCCGTTTCGATCTGCATCCGGCCCACGCCACTCTCGAGGGCCCATTTAACACCCCAAAGGAGTGCCGTAGCCTCCATAAGTAACGGCTCCATCTCCCCTCTCCGCCTCCAACCTTTCACCGCTACGAAGTGGCCATAGGAGTCCCTAATGACAGCTGCGAAGCCCATAAAGCTCCTCCCACTGTGTTTCCTGGCATCCACATTCATTTTGACCGAACCCATCGGAGGCAAAGTCCACCGAGGAACAAGAGGTTGGTCGGTTGCCCCAACAAGGAAAAGGGGTTTAGCCCGTTTGTGTTGCTCCAAAAAATCCAAGCACCAATCAAAAATCCCTGCCAGCTCCGGAATATGTCTCTCCACTCTGAACTTGTTTCGCATGAACCATATCCGCCAGCAACAGAGGATAAATAGCGCCATATCTTTGGGACTACAACTTTGGGTAAAGGATTGCAGAACCTCCTGGATGGATTCCCGCATCGAGATTCTCTATGAATGCCCTAACCATACACATCTCGTGCGAGCACAGTGTAAGAACAGGTGGTTTGCATCCTCAACATGAGACCTACACAACAAGCATAATGAATCGACATCGATAAATGTGTAATATTAATCTAATGAAATTATTTAATTTACAAGAGATGTCAATTTAACATTTAAACCATGTAAAATATTCTTCCTTTATGTTTTACATAGCTAAACCATATAAATCATTCTTCCTTTGATTTAAAAGAGATGTTAACATGTTAACGCATTTGTAGCTAGATACAAGTGTTTTTATAACGTAAATATATTATATATTTTTTAAAGTAAATAGGGCCCACTAATATGAACTGAAATGACTTTTAGTTCAATTATAAAATAAATAAGGGTAATTTGCAAATATATGCATAGAGTTTGGCCACAATTGTATACATGGCTGCATAGTTTCAGAAATTGGCAAATGACCCCCACATAGTTTAACACTAATTATAAGTGTACCTATGATTACTTGTTTCCATCACAGAGACGTCAACTGCTATTAACATCATATTTGCAGATTTTTGAATTTACAAAAATGCCCTATTGTTTACCAGTTGTAATATTAAAATTTTTATTTTTATACGACACATACCATGCTTGAATAATATAGATTGCACTGCTGGAGCACCAAAAATGGTGCTCCATCACCTTCGTTTTGCACTGCCATGGATGTCATTTCATATGAACTTGTGGCAACTATTAATAAGAAAATACAAGGACAGTTGAACCATTAATGATGACGAAATCGCATCAAGCTCTTTTATCTTCCCCAACAACGGCATTTAAAGCAAAAAATTGTGCTCAATCAATCTGTAACAGAAAATCACCCAACAGTAGTCCCGTCTCCTCATTATTAGTAGCATTAATTTCAACAATTTGCTGCTGGAGAAATTAAAAATCAAGCCGACACATTGTGAATCTAAGTTTCAGACAGTTTTGATTTTTTCGAGTTTTTTCAAATACAATGGTGAAGGCAGTGATCTATGATTGAAAGGTAGACCTTTGCCTGCGCGATAGTGGAGCTTTTGTTCATGAGAAACTACTGATTGATGAGAAGGCAGACGGCGTTGTTGGGAACCATTTATAGACCATGAAGCTACTGCATCATAATAGGTCGTCTGAGATTCCCATATGCAATCTATCATGTTGGGTCGATTCTATGCAATCCACGATGACGGCTGCCATGGATATCTTTGTTAGAAAAAGACGAGAACTAGAGGAAGCAGGACTAAACGAATAATTTGTGCAGATGACATATCGCCAAAGAATGTGGATGACAACCATTAGTGTAGTTTTAAGCTTTTAGATGGATTTTGTTTGATTGTCACAGCAAATGCAGCATAGGGTGGTGATGGGTGGTTTTGATCAGGCTTTTAAAAAATGGCGTGCGGCTGTTGGATTCAAAACCAATCCCATTATGGTTGATGAATTTACGAAGGAAGCTGTCAATACTCGATAAGAGCAGGATCCAAGGATAATTTTTAAAAAAAAAAAGGGTTAATGGCTGCTTTGGATGCCAACCGTGATCATAGGTATGTATGCAATTAGTGTCGAATTATATATGGGTAATGTGCAATTTCTTAAACTCTATAGGTATATCTGCAACTATGGTCAAACTTTGTAAATATATTTACAAATTAACCAATAAATAATCATAAATAATGTTAACGGTGTGGTCTATCTAAGAGATTCTCCCACAAATTTTATGGGAACATCAATTTCTTTGACATGCAACTCAGTATAATAGCATTTCCATAATATGTATCGAAAATGCTAGGTTACAACCACCATCACCTTATTTAGATTATTGTCTACGGCAAATGGGCTCCACATTGATGATAAAATTAAAATTTAATCCATTATAGTTAAAATCATTTATTTCAATATCAAGTCAAGTTAGTGTTAAAACATGAATCGAGATGTTTAAGTTAAGTTTCAAGTGCAATAAATAAAAGTTTGTAAATATTAATCAAGTATGTGCATTACAATAGAAAGTTTCCACCGACAATTGTATCAACAAACCGTTGATTTGAAATTTTCACCAACCCAATTCGTCAATGTAACAATCTACAATGGAAATAACAAGGATAACAAGGAACATAAAATCAGTCAACTCACTAATGACTCTTCACGGACAAATGCATCAAACGAAATGTTAACAGAAGAACATATTACCTCGACCCAAGCATCAACTTTGCGAACAGCAACGTGCAAAACTGAAGCACAAAATTTTGGCTACGGATACTTTTATGAAATCATCTTTCTATGTAACTCTTTTTATTTTCAACACCTGGATAGTTGATAAAAAAATCTACTCTATCTATTATGTTTAGAATCACTTATATTATTATGAAAACTCTTTCATTTGTCTAATATCACTGTATATGAGCCCCATCTATAAACATGCGAAATCAATGTAATAAAATAATTTAATGCTAAATATCAATTTTTAAGTAGTATTTTCAACATCTAAACCATCTAAAATATCATTATTATATGAGTAAGTAATTTTATAAAGCAGTACCACATTTCAATATATATGTGCATGAATCTAATTATTTTCTCTAATTTACACACAAGTGTACCTATTTTTGAGCAAATGTGGCATATACACATATTGGATTTGAACTAAACTTGGTCTCATAACTAAAAAAATGATGTTAAAGATAATGAATGAATTAGATTTTCTTTCAAGCATCAGAATCTTAAAATTTGAAGAAATTACATGAAACCGCTTCTATATAATTAGTTACATAAAAGTGAGCCCCAATTTTAACTACATCAACGTTGGCAGTTGCTAAAATTTTCAGCCTTTGTGACAGATATCCCGAGTTCAATCTAGGTTGTTGGAGCTTTTCCATTTTTAATAATAGTATCTCGTGCAGATGCATTGTTAAATTTAAACTTATTAAATAAGAATTGCAAAAATATATATACTTTGAATGATTTGAATGGTAAGATAAGAGATTTTACCCAAAAAATAGCTACACAAGCATTCAAGAAATTAATGTTGATTAAATTAAAATGGGAGTTTTGAAATTTCACAAAAATATTGATGAATTTTCAAGGCTGTCAGAGGAAGGATTGAAGGATGACGTTGCATTGGTAAAAAGTAAGATTGCATTGACAAAGAATCAAAAAGGCCACCACTAATGCGGTTACCAATTAAGTAAATACTCTTTAATCAATCAAATAACAAGAAGAATCATAACATTCTCTATAAATAGGTGGTGCATTGAATGAAAGAGTAACTTTTAGCGAAGCATTCCACTTAAAAATCCCCAAAGTTCAACAAACGTTAACTGTCCAAAGCACTTAAACTCCAAAGCTCTAAAAAGACTTCATCATCTTCTTTTATCATGTTAAAAAGATAGTTGTTAAAGAGTAATGCAATGTGATAGAAAAATATTTTAAAAAATGAGGAGTGGTGTGATGAGATAGGAATAATGATTATAAAAATATCAGTGTAATTTAAGTAGAGTACCCATAGATAAGCCCATTGGGTACCCTAAAATGGATAGAATAAATTTCTATTTTTATATCCATAAGGTAAAGTAGGTCACAAGAAAAAGAAATTCAATTAGGATAAGGTAAGTTTCAAAGTCTGGGTACCTAGAAGCAACCCAAATTATTAATATATATTTTATTAAATATATTCTTTAGTAAAAAAAATAGAAATATATTCTTTAAAGACAACCAATTATTTACGGCCAACACCTATACAGCCAGCCAGTTAATCCATTTTTTATTTTTAATACACATATAAAGTTATATGTATTTAATTTATATATCAAGTTTTACCAATTTTTTTATGTTTATATATTTTTTTTAAACATAGGATCCTTTTCATAATTTTCTGCCTAAGAAAATTATTATAATACTCCTGTATTTAAAAATAAAAAAATATATATGCATATCCAAAATGATAAAACTTGGTTTGTAGATTAAATATATCTAATGTTTATAAAAAATAATAATAAATGGATTTTTTTGGTCCCACGTAATGAATAATTGAAAAGAATCATAAAAATCAATCCAACAATCATAAAAGAAATCAAATAAGTATAGTCGTTCGATCAACCGCAGACCTACTCTACTCTCTAAGTATAAATATTTCGATTCCACTAATCAACTTCAACACAAGTTACATTGGTATAGTTAATTAAACTATCTTCTAGATTAATGCTAAGCCCCGGATGTGCTCGTAAACAATCTCTTAGTTTGATCATAATCAAATCTAAGATAATACAAATATTAAAAGGAAAATCAAAACCAAACCAGTTTAGCACATTCGAAACAGCAACATCATCAATATATTGAGGGTAATATACAACTTTGAATGATCACAGCAACTACACTTGAGAAAGGGCAACTTGTCTTCAAGATAGTTCTTCACAAAGGAGCAATTCAATTTTGTCAACCTCAAAAACTTATAATTGATTCCTTTGATCTTCTAGTACTCTCATATCCTCCTTTTATAGTCTTTTTAATCACTAAAAACGTGCCCTGGAAGATAACCCAAGAGATCTCCATGCATATTTAATCTCTTCAAAAATTGAAAGGTGCCCTGAAAAGGTTGACCTTTTGCTACTCCTACTCAGATAGCATTTTCAACACGAAAAGGTCGACCTTTTGCACCCAAAAGGTGACCTTTTCCCCTATTTTTCAAAATTTGAATTTTAGAAAAAAAAAAGTCCTGCTCCAAGTGAGTTAATCCACTTAAGATACCAATAAACGAATGAACCAATTTTGATTTAAGATTAAGCACAACTCCAAAAGCATATTTCATTATCATTCTAATCAAAGTTTATCAATTTAGCATATTCCAAAATGATTTCATGCATATCTACCAGCATATTCCATTTTCAAGATATCTGTGTTTCAAGTTCTATCCCATCACAATTAATATTATAAACTCAAGAATGATAATTCCACAAGCACACTACTCTTTTCAATTTCACAATATTTAAAATCAGTAACATAACTCATGTATTTTTGTAGGAGGTTTTCATAAAAGTCCATAGGTTTTGTGGCCAACCTCCTCTCTTAAGCTGGCCTAAGAGATCATGCCTCTTCTTTAAATATATAAAAATTTGTTTAATTTATCTATTATTTAATAAATCAAAATTTATATTATTATAATCTTGATTATAGGTTTTTAGTAAGATTTGTAATAAAATTATAATTTTTAAATATAATATAAATATTATTTTAATAAAAAAGGTAAGGTAGACTTAGAATCAACTCAACCTAAATAGAATACACTGTGAGTTTTTAACAATAAATGGTGGGGTTGACCTTGAACTATAAAGATAATAAGATAGATGAATTTTGATCTTTACCGACCGGTCGGTAAAATGGGATGTTTCCGACCAAAGCTCCTAATCGTTGGATCGTGCGGGCTTGTTTTGGGCCATTGGATGAGACACCGAAAATGTGGTGTGCGGGGAGATGAATTAATGCTTTGAAATTTACCACACAGGCCCCTATCAGGCTAAAATTTTTCACACAGGCCCCTCCCTCATCTCTCTCTCTCCCCCCTTCATATCTCTCTCTCTCTATCTCACTCTTGTTGTGCTGCTTTCGCTACTCCTTCCGGCAACCTTGCTCTCGTCATGCTGCTATCGCTGCTCTTTTCGACCACACATTACAATCACTCGATCGGGCAGGATTAACATCCGTCGTTCAGGCATTGAAAGGCAGAATTCCATGAAAATTTTACAAACTGCTCCTTGGTGCTGACTTGGCTTAGCTCTCCTCTCACCCGCTTTCGTTTCTCCTCTTCTTCCCTTCTCGCTCGCCCAGGCTCTACCTCACGTCTGGCTCTCTCTCACGCCTCCCTCCCTTCCATCTCCCTCCTTGTTGCCCATCTTCAAACTCGTCGGCAGCCATGGCGGACTCTAATGAGGTAAGGACGAACATGCCTGAAGAGGGGATAGAGTACCGACTCACCCTCCATTTCTGCCAACCTTGGTACGCGCTAGCACATAGCAGCATTAGTAGTTGAACTTCTCTAGCCAACCACCGTCCCGTGCATCCTCTGGAGTTTAGGGACCACCTGGATTAGGGTATTCCATGAGGACGATAAAGCTAACATAGATCTGACCGGCTATGATCAAGGAGCCACAGACGAAGGGGAAAGCCAGGAGATGGGCTACAATTTTGTTGTTGGATCAGTGAAAGATTGGGAGTTAATGTTTATCTACTATCGAGTTAGTTGATAGAACTCCTCGACTTGGATAGGGACGACTGCTGGTGATGTGGAGTTCCGCTCGATAGATTTTTGAAAGATGTGGTGACATGAGATCTGGCAGTGGCGGCCAAATCGAAAGAAGATGATTGGGCAGCTGAATTTGGAACTACCGAAGCAACATCGTAGTAGATTGAAGATGGTGCGGTTGAAGGCAGAGGTAGATAGGACTAAAACCATTTGCAGTAGTGACAAAGCTGGAAAAATACAAGAGTTCTCTTGTTTCTTAGGGGCAGACGAAGCTTTGAATGATCTGCGTCACCACGAGGGTTCTCTTCTGGAGCAACTAGTTCATGTCATGTGCTGGAGTGTATTGTTATAATTCAAATGTGAAGTTATCGAGTAAATTTTTTTTTTGCTTTGATTGATGTTGTCTTTAATGCATCATCAAACCAAATTGTATATGGTTTTCTTTCTAGTAAAATTTGGAACCATGACCACCAACGAGTTTGAAGATGGTCAGCGAGAAGCAAGACGAGAGGGAGAAACCGACCGAGCAAGAAGGGAGGAGAGGGAGAAACAAAAGCGTGCAAGAGGAGGGCTAAGCAAAGTTAACGCTAGGGAGTAATTTGCAAAATTTTTGCAACATTAAATAATCCTGTACGCGCCTGAATTTTGAAATTCCATCGAACAGTGGATGTTAATGTCGCCAGATAGAACAGTTGTAATGTGCGGTCGGAAACAGCCTCTGTTAGAGATCGGTCGTAAAAGATCGCTATTTTTTTATTAAAAGATGAGCACCTATCCCGCCAACCTCTGTAAGTGAGAAGGATCAGAGGTAGAAGGGATAGAGCTATTATCGTATAGCACTGCCAAAAAATTATCCGTACAGAGTTTTTTCTGAAGAAAAAATGGTGGATTAGCCCACCATTCTTGTTCATGCAAAAAATGAGATGACACAAAATCAGCCAAAAGATGAGTCACGGAGTTCCCAGACCGCAGCACGTGGTGAAAAGACAAAGAGTGGGTTTGTAGGGCAAGTTGCCGAATATGTGAAACAATCGTACCTACCGAAGCCCGAATAGAGCGCTCACCAACCAAAAAATCAATAAGAATCAACGAATCAGATTCCACCTGCAAGTTGTCGAAATGGCCTTCTAAGGCCCAAGTCACCCCTAGCCACAAAGCAGTGGCTTCCATAATCAGCGGATCCAGAAGTTCACACTGGTTCCATCCCTTCGCAGCAATAAAGGAACCATGAGAGTCTCTGATGACCACCGCCGGCCCCGTGATCGCTATTTAAGATAGATAGGATAGTTATATAAAAATGTATGAAAAATTATTGAAATAAAAATAATCAGTAAAATATTTAAGTTGTTAAAATTTCACCTTACATGAAAAGGAGTGTGGAAAGCTGGGAACGAACTGCACAAAATGTCCTTTACTCAATTTTAGATATTATAAAACAGGGCTGCAAGTTTCAAAAATATAAAGTTTTGATACCTCCAGCAAACAGAGGTTAAAAAGTTTTGACACCAAAAATAAATTCATTGACGATGTCATTTTTTTATCTTTTCACATGTTAGCACACTGTAATATTATTAAAAATCATTGACTATATTATCACCCTTAATTAGGATTGTCACGTTGTAATTAGTTGAGAATTTTCTGTTTATTTTTTAAAAAAACAAAATAAATTTGGAAATTGAATTTTTATTTTTCACTTTAAATTATCAATCTTTTGATAATATGCATAGGTTCAATAGTGCTTGGGGCCTCCTACATTTTTCAAATCATGTAAAAGCTTACAAATAATTAGAAAGGAAATGTCACATAAGATGGAAAGATTAAAAAAAAAAAAATTCAAGTTTTAGATATTATAATAATTCAAAATGATAATGTCAAAAAATTGACTTAAATGCAAATGAGGTGTGTCATCCCTCTTTAGTCTTTATATACCATATTACGTGGTCATTTCTAGAATTATGAAAAAAAGTGGGTAAGCATAATTTTCCATGCGAAACACTCGTTGGTTGCACCTACGACTGTTGAACATATTAAAACTTTAGATGGCCTTCAGACTGATCCAAGGGATTGAATGAGATGGGAATAGGATTGTTGTTTATTGGACAGAAAAAAAAAAATAGTGTTAGAAATGTGAAAAGTAAAGCAGTTATATAATTTAGAAATTGTATTTGAAATTAAAAAAAGCTTTACGAAGAATATGAAATCCATCCCATCCCCTTAGTTCATCACCTTGTATTTATGAGACTTACAGCCATCTGCTGCAATTTCTACTCTTAAGGGGCAAAAAGGCCGGATCCAGACAGTTGAGGTACAAATTTGGAAATGGCCCTTGACAGTTTATCAGGTGAGCCTATTTTTTTTATAAAAAAAAAGAAAAAAAAAAACGTTTATCAGGTGAGATGAATCGCCAGAACAGTGGTAATTCACGACCAAATTAAGTACTGAGTATTGCTGCGTGGCAGCGTGAGGAGATAAGAGTACGTTGGATTGTGTCGGCAGCAGAATTATCCGATGAATTTGCCGGAAGAATTAGTGGGTTTTCCATCTCTTTAATCTTGCCGACAACTGCTATAAAGTTGTAAACTTGGAGCAGAAATAAAGTTCTTGGATAGTAACAGACAGTGCAAGTACACCCACATCTCTTTTTGAAAATTACTCGATGTCAACTGCCCAACTGAAAATCCCACCACTACTGCATCCACTGACAAGTACCATGTCGGCTGCGCATGAATCATACACATCGTGATTGAAGTGTAAGATTGCCAAGATCTTTATGCTTCTCAAATTTTACATATATCAAGCGTGAAATCAGAAATAGAACCTAAATGTCACTATTTTTTATTTTTTTTTGAACTTGTTATCAAAATGTCACTAATCTTTAATATGTTGTAGAAGAATTTTTCCCATGGAATTTCTGTCGTGTTGATAATAACATATGTATAGATGTCTTCAAAGAAAAGCACTCAAAGTATTTTACTGAGACTGCATTTCCATGCGCATAAGTTTCAATGCAGAATTGTGCATACGTTTCTATGTGGGATTGAGTTTCTTAGTATGATGAGAATACCCCTTGTGGGCATGCACCTATGCATTTCAACTAGTCCTTTTCATATTAATTCAGTGCCCCCAGGCCCCAACTTGTAATCAGCTGAGAAAAATGAGATGATTGCCTTCTGTTTTATTACTGAATTCAGGGGTTGTGAACCTTGTCTGGAGTTGGGTTTTATGCCGGAGTTGATTGCAGCCACTGATGAGCACTGGTTGCAAAACTGGGCCTCTTTTCTCCGGCCTTGACTGAGAAGAGAATGCAGTACAAGCTGGAGGCACTTCAGTCTGGGCTGCCGGTCTGTTGCCGATGCCTAAGTACAGTTACAGATATTTGAGAGTCTAATCCACTCTTAACTGCCAATCAAGATCAAACCAAACAGTAATATCCATGCAGCGATTTTGACTTTACTCATAATGAAAGTGGTTTACAATGGGCCTAATCATGTGCTATGATTAGATTGATATGAATCGGATGGGCCTAATCATTCAGAAAGGATGGGAGACCGAGAAGCGGGGGAAAAAACAAAAATGCTCTCAATACCGCACTTGGATTTTGCCTTTGTAGTCATTTTTGGGGCCCCACTCAGAGAAGGAGTGCATCTTTTCCTTGATCATTACAAACTTCAATAATGTTAGTTGTTGTGTTGATTTTAACTTCTTGTAGTTGCTGAGGTTTTTCTTTAAAACACACACAATTAGAAAGAAGAGAAAAGGATGTTAAATATAAAAATTTTAATCGAAAGAAAAATTAACTCTTAAAGAGAAATATAGCAAATGAATAAAAACGCATGTGGATAATTATAACTAAATACATGTAAAATATAGATGTAGAATTTAACATTTCTAGATATTTTTATGCAAAAGTTGATGACCTCAACAATTTTTTTAAAGCATTTTCCTAGATGACATGGACAATTGATTTCACATCCCGTCTTATTATCATCCGAACAGAGTGAATGAATTGGATTCATTTCCAAACTATTTTAGCCAATATTGATTCTTTGAATGGACCCTTTCCGATTGAATGGAACTAGTTTTACCAAATTGTTTTATGGAACCTTTTGAATTGAATCCATCTTGATTCTTAAATTAAAATCTATTATAAGAATTAAATTTAGCATCATTTATTTGATTCAACACAAAATGCTTTCAGTCAAAATATTGAGTAAATTTTATCCTTTCACAATATATAAAAAGCATGTGCAAATTTTGAAAGTACTTAAAATCCATTCAAACAAGTACTGGACTCTTAGTGACTTTTGGGAAAGTTAATAATGAAATGAAAACGAGGGGAATGCAAAATATCAACCCTATTAATTACCCAATTTATCCTATTTTTCATTTTTATCATGACAATCATTTTCTGATATCTTTTCATATAAATATCCAATCTATTCCAACTTTATTTCATTTTAACTTTATCATATTCGTTCTAGTCTTTTCCTACCATTTACATCTTAAACAGTTTCTTAAGTATAATAATTTATAAAATCATTTATTTAGCTACTTTGGAAAAACATTTTACAAAATAAATATTTAATTAAAAAATTTGAAATTAGTATACTAATAAAACAATTTTAATAAGGTGTCATTAACCCCCTAAATGATAACAACCAATAATGTATTCTCTAATTGCTGAAAGCAAAAGGGGTCAAAAATTGTAATGCAACTGGAAAAGAAAAAGGAGAAAGAAGGGAATTGAATAAAGGAGGTTCTCTTATTCCCTTGAGGTTGTTGCTAGTTTCCAATAGCTAGCCGGCATGCGCAATTAAAAAGCGAGCTTGGAGTTAGCCACTTAAATCTTGGATTTGTACATGTGGAGTTAGTGTGTATAGAGACTGGAGAGTTGGTACGCAGAAATCATTGCAGATTTCATGCAATAATCCTTCCATTCCAACCCCATGTCCTGCCATGCATCCTTTCTTAATCGGCTTAATTAATTAGTTAAACAATTCAATGAATTGTTTGCATGCATGTCTCTAGCAAATGCAGATTACAAGCATGTAATCCTTCCATTCCCACCCCATGTCCTGCCATGCATCCTTTCACATAATACCTCATTTTTGCATGCATGTCTCTAGCAAAACCATTAAATGAATGTTTTGCAATTCAGCAGATTACATGCACGTGAATATGCAATATAAGTGTAACATTTGATTAATTCGTCCACAGCCAATAAGCGTAATTTTTGCGAGGCTTTTTTACTACGAAACTAGATGTAATATACAGCCTCTTGGATTTATCTTATTCTATTTTTTAAATCCAAGTAATGTATTATGTTTGAAGCTATTTATTTAGCCTAAATGTAAAAAATAAACTTGAATTTAAAATTTTAGAATTTGCAACATTAAAAAATAGAATTGTAAAAAATCTTATGCATTTGCGCTTGCTGTAGATGACATACAAATCTAAGTTGAATAATTTTTCACATCATATAAATATCTGTGGTAGAGAATATAATAAACAACTTAGATCTTAAAAAATCAAAAAAAAACCCAAGAGGTTGCAAATTGTACCCAATTGCATAGAAGAAAAGCTCTTTTTTGTAATTAAGAAAAATCCATCTTCTCACTATAAGAACAAATGTTCGCGAGAAAATTCATTAGCTAGTAAAGAAAATATCATGCCTAAAAATGACTTTTTCCAATTATCCACTTTTGTACCACAAAATTATCTTCATGTTCAAGTTCGTTGCTAAAAATCAAATTTTCCTAAACCCAAAAAGTCAAAAGTCCTACCTTGTGACAGAATTTTGAAAACTGAATCGAACCGGCGAGCCAATCGGTCAAACTGCGAGGTCCAAGAATGAACCGGCCATAACCCGGTTCTCTGTCCAATCAAATTAATGGGAAATTTTGGGAACCGGTTTAAGCCTATGGCATTATTTGGAAACCTTTTTGAGTCCGGGTTCACAATTTTTGGTATGGCCCATTTTCCAAGCTCCTGCATATCATGAAAATGACTGCCAGAGTATATATCCAAATATATTCTTTAACCATTTTATTTAGCACTATTCTAAACAGCTTTATGAGTTATGTCTCTCCTACTTTAATAAGATATTCCCATCCTACTGCCATCACTCGGAAAGCGACATGCATTTTCCATCTAATCCAGCAAAAAGACATATATATCCCTTCTATTTGGAAGGGATTATATATCTAGCCAAATTAGTTACAAATATTAGATTGGCCTGATTAATTTCATGCTAGTTAATATTTGCACGGATGGGATGGATGAAAATGGAGCTTGCTAGTGAGAAAGAGGGAGATGGTTGCACGGTGGCTGTGCAAGCAGTGAGTTGTAGGTGATCGTTCCTCTTCAACTGCACACGACTGTGACTCACAACCTAACCTCACAAAGCTTTTGTTTTTTTGCACCATCAACTCATTATAATTTAGAGGAGGATGGATTCCAAAAGAAGCTTAGTGGACCCTTAAAAAGAGCAACTGGGGCCCACCATCAACATTACCGGCCGGATTAATGATCCATCACATTGACTTTGCACAAAATTCATTTTAACCTGGACCCATTTTTAATTTTTTTTTAAAACAAAATTATGATTTGGAATTAGATATCATGGCGAGTCGTTTGTCACTTATTTATTGATAAGAGCTTGTATCTTTCATTTGTATTAAAAGTGTATTCTCCTGATATTGGGATATAAAATGGGTTTTTTTAAAAAAAATACTTGTAAATATGACAATAAAAAGAAATGATGCGGTAAAAATGGCTTTGCATGGCACGTGGAAGAGTGACAATGACTTCTTACAACCTTAACAGGGATGGATTGATATGACTGACACAAACAATACCTCTGCGCACCACGTGTGACCACCTAAATTAATTTCTTAATCCATCCTATACTTTGGGTCATTAATTACGATCCAACAAACTGTATTTTGGACTTGTAAAATTAATTGCGCGTTGAGATATTTTCCTAAACTTTAAGGGTTAAAATATTTTTCAACATTTTTTATAAGGTCGGAAATTGGCCACTTTCACAGCACGTGTGCCGCGCAGCAGTGCGAAGTGCTGGATTAAAATGTGACCGTAGCTGTCTTACGGCCCATCCGTGTTCCACTGTGGTTTGGGGCATATGTTCTCAATTAATTATTTGGTAGGGTTTTGTCTTCATATTTACATATGTACAGGTGTGAGTTTATAATCTCCTTTAAAATAAATGAAGTATGCTGTCTCTATAGTGAATAGGCTGGATATGCAATATAAAGCACGTCACAATATATAATGTACAATACAATAAAAAAATATGAAAAACACTCAAATTACACTTGATAGAAAAACTCATATATAACATTTCCACAATATATAAGAAGTTGTCATTAGTGTTCACTAGAAGAAAATTTGGATTTGACTTATACTAGATTCACTGCTAAAAATTTTGCCTTAGCAACAAAATCTTTCTTCCTGCTGATTGTGAGTAAATGATGTCCTCAGCAATCAAAATTTTTAATTTCTTGCAGAAAGTATTTTGCAATGAAATTTTAGCAACAAATTCATAAATCAGAGATTGTTACTATAACTTTATTGTTGAAAGTTTGTAATGAAGCAGAAAGAAAGTTTTCTGTTACAAAAAAAAAAAATTTAATCACTTTTCCAACAAATTAAGTGCAAAAATTTTTTGCTAAAAAAAATAGCTTTTAGTAACAAATTTGCATTTTTGCTAACAAAAAATATTTTTACCAAAAAGTTCTTAAGAAAAAAGGGAGTTTTAGCAACAAATTTTATCAGATCATCACCGAAATTTTCATTTTTAGTGACACTAGTTTTTTTGTCGTTGTGATAATCTTTTATCGTTAGAATATGGATGTAATAATCATAATATTCTTGTGAACATAAATTATGTTAGCAGCCAGTACACGATTAGTGTGACTAGCAAGATTATCATGCGAGAGGTCTGGGTTTCGAATCCTTGTTTGGGAGGTTTTTCTCTCATTTTCTAGAACAATCATCTGCATAGTTACTTGGTTAGTAACATTGTTAGATTTGCATCCATGGACCTAGGATTGGGATACACGCTGGACTAGATATAAATTCAAGAACTAAAAAAACTATGCTGGCTCAAATTTATATCAAGGCATCAATGATTGCAACAATAACTATTTGGCGTAGAAGATTAGTATCTTTTCTAGAATAAATAGTGGCTCCTAAAATAATGCTGGAAAATCGTCATCTTGTTTATTGTTAAAGTTCTAGCTAAATCCGCAGGGCCTAGAGTACTCTATACAAATGCTAAAGGTGGCAACGTCATATACCTCATATGTATATTTAAAGAGTTAGTAGAAGTAATGTATATAAAAATAGTCCATATTTAATAAAAAAAAATCTACTTCATGTATTACATTGAACATCATTTATATTATCATAAAAAAACTATTTTATTTGTCTAATATTACTATGCATGGGCTTCATCTACAAATCTTGCAATTAACATTATCAAATGATTTAACGCTAACTATCAGTTTTATAGTTGTTTTTTCAGCATCTATTCGGCAAATGTGGCTCACGAACGATTTGATTTAGATGAAACTTGACCTTCTAGTTAAACAAATAATATTAAATATAATAAATAAAATAGATTCCCTGTAAAATATCAAGATATTAAAAATTAAAAAGATTACATGTAACGCGTGTAATGAATAGCTTCTAATTATTAGCAAGCAAGTAGTAGCTTTCGGGAAAGCTTTGTTAATTCTGGTCGATGCAATTAGTGTCACTAAACTAGGGATGAAATGCTTTAGAAAATTAATCAACGAAGCATACATTAATTTGGTGGTTGCATCATGGTCAGTGCTTTATCAATTTGCGCCATTTAATAGCATGAGAAACATGGCCGTCCAATCCTTATCAGATAAGATGCTCGCCACTTCAGCCAATGTACCCAAAGTTGGAAAGGAGCTTAGAGAACCAATATCATGCAATTTGCAACCTTTTAGTATGCATATATATATATATATATATATATATATATATATAGCAAATGCTTTAAAAAAAAGAGTTTTTTTTTTTTTGCTTTGAGTAGAAATTTGGCTTTTGATGCTTCCATTTAGTAATTTTTTAAGCAAATTTTCCATTTCATCGATGTGAAATGTGAATCATGGAATAACGCGTAGCTCTGCCAAATAATTTACAGAGAGTATAATTAACAAAGAAAAGCCCCAGTATATCAAACAAAATTTTCATTGTATGAAATATTTTTAAGTATAATTGTTCCAGTTAAGGGGCCAACTTCACTACATTCCGTTTTATCAAGGTGAATTAGTAAGACAATCTATTTTGAACCTCTTGATGATTTTGTCAAGTTCATGATTAAAATAACAAATCATCTCAATCCAAGTCTATTATAAAGACAGTACACAAGATCATAATTCAATATCCAAACTATCTAAAACATTCCTTTTAATTAAAATAATCATTACGTATAATTTCATATTACTCTAAAACTTAAATGCAAAGATAATTTTTATAAAACTGTTGTGCATTTCGTTCATAAGTGACCTTCGGTAATGTGATTATAGGATAGTGGAAAGTGTAGAAAATAAAAATATATATTTTGAAAAATGTATGAATAATATGATATGATAAAGATAAAGTTAAAATAAACAAGTTTGTTGTGAGAGAAAAATGACTGGAGTGTAGAGTAATGTTATCAGATAATTAAGATGTAAATTCATTTATGAGAGAATATATAGAAAAGAGAAGAAAACTATGAAAAAACATCACAAGCGATTACTAAACGTCTAGTTTTACAATTTCTGAAGATTTGTATGAATTTTTTAATTTCAAATATATGAATATTTTGGTCATTTTTTGAAGTGAAAGACTATTAAACTATTTTTTATTTTCGAAATTCAAAAAAGATATATCTCCAAAAATAATAAATTTTGATATATGAATTAAATATCCTTATTATAACAGTTTCATAAAATGGAAATTAAAAAATTAGAAAAAAAACTTATTTTTTATGTAAACAAGATGTCTCAATAAAAAACCATATTTCATTCTCGAAAGAGAGAATAGGAGGTGGAAATAGACATTCCTTGTCTTTTCTATCAAAATGTCGAGGCCCAATGATATCACTCCATTGCCTTGCAGAAAATTGAATTGGATTAATGAATCCATCTCAAATTCCACATTTCTGAACTCCTTGTTGCAGGGAGTTCCTATGAAGATCGATGCATGGAATTATTTCTCTTTATTAATTTATATTTTCGAAAAATGTTCTTTTTTGTTGCTCTATTTAGAAGCTACATATTTACAACTCATTCATCCAAAAATATGTTTTTTTTTAAAATTTTTGGCTCTACAGATATTATACACAGGAGATTTTCCAAGCTGGGGACTATACTCCTGAAAATAGGAAACAAAGCTCTCCACCCGAATCTGATACTAAAATTTGTCTCAAGTGAGCACTAACAGTGCTAATGCCCTAGGCTCAGCTGTTCTTTTTTAATTTATATATTTTTGGAAGATGTACTCGCATGATTGATATGATTTTTGATATTTTAGTAAAGTGAACGATATCCAATATAAAGTTAGAATTGGATTTGATGTGAATAGTCAAGCTAAGGCCCAATTGGGTCATCTTACCTATTCACTTTGGTATAACCGGATGTGAGAAGTTTGCTTCTTTCATATAAAAATTAATTAAGTTAAACTGAAAAAACTGCGTATATGATAGTAAGTAATCAATATCCTTCCATGCATTATATTTACATTATATCTAAGCTATTATATATATATATATATATGAGAAGCCTTCCAGTGTAGACGGATTAAACCATAATTACGGTGTGGTCCATTATGAAATGGGTTCCACATGTATTAGAATGTTACAATGCTTTATACGATTATTTATTCATATATAATCCTATTTAAATAGTTTAGATGTTAAAAATACAACTTGAAAATTGATATTTACGTTAAACTGTTTTATTATATTGATTTTGTACTATTTTTAGATAAGACTCATATACATGTTTGTTTTGGATGAAGATGCGTATGCTATTAAATTAAATAATTATAAATATAATAGATGAGGTAGATATTAATTTCTTGCACAAGTGGGCCCCATTTTGCAACAACTTTTACCATAATTATAGTGTAATCTATTTACACTGTAATATTTTCTAATATGTATAGGATAAGAAATTGGTAAGTGGGATGACATCGTTATGATACTTTGAAAAATCTTCTAATTTCCAATAGTTTATCTATAGATAAGTTGGCACTTGAATATAGTTTAACTTTTTAAAATTTTCAAAATGAAATCTTAAATCCAAGTCATACATCATATTCGTCTTTATTAATATTTATATAACATAAAAAATTATGTTATTGGAATTATATATAATTCACAAGAAGTCTAAATGCACAAGATTGTTTATAATTATATTTTTAAAGATTATTAATTCTAATAGTTTTCGCTTTACTTGATTTTTAATATATAAGCTAAATTTTTAAAGATTATTAATTCTAATAGTTTTCGTTTTACTTGATTTTTAATATATAAGCTAAATTGATTATTTAAATACAATAGAAGTTTTGCGTGAGAGACAATCTCCTATATATAGAATAATATTCAAGTGCATTTAGAGTGCACCATAATTATAATGCAATTTGCTGCAAAATAACACTCACTTGATCATAAAATTAATATCTACCCATCAACTATATTTAAAATAATTTACTTTAATAGCATACCAATTTCCTCCCAATCAAACATGTGTATAAGTCATATCTTAAAATGGTACAAAATTAATATAATAAAATAATTTAATATAAATATCAAACTTAAAATTATATTTTCGACTTCTAAACTATCTAAAGTATAATTTTTATATTAATAAAAGATTGTATAAAATATTATAACATTATAATATATGTGAAGCTCATTTTTCAATGGAATGCACCATAATTATAGTACATACGCACTGCACTTGAATAATTCTCATATATATACATACAGATACGATTCGATGCAGACGGACTACACCATAATTATGGCGTGGTTTACTGCAAAATAGGCCCCACAAATATTAAAATATAATAATACATTATATCATTATCTATACATTACACGATTTAGATATTAAAAATAGTACTTTAAACTGGATATTTATGTTAAGTTATTTTATTAAATTAATTTTGTACCATTTTAAGATAAGGCTTATACACATGTTCGATTTGGATAAAAATGGGTTTGCTAATAAAGTGAATAATTCTAAATACAATAGGTGGTGTAAATTTTCTATTCATAATCAAGTGGGGCCCACAGTTCGTGGGCTATATGGTGTCGTCGCATGCACTGGATAATTTATATATATATAGGTTCCGCTTCTATGAAAACGGGTTATATAAAAGTGATTTCTTATAACCCTTTTATTTTTAAGATGTCAATGATTAATGCAAAATCCAATCTATTTATTGTATTTATCATGATTTGTTTAGCTATGAGACTAAATTTTATCTAAGTCATATATGTGCATAAGCCACATTTGCCCAAAAATAAAAATATTCATGTGTAAATCAATAGAAATGTTTAGATCCATTCGCATACATATTAGAATGTAAAAATACTTCATAGAATCGTTTATCCATATATCAGTGATATTTTAAATGGTTTAGATGTTAAAGGTACTATTTAAATTTTGATTTTTAATATTAAACCTTTTTATTATATTAATTTTATACATTTATGGACAGAACCTATATATAGTCATACTAAACAAATGAAAGAGTTTTAATAAAAGTATAAATTATGTTAAATACAATAGATAGAGTCAATTTTCTGTTAACTATTAAAATATTGAAAATGAAGTAATTACATAGAAAAGAAATTTCATAGCAACGTGAGTGTATATATAATTTATTGCAACATACAAATTAAATATAATTAAGAACTGCAACTCGCTATGTAGGACACTGTTCATATGTATTTAGCTATAAGTTATACCTTTTATTAATATTTTATACATTGTTACATTTGATATTACAAATCAGCTCTTTCAAAGGGTCGAACGCACAACCTTAACTAAGATATCTTCCAGTTGCCACAAGTTATACCCCTTAGTTTTTCATATTTTAACTTTTTATTTAAATCCAAACTATGAGTCATGTTCTTAATAAATTTTTGCAGGACATAAAAATTGGTTCATGATCTTGTGCAGTATTGCATGCTTCCCACCGACACTTTATTATTTATTTATTATTTATGTATATGAGGGCCCTACTTAAATATTCCACTATATGAAATTTATCATTTATTAATTTATTTGATATTTTATTTTGAATTTTGAAAATTGATAAAACGAGCATGAATTTGTGGGATTTTATTTATTTTCAAAATTCAAAATAAAATATCAAATAAATTTTAACAAGTATCGAATTTTAAAAGATGGAATATTTAGACAGGACCCGCATATGCATAAAAATAAAAATATATATCAACATGCAGCCATCCCGACTAGATCAGGAACCATAAAAATTCATTTTAATTTGATTTGTATATAATTTATAACAACGTTATGTAAATCCATGAAACTTCTTACAGTAGATCAGGGCCATAAAAATTCATTTTAATTTGATTTGTACGTAATTTATAACAATGTTATGTAAATCCATGAAACTTCTTAAAATTATAATTGTGAACATCATAGATTATAAAAAGTTTTAATTAAACTACCAAGCCCTAATATACAAGAATTTTTTGATTAGGTGTCCAATATTACATTCCATTTTATACAATAAGGAAGTTAAGTTCTTCGTAAAGAAGATGAAAAGCTCTCACCAATCTGCTCGCTAGACTACACACGCGGAACCTGCGTCCGCATCCGATGCATGGTAGTGTGCACTGGGAGAAGTGGCATATTGTTTCGGTAGGCACAGGGAGATCCCGGCGTTGGTCGGGCCTGGACCACCGCAGCAGCAAAAATCTCAGCCGTTGACCCTTTGCCCGGAAATCAAAATAGGTGAGGTTGGAAAGGCAAGGTAAAGAAAATCTAACATGGCAAGCAAAGCAGAGAAGGAATTGGGTGGGGAAGAACTCAAAAGGCAAAGTAATGAGGAATCTAACATGGCAAGCAAACTAGCAAGTAGCAACGCACGGAAGGATTGGATTGGGTTGGGATGGATTTCTCAAAAGGAGGCGGTAGAAAAGTAAAAAGTGGGCCCCGAAGATGATGATTCTATGCATTAAATGCTTTCGTACAGTGAAAGCAAAGTTATTCATCAAAAAAAAAAAAAAAAAAAAAAAAAAAAAAAAAAAAAGTTGTTCTGTGCGTAGCTTTTTTTTTTTAATGGATATTTAGAATTTATCTCAGTTGGTATTAATTTTTTATGGGTATTTACAATTTATCTAAGATGATATTACAAGATATTTCTGATACATTCTTATAAATTTTATATAATATTCTAACCTATATTTAAATCATAATACTGTGGACACTCTCACAATAAGAGCAGACAAATGTCACCACTATATAAGGGCACCAAATGACATTGTTGGGATGGAAACCTACCAACGTCCCAGGCCAACCGAGCTAACTCAGTTGGCTTGCGTTGCGCAACCTTAACCGCTTAAGAGTGTGTTTGTTTAGGGTAAAAAAGTGTCAACTAAAACTTTTCAATTTAAAACTTTTCATTCTCCATAATTATTCTGTTTTTTAATTATTTTTTCACATTTTTCTATACAAATTACCCTACTTTTCAATCATTTCTACACAACTACTCATATAACTAACCTATCTATTTTAACTTTATTCTCTTTACTCCTCATTATTACTCCTATTATATCACATCACTTTCTATTGATTTGACAACTTCTACTCCAAAAACTTTTCATCAAAAGTTTTACCTCCAACCAAACACACCCTAAGTCTATAAAAAAAAATTTAAAAAAAATATATGTAAATGTAAAAAAAAAATGATCCCAAAACCCCATTTAAAACTTTTTTGAATTTATTAAGCTAGTTGTATTTTATTTAAAAATCAAGTTTTATTATTTTTAGATATGCATGTAATATATATTGAATTTTAAGTATAGAAATATCGTGGTCATTTTAAAAAATGAAAATAACCACACCACCCCATATATCTAAAATTCAAAATAATATCTTCATATATTCAAAAATGATAAAACTTGTAATATAAATAACATACATGTGGATTAACAAGTTTATAAAGAATTTCACAAAAGATTTCAAAACGCAGTTTTGTCATGGGATCATTATCTACATGTAAGCTGTATTGATTTTTTTCTGGCCGTTTATCAGGCTGTTTGTTTTTTATTTCTATTTTTAGACCCTGCAGTTAGCCACTTGATTTGTGTAATTTGTAGGGTTTTAGGTAAAAGATGGTAGAAATTAATACATCAACGGCCTGGATCTTGCGATTAATATGCAAGCTTAGTGTTGAGAATAAATAATGTTTGTGGATTGTCAAAAATAAACAAATAATGCTGAGATGGTGGCAAACAATCAGATGAGCAAGGATCGGTCGAATAATAGAGCCACGTGAACAGGAAAAGAACTGACGCCGCCATCATTCTCTCTCACCCATTCGCCGAATTCCAGGGGTCAAAAAGATAGATCCAACGCAATACAACCTTATACACGGAAATTTCGGTGGATTGATCTTGAGCCGTCCCGTGCCTGTTCCTTTTTTTAAAATTCCTACGCGCAGCCAAACCTTTTCTCACTTCATCATCGTACCCAAGCTGTGGGCAATTAAAAATTTATGCATATAAGAGTAAATAAAAAATATGTTTATTACATTTCTGTGCTGTTTCCGTTTTCACAACGATCAAGGTAGTGGATAACTTTTACATTTAAGGGGAATCTCTTCATTTAATGGCTTAATAAATTAATCTATGAAATACAAATAGATCATGGTGCTCAGGATATTTATTTTGCAAGAAAATACTTATTATATGGACAAAAGATTTAGTGAGACATAAAATTAAAGATTTTTTCCAAATATATCCACTACGTTTGACCATAATCTCAGATATACCACCACATTCTAGAAATTCCAGATATATCCACTACGTTTACATATAATCCAGAGAATGCTCACTCCGTTACAGACGTTAGTAAACACCGTTAGTCCATTTACGAAATTACTAATATATCCATCAAATTTAAGGTTAGATTCAAAATTTTAAATATCATAACTCACCGCCACTCTAACTGCACGAGAGTATTAAATATGGAGGGCTCTAAATTTATTCTCGTTTCATTTTATTCCATCTTTTATTATTTTATACCATGGGTATTTTTGACATTTTGGAAACTGTGACCAATATTTAAACGGATGACCATTAACTTAGTTAATAACCTTTAACGGAATAGGTATTTTTTGGAATATATGCAAACATAGTGGGTATATCTGTGATTTCTAAAACGTAGTGGGTATATTTAAGATTAGGGTCAAACATAGTGAGTATATTTGGAAAAAACTTTAAAATTAAATCACTTAAAAGTAATTTTAAACTTTTAAGTTCACGAATATCATAACTGTATTTGCAAATAAACGTACACTTCTAAACATAATGAACGCCAATTTGGGTCTCATATCAACGAATTTTATCATGTTCACGACGATTGATGAGAAGGGATGGGATGGCAATGGTACCAAGAGTGGTTGTTGTGTATTAAGTGAATAGATCACCTCGGCATCACAACAACATATGTTCAACGAATAATAACATCTGTTAAAGTGATTAGGTTAATAATAATTAAAAATATAGATAATAGGATCCATTTTTTATAGGCGTTTTAATGGAGTGTCTAAACAAAAGATTGCTGTTTTTATATTTTAAAGATCTTTTGCTTCTGAATCATGTCAAATATAAATTAATATGTTCATGATTATGATGCTAAAATTTACTTTATTTAAAAACTTTTTTATTACAATGGAGATTTTGCTCCCCGCAGGATTTGATCCTAGATACCCACTCATACATCCGAACATGTTACCAGGGTGCTATGCGCTGGTGCGCTACTTTATTTAGAAACCAATATGGTATCCATATTTAGTTTTGTTGGAAGGTAATATGCATCTTTTAGAATTTGAAATTAATAATAGAATATATAATTTTCCAGATTTTGATCTTCGACATTATAATTAAATAAATTTGAGAGAATATTATGAATGTGATGAGTCTTGAGATGACATTATAAAAGGACAAGAGACACTTTGGGGACGTTTGTTTTGTGACAATTATGGGATAGGAGGGGAAGCCCTGGGGGGCACCATTTCCCAAGTCAATAAGTCCCTCAATTAATAATTATATTTTTCATTTTTACTACTACTTTCCAATAATTTTTCCTACCAACTATCTCCATCAAACTTATTTATTCCAATTTTATCCCTATCATTTCCTATTAATTAATAATTTTCAAAATATTTCATTTTCTACCCCCCATCTCATCCCACAATCATACAAAAATATCAATTACCAAACATCATCTTTGTCAAAAGAACAACTATTTTACTAAAGGAGTATTCATTAATGAAGAATGATCTTGTTAGTCCGCGCTAAGCAAATAGTTCACTTAGCCCACTTTAAAAAAATTCATCTAAAACACGTGTTTTCTTTTTTTCATACACTTGTTTATCTAAGTTATTTAACATATAAAATAAGTTTTATCATTTTTTGATATGTGTATACATTTTTTGGATTTTTTAAACATATGGGTATTTTAAATACATATATATACATAGATGTTTTAAAATCACAAAAAAATATATACATATATCCAAAAATGGTAAAACTTAGTTTATATGTTAAGATAAACAAGTGAATGAATAAAAAAACAAAAAAAAGTTTTTCCGAAGTGGGCGAAATAAGTCATTTGCTTTGCCCAAACTAACAAGATCGCTTCTCTTTGTTAACATCTAAAACTTTTCACTATCCACAATTATACTATTTTTAATTATTTCTTTACTTGCTCATATACAACTACCCTATTGTTAATCATTTCTATACAGCTATCCATATATCTAACTTATTTATTTTAACTTTACTCTTTTTACTTTTTATCATTATCCCTGTTATATCATATTATTTTCTTATATTTCAAAAAATTTTTCATCAAAAATTTTATCACTTTCCAAACACACCCTAAATAAAAAAAAAAAAGTCAATAGTTGTCCTCGGGTGAAGTATTGTTAGGGTGACAGTTATAGCTTTACAAGTTTGTTTGAGAAGATAAGGATGACAAGAGAAAATCATATTAAAATTTCAGAAATTTCAAAGCATGACTCTTTTTTAGGTACACTTCCTCATAGTGTCATACATGACTCAGAATTTATTGCTACAAAATCTACAAGGTAATGTGCACATCAATTGCTTGATCTGAAGACATGAAGGTTCCGTATAGAGGAGAAAATTAAAGATTTTGCTTGGATCCTTTGAATAAGGTTGTCGACAATTAATAGAATCCGTCTATGTTCAAAGAATCCGTCAAAGAATCCGTCTCCTGTTTAACTTTCCAACTTCTAGCTGTTAAGAAATGTCCATTTGAATATCTCAAGATAGCTTCAAACCCCATACACTTTCCCTTAAGATTTCTACAACCATCCACATTGATCTTAAGGCAATCAGGTTGTCGTCTTTTCCATCTTGTTATAAGCTCTCTATCCATTATTCTTAGTCTCTCAATCAGTTGTTGTTAGATGTGTGTTATATTATGTGTATCTTAGTTGAGTGAGTCTGAGATTACGTATAGATTACGTAAGTTGTATGTAAGAGTTATAAATAGACATGTGGTCTATAGGTTTACGCGAGACACAAAAAGAGAATATAGAGCCCTGGAGTGAGAGATTCTCTAAGAAAGAGGCAATCAATTGCCTATGAGAAAAAAGTTATAATTATTTAGTAATTAATTAACTACTCTTTTCTCTGGTGGAGTAGGCTTGAAGCTAATCCACGTTATTTTCAATGTTCTTTGTGTGTGCTTGTAATGTGATCTCAACTCTAACAAATGGTATCAAAGTTGTGGTCATTTATAGTGATTTGGGAAGTGGTGTGCAATGTCAAATTAATTTTTTAACCATGTGAGCAAGATAATTGTAGTGATTTTAAGGCACGAGATTTTGTGGATTTGGACAGCTAAATTGTGAAGTGGATGGTAGATCTTGGTATCCATGAGGTGGACAGTCGATGATGGAGATGGGTTTTCCCATTCAAAGAAGAAAATACTGGCAAATGGGGTTTTTTTGGCCAAATGGAAATGGAGTTGTATGAATGTTGACCAATGTGAGACCAATTCCTAATTTATGGATGAATGTGATTTCATTAAGAACGTTAGGCTCCAGAGATTTTAAAATTTCAACTAGAGGTAGAATTCTCAAGGTAACAAAAAGAGTTACAGCTATCATAAAAGGACAGAAGACTAAAAGCCTTTATAGGCTAGTAGAGAGTGTGCAGAAAAGCGGAGTTCCTACGAAGCCATTGAAGATCGTATGGTAGAGATGATTTGTACATGACAACCATGAGAGGTGTGGTGGACCGTGCAAGTTCAAGCATAGTTGAAAGAACACAGAGCGATAGAAGACACGAATTTTTCTACAAACTAGTTGGCCTGTTGTGCGCAAAATTCTACATATCTTAGTTGAGTGAGTCTGAGATTGCTTATAGGTTAAGTATATGAGAATTATAAATAAACATACAGTTTATAAGGTCGTGAGAGACACAGAAAGAGAATAGAGAAAGTCTTAGTATAAGAGATTTTATAAGAGAGGAGCAGTATGTTACCTCTGAAAGGAAAGTTATAATTGTTCGGTAATTAATTAATTACTCTTTTATCTAGTTAAGTAGGCTTGAAGTCGATCCACATTATTCTCTATGTTCTTTTTGTATACTTGCAACGCGATCTCAACCCTAACAGTTATACTATTTTATAGCTATTCAGTAGACATCAAACTAATCAAGAATATCATCAAATTTTAGTTGTTCACCCTCTTCTCTCACCTGGCTTCTCAGATACCATATCTACCAGCATTGTAATTAAATCTTTCCAGCATGTTCTCATCACCAGTGCAAGCTAGTTGACACAAAATGCATTTCATTATATCTCTAATTGTCCATAGATTTTTGTCTACAACTAGACATCTTCTTGTCTACACTACCTTCTCACAAAACACAAATAGATAGTCCACATCTTCCCTCTTATCCTTGCAAAAAAAACACCTTTGGTCGATCGCTACTCCCCTCTAAATACGATTTGTCTGCCTTTTTGAAATAAGATTTGACTTTATTGATAAAGTATTTTTTAGGAGTCTCCATCCAAACACTTTAATTCTGCTAAAAAGTTTTATTATCCAAAAACATTTTTTCCCATCCTCTCTAGCATTCCCAAGCAACATGATTTTATACTTGACTATCCTACAAAAAGATATCTTTAGTTTTGATTAGCATACATGTTATGCCGGACCGCGATCTCCTGCACCCGGGTGCATTAAACCCATTTTAATCCTTTTTTTAAATTTTTTTATAAAAGTGTTAATCTAAGTGTATTTAACATGTGTATCAATTTTTATGATTTTTGGAGTATTTTAGATATTTATTTTTTATTTTTGAAAATTAGTGGCATTTTAGTAATTTTAAATTACCTAAAATGCCACAGATTCTCAAAATTCAACAATAAATATTTAAAATGCTCCAAAAATGGTAAAAATTGATGCACATGTTAAATACACTTAGATTAACATTTTTAAAAAATCTTTTCAAAAAAATAAGAAAAAATGGGTTAATGCACTCAGTGCACTGAAGCTTCGGGTGCAGTAAATTGCAACCCTGTTATGCTCCCTAGCCCAGAATCATCCATCAATTGCCTCTGTTGGTGGAATGAGAATTAAGTTAATCATTCTCCATCTATACTCTCCCACAATTGTTAAGACCATTTTCCTTTTTTAGATTTTATGATCGTGATCGATAAAATTGTTGACCCTCTCTTCCTCTCTAATGTGAGTTGGAAGTGGCCCAACCTTTGTGACATCTTCTAACCACTTATCATTAAAAGGGGATAATTTGCAAATACACCCACTTAGTTTGACCATAATTGCAAATATACCTACATAATTTTTACCAGAATTTCAAATATACTCATTATTACGATGTCGTTACTGCACTGTCACAACATGGGTATATTTGAAAAAATTTGCAAACTATGTGGATATATTTGTAATTTAAAAAATTAAGCTGGTATATTTAGTTTTTGTAAATATATTCATGTTGTGACAGTGCACGAACAGCATCATAACAGTGTGGATATATTTATAATTATGATCAAATTACATGTGATAATTTGCTAAGTTTGAAACTATATGGGTATATTTACAATTATGGTTGGTATATTTATAAATTATCCTTAAAAAAAGTTAATCCACCTCCCATCACAGCTTTCCATTGACCTGAAGGTGGGCACTTAAGCAACCTCATATATACAAAATCTTCCCATATTGTACCATTAGCAGACTAAGTGTCAATTTGAGTTTGCCTCAGAGGCCACATGAGAAGCAAAGAGTTTTTTTTATTTTTTGAAGGAAACTGCTTTAATATTAAAACTTGTCCAAAAACACATAATTTACAATGAAACGAGGGGATTTCCCCACCAGAGCTTTGAGCTGTTAACCATAGAAATAGCAAAAGTAGCCAAAAAATGAGCTGCCTAATTACGTGTACGTACCACATGAAGAAACTCAATCGCTTAGAAGTTTTGGGCATGCCTACAGATATCCCTGACAACAATATCCATAGGTGATATGATTGGTTTGTTCTCCTGAAGAAATATGGCCAAAAGGAGAGAATCACTTTCTAGTTCCACATTGTTGTTGTTCATTTCCTCGATCCATTGTATGTCAAACAAAAGGGTCATTGCTTTGATGATTAAAGGGAATGACTACCATAAATCTGCCATCAGTCTCTTAATAATGCCCTTATACCCACACATCTATCTTTAACATTCTTGCTCCCGTCCACTTTTTTTTAAATCGAGTGAGAAACAAAGAGTTTGATGTATATTATTTAGGAGATGAAGCCTAATAATGGTATTTCCTAATGTGCTTATAATCAACGGCATAGCGATGGGCTGTCAGAGGCCTGTGGCTTAAGCAACGCTACGGGGGGGGGGAAGGCAGGAGCCTCTAGAATACTAGGGGGATGTTTGGTAATGTGAAAAAATATGGAAATTGTGGGATGGGGTGAGAAGTAAAAAATAGAATATTTTAGAAATTGCGTAATTGATATGAAATGATAAGGGTAAATTTGGAATAAATAAGTTTGTTAGGAGGTAGTTATAGGAAAAATGATTGGAATATAAGGATAAAAGTGAAAAAATATGATGATTGGTTGAGGAATGATGCACCTCGAAATCCGTGATACCATAGTTTCCCACACCATGTTTACCACGCACGTTACCAAACGTACCCTAGGTTGCATTGCATCTGTGCGTTACAAATTTTAAAGAAAAGAAGTTTTAATTCGTAACTGATCGTTGGAGTTTTTGCAATTTTGTAATCTATGGAGTGCATTTGGTAACAAAAAATAATAATAATTTTCCACCACTTTCTTTATCATGTTTATGCAATGCAACATCTTAACTACCTACTAATCCCGCTTTTTTCAATTTTTTCCTGTACTTCTAGCATTATTTTATTTTTTTATATAAAACCCCATCTGTTTTATACTCATTATCTTTTTTAATAATTACCCCGTATAGTACATTTGTATCTTCCTTTTTCAAAAAAATTTCTCATATTTTCTTCATTCTCAGATGGACCTTGTATCCATAGCTTATAAAAATAAATTTTGCAAATTACCTCTTCTTTCGAACTTCTTTTACATATACTCCCCAAAATAGTTAAAGTCGTCCAAAATAACCGTCATTCGTAACCCTACCCGTATATGGTAACTCATAATAAAAATTACAATTATTAAAAGATAAAAAGGTTTTTCTTTTAATTTTTCAGTGTCACTGCAAAGAACTCAATTTCAACACCAATTATTTGCAGTAACCAAACGCTATTAGTAATAAAAAGTACCTTTATTCAAAACCGGTGCAAGAAATTTAAGTTTTAGCCAAAAAAACATGAAAGGCATGTTTTTATCACTGTTGCGCTGCATTTGGCTTTCAACGACAAATGGTTGCAATTGGCAAATAGCCAATGTTACGGTACAACTATGACACTTTCTCAAATTTTGTTGTTAGTGAATGGAACGTCCTTTCATCAAATAGCCTTCTGTATAAAAAAATCGTTGCAAAAAGATAAGTGAGAACCTATTTACGGCCAAGTAAACAATTTAATTTCTTGCAAGTGAACGAATCTCACGAAGTGTTTCCCGTAAGATGACATTCATAACGATAAATTTTAACTTTTTACAATAAAAAATTGTTGTAAAAATCAAATTTCTTGCAGTGTTAGTTGGATATTTATTTTTCCTTAGTTGTTGCACCCATTTAGCAAAGACATTTAACCTTATTTTATTATAAAGAAGTGTTTATTTAATGGTAGTAGAGATAGAGCTAATTTTTTGTTCCATTCTGAAACCATACTTTACAATATCTTATTTTTCTCCATCTATGCATTATAGATCAAATCCAAGAAAATTTTACAAATTTCCTTACAAATTAAAAGATGGAAAATATTACCATATATTTTCCAAATATTATAATACCTCTTATGTTTTCACAAAATACTCCGGAAGAAAACATGAATGGGTCTGTCACACGGAGCATAACTTATGAGATTGACATTATGTGTTTGTAAGTGTAGTCATGGCTTCAAGTTTGGAAAAAAGCAATTGTCTCCATGTAATTTGAAAAATATGAATCGATCTGATGTTTTTCGCATATAAAAAATGATTTTTACTTTAAATTGTTTTATATTCATTGGTAGCTACATACACCAAGAATTTTTTTTTGTTATCTAGATTTAGATTTCAATCAAGGATATTTTAATAAAAATACATAGACAAAATGGCAACATTATAATTTTTGAAAATGAGAAATAATTCTGTTAGCCTGGGTTAAGCAAACAATTCGCTTAGCCCATCTCAAAAAATTCATTTAAGATTTTTTTTGTTTTTTTCTTCATACACCTATTTATCTAAATATATTAACATATAAACCAAGATTTACCACTCTTAGATAAGGGGTATATATTTTTTCAAAATTTTTAAATATAAGTCTCAAAAAATATACGTATATCTAAAAATTGTGAAACTTGGTTTATATGTTAATACACTTAGATAAACAAGTGTTTGAAGAAAAGGAAAAAAAATATTTTAAGTACATTTTTTATATGGGCTAAGTGAGTCATTTACTTAGTCTGAACTAACAGGATTATTTCTCTTTAAAAATATAGTAAAAATATGTAATCATATTTGTCTTTTTATCAATGTATCATAATACCTGGAAATATAGGTAAAACTTAAGGTCATATTTGGAATTAACAATTTGCACATAGTAATTTGATATAAAAAAATTATCAAATTACAAGCCCACGGTATTAAAACCATTGGTGCTCATCTTGGACACTTATCCAGGTTAACTAGATATCGAACTTGGAAAGAGCTTCTATCCTTAGTATTGGTAAATTTACAAGTTGTCCTCTGAGTATGAGAGTATTTATAAAGATATCTCTTCATGTTGAGGGTTGTAAATGAACTTTATTTGTAATATCAAATGTTACAGTGTATATAATACTAATAAAAATAGATTTAATAAAATGAAAATAAAGATAGTTTTAGGCTTGTTGTATATATGTGACAATAAAAAAATTATAAAATCATAAAAATTTAGGAGGCATTTGCAAAAAAAACCCAAAATCATGATTTAGTTCGATGAGCACCTTATTAAGAATCTGAGTTCGGTATACTAGATGCACTTAGCTTTAGTGCACCCGGGTGCATAATCCATTTTTTAATTTTTTAATTTTTTTTTTGAAATTCATATGTGGGTCCAAGCATGAATGTCTCATATATATATTATTTTTAATTAATTTTAATATTTCATTTTGAAATTTAAAATTAAAAATTAAAAATTGGATTATCTTTATTTTTAAATTTTAACATAAAAATTTAAAAGTATTAAAAATACAAAAACTATATATGGGATATTTTGTGTTTAGGCTCACATAAATATACAAAATAATTTTAACAATTAAAAATAAATTATATAGTGCATTGGATGCATTGAAGCTAGGTATGAAAGGGCTGAGATGTAGAAGTGGAAGTTTAGTTCATCCAAAGAGGATCGTTTACGATTACAGCAATCCTGATATTCTTATTTCCCAAGGTGGAATTTTTTTAGTTCATCGAAAAGAGGATCGATTGCAATTACAGCAATCCTAATATTCTTTAGCGGATTTCTCGTCCGATCTCTCCAGCTTGTTCTATCAATCGGCAGTTTAGGGTAGATGTTGTCAGCTATCATGAGCTGGCAATGGAATTTCTCTTTCGCATCTTGCTGTGGCATAAAAAATATAATAAATGGTATAAATTTTAAAAAATAATTAAAATTTTGATTTAAAGAAAAAGAATCATTACCCGTTCTCTTTTTGTTTGCTTTTCCTTCTGATGCTCCGAACCGTCGAACCCATTGAATTAAAGGTTCGGATGATTGACACGTGTACTCCATATATTTCTTTGTTGGCACGTTTCCAAGGCTGTTCACATGAATAAAGATTCTATAATCTACATGCTCTGTAATGCATTATGACATTCTGCAAGTGGCGTAATCGTGACACCACAATGATTTCGATTTTAATATTAATAAATTCATTTGAATTTACATCCCTATTTCTGTGATTTTGCAATTTTATGTCATAATTATCGATTTTATAAATCATCTCATCAATAAGACTCCTGACGCGTGAAGGAGCTGATCGTTTGAGTGAATTATCACGTGATCACAAGAAAAATCACAGAAATTTGACAAAATAGTATCCAAAGAAGTATATTTGCTTACGAATTAGGAGTCTGTTTACTGATGAGAAAAAAGAAGCAGAAAAATTGAAATTTTTTATCAAAAAGATTACTAATTTAAAAGGAAATCTAATGCAATATTGAAATTGGAAACGATTGAAAATATATGCATTTTATTTTCTAGATTAAAATTTTTAAAATGTGATTATTGAAAATTTAAATATCCTTGTCATGGTAAAAATAAATGTCACATTATTCAAATTAATAAATAATATTAAAAACTAAATTCCATTTTTCTTTTAAATTAACGAGCTTTCTTTTAGGATCGCTACGCGGGAAACACCGGTCAACAGTGCCTGTATGAGCATGTGAACTGATAATCATGTTGTCCTTCACAAGATGAATACTTACCGTCGTAAAAACTTTTATTTGTTTTTCGCAAATTACAAAATTTTAGTTAATCTGATTCCACGACCATACTTAGAATGATTTACATACGAAAAACATTAAAAGTCACTTAAATCAAAAATCCAAATAAGCTTTAACGTCTAAAATAGTGTTTCAATGAAAAAAATACTTTTAAATCATTTGGTAAGTTTTCATTATGATTTATTAAATTCTGATGTCATGAATAAACCCAGGGGTCAATGTACTAAATAGTTCAATCAAAAAATATATTAAAAAAATAGTTTAGAACTTATTGATTTTTACAAACCCAAAATCGTGAAAATTTCCAGGTCCTTCGGTAAAGATGTAAAAAGTAAAAGGAAAAGTGGAAATGAAAATAATTTAAAAAGTGAAAAAATAATGTAATATGATAAAAGTAATATTAGTAATAAAGGAAACAAAATTAAAATATATAAAATAATTGTATAAAAATGTAAAAATTAAAATATAAAGTTAATAATAGAAAGCGCATGGAAGTGTGTAAATACTAAAGAGTGAGATGTTTTTAGTTTTATATCGTAGCAAATAGACCCTAAATGTACCGTAACACGCGGAAAAAGATGTGCCACCTCAAGTACTACGCATCACGTATATCATTAAACTAAGGTCAAAATGAAACAAATGGAATCAAAATATATTTTAATTTTTGCGTTTAGTTCTTATCTAAAATCATAATGGATATTTTTAAATTAATTAAAAGTTAAATTTCCATGAAATATTTATTTTTCATTCAGGTAATCACAAAGATCTCCCATCATGAATTTCCAAACTACTTAACCGGCGGTTTCGAATTATAAATTATTTATGTTTGGCTGTAAACATTCATCCGCGTAGGACAGCAATCGCAATGCTTATTGAATTTTGGTACAATTTGTGACAGGTAGAACTTTCCAGGGGGTAATCATGGTAAAATAAACAACATTCTTGAAATATTTTTCAAAATCTTTGGGGTTTGATTCTAATTTCCAAAATTTCAGGGGGCAACTGCCCCCCGAGCTCTATCATGTAGACCCCGCACATGTTGCCTCAGATCGTGTGAATTTAGTTGGGTTCGTATATGGGTTCCGACTTTGTTTCAAGTTCGTACAATATTTTTGGATAGAATTTATATTAGAGATAAGAATATAATAATGTGTATTGATGATAAGAAAAATTGTATCGAAAATATAAAAAAATTGCATCCAAAATTTAAAAAAACTATGTGAGGAATTGAAAATTATCTTGAAAGTAGTGATACATATTTAATTCGAAAATCTTGTATGAGTGATAATTTGCAAATATGCTCTCATAGTTTGACATAATTGCAAATATGTCCCCATTGTTCCGCGAATTGCATATTATCCCTCTAAAGTTTTACGAAATTGCTTGTGTGCACGACTGAAATTTAACGATTGTTAAATAAAAATATATAATTTGCTGATATACCTTCATTTTTCACGAATTGCATATTATCCTCACAAAGTTTCACCAAATTTGCTTACATATCCGTGACACTTTTTTGTTGCTAAACTGCACTAAAATTTTGAATAATGACAAAAATAACTTTATTTAAAGTTATATTAGAATCTCGTAGTTTATAAAACACCCAATTGTGCAAGTGGAAGGGATTTATAAAATACTCATGTTAATTGCTAATATGTTATCTCCTTCCACCTGCATAATTGAGTCATTTTTGTCAAAATTTAAAATTTCAATGCACGTTTGGAGGTAAAAAAGTTTCATGTGTACGCAAGCAATTTAGTAAAATTTTGTAGGGGTAATATGCAATTCATGAAATAATGTGATATATCGGCAATTAGCATCAAAGTATGGAAGTATATCAGCAAATTATATTTTTTTATTTAATAGCTGTTAAATTTCAGTTGTTAATAGGGGTGTGCAAGCAAGTTTTATCAAACTTTACGGGAGTAATATACAATTTATAAAACAATATAAGTATATCTATAATTAGCATCAAACTGTAAGAGCATATTTGCAAATTACCCAAAAATAAACCTTTAATATAGAGTTAACTATAGTCTTTAGTATTGCTACTTTTATCATGACCTTTGGCTTAATGGAAACCTTTACCTAACTCTTCAATCAACCTTTACCTAACTCTTGATTCTATTGAAGATTATTTTCTATTTCCCATAACCTAATTTGCTAAAGCGACAATATTTTTTTGTATAAAAGGGCTTAGGGGGCCCACACTAATTAGCTAAGGTGACCATATTTTAAAAAATAAGACATTAGTACATTTAGAAAATAAACACGAAATGAATTAGAAAATACATTTTTTGTCATCCTTGTAAACAAGAAACAAATTTTATTAGCAAGGAAAATATATATAGAAAGAAAAAGTTTCATACTTATAATAATGCTTTTACAAGTAAAGAAAAATCTTTTTTTGATGATGCTTTCATAGATAAGGAAAATTTTCCTTACTTATAATTATATTTTAGCAACTAAATTTAAACTCGATTATCTAAATACAAAAATCATAACTAGTAGCAACCATATTTCTTTTTAATAGTTGCTATGTAAAATATGCCATAAATTATTACAAACAAAATTTAATTTTTCATAAAGAAACGTTAGTTGCCAAAATAAAAAATTTTTTATTGCCCATTAGAAAAATGGATTTGGTGCGAATAAAATCGAATATTGTCGTCAGCAGTATAGAATGACGTTAACTGCAAAATGAACAAGATCAAAATAAAAAAAATATAAATACTTGAAAAAATAGATAATTGTGGGAAAAATAAAATTATTAATTTAATTTATGTAATTGACATCCAATAAAATTAAAATACATTCACCTCCAACAATTGGGCCAGGCTAGAAACATGAGTCGTTGCGCCTTTTCCACGCGTGTGGTGGTAAGTCCTCTGCCGACGCTTCCTGGGTCCTTGGTTGTGTTCTTTTGAATTATTGAAGTAGATGGTGTTGGTGACGGACCGATGTGGATGGTCGTGCTTAAGTAAAAATAATAATAATAATAATAAAGGGAACTACGATAGCTCATGATATGTACCAAAAATTGCATTGGTACATCTTTCGCGTTTCGAACACATCTCAGTCATCATACAAAATCCTTAAATAAATCCTATATGGGTCATGTCTTTGAAAATGTAAAAAAATGTATAATTTTTATATTCACTTATATATATTCAAGAAAGTATTAGAATGTTATAGATTATATATATAATACTATTTTAGTAAGGCAAATACTTTATAAGGTTTGAAGGTTTAATTTATAATTTACGAGTTATTTTAAATAAGCAATTTTAACGAGTTAAGAATCAAGTAAATTAATTTTTTATTTTTTCGACAATCATGAAACTTTGATTGAGAATTTTTTTTTTTTTAGTTTCTGTCAATACAGATAATGGTAAAATTAATAAAAGGAGTGAATTCTTATAATCAGCTATACGGCAACTACGCATGACAATTGTCCGAGTTCACCTTTAATTTCCTTGTTTTCCATAAACAAAAGGCTCTTTTATATGGACACCGATCATTTACATTTCCGACAAGTACAAATATCTTTTTTTTTGTTTTTAGTTTTTTATAAATCTATAAATCTATATATAATTCATAGATTAATTTTATCATTTTGGATATATCTTTTTCGAACTTTTTATTGGGAAATATTTTTTGAATTTTTTTAAAAAAGATATTATGGTCATTTTGAAAGGTTAAAAATGATTATAAAATCCTATGTTTAAAATTAATATATATACGCATACTTTCAAAAATAGTAAATTTTTTTATTGTGTAATCTTATTATAATCATGTGTATATATATTTATATATCTTCAAAAATGGTAAAACTTGATTTATGTTTATGATAATAGTTTATAAAAGATTAAAAATACAAAAGTAAATGGCATTTGGACCTGGAGGAAATGGTCGTAAATGATGGGTGTCCCTTGATAAAAATATTAATATATGTTTTGTGCTGACTGCTGAGAGAGTGAGACGTCACGAAGAAGCAGCTTAAGAGAATTCACGAATGGCCCACCATGGTCCCAGCATAGCCATCATATCATGCATGCATGCTGGCCTTGTGAGACCACATCCTCAGCCCCACCTGACGTTTGCCTCTCACTACTTCCTTGGATGCCTTTCCTTGGTTTGCCGCCCAACTCCCCTCCTTATTTCTCGATCTTCCTAACAAAGTGGGGGGCCACTCCATAGGCCGACGAATCTTGAAAATTACATTATCCTCCTTTGCATTTTTTATTAGTATTTTACACACACTGACAAATGATATTACAATTAGACATTTTTACAACTCTTACACTATGGAGAGACTTTTTATATTAATACCCCCACTCTCAGGGGGACATCTGTAAAGCTCCCATATTCAAGAGAGACTAACAACTAATTTTAACCGCACAAGAGGCGAATTGAACCTAGCACCAGCTACATAGTTTGGCAGCAGTGCTACCACCGAGGCATTTCAAAATACGGTTTACTTTAGCCTACTTTAGCCCCCAAATCAATAATATTTACTACGGTTTGTTGACTTGTTGTCTCGTTGGATAGTTATTGACTACTGACTGAATTCATATATATCCATTTATTTATAGACGTGTTATTAAATGCCTTTAAACTTTGGTAATGGGTTAACATCTAAATGAACGATCAAATTAGAATAGTTAGATTATGTAATATGTACTAATATTGGAGCTTAAAGCCTTAAAATCATGGATCTAGCTAGTATAACATCTCATTATAATTAAGTGGATCTCATGGGCGGATTATGTTCATTTAATTATCCGTCATCTCCTTCACATGCACGTCCCATTCAATTACTATATTGCATGGCCGCTCTCTGTGTATTATTCGATAGTCACCCCTACAGGACGGTTTTGTACGTGGTCGTTGGGAAGCCGAGCTGGAGTGCATGTTGATGTTCGATGGTCCTTGTTTCAGTAATTATAAGATGAACAGATGGTTTACATGAGTGTAGGCAAGCGTTTAACTCATTAGGTGCTTTGGACTAGAAAAGAGGAGAAGAAATCATAGTCATAATCTTCTTAGTTTGACCATAATTGTTAATATTTTTATTTTATTTTAAAAATTATAAATAATTTTTACATAATTTAACTATAATTACAAATATACTTACAATACCACAGTGATATAGTAAATATATTTCCAAATATGTACAAATCATAATTTATATATATTTACAAGTATACTTACATCATGAGACAACTGTGACGGATCCATAACAAAGTGTCTATTTGAAATTATAGTTAAACCATATGAGAATTATTTACAATTTTTATAACTAAGTAGGTATGTTTGCAATTATGGTGGAGTGGAAGTATATTTGAAATTATCCTTGTAACTAATCATGGTATTTGGGTTTTTTGTTAGTTTCGATTCCCTGAATTGATGTGGCCGCATACCTTCATCTTCAATTTGTGGATTCATCTCATCTCGTTTCGATAAAGTAAATTCTCAGGAAGCATTAGCTAATTAGTTTTTGCTCTTTTTTTTTCTAAACTATTTAGACCTTTTTTACATTTATGCATCCAAATTTCAAAGATTCTTTGACACCATCAATTACCACCTTTGTGTAGGTCTGTTAAAAATTGTTACATGGGAGGCACTAAAAAAAATTCTTACATGGTATGTTTTTTAAAAAAAAGGAGTTTACCAGCTAATTTTGGACCAACAAACCGTGAGAATACGCTAAGATGCTTGATGTTTATAAAAAAAATTAATTGAATAAATAAATTATTATAATTTTTAAAAAAAGAACCCTAAATCTGTACACTATAATTGCTGTATCTGTGCATCTAGATAACAGAGTGGAATGCGTGACTAGCGATTCTTCTCAGGAAGAGGACGGCGCGTCGGCGCCACGGCGATCGTATATCTTGGTAGTCCAGCGGAATACTGTTTCTGGTGCCCAACATCCGGTGGCCTAATCAGTTTAGCAGTTTTTGGCATTTATTTAGGTGGGCCCGCTTGGATTGACCGTGAGATCTGATCCGTGCAGCTATTATTGCCTGTTCTTACCAGATAAGATGGTTCCATCCCATGTCCTTATTTATTTTTTTTGCCCCTATATAGTCCTCTTGTTTTCTTCTCGGGAACAATGATAACAGATCCAAAAAAAAAAAAAAAAAGTTGTCATGATGGTCTGTCACAAAAGCGCCTCTTAAATGACTCAAAATTTTCAAAAAAAAAAAGAAAAAATGATGATGGCCCACTCTTAGCATGGACACGATTCAGTTGTGTGCTTTTTAACAAGTTGGCAGCAAGGCAAGCTAGCACACACCTTCCCAAGATCCAAGCCGTTCATTCGTTGGGAAATTACATCAGTTTTGAGAAATTGCTGGTGTGGGAATCCATCTAATTGCTTCCTGCTCTAATCGATGCGATTTTAAGGGGGAAAAAACAAAAAAATCAAGACAAATGCGATCCCTATGTTCTGTCTAATTTTTTAGATAGAAATGCCCTGTCCGATTGATGTACCTTTAGAACCGATAATTGAGGTCTTGACTGTTGAGCCTTTCTAACTTCGACTTTTGGCTAAAGAAAAACATCCATGCTCACCGTGAAATTTTGTGTCTGTTTGGTAACAAGTGAAAGTTGTCAAGTTAAAATTTTTTAATCTAAAATTTTTCAGGCTCCACAATTACCCTATTTTTTAATAATTTCTTCACATTTTTTTATACAACTACCTTATTTTTCAATCATTTCTACACAACTAACAACACGACTAACCTATCTATTTCAACTTTATCCTATTTATTCCTCATTATTACCCCTATCATATCACATCATTTGACAACTTCTACTCCCTACAACTTTTCATCAAAAGTTTTATCCATTCTCAAACACACCCTTTGGGAGAAGTGCAAAGAAAACAGACTTTAGAATTAGATCTCTCAAGTAGGATTAATAAATGTAGGAGTATCTCTGAAAAATTAGCAAAATCTTACACCTTGCTTGATCTCATTTTTCATTCATGAGAGTAATATACTTATCCTTATTTTTCCAACCTTTTTTCCTTAAAAAGTGTTAGCTACCAAAATAAATCAATGAACGAATTGGATTTCTTATTATTACCTGAATGGTGTTCAAACAAATTTATAATCTGGGTAATTTATGTTTCGTTTTAAACAAATAAACAAATTTAATACGTTAAGAATCATTCTAAATTTATTTTTATGTTGATGATTAACATGAAACCTTGAGCGGGATAATTTTTTGGTTCCTACCATGTATAGAATAGTGAAACTAATTGACGTATAAATTAGAATTTTTTAGTATCACCTAAATGGAGCTCAAACACGACAAATGCATTGATTCAATTTGGGACATTATGCACCATTTGAAGTATTTCTCCAAATTAAAAGATATATTATTAATGAAACCACAAAATTAATCAAGTACCAGTCACGCGTGAAATTTGGTCTGTAATTGATTTATTCTGAAATAGGGAGCAATGAGATCGTTTAAGCTTTAGCTTGGCTCCCATTTTTTTTAAGAATAAAAACAATGTCAACAAGAAATCGAGCATGGCGCGCATGTGATCAATCTTCTAAAAATGAATCCATGCTTGCCTGATCAACCACAGATCCGACATAGAGCAGGGCTAGAGTTTTCAACGTTGCCTTTTTTTCCCCAAGAGAATGTCCACAGTCGAATACGTTTGATTTTGACTATCAGAATACTACGGCTGTAATAATAAAACCAACTTCAATTCAACGCATGGCTCTTTATAGTGATCAACCAAGCAAGCAGGCAAGATGAAAAAGAACCAAGAAAGGAAAAATGGGGACTTGAGGACATCGACGCATATGTTCTTCATTTTGGAAGGAAATGTCTCGAAATGGCTAATGGTTTGCATCTGGAAAGCACACCTACAGCCCACCTCCCAAAATTGATCTCCACTCTACAAGATGGCCTTGCCTCGGAGGCCGAATCTCCTAAGCGATCAAAAATCAAAAAGTTTAAAAGCGTCCATGTTCCGTTACCTATGCTCTGGTGCCTACTTGAGCCATCAGCAAAACATAGTTTCCATCACGTGGTGGGCCATCTGATCAGATCCATGCATCTAATTCCAACATGCTAGCTACCGCACACTATGGGAAAAGTTTTCACATGCAACTACTTTAATTTTTTCCAGTAAAATATAAATTTTGGTGCATATGATATTAAATACAGCGGAATTTAATATTATATATATTTAGAGCCAAAATCAATGGCCACATTTAACATAATGTACAATTAATTTTATTTTTGTGCACCAAAATTTCAATATTAAATAAGGTTAACACTATAGTTTTTTTTTGTCACCATTTGAAATACTAAATAGTACTTGCGATTATATGTAAGGTGTGTGTGGATTAAAGGCTCTAGGTTCGAAGTTAGATTAATGCATTTATGTTGCTTATCCCTTTTTCGAAGTACTTCTCTATTAGTTGGTTTGTCATCCAATATGGGTGACATGATTATAAAAAATACAATAATTTTTAATGATAAATAAAATAACTCTTTAAATGACTAATTGGATAATTAAGCAAATGCTTAAATCTAACTTCTAAATGTCCAAAAAAAACCCTTAAAACGTACTTTGTCCATAAATTGATATAATATTAATTTATTTACCGTATTGGTTAAAAATATTCTTTTAATTTTTTTTTAAGAAATCATAATTTTTTAGCATCCAAAATTTGGTTAGAGTTAATATTTTGCTAAAGAGAAATTCATACGGCATGTAGCAACCATCAGTTCCAAGATTTGGTTGGCATCCACTTTAGCAACCAAATTCTTATTGGGCGGAGCCATCCCAAGCGCAACCAAATATGCCTTAGCCAATTGTTTTTCATAAATAAAGCTACTTTGAGGTTGCCAGTATTTATTACATGCAACTAAAAATTGGTTGCATGCATTTCAATTATATTTATGTCGCTAACATTTTCTGTTTGAACAATTGTATTCCATAGTACAATAAAAATGGTAGCTGCACTTTTATGAATAATTTGGAAAAATTAAATGCCAAGATGATTTATAGAAAAAATTGTTTTCCATAGTACAATAAAAATGGTAGCTGCACTTTTATGAATAATTTGGAAAAATTAAATGCCAAGATGATTTATAGAAAAAATTGTTTACATGCGACTATCGGAAATGGTGAGCGGAGTCAATGCAAATGCGTGAAGTGGTGGCAAGGTGCAGAGATGGGCCATGTCAGCCAGCCAGCCAGCCAGCGCCAGGTTGCACGTGACGAGCGAGCGAGCCCTAGCAATCTGTCGTTCTTTCCGTTTGGGCAACGGGGCAGTGCGGCTTCCGATTTGGACCGACCAGACCAACACAACACAACCCGCCGCGATCTTTGATGATGGATTTTGGTTTTGGCGGGAAAGAACTCTTTTCCTCTTTCGGTTCTCAAAAGGAGCCATGTCATTGTGCTGACAACGTGGCCCACCTGCTAATTGAGCCTCTCGTTACCCGGAAAGCAACATGAATTTTGTTCAAGCAACGAAATTCTACCCTTTGTTATATCACGCCTCAACGGTCTGATTTTTGAGTCTTAACTGTATTAATATTGAACTATCAGTTAATCAGTTTTTTTTAAAGATATATTTGGGAAGTGGCGAAACTTTTAGAAAAAAGTCAATAAAATTTTCGAAATGAAAAAAAATTATATGATAGGAAAAGAATAATGATAATGAGTAGTAAAGATAATAAAATTAAAATAGATATATTTTTATTGAAAATTAAAATAAATATGTTAATTTTATGGATATTTGTGTAAAAATAATTAAAAAGTAATAGTTGCATGGAAAAATTTTAAAAATATTAAAAAGTAGTTAGAAAAAGTAAAAAAATTTAAATTAAAAATTTTAACGGTAAACAAATGCAGCCTAAAAAAAACTATCATTTCTTAAGGTAAAAAGGTGTCCCTCTAAAAAAAACTCATCCCACTCCCTCCAAACAGGAGGGCGACCGGTGAAAAAGTAGCCTACCATATCATCATTAGTAAACTGATAATTGTCTTTACGTAACAGTTCTTGAATACAATCGAGCGAACTACCCCAGCATACTAATTCATCATTGGTATCCTCAAGAGAATATCTTGCAAGATGATGTGCAGTCTGGTCACTGGTTCTTGATATATGGAGAAAAATTACCTTTTCGAATTTCAAACAAATTCTCCTCATCTCATTAATCAGAATTCCCAGATGGAAATAACATGTCCATTTTCATTAATTGGCAACCCAATGCACCGTTTGCATGACCCTTTTCTGCATTAATACGTGGGCCTAAGCATATATTTTCAGTCTGGGAATTCTGATTAAAGTATATAATTTTTGAATATTAAAAATAAAAAATCTCACTGTTCAAGTGTAGGGTGAGTTTAAACAGTGAGACTTTTTTATTTCAATATTCCAAAAACCATTAAACAATATACAATAATTATAAATTTTCGTATCTCAGAAGGCTCACATATTAGTGAAAAAATAATAAAAATATCATGCAAAAGTTTGCATTGGAACGCTTCAATCAGTAATTCAGAGTGCATGTATTTTTTATCAACATTATTTGTGATCTTGAAAATTTACTTGCTTCATCTATTATTAAATATTACAATATCTATTTTTTATGTATAAATCAATGGAAAATTAAATAATAAATTTCCGTGCAAGTTCATCTTTTGTTCCACGCTGTCGGGCTACGGGACGTGTACATATATGTGACGGTTACCAAGGCTATGTCCCATAAATTAATTTCTAGTGCTCCGCACCGAATCCTGTTTTTATCAATCAAGTGTCCCAACCGTTCGATATGCGGACTACAGCCGAGAATTTTCTTCCGCAATATTCCAAATTCCCACGATTTTTTCTACTTTAATAATCATTTTTTTCAGACTGAATTTCGAGCTGGCAGGGCCAGACGAATAAAAAATATATATTCGAGCATGGATCCCTCCACCAGGTTGAAGAAGGGAAGATCAGATTGACAGGCGAAGCACTTAAAAAAAGAGTATCATGTACATTCTATTTAAAATTTAAATATTCATATGAGTTTTAAAAATTAAATTTATAAAATTCGAGATTTTCCCCACCAGTGCGAATTTCGATTCGATGTCTTTTGGAGGTGGGGATGAGAAGGTACGTGTCTGCGGAAAACAGCGTCGGAATATGAAATGACAGAAATACCCCAGAAGGGCATATACATCGCTGCAGGCGCTGGCTTGTTTGGTGCGCGCGGTGGGGCGGGAATCCAAAGCGACCCAAAACCGCAAAAGTGGAATTCCTGTCCTGAGTAGGCAAATCGGACCCGGGTTTTGTGTGAAAGGGACCCGAAAACGCACTCTCTTGGATATTCTCAATCCAATCATGCCTCAACCCCTCCCCGTCCTCCGCAGAAAAGGCCAAAGCTCCGCTAAAAATGCCGGATCCAGCTTTCTCACTTTCTCATCCTCGCTTGAGATTCATACCAAGGATTTGCGGCTTCGTCGCTAATCTAAACATTGTATATAGATCCAATCCGTTAAAACGATATTTTTTTTAATTAATATTTTCTATTATTCAGATTTTAATTGGTCGCACAATAAGTAAATGTCTGGACGTAAGACCGTATTAATGGGAATCGATAGGGCAGGCAGTTAATTTTTTATGTAAACCTAAATTTAGTTCATGATAATGTTCTATTCAGATCAAAATCAATGATATTATTTATTTTAATATGTTCATCAGTGGTGCAAAAAATCATTTTATGATGAGTTTGGAACAAGGAAAAAAATTGAAGGGAAAACTTAGTGAAATTTTTTTGTAGTAGAACAAAATCTTTTTAGGATGCCTTTGGAAATATGAAAGAAAATTGAAGGGAACAAAAAATGACACTGTTTATTTTTATATATTTATCTGTGGTGAAAAAAATCTTTTTAGGATGCATTTGGAAATATGAAAGAAAATTGGGGAGCTCATTGGAAAATTATGAAATACATAAGGTATTGACGTGTTGTAATCGGAGTGATGTTTAAGATTAAAGGAAATAAATACGAAATACACAGTGTAGTTATATGAAAATACGAAGAAATAATTATAAAATAAGATAGTTATGTAAAAAAGCCGATGAATAAAATTTTTCTCCATTCTTTCCCAACACACCCTTAATGACATAATCATAATGTCAAATAATATTTGAACATGTGGCTTTAAATGTGGTATTTTTACCTATTACCTACAAAATTTCCAATTAGGGTATTTTTACCTACAACATTTTCAACTAAGGTATTTTTTACGTACATAATCAATTATCCAACATAAAAAAGAATAGTATGATTTATTTAGATTACAATAGAACATGCTAATAAAATCAAATTAAAAATTACGTACAACTCTGCGCGTGACTGCAGAATATTTCCATGTACTATAATGTGAACTGAAATGTGAAAGGCGCACCGTACTTGTCCCCCATATATAGACCAATTGCCAACTCTGCAGAGGCATTTGATTTAATGCGTTTTTGGACCAGTGCGATAATTTCCAATAAGAGTTTATGGAGCCAATAAATATTCTTACAGGAGTCACACGTGCGAATGCCTTTTGTTTTCACGGTGTTGGAAACGGGCCATGTTCATTTACAGCGGAAATTACGAAAGTGAGGGTCCGGATTTCATTCCATGCAGCTATTTATGGGCAGTGCCCGCAGCAGGGACGACATCCGAAAATTCCACCCCCCCCCCCCCCCCCCCCCCCCCCCCAACATACGGCTTCTGTCAGAGCGGGGTGCAGTTGCACCCGGGCACCCGGGTGCATTTTTAAATTTTTTTTTTATATAATTGTTAATCTAAGTATATTTAATATCAACGGGATGCCGAGTAGGTTCTGGTGGGGGGAGAAGGACGGAAAGAGGAAGGTGAGCTGGGTAGCGTTGAAGGACTTATGCAAGCCTAAGCGAGCGGGAGGTTTGGGTTTCAAAGACTTTCAGAAAATTAACATTGCCCTTCTTGCCAAACAAGTTTGGAGATTGGTCTCATGTACTTCTTCGTTATGCCACAGAGTTTTAAAGGCAAAATACTTCAAAAATGCGGACATTTGGACGTGCAAGGCGAGACCATCAGATTCCTTCACTTGGAAGAGTATTTTGAAGGCGAGGGATGTCATTTAAAGGGGTTGCAAATGGCGAATAGGGGATGGACAGCGGGTCCGCTTCTTTGATGACTTGTGGCTAGACTCCAAGATTGCCAAGGCGCTCCACTTTCTATGCCGGAGGAGGTGAGGGTTAGCTACTTCATTGATCATGAAACTTACTCCTGGAGGAAGGAACGTCTTCTGACCGCGGCAGGAGAGGATACTTGGCAGATGGTTCAAACGGTTCCCCTTCCTCGCATGGCTGTGGATGACTGTTTGTTTTTGAAGCACGAACCAAATGGCTCCTACTCGGTTAAATCGGCATATAGATTTTTGTGCTCAGAGGACTCGATTGTGGATCACTCAGGCTTCTTTAAGGCCATCTGGCGGCTGAAACTACCGAGTAAGGTAATTATTTTCGGATGGCGTATCTACTCAAATGTTCTCCCTACCCTGAAGAACCTCTGTCAGAGAGGTATTGGGGACAATCCGCGGTGCGTCTTGTGCAGGACTGACACTGAAGATGCAGACCATCTTTTTCTAAGATGTGGCTCAACCTTGGGACTGTGTTGGAAGGCGGCTCGGGTGGCAAATCAGAATCTGTCGGTTCGCGGGCTAATGGATTTCCTGGTGCAGAGGCATCGAACTGACGACCTTGTCCTTCTCATTGTTTGTAGCTGGAGGATATGGTATATTCGGAATAAGCTCAGAATGGATAACACTCCACCAAATTTTATGAATGTCGTGCCGTGGTGTTTGGAGTTCCTTAATCAGCACAAGTGTGCGCCCAGGCTCTCAAATTCGGGGCTGCTGGAGAGGCCCTTGGTGACTCTCTGGTCTAGGCCGCCACTGGGGTTTGTAAAAATCAATGTGGACGCCCGCTGTCATGAGAATCTTGGCAATTTCGGTTGCGCAGCAGTCATCAGGAACTCTTGTGGAGAATTTGTTGCGGCTAGTGGTTGGAAACGGTGTGGGAAGAGGGAAACGCTCTTTATGGAAGCTACTTCTCTCCTCCTTGGACTCAGGTGGGCGATTCAGTTGAGACTATACCAAGTACAAGTTGAAACCGACTCTCTCATATTATACGACTATATTTCAAATTCGGTTCCTATCTCTTCTGACGTGGGCTTTATTGTTGAAGAGATCAGTTTCATCCTCTCTAACAATGCTTCCTTTTCGATTCATCATGTGCTTCGGCAAGGTAATACTGTAGCTCATTCCTTAGCCGAATTGATTTTTTGTTCTTTTGAGGATCACCAGTGTTGGCAGGGTAACCTTCCCAGTGCTATTGTTGGGAACATTTGTACAGACAACTTTTTAGCAGTGAATTGCGAGGATCCTTCTATCTCTATCCCCTCTAACGCTTTGAGGATGCAAGGATAGCGGGATCTTTCCTTTTATAAAAAAAAAAGTATATTTAACATATAAAATTACTAAAATATTACTGATTTTTAAAAATCTAAAAAAATATTTAAAAATATCAAAAAATGGTAAAAATTGATACCTATATTAAATACAATTAGCAATTTTATGAAAAAATTTCAAATTTTTTTTAAAAAAAGATGTAGTACACCTAAGTGCATTGAGCTCAATGCACTCAGGTGCATACGATTGCACCCCATTATTTGTTAGAGTGAATTAAAATTCATGAGCTAGAACTCTGGTGCTGGCGCTGCAACGGGACTTACGTAGGACGAGCGGACCGAAAACATTGCCAGGTAGTGCGAGAGGTTTGACTGTCGCGATTAGCGTTTAGCAATAGCCTGTAGCCTTCACATGTACGGTTTGGAAAGTCGACATTGTCGGTGGCTGACATGCAATGCAACCTAGAAAGAAAGTCTCGCGTACATGTTTCAACTTTTTAATTATTCAAGACATCTTCTTCCCAACAGGAGGTTAACGGATCAGGTTGTACGGGTTGAAGTTTAATTTTAATTTTAACCTTAATTTGTTTATTAACCCATTTAAAAAACCTCAACCCTAATCCATTCACAACTCATTTAATAAACGAGTTGACAGGTTGTATCTATTACTAATTTTACTAATATTTACTTTCAATAAAGTCTGAAAAAATTAGATAACTCAAAACACATACCTGAATTTAATCAAAGGCAACAAGACAAAGCATAGATTATACAACTACAACATGCTAATATAATTTATATGAAACTACCACAATACTTAGTGTTCACAACCATTTGATTGTTCATGTGTCAACACAAGGCCATCAAAAGAGAAGCTTCAAAATGAGCAAAATATTTATACTCGTCAGTGGCAAGTTGGATAGCTGCAATCACTTGGTGAAAGAGTGGCCGAAGATATGAGAAAAATAAGAGAAAAGTTAGAGAAATTAGTGTCACGGAAAGGGCAAAGGAAATAGAGATTGGGAGGGGGGCGTAGAAGAGAGAGCCTTGGAAAGTCGTGTCGGATGTCACAGGGGGTGTCGCAGAAAGCAGGGATCCGGGCCTTTGATGGCTCGTCAAGGTGACCGTGGAGAGGAAAGGCAACAGCGAGATGGCTTAGCCTCGAGGACCTCTAGGCTGTGGCAAGGGACCTTCGACACTAACACAACATTAGAAGGCTGCAATGGATAGGGAGAAGAAATTGTCAGGGGAGGAGAAGATGGTAGTGAATGGGACTTAGGGCACGACAATCAAATTTGAGGGATGAGGAATCGTCAGGGGAGGAGAAGTTGGTGGCGATGGACGTAGGGCACTTACAGTAGATAGCTTTAGAGGGATGTGGGATCTGGGTAGGGCACAACGGGCTCAAGTGATTTAGGCACAGTTGGGCAAGAAACGCACAAGCGGGAATGCCGAATGGACGAAAAATGTTCAAGGAACATATATTATATATTTATATATACCCCGTAAATGGGTTATACGGGTTGAATAGGTTGTATAAAGGGGTTGCTAGGTTATGAAGTTTAAATATTAATCCGTTTATTTAATTAAACGGTCGAATGAGTTTGCGGATCATAAATTATTTATTCAAAAATCCTAACCCAAACTCATTTATAAATGGGTTGGATGAGTAGGTTGATGGGTTAACCGTTACCATTAACACTCCCGCTTGTAAACCAATCCAAATACAACTGCAAAATGATTCACACAATTCTCACTAAATGTATGTTTAGCAGTAAAAATAGTAAAAAATATCAAATAAATTTTTTTTTTAATCTAAAATTTTTAATTCTTCATAATTACTTTATTTTTAATCATTTCTTCATATTTTTCTATATAATTATCCTACTTTTTAATTACTTTTATACAACTACCTGCACAATAAACTTATCTATTTTAACTTTATACTCTCACCATATCACATCATTTTCTTTCAATTTAACAACTTTTATATAAAAAACTTTTCATCTAAAAGTTTTACAACTTTCCAAACACGCCTTGAAAATAATTTATCCTTTCTGCTTCTTGCGCAGTTCATCTGAGTCCATGGAACACAATTACACAAAATAACATTGAAAATAAAACGAAAGATCCTTTAGGGAAAAATAAAAGTAATGATGGAGAATAAAAGAATAATTTGATATAAATATTTTATTCCACAACAATTCTTTTAAAAAATGGTAAAAAATTTATTTAAGTCTTTTGTAGGTCAAGCTGTTGAAAAAGATAGAGGGTATATATGGGAAGTGATTTAATACACCCAGATGTATTAAAACTTAAGCATACCTAGGTGCAATACTCATTATTTTTATAAAAAATTTATATAATTATTGATCTAGGTATATTTAATCTATAAATCAAGTTTTACAATTTCAAGATGTACATATGTTTTCAAATTTTTAAAAAAGAATATTTTAGTTATTTAAAAAGACTAAAACTCCTTATTTTTAAAAATTAAAGAAAATTTTGTAAATATATTAAAAAATAATAAAACTTGATTCATATGTTAAATACATCGAGATCGAATTATAAAAATTCAAAAATTTTAAAAAACGAGTTTTGCATCTTGTGCAATACTTCCCAATACATGCATAACCATATTAAAATATAAAAACTATTTAGATTTATTATCAAAGGAGTTAAATATTACTATTACAATAGAATTATTCATGTACGTACGAAGAATGCTCAAGAAACTACCAGTGTTAAATTAAATATTTTAAAATTCGAATTAAGGAAATCCGTTAGGTTCGTTTGATCGTAATAAAGTCATATTTGAAATTTTGATTTGTAGTTAAAATTTGAGCTAAAAGTAGATATAAACCAATTTTTTTTATAAACGGGATCTCATGGGCCTAGTCACCACTCACCCGTATAATAGTAACTTGATTGGCATCTGAACGAGGGGAATGGAATTGAGGTAGGTCGACACACAATCCACCCTTGATCCGGCATGTTCTTTGACCGGGTGTAGGGATGAATTAAAGATTTTGACTCAAATTCAAAAACAAGGTCGTGGTGGTCGATCATGTCTCGATTTCCTTGCATATATTGATTTATTAAAAATTATAAACTTACATTTAAATCTTTTTGTTACTTTCTTTTAGAATTTTCACATTTTTTATAGTTAACTATATCAACTATATAATAATCAATAAGAAAAATTTGCACATATACATATAACTCTTATGTATAATTGTATATTAACGCATTTTAATAAAATTAGATTATATTTTCTCATGTTTTGTTTTAGTAATAATGTATTTTTTAATAATTAGTAAAATATTAAAGTATATTATATTTAAATTTAGCATAGATGTATCTTTATATTCGATAGATATATAAATTCTTAAAATAATTTTATTTGACCCATATTTTTTACTCGATTTGCTGTCCGGAAACTGGTTTGATACCAACTCGAAGTTTGTCTCGAGATCTACTAAAAAAAATGAGTGTCAACCAATTTTGTCATAACATGATATAAAAAGTAGGTTACACATAATTTTTTTAAAAGTAGGATAAGAGTTGGGCAAACTCTGATCTGGTACGCTCACTCGATTCCCGTCCCTAATTTGAATATGATGAAATTTTATACTCCACAAAATCTTAATTATCAATATAATATTTTATTTTTTAATATATAATAACAAGCTTATTTTTTATTTTTAATATTATTTTTTCCAAAATGTAATTTTTTATTTTCAATGCACAAGGAAACAAAAGAGCGTTTCAAGACCTTCCGCACGCACCTTCTGCACGCAGTTTTACAACAGTGACGAGATGGGGGGAAAATCAAGGTGGCAAGTTAGTAAGTTGCAATTACTTCCTCAAGAGTTAAGCTCATTTTCGGTGATCTGCATTGCCGAAATTAACACGGTTGCCACCAATTCCTGCGTCCGAAGTGGGCCAATCATACCCATTTTCGTCGTCCCACGTGTGCTACGTTTAAGGCTCTTGAATTGCCAGCTGCTAAGGGATTTAAGATCGACAGATGTCTGTCCCCAATAGAACTTCAAGAATATATATATATATGAGATCCGATCAGTCGGACTGCACCGTAATTATGGTGTAGTCCGCTGTAAAATGGACCTCACACATATTAGATTGTAATGAAATTTTATACACTCATTTATCCATATATAAATCATACTTTAGACGGTTTAGATGTTGAAAAAACCACTTTAAACTTGATATTTACATTAAACTATTTTATTACGTTGATTTTGCACCATTTTAAGATAGAGACTACACACATGTTGGATTTGGATAAAAATTGGTACGGTAATAAAGTGAATAATTCTAAATACAATGGGTGGGGTGAATTTTCTATTTATGATCAGGTGGGGCCCACAGTGCATGGACTGCACGGTGCAGTCGCATGCACTGGATCATTTCCCTATATATATATATGTGACCGATTCATGTGCAGTCCGCTATAAAATGCGCCATCACATATTAGATTACAATGAAATTTTATATAATCATTTATCTATATAAGAATCATATTTTAGTCTGTTTAAATGTTAAAAATACCACTTTAAACTTGATATTTATATTAAACTATTTTATTGCAATGATTTTGCACTATTTTAATATGGGAACCACGCACATGTTGGATTTAAATGAAAATTAGTATGCTAATAAAGTGAACAATTCTAAATACAATGAGTATGATAGATTTCTAATTCATGTTCATGTGAACTCCATAGTACATGGACTATACGTTGCAATCGCATGCATTGTAACATTTTCCTATATATGTATAGATATATATTATTCTTTACATTTATAACTCAATCGAATTACATATTGAAATTCTAGTTCAAAAGATGTAAATCTAACAATGGTGCTAACAAAGTAGCTCTGGAGACATTGTCCTAGAAAATGGAAGATATACTCCCTCTACCAAGACTCGAAGCTTAAGACCTCTCATACCTTATGCAAGACTCTTTGCCAACTACGCTAGTTGCGTGTCGGTGAACTTCTCGATAGTTCTTCTAAAGGGTGTATTTAGGACGTCATAAAACTTTTGAATGAAAACATTTCGATACATGATTGAATGCACCTTGGTGCAAAAAACTTATTTTTAATAATTAAAATTTGTTTATAAAATCGTTAATCTAAGCGTATTTAATTTGTAAACTAAATTTTATCATTTTTAGAAACTTGTACAATTTTTTTTGATTTTTCATAAATAAGATTGTTTTAGTCATTTAAAAATGACTAAAATACCCCTATTTTTGAAAAATCAAAAAGAATATCTACAAGCTCTAAAAATGAAAAAAAATTAATACATATGTTAAATATACTTAGATTAACAATTTCATAAAAAAATTTAAAAATAAGCTTCTGCACTCTAGTGCGTTAAAGCTAACTGCACCCCATGTATAAGATAATAACTCAAAAATTTAGTATAAAAATTTTTGAAATAAGAAAAAATAATGTGATATAATAAGAGTAATGATGATGAGTGGAGAGAATAAAGTTAAAATGGATAAGTTATATCTATGAGTAGTTATCTAGAAAAAAATTTGAAAATAAGATAATTTTATAGGAAGACATGAAAACATATAGTTGTGGAAAATTTAATCCTTTACATTTAGGGTGCGTTTATGAAGTGATAAAACCTTCGAATGAATAAATTTTGGTGTAAAAAATTTTGAAATTGGGAGAAAATGATGTAATGTCATATAAGTTACGATGAGAAGTCAATCAAACAAAATTAAAATGGATAGATCAATTATATAGATATTTTTCAATAATAATTAAAAAGTAAGGTAATTTTATAAAAGACGTAAAAAAATGATTAAAAAATATATTAGTGCTGGAAAGTAAAAGATTTTACTGAAAAGTTTTTGTTCGAATGATTTGCAAATACACCACTCATTTTGACTATAATTGCAAATATACTCATATAGTTTCAGAAATTATAACGTAGTTTGACTATAATTGAAAATATATCTTTTTCATTATGACGTCATTACTGCACTGTCATGAAATAGGTATATTTGCAAAGATATGCAAACTAAATAAATATATTTGTAAAAACTAAATATACCTACTTAATTTTTGAAATTATAAATATACTCACATAGTTTGTAAATCTTTGCAAATATACCCGTGGTGTGACGATGTAATAATAATTTTATAATAGCTTGGATGTATTTGTAATTATGGTCAAATCATATGAGAGTTATTTTCAATTTCTGAAATTATGTTGATATATTTACCATTATAGTCAAAATAAGCAAATGTATTTGTAAACTACCCAAAAAGTTTTCATGATATAAAAAATGCCTATAAAAAAATTCGATGTAAAAAGTTTTTTTTTTGTGAAACTAAGACCACCAAAAATCGAGGGGGTGTAATGGTGCAAACATTTGCCATGTCACCCGCGTGGTTGGCCAGCAGCTCCGTACAATTCTCCGTCCTACGGCTATTATTGCGAAATCCAAGGCTTCCAACTGGCCGTTGGAAAATAGAAATTCCTGCCCGTTTTGTACCTCGCATTTTAAGATGTGGTTCCCGTTGCGACTCCCTTATACTCTCCTGCCCATATACCTATTTTTTATATTTTTTTATATTTTTTTTCACAATATTGTTAATATATGTGTATTTAAGATGTGTATAAATTTTTACCATTTTTTGGAGCATTTAAAATTACCTAAAATGTCACTGATTTTCAAAAATAAAAATAAATATCTAAAATACTCCAAAAATAATAATTAGGGGCTGTTTGGGATGACATAAAACTTTTTGACATTTTTTATATCCGGAGAAAACGTCATCCATCATTTTGCGGTCCGTCGATTAGTCAACTGATGCTCCGATCGTACTGGCGTGGAATGAAGATGTGCGGGCGGCGATTCTTCATAGTCCGCAGGTGGACGCTGGTCTCGCAGGCCATTTGCGTTCGAAATCTGCCGCAAGTGATGAAACACTTGCTCGAGCCGATCTTCTCAGACGACGGCGTGCACGCGTAGCAGCAGCTCTGGAGGGAAGAACTCGACGTGGTGCGGGCGATAGACAGATTTGCATGGGCGGCTGCGCGAGTCGTGAGAGGCCGCTGGTCTCGCAGGCGGCGCTAGGGCAACAAAGCACAAGGGTTCTGTCTGCGTGCTCCCCGTTTTTCTCCCCCATTACCATGCCCGAGGCTCGTCCGGCTTCTGCAACAGTACGAAAAGTGCAGGGGTGTTGTCGACGAAAGACTGATTTGACGAGTTTTTTCCCACAGGCCCCCTTGCGTGAAAAGTTTTACGCAAATGGGAAAGTTTTATGCCATCCCAAACAACCCCTTAATACGTATGTTAAATACACCTAAATTAACAATCTTATAAAAAAAATTTGAAAAAAAATAAAAAAAATAGGTATATGTGCTCAGGAGCATTGAAGCTCAATGCTCACAGGAGCATAGGACCAAAATCCTCCCATTACATCCCATTATTTTTCTGAAAAATCTAACGCATCAGTTATATTTATTTCAATTTTTGATGCAAGATAGGAAAAACCATAGGGATTGGATGCATGGATGGTCAAGATACACGGGCGGATGGCCCACCCACTCATACAAACCCACTTGCGTATCCAATCATGGTTATTTTCCATATCTAACTAAAAAATTTATAATAAACATAATCAACGGGTCAGATTTTCCCAAAAAAAGCGAATGGAGTAGACGAAAATGTGATTTTATGTGAACACAGCGTTAAAATTCCAACGTTTTGACGTTTGATTGTCTTCCACGTGCTAATAGCGGCTCAGGGGCATCGGTGGGGAATTGGAAAGGCATGCACACGTGCTGATGTGCAGCGCCGCTCGTCTGAATGACCTTTCTGGGCACATGCATCCTCCAGAAACCAGCCAAGAGCCCGATCCAACATGTAAATGGTCCACCCTACAGGTTTTGTCAAATACGTGGTGGTCCCCACTCCCGCTATTACGTCCAACTCAGCATGCATACTCGCACAGCTGTGGAGCATAGCTTGATCCCACTTCCTCTCATCCATTAAAATAATCCACGCTCGAGATATGATCCATCTTCGAAAAAAACATATAATTCGACGGTGTAGATATTAGATTCCAGAAACATATGATCAAACACACAGACAGGAAATCTCGAGTGCACCTGCGGACATAAAAATTTGCATTTTGCAATATTCCGATTTTTGATTTCTAGAACAGCAGATCCAGACCATCCACATGATCCAGTTTTCCGTATTAAACGGTATAGATCAATTAGAAGAGCTAATATTGGGACTGCTCGGACAGCTCCTTTTTCCATAGATCCGCACTTTCGTACATGCCAATCAAATTCGATGGCTTCGATCAGAAAGTGGAGGGCCGTGGACACCGTCTAAAAGCCGAGGACATAAAAGCAGGGAGAGAGGATGAAAGTCGTTCCAAGTTATTTTTGTGCCGGGAGAAACGCATTCGACAGATAAAAGTACACTCGCACGCGGGATTTGGCCAGCCTGCAATTCTGCCAGCGCTGCAGCCGTATGCGCATTCGCCATATTCATCACGTGGGCCCTACGACATATACAACCAATTCACAAGTAATCTTAGTAGTACAGTAGTACACACGAGTGTGGAACAGTGTGAATGCGTAGGTGGTGTTGGAGTATAATTTTTACAGCAGATGCCATTTGGACGACAAGTTGCCATCCAACTAGGTGCAATCGGTTGTCTGCGAAGCAATGGAGGGAGCGAGAGGGGCGTTTTTGGAAAAACTGGACCACGTAGAACCGGGGACCTCCACCGTAGGACGGCTCGAGTCAGCCCAACCAATGTAGGTTTTTATGGAAAATCCCAACCGCTTGTGTGAGCTCTCTCTCATCATCTCCCAAAAATCAAAATCCTAACCTACGACTTCATTGTTGCATACTTCCCATCATACGGTTATATTTTCGATTCAGATGACTATTTTCCTCCTCTTCTCGAGAAGATTTCCTCTCTTCCCCGAGGTAAGTTTGGTATTATGTAAACTTTTGACAAAAAAAAAAGTAGGCAAAAATTCTTTACTATTTCAATCACATCTTTTCTTTTTCTTTTTAATTTTTAATTTTTTAATTTAACAATCACGTCTTTTCTTATAATTTGATATTTTAAAATTTAAATACTTAACTACCTGATATTAAAAGCTCGAAATAATCATTATAGATACTAAAAAATTTCTAATGTAGTCTTTTTAATCGTAAGTTGTACCAATACGCCTCCCTCAAGTGTTGATGTTATTGGCAACTTGCTTTAGTAATACTTGTGAACTTATATAAAAACCTTCTCTTTGATTGGTTTTTATGATGACAAAATATATGTTTTTGTGTCATTGCTTTTAATATTGTAAATTTGTGTTTTGGGAAGATTTTATGAAAGTATGATCTTATATGAGATTTTGAAAAGAATGGTGTGTTTGTGGAATTATCATTGTGATAGGATTGCATTTGATATAAAAGGAAAGAATATCTTGAAAATGGAATATGCTTGGAACAAGATATTTGAAATGTGCTTAAACTTGAATTAAGATTGAATTTTTCGTTTGTGATTATCTTGAGTGGATTAACATGATTGAAATATGACGTTTTTCCAAACTTTGTGTTCTTCAAAAAGGGAGGAAAAAGTCAACTTTTTAGTACTGTTTTCTTGTTGTCTCAACTAGTGCAATCAAAATGACAACCTTTTGGTGAGAAAAGATCAACTTTTTTAGAACGACAGAAATGCAGATTTCGATTAGTCAAAATATGCAAAGATATATCTTAAGCTATTTTTAAGTCACATTTTAAGGGTTCAAAAGGGTTTAAAATGAGGATGTGGAGGAGCTAGAAACCATGAAGCAAGTCTCACCAAGCACTCAGGAGTGAAGAATTCAAGTTTGCTCATTTGTGAATAACACTCTTGAAGAAAAGTTGTCATCTCTCAGGTGAAGTTGTTATGGTGATTTAAAGCTTCAAGTTGTCATTCAAATGTTGAACATGCTGCTCTTGCAGATGTAATAAACCAGTTTGCTTTTTATTTAAAGTTTTGTTCTTTGTACTAGTTTGATGTTGATGGTGATCAAATCAAGAGAAAATAAATCAAAATGTTGATTACTTCGTGAGCCTATTCGGAACTTAGTGTTAGTTTAGAAGGTGGGTGAACAAATTGTACCACTCTAACTTGTGTATTAAAGTTGACTAGTGGAACTCAAGTTATTGTACTCAGAGGGTAGAGTGAGATAGAAAAATCCAAACCACTATATGTGTTCTTATTTTGGTGGTTTGATTTCATTATTATAATTTGCATTTTTTGTTGGATTCACATCATTATACCAAAGTTCATTAAGTAGCCATCACAAAAACCTAACACTACTCATCCAATGATAACCATTTCTCTCAATATTGGTCCCTCTATCTATTAATGGGATCACATCCAACTTCCAGATCGACCTCTCTTTTTAATGAGATAACTCTGCTTATCTATCAACCATTTCAATACTGCTTCTAAATGGCCCATTCCGAGAGTTAGAACCCTCTATTTTGAGGCTCTCATATTATAGTAATAAGCACGTTATAACTAATTTGACAACTACTACTCCCAACAAATTTCGTTTTTGTTTTCAAATTCGACCACCAAACTCAACCATTGTTTTCAACGCTGGTCAACTTTCTAGTCCATTAAAAATTGCTATATATATTGAGTTAGCTTCTATATAACCAAACTACATAAAAGTAGTAGTTCTATTTAATCCTTTTAAAATTTAAATTTTTTATGCTTAATGCAAAATTCAATCTATTCATTATATTTAATATTATTTGTTTATCTAAAAGATAAAGTTTCATCTAAGTCAAATATATACATGAGTCATATTTATTCAAAGAAAATGTATATTGATGTGTAAATCGGAAAAATTGTTTAGATTCATTTACTTATGTATTATAATGTAATAATAATTTATAGAATCATTTATTCACATATAAATGATATTTTAAACTATTTAGATTTGAGAATATAACTTTAAAATTGATATTTAATATTAAATCGTTTTTGTTATGTTGATTTTATACATCTACAGATGGGGCTATGCAGAATGATACTAGACAAAAAAATTTAAAGATATTATAAATGACGTTCAATACAATAAATGGAGTAGCTTTTTTTTTATCAATCATCAAAATATTCAAAATAAAAAAAAGGTTACATAGAATAAGAATTCCGTATAAGCGCTCTAGTATATGTTGGTCCTGAGTTTATTACAATTACCCAAAAGGGGAGGGGTGAATTGGGTATTTTAAAACGTTTACTTAAACAAAAAATTTTCCTTTTTGGAGTTAATCCCCTCAATAAAACAAACAGAAATATAGAGAGAAATAAAGCAATAAAATATAAATAATCAAGCCACACCAAGAGACAAAGGTTTATAGTGGTTTGGACAACCTTCCCTACTCCACTCTTCCAAGCTCACACCCGTTGTGACTTGGGTTCTGCTATTGGATTTCAAATAGAACTAGAGCAGCAGCTCTCTTCTAGATTCCAGCTCTAGGAGGCTTGTTCAACTACAACACAAGTAGGTGACGAGTCTCACTCCAGTCATAACACTACTTTGCCTTCACTTGGTTTCGATTTCTAATATCAAACCAAGTGGTAAACACAAAGAATCAATAAAATGAAAGAACTATACTTTACAGATTCGTGTAGGCAGTTTGTAGCGCATAGAAGAACTTGTGGAGAGAGTAAGAAATTCAGCAATGCAGCTTTCAGCAACTTGAAGCACAGTTCTTCACTTAAACTTGTCGTAGATCAACTTAAATGCAAGAGAGAATGGAAGGTGAGCTCAATGAATGCTTCTCCAACCTCATTCACATCCCCTTAGAGCTCCTTATATAATGAGAGGTGAATTTCGAACGTTTGGTGGTAGGCGGCGCGCATTTAATGCGCCAAAGTTCAAATTTTTCCGACCGTTGTGAACCAAGTCGTATATAGAGTCGACTTGGCATGCGACTTCGTCCAAGTCGCATGGTGGAGTCGACTTCGAGTGCGACTTCACCCAAGTCGCAGACTGGAGCCGACTGCAGGTGCAACTTCGGTCTTTGGCTTCCATTTCCAAGTTTCAGCTTCAGGTTAATTTGGTCTCAGACTTGACCCAAGTCGCATGGTGGAGTTGATTTTGGGTGCGACTTCACCAGCCATTTGATTTGTTTTGGAACCTTGGATTCTTGCAAGTGATCTGAATATAGTACATTCCCTTTTCTTCTCTTTGTTCTTCATTAAATGTCTCTGGTATACATCTGTTTTGCTTAAAAACTAAATAATCTATATTTCTCTTGAGAAGTCCTTGCTTGTGGCCTTGATTTAGGATGATTATCCTTCTTGATTTTGTTGTCCAATCTTCAGTATATAGTTGTTCATGTAATAATAAACCAATTTTGAAGATGTCTGAAGTGGCCAGTACTTGAATCGCTTGCTTGGGTTGACTTGGACTTTAACTTTACCCAAGTCGCATGTTTAGGTCGACTTGAGATTCGACTTGACCTAAGTCGCATTGCGGAGTCGACTTAGAATGCGACTTGACTCTGAGAAGTCAAAGTCTTGTGTATAGCTGTACTCAAGTCGTAACTGGAGTCAACTTGGATTTGCGACTTCACCTAAGTCGCAAGTTGAGTCGACTTCGACTTCACCTGTCTCTGAGTCCCAATTTCAGCTCTGGAACATTTAATGCATTTGAAGTCGATTCTGGAGTTGATTTGGGAATCGACTTGACTTAGTCGATGGCTGAGTCAACTTGAGACTGCGACTTGGTCTGATATCTTTTGAAACTTGAGTTTTTAACCTTTGAAAATACTTAGCAAACTCATTAGTGCCTAATTAATTTTCAAATTAAGTTGTTAATCATCAAAACATTGATTGTGCTTAGTTTGCCTTGAATTTCAACAGTATATATATATATTTTGATGAAGAGCATTATGGTGTATCTATCTTGTAAGAAATTTTCATTTGGTAATTTTTTATTTTGCTATGCTCGTGAAATGCGCATTATGCTTGAATTTGTGGATTGTTATTGACTCGCTGCTAATTGTTGTATAGTTTAATTAACTTAATTATTGTAAATGTAAATACTGTAGGCGGTGTACTTTATGACAATGTTATAATCAAACCAAATGCATAAAAAGCATCGGGATAAATTGTGAGAAATCAACATCAATAAAATATTAAATCTTCTTTTAAGTCAAATAACAATGTTAATTTCCTTTAATTTAATAAAATATTTTATGCTTAATTAATATAGCTCCGAAAAGATTTTAATGATCTTTTTCTATAGGTTTTGGGTATTAGGAGTCATGAATATTAAAATTTTTAAAAGTTTAGATTATTTAGAATAAATAAAATATCTATGACTCATAAATATGGGGTGCTGAAATCACCTGTTCAAACCGGTTTAATCAAACCAATCCCCAGCCGGTTCGATCACCTTCCCGGTTCTGATAACATTGGGAGAGTGGACTGTGGGGAGTGACACCTAACGGCTAGCGGCTAGCCTATTTTTGAGCTTTAAGTGGCACCTAACGCGAATAGCTTCGGACCCGCACTTGCTCCCTTCAGCAAGCTCGCTCCCTCGCTCCGCCAAACGATGCCGCTGCTAAATTCCTTGTAATTCAACTCCTCCCCACTTCAGACGCTCTCGCTCTCGCTCTCGCTCTCTCAAGCGCTTTGCTTTCTTCGTAGATCTGCTTGCTTTTGCTCCCTCTCTCTTCTGGTGGCACTCTCGTAAATAAATGCTATTCCCACTGCTGCCCATCCATCCGTCCATCGAATTTCTCCACTTGGCGTTGCTCGCATCGGCCTCGCTCTTCGACAATGCACCAGACCTGAAAGCTCGGTGAAGGAAGCGAATCCCCCCCCCCTTCAGCAGCATTTCTTTCGGAATTCCAGCTCCCAAACGTAAGATACCTTCGAATTTCTAATCAAAGCCGCCACCTTTTTCCTCTCCATCGATCCGTATGCGGATTTTCCGATATTTCCGCGACGTGTCTTTAGCATTCATTTCCTTGGAGTTCGGATTGCTCTGAATTCGGCACCAATGTACCGATTGTGCCGAAGTTTGGGGCCTTCTGGAGCTCGTTCCGGTGTATTTTACCTTACTTGCTTGTCGGATCAATCCAGATTTTTAATTTCCCGCCTCCTTTTTCGTAGAATGTCCGTTTTTATGGGAATTCGGTTGTGGATGTCGATGCTGCCGGCGAGAGCTTTACTGGTGGTCTGTGTGTACGATTATTTTTCTAGGCTAATGGTCCATCTAAGGACATCTGCTCGGGTTGGGAAGATCTTGGTCTTTGAGATTGTTCTGTGATTGCGGTCGTGTGTCGACTGCTGCAATGCTGAGGGAGAGCTTAAAAGGATTTGAATTTTGTTTAGCCGGCGTCTTATATCACTGATCCTGGCCCTTGGTTTTATAAGCGGTGCGGTGGATTGCTTTGGTTAGGGAAAAATCTTGGCGATTGAGGAGATCCCGGCCGCTGAATCGTTAGCTATCATTCTTCAATGAATGTCGATCGTTGGTGTTCAGTTTTTCATTTTTACTATTTACGGAAAAATTTTGAGGTATTGCGCTGATGGGGTCACGATGCTTCCTTTTTGAAGAATTTTAGCTGCTTTGGCCCCCCTGAAGTGTGTTCATGGCACCGCTGATGCACATGCTTCAAGCAAATTGCTAGGTTGATCGAAATATCACATCGTCATGCATATGGTGAGGTCGGGGCTCGAGAGGGCATTCATGCGGCTTAAGGGGTATGCGTGCGATTTTCACATTACTCAAGTTGGAACATCCAATGAGGCGTTTTTTCCTTTGGATGACGGCGGTCAGAGTATGGTCTTCTCTGGTCATAATACATAGGATTGAAATTTCCCCTGATGTGGTGGTCTGTCTCCCAGAGTATTCTTTTCCTATCTGTGCGTCTTTTTGTTTTTTATGGCTTACCATTGTAAACTCGTTGGATTGTTCGCTCTTGGTATCTGTATTGTTGAATGCCGATGCCCCAGGTAAAGAATTGTCCCATCATAATTCGTGGCCGTGTTATTGTAAATCAATATCGGGTTCTTTTCTGTAATTCTGGACCAGTTATAGTTGAGATTGACTGTTTAACATTATTTAGAGGAAAGCCAAAAATGGCTAGAAAAGTTTTTACAATTAGATAACTAAAATATTTCTTTAGGTTGTGGGCATCGTGAATTAGGTATAACTAATGATATCAACAGTCGGGTTTGTCTGGGTACATAGCAGAAATGTGAATCATGCTTGGCATATTTTTGTGGTTGAAAATCATATAAAAACTCTTTTATTTGAGATTAAAGAGTCACTCTTTAACATTATTTAGAGGAAAGCCAAAAGTTAGATGGCTAAAAATGTTTTGATAATTTAGATAACTAAAAATATTTCCGTAGGTTGTGGGCATCGTCAATTAGGTGTAAGTATTTATATCAACAGTTGGGTTTGTCGGGGCACTTAACAGAAATGTGAATCATGCTTGGCATATTTTTGATGTTGAAGATCATATGCATCTCCATTGCTCCTTCCGCATAGGTTTCCTTGATTTATTTGATATAATTTTGGCCTGGAAGTATTTCATTCTTACGTCCCCGTTAAAGGCTTGGTTATATTTTACATGTCCAGTTTCCTCAGCAATATCAATGTGTTGATTCCCACCTCTCAGTAGTTTAGAAAATCTTCAGTCATGCCAAGGCCATGCAGCAAATACCTAGTGTTAAAACTGGTCATCCAATGTTTGGGTGAAAAATGCTTGTGTGCATATTCAATGCACCTAACATGATGATTTGATGAACAAACTCTGCAAGTCCAACATTCATAAACTTTTAATGAACTAAAGCAACCATTATACTAGCAATTGTGTCAACATCTGTTTTTCATTGACTGTTCAATAGGTGAGTTTTTTATGCACTATATATCACATAATGTTAGGTCAGAAACACTATCTTTTTTATGTTCTTTGCAAATATAGATCTAGTTTTGTCAAGTGTATGGTTGATTCTCCTTTTGCTAGTGCCACTAAGTGTCTATACATGGATTTCTCATGACTCAGCTGCTTTTCAAGAACCAGTCACTGCATTTATTGTAAAATTTTTTCACAAGAAATTTTGTAGTCTGTATTTATGTTTGATTTCTTTTGTTGATCATCTAGACTAGTTTCCTGGTTACTTTTTTGTTACTGATTATTTCTATTTTCTTTACTGTCTCTGTTTTATGATCATGTTAATGTCATAGCGCAATTGTGTCTTCTATAATTTTATTACCTAAGATTTCTTGTTGCAGGTCTCCGGCATCAGATGGATCGCAGAAGTTGGCCATGGAAGAAAAAATCATCTGAGAAAACAGTGACTGCAACAGATACTGCTGCTTCATCTGTGGCTACCTCAGCTGGAAATCAAGGGGATCAGGTCTGATTTTAATATAGATTTGGTTTTTCCTTGACAACCATTAGATTACAGATGTTTTGTCAGAGAATGTTCCACCATTTGCTAGTTGAAGAAAGTCCCTGCTTTGCCTTCATCGTGGAAGAACTTTCGTTAAAGTTACTGCATTTATGATTCCATTTTTCTTTAAAAAAAAATACTATATGTTGGACTTGCTGTGTGTGTAAGCATTCCTAATTCCTGTGTTATCTGGTCAAATTTGCAGTCATCTACCCACACCTCAAAATTCATTCAAATTTGGTTTTTTTTTAGCATTGTTTGTGAGTTGTTTAATTTTTGGGCATGACCTTTTTGCACTCTCCTACCCTGTAACTCAAAATTCTTTCAAATTTGGTTGCTCATAGGCTTCCCCCCTTATTGTGAGTTGTTTGCTTTTCTTTGCATGACTGTCTATTTCAGGTTGAATAATGCACTGAGACTTGTTTGGAATCATGACTTCTCCCCACTCACAATGTAAAAATCATAGGTGTGGATCAGACCTGGTATTTGCTATTCTGTGGAGGACTGTGCATACAACATGCCTAAGTCTCTAAGCATGTGACAAGTATGTCCACGTATGATGGACTGATGGGGTCAATTTATATTGGATTCTTTAGATAATCTTCTTAGCGTTTGACATTCATATACCTTTCACATGGGCTTTTATAATGGGAAGTCTCGTCCTTTGCTGGGATACAGTCATTAGGATTTTTTAGGATCCTATAGATGTCCCTTATCTGACCAGTGTTTCATTGCTTGAGAAAAGCCCTTTGTCATGTCAAATTGAGATGGCTTTGTTGTTCATGAGAGGAGGAAGCTCCTTTCAGTTCATTGGTTGAGTGAAACTTTTGCATGCCCTATAGAGATGGCCTATTATTAGTAGCAACTACTTCAGTGGCAGCATAGTTGAATTTTCTCCCGGTTGTGATGCTTATGGATTGATCATTTCATTTACCTCCTTTGATCACTGCCATATGGCAGTGTCATTCTTCTCTGATTTGAGAGGAAAATGATTTAAAAGATAAATATGCTAAGCTAAACCCTTTTATCCAACCCTCACATGGTGGTGATGATGTTTCTTTAGAGATTTTTAAAGTGTCAGTTGATAGAAATTCCAGGGAGAACAAAAATTTATCACTTTATTGAAGCATTTTATGAGAAGAGGTCTGCCACTGATTTTTAACAAGTTGAAAATAACAATTGTAAATATGATATGATGTTAGCGACAAAATTGTGGGCCATGCTGCAGAAGTGTGGTCCTTGTCGTTGGTATTTTATCTTCTTTGCTTTACATATAACGGCCTTTCAGATTTTGTCCTGATAATATGTCTTTGACCAGGCTTAAACAAGCTTGTTTTGAGCTGCATACTCTGGCCCCTATTTGTCCCAATTCATCTTTACAGGAAGTCTACAATATTTGGCTGAGCATGGACATTGAGCATTTGGTTATATTGACCTGTAATAAAGGGGTTTAATAAATATGGATTCTGGCTTGACATTCCATGCTGTAAACTCTTCAGTTACCTCCCTCCCTTAACTCAGATCTTTCCCTTTAGGATACTGCATGGAACATTGTTGAGACAGTCCCTATGGCGGGTATTGTTGCCTGGGCTTGAGAGCCTGGATTGGATTTGTCCTAAGACATAGTGCTCCTTTGGAGTTGATGCGTACTGATGTAATACTGTGAACGTTCCCAGTACCTTCCCTTATCCAGTGGTTTGTGGATGTGGATATATAAAGAATAAACAAAGGGATCTTGGGTCTATAGCTAGATGCATGTTTGCTCAACCAGCCATTGGAATGACATTTGACTCCAACAGAATATGGACACAGTTAAAGTCAGTCAATGCCATAATGGGCATATTTAATTATGAGATACAGACTGCCCTTTCTTTTCCAGTAAGTTCTACAATTCCCAAAATTCTTGTCAACTAGACTGACACGCGCCCCCGCGCGCACACACACAAGAGATTTTTACAAAGGCGTAAATTCTTTTCCAGATTTCGAGTGGTGCAATTGCCCACCCTTAACTCCATGTAGATCTGCCCATGAGTCTTGGCCTCATAGCAATCAGAACTCTTTTTTATGGTTGGTTAGCTGTTGAAATGGTTCTTCTGTTATTTTGAGGGATTTCTGAACAGATAATATTTAAATCTTAAAATTTAAACAGATCTCTTTCATTGTGATTGTATTCATCACTATTCGTTGATTTTAAGAGCAGCTGTATGTGAAACATAATTGTCGAATTGCACATCATGACAACTCTTGGTGCCTGAGTTAGGATACGAGCTTACTAGCTCATATGGGCACTTCTTTGGACAGGAGAATTCCAAGAATAAATATGTTCAAATTTCAGAAGAATCATATGCACATTTCAATGAATTGGAAGATCAAGTGAAGTCTTTGAATGATCAAGTGAAGACACTGAATGAAAAACTCTCCTCAGCACAAGCAGAGATGACAACGAAGGATAATCTGGTAAAACAACATGCAAAGGTTGCTGAAGAAGCAGTTTCAGGTATAGTTAATAATTTTCTTTTTTCTTACAGCTGAGTCCACTGTTTAGTATAAACGCCATGATGACATTCTTAGTACACATGCAGTTTCCTTAATGAGTGTCCTGTCTGGTTTTTGTGGATGTGGCACTTGATTGGTGGTGTCTGATTGAATAGAATATTTGGTGCAGCCATATAAGTTAACATGCTTGTGTTCTGGTGGTCCTATCAAAATTTTGTTGTATGTATCCCATGTGCATTTCTTTTCCAGTTCTTCTGCATCTCTGATTTTTGTTCATGTAATGCATGTTTTTATCTCACCTACTTTACCTGATCAATTCTTTTCCTATGATTTGCATTGAAGGTTGGGAGAAGGCTGAGGCAGAAGCTTTGGCTTTGAAAACTCAACTTGAATCTGTCACACTACTGAAGCTTACTTCTGATGACCGCGCAGCCCATCTAGATGGTGCTCTCAAAGAGTGCATGAGGCAGATACGGAATGTGAAAGAAGAAAATGAGCAGAAGTTGCATGATGTTATCTTTGCAAAAACAAAGCAATGGGAGAAAGTAAAATTTGAGCTTGAAACAAGAATAGCAGATTTTGAGCAAGAGCTTCTTAGGGCCTCTGCTGAAAACACAGCTCTTTCAAGGTCCCTTCAAGAACGTTCCAGTATGCTAATGAAAATCAATGAAGAAAAAGCTCAGGCCGATGCTGAAATTGAGGTTTTGAAGACTGAGATCCAATCATGTGAAAAAGAGATAGGTTCGTTCAAGTATGAACTTCATATTATCTCTAAGGAACTTGAAATTAGGAATGAAGAAAAGAACATGAGTTTAAGATCAGCGGAGGTTGCAAACAAGCAGCACTTAGAGGGTGTGAAGAAGATAGCCAAACTTGAAGCAGAATGCCAGAGGCTACGTGGACTTGTTCGGAAAAAGTTGCCTGGGCCTGCTGCCTTGGCTCAAATGAAACTTGAGGTTGAGAATTTAGGCCGGGATTCTGGAGATGGTAGGCTACGTCGATCTCCTGCTAAGAATGGCAGTCCACATACGTCTTCGCCTACTGAATTTTCCCCTGACAACACCCATCAATATCACAAGGAGGCTGAATTTTTGACTGCCCGTTTGACAGCAATGGAAGAGGAAAACAAGATGTTGAAAGAAGCTTTGTCAAAGCGTAACAGTGAACTTCAGGCTGCAAGGAACCTCTGTGCTAAAACAGCAAGCAAACTTCGCAGCACAGAAGCTCAGATGCATGTTCTTTCTCAACAGAAAAGCCCTACAAAGTTGAACTCACAGATTCTCACCGAAGGCTCATTGAGTCAGCATGCAAGTAACCCACCAAGTTTGACCTCCATGTCAGAAGATGGGATTGATGATGAAGGAAGCTGTGCAGATTCTTGGACAACAGGACTTATCTCAGAGCTATCCAGTGTCAAGAGGGAAAAGAATGCTGACAAAGGAAGCAAGGCTGAAAATTCAAGTCCATTTGTCCTTATGGATGATTTTCTGGAGATGGAGAGGTTGGCATGTCTATCAACAGAATCCAATGGAACAGTCTCCGTTTTGGATGGTGTTGCAGTTAAGAAGTTTGAAGATGCAGAGCCCCTTTCAGTTGTGGATGTTGCAAAAGAGGGGAATGACCATGCAGAACAGCATTCAAATATGGACATTCCAGCCAGTCAGCTGTCTCCAAAAGGAGACCACTCTGATAGGAATCAGATGATATTGGCTAAACTTCAAATGAGAATGGCTTCCATATTTGAGTCACAAACTAAGGATGCTGACATGGGAAAGGCTTTAGATGGCATTAGACAAATCATACAGGATGTACAAGATGGTTTGCCTCAGCATTCTGTAAGTTATGCCCTTGAAGAAACTCATTTAACAAATATTTCCTGTTATCAAAAGCCTCCTAATGATGATACAGGGGAAATGACAATTTCTGATGACAAACCATCTTCCAATCGTCGATATCAGATAGATGAAGTACTTGCAAAGGCCATTTCTCACATTCATGAATTCATTGCAGCGCTAGGCAAAGAAGCTAGTGATATCCAGGACAGGGTTACCAATGACCGTGGGTTAAGTCAGAAGATTGAGGCATTCTCTGTCACAGTTAATAAGATTTTATGCAATGAGATGAATTTGGTTGATTTTGTGCTTGATCTTTCTCATGTTTTAGTGGAAGCAAGTGACCTAAATTTTAAAGTGCCAAGCAGGAAGGATAATGAAAGAGAGAGTAATGCTTCTGATTGTATAGACAAGGTAACTCTTCTGGAAAATAGGGTTGTTCAGCATGATCTGGCGAAAGAAAGGTTTTCTGGTGAGTGCAACTCTGTTTCTCCCTCTGCTTCTGATTTGGAGATTCCACGGGAGGGAAGCTTAAGTTCAAGCTTTGGATTGAATCCTGCCACAGTCAAATTTTCTATGGAAGAATTTGAACACTTAAAATCAGAGAGAGATAACATGGCAATGGATATGGCAAGATGTACTGAAGCTTTGGAAAGCACAAAGTTCAAGTTATCAGAAACAGCGAGGCTTATGGAAGAACTGCAGTTGCAGTTGACTGCTAGTCAGAAATCAAATAGTTTGGGAGAAACACAGTTGAAATGTATGGCAGAATCTTATAAGTCACTGGAAATGCATGCACAAGAATTGGAAACTGAAGTGAATGTTCTGCGCATGAAAGCTGATACATTAAATGTTGAGCTTCAATGTGAGAGGCACAGACTTCAAGATGTTTTGGCTAGGTGCAAAGACTTTGAAGATCAGATTCAAAGGTTAGATTGAGGCAACTTCAAAGTAATTTAGTACTTAACTACCACATTTAGTTAATCATCAATTCTTGAGTTTATCTGCTTATTTTGCATTGTAGTAGTTATAGGCATTGGAATGTTGGCTGGCTTGAAATTTTCTTAGCTTCTCTTTTGACATTCTAAATCACTGATCCTCTCTCCTCATCGGACACATTTTTGTGTGTGGAATTGGGATAATAATGAAGTTTATTAATGTGATTGCCAGAGGGGAGTGAGCGAGCCCAAATGAATTGCATCAATGCATCTTTTATTTTATTTTATTTTTCCCTTTTATTGGTAAGACAGTAACTTGGTAGATTCTGTTATCTCTGGAGAGTGCTCTTTCTGATCCCTTATAAAGGCTGAATTATCATCTGATTAATCTCAATCTTTCTTGTCTATTTATAGGATGGAGAGGTGCTCATTGTGTTCACTTTCTTCAGATGCTGATGTTGACTTGAAGGCAAAACAGGTGATGAAAAGAGTATAATCTGTCAGTCAATTCCACATTTTCAACTAATTCTTTCATTCATTTGGAGCTGGATTCATTCATTTGAAACAATTCTTCATCTCGATTCTTTATGTAAATCCATTCGAAACCATTTTTGATTTGGAGACATAATCTATCCAAACCGGTGCATAGAGCTCCTGTGGGCTGGGAGCTGCTTCCATGTATGCAGCCTCACCCTTTACTCATTTGCATAGAGGCTGTTTCAACTCTTTATCAGTGATGAAATTTGACTGCAAGAAATAACTATCATTTGTTTACTGAAGGCCTACCCTTTATTTTTTTTAGAAGAAATACCTAATCAGATATGAAATGAACTAGCTTTGGTCTTGTTCTGAAGAAATCTATTGTTTCTAGTAGTTTGTAAAATCTAGATTGTAGGTGGACATCACAAAGAGGTTTAGATGGAAAAAAAGAGACATTGTTTCTGAATCTTGTTTCATTACTAAATTCTTTTAAAACATTTTAGATTTTATTCTGCTTATTTATAATTTTTCTTTTGATACTCAGATTTTATTTGATTTATTTACCTTTTATGGATTTCACTGAACATTTTGTTTTAACTAAAAATCTCTCTCTCTCTCTTTTATTTTTTTATACTTGATCGAATGTTATAAAAATTCCGCCTGATTCTCCTTTTGTTATATGGTATGTTGGCCAAGTGTATATGCCACATTTTTAGGCAATTGGTTAAATCTTTTATTTCAGAACATATTCTGTCTTTTATTTTTTTTCCCTTCGTGACATATGTTCCTTCCAATCTTCACATCATTCAAAGCACACGTCATTTGGTGATCAAATCCTCTCCATTTGTTCTAGAAAGATGTGGCCAAAGAACATTTATTGGTTATTTCATTTCTCGAATTTAATTGTTGTTGATAGTAAGCTAGTAGGGTTTAAAAGCAAGGGCAGGTCATGTATGATTGCGCTAACATTCTCATGATATCATTATGCTGTCTACCTTTTGAACATTTTACATCTCTCCCATAAGATCTTAGTTTAGTGTTTCTCTGCTAGTTTTTAATCCTTAAGAAGTTTATGAAGACTTGGGAGATATATATATATATATATATATATAGAGGCATGATCATTTCAGGCCGGCCGCACGGCACTGCTCCGTGCGTCCGGCCTGAAAACCTATTTTTTTTTATTTTTTTTTTGATTTTTTTTCATGGGTAAGTAAATCTAGGTGTATTAAATCTATAAAACAAGTTTTACCATTTTTGGATGTTTTTAAGTATTTTTTTTGGATTTTTAAACACGGTGGCAGTTTCGTAATTTTTGAAAATTACGAAACTGCCACCGTGTTTAAAAATCCAAAAAAAATACTTAAAAACATCCAAAAATGGTAAAACTTGTTTTATAGATTTAATACACCTAGATTTACTTACCCATGAAAAAAATCAAAAAAAAAATAAAAAAAATAGGTTTTCAGGCCGGACGCACGGAGCAGTGCCGTGCGGCCGGCCTGAAATGATCACCCCTCATATATATATATATATATATATATGGGCTCCGCTTCTATATAATTAGGTTGCATAGAAGTGGAGTCGTGTAACTCTTTCAAAATATAAGATATTCATTATATTTAACATCATTTGTTTATCTAAGAGAACAAATTTCATTACTTCAAGTTTGTTTATGGGTCACTTTTGTTAAAATATATATTTATGTGTAAATTATGAAAAATGTTAAAATATTAATTTTAAAGTAGTATTTTCGACATCTTAACCATCCAAAATATCATTTTTCTGTGAGCAAATGATTTTATAAAGTATTATTACATTCTAATACATGTATAAATGAATTTAAGCGTTTTTCATACTTTACACATGAATATATATTTTAAAAAATGTGGCCTATAAACATACTTGATTGGGATATAATTTGGTCTTATAGATAAATAAATAATGTTAAATACAATGAGTAGATTGGATTTTCATATATATATATATAGATATACGGTCTCGCTTTTGTGAAACCTGGTTACATAGAAGCAGAGCCATGTAACCCTACAGAGAGAGAGAGAGAGAGAGAGAGAGATTCAGGTGTAGCGCAACTGCACCACTGTTATGGTGTAGTTGCGCTAAAACGAGTCCCACATGATCATAAAATTATAATTTAATCCACTTATTGTATTTAGAATTATTTATTCTATAACCATACAAATTTTCATTCCAATCGGATGTGTATGGACCCCATCTGAAAATGGTAAAAATTCAACATAATAAAATAGTTTGATGTAAATAATAATTTTAAAGTGGTTTTTCAATGTGTAAATAATTCGCTATAAAATTTATATATGGATAAATGACTATATAAAGTTTCATTGCGTTTTAATGTGTGAGGTCCATTTTTGGCCAAATGTATCGCTGTTCCGGTGCAGTTGCGCTGCATTGGAACAACTCTTATATATATATATATATATATATATGGGCTTCGCTTTTGCGTAACCTTAGTTACATGGTGGTCCCATGTAACTCCTTTAATTTTTAAGATATTGATAATTGATATAAAATCTGATTCATTCATTATATTTAACATTGCTTATTTAGCTAGGAGACCAAGTTCATCCAAATCAAGCATGTGCATAGGCTACATTTGCTCAAATATATATATATATATTCATGTGTAATTTATGAAAAATGTTTAGATCCATTAATACATTTTATAATATAATAATACTTTATAACATCATTTATCTATATAGTAGCGATATTTTAGATGGTTTAGATGTTGAACAACTACTTTAAAATTGAAATTTTAGCATTAAACCATTTTATTATGTTGATTTTATACATTTATAGATGAGACTTATATACAATGAAACTAAACACATGATACAGTTTCCATAATAATAGAAATAATTTTAAATACAATAGACTGAGTGAATTTTCTATCAACCATCAAGATATTAAAAATGGAGGATGTTATGTATAAGTGGGGTTTCATAGAAGTGGGATTGGATATATATCTATATATATGTGAGAAATATTCCAGTGAATATAAATGCGCCGTAACTTATGGTGCATTTACATTAAAATGGGCCACATGTGATCATAAAATGTACATTTATTCCACTCATTGTACTTAGAATTGTTTCTTTTATTAACATACTAATTTTCATCCAAATTAGATATGTTTATGGGCCCCGTTTGAAAATGTTACAAAATTAATATAATAAAATAGTTTGATATAAATGACAATTTTAAAGTTGTTTTTCAACATGTAAACTATCTAAGATATAATTCATACATGGATACATGATTGTATATAGTATTAATACATTTAAATGTATGTAGATCTTATTTTGAGCCAACTGCATCGTAAAGTTACGGGGAATGTAAATGCACAGTAACATATATATATATCTATATATATATGAGTAATTTTTAGGTGCAACACACTTGCATCATAATTGTGGTGCAGTTGCCTCAAAATGGGCTCCATATGATTATAAAATTATAATATACTTTACCCATTATATTTAGAATGATGTATTCTATTACCATACCAACTTTCATCCGAATTGGATATGTTTATGGACCCAATATGAAAATGATACAAATCCAATGTAATAAAATAGTTTAATATAAATAACAACTTTAATATAGTTTTTTCAACATGTAAATCATTTGTTATAAAATTTATATATGGATCATTTGCTTAGCATGGTTAACAGGATCATTTTTCTCTCTCTCTCTCTCTCTCTATATATATATATATATATATATACATACATATATATCTATCTATCTATCTAGGGCTTCGCTTCTATATAACTTGGTTACGTAGAAGTGAGCTATGTAACCTCTTCAAAATTTAAGATTTTGATCATTGATAGAAAATCCAATCAATTCGTTGTATTTAACATCATTTAGTTAAGAGATCAAGTTTTATGCAAATCAATATGTGCATGAGCTACATTTGCTCAAAAATATATATGTTTATGTGTAAATTATGAAAAATGCTTAGATCCATTTACACATTTATTAGAATATAATAATATTATATACGATCATTTATTCACATAAAAGTGATATTTTAGACAGTTTAGATGTTGAAAATACTATTTTAAATTGATATTTTAGCATCATAGAATCATTTTATGATATTGATTTTACGCATAGATAAGACCTATATACAATGATACCAAACAAATGAGGGAGTTTGTAGAAGCCTAATTATATAAAATATGTTATCCATATACTTAATTTACAAGATTCATTTTTTAATTTAAGTTTTATTTATTTTTAATTTTTCTTCATAAACATGTTTTTCTAAGGGTGTGTTTGGGAAATGATAAAACTTTTAGATGAAAAGTTTTTGGTGTAAAAGTTTTTGAATTTGAAGAGAATGATATAATATAGTAGGGGTAGTGATGAGGAATAAAGAGAATGAAATTAAAATAGATAAGTCAGTTTTATGAGTAGTTGTGAATAAATGATTAGAAAGTAAAGTAGTTGTATAAAAAATGTGAAAAATGATTAAAAATAGAGTATTTATGGAGAGTGAAAAGTTTTAGCTTGATTTTTTTTCTCATTGCCAAACACACCCTAAGTATATTTAATTCATATACAAGTTTTGCCATTTTATAATACTTTTACATATTTATTTTTGATTTTTTAAAAAACAAGTTTTTCAAGAGCTGAAAAATGACGTAGATGCCCCTGAAATTAATGATTTTCAAAAATAAAAAATAAATATTTAAAAGTATTGTAAAATGATAAAACTTAATACGTATACAGATTAAATACACTTAGAAAAATATTTTATGAAGAAAAGATCAAAAAAATAAAATAAAAATGAATATTGTAAGTTAAACATATATCTAACATACCGTATGCAATTGGGCCTCTCTCTCTCTCTATCTATATATATGTATATATGAACCCATCATGTGTAGACGAACTGAGGTGTAGTCTGCTGCAAAATGGGTCTCACACATATTAAGATGTTATAGTATTTTGTACAATCATTTATCTATATAAAAATCATATTTTAGACAATTTAGATGTTGAAATATCACTTTAAACCCGACATTTGCATTAAATTATTTTATTATGTTGATTTTGTACCATTTTAAGATGGGGCATATACACATATTGGATTTGGATAAAAATTGGTATGCTAATAAAGTGAATAATTCTAAATACAATGGATGAGGTAGATTTTTCTATTCATGATCAAGTGGTGCACTGTGCAATCGCATGCACTGTAATATTTTCTTATGTGTATGGAAAATATTGAAGTGCAGACGGACTACATCATAATTCCCAAAATGAGCTCCACATGTATTGAAATTAATATCTACCCCGCCCATTGTATTTATTTATTTTGATAGTATACTAATTTTCATCCAAATAGCGTACTAGAAGAGTAAGCAGACGATGTCGATATAAGACGATTCGTAGGATCTTCCTCAAAGCCAAAGAAAGATCAAAATTGAGCTAAAGACGATATTCTAGCCCATGGAATTATATGTCGAATGAGTATGATTTCAAGCATACAGAGAAAAAGAAACGATTTAGCAGGAATCTAGGTTTAGCAAGATTGCAGCCTTAGAATTTGCGGACTCTCTATTCTGTAGCCGCAGTGCGGAACGGATATGGAAGTCACAAGTGGGATACTGATAGTGTATGCGAAGATCATCCAAACAATGAAACGAAGATCATTGATGGGATGGTGGTTAACCCAAAGTCGATGCGGATCCTGCCGATGCTATGTCGTCTATTCTATAGAGTACAGTTCCTTGCATGAGAGATGGATGCTATATGCCCTGACTCCAATAATGAAATGACTTGAGTAAGCTCAATGCTACACCTGAAACTGGCTCGGTTGGTTGGATGAGTGTGCTAAGGCTAGCATGTGTACGTGCCCAATCTTAATATGGTACAAAATTAACATAATAAAATAATTTAACATAAATATCAATTTTAAAGTAGTATTTTCAATATCTAAACCATCTAAAATATGTTATTTGTACGGATAAATGATTGTATGAAGTATTTTAACATTTTAATATGCGTGGGGCCCATTTTGCTGCAAACGACACTGGATAGGTTCTCTATATATATCGTAGTGAAAAGAAAGGAAAATTTCCACATGAGACATAAGCATAATTTTTATTTTTATTTTTCCTGAAGAGTGACATAAGCATACTTGAATTTGATGACAGATGCATAGATTTTCTTTATCAACTGTATGTTGAATCACCAGCCTAAGACAAATATTCTACGTGAGGTAGTTTATGCTGTATTATTGAACTGAATTGAACTGACTGGTTTGATGGGGAAACAGTTCTTAGCTGTCTGATCATTTTTTTTTCTTTTTTTGAAATTTGAAATATGACTTTTTTTTTTAACAGAAGCACTCATGACACTGGTCCTACTCTTGGTCTGGTTTTTATAATGTTGATTTCATGCTAAAGATCAGTGATTTTTTGTTGTAGTAGATCAAGAATAGACCACTTACTATATTGTTTTGCTTCAGAGAATACCTGATTGATATCATGAAGCTTTTTGGCTTGTCCCAAACAGGAAAGAGAGATTGCTGCGGCAGCTGAGAAATTGGCACAGTGCCAGGAGACAATATTTCTCCTTGGCAAGCAACTGAGTGCAATGCGCCCGTCAACAGACCTCCCGGGTTCCCCAAAGGGCAGCAGGCCCCAAATGAGTGAAGATTTTTCAGAAAATGAGCCTAGCCCAAGCAGCTCAAATCCACAAGCAATGCGAGGTTCGAGAGACTTTGACCAGCCAGATACAGAGAATATTTCATCTAGCATGCTAAGGGCCGGCGGTGAGTCCCCAGTGCATGCCTTTAATGCTCCCATGAGCCCATCAGACACTGAATCTGCCCTTAGGTCACCTATGAGGTCAAAGCAGAAAAGGCATGGGACAACAAGGTCTTCCTCTTCAACCCCAACACCAGAGAAACATGGGCGTGGATTTAGCAGATTCTTCTCAAAAGGCAAGAGTGATTCGACACACAGACGGCAAATGTCTTCTGATGCATCCAACTGAGAACTTCATGGGTGGTTTGTACATCATTACCTAGGACTCCGTTCAGTCCTCCCACTCAAAACCACATCAAAAATTCCCAAATGTTGTGTTTGATACTGTTCGACATTCTGTGAAACAATGGAAATGGTGTTCAGATAAATGCTTAGTATCCATTGGAGAAGAGGTTCCATGAATTTTGGAGGACAAATATGTACAGTGTACATGCTCATAAGACTTCCATTTGGATCTACTACTGGGGATCAATTTGTTCTGTGTGGTTTGCCTCTAGGTCTCCCGTTGTCATGGTGGGCACCTTGCCAAATAAGAAACTTAACCATCTTTGGTGGATGCACATGCCAATGAAGAGTGATGGTGCAAAGGCAGATGGCAGGTGGTTTTCAGGAAGACTTTCATACTTGCTCGAGAGGTTAGTGCTTTTACAGATGAAGAGTTTTGGATTTTTTTTTTATTGTCCACCAAAGTTGGAAACGACAGTGCAACCTCCATGACGCATGTTTTCTGGTTCTTCCTTCTCATCATCTACATCCAGTTTAAATGTACTAAACATGTTTAGTTCTTCACTATCAAGTTAATGAGATTATTGTCATTATTCCATGTGGTTGATTCGACCTTCTCTATTGTTTCATGCCTTTGTACAAGTTATTGGATTTCAAATATGTTACTCCATTTTTTAAGGTGTACAATTCAGTTTGGTTTGGCCGGTAAATGTTGATGTTGTGCTTAATTTGACTGAACCAGCTATATTTGTTGGCCGGATTGATAGAATACTAATGTTTTAAATTCGAGTAATCAAATCATGTAGATCTTAAAAATCTATCTGTACCTCGTTCGGGTAGAGATTATGATGGTTTATCTAGTACTTACATTTCGCTCCTCTGATATTTGTTTGTGCTGGTGCATCAGATTATGAAATGCGTTCCTGCGAAGACCGGACTAGGATCTTTCAAGTTCTATCGTCATTTAATCACTTGAGATATATGATGCTTTTCTCTTCTGTGTTTCTTCTAGATTGTTGCCAGCGACAATTCCAGTATCCAGCCTTCAATCTTTTTCATTTCAGGGGATGTTTGGTATGGTACCCATGTAGGGTGTAATGGGATACCATGAGTGCATGTTTTCCAACAAATGATTATTCCTTTCAATATCTTTATTTTTTCAACTTTACGGCTATATTCTAATCATTTCATTTTATTTTCAATTACTTTGTTTATTTCAATTTTACTCGTATCATTTTATATCAATCATAATTTTCAAAACATTTCTTTTCTCATTTCCCACTCCATTCCAAAATCCTACGAAAATTTACTTTATTTATTTCAACTTTATACCTATCTTTTTATATCAACTACAATTTTCAATTTTTTTTTCTCACTTCCCACTCCATCCCAAAATCCTGCAAAAATTTACCATAGCAAATGTACCCTTAGGGTATGTTTGTTTGGGGCCAAAATATGTCAACTAAAACTTTTCAACCCAAAACTTTTCACTCTCCATAACTATTCTATTTTTTAATTATTTTTTCACATTTTTCTATACAAACTACCATACTTTTCAATCATTTCTATACAACTACCCATACAACTAGCCTATCTATTTTAACTTTATTCTCTTTACTCCTCATCATTATTCCTATTATATCACATCATTTTCTATCAATTTGACAACTTCTACCCCCAACCAAACACACTCTTAGTCATTTCTTCACAGGGCTTGATAATATAAATATGCATCACCTCTTGACTTTTTTGAACAGGTTGGGCCATATATGCTAGTTGATTAGCAACCGTTGATTAGCATGTGATGTCAGTGCCCAAGTTGCAATGGGCTTAAAAATGCAGGATTCAAGACATGGATTGTCGCCAATTAAAAAAAATAAAAATCAGATGACTCACTTGGCGTAGCTGCGTAAGTTTATTCATGGATCAAATTAGCGGGGTGTCTACACTTGGATTACTTGAAAACGTTTTGTTTACCTCTGAAAGGAAGATTGCATTACAGAGTTTAACCTGAGCACAAAATGACCACAACACCATGATATGTTATTAGGGCGTGGCTGCATGTGCCTATTACGAATAGGATGAGATAAAAAATTTTGTATTTTTAAAAAAACTTTTTTTTTTTTTTTATTTCTTAAAAAACAACAACATATTATTCTCATTTTCTATACCCCTTACATTCCTAACATTGCAACAATACTTTTCTCATCCCATTTCACATCTTATTCCTAACTTTGTTGCCTCAGGGGAATAGAGTGCTGCACACAGATTGGCATGAGGAGGGCCGTGGACTGTTTCGTTGGAACAGGGCATGACCCATTGATCTTGTTCTAATGAAACCGTATGACCGTCCTCATGCCATATTGCGCTTTCCACACTCCAACCTCCGTGTATCGATGACAAGTCTCTTATGTGGAAAACGAGTAGTCGCGCATTGTTCAAATCCACACCAGCCTCAGAATGCTGATTCAAAGTTCAAACGAAATAGTCCATGGCCCTCCTCATGCTACATTGCCTCTCCCACTCTCCAATCTCCTATATTGGTGTCAGCTCTCTTACGTGGTAAAAGAACAGGCTCCCATAGTCTGCACCCCCTGCTCATGCAGGCTTCCAGTTACGCAGTGCATGGAGCCAGGTTGCTGGTGGCCCGTGCGCTGTGGAGTAATCTAACTGGCCACTTACCGACTGGAGAAGGGATTTGTAGAGTGAACGACATGGATCGATGATATTCCCAACAATATTTAAATCCTAGACTGAGTGGGACCCTATTTCTCCTAAAATTCACCACATCCTCTGCTCTATATTTCATTGGTAAGATCGAACATTTCTGTATCCTTTCTGTTGCTACAACAACAGCAGCAGCAGAAATAATTTTCATAATTTTTTTTATATTTTAAATATTTTTGTACATTTTTAAACGTGGACCACATGAACTTCCAATTGAAATAATTTTCCAAGTAATGGATAATTAGATCCGGTCAAATTCTTCAAATTGACCCAAATCAAAAGGACATATGGTATCCACTCCATGGACACCATACAAAAGCGAAGCACACGCATGAGAGAGAGACAGAGAGCGTGCAGCTCCAAACGGAGAATCCTACTCATTATCTACCCGTCTGGTCGGCCTCGCATGTCCCAAGAGTATGATATCACCTATCAATCAAGCAATCAATCAAGCTGATTTGGCCCACCTTCCAGTTCTATCCATGCACTTTGTCACTTGATTTCAATCGATCTTCGATCGCATGCATCATCCATGTAGGCATGTTCATATATCCATGAACTACCATAAATAATATTGCTACGTATGCACGCATGAGAACATTGCTGAGTTGGTGAAGGTGGGGGAAAGGGTCACGTGGTGGTGCTGCCTCTGATCAGATTCTAAACAGATAAAGACGCATAGAGTGGGCCGCACATACATCAGCTAGCACAGAAATTGAGTATTTGAAAACCATGCAAAAATGCAAATTAGATAGAAGAGGAGACAAATATTGGTGCAGCATTGGATACGATGTCCACTTCAAAAATTCTAGTTAGACTGAAGCCCAGACAGTTTTGTACTTTATTCTCTACTACGTGCGTATTTTTTGAACTCTTTAATTATGATCGTGTAGCACCCGTCACGGACGCTACGATGGGCTCGGATGCCTTTCTCGCCTCGTGAAATTTGGGCCAAATCAAAAGGGCCGGAACCTGTGTTTCTCATTGAATAGAGAGGTTGTTAGTATGTTTAAGAAAATGAATATTTGCATAGAATAGGCCTTGGTCCCGGGCTTGATCTTTAAACTTCCAGAGCGGGGGCATACGCTTGGGTTTCCTGAGGATTCAGCAGTGTGACGGGGCAGATACGTCGCCGGGAGCTGCTGGACGACATACATCTATCTTGCTGCGACTTCAACTTGATGAAAAGAGTTAGTATTTAGATCAAATAAAACATGTGAGAATAACCTCAATAGCCAAGAGATTTACACCACTAGACGGTGTCGCCATTGATCTTAAAGGGGAGATCAGTCTCCGTTTTCATTGAATAAGAACACTGGTCATACAGAGCTTGGATCTTGGTCTTCGGATTAAAACAGATATGACAAAAATCTGTTAACCCGAAGCCGTTTACATGGGCATGAAAGGGAGAAATAAAAAATAAAAAAAATTTAAAGAAGAGGGAGAGAGGGAGAGAGGGAGAGAGAGTTGTAGAGAGAGGAGCTAGAGGAGAGGAGAAGCTGGGGCGCTAGGGATTTGTTACAGACTCCCATCCTCCCCCTTTGGGATGCCTCTCTTGGTGTGCTTGAGTTTGAAACTTACCCCTCTATTTATAGATGGGAGGTGGGTGCATGGGCTGTGGGCCATGATTGGGGAGCCCGTTTCTGTTGGGCTGAAGCTAGACAGGTGGGCTGTTGTTGTAGAGTCCAGTTTGCTGTGGGTTGAAGCTGGATCTGGTGAGCTGTTGCTGTAGAGCCCACTTTCTATGGATTGCCGGAGCTTTACTCCTGTGGGCCAAGGTTGGATAGGCCTATTTGGTGGTTTGTAATCCTGGTTTGTTTGGACTTGCTCTATGTGGGTTATTGGTTCTAGAACCCATTGACAATTTTTTTTTGGGTTGATTTTTCTTTGTGGTGGTTGGGCTTGGATCTTGGTCAATACATATGTTTTCTTTATTTTTATGTGTATTTATTTGGGCTTAAGGGAAGGGTATCTACAGCTGCCCCCTTTGCCAGAGGCGTCTTGACGGTGAATGACAAAGTTCCAGACACCCTTTTAGACCTAGAAAACTTTTTAAGTCAAGCGTCTAGGTCGTTTTGCAATGTCTGCGAATTTGCAACAACTCTTTTGTGGATATGACTTTGAGATGACCCTTTTGCAAAATTTTATGATCTTGTGTGGGCTGTCTTGTAAAATCTATGAACTTGCTGGACCGTTTTGCTTTTTCTTCGACTGGTGCGACTTTGTAATTTCTAAAACTTGCGGGGGGCGTTCTTGTCATTTTTTCAAATCTTGACTTGATAGGGTTTCGTCGCTGGTAGAGCTTTTGTAGTCCTTGGGGGAGAAGTCGGGCGACAAGGATCATACGAGAGTTTGTCGGCACCGACGCGATCGGCACCGACAAGATTAGGGAAGGCCATGTTCTTTGGGGCAGCTCACAGCGTCGCTCGTCTTGGCTGGAGATCTTTGGGCCGATGCTGTAACCTTCAACCTGCTCTTTCTTCCACGGTTGCTAGTCGGTGGGTATCACTGTCAGTGTCGGTGTCTTCAACGAACTGTTCAACGATTCCTGCAAGCGGGGCTTGGAGGAGAAGCCAACGACGAGGATGTTAGGGTTTCTGTTGCTTTGATCGTAGAGGCCCTGTGTGGGTAACCGGTAGCAGGTACTCCCTTTTCGTTTATCCCTTCATTTCATTCTCCCTTCTTGCTGCCGGTGTCGAATAGGTTCGTCCATGGTGGCTGCCGGTGTCAAATGGTTAGGTGTTTCCTTTGTCTTGCCTGCGACTTAGCAACGCCATTTGGGACCGCTTGATTTTGATTCATCTGGTTGATTGCGAGCGTGGTTGAGGCAGTTTGGAAGGGATACCCTTTTCCTTTCGTTTTCCTTCTCTCTCGTGGCCAGCCAAGGTTTTGGGCATCTACCGGCGGGGTTCGCTTGAATCGTCGTTGGACAGGTATCTTCTTCTCCTTTTTTTCCTTCTTGATTTCCTTTCTCTTCCTGTCCGCCGGTGTTCAGCGATCGTGGATTGAGCGCCTATCAATTGTGAGCGGCGGTTGTCACCGTCGTTGGGGGTTCCGCGTGGAGTATCTCTTCGTCAGCTTCTATTTTGTCCCTCCGTCTTCTTTGTCTTCGTTTGCGGCAGCAGTAGCGCGAGGCCACAGTCGCTCGCAGCGGGTCATAGAGAGTGAGGGCTACCGATGGCGCTTTTACAGATCTGGGCCAGCAACGGGAAGCACGGGAGGTCGCCGATCGCCAACGAGATTGGGGAGAATCGAGCTCTCGTTACCGCATTGCTCGTCCCCGTTGAAGGTTTTGCGGTTAGGGCTCTTCATCCATTTCTTCTTCTTCAACGATGTCTGACTGGTCGGTGTCACCGTCAGCGTCGGCGCTTGCGGCAGTGGTGGCCGTGGTGGTGCCTCGATGAACACGCGAGCGAGACTTGGGGGCATTTGGTCGGACAGGAGGGTCACTGCTGCATTCGTCAGAGCTGCCAATGGTGCTGCTGTCGTCGACCGCCGGAGGGCACGTACGGGTATTCGGCGGCGGGTATCACTCTCCTTTTTTTTTCTATCTTTGCTGCTAATCATTCATCGGTGACGGTTTTTGGATGTTTGTTAGTGCAGGGTGAATGTGTGATTGGAGCTGGGTGACTTAGCGCCATGGTCCAGGTGGTCCGGAGGTCTCTTGGCAGACATTCTGGAGCCTTGAAAGGGGGATTGCTGGCGCTGTTTGGGGAGCGTCTGACGGATGTCTGCAAATTCGTTTGCGAATACCGCCACCGAACCTAAAAACTTTTTAGGTCCTTGCTAGATATCTCGAGTATCAGCAGTCAAGTGGCTGGGGATCACTTCTGATGACGTAGAGAGTGCTAGGGAGTGTTTTGGATACTGTTCCTGCCTTTTTATTGAATCTGCAAATGTACTTCGCATTGCATTTTTTTTCTTTTTTTTTTCTCTCTCTCTTTTTCTTTTCTTTTTCTCTCTTTTCTTTTTTCTCTTTTTCCTTTTCTTTTTTTTTCTCTTTTTAAAAAATATATAAATACCTTTCTTCATGAAACTTTGCCTTCCAGGTCCCAAATCTTGTTTGAGGTAAGATGTGACTTGATATAAAAATAATTTGTGTCATTTATTTTGAAAGTTTCCTACCTCTGTGTTTCGAAATGTATTTTTCTCCACCTTTTACCCTTCAGCCTTTATTTGTAAATTATCTTTTGTAGCTTGAATTTAATGATTCTCTGGCATGCGGCTTTAGCAGTCTGCTTTTAGTACTTGATGTCTATTGTGGCTGTCCCATTTTTATAGAGCGTGGCCTTGGATAATTTCGAGATTAATGTTGCCCCCTGTGAAATATTATCTTCACTAGTTTTTTGACATTTTCCCTGCCAAGCTTGATGGAAAGACTGTCTGACAACCATTCTGAAATATCCCTTGTGGATGTGTTGACAAAGATGCATCTGTGATGATGGGTTTATTGATGATGGTGGTGTGCCCTGCGCATTTTGCGGCTTCCGAGGCTAACCTTGTTGGTTGTTCGACTTTGTCGACATTGACTGTGTTGATGATGATTTGTCACAAATGAGTTTATCCCTCACATTGACAATCAAGCAGAAGCATCTAAAAAGCCTCCACAAACGGTCTTTTCCATTTAGCTTTTCTTGGGCAGGAATTTCTTAAAATTTGTGCTCTTTGGCAAACACTTTCTTTTCTAAGGCATTTGTCTGATTTGCTGATGAAACTAATATTTTACCTTCCATGGTTGGACATGATGATGATAACGACTGTTTTTGATGGATACTAGAAGTAGAGGTGTAAGGAGTTTTTGGATTTTCTTCTGCATTTCTAGACTGCGGGCATGTTGGTTGATTGATTGGAACAAAGATATTTTTTGGGCATAGATGAGGCAAAGTTGGTTGACTCACTATTTTGAGCGAAGTTCTCGGGTTTGTAGGAAAAATATTGAAGGGTTTTCTTTCCACCATAAGCGATTCATATGAAATTGGATTTTTTTGCGTGGGCTTTGTAGATTTTTCTGATAAAATGATAGGATTGACGTATTTTCTTTGAAGGGTGATAAAGTCGACATTTCGGCCTTGCAAGATAACAGGAGCATTATGATGTTGGACTTTTGTTATGAAAATGGAAGGGTTGAAAGTTTTGGCATTACCCTTGACAAAATTGACTTCCATATCGATGTCTGTCATTTGAGAAGTCTGACTTGCTTGTTCAAGATAAATAGCATTCCTTTGTTGTGGCCATGGAGAAATCATTTTCTTCCTTAGGCCATCTTCAACTTGCTCTGCCATTTGCAATAGTTGTGTAAAACTGATAAAGGGATGTGAGACTAAGTATCCAGAGATATCTGAGTGTGCTGAGTTGATGATGATGGAGATCTGCTCACTTAAAGGTAGAAGATTCTTCATTTTTGCCGCCAATGCTTGCCATCTTGTCATATATTCTCAGAAGGTCTTCTCATCTTTTTGCTTTAAGGCCTTTAAGTAAGCCCTTTTGGGTGCAACATTTAGCATGTAGGAAAATTGATCCATGAAAGTTAGAGATAGATGCTCCCATATTTTGATTTATTTGTAGTCCAGCGACATATACCATTAAAGGGCATCTCCTCTCAAGCTGGAATAACACAACCAAAATTTCTTTCTTTTCTACTAGAGGGTATAAAATACTGCAAAAGGCCTTGAGATGGGCATGTGGGCATGCGTCTCCTTCATAGATAGAGGGATGATATTTTAAAATTTTCAGGCAGTTGTGTATTTGGAAATGGGCATAAGTCTTCAATTTTTACCAAAGGAAGACCCTCCCCTTGTTGTTGCTTAATTTTTCTTTGTATCTCTTGGAGCTGCTTTGAAACTGTCTTGACCTCTTTTATTTGGCGTTGCATAATTATTAGGCCATGTGATCTTTGAGTTGGAATAGATTGCTAGTTTGAAATTGTTGTTTGCTGATGTCGTGATGAAGAAGATAACGCTTGATGCTGTAGGCTTGCTGTTGATTGGTGTTGCTTTAGCATTTTGTAGAGCATGTCCTCCATTCGTTGCATTGTTTGATCCTATTTTTCAAATGGGAATGCAGTATTTTTTTTGAAAATGATTTGTCGGCTCCATGTGTGTAGCTTTGGCTTCAAGGCAATTAGAACTTTGAGATATATTTTTTTGTTTCTTTTTTTTACTTTTTTTTTGCTTTTCTTTTTTTTTCGATAAGAAGCCAAAGAAAAATTACGAAAAATATGATATGAGGCCCCCTATTTCAGAACCAAGGGTGGGAAAGTTGATTAATCGTCTTTGGGCTTGAAAATCTATTGCTAGCTTGCTGTTGCTTCGTTGGAATGCTTCTGGACATCACTGGACCAGGAAACTTTTCAGGTCCAGTCACGGTGCTCTTCTCAGCACCTTTTTGCCTCCTCTAGATTTTGACGCATTCTTTTATCCATCGCTGTCATATAGGCTTCTATGGATTGTTTGAACTGTTGATCTTGATCCTCGTGATGTGAAGATTGTTCTGACTCCATCCTGACTGTTCTGGATCTGGTGCTCATGAGGCTTCAATTAGTGGTCGGCTTGCTTTGTTTTCAAGCTATAGTGGGAAATAAATGAAAATAGTTAGTAACTGTAAACAAAGAATAATTTACTTTATTACTTTCAGAACGGGAAGATTAGCCTTTGAATAGATGTTGCAAAACAGGGTCTTCTAAGTGTCCATGGAGATTCTGGATGCTTCAAGTTCCTCCTGTAAAGAGATTTGAGACTTTCTGGCCCAACCCGTCCGAGGCATTTCTGAAGAAGCTTCTGGACCAAAAAACTTTTTAGCTCTGGAATAAGGCATGATTTTTTTGGCCAAATTTTTTCTAATGGCTATTAGTGATTTAACTCTTGGACATTAGTCTCCTTGGCTTTTCTTACACATACATGCTTTTATGACATCATACGCAATAGCCTGTGCCTTAGAGAGCCTCCCTAAGTTATCTGAGTTGATCGCCTTTAGAACTGAAAACTTTCTAGGTCCGAGTGTCTGTTCCCTTCTTAAGGCGTAATTTTTTTGGCGAAAAATTATTTAGTGACAATTAATAATCTAACTTTTGAAAATCCTTCCTCTAGGCTCTTTTGACATGCATGAACAGTTACGAACCAATATTCAATGGTTTACCCCATTTACGAACTCTCTCCAGTTCATGAGTTGAACGCCTCTGGACCTAAAAACTTTTTAGGCTTTTTTGGGCATTTTTCGTTCTAGAAACAACGGGACCTCGCTATCTAGAAAGAGGAACGCCACGATCTTTAGATTTCTTTCCCCTTCTGCCTGATGTAAACTAGCAGTGCCGTCCCCAGTGGAGTCGAAAAACTGTAGCACCCATCGCGGACGCTATGATGAGCTCGAATGCCTTTCTCGCCTCGTGAAATTTGGGCTAAATAGAAAGGGCCGCAACCTGTGTTTCTCATTGAATAGAGAGGTTGTTAGTATGTTTCAAAAAATGAATATTTACATATAATAGGCCTTGGTCCCGAGTTTGATCTTTAAGCTTCCGAAGCGGCGACATACACACTGGTTTTTCGAGGATTCAGCAGCGTGACGGGGCAGATACGTCGTCGGGAGCTGCTGGGCGACGTGTGTCTACCTTGCTGTGGCTTCAACTCGATGAAAAACGTTAGTATTTAGGGTGTGTTTGGTTAGGGGTAAAACTTTTGATGAAAAGTTTTTAAAGTAGAAGTTGTCAAATTGATAGAAAATGATATGATATAATAGAAGTAATGATGAAGAGTAAAGAGAATAAAGTTAAAATAGATAGGTTAGTTGTATGGGTAGTTATGTATAAATGATTGAAAAGTAGGGTAGTTTGTATAGGAAAATGTGAAAAAATAATTAAAAAATAGAGTAGTTATGAAGAGTGAAAAGTTTTGGGTTGAAAAGTTTTTGTTGACATTTTTTTGCCCGAAACAAACGCACCCTTAGATCAAATAAAACATGTGGGAATAACCTCAATAGCTAAGAGATTTACACTGCTAGACGGAGTCGCCACTGATCTTAAATGGGAGATTAGTTTCCGTTTTCATTGAATAAGAACACCGGTCGTACAAAGCTTGGATCCTAGTCTTCGGATTGAAACAAATATGATAAAAATCTATTAATCCGAAACCGTTTACATGGGCATGAAAGGGGGAAAATAAAAAAAAATCTGAAGAAGAGGGAGAGAGGGATGGAGAGAGAGGAAAGCTAGAGCTAGAGGAGAGGAGAAGCCGGAGCGCCAGAGATTTGCTGCAGACTCCCGTCCTCCCCCTTTGGGATGCCTCTCTTGGTGTGCTTGAGCTTGGAACTTGCCCCTCTATTTATCGAGGGGAGGTGGGCGCATGGGCTGTGGGCCATGATTGGGGAACCCGTTTCTGTTGGGCTGAAGATGGACAGGTGAGCTGTTGTTGTAGAGCCCAGTTTCTGTGGGTTGCAGGAGCTTTGCTCATATGGGCAAAGGTTGGATAAGCCCGTTTGGTGGTTTGTAGGCCTGGTTTGTTTGGACTTGCTCTATGTGGGCTGTTGGTTCTAGAGCCCATTGATAATTGTTTTTTAGGTTGATTTTTCTTTGTGGTGGTTGGGCTTTGATCTTGGTCCATACATATGTTTTCTTTATTTTTATGTGTATTCATTTGGGCTTAAGAGAAAGGTGTCTACAGATCGATTATGCGGTGATATATGCGGAAAGATCGATCAACCTTTTCACAGTTAGTTCAATGCCTGCACCACAACAAAATCAACATTTTGGAACATATATAGTTTCAACCAAATTTACTTCTTTTTTTTAATTGTAAAAGACACTAACCAACAAAGTAAATAATTGTTGTAATCATGTAAGTAAATAATATGTATGATATTATGCCTATTGCGATCGAGAAGTAACATTTTAGCTGGAATACACGTTAAAACTTCAATATGGGTTTCGGAGTGCTGCTTCACTTTTTTCTCCGGCCACAACAATAAATTCAAATTCTCGTATGGATATATGATGGTTTTTGCTTAATTCGCTTTTTAAGGCAAATTAAGAGGTTTGAAGAAATTGAGCATGAAAATATCAGTTCCTTCAGCAGTGCATATCACCGATTTTTTCGAGTGATATACACTTTTCTTAATTAAACCAAAGTAATCTGCGTTATGCCATCATTTTAATAATAATTGATATCTTAATTATAATCAGTACCAATTGCTAGGCAAAGGATGCCATTAACGTTTATACTAGCCAATACCACAACTGGGAGTTGCAGGCATATTGCTGCTATGGCACAGAAAATTGTACAATACATTATACAAGGCCCTTAAATTATTAAAATGCCACTCATTTTTAAAAATTCGAAAAAATATCTAAAAATGGTAAAAATTGATATATATTTTAAATATACTTAGTTTAACAGTTTTATGAAAACATTTTCAAAAAAATAAAAAAATGGGCAGGTGTCCCCGAGAGTATTGAGGCTTAGTGCTCCCAGATGTATACACCCATTTTTTATATTTTTTTGAATATTTTTTTACACAACTATTAATCTAAGTGTATTTAACATGTGCATCGATTTTTACCATTTTTAGAAAATTTTAATTTTTTTTTGAATTTTTAAAAATCAGCAACATTTGAAAGGATATGACAACCAATTTCGTTCCCAAAGGTACTATATGTTAATGTGGTAGGTTAGTTCAATTTTCTTATGATATCGAAAATTAGAGTAGGTTAACAACCAATGCCGAGGTGTCTTGGTTAGCATTTTGAGCGTGCATGCTTGTGGTCGCAGGTTCAAGACCTTGTGACAGCATAAGTCCTGATCGTTGAGCCAAGACAGATCAGAATTAGAGTCGTTGAGCCAGGATAGATCAGAATTAGAGTAGGTTAAATTACATGGCATGTGTACTTGGAACCCATTGCACGGGTACGCATGCATTATATAATTAAATATTAGATGCATTGAGCAATTACTCAATGTTGGTGATAGGAGTTTTGTCTTGTGTATTTTCTATTTACTTACTCTTTTGAGATTGCATTGGCTAACCCTGTTAATCAATTTCCATTTTATCATTTTATAAATTAGTATGTACCTGCAATTGATTGCTTTAATTTCTTAAGATACATTTAATTAACTTATTGTTGTTATTGTTTAAGATATTTAGAATAGGGGCGACAAAGAACCAAACGGAATAAATGAAAATTGTAAAACCCCCAATTGTTAGTAAAATATCTTTGGTCAGATCCAAATAAAGATAAGGAGAGAGATATTATCCGACATGTGGTCAGTCACAGGCAAGTAATATGTATTCCGCGTCCACACGTTGCAACCAACAGACATGTCTGCCCTACATCGGCTCCACTGACCAAACACAAATGGCTCTATTTGTCCATCATTTAATTTCTTTCAATTTCCATGTCCCGAAAATGAGGGTGCATAAATGAATGCATGTATTTTCGTTGCACCACGCAGCCTTACAAACATTTCCCAAAACGTACGTGAACATGTACGCCACTCATCTAGATCTCCAACTGGTTAATTATCATGCATGTCTGCATCTCACATGCAACACCAGGCTGGAACACCTCCATCACTTTCAAACAACTGTGATCCTTTATCACTCGATCCAACGAAAAAAAACAACATATTATATGCATTGATGCATGCTGATTTGATATTCAGTTGGATGTGGTACCTTGCCTCATAAATTACTCCGTACATGGATGAATACGCTGGTAGGAACTTCTCTCGTCATAAAACTTAGTGCTTATATCAAATTATTAACGGAACGGTGTTCGGTAACACCAAAAACTTATCAAACTAAAAACTTTTCGTTCCTATAATTACCTTATTTTTAAAATTATTTATTCACTTTTTTCTATACAACTACAGTGTATTTTTTAATCATTTTACACAATAATATATACGTCTAATTTATCTATTTTAACTTTATTTTCTTTGCTTCTCCCTATTATCCCTATCATATCACATCATTTCCTCCTATTTCGAAATTTTTTACGTCAAAATTTTTTCGTCAGAAATTTTATCACGTTCCAAACACACCCATAATATTATTGGGGCTTTATCTTTATAAAACTCCTCCTAACCTCTTACATTTTTAATATCTTAATACTAGATGGAAAATTTAATCCATTTATTATATTTGTTATCATTGATATTATTATAGAAATTTTTTCGTTTGTCTAGTATTATTGTATTGTATGGGCTCCATCTATAAGTGTGTAATATCAACATAATAAAACGATTTAATGCTAAATATCAATTTTAAAGTTACAACATGCATGTAAATCATCTAAAATATTAAAATGATAAGAATTAGGATGAAAACGAGATGAGGTTTTATATTCTTAAGATAACTTCTTAAATTTTCAATATAACTCTTTCTTCTTCAATACAACCTTTTACATTTCCAACATTGCTTCTTTCATCCCTGGTATACAACCACCCTTCCACATCTTTATCTCTGTATCGCGCTCTCATCTTATCCCAATCCTTTGGATCATGCCGAATAGGTGTATATATCCTAAGCAGTTCAGCTAGCTTCATGGGAGCTAAGCGTGTCAAAAGTTTGGAGGTTTTGGAGTTATCTTGCCAGAGTTGGAAAGCAGAAAACAGAAAACCAGATCAATTAAGTAGAGCATTTTTTTTTTGATGAAAAGGAATAACTCTACCCCGACCCCCCCGCACATAGAAAGGGGTTCGGGATAGAGTAATCCACATAATTCATAGCTAAGAAATTGTCTGCACATAGTTTCTCTACAATTTCTTGTGGGGGGTTTCCCCACCATGACATAGAATTCAAAGTAGAGACAGAAATTAAATCTGCTAAAGCATGAGCCACAGAATTCCCTTGTCTCAGAACATGATGAACCGAAATGTGAGCATTGGCTTTAAGAACCGATCTGATGTCGTCAATGATATGGCCCACGGGTGAGAGGATAACACTATCATTGGACAAGAATGAACAAAGGAGGAGCGAGTCAGACTCAATTTGGACGTTCCGAAGCTTTAGATGAATTGCCCACCGAATCCCAAATAGAAAAGCATTTGCTTCCAATAGTAGAGGAGTTCCCCCCCCCTCCATTCCACCTACGTCCCCTGGCCGCTATGAAGTAACCCCGAAAATCCCTGATAACAGCAGCAACGCAGGAAATACCCCTTTCCACGGGACATCTGGAATCAACATTAATCTTGAAAACACCCTCGGGTGGCATAGTCCATCTAGGCACAAGCGGGAAATCCAAGGTGGATTCTCGATCAAGAAGCTGAACCCTCTGCAAATGTTCAATGTAGTCCTTACACCACGAAAGTAAGTCAGCGAACACCGGCCTGATCCCTTCAGCTAGTAGCTTGTTTCTCAAAAACCATACACGCCAGCAAAAAACAATGAATAGAGCCAACTCATCTCGCCTGTTTTTCGAAGCAAGGTTGCTCATGAATTCCTGCACCAAGAGCAACCGCTGACCCGACGGAGCCAAACTTCCTGCGATATGTGCAATGCTAGCACAACGCAGGAATAAGTGGTGAGCGTCCTCTGAATACTCCGAGCAAAATAGACATTGAGGATTCACATCCATGCCTCGCCTCGCAAGGTTACACCTGGTAGGAAGAGAGTTCCTGAATAGTCGCCATGCAAAGATCAGAATCTTGCTCGGAAGCCTAGTCTTCCAAATAGCCTTGAAGCATACAGAAGTTGACCTGTTTCCGTTCCTCGTCATTAACCATCTGTGAGCCGACTTGACTAAGAACAGACCATTTGTCTCATGTTTCCAAAATATAGCATCCTCAATTTGTTGTCGGGGAAGTGGCATACAACAGACCGACTGCCACCCCACCACTCCAACAGCCGCCATGACCTTGTCCCTATTTCAGCTATGAGTTCGTGCATCAATAAAGAAACTGACCGGGACATCCTCCGGGATGGATAAAGGAAGCGGCCCAGCCTTGCATACCCCCACGTCCAACCAATCATCCATGAAGAACCGGATCCTCTTCCCATCCCCGACCCTCCACTTACACCCCCCCTGAATCATATCACGAGCCTTAAGAATACCTCGCCAGGTGAACGAGTCAGACTGCTTTGGCACACAATTCCAAATGTCCGAGTTTGGAAAATATTTAGTTTTGAAAACCTTGAAACATAAGGAATCCGGTCTCGTTGATAATCTCCAAACCTGTTTGGCGAGGAGGGCATAATTAAATGCGTGGAGGTCTTTGAAACCCATTCCCCCCACACATTTAGACACACACATATCCCTCCAGGCAACCCAACACATCTTCCTTTTGTCCCCGTTTTCACCCCACCAAAATGTCCTGAGCATACCTTTGATAGTCTGACAGAACGACTTTGGAAGCAGAAATATACTCATTGCATATGAGGGTATAGCCTGAGCCACAGCCTTGATAAGCACTTCCTTTCCTCCCCAAGACAGAAGCCGTCCTTTCCAGCCTTGGATTTTGTGGTAGATACGATCCGAAATAGCCTTGAATATCCTGGTCTTTGATCTCCCAAGCCACACCGGAAGGCCCAGATAGCTTTGGACTTCGTGCCCCGAAGACCCCATTCTGCTCGCCCACGCCTCCCGTTCCCACCGCTTCATGTTTGAACTGAAAAATAACGAAGTTTTGTCAACATTCACCAGCTGGCCAGAAGAGGCAGAGTATATCCTTAGAATTTCCATGAATTTCGTAAACTCCCTATCTTCAGCCCGAAGGAAGATAAGTGCGTCATCTGCGAACAATAAGTGGGTAATTTGAGGCCCTCGGAAGTTGATTCTGATTCCATGCAGAGAGCCCTGGGCCACCGCAGAAGAGAGGAGCGCAGATAGACCCTCCACACATAGAAGGAAAAGATACGGAGATTTCGATTGTATGGTGTTTGTCAACATCAGCTATATACATGCATGAAATGTTGATTAATTAGACAGTACAACCAGCTATATATATTGATGTGGGTTGATTAATTTGGGAAACTTTGATTTGCTTCACAAAGCTTTAATTTCTGTTGCATTGATGCATATATATGATCTATATATAGTTGAGAAAAGAATTTTAAAATTATTTTTTATATTGAACTATTTTATTATTTTGAATTTATAATAATTTTAGATAGAGCCCATACATATATTCAATTTGGATGAAAATTGGTATACTAATAAAATAAACAGTTCTAAATATAATAAATAAAATAAATTATAATATTATGATCATGTCAACTCATTTCAAGCCAACTGCACCGTAAATCTCTTTATGTGGGCCAACGGAGCACATGCAAAGGTGCAACAGTTCACCAACCCACTGTTGGGCCCGATCCTCTGCGACCCAACGTAAGCACAGAACACGGCCATGCACGAGACGTACGAACGTACTACTGTCACTTGAAGTTGAAACTAGGCCCTTCTACTCCTAAAAAATATATAATTGTTTTCAAGGACGAAAAGACGTGCATCCGTAGTAAATCAGTCAATTAATGCTGCATGGACCCATCTCCAACAGCTAAGCATTTAATTGCCATTTAGCATAATCCACAGGTGCCCAAAAATATACATTGCTCGATCGATCAATGCCTTGGGCGCCTGCGCATGTACAGAACCTATCGCGCACCTCCCTATGTCTTAAGTTACAGTCTCAGTATGTACTTAAATTACAGTATATTTGACTTAAAATAGGTTCTATATACACTCAAAGAGAAATGATTTCGTTAGTTTGCACTAAGTAATGACTTATTTAGTATATCTTAAAAAAACTTGTTAATTTTTTAAATTTTTTTCTTTAGATAAACATGTATTCAATATAAACCAAGTTATATTTTTAGATTTTCAGACATAAGGGTATTTTAGCCATTTTCAATGGTTGATAATGGTTAAAATACTCCTATGTTTAAAAATTTTAAAAAGTATATACACATATTCAAAATGATAAAATTTAATTTATATGTTAAATACATTTATATTAACATGTATATGAAAAATTTTTTAATTAGTTTTTTGAAGAGGACTAAGTAAGTGATTACTTAGCCCGGACTAACATAATTATTTCTTCTACTTAAATATATTAATACTTTATATAGTACTTAAATATATTAATACTTATACAATCATTTATCCATTTATATTACATGTTAAAAGAACTTGAAAATTATTATTTATATTAAACTACAGGAATATAATGAAAGAGTTTGTAGATAGAGCTCATATATAATAATACTAGACAAATAAAAGAATGTGTATGATAATATAAATGATGTTAAATATAATAAATAGATTGAATTTTTCGTTAACCATATGCATTTAAAAATGAAGAGAGTTCCATATAAGAGGGTTTCATAAAAGTATTTTTTATCGAACTATTTTATTATGTTGGTTTTGTATTATTTTCAGATGAAGCTCATATGTACATATAATTTGAACGAAAATTAATATACTAAAAAAAGAAAATTTAAATACAATGGGTAAGTAGATTATTATTTTTTGATCGTGTGAGGATTATTTAAAGCAAGCTATAATGTACGTTATGGTGCAATTAACTACATTAGATCAAAACTTATATATATATATATAAATGAATGGAGTGAATTTTTCGTCAACTAGGAATATATTAAGAATGAAGGAAGTTTTATAAAAGGAGGGTTTTATAGAAACATATGTATATATCAACTATCAATATATTAAAAGGAAGTTTTATAAAAGAAGAGTTTTACAGAAACATACATATATATCAACAATCAATATATTAAAAATGAAGAGTGAGATGAAAAAGAATTTCATACAAAGAGCCCGTATAGCATATAATGTATATATTATAGAGAACTAGATTCGCTCGTGGAAGCATTAATGAATAAATGGCATTATATTTTATATATATATATATATATATATATATATATGTATATATATATATGTATACATATGGGTCCGAGATGAATCGAAGCTGCCAGCTGATATGATAAGAATTAAAGGACTAGTGGGAGGAATATTGATGCATGTGTGGGTGGTCCCTTCTACATTAACTCTGACTACATGTTGTAACCTATACCATTAATAACCATCACATGCATGCAAATCACACAATCCACAAAACAAAAAGGGGTAAACGCCACCATGTAAATATATATCCAGCACATGCCTGCCATGCATATATATATATATATGTGCATGGTTTGTAATGCACATATATCCATTATAAATACATTACTGCTTTAGGATTGTGGCATTTGCTCAAATGAATACAATTTTTAACATTTTGTACAACCATAAATAATACATAGATGTAGGCCTTTTCATTTTGCTACAAACAACAAAAGAATTTAGTTGGAAAAAAGTAAATAAGTAGCTGCATTTGATACTATATGCAATCAAATTTAAAATTTGCCACAGAAGCTTTGGTTGCAGTGACAGCACGTAGCCAGTTGGCTTACTGTATGCACAGCCCTGATGAAAATTTACTGAAATATCACTACAAAAAATTATCAATCAGGAAAAACGTGGTTTTATTTTTCGCCACTAAGTTGCTGACTAGTTATTTGCCGCCAATTCTTATTGAGACCTGATTTTATAGTGTACCTGGGTATATTTAATCTATTTTTTTTTTAAATTTTTTTTTTTACACTACTGTTAATCTAAATGTATTTAACACAGATTAATTTTTACCATTTTTGAAAAATTTTATATATTTTTTGGATTTTTAAAATAGTAGAATTTTTAGTAATTTAAACCGATTTTAAAAAATAAAAATCTCAAAATCTCAAAAAGTGATAAAAATTAATAAACATGTTAAATACAATTAGATTAAATGTCGTATAAAAAAATTTTAAAAAATAAAAAAATAGCTATTTACAACTGGGTGTACTAAAGCTACGTGCACCCAGTAGCATGAAAACAATGTCCATACTTATTACCAAGCCTTCAGTAAATTCCATTTCTTTTTGCAACAAAAGTATTCTCAGTCTTTGCTTTCCACCCCACAGGGGCAAGTATGCAACAAAGAATCTGCCACCACAATTTTCTGAAATATTTTAGCAACGAAATTATAATTTGTTACAAAAAATTTCTTGGAGCTGAGATCGCTGCACAATTTCTTGACAATTAATTTTGTAGAATTCTTTTGTAATATTCTTGTTGCTACCAGCATTTAATTTGGAAGTGCCACGACACTTTTCCAATTCAAACTCTAGTATGAGGATTAGTCTTCCGAATTGGGTAATGATTCAACATATACATATGTAACATGTCTCAGTTTTTTTGAGTTTTTTTTTCTTTTTATTTTTATGTGGATCCACATGTAATCTTTACATATATTAGAAGTTATCGTTTTTAAAATTTTATATTTATTTTCGTAATTTAAAAAATCAATAGTTTTCACCTTTTTATGGGTAAAAACAATTGGTCTCTGAAATTAATAAAAATATATAAGACTCTAAAAATGATAAAATTTTAGTAAATAGACTAATTACACGTGGGGCCACGTAAAAAAAAGAAAATTTCAAAAAACCCTATACTTGTTGTTTTGAGTGATAAGTAGTTCTGTTTCCTTTAAAGTCTTAGGTTCAAGTCTTATGAATAGAAAGGCGTGTGCTGCGATAGCTTATGTTATTGTAAAAGAAAAATAAAAATAAAAATTATACTTAGGGTATGTTTGACAATGGTTAAAAAATGTCAAGTTAAAACTTTTCAATCTAAAACTTTTCATTCTCTACAATTATCATATTTTTTAATTATTTTTTTACATTTTTCTATACAACTACCCTACTCTTCAATCATTTCTAGACAACTATCCATACAACTAACTTATCTATTTTACCTTTATCATATTTACTACTCATCGTTACCCCTATCATATCATATCATTTGACAATTTTTACTCTTCAAAATTTTTTATCAAAAATTTTATTCATTCCCAAACACACCCTTAGAATAATTGTGTTGAGACATGCAGTGCCGGCCAAACTGACTTAAGAGCCGGGGTCCCCATTTTAAAAGTCAGGCCCCCGCCACAAATCACATCCAGCCCAAAACATTACAAGTCGGGCCTACCCAGTACAGAGATCTACATTCCACTATCTGGACTATCTCTGTGGTTGGTTGTTCCCAGGCTAAATCGATTAATTAATAAAATTTATAATTGCAATTTTCTTCCCAGCTGCATCTAGCCTTTGCATCCAAGTATTTATTTTACCATTCGAAGCTGTATATTTAAAGTTTAAACCACCAAAAAATCATTCCTTGTAAGTAAATGATTCCATAAATCATTGTTATATTCTAATTCATCGATGAAAGGATCTAAGCATTTTGTATAATATACAAATGACTGTAGAAAAATTAAAGAACGTATGACCTATTCGAGAATTTAATTAAAATAATTTTTCGTATAATATTAAAACAATGAATGAATACGATTTTAATTTAACCATCAAGGTAGGCCTAAAATAAGGGTGACGTTCTGAAATCTTGAATGGCATCAAACTACTGGTACCATTGAAGTGTGTGACGACCTATATAAAGTACATATGTATGCCGCATATATCATGTTGCATATGCTCCTTTTCATTAATTTCACTCTCATGCTTACAGATATACAAGGATGAATACTTTAGTGTTCCCGGCACCACTAAAGTCTTTAGTATTATTTTTGGTCCATCTTGATGAGTAAATCAAAATCCAGTCTATTATTTGTTTAAAAAATTATTTTAATTAGTTTTTTGGTAGGCTATATGAGCCTATATCTGCTTTAAAAAATATCATTATATATAAGCACATGAATGCTTCTATGAAACCTAGTTTTGTAGAAGTGATTTCATGGAACTCCCTCTGTTTTTAAGTTGTTGATGATTAATGCAAAATTTAATCTATTAATTATATTTAATATCATTTGTTTAGCTAGAAGACTAAGTTTTATCTAAATTAATATGTATATGGGTCACATTTGCTCAAAACTAGGTACATTCTGTGTAAATTAGGAAAAATTCTAAGATATATTCACATATGTATTAGAATATAGTAATATTTTATAGAATCATTTATCCACACAGTAGTGATATTTTAGGTGGTTTAGATGTTGAAAATATTATTTAAAATTTATATTTAGTATTAATAATTTTATTATGTTGATTTTACATCTTTATAAATGGGACCCATATACAAAGATACTAGATAAGTTAAATAGTTTATATATTAATATAAATAATTCTAAATATAATAGTTAGAGTAGATTTTTCATTAATTATTTAAATGTTAAAAAATGAAGAGGGTTTCCTACAAGAAGGTTTTCACAGAAGTATTCCATGTAAAGTATGCAAATCATTTAGATATGTTTATATATTTATTAGAATATTATAATAATTTATTGAATCATTTATCTATATACAAAAAGTGCTTTAAGTAGTAGATGTCGAATTAATAATTTTGAAATACATGTATAAATCAAGGGTTTTGATCTAATGTAGCCACGTCTTTGCACCCCTTTGCTTTTCTAATTTTAAAAATTTAAAATAATTTACTATGTTTATTAATAGGTATTTATTTGTGATGTTGAAGTTTATTTCGATGAAAAACTTACATATCTCAAAATTTTGGCTCTTTTCGAGAGTGAATATGCAACTATTAAGATTAAAAAGTAAATAAATGATATAAATTTTTTTGAATATATATGATTTTTTGACATCATAAATAAATACACAAGGATTAATCTAATAAATGGTTCAGATAATTAAAATTTTAAAATTAAATAACCAAAAGGTTGCACAGACACGTGGGCTGCATTAGTTCTTCCATAAAGCAAACATTTGATTACATTTATTCTAGGTTTATCATTTTTAAAATACAGGGTCACGATAATCTTTAGTTTGGATGAAATTGGATTTCCTAATTAAACAAGTAATTTTAAATGTAATGGGGGATTTGGATTTTAAATTAATGATCAAGGTAGAATTAAAATGGAATAACAACTGTGGAGTCTCTAACGAAGTCAGCACCATAGAATTAATTCCCATTTTACACCATGGAGTTAGAATCAATATAGTGTCGGGGTTAAATGAATTAATGATCAAGGTAGGATTAAAATGTCATGGGAGCTGGTTGTCTCCCTTAGAAAATTATAAGAATATTTTAAAGTTTAAATGTAATACAAATTGAGATGATTGTAAATATATACATTGAACAAAAAATATAGTGTTGGGGTTAACGAACACATATGTGTAGGTCATTTGCAAATACATGTTTTATCATTTTTGGAGATTTATAAATATTTTTTGAATTTTTTAAAAATAGTGATATTTTAGTAATTTTCAAAGTACTTAGATTAACTTTGTATGAAATTTTTTTTAAAAAATAAAAAATGAGCTTTTATATTTGAGTGCACCGAAACTAAGTAGACTCGAATTGACGGGATCATGACTCAAAAAAGAGAGGTAGTATAACATCCTGACCTACATAACAGTGTCCCTGGGTATTAAGCCTCGTTTCCTCTCCCCTTAAGCAATAAAAAAATTCGTATAAATATCAGAGGTATTGGTATTGTTGATGATACGCGTGGAGTCAGGAAGGACAAACTATAAGGACCAGCTGCTGCGGATGGATGAGGGTTTCGCATGCAGCAGATCCGCAGGAACTGAGGACATACACACCACCAAGGATGGGATTTTTTGCTGTTTATTCCCAGTGGGATGCTCTCTTCAATTAATGATCTTGACCGGTTACTGTATGTGTCTCGTATGAGATAGACAATCAAACAGAACTCTCATTCATTGGACCATCCCAGATATATTTATGCGATATTGATTTCTTTGTCAGAAGAGGGCGGACGGTCGTTGTATTAATTCTATCTATTTATCAATGCAAACTTTAGTAAGTTAAGGGTACGATTTGACATATATTTTATGCAATAATTAATTTTATTTTGTTTGGTTATTATTGATCTTTCTAATTAAAGGGAACTGATTCCATGCAACTGACTGGATCAATGTGTTTGGTTTTGGGGAAAAAATGGTGTTTAAATTAAATCAAACAAACGATATTTATTTATGATATCAAAAATCGTTTATGTTAGGAACTTGTATTATCATGTATTTACTTCTAATTTTTAACCGTTAAATGTACACTTTTAATTTCTAGAATATGCAAATTGTATAATTTCCAACTAAGTAATTTTGATATCATAAATAAATATGCATTGATTAACAATATGATTAGTTTAAATTGTACTAAAGCCCCATTTTATTGCAAAATCTAGCAGCTGTATGCAATCAGTTCCACTTTAATTTAAACATTATCAGATATTTAGTTTGGGTTCCCATCTAACGCAACCCATTGCCTGGGATGATTTTTTTTATTTTAAATAACATATTTATAAAATCCAAATTAATCAGTCATAATATTCACCATTATTTAATTGCCAATTAATGATGCTGAAGGATTACATATATGGGAAACATTTAGAAGTCGCATACTCGGTTTCGAAATTTAACAGTTATATATAATCATTTTCAAATGATTTTGAATTTTTAAAATATTTGAATTTTCAATAAAGTGATTCTTATATTTTAATCATTTTTCACAATTTTCGTGCGAGTATCCTATTTATCTTTTATTTTCACTTTTATTTTTATCATATCCATTCTATTCGCCATTTTCATTCTCCTAATCATAAACAAAATTATAGTTTAAGCGGTCATTATTGATCAAAAAAATTAAAGCAGGCTTTAATGTCAAATAGTTTAAAAATAAAAAAAATTCCTGGTACTCAAAATCGCCACCATCTAATATCATCCAAGTGGTGACCACTCGAACTGACTTTGATACAAACGGTTGTAATATTGGTCAGATTCTAAGTCCAAACAATTGATCGATGCAACTAAATTAGGCATGTTTGTCCATCTAATCGATGTTGTCAGACAAGGATTATATAATTTTGGTTATTTTTAAATATACCCATTACACTAGACTCTAATTCAAATATACTCTGAATGTTTGAATTTTTTACCCAAATAGTAAACAGTAGAAGTAGGGGTGCAACTCTGGCTCATGAAACTTGAGTTTACCTTAGCCCTAACCCTAACTCTATTTATAAAACATCAACCCTAACCCTACGTGTAAAACCTAAACCCTAACCCTATTTTCGAAAATCGGATTTGGGTTGGGTTTCGGATAGGAATTTAGGTTGATAAATTCACATTTTATTTAAAAGTGATAAATTTAAAATTTTATATGAACGTATAATAATAACAAATCATATAAGTAAACATAATAATATACAATCAAATCACGTATGTTTAAAAAATATAACAATATAAAGAAGAAGAGTAATACTCATAGCCCGGGCTAAGCAAATGCCCCTCTTAGCCCACTTCAAAAAACTCATTTACAACAAATTTTTTTTTTCTTCATACCCTTATTTATCTAAGTACATTTAACGTATAAACCAAGTTTTACCATTTTTTGATATGTTTATTTATTTTTTTTGAGATTTTTAAACATCTATGTGTATATATATATATTTAAAATACCCTTATCTTTAAAAATCTAAAAAAATATATACACATATCCAAAAAAGGTAAAACTTGATTTATACGTTAAATACACTTAGATAAATAAGTGTGTGAAGAAAAAATAAAAAATTTATTGTAAATGAGTTTTTTGAAGTGGGCTAAGTGGGACATTTGTTTAGCCCGGGCAAGTAAGATCATTCATCTATAAAGAATATCTCCAGAAAAAATTTAACATAAAGAAAAAGATTATATCAATAAAAGATAAATATAAATATAAATAATATACTTTATTTATAATATAATTACAATATGTCAAACATGTATTTAGATATAAATATAAATAACATAAAATACACAAAATATAAAGAAATATTGTTTAGATATTATATATAAAATATATTTTATAATAAATATAAAATAGAAATCAAGCTCGGGTTCACTTGAACCCTAACCCTATCATATTTACAAATCGGGTTCCGGTTAATCGGGCTCGGGTGGCAGAAGAGTGAGTTCTAACGCTATTGAAAATTGGGTTCAGCGGGCCGGTGTAGGGCTCTACCCGCTCAAGTTGCACCCCTAAGTAGCTGTGGCGTAGGTTAAATATGACTTAAAATGACTGAAGTACCCCTAGTCGCCACTTATCAATGGAGGTGCGGAAATTACTACTAGAATATAAAGCAATTAATTTTGATAAAGATGATGGCACAATCTAGACCGCCAATTCAAGTGCGGAAATTAGGATTGCCTGCGGTAACTTCATCAAATTTCAAAAGCCTGCATAGGTTGATAGAAGGGAACTGATGAAAATCTCTCCGGCCTCTGTAAGCAGTGGTAACAGTAAGAAATTTAAATAACTAACACCAAAAGTTTTATTAATTTTAAGTTAGTTTATTTAATTCTGCTTAAATCTTATCAAGTCTTGATTCGTTTGCGCTAAACTCATTAACCCTAGCTAGTCAAACATTATATGTAGCCCATCAAATATATGAAATATTTTCAAGGATAGTGGGACTATACTGTAATTATAATGCAGCTGCAAAAGTGCCTAATTAATCATCAAAACTGACATTTACCCTACCTATTATATTTTCAAGTAAGGTCAAGAAGCATTTCATTGCCGTTGAACTACACCATAGTTATATTAAAATGAAGCATACATGTATTAAAATGTAATGATAATTTATATAATTATTTATCTACATAAAAATTATATTGTGGACGGTTTAGACGTTAAGAATATAACTGTAAAATTAATATTTAAATTAAACTATTTTATTATATTAATTTTGTATCATTTCAAATGAAGCCCATGTACATATTTGATGTGATTTGACAATTAGTATAATAGTATATTACTTAAATAAATAATTTTAAATACAATATGTAGGTTTAATGTTAATTTTTATGATTGACTAAGCTCACAGACTACACCATAATTATGAAGTTCTACGAATATTTTCAGTGTACATGAACACTCTCAACTTGGGCCATTCCCACTTTACCTTGAATGACTAATTCCAAAGACAACGGCGCAATTAATTATTGCAGGTGGGCCTTGTTCTTCAATTTGATGCTAAAATATGTAAATGATACGTAGACAATTGGCCTTTTGGTTCTTGTTTGACACAAAGATGCACTGAACCTATACAGAAATCAGTTTTCGTGACCTCGAAAAAAAGTTGTCCTCATTCGTTTTGCATGTCTCCAAGCCTCCCACCTCAAATCCAATATGGTTTAAAAAAACAAAATGATGGCTTTGCGTATATATATATTAATTAATTCATATATATATATATATATATATGGGAACCGATCCTGTGCAGTCGGACTGCACTGTAATTACGGTGCAGTCCGCTGTAAAATGGACCCTACACATATTAGATTGTAATGAAACTTTATACACTCATTTATCCATATATAAATCATACTTTAGACGGTTTAGATGTTGAAAAAACCACTTTAAACTTGATATTTACATTAAACTATTTTATTACGTTGATTTTGCACCGTTTTAAGATGGAGACTACACACATGTTGGATTTGGATGAAAATTGGTATGGTAATAAAGTGAACAATTCTAAATACAATGGGTGGGGTGGATTTATGGGAAATGATCAGGTGGGGGCCACAGTGCATGGACTGCACGGTGCAGTCGCATGCACTGGATCATTTCCCTATATATATATATATATATATATATATATATATATGGTCTACTTGGGTGGATCATCTAATCAAGAGGCTGGTGCAGTCGTATTCACAAATAAAGGGGGCCCATTTTCATGCAGATGGGTCATATACTGTCTCATGCAGTACTGAGGAGGCTAGCATGTGATCCGCCATGTAAAGGATACAACTGTTGGCACTAGCACCATGGGACGAGCTGACGTTACCACTTTCCCTCTGTCCTACTCGTACTGCCCACCTTTTTTAAAGCGGCGTGTGTGGACTGTGGACCAATCTAATTTTGATATTATAATTCTCAACACTAATCTTCGTCATTTAACTTTCCACCTTTAATCAACGGAGACACTGCTGTTGGTGGAGCATCCGGAGCAGAGGTTTAGAGTTGGAATCCCACCTTGGGATTTTGAGGAAAAAATTGTTACGGGAGCGTTGGTCTCCCTTTCAGGTTGGTGAAGCTGTGTCTCCAAATTTCTTTGGGGAGCTGTGTGTCTCTCGATTTGTATGAATGTCTTAGAGCTTCAGTGTAATATGTGTTGAGATGTATGTAAATATAGTAATATACCCATAAAAAAAAAACTTTCCACCTTTTGGAGACTTTATAATTTTGTTCCGTCAACTATTAACAAAAAAAGCTAGGTTTTTGCATTGGCACCTATATAGTTTGGGCCGAATTGCAGAAATTGCAAAGGTATCCTTAGTTTTTTTAAAAATTGCATTTGTACCTGTGTGCCTATCTAGTTAGCCTCAAATTACAGGCGACTCATTTTCTTTAATTTTTGAAAATGTAAGAAAATATCTTTAAAATACAAAAAGTTCTACTTTTAAAAAATGTTCCTTATTGATAAGTCCAAAATTAATTAATTTTTGTGCCGTGTACGACGGGAGACAAAAATTTACGTGAAGAAAGAGTAATCTTCCATAAGAGGAATAAAAAAAAATACGGAGGTCGAGGGCAATCCACGATCTCGGAGATGTAAAATGTGGCCCTTCCATAAAGTTGATATAGATCAAAGTAGACTATTTATGTAGTATATTTTGCTTAGCTCACATTAAAAAATTTATTCATAATAATTTTTTTTGCTTTTTTAACATTTTAATCAAAAAAGTGTCTTTAACCTACGATGATGCTTCTATGAAACCCTCTTTCTATGTAATTCCTTTCATTTTCAACATCTAAATAATTAATGAAAAAATTTACTTGATCTATTGTGTTTAGCATTATTTATATTATTATGAAAATTCTTTCATTTGTCTAATATCACTATATAGGGACCCTATCTATAAACATGTAAAATTAATATAATAAAAAGATTTAATGCTAAATATCAATTTTTAAGTAATATTTTCAATATCTAAACCATCTAAAATAACATTACTACATGGATAAATAGTTTTATAAAGTATTATCACATTCCAATATATATGTGAATGGATCTAAGCATTTTTCTTAATTTACATATGAACGTACTTATTTTTGAGCAATTGTGACCATGCACATATTGAATTTGGATGAAATTTGATTTCATAACGAAACAAATAATGTTAAATATAATGAATGGATTGAATTTTCTATCAAGCATCAAAATCTTAAAATTTAAAGAAATTACATGAAACCGTTTCCATATAATCCGGTTACATAAAAGCAAACTTCTTTAACATATAAAGCAAGTTTTACTATTAAAAAAATAAATACATATATCCGAGAATGGTAAAACTTGATTTACATATTAAATAAATTTAGATAAACAAGTGTACGAAGAAACAATAAAAAATATTATAAATAGATTTTTTGAGGTAAACTAAGTTATGACTAGCAGCATCATTTCTCTTTTATGTATTACTCTAGTCTCTTCTTTTAGAGTTCATTCCTTTTTACCAACAAACTCATTACCCACAAAGTCAAATTTTTTGAGGAGAGGGATTTAAATTCAAAATGAAGCAATGGGGAGGAAGATAATATACATTTATTTTGGAATTGTATGCAAAGTAGAGAAGCTATTATGCTATAACTAAGGACTCACCTCCCTGATGCATCTTATACAAATATTTGGACCATTTTCAAACAGCTCCTTAAGGTGAAAAATTCATATGCCGTGATCCTTTTATCTGATTACTTGTTGAAAGATATGATCTTGTAGAAATAAATTTTATGCAGAGGGAATCCAATCATGCTTTTCTAAAATATCAATTAAAGCGGTATACAGATCAATTCATCTGACATACTTATGAAAGGAAAGTACTTATTGCATTCTAGCCCAGCAAAGTTGATTAAATTGATGGAGGAAAGGGTAAAGGTAAATGAGGATGCGGATTTTGATTTACAGAAGGGTTGATTTATAAAAGGTAGTATGGTTAGGAGCTATAATTCGGGACTGCAATGATGAATTTGTAGCTACGAAAGGCTGGTCATAACAGGGGATAGCAAACCTGCTTATTGTGGAGGCACGAGAAATTTTTGCTGGCGTTAATTGGGACGCTGCAAGAATGATTGAATGATTTTTATAGGTCCCCTTCTCAGGGTAAGAGTGTAGTCACTGTGGAAGTGGGACTAGAATGATTTACTCTAAAAAAAAAAAACTAGAATGATTTACTATAAAAAAAAGACGTATTAGATGAGAATTGAATGGACGTGTGAGATGGAAAAAGTCTTGTCCTGTATCTTGAAAAAAAGTTACATGGATAGCGAGAAAAGTTGCATGTGACAAAAGTAAATTTTAAAAATGAGGAAAGTGTTTTTGAGAAATGAGAAATTCAATCTCACCCCTCCGAGTCCCATCTAAGTCATAAAAAGGAATTGAAATTGATAAAATGACAAAAAGAGACAAATGTTAATAAGCCTATTGACAAAGTTGCAGAAAAAGGATGGAAAGAGACACTGTGGGATTTTGGGTTTGATTTGGAAGTTGGATTTAAGGGGAAAGAGAAAAGTTGCCACGGTGGAAATGGCCATAAGAGAAATTAGATGGCTCTGAAACGAAAGAGAGAAGATATCGATGGGACGTGTAAGACCCGGAATGCAATCGGAATCCATGATCCCACCCAGGTACATTTAACTCGATCTATCGAAATCCTCTTTACTGTGGAAGAGAAAGCGGAGTCTTCTGGATCTATCAGATAATGCTAGCTATTCAACTTGTGAGCCCGTTCTGATCTTCTTCTTGTGTAGTCTTTCAAAGGGTGGGCCAATCTGTCTATCTCTGCCTTAAAGTGGTTGTTCCAGGTCCACTCCTTTTACACCAGCCATTCCACTTCAAGATTAAGTGGCAGAGAAAGAGAGTAGTGTGACGTAACTAGATGATACCTAATTAGTTGTACATTGGTTTAAAGCTGTTACCACTTTGGCTTTGGATGATCTTCTTGTCATCATCATATCAGTTGGCGTCTTACAAAGTCATAATGTTAGCTACTTGAGGCGTTTCTGGCTTTCTGTTATGTGTGGGAAAGGGAAAAGGATAAATTTGTGTTGTTTTTGCATATTTGTGTAACCCACTCTTCCAACGAATTACATAAGGGAGAGCCCCATTTTACAATATTACTAAATGCACTTGAGTGCAGTTAGCTTCAATACATCCAGGTGTATTTAACACATTTTTTATATTTTTTGTTGAAATTTTTTTCATAAAATTGTCAATCTAAATGTATTTAACTTGTTAAATTCCTAAAATGCTACTGATTTTTAAAAATGCAAAAAAAATCTATAAATCTCTAAAAATTGTAAAAATTAATTCACATGTTAAATACATCTGAATTAACAGTTTTATGAAAAAAGTTTTAAAAAATATAAAAAATGGGTTATATATATATACGGATGCACTGAAGCTAAGTACAACGAAATCAAATAGTTTCTTAATTTTCAACTAGAGAGGTTATTATTGAACCAAAATAACTGTTATTTTTGGTTAAACCAGTTAGTCCGGTTATGGGTTCTGACAAATATCATGACATTAAATACATAATTTGAACATTGTACAATTGTGAAATAAAATAATAACTAATATGACAATTTATTATTTATTTAGATTAATAGAAATAATAAAATTAATTAGAAATAATAATAGCAATGATATATAAAATTATTAAATATTTTTCAAAATAATATAAAACAATAAAATCTCAAATATTAACTTTATATAAAAATAGTTAAAATATTAATTTTAAAATCAGAATCTTAAGAAGGAATGAACTTGATTGATACAACAAGAACGAACTCTCATTTCGTTCCAATTGTACCCATCAATTGCAATGAAAACATTGTTCATTGCAAGTGATTGTCTATAATTTTGCAACGAGACTACATTTGTTGCAACGTGGGTAATAATTGTAATGAAAAGACTCTCGTTGTAAATTTTCATTGCAGTTTTTGTAACGAAAAATGTTTGTTGCAATTTATAGTTGATGTCCTTCTACTGGGCAAAAAAATGTTCTTTGCAATTTGTGGTTGCAATTGTTGAGTTTTGGTCTAGTGAGGTGTTCGAAAGAGAAGAATACGTACACGCCCATCCAATTTATGCGTCAATATTCTAGATAGTAGATACCCATCTGCCTGCCAATCGAAGGCCGAAAGAGAAGAAAAAGAAAAAGGTATGTGAAATCAAACAACTCGCTATAGATGCGTCTGTTACAAACTTACAATCTCTGCCTATTGTATTGATCGAACCAGCACGGACAAACACTACCACATGCCTAGCTGTCGATAATCTCATATACATTGGCCTGATTTAGCATACCATTCCAATCTGAGCATGCATGCATGCGCATGGTTGTCTGCCAAACCAAAGCAACTTACAAGACAATAAATTGGTTCGTGCGGGTTGTGTAACCATCCTGCAGATCATCCATTGCTATTTAATTTTCAGGACCACCTCATGTTAGCTACAAGTACTTAATTACAGTGAGAATTTGACAGAGATGATGGGTAAGTGCTCAGAAAAAAAACGTATACATAGTCATTCTAAGCCACAAGAATATAGTCTTCTGGCCACCCATGTGCTGCATGCTTTTTGTGGCTCAAACCATGTGCACCGCTGTCATAGTGCTTGAGTGTATGTATTGCTTGCTTTGGGCCCCCCATGAATCTATTGCTAATTGTTGGTCTGACTTTTGTGATTATGAAACAATATTCCAACATGAGAAAAGAATTTTCTTCTTCTTTTTCTTCTAGAAGCATTCTTAGATTTTCGTCTTTGTAGCTTTTAAACTTTAGTTTTCTTTAAATATAAATTTTTTTGAAACATATGATTAATGTATTATGTATTTAATTTGCAAATATACCCACTTAATTTGATTATAATTGCAAATATATTCACATAGTTTCGCAAAATTGTAAATAACCCACATAGTTTGGTCATAATTGCAAATATACTCATGCTGTTATGACGCTGTTACTGCACCATTATAGCGTTAGTATATTTGCGAAGATATGCAAACTCCATGGGTATACTTGCAAAAATTAAATATACCATCTTAATTTTTAAAATTGCAAAAATACCAACATAGTTTGCATATATTTACCAATAGACTCACGCTATAACGGTGTTATAACGGCGTGGATATATTTGCAACTATAGTCCAAATATATGAGGTTATTTTTAATTTTAAAAACTATGTAAATATATTTGTAATTATGATTAAACTAAGTGGATATATTTGCAAATCTGCAATCATCCTTCTTCAAATAGAGTTTTTTCCTAAAGTAAATTATTTATAGGAAATATAGAAATTATAAATCAAATACGTTAAAATTTTTCTCATATAACTTTAGTATCCAATTTTGCTACTCTAAAAATTCCTAATCCTAAAAATATTTAAATGCTTTCACATTTAATTTTTAAAATAATTACATGTGGAGTAGAAGAAGAAAACTTGTAAAACAAATATTACTTTAAGATTTTATCCGCGTAGCCAGAATGCATTACAATTGTGGTGCAATATTAACATGGACGCTACGTTCATATAAATTTATTAATATTTTATATAATCATTTATCAACATAAGAATTATATTTTTATGTAACATAATAATTATATTTTAAATAGCTTATATATTGATATTAGAATTTAAAAATTATTGTTTAAATAAGTCAATTTATTACTTGATTTTGTATCATTTTTAGATGACACATATCTACTTCAGATGAAAATTTATTACTATTAACATAAATAATTTTAAATATAATTGATAGGATATGTTAAGATTTTATAATCAAGTGGAGCCATTTGCAGTGGACTGCACCATGCATTTGAGTGCACTAAATATATTTCCATTACCTTTTAAGAAAATGTTTATAATTTCCTCATATTATGAGTCTTAAAGGCTCAAATTATTAAAGTGTTTAAAATATTTGCACATGCAAAATGGGAGATAAAAAGAAAAGAAATATAATTTTAATATGTTATATAGTCTTTAATATTTCTCTTATTTATTAATTAATTAAAAATTATTATATAACTACTATTTTATTTCCTTTAGCTTATTCAGTTTGATATTTCCTTCTATCATTCCTTATTTTATTGTTAAATTTAAGAAAATTTGCGGTTATTTTTTTGGTATTCAGTTTGTAGTTATATAGTTATTAACTTATATTACATTTTCCATTAAAATAGAAACTATTTTAAATATTCTACATTAGGTACAATGAAATCTAATAGAAAACACATAATCTATTCTTATAAATTTAACAAAATTAAAAAAATGATTTAAATAGAAGATCTTAGATTGTTACTTAAACAAAAGATCTTAATTTAAGATTTCTTAATTGGATGATAAGAAATAAGAAAATAACTATGTAATTAAAAATTAAAAGTAGAAGAAAAAATTAAGGGAAAATTTATTAAATTGAATAGTAAAAAATAAAAAGAAAATCTTAATTAACAGAAGAATCTTCAAATTAAATAATCATATTCATCTTCAATTTGAAGAATATTAATTATAAAACTTAAAAAATACAATTACAATAATTTTAGAAGATTCTTCAAATTAAATAATCATCTTCATCTTCAATTTGAAGAATCTTAATTATATAACTTAAAATGTACTTATAATAATATATATATATATATTGATAACTATCTCAATTTGTATTACATTTTAAGCTCCGAGACATTCTTATAATTTTCTAAGAGAAACAATAAGCTCTTATTAATTAAAGTCCTATACAAGGGAGAAGTAAAACTGCTACAAAATAGAGGAGAAATAAACACTCATACGCATGTGTTGGGAATCGAACAACCAACTTCACTAAAACGGGTCATAAGTGTTACCACCAGTATAGACCCCCGTAGCACTTATAATAATTTTTTAAATTTTAGATGACAACTGCCTATCATTAATTCATTATTCAATTATTCTGCCCAAAATTTAGGTAACCACTAACTATGCCAGCTGGTGAATTTACCATCTCAAGGTCTCAACGTGAAATCTCATGCCATCTAAACTTTAGGAGAAAATCGATATACGGATTTCCACGTGGCATGTTATGATTAGTTGCATATTAAATTTTGCGCCAGCCTAAGACAAAGCTCTCATCTGATTACCACAATAGTGAAATTTTAATAATAATAATAATAATAATAATAATAATAATAATAATAAAAGAATGAATTGGAAGGGTACATGACAGTTTCAGCAACCAGAAGAAATCAACATGTTCAAAATTCATTAATAATAATAAAAGAATTGAAAGGGTACATTAAAATGTCTTAATCTCTATAAAAAAAAATGACTTAATCATATTCAAAATATTCGCTAGAAGAAACTCAACATTTTGAACCATGCATGGTGCATTTCTGTATATCTTGTTTTCGGTTTCTCTTCATTTATTCCCATCAAATGGCCTTGAACATAAAACCGGCGCAGCAGCGCTGCCTGCCATACTCTGGAGTCTGGACGTGAGATAGAACTCGATGGGCATTATTGATGGAAGCTGTAGTCTTTCTAAATAAATTATAAGGAATTAAGAATATCTTATAGCTTCATTGTAATAGAAATTGAGATAAATATAAATATACATTAATAAAAAATAGCCTTGAACATCTTCATTTTCCATGAAATCAACATTTTTAAACATAATTTTTGCCATGATTAACTCCTTTTGAGGCAAAAGACATTAATTAACAAAATTCAATGATTATTATCAGCAAAACCTAAAACGATGCCTGTTGCAAGAAAATAACTTTTTAGGGAGAATGTAAATATATATATGTATACATGAGATACGATCATGTACAGTTACGTGTACTGTAAGTTACGGAATATTTAGCTTAAAATAGACCTTACATAATCATAAAATGATAATTTACTCCACTCATTATCTCTAGAATTGTTTATTTTAATAGAATACTAATTTTCATTCAAATTGTACCCATCTACGGGCCCCATTTGAAAATGGTATAAATGAATACAATGAAATAGTTCAATGTAAATAATAATTTTAAATTTGTTTTTTAACTTGTAAATTATCTGAGAAATAATTTATACATGAATAAATGATTATATAAAGTATTGATATATTTAAGTAAGTTTAGAGATCATTTCGAGCCAAATATACTATAATTTATGATACGCATGAACATATCGAATGTATAAGTTGAATTACTTCTTGAGCCTTTAATTTCCAGACTGAATTACCGCCACTAACGTACGGATTACAGCAAAAATTTATACGTGCATATGAGAAAACGCAAAAGTAAAAAGTTAAAAAGTGAGAATCTGAAAAGACTTATAGTTAAAATGTTTTTCTAGGAAATAGTTAAAATGTAATATTATATCAAAAGATGTGTAAGAAAAAATAAAATTTTAAAAAACTTTTATGTTCCCAAGCATACCTCTATGCGACAATTGACGATTTTCACTTCCAAGAAGTTGCATTTTCCTGCAGTGTTTTCCTAATTGCCAAACTAATTACTGCCATGAATTTTTATTACGCATGAATTGGGCTCCATCGGCCGGTGTTGATTTTCAATATTCTAAATACGGCAACCAAACACGTTGGATAGTTGGCGTGCATCTGCGTGTATGACATTTTCCCAACAATGCCACGCTCAATCGCATGTGGTATGATGATGTGTGTACCCCACCTGTACGCTACTTTACCCCACTTTCATTGAAGGAACAGAACTAACAATCCAACCGGGCTCTTCCATACCACATTGATGGGATAAATAATAATTAATTCCTATAGCCAGCCATCTAGATAGCCGCACTGCAACGTATAATTAAGGGCTCCGCTTGCATGTAATTCTGTTACATAGAAGCGATTTTATTTAATTCTCTTCATTTTTAGTTGTTTACAATTGATGTAAAATTTGATTCGTTCATTGTATTTAACATCATTCGTTTAGTTAATAGATTGAATTTTATCCAAATCAAATATACATATGGGTCGCATCTGCTTAAAAATAAATATATTTATGTACAAAATAGGAAAAATACTTAGATCCATTTATACATATAATTAGAATATAATAATACTCTATAAAATAATTTATTTACATAATAGTGATATTTTAGATGGTTTAGATGTTAAAAAATACTACTTAAAAATTAATATTTAGCATTAAATTATTTTATTCTGTTGATTTGATATGTTTATAGATAAGCTCCATATATAGTAATGATTTTTGTGATAATATAAATGATACTAAATACAACAGATTTGTTGAATTTTCTATCAATTATCATAATATTAAAAAATGAAAGAAGTTAAATAAAAGAGAACTTTCATAAAAAATATTGCCCTATAATTCATTGTTATACACAACAAAAGTTAGCTACATATAATATTATATGCAACAATTTTATATTTGCTGCATAAAAATAAGTGATCCTCCAAGTGCAGTACCGCTATACTGGTTAAAAAAAAAATTTCAGAAGCAAAAAATTACCTTTATTATAGGTAATCATGAATACATTGTTTTATATAATAATTATAAGCAACAAACTTTATTTTTTGCATTTAATAGTGGCTTGTAACACAAGTATTTCCAACCAAGTGAATAATTTCCTTGAATGTACTACAAACTACTTGCAACGAAATAACATGTATAGCAACACATTTTAACTTTTTTGCAAAAAATTAAATTTCTTGTCATCTACTTTTTATCTAGTCCATTAGAAAATTATTTTAATTAGAGGTTTAAGCATATTAGTAGATTAAAAAGTTATTTAGGCTTTGTTTGAGCGTGTGGCATTCTACGACTTTTGCATTGTGATAATTTTTAGCTTCCTTCTTCATTGCTTCTTCATTTTAAAATTATCTATAAAAGAGCCAGATGTGTTAATGACCATGATCAATCCGTCAATCCGTTTGTCCAACCTGTTTATAAATAGGCTTGGGTTAGGATTTTTGAATAGATAATTTATGATCTGTCAACTCATTTAACTAATTAAATAAATAAACATATTAGGGTTGAGATTTTTACACCTGTCAACCTGTTTGACCATCAACTCGTTTATAACATGTTAAAAATGGGTATATATATTTCCTAAACCTTAAATCTATTTTTCTCATTTCAATTTCGTATTATCTATTTTTCCCATTTCAATATCCTATTTTTCTATTTCAATTTTTTATTTTTTCCTTTGTCTATAATTCTTTCGTGTCCTTCCTATTATTATGGTGTGGCGTTACCATCATCATCCCTATCGTCATCTAGTAGTGCCGCGAGTAAGACTCTCTCTCTCCATTTTTCATCTCGCTGTCTTTCTTTGTTCTAGCACATTCATTATATGCTCTTCTATCGTTGAAGATCTAGTCATGCCATGTATCTCGTCAGTGTAGATCAATTTACTACAACGATGATAAATAACATATACTTAATCTTAAATTAATCTGGTTTTAACTTGTTTGCAACATATATATAACTTGTTCACAACCTATCAAGTTATTTATTAAATAAGTTGTAAACTGGCTAGAGTTAATATTTTTTAAATGGGTTAATAAAAAAAATAAAGTCAAGATTTTTTTAAATGAGGTAAGATTAGAATTAAGATGTAACGTATCCAACCCTATCCATTAACACCCTTGAGCAGCACAATTGAAAAGTCGTTCAATTTTGACGAATGCCATTAGAAATGCATCACCGCTGTAACAAACGGAGTCCTAGTCATTTATAAGGACAGTATGCATTCATTAAAATTTTCTTTATAATTGTATAGTTAACTTTGAGTTCCCGATGATATATAGGGAAATGCTAGGTGCATTCCCACATCGATAATAAAATCAAATGTTAACTCGTAAATTAGATTTAAAATCATTTATTTCAAAAATACACCAAGTTTCAGACATCAAGCATGTGTATAAGCCTATTTGAAAATGGTATAGAATTAGTATAATAAATAGTTTGATTTAAATATCAATTTTAAGATTGTATTTCAATATCTAAATCATTTGAAATATCATTAATACGTAGATCAATGATTTAAAATATTGATACATTCTCCATTAACGGATCTATTTTTTCATTATTTATACATCAATATATATATTAAAGCACATGTAGCTCTATGCAAGATTCATTGAAAGGAATTTTGTTACTAAGTAAAACAAATTATATTAAGTTATATCACCAGTGGGATTTTAATTTTGTGATCAATATGCGCCCACCAATAGCACCCTACTTACCTAATATTTCTTCTCTATACGTGGTGATAATTCAAGCAATTCTGGCATGGAGCCCCCTGCGCTTTAATCTTAAATTATTTTTTAAAGATTTATATTATTTATCATGATTATCTATGTGTATTTATATATGATCCTAAAAATTACATATATCGTAAACTTTTAGATGTTATATATTTTCAAAAAATTTAATAGTTTTATATATTTACTCTTAAAAAAATTTATTTTTATGAATTTAAATTTTTAGAGAAAATAAGATGTTTTAAATATAAATTTAAACTTAAAAGATAAGACGATGCATGGAGGCTTTATGTAGCCCTAATGTACTGAATCATTTTTTTTAATGAATCGTTACTCATATATATATATATATATATATATATATATATATATATATGGAAATTAATCTTGGCGCAGATGGACTCAATTCGCACAAAAATGGGCCCCATATGTATTAAAATTAACATCTATTACACCCATTGTATTTAGAATTATTTATTTTAATAGTATATCAATTTTCATCCAAATCCAACATGCGTATGCGCACAATCTTAAAATGATACAAAATCAATGTAATAAAATAATCTAATATGAATATCAAAATTAAAATTGTATTTTCAACATCTAAACCTTCTAAAGTATGATTCTTATATGGACAAATGATTGTATACAGTATTATTACATTTTAATATGTGTAGACATGATGGGTTCTTTATATGTATAATATATATCCTAAGCCTTAGTACATATAGATGCTTTAAGTTATTTTTATCTTTATTTTCATTTTTCATGGGCCACAAATACTTAGTTTATATATAAAAAATCCATCAATTTTAAAATTTAAAATTTTTATAATTTTAAAAATCAACAAAAGTCCACCTCCATTTAACCTTTAAATGGGGTGAAAAACTAATAATTTTTGAAATTATAAACATATGAATTTAAAATTGATATTTTAGGTAATATAAAGATTACATGTGGTCTTACATAATATTGAGGTTCTGTACATACATGTATTAACTCATTAGGATACATATATGCATAGCATCCTGCGTCTAGGTGCACTATAGTTGCTACTTACGGTAACGTAGGAAGTGAGAAAGTTGACAGAAAAATATTTTTGAAAAGTGTGAGAAGGATATAATATAATAGAGGTAAAGTAAGAAAAAATAAGCTAATTATGCGAAAAAATGCAGGATACTTACATTGTTAATATGTTGTGCTATTTTTTGAAAAATGTGAGAAGAGATGGTTTCAATTAGCACATGGCTTGTTATCCTTCCCCCCGCTCTGAAAGTTATGTTAAAAACTTCTGTTATATAACTCATTTAGGTTGAAGCGGAGCCAACATTGAATGATTTGTGGGTCAAACGGTATGGCTTTTATATATGTATTTTTTTTACTATTGTTGGCTTAATTAAGTTTTGGATATATATATATATATATTCTTGTAGGATTATAATTGAATTCTTAGTATATATTTACATTATTTACATCCATTTCAATTGATATTATAATTAGACTTGAAACATTCTTAAAATTATTATCAGTACCGAGACGCCATACGCCACATATAAATTTTGGGAGACACAAGCTTCCCTCTTACATCAACTCCTACTAAATACGGGAAAAAAATAACACTTGTACACCTTCTAAGAAAATGAAGCCCAGAAACTTGTCAAATACCTATTATTTGAATAGGAGGCAAAAGGTTTTACCACCAAGGTGAAATCTTTTTAATTTTGAAAAATATAATTTTTGATCTAAACTATTTATCATATTTAATACATCTTTTTTTATTATGCTTAAAAAAATAATTTTCATTGAAAAATTATATATGATAAAAACTTATATCTTTGAGAGATTGTTAAATATTTTGAAAAGTATAAATTTTTTTTTTTGAAATCCACGCAATTGTTAAAATCATAAACAAATGTCAGTGGGGGCGCTGCCTCCTTGGTCATGGACAGTGGCCCTCAAGCCACACGCCTGTGTTTCGATTCTCCGGGGCTACGTTGAATGAATTTCAATATCCCCCCTCCCTTGAATAGTGGGGGATTTGATAGATTCCTCCCTAGATGAAGGTATTTTACAAAATGTTCTCCATGATGTGCCTTTTCCCTTCCCTCGTGCTCAAAGAATTTGATTCAAAGTCAGCAGGCATGATTAGATTCAACGACTTAGGTCGAAAAGTGGACACGTGTGACTACGCATGTGTAGTTCAAAGAAAGCATTAATTGCCACATTTACTGTACTCCGATGGCTCAATTTTCTGAATAGGGTAGGAGCATCCCAACCTTTCTCCAGCCAATCTTCATTCAACCTCTTTTAATGGACCTTTGAAGGATATTTTTCGTTTTTCCCAGGATTCAATTCAAGGAGCCAGCGCGGCTTTGTCCGGCTGCTAGGAGTTTCCGCCTGACTTCGTGATGGGCTGTCCTTACTTGGGTGTCCGTAATGTCCTCCGTAGATATAATGTTACATCTACACTTTTTGAACAAGCATTGACAAATATTTACTTAAGGCATGGTTGACTACATTAAAAAAATTTCAAATCACAATGTTCATTTTAAAGTTTTTTATTTTCTACGACTATTTTATTTTTTTAATTATTTCATTGTACCTTCTTATACAACTAAACTGCTGCTTAATTTTTCGATTCATATATAAATCTCAATTAATAATATTCTATACACATAGGAACGGGAGAGAATAACGCCACTGCTCTTAATCCAAAATGCTGCTGCCGAAAAGCCAAGGAAAATGCCCTGGTCGCTACTTGAAATAACTTACCACAATAGCAAAGTCATCATGACAACTGTTTCTTAATTATTTCATCAAAAATATCAATATAACTAATTTATCTATTTTAACTTTATTCGCTTTTTCCTTCATCAATATCCATATTGTAGCATATTATTTTCTCTAATTTTAAAATTTTTTATATAAAAATACTGTTCATTCAAAATTTTTATCATTTTCTAAATATACTCTTAAAAAGATTTGAAATTTATTATAATAAAATAAAAATTAATTCAAGGTTATTGTCATTTCTTTTTTTTCGGAAGTCACCCGTGGCACCAAATCTAATCTCCACCGTACAAATAGTTCATCACCATCGTACAAACATATATCTCTGAAAGGATAACAAGTAATCATGAAATCTCCAGCAGAACTTACACGCCATCCTTATGAAATTGGGGAGTTGATGGAGGGATTGGTGCGGTCGTCTGGGAATCCAGTGATCAAGCATTCTACTATATTACATATCACTTCAATTAATATCTTACCATTAAGTTCATTTTCATCTCACAAATCATCACTAAATATTCTTGAATATTTTCTAACAATTTTTCTTGATAAGAGAAGAACACCAACTCCTACTTTACAATGGGGCCAAAGACCACGATACAGTGCACCCGTGTGTACTTAGCCTCAGCACACTCGGGTGCTTTAACTTGGTCTTTTTATTTTTTTGAAAATTTTTATATACAATCGTTAATGTAAGTGTATTTAACATGTATATCAATTTTTAATTATTTCTGGAGTATTTTAGATATTTATTTTTAATTTTTAAAAATTAGTGGCATTTTAGTAATTATAAATTACCTAAAATGCCATTGATTTTTAAAAATAAAAAATAAATATCAAAAGTACTCCAAAAATAGTAAAAATTGATACATATGTTAAATACACTTATATTAATAGTTTTCTAAAAAATATTTTTAAAAAGTTTAAAAAATAGGTTAAATGCACCCGGGTACACTGTATCGGAATCCATCAAAGTTCCCCTTCACAATCCTCATTTGACGACGCCATTGCATCCACCATCGCATCTACACATTTTGCTAGAACGGTCTCCCTACAACTGTGTGAACACAAGATTCCACGCAACCACTTTAGCAAGCACTGCAATAAAAATTTGTTGCCCATCAATCGCCTCTAGGGGTGCAACTCGGGCTCATGAAACTCGAATTTACCTCGACTTTAACTCTAATCCTATTTATAAAACATCAACTCTAACCCTAATCCTAGCCCTATGTGTAAAACCTAAATCCTAACCTTATTTTTCAAAATCATGTTTGGGTTGGGTTTCGGGTTGGAATTTAGGTTGATAATTTTATATTTTATTAAAGAGTGATAGGTTTAAAATTTTATATGAATGTATAATAATAACAAATCATATAAGTAAACATAATAATATATAGTCAAACTATATATTTTTAAAAAATATAACAATATAAAGAAGATGAGTGATCTTGTTAGCCCGGGCTAAGCAAATGTCTCGCTTAGTCCACCTCAAAAAACTCATTTATAATAACTTTTTTATTTTTCTCTTTATACACTTATTTATCTAAGTGTATTTAACATATAAAACAAATTTTACCATTTTTGGATATGTGTATATATATTTTTGAGATTTTTGAACATCTGTGTATATATGTATTTAAAATACCCTTATCTTTAAAAAACTAAAAGAATATATACACATATCCAAAATTGTAAAACTTGTTTTATACGTTAAATACACTTAAGTAAACAAGTGTATAAAGAAAAAATTGTTGTAAATGAGTTTCTTGAAGTGGGCTAAGTGGAGCATTTGCTTAGCCTGGGCTAATAACATCATTCATCTATAAAGAATATCTTTAGAAAATTTAACATAAAAAATAAGATAAATGAAGAAGATTATAGAAATAAAAGATAAATATAAATGAAAATAATATACTTTATTTATAATATAATTACAATATGTCAAACATGTATTTAAATATAAATATAAATAATATAAAATACAAAAAATATAAATAAATATTATTTAGATATTATATATGAAATATATTTAAAATAGAAATCGCGCGTAGGTTTGGGTTCACTTGAATTCTAATCCTATCACATTTACAAATCGGGTTCACCGGGTTCGGTCGTAAAAAAGCGAGTTCTAACACCGTTAGAAATCAAGTTCAGGCTCAACCCGGCCCAAGTTGCACCCCTAATCGCCTGCGGCTCACCATTTTGTACTTTTTAATGGACACGTGGGCCTTCATTGGATGAGTTAGTTTAAATTTTTAGATTTTAGGAATATTTGATGAAATTTTTTTGGTATAGATGTTTTTGAATGAAAAGAAAATGATATTATATGATAGGGATAATGATGAGAAGTAAAGAAAATAAAATTAAAATAAATAAGATAATTTTATATATAGTTACATGGAAATAATTAAAAGGTAGGCTAGTTGTATAAAAAGATGCGAAAAATGATTAAAAAAAGGATGACTATGGAAAGTGAAAAGTTTTAAAGGATGGTTGGTATTTAATAGAAGTGGGATGGGGTGAGAAATGTCTCATCCTCCCCATTTCCCCACCGATCATTTATTTATTTAATAACTCTAATTTTTCCATTTTACCATACGTTTCATTCATTTTTCCTTACAACTATCATTCAACATGTTAAATCTTGTAAGATTTATTAGATCTTCTAAGATCCTAGAAGGTGGCCTAATATAATATAATCCTAAGATTTTGCATAAAAGTGGTAGCTCAACATATTTTGAAATATGACAATTGCTTCACTAATTGATTCTCTTTCCATTTGAGTAAGATGGGAAGGCTCTACTTAAGCACAGGAGAATCTGGGTCCCTCCTACACACAATTTGCACTGGTGGTTGCTCATCGGCTACTGGTATTACGGGAAGAAAGTGTTGTGGGAGAAGACTCTGCACCTAGGAAAATTGTTCTTATTATTCTATGTGGAATTTATGACATCAATGGAGTCAGGTACACTTTCGCTTTACCCAAATCCAACATGTGATAGCAGAACCCATAGTATGATTTTTTGGGCATAATAAATTCCATAATTGTTGATTATCAAATGCTATTTATGCATAATTTTTATGTGCATAAATTAATGATTACATGTATTATATTATTTCTGGGTGAATAATATATGTTGACATATAATGTTTTTTGTCAACATATATGCAAATAGAATTTCATGTTTTTTCATGATTTTTCATGTCCTATTTTCTATGGATTTGAATTAAAAAATCAAAAGAAATAGAAATTTTCATTATGCCTTTCGTGAACGTAGATGCAAAGCTTATGAAAAATTTCATAATTTGCACATGGATTGGGTGGCATGCTTTATGAATAGAATTTGCATGCAAATCATAGAATTTTAGGCATTAAATTCTATTGGTTTAAATATGGAATTATAATAGATTTATGTGAATTAAATAGATGCTGAATGTATGCTAGTAGCATGCAAATATTATTAGCATGTCTCCCTTGGTCATGCTTCTTCATAATACAATAATTTTGATTTTCAACTATTCTGAACGATTTCCTATTTTGCATGTCAGCCTTTATTATATTTTTCCGATTATAGTGGCATGCTTATGAAAATATTTTTTAAAAAATAGAAGCTTTGAGATTCACATAAATATATCGAACTTTTGATTTGTTTGTTTAATTATGTTGATATATGATTTATTATGGAAACTTTTGATTTATTCATTAGCATTATATAATAATGATCAACATATTATTATGTTCATGGAATACATTAGTTTGGGTAATAATGTTTTGGGTAGTTAGATATTTAAAATAAATCATAAATAATGGGCTGCACTCAGATTGCTGCTGTAAAATATTGAAAATAATAACAATTAATTTTTGCATTTTTGCCTCTCCAGACATGTGGGCCCCACGGGATAAGATAGGATGAGATAAGAACTCTCCTAGATAGGGTAGTTAAGATAAAATTTAATTTTGAAACAAATTATCTCCACGGGATAAGATACGATAAGATAAGAATTATCATAGATAAGATTTATTAAGATAAAATCTAATTTTAAAATAAATTTTATCTTATTCCTATATTCCTATCCCTTAGAAGCTACGGAACTTCTATAAATTAGGGTGGGGACTTGATAGATGGGGATGATCGTAAGAAGGTTCAGGAGGTAAAGTGGCGGAAGGAGGAAATTTATTTTCTTCAAAGGCAAGTGGGAATTTATTTGAAATTAATTTTAGTTCAATGTCATGATTGTTTTTATATAATTGTTATGTATAAAACATGTGTATTATATATTATAAATTTTAAATTATGCTTTACATATTTAAATTTTATAATCCTAAATTGTTAGGATATAAAATTTTGCAGGTAAATATGTTTAATCTTATGCTAGAAATTATGGCTATGAAGAATTTTTTTTTTTTTTGAATTTTATTATGCATTTTATTTTTACAAATGCATTGATATGTAATAAATATATAAATATTAAAATTATTTATTCATGATGTGGGTTAATTATATTAACCCGCGTAAAATCTCACAAGTTCCGGACTGAGATTCGTACAGGAAGAAATTTTGTAAAGAAGGAATTCATCCGCAAGAAGAAATTCCGAAGGAAATGCATTCGTCAGAGGCGTAGAATTTTCGCCAGAGGGAATTTTCGGCAGAGGCTTTCTTTTGGGTTTTTATGCAACCAAATTTCTTTTGGTTGCATTTGATGAATTTGATATTTTAATGATTTTAATGCTTCTAACGTTTAAATATTCTGGATTAAAAATTGATGTGCAGTCATCACAGAAATACAGGCTAAGTGAGAGATGCCTGGGTGGGTCCCATATGCAGGAAAAGTAATGATGAAATGGCTTAATATGGGTCGTTCAATCTATTTTATTATGATTTATTCATTTGAACTCCGATTTGAATGATCAAATAGTCTATTTCTATGTTTTTGATGCTTCTGGACTCAACGGAAGGGTTTGATTTTGCAGTTGAGACCTAATTTTTAAGATATTAAATTAAATGATTATTTTATCATTTAATTAAGTTTTAATTAGGCCATTATCCATTTTCAAATAATTTTCTACTTGCTAGTCATGTTGAGACTAACCCATTATTTTTACAGGTGTACCAAATCAAGTGGGACACTAGCGTTTTGGGATTTACAAGAAGATTTTCAAGAATAATTATTTCTATTTAATTATTTTAAAGGCATGTATTGAGAATGATAGACTTGTAAAAATTTCTTTTTCTTTATGCCTTGATGTAATAATGGGAACATGACTAGTGGAAGTGGAACATTGAAATTTTTATGAATTTTATAATAATTAATTTTGCCATAAATGTGTGATTGATCTTGGGAAATTTCATTAAATACACAGCCCGGGATCACTTTTCTGGACCGGTATGTTACAGATGGTATCAGAGCAGTCACACATATAAAATATGGCTTATTAATTATTATAATAAATTTTTTTAAAAAAAAAATAAATTTTGAAATGGATTTACAAATCTAACCCTATGTTTTCTTTTTGAGTCCAGAAAATGGTCAGTTCGGGTGCATCGGTTTACCCTACACCTAAAAACCAAAGAAAGACTCTCCCTACTACCCAAGAAAGGTTAAGTGCCCTAGAAAAACAGGTTCTAACCTGGAGAAAGGAATCCTATTTACAGTACCAAGCCCTAAATAAAAAGCTGGATAGGATTCTAGAGGCTGTGGATGCTGCCACCCCACCTGTACCTGTTAAATTTCAGGTTAGAAATATAAATAGGGAGAAGGGTAAGAAACCAGTAACCCAACTAATGACTGACCCAGAAATAGAGCTAGATAATGAAACCTTGGCAGATAAAAGTAAAAGGTTACGTACCCAAAAACCCATAGAGGATGAGAAGCCTAAGAAAAGAAAAGCTGAAACTCAGGATGTACCCCTACCTCGGATGGCTGGAACCCTAAAACAGGATAGTCCTTCAACTTTAAGGAAACCTTCAATACGGACTAAGGTTGCTGTTACAAAGCCTAAGATAACACCTATTAACATACCCAAAGCCCTGGATGAGCTCAAAACTGCTGATGTACCCAATGCCATGGATGAGTTCAAAGCCGCTAATGTACCTAAAGCTAAGGATGTGCTCAAAGCTATGGATGAGTTTGAAGCTGCTAATGTACCCAAGGCTGTGGATGAACCCAAGGCAGTGGATGTACCCAAGGCTGTGGATGTGCCCAAAGAGGTGGATGTACCTAAGGCTGTTGGTATACCTAAGGCTATGGGTGAGTTCCTTACTATACCCAAGCTAAAGGTAACGGTTGAATCTAGTCCAAAGCTGCAGAAGGAAGTTTCCCCTGTTCAAGGACCCAGCCCAGATCCTGTATGTACTGAGGTAGAGACCTAGGAAATACCTTCCAAGGCTACTCACAAGTTATCCTCTATGCGGCCACAGGGTCAAGACGTGCAGACTAGAATCGATTCTAAGGAAGCCTACACCAGAAAGGAACCAAGGACTTTTTATAACCAACGACCCATTTTAACTGAGTTGGTGTGTTATTTTTGTGGTACCAATGGACATACAGCTAAGGCATGTCCATATGGTAGTCGAGTTTGTTTCCTATGTCATTCCTCTGATCACCTCAAGGAAAATTGTCCTTTTAGCAAATATGCAAATTAGGTTGTAATATTTTTTTTTTAAATAAAAAGTTACGATTGTTCCTGTTTGCTTAAGAATATTTATTGAGACCATATTTCTCTTCTATGCCAGAATGGAAAGTAATTCCGATGATCTGACTGCCCAACCTGGTCACCCAGAGCAATATCCTAGAAAAAAGCCACGAAAGAAGCAGGCTAAGGACCAACCAGAAGCTGAGCCTAGAAAAAGGCCCAGTAGAAGGAAGGATAAAGCTCTAGTTGAATCTCCGACCAGAACTAACATGCTTGAGCAGCGTCTGAATGAACAAGAGAAAACCTTTGCAGTGTTTCAGACAGAGGCTTTTCGTCAGTGGGAATGGATGCAAGCACAGCTAGAACAGATTGTTCAACAGCAATCATCAGCAGTGCTAAGAAACCAAGAGCACCGTCACCACGGGCATGATGAACATCAGTCGACTGCCAGTATGCATGGGAGTCAGAGAGAAGGGCCAGATCAAAACCCTGATGCTCGGGTTTTAGAGGGAAGATCGAAATTTGGTAGGCATGAAGAAGTAAATGTCTCAAACCAGGCAAACAGAGGAGCTAGTGATAAAGCTCAAGGAACAGTTGTAGAAAGTCTGAGTATTGCAACCACGGTTTGTCCCGAACAGCGAGAAATGGATCGGCGAGATGCTGATGCATTCCATCGTCAAAAACCCCCATCCTTTGCTGGTGGTGATTGTTTAGCTGCCGAGCATTGGATCGAGGCGATGGAAAAGATTTTTGACTTTTTGGGTTGTGACGACCGACAAAAAGTTTTATTTGCTCCGTTTAAGCTAAGTGGAGAGGCCTATCGATGGTGGAAGACACAACAACGTGTCTTCAATAGTAGAAAAGAAAATGTAACTTGGGATAAATTTAAGGAATCCTTTTTCGCCAAATTCTTTCCATCTTCTGTTAAAATTTCGAAGGCCCGAGAGTTTGCTGAATTGAAGCAAGGCACTATGACGGTGGCCGAGTATGAAACAAAGTTCAACTCTCTGCTTCGGTTTGCTCCAAGCTCAGAATGGGAAGAATATAGTCGGATCCGCAAGTTTGAGGATGGTCTTGCTGAGGGTATACGCGGTCGAGTAATACTTTGCCGCAATAAAACCTATGGTGATGCAGTTGACAATGCTCTCTTAGTTGAGAGTGATACCGCTGAACTTGATCGGCGTTACCTGAAAAGGGAATGATCACCAGTAAAAGATCATTCAGGAAAGAAGCAGATCGGACAGTCTTCTTCGGGGCAAACTAAAGTTGAGGGAAGTGGAAAGAATGGATGATTTCAAAAGAAGAAAAAAATCCCTAAGTGCAACAGATGCGAAAAGTTTCATACCGGACTTTGCAAATGTTTCAAGTGCGGAAAGACTGGTCATCGACCATCAAATTGTGTCGTCGGTTTCGTATGCTACAACTGCGGACAACCTGGTCACATCATTAAGGATTGTCCAATAGCAAGAAATGTCGGACAACCACAACAGCAGGGGCAGAATCGTCCAGTTGGTAGACCAGCGGGACAACAGTACTAAGGTGGTGGTGGACGACAGCCAGTTTTACCAGCTCAAGCACAAATCCGTGCCCTAATACCTGAGCAAACCCAAGCACCGGCAGAGACAGTGGCAGGTATTATTCAAATCTGTGGTATTTTTGCTCGAGTATTATTTGACACAGGTGCGGATAGTTCTTTTATATCCGAAGAGTTCGTGCAAGAGCATAAATCGAAAGTCACTGAGTTAACTTGGGATGTTCGAGTCACATCGCCTGTTGGGGGTAGTTTATTGATTAGACATGCTTGTATGGCTTGTACCCTAGAAATTGAAAGTTTGACCATCCCAGTAGATCTTTTAATCCTATCTATGAAAGATTTAGATGTCATTTTGGGAATGAATTGGCTAACTGAGTGGGTACATGGAATTTACCCTCGTGAGCGTCGTGTAAGCTTAAGAGGATCCGATAAACAAAGCATTGATTTCAAGGGAAGTCAATTGGTAGTGCCCCACCTCATATCAGCTTTTCAAGCTAGAAAACTTATTAGAAAAGGTTGGCAAGGATGTCTTGTTTTAGTTCTAGCAATAGAAGATAAAGAGGTTAAGTTGGAAGACATTCCGATTGTTCATGAATTTCCGGATGTGTTTCCAAAAGAGTTGCCGGGAGTACCTCCAGAAAGAGAAATTGATTTCATCATAGAATTGATGCCCGGTACTACTCCAATTTCAATAGCTCCTTATCGAATGGCTCCTGCAGAATTGAAAGAATTAAAGATACAATTACAAGAGCTTCTCGATTTAGGATTTATTCAACCTAGTAAGTCACCTTGGGGAGCACCTGTGCTTTTTGTAAAGAAGAAAGATGGCAATATGAGGCTGTGCATCGATTACAGAGAGCTTAATAAGGTAACAATAAAGAACAAATATCCACTTCCCCGAGTTGATGATCTCTTTGATCAACTGCAAGGTGCATCGGTCTTCTCCAAAATAGATCTACAGTCAGGATATCATCAATTGAAAGTTCATGATGAAGATATATCTAAGACAGCTTTTAGAACCCGGTATGGTCATTATGAATTTTTAGTGATGCCATTCGGAGTAACCAATGCCCCGGCAGCATTTATGGACCTTATGAATAGGGTATTTCGACAGTTCTTAGACAAGTGTGTGGTGGTATTTATTGATGATATTCTAGTGTATTCCAAAGGAGAGGCAGAACATGTTGGTCATCTAAGAGAAGTACTACAGACCCTAAGAGAACACAAGTTGTATGCCAAACTAAAGAAATGTGAGTTTTGGATGGATAGTGTGACATTCTTAGGTCATGTAGTTAGCAGTGATGGTGTATCAGTAGACCCAAAGAAGATAGAAGCTATAACCAATTGGGGTAGACCGACTACTGTAACTGAGGTTAGAAGTTTTCTGGGTATGGCAGGGTATTATCGTAAATTCGTGGAAAATTTCTCAAGCATTGCAGTACCACTCACCAGGTTAACCCACAAAAATACTAAATTTATCTGGTCAGATGCTTGTGAGAAAAGTTTCAAAGAATTGAAGAGTCGCTTAACTTTAGCGCCGATTTTAGCCTTGCCGATCACTGGCGAAAACTATGTGGTGTACAGTGATGCATCTAGGAAAGGTCTCGGTTGTGTACTTATGCAGCAAGGTAGGGTAATTGCCTATGCATCTAGGCAGTTAAGACCCTATGAACAAAATTACCCTACCCATGACCTGGAATTAGCTGCAGTGGTGTTTGCTTTAAAAATATGGCGGCACTACTTGTATGGTGAGAAAACCGAAATCTTTACAGACCATAAGAGCCTGAAATATATTTTCTCTCAAAAAGAGTTGAACCTCCGACAGAGAAGATGGTTGGAGTTACTAAAAGACTATGACATTAGTATTCAATATCACCCCGGTAAAGCAAATGTGGTAGCTGATGCTCTAAGTCGTAAATTCTATACTGCAGCTTGGATTACTCAACAATTGCCTCTAATAAGAGAAATTCAATCATTGCAGTTAGAAGTGGTAACTCCACGAGAAATTCGAAGAATAAGTGCTTTACAAATTCAGTCAACACTGATTGATCGGATAAAGCAAGCTCAGAAACAAGATAAACTTATTCTCCGTGTTTTAGAGAAGTTAAAGAATGGAGATCCCTTGGATTTCAGTTGCAGTCTTGATGGCACATTACTTTTCCAGGGAAGGTTAGTTGTACCCAGAGATGATAAGCTACGACGAGAAATTTTAGAGGAAGCCCATCAGTCTAAATTTTCTGTGCACCCTGGTAGTACCAAGATGTACAAAGATTTGAGACAAAGTTTCTGGTGGAAAAGGCTGCGTGTCGAGTGTGCCAAATTTGTGTCTCAGTGCTTAGTATGTCAGCAGGTCAAAGCTGAACGAAAAAGACAAGCCGGATTGTTGCAACCTTTAGAAATACCAGAGTGGAAATAGGAGCATATTACCATGGACTTTGTGATGGCTCTCCCTAGGACACAAGCTCGTTATGATGCTGCATGGGTAGTGGTGGACAGACTTACTAAATCTGCTCACTTCTTGCCCTATCGCATGACCTTTAGAATGGATCAAATTGCAGATCTGTACCTGCGGGAGATTGTTCGTTTACATGGTGTCCCTGTTTCTATTGTGTCAGACAGAGATCGACGGTTTATTTCTGATTTCTGGCAAAAATTACAGAAATGTATGGGAACAGAGTTGCTGTTAAGCACCGCATATCACCCGCAGATGGATGGTCAGTCTGAAAGAATTATTCAAATTTTAGAAGATTTATTAAGAGCTTGTGCCTTAGATTTTCCTGGTTCATGGGATGAACATTTATCTTTGGTTGAATTTGCCTATAACAATAGTTATCATGCTAGTATTGGTATGGCTCCGTTTGAAGCTCTGTATGGAAAAAGGTGTCGAACGCCTGTCTATTGGGAAGAAATTGGTACGCGACAACTTTTAGCTCTAGCCTTGGTTCAGGAAGCTGCTGATGTGGTTCGAATTATTAGACGATGATTAGAAGCAGCGCAAGATCGCCAGAAAAAGTATGCTGATGGCAGACGAAGAGACCTACAATTTACAGTAGGCGAGTTAGTCTTTTTAAAAGTCTCTCCCACTAAAGGTGTGACTCGTTTCGGAGTAAAAGGCAAATTATCTCCTCGATATATTGGACCTTTTGAGATATTGGAAATTATAGGCGGTGTTGCCTATCGGCTAGCATTGCCTCCTTCGCTAGCAAATGTTCATAATGTCTTCCATATCTCACAGTTAAGAAAGTATGTAGCCGATTCAACGCATATTTTGTCAACCAAACAATATGAGATCGAGGAAGATTTAACTCATCCAGAACGTCCTGTTCGAATCTTGGATAGTCGCGAGAAGCAGTTAAAGAGGAGGACAATTCGGCACGTTCTAGTGCAGTGGAGCAACCACGGTGAGCGGGAAGCAACGTGGGAGCTAGAGGACGATATTCGTAGAATCTGCCCCGAATTGTTCCAAAATCTATCATGACTATTGCAAGTTTCGAGGACGAAACTTTATAAGGTGGGAAGAATGTAAAATATTGAAAATAATAACAATTAATTTTTGCATTTTTGCCTCTCCAGACATGTGGGCCCCACGGGATAAGATAGGATGAGATAAGAACTCTCCTAGATAGGGTAGTTAAGATAGAATTTAATTTTGAAACAGATTATCTCCACGGGATAAGATACGATAAGATAAGAATTATCATAGATAAGATTTATTAAGATAAAATCTAATTTTAAAATAAATTTTATCTTATTCCTATCTTCCTATCCCTTAGAAGCTACGGAACTTCTATAAATTAGGGTGGGGACTTGATAGATGGGGATGATCGTAAGAAGGTTCAGGAGGTAAAGTGGCGGAAGGAGGAAATTTATTTTCTTCAAAGGCAAGTGGGAATTTATTTGAAATTGATTTTAGTTCAATGTCATGATTGTTTTTATATAATTGTTATGTATAAAACATGTGTATTATATATATTATAAATTTTAAATTATGCTTTACATATTTAAATTTTATAATCCTAAATTGTTAGGATATAAAATTTTGCAGGTAAAAATGTTTAATCTTATGCTAGAAATTATGGCTATGAAGAATTTTTTTTTTTTTGAATTTTATTATGCATTTTATTTTTACAAATGCATTGATATGTAATAAATATATGGATATTAAAATTATTTATTCATGATGTGGGTTAATTATAGTATATGTAATAATGCTTATGTATAATATTAACCCGCGTAAAATCTCACAACTTCCGGACTGAGATTCGTACAGGAAGAAATTTTGTAAAGAAGGAATTCATCCGCAAGAAGAAATTCCGAAGGAAATGCATTCGTCAGAGGCGTAGAATTTTCGCCAGAGGGAATTTTCGGCAGAGGCTTTCTTTTGGGTTTTTATGCAACCAAATTTCTTTTGGTTGCATTTGATGAATTTGATATTTTAATGATTTTAATGCTTCTAACGTTTAAATATTCTGGATTAAAAATTGATGTGCAGTCATCACAGAAATACAGGCTAAGTGAGAGATGCCTGGGTGGGTCCCATATGCAGGAAAAGTAATGATGAAATGGCTTAATATGGGTCGTTCAATCTATTTTATTATGATTTATTCATTTGAACTCCGATTTGAATGATCAAATAGTCTATTTCTATGTTTTTGATGCTTCTGGACTCAACGGAAGGGTTTGATTTTGCAGTTGAGACCTAATTTTTAAGATATTAAATTAAATGATTATTTTATCATTTAATTAAGTTTTAATTGGGCCATTATCCATTTTCAAATAATTTTCTACTTGCTAGTCATGTTGAGACTAACCCATTATTTTTACAGGTGTACCAAATCAAGTGGGACACTAGCGTTTTGGGATTTACAAGAAGATTTTCAAGAATAATTATTTCTATTTAATTATTTTAAAGGCATGTATTGAGAATGATAGACTTGTAAAAATTTCTTTTTCTTTATGCCTTGATGTAATAATGGGAACATGACTAGTGGAAGTGGAACATTGAAATTTTTATGAATTTTATAATAATTAATTTTGCCATAAATGTGTGATTGATCTTGGGAAATTTCATTAAATACACGGCCCGGGATCACTTTTCTGGACCGGTATGTTACAGCTGCAATAAAAAAAAATTTCTTCCTTTTTTTATTGAACTTTCAATAGTCGGCCCATAAAAAGGGAGGAGATAGGCCATGAAAGTGCAACCATTAAAGGGCCTTCCTGTTACGACCCCAACCCAAGTTGGCTCCTTGGGTTGGCCCCATAATAGGACCTTTTAATCATACCTTAATGACATTTGATGAGGAGTTCACAACATGCATAAATATAATAGATAAAGTTCACTCACAGGATCTACATTAATTATTACAAATTTAAGTTCAAAGTAAAGAAGTAAAACTACTTTCTTATATTATTTGAGTCCATGCCTAATCCTTTGTCATGCATCTACGAGTAGGATCGATCTGCAATTCCTGAAAAAATATAATTAACATGGAATGAGTTCCTAAGAACTCAATAAGGAGGAGTTTATACTTTATCCATCCATATCGAGCAGAGTAAATAACATAATTAGTTAGACTGCAGTGAATAAAAATTATTTCAACAATATCATTAAATACAGAAATGCAAATAAACTCAATGACTCAACATGTGTAGTTGGTATCAAGTAGCCTTCTAGCTAAGCGTAGGACTTACCCTATAGTCACACACTGAGTAGCCATCCAACAAGCTTAAGATCTACCAGTAACACAAGCAGCCTTCCAACAATGCCTAGGACCTACCTTGAAATCATGCACTGGGTGACCTTCCAGCCAAGCCGAAGACCTACAAGAAAACCAACTTTAAATGAACTAAGTCCCACACACTTGCATTTCCAACTTCTACATATATGGTTTATGTCAAGTAGTCTTCTTGCAAGGCCTAAGACCTACTTGTAAACCTACACTGACCAACTATGCACAACATACTCATCCTCTAGTGGTACCAATATATAGTGAAATCTCCACCATTAATATCTTCCCATTAATAACTTCTAAGAATAATCTTTGATGGACAATCCAACTCATTCGATAAATCTAGAATGTCGAAAAATGTAGAGATTGACAGTTAGATAATTAGAATCATACATCGGTGTCAAAAGTTATATTAAAAACAATTTGTACAGGTCACGAGTCATCATATGTTGCCGATGTTGGCTACAACCAGCATATTCCTAATGCTCAGGTTAAAGATTTTATGTATAATATTTTTCAAAAACCACTTTGTGAATCTCTAGCTAATATAAGACATTTTTGTAAATTATTTCACTCTTTGGGAATTTTTTTGAAATTTTTTTAAAAATTTCTTTATGAATTTTCTCAACAAATTAGGAGAGTATTCTGTAATACTATTTTTAGAAATTTCTTATATAAATTTTTTAGCAAGGTTTAAATTTTTCTATAATTTCTTCAAAATAGGTACTTTTTTATAAAATCATAAATTCATTGCGTTTTTCTATAAAATTTTCATTAAAAAGTCAACATGGCTACCGTCCTCTTCTTCTTCCTTTTCCTGCTCTATTTTTTCATTTTCTATCGATTTTAGGTAGCTGCGGAAACTGCTTGAATGAGCTCGGATTTTTTCTCTGAGTACATATCTCGGTTCCTTATTTAATATAGATTTACTAAATACTTTTCTTTTCGTAAATCTAGCGAATCTATAGAGTTTTGAAAAAAGTGGGTGAACTATAAAAACTTAAAATTCTCATCCATTTCTCAACAATTAAGCGTATGAATTCTCACTTACCTAATTGGCGTACCCATGAAGGGATTTTTTGGGATGAATCTGAAACTTTCACAAGTTTTCTTTAAAATTTTATCTTGATAGCCTCCGTTCACTCCTTCCTGCCTATTTTTTTTTCTTTCGCATTGTTTTTAGAAAGCGCGTCATTGCTCGCTAATGCCTGCCTGCTAACACTCTCTATTAATGCCCATAAATTGTATTTTAATTAATTTATTATTTAATTTAATTATACATTATTCATTTTTAACGGCTGTTACACTTCCAGATGGGTTTATTACTTCTGCCCATTGGAACTAATATCTATGGAATTAAATAGTAATAATAACAATGATCTCTTAAGCATGCAATATGAGTAATTATACAAGTTATGATTATAATTTAAATTTTCTTGTGACGAGATTTTATTTTATGGTATGACTGAAAGTTGGTGTTTAGATAAGAGGTCTTGAAGTGAATCACATGGTTATTTAATTAGGTTCTTGTTATGAAAAAAGAGTGTCCCACACCCCACTTTACTTACCTGACTGACCAAAAAAGTACTATAAAATTAATTGCATATACTAAATTTAAATAATCATTATTATTGAATTAGTATTCATATTTTGTACTCCATAATTTGAGTGGGAGTTTATATGAATGGTTAGTTTTATATTAAAAAGCTAATAATTTAGTACCTTCTATTAAATTTAAATTAACCTATTATTGTGCAAATTTTATTAACAATTGTAACTGAATATATGTTATTATTTTTTTCTCTAATTCATATATAGAGAATGTTGATTTTGTAAAACTATTAGGCAACTTATATTTAATAATTTTTGAATAATCTGGTATTGCTAATTACCCCAAAGGGTCTAGAATACTTCATTTTTTAATATTATTAAATAATAGAAAAATATTTTGGTTCATTTTCTTATGACAGAAATTGCATTATAGTTAATCTAAGCAATTTATGTTTAGTAAATATTGATTATCCGTATCTTTTAGCTACCCCAAAGAGTCTAAAATATTAAGTTAATCAAATTTATTAAATGAAAAGAGAATATAATGTTGATCTTTCTCTCATAACAGAAATTGTATTATATGTTATTTAATTAAGTAATTTATATTTGATAATTTTGATTATTTTCGCATTTCTAGTCACACCGAAGAGTCGAAAATGCGTAGTTTTCAAAATCACCGAATAAAAGACAATATTATCGTTGTCTCTCTTATAACAGAAATTGCATTATAGTAATTTCATTAAGCAATTTTGTTTAGTGAATTTTGAATTCGTAATATTTTAGTAGTCTCAAGGGGCCTAAAATATGCAATATTCAAAATTATTAAATAATAAGATATAATATCATTGTTATTCTTGTCTCATAATAGAAATTATATTAAGAAGTATGACAAATAATTGTTAACATTCAAATGGTGAATATGATCTTATATAATTATCTATCATGTAAATGCATTGAATGTTGGTTAAATTTGTAAATAAAATTAAGTAATTTATTATTTGATTAATTTTGTTTATTTTCATATTTTAGTTGCTCCAAAGGGTCTAAAATATGTAGTTAATCAAAATTTCATTGAACAATAGAGAGAATATTTTTACAATTTTATCTCATAATATAGATTGCATTAGAGACTATTGGATTGTAGTTCTGCCCAAAGGTGACTATAATTCAATATTTTGTTAATAATTAACTAGAATTGCATGAACGCGAAGAATCTTTTGCCCAAAGGTGAGGATATCTTTGACTTTATGTACTGTTACTTAATTATTAAAAATTATTGATTATCTTAGCAGTATTAAATTAAAATTATGCACTATTGTCTATATGATACTTATGACTTTGACTATGATTAGAATTGCACATAATAATTATCTAAATTATAATGGTAATGTGAGCTTGATGATAGTTGCAAAGTTATGACTCCATTTATTTACACTCATTTATCTCGTGTTTTTTGGATTAAATGGACCAAATTACAATGATTAGCATAAACAACTTCTTATTATATTTGAGTATTTAGACCAATGTTATTAAAACCGGACCGGACCGGCCGGTCGGACCGGCCGGACCGGGAACCGGTCCCAAGTCCGGTTCGAATCCCCACGGTTCGGTTCAAAAGCAGAAAACCTCCCGAACCGGTGAACCGGCGGTCGAACCGTAGTGACCGGTTCAACCGGATTCGACCGGTTCGTAGCAAAAACAAATAATAAAATATATATTAAAAAAAATGGACGGAAGGATCAATCAGCAGCCGCAGCCCGAATCGGCGAATCCGCTGTAAACCCTAGCCGACGCCCCCTTTCTTCCTCGTCGCCGTCCGCTGCACTCGCAGCCATCCAGGCGCTCATCAGTGTCGTCTTCGTCGCCATTCGCATCGCACTTCCGCAGCCATCGACTTGGGTTTCTGCCTCGCGGCCCTCGCCCGTGCCATCGCCTTCGTCCGTTCGTCGCCGTTCACGTCCGCAGCGCTGTCGCTGCCTCGCCCGTGCCATCGTCTCCGTCGCCGTTCGCCGTCGCCGTTCGCTGTCGCAGCGCTGTCGTCGACTCGTCAGGCACGCACTGCCGGTCGCCGTCTCTGCCTCTGATTGCTCCGGTCGCCGTCTCTGCCTCTGATTGCTCCGGTCGCCCATGCCATCTCTCCCTGTCGCCGTCTCTCCGGTCAGCAGCTGAAACTGCAACGAGCATATTCTGAATTTTAATAAATTTTCATTATTTCAAACTGCAACGAGCATATTCTGAAATTGCAACGAGCATATTCATTATTTCAAATTTTCAATGCTTTAATCTTCATTTAATAAATTTTAACATGTTTAGTAGTCTGTAACTCATTTTATATTTTTTTGTAATGAAATTTGAAGTTAATAATTATAAAGTGATCAAAAATAAATTGCAAATATTTGTTGAGAGGATAAATGTAAAGTGTTAATCTGAATTTCAACTAGAACTCAATTTAAGACTGATTTTTACTAAAAGGTTTAGAATTTAGATTTTACAAATAGAATTAGAATTATGGTTTAGCTTTTATAAATAAATTTAGGGTTAGAACTTAGAATTGAAATAATCTAGAGTTTCATAAGTCCAAATTGTAGTCATACTTGAGATGATTTTTTTATTAGTATACTTGGGATATTTGAGTTGTAACTTGTAAGATAAAAGAAATAAAGAAAATTTTAAAAAAAATTTCAAATAGAAAATATATCATATTTCTATTTTCTACACACCTTTTTATACAGTTGTCCTATTTTGTAATTGTTTTTACTTATTCTTTATGATGGGAATGTTGATTGAATGAAAATTTGGAATGAAAGTGTATCAAGAAGGTAAATAAAATATATCGTGGTCCTTAAAATCCAACATATATATTTAGGATTTATAAAAACATAAGTTTATCAATATATTTATTTAAAATTTTAAAAAAATTAATATTTATGGTGTCATAAATATGTCATGTTGACGTCACCGGTTCGAACCGGTTTGATTAACCGGTCGAACCGGTTCGAACCAGACCAGTTCCTTTACCGGTTCGATCACCGGTTCGGTTCTGACAACATTGATTTAGACCTAAATTTAGTAATTCATATTAAAAGACAACTTCATAAATAATAAAATTATCAATGAATAGAAGTTCAATTTGAAATGATAGAGCACTGTGATAAATTATCTCTAATTATATTTAGAGTACAGTTATAAAGAATATCAGAAATTTTATTCTTGATAATAAAAGTGTTAAAACATTTCTTGACCTAATTAAAGGACAATTTGGTAGGTCAATATTAGAAGTACATACCAATAAATTGACTTTTATATAATATTATAATACTAGTGGAGTACAAAAGTATATTATGAGAATGCTTGATATAGCCAGAAACTTAAGGCATTGAAGATGATAATTTATAATTTTTTTACCGGTTATATTTATGATCAAGTCTTTTCGTCATAGTTGTGCTATTTTATTTTAAAATAGCTAAGAATGCACATAAAGAAATATGAATATTGAATGTAATAATATTCATGTATGCGTAAAAGAAAGAGAGTGATGCAGGAAAGTTCACTAGTTATCAATTTTAATATTGACACTTAAGCAACATAAAAAAGAGGAAGAAAGGAAAGAAAATTTTCTCAAAGATAAGTAACGGATGATAAATATCATTTTTGTTATAATAAAAGATACTTTAAGTGAAACTGTCATAAATGCTTAGTTGATATATGGACCTTAGTGCTGCTGTCATACAGCCATGAGTTATTAGTTTTGATAATTAACTTTGGAACTTATAATTTATGTAATACTTAACACTATTTAGATCTATACAATATCTTTTACGTTTCATCAGTATCTTAGAATTCAATATCTTTACCAAATTATTAGTTTGTTCATTTAATTTTGGTAACTAAAAATTCAATCTATTTAATTTATTCTATTTTTTATACTAAAATATCATGTAATGATCTAATAAATATACATTCCTCATATTTTGATAATTTGTCCACCATGACTATATCCGTTGGTACTAAAAATAAAATGAATGGTGTATGCCAACATTTGCAGTTACTTTTTATATTATATTGAAAGTAAAAAGTATTATCACATTCATTGATGACTTCTCACATTATGAATTTATTTTCCTATTATTTAAGTCTTTGAATAATTTTAAAGTTTTCAAAAAAATTATGGAAAATAAATAAAAAATTAAAGTTATGAGATATAATAACAATGACAAGTTTTATCATGAGCACGGTCAATTAAGTTAAATGTTTAGATCTTTTGCTAGATTCTTAAAAAAGAGTAATATTTAACTTAACACATTACTAGAATTAGTGAGACTAAAACATTTAAGTTCATTAAAAATGATGAGAATATAGGAACATAACTTCATTTAATGTAGAATTTGACGAGATCAAGAATCCTTTTCTTATGTACCTCTTTAAAGAATATAAGAATTGAATTTATTGATTATAATAAGATAGATCAATAGTCAAGAAATGTAGTGCTATCAATTGAAGAGATTAATAAGGAACTTGCATTAATTTAAATGACACTCATTGTGATAATAGTGTAGATCATACTAATAAATTAAAAAATTCTCAAAGAGTTAAGAGATTTATTACTTTAGATGACTACATTGTATATTCGGAAGAATGTAACATTACTCCTGATAATTCTCATTTAAAGAGATCATTAAAAAATTTAGAAATTTGAATTAAAGGTGAGATAGAATATTTGGTCTTATTGCATTGCCTAAGTGGTAAATATCAATTAGTAATAAATAAATTTTCATGATCAAATGAGACCCTAAGGATAATGTGAAAAAAGTGTAAGGTTAAATATTTACTAAATGATTCATTTCGACAGAAAGTATTAACTATAATGAGACATTTGCTTTAGCCTCTAGAAAAGACTTATTCAGATTTATTATGGTATTATTAACTCATTTTGATTTAGAGTTGAATTTAAGGATGTACATGTAGTTTTCATCTAAAAGAAAATATTTATATGATGCAACTAATAAATTTCGAAATGAAAGAAAAGAAAATATTATTATGCGAATGAAAGAAAACCATATATAGATTTAAATAAGTTTTCTATTAATGATACCTAAAAAGGTTATTATACCCTTCAGATTTATAATAAATATAATTAATTAATGTATATATCTGAAATTGAATGAGAGTAAGTTTATATATCTGATTATATATATAGATGACAGTTTTCTTACTACTAATGAGTTATCTCTTATATAATGTTAAGAATTATCATTTTGATATAAAGGATATGAATTATGCATCATATATTATAGAAATTGAAGTCGATTGAGATAGATCTGACTGATTGCTTATTTGTTACAAAGGGCTGGTGCTGTGATTGGGAAGGGGCAGCTGGTTTTCGGTGGGTTGTTGATGGTGCAGCTACGCTGATGGTGGTGCTTGAAAAATCGACGATTTTGATGGGTTTAATGCTGCAAGAATTTTCTTTTATGGCTCGGTGATGCTAAAAAATGGAGATGGCTACTTCAGACAAATTTGGGCAAGATGGGCACCATGGCCGGCTGATTCAATTGAGGCTTGGTTCAGAAATAGGGAAGGGGCAGAAGCTTCGTTGTGACTCCATAGATGGGATTGATGAAGTTGCTACATCTTGTTTCGACCAGATGGTTGGAATGTTGAGAAAATGGTTGATTTCGATGGCAACCGTGATAGGCGATCTGGGGAAGGTCAAATATTTGAACTCGGTGCTCCGGCGGTGTATATCATCTGTTCATGCTCCTACAGTGCACGATAGAATAATCTTACCCATCTGTCATACTAATCATTTTCATAAGCTAGGGAATGGGCATAGATTATTTAATTCTATCATGAAATAGTAATAATACATATTAATTTCCTATCTACCCCATATTTTAAAATATAACTATTTTATAAATTTGCCCAAATTATAGTAATAAACTAATACATACTTCAAAGTTAATTTTTTTTACCTTATTTAATCTCTTTTAGCATGTGTAATTATTTTCATAATTGTATATTTTCAAAAAATATTGCGAAATGACCCATTTTAAATCAAAATTAAAGATTTTATAAAAATATCATTTTTACGAAATTTCATATAAACGTATATTTAGTTAACATTTTTATAATTAACGATATGAATTTAATATGAAATCATAGGAAAAATCTACGATTTATCAACATAACAAGTTGGTCATCATGGGAAGTGTCAATCTTTGAAGGTCATAATGTTGATTTGCATATATACTTGCAAAATGAAATTCTTCTCATTTTTTCTACACTTGGAAGTATGATGTACGCTCAAGTGTGTATTGGTCCTAATATTAACTATAAAATAAGATTACTTGTGAGATATTAATGTTATCCAATAAAAAAATATTGGAATAAAATAAAGAAAATAATAGAATATTTCCAAGGATTTAAAAATTATAAGCCCATATAAAGCACTATTGATTAATTAAAGTTGATCAATTATATATACTCATAATTTTTGCTAGTATTAATCGTCAATCTTACTTGCATTATGGTTAATGAAATTTATCTCAATGGTTAAAGTTGTACATTTGAGATTTCATGGGATACTTAAGAATGTAATCGATATTTTGAGATCTCATACATGATGACTATGATTATCATTTTTCCTCTGCTTAATGTATGGTTGAAACAAAGGACTTCTCTTTGTTACATTAAAGTGGATATTATTGTAAATATATTATATTATTGCAAATCCACTTGTAAGAACTTGATTTAGTGAGTTTGATAATATCATGATGCATGCAAGAAAATGTGTACATATTGCATAAAATCGTCATGATTTGTATTGACAGATTTTCTTAATTTAAGTATAAATGTTGAATTACGTATTCATTGACTGCGCAGTTTTTCAAATGAGTGCACTCATCCGAAAGTTTTCAAATATTGAATCTAGGAATTTTATTTTATATAAAATTTTTAATATATATAAGGCCAAGTGGAAGAATGTTAGATATGATAAGATCCATTAGATCTTCTAAGATCATATAAGATGACCTAATATAATATAATCCTAAGATTCTACATAAAAGTGATAGCTTAATATATTTTGGAATATAATAGTTTCTTTAGTGGTTGATTCTTTTTCTATTTGAGCATGATGGGAAAGCTATATTTAAGCATAGGAGAGTCTGGGTCCCTTCTACACATAATTTGCACTAGTATTATAGGAAGAAAGTGCTATGAGAGAAGGCTGCACTCAGTAAGATTGTTCTTGTTATTCTACGTGAAATTTATGACATCAATGAATTTAGGTACGCTTCCGCTTTACCCAAATCCAACACAACAATCCTGTTTATTCTAATATTACTTATATTGTTTCATATCAATCATGCAATTACCAAAATATTCTCTTTCTAACTCCCACTCTATCCTACTATTTCTCCTCACCCTATATTCCCAAATGTGCCCTTAGTTTGAAAAAATTTGGCGTGAAACAAACATGCCCTTTATATACTTTAGATTTTTTAAATTCTAAAAATAAAAAATATTTAAAATTTTAAAATATAAAATTCGACAAGCTAATAGATCAAGTACAGCCTACATATGTTTACAAAATTTTAACAGTTTTTTGGCTCAATCACATATTGAGCATGGTATTAAAATCCAATTTGTATATGCAACAAGTTTTGCACAAAAAAATTTATTAGCTATAATAATATTAGCAAGAATAACTTGCTATAAAGTTGCTCGCTATAACATTTAAATGCATTACATAATTATTCAGTGCATAAAAGGGATATGTAGGTAAGTACAATTTTAGCTATAAAAGTATGGTATGCTCATATTACATCTTAATTTATATTACATTCAAGTTTGAGAATTCTTATAATTTACCAGAGGGAGACTACTACATACTCCCTATTACACAAGGGCATGTTTCAAACCCACATCCTCAACGATGATTGCTAGAGTTGTTACTACTCAGGTTGTGCCTCCGTGGCACTAGAAAAGTAACTTGTTATAACATTTAACCATTGACTCCAATTCATTGTGGAAGGTTGTTAGCCCATGTCCAAACCAACGCTTAGCATCATGACCAAGGGCTTAGCCCAATTTATTCATGTTCCTGGCAAGTGTACTAGAGCTTAGTGGTTAGGGATCCGAATCCTGCTAGGGAGCATTTTTCTCCCACTCGAACTCTCTTAAGAAGCATTTATCTCCAGCTACAAGTAGCATTTGTCTATGGTTGATAGAATTGCTTATAATTAGTTTAGAAAGGTTACTTGGGGCATGAGTGAGTGGTATGAGATAGTATGAAGATGGAACCAAAAAAAAAAAAAGTCCAACATCCTATCCATTGACTTAAATATTAGGATTTTAATTTTTTAATTGCAAAATCAAAATTTTGAAGGATTGCCTGTAGGATTGTATTTGCATATACAAGCTTCTATTCCCTAACACCTTTCTAGCAACTTCTATCTAGGGGTGCAAAATAAGTAGAGTACTCTGTAGGTCAACTCAGTAGTTACCCTAAAATGGATATGGTAGATTTTTACTTTTATATCCAAAAAGTAGCGTTGATTTCAAGTAAAAGATATATAGTTTAGTTAGGATAAAATAGATTTCAAATTCGAGGTATCCGAAATTGACATGAATTACTGATATTCATTTAATATTTTTTAATGGAATATCTTTTATAGCGAAAGACGTAGATATATTCTTCAAATATATATAAACATATTTAATTTATCTATTATTAAATAAATTTAATAAATATATTTTAAAATTTCTATTATTATCATCATCTTGATTATAAATTTTTAAGTAAGACTTGTAATAAAATTATTATTTTTAAATATAATATAAAGAATATTTTAAAAAATAAATTTAAAATCAAAACTTGAATTGACCTAATCTTAAAAAGATGAGGTAACAAAAGGTTAGAACTAACCTGAACTAAAAGAAGATATGAATTAAGCTTTTTGATAATAGCCCAAACCTACTTTTCTTGAGTTGCACCCCTACTTCTATCCTCTCTCCTCCAAGAATGTCCATAATTATTTTGTAATAATAAACACCGATTTGAGAGGAGTAGATATCGGGTTGTGTTTTAATGCAATAAAATGCATTGAAATTTTAATGTATTCAACTAAAAGTTTTATTTTTTAATTTTTTTATAAACCTCTTAATCTGTATGCATTTAACTTATGTATAAAAAAAAGCTGAACGAGGAGTGATGGGATTCCATGACTGGCTGACTTCAGTGCGAGAAAAGCTAGGATGGCCGAACAAGGTCGAGGAATGGTTTCTACTATTTTCGCCCTTTAGTATTCTTCCTCTATTGCGTCGATTCATCTTCTCCCTTTAATCTTCTTCTTCCGCTAATCGATTCTGCATATCCTAAAGAAGGGTAAAGACAGGCAAAATGAAGATCGAACTTTTTTCTATTGCAAAGGGCATTGCAAGTTCGATGGCTTTGGGCAGAATTCTCTTTTGTGGGAATGTTAAATGGATTAAAATATTAAAACATTACATTTTGAATGGCAGGCAGCAATTTCGAAAACGTACGCATATAAAAAAAAATCTATATCACATGCAACAATTTTATTTGATGCAAAAATTAACTTTTCTTCCCGTGATAGGTGAACAACATTCATGGCAAACAACGGGATACAACAATTCGATGGGTGGTTAATATCGGAAAGAAAAAAAAAAAAACAATTCGATGGGTGGGGTTTTGAAACACAGTAATTAAGCATAATTATGCTTTGAAATTTACAAAACAGGCCCTGCAAGTTTAAAAATCCTTTGCAAAATAAATGCTGTTAACTATAAATAGAGATGAAAAACACGCTTGTATTGTTTTAGGACACCTCTAGCACTAAAAAAAATAAAATAAAATTCCGTGCGTATGATACCCAATCTATTTTCGTTGCAAGAATCATTTTGAAAATTCTAAATTTATTTTATAAATTGCGAAAATAAAGTTAAGCAGCGAAGGAGATTTTTTTACTAGCGTACTGTGTAAAGTGGGAACTTGCTCGTTAGATGGGTCGGATATTCCACAGAGAAGTCCAAATTATTTGTAACCCGATAATCCGTCTTCCTTGCGGTCCGATTCGTTGCATGCGACCAGTCGTTACCAAAAGACGCCGTCGTTGCAGAATAGTTGCCGTGTTATTCTTTTCGCGTGGTTGCTAGCAAAAGAGCCAACCGCTACAAATAAAAGAGGCCCGCCAACCACAGTCCTTTCCTCACGTCTCACGGAACCAAAAACCCAAGATTATTGTTTTGCAAATAACCACTCTATAGGGCTATTGTGTATCATACACATTCTTCTCCCTGTGCATGCAATGTACATACATCCCGTCAAAATCTTTGGATTAGAGTACACACTCTGTTCACAACTTGGTTGGAATGGGGATGAGACGAAGGTGACATAAAATCTTTAATTTTTCAAAAGGGGTATGATTTTGTTTGCCTGGGCTACTTAGCTGGGGTCAAAAACCTATTTCTTTTTATAAACTTGTTAATATATGTATTTTAATATATATATATATATATAAACTAAGTTATACTATTTTTAGAGATATATATTAAATATCTGATAAAACTGGTTTATACATTAAATACATTTATATCAACAAATTTACAAAAAAGTAGAAAATAATTAAAAATAAAAAATTTTGGCCCATTCGATTCTCTTTCCAAAAAAAAATTTCTCTTTAAAAAATAACAACATCTTTTTTTTCATTTTCCATGCAAATTTTCACAATTTTCGCAGAATATTTTTTAAAATTTTCAATACATAACGACACTTTTTCAATCTCATCCTATTCTTTTCGGGTTTGTATTTGAAGATTATACCATTGAACATTTCACCATGTTTGATTAAGTACTTTCCCCAATAATGATTCTTTAATTCGGCAAATATAAATAGATGTGGAGAATACACGCGCATCAACTAAAAGAGAATATTTTTGAAGGTTTGGAATTTGGATTGAAGGTGCCAAGATGTGGGAGTAAGGAGGAAGATGGTCAGGCGTGGTACCAAATCATTAATTTTTTAATAAAAGAAAGCAACAAAACGAGAAGAAAGAAAGGACTGATGGCTACGGGGCTTAGCAAATTGTCGGTTGGTGGGCCCCTATGTTTTACGACGAAACGTGGGGCCCACGATAAGGTATTAGTACAGCTGGCTACGAGCAATGGATTGCATGTATCTATCTACAAAAGGATGAGAACGTGAGATGCATGAAGGGGAGCAAGAAAAAAGCTGCGCAGCCCCAACACCTGTTTTAACCGTTGGAACTTTGGCGTTTACCTCCCTCATCGTCATCCTATCTTGTAATTTTCTGAACTCTGTGTATACGAAACATGTGTAGGTGGGTATGAAAAACGGTTATGATTATATCGTATGTAGGTGTTGTCGACCATAAAAGAGGGAAGCGTAGATTTCACGTATAGTGCAGCGCAGCTTTCTGATTATTCTGACACGCTTCGGTGGCCCGACGGTACGGGAATTTTTACGCACTGTCAAAAATTGTGATTTTTGTCAAATTTTCAGCCAAAAGATGGGAAAAACCGTCTCCTAAGTTTGATGGGGGATTTTAATTAAGTCATGGGCTCTTCGGAATACATTAGCATAAATAGAAAACCTGAGAGCCAGATGCAGCAGTTCGGGGAGGTCACCGAGTGATGCGAGCTGCATGATATGGGTTTTATTAGTTCTCAAACAACATGGAGAAACAGTAGGACAGAAAGAGATAGGGTAGAAGCCCGACTTGACAGATGTCCGGCGAATCTAAAATGGACAGAGGAATTTAGCTATGCTCAAGTTCACCATTGGCAGGTTGCTGTGTCTGATCATTGTGTATTGCTGATATGGTTAGACATCCGAAGGGGACTTAAAAGAGTGCCAAAGCTGCCAAAGCCTTCCAAATACGAACGTTTTTGGGCTAAATATCCAGAGGCAAATGAGATCATATAGAGGGTGTGGCAGGAGGATAGGAGGCAAATGAATCAGGGTTTTGAAGGCGTGATACAAAAATTGCATAGATGTAGTGGAGACTTGAGGACATGGAACAGCCAAAGCAAAGGAAAAATTCAAAAGAGAATCAGGGATCTGCAACAGAACCTACAAGGTATGCGTGAAAGGGCAATATCAGATAAGAGGGACCAAGAGATTAAAGCTTGTGAAACAACTATAAATGGTCTCTTGGAGGATGAAGAAATGTTGTGGAGATAGAGATCGAAGATAACGTGGTTACAACAGGGAGATTACAGCACATAATACTTTCATACGGTAGCTTCAGAGAGAAGGAGAAAAAACTATTGTTGCGATGGACGATGAATGGGGCAACAAAGTGGAAGGGCAAACAGAGAAGGAGAGAATAGCCTAGACATACTTCCAAAACCTTTTTAGCAGCTCTAGGGCAACCAATTTCAACAATGTCACAAATCATATTCATAGCCGCATTTCCCACGAGGAAAATGACCTTCTGACTCTATAGATCACGCGAGAGGAGGTTTGGGGTGCCATAAGAGCATGCATCCGCTAAAGGCACCTGGTCTCGATGGCTTTTCTACTGGATTCTACCAAAAAATTAGGCCTACATGGGGGAGACAATCTATAATGCATGCAAGGAATGGATGTCAATGGAATTTGAGGTGAGTAGATTAGGAGCCTTCAAGGAATAAATGAAATAGTTATAGTGTTGATGCCAAAGAAGAAGGGGGCCATAAAAATACCGACTTTCGGCCAATCAGTTTATGTAATGTCATATATAAAATTCTATCGAAAGTTCTAGCAAACAGGCTGAAGGGATGCTTAGGGAAGCCGATTTCAGAAGAATAAAGCGCCTTCGTTCTAGGGCGGTTAACCACTGACAACATGTTACTAGCCTTTGAGGCAATACATGCCCTAAGAAGTAGGAGAGTGGGAAAAAAGGAGGAAATGACAATTAAATTGGATATGTCTAAAGCCTACGACATGATGGAATGACAGTTTGTTGTAGAAGTAATGAAAAGGATGGGATTCTGCAAGAGATGGACCCAATGGATAAATAGTTGCCTGGCTCCGTATCACATATGATTAATGTAAATGGCTGCAAATCACCGAAAATATTCCCACAGAGAGGTCTGTGTCAAGGAGACCCACTCTCCTTATATCTTTTTCTCTTATGTGCAGAAGGTCTCTCTGTTTACTCAAGCTGGCTAACAAAGAGAACAAGTTGCACAGTTTACAATAGGGTCGAAAAGGCCCAAACTAACGGGTTTTGATCAGGTGCACTTGGGAACATTGAGCCTCAATGCTCCCGGGTGCATACACCTATTTTTAAAAAAAAATTCAAACTTTTTTATACGAATGTTAATCTAATTATATTTAACATGTATATCAATTTTTACCCTTTTTGGAGATTTTTAGATATTTATTTTGGATTTTCAAAAATCAGTGTCATTTTAGTAAAAAATCCGAAATAAATATCTAAAGATCTCCAAAAATGGCAAAAATTGATACATATATTAAATATACTTATATTAACAAGTTCATAAAAAAATGTGAAAAAAAATTTAAAAAGGTATATGAGCCTCAATGCTCCCGGGTGCACCTAATCAAAACCCCAAACTAACATATTTATTTTTTGCAGATGATGTGTTGTTGTTCTGCAGGGCAACAATGGAGGAGATGAATACAATCAAAGAGGTCTTAAAGACTTATGAGGAAGTATCAGGACAAAAGGTAAACCTGGAGAAAACTGCATGTTTCTTCAGCTAGAACACGAGGGAAGACACAAGGAGAATGATTGGCAACTCAGTTGGTGTAATGAGAAATCAGATATCTATGTACCTGGGTTTGCCAATCTGGATAGGAAGAAGAAAGCTAAGATGTTCCAAAAATTAAGAGAAAGGATATGGAGTACAATCCAAGGGTGGAAGGGAAGGCTAATGTCTCATGGTGGTAAGGAAATCCTCATAAAACATGTTGCTCAATCAATGCCTACCTATCATATAAGTTTGTTCACCCTTCCACAGAAATTTTGTAATGAGGTGAACTCTATGTTGAGTAAATACTGGTGGGGAGACAATAACGGACAGAAAAAAATTAATTGGATGAGTTAGCAGCAAATGTGCAAACAGAAGAACAAAGGGGGAATGGGATTCAGGGAGTTAACATCCTTTAACAAGGCTCTAGTTGCAAACAAGCTTGGAGAATCATAACAAGCAGTGTTTCGTTATGCCATAAAGTCTTCAAATCAAGGTACTTCCCAAATGGTGACATTTTGAATAACAAAAGTGGAAGAGGGACCTCATATACCCAGAGCAGCATACTTAAAACCCTTCTGCTGATCAGAGCTGGATCAATATGGGGAATCAAGAATGGTAAAAGGGCCAATTTCTTCTGCGACAAGTGGACTGAGAGGGAGCTAGTTATGGTAGGACCTCTACCCAAGGAGATGAAGATGAGTGCTCAAGTTGAAGAGTTTATTTACCACGACCAGAGGACATGAAAAATAGAATTAGGGCAACAGTGGAAAATAAAAATTATGTGACTTGAGAAAGACTTAGAGAGGAAAAATAACAAAGGGAATTACATGTATATAAATAAAACTTTAATAAGTTAAGCGAGTTAAATGGGTTGAACAAATTAAACGGGTTAAACAGGTTATATGGGTTAAATGGGTTACTAAACGGGTTGACGTATTATAAAATCTCAACACTAATCCATTTATTTAATTAAATGGTTAAACGGGTTAGCAGATCATAATCCATTTATTCAAAAATCTAAACTCAAACTCATTTATAAACGGGTTGGACAAGTAGGTTGACGGACTAACTATGACCATTAACACCCCTGGCGACAAGTGGACTGAGAGGGAGCTAGTTATGGCAGGACCTCTGCCCAAGGAGATGAAGATGAGTTCTCTAAGTTGAAGAGTTTATTGACCACGACCAGAGGACATGGAATGAAATGGCTATAAAGAGAGTTGTGGGGGAGGTGGGATGGCAAGAAATCATAGATATCCCAATGTCAAATGTGGGAGATGAGGATTGCATCTTTTGGGAGAAGGAGGCAAGCGGAAACTTCGCTGTTAAGTCTGCATATCGAACTATACACGAGACAGCTTTAGGAACTGAAGAATTGTACATAGTTGGTGCGGGTGAAGTGGAGGAGGAAACAGTGAAAAGAATTTGGAAATACAGCATCCCTAGAAAAGTGAGAATCTTTAGGTGGAGATCATTCACAGATTCCTGACCCCTAAGAGCAAATCTGCAGAAAAGGAGCATACCAATTTATGGAACATGTACGCTGTGCAAACAAGATGGGGAATTGGAGGAAGCATCCATCTGATTTGGAGATGCAGCGAGGTACAATCTGTTTTTACGAATAAAAATTTCAAAGGATTGAATGGAAAAAACTTTAACCGCTTGAAACAGATTTTTGCTCAACTAATGCGAGAGGAAAACAGTTACCCATTCTTTCTTTTCATAACATTATGCTGGCGTATGATAAGGAACAAGGAATGGCAAATGGAGGAGAAGATGCAATGGCAAGATTTAGATAAAATGGTGTGAAAAACTTCATACACGATTATATATCTGCTACTACAACTTGAAAATATGCTCTCGATGTGGAGTCCGGCCCTACTAAATTGAAGCGTCTAGAGGAGGGATGGATTAAAATGAAAGTTGATGCTGGAATGGACATTTCAACGAAGAGATTGGGCTATGGTGTTGTGATCAAAGATGGAAGTGCGTCCCTACTGGCAGCCAGATGCTGGACAGAGGAGGGGGAAGCACATCCAGTCAAACTCGAGCTAAAAGCAATTTTGCTGGGAAAAAGATGGCTGACTGAATTAGAACACAAGAAAGTGGAAGTTGAGAGTGACTCTTGACAGAGGTGACCGAATTCGTTCGGATATGGGGCACTGGGTGAAAGAGATATGGAACATGAAGAGTCTTTTGGAGGATGCCTGCTTTCTTCATGTATTGAGATTAGGGAATCCGTGCGCTCATGCATTAGCCAGATATGCAGTAACAGGATTTCAAAACTCAAGATGGGATAGTGAATGTCCGGAATGTATTAGAGACTATATTAGCGTGGAAGCTCTTTATTTTGTTACTTGGTAGGGGGTGGGGTATCCACAATATTCACCTTGGTTTCTTTTTGGTGTGGGTTGAATGTGGTTGGGATGACCCCAATATGTAAATGCTTCACATAAAAAAAAGTAACCTCTTACATTTTCCAGATATTTTTGTTTAAAATCCATTTTATTTAGCAACTTTATATTATCATGAAAATCTTTTATTATTTCACAATACTTTACATGACTCCATACGCAAAAGCACTTAATCAGCATGAGAAGATGGATTAATGCTAATTTAAAGTTGTAGTTCTACAAAGTATTATTATATTCTAAACATATGTAAATAGATTTAGGCAATTTTTATAATTACACGTGAATATAGTTTTTAATAAATGTGGCTCATGCATGTATTTGTTTTGGATGAAATTTAATCTTTTAACTAAATAAATAATATTAAATACAATATATAAGAAAGCAGATTTCTCACAAGCATCATAACATTAAAAATTGAAGAAATTACATAAAACCTGTTTTCAGCTAAATAAAAACTAGACTACTAATAGTTATTTTCTTGTGTTTAAGCAACCGAATTTTTACTTAGTTGCCAAAATATACCATAAGCAATGAAAATTTTTTCTTACTATAAAAACATCACCATGCATAAGCAAGTAAATCTGTCGTTTCCTTTGCTAATAAAGATTTTTCGTTGATAATTAGTAAAGATTTTCAAGAATGTATTTTCTTTTTGTGACAGTATTACACAGACTAGTGAAAATCTCTAGATCAACTACTGACGACTTCGGATCAACATTTTAGACTTTCGAAGGAAAACAAGAATGAAAAACTCTGCGTGAACGGTTCACATGCATGCAACGTCCGCGTTGCTTCTCTCCTTCGAATGCTACCATGACGCTCATTTTCGCTCACACGTGCCACAGTTGCACTTACAAGGGGCTGACGCTAGCATTTTGGGAATCCAACGTAGCTTGTAAATTTTTGTATGAGCAAATAATTGAAAATTTTATTTAAAAAAAAACTAGGAGAGAAATCAAAATGAAAGATAGTGATTAAGTGACATGGACCATCTATCTAGACCGTTTGGCATCGTTTTCCTCATTATTATTTATTTCAGCATCCGTTGGCCCACATCATACGTATATAAAAGAATTTCCTGGCTACTGAATATCTGTTAAAAGGACCACTTAATGGGGCACTTGGGGGTCCCGCTCACGTGGCATTCTTCAGCTACGGCATCTCTTTTTCCCTCCTCTGGCTATCTATCATGAATGGATGGAATTCATTGCATGTCCATGTCGGATGCACTTCGTTATGTTGTGCCCAGATTTAAGTTAGTTTATCTAGGCAGAGGAACCGCTTCTGAGTGTGAAACCCTTGGGTTTTCATACCCCTGATTTATATACAGAGATACTTTAATGCAATTACTCAAAAAAAAAAAAAAAGATTTTAATGCGATAGATGGTAGGTCATAACTACTTGATTTTTTAATATTTTTACATCTAATTTATGTATTGTGTTTTAAAACTATTTATTTAGCTTATATGCAAAAAATCAGGTGGTTAAAATTTTTTTAGTGAAAATGTCAAATATACTCACTAATTTTCCCCATATTTCTCTTATATTTACGGATTTTTTAAAAAAAATTGGGAAGATGGCATCGTCGTGGAACATATTTGAAAGTTCGACGAATTAAGCGGCCTCCATACCACGTCGCTGCCTGTCATCTTCTTAAACACCGCCGAGCAGTACGCAGAATTATATCTGTCAACCCAAGTTCGGTATGATAAATCTAGGAAAAATTTTGCCACTAAAAACATTAAAACTGACACACAAAAATCAAGCCAGATCCATGAAACCCATTGTCTGCAGTTGAAACCAGCAAAAAATTTGGTAGCACATTGCCGTGATCGGTGGAAACAATCATCTGCCTGGTCACACTCTACAAATCCAGCAACTTGGGCACAGATCGCCACCATGGAATTTGGCACTAGCAAACTGCCATGGCCTGCTGTCCTTGTTAGATCTGGCGAGCGCCCTGTTAGCAGGTCGACTGGCCACATATGATAGTTGAGAGCGGCAATCGGTCAAATTTCATGGCTGAAGTTTCCATTTTTGGGAAAATAGAGGTGGTTGCTGTGACGACCCCAGCTTGGAGCAGGACGGTCAATTTTCATGGCTGAAGTTGAATCTAAAATTGGTCTAAGATGAATTAGGAGTAAAATTTGTGAGTATATCTGGGCATTCTCCAAATTTTTATAATTAATAATATTGAATAGTATAATTATAAATAATCTTATGCATTTACACTTGTGGATTATATATGAATCTAAATAATATGATTTTTCATGTCATGCTAATGTTGATGTCAAATGTCAATCTAAATAATACGATTCTTCTAATGCCAATGTCGTGGATTATCTTAGTATGATAATAGGTACCGCTAAAAAATTCGATATGGCAAGTACTGAACTCACCCTTTATTTTTAAGATTATAATATTGTTAGCACCATATATGCATTTTTCATGAAAATATGAGCCTAAGTGTATTTAATTCATATATCGAAATCTATATTTTTTATATATTTTCTTAATATCAAAAATCAACAATTTTAGGGTATTTCAGTAATTTATCCTCTGCAACTAAAGATTTTTGAAATTCAAATAAAATATATACACATATAAAAATATTACAAATTTTTGTATGTTTTTTGATAATTCAAAATTTTGTATGTTAATCAGATAAATTTATGCTTATAATTTATAAAAAAAATTTAAAAATATAAGTGCATGGAAACTTACTGTAATTAAATATACATGCCAAAACATTACCAATTTTCATCAAAAAATATTACGAATTTTGTTATATCAATTAAATTTGGCCGTAAATACTTAATAGGTAATGATTTGAGATTTACTGTAAGCATGGAGTATCTATGCTTACTCTTGCTTTTTAATTATAAAATATACCTTTTCAAATATGAACAATTTGTCACGTTTATCTTGTTTTATTATAGTACCAAAAATAATTTCCATCAAAAAATTAATCTTGTAAAGAAAGCATTTTTGATAGTAGATATAAAACTATTTAAAAATGTAGTATATATATAATATATAAAAGTTTGTAATACATGTAACTTTTAGAATTATAAATAAGCACACATAGATAAATAGTTTTATATTTTGAAATTAAAAATGAAAGTAAGTGTCCATAATTACATTAAGCATTGAATCTTTACCTATACTTGCTCAACTACTTAACAATAATAATTTATATTTAAATACAGAAAAATTTGATATCACTTGAAGCCAAATGCAGGTAATATCGAATCTGAAATCCACCCAATTTTTAATTTGGCTGCAAAAGGCGTCCGCCTATTCATGCAAGCGTACTTTTACAAATCAATTATCATCAGACAAAATTTTCAAAATTGCAAAAAATTGAAAACAAACGTGGGAATAGGAATAACTTTTAAAAGGATAATTTACAAATATACCCATATAATTTGGCATAATTATAAATATACCCACATTGTTTCAAAAAAATTATAAATTATCCTTACATCTTTTGATCATAATTATTAATATATCTAAGGATCGATGGCGCCATAAAAGAATTGTAATGGTGTAAGTATATTTGCAATTATGATTGAAATATGTGTAGTTTATTTGCAATTTCTAAAATTAGGTGAATATATTTGCAATTATAATCAAATTATATAACTATATTTACAAATTATTCTAAAACGTACAGTTATACAGAACTGTATAAGGGGTTACTATTGTCCTCATATATTCTATAACACGGGCCTAGCCACGTACGTAGATGAGAATATAGGTCCAATAATTTATAAATCCGGACTATAGATTTGGAAAATAGGAAGGTTCCAACAACAAAAAAAAAAAGGGAAACGCGTGCCCAGTCAATTCTGGGACCATATCAACTCCTTGGATCAATGGGCAGTACAAAACAATAAAGGAGCACATTATTACGCACCAACTTTCGCCTCAGCAAATAAGGAAAAACCAAAAAAATATATTAAGAAAATGAAAGTTGTTGATGCAATGACAGCACTTTGATCCGTGAACCAATCAGCCGCTGAAACCTCAATAATAGGGTTGAATGATGCGGTTCTTTTCAAAGGCCATCTTTAGTGGAAAATGTTCTACTCGATACTGCCACGGCTGTATGCTTTTTGTGAGAATCCTGATTGGGGGATCTTTACAGCCTCTAATCACGGAATGAAACGAACTATTGATAACTACCCTAGGCATTCTACAGCAATATCTTCTGTTACAATTTCATTTAGGAGCTGTCTGGTAAGATGTAAATGGTGAATGTAATATAGTAGAATAGATGTGATGGAAGTAAAGTAAAAATAAAATAAAATAGATAAGCTATTTGTAAGGAAATATATGGGAAAAAAATTAAAAATATATATATAAAGGATATTTTCGATTAATTATACAATATTATACCTCATTTTGTATTACAATCAAGCTCAATCGAAAGAGGCAAACTCTAATCTATTTATAAAAAAGATAATAAACTCTCACATATCTATCAAGGAGATCAAGCTCTCATAAAGTCGAACTCCCACGTGGAAAGGTAAACCTACGTGGCTAGCGCTAGTGGCAATATACGTGACAAACCGAGATGACACCCATTGAGAAAAAAAGATAATTGGGTAATCAATGATGTTTACCTTTTTGCATTACTTATTCCCCATTCTTATTAATAGATTTGGGCAACTCCAATACCGTAGATCAGTTATCATTACGAGTAAAAACTATTCAATCTAGAAAAAATAATTTACAATACGAATATAATCTACTAAATCAAGATAAACTTTTTTTTATTAGAAATCAAGGTAAAATTATTACTGATTTGGTATTAGTAATAGCAAATGACAATAGAGTATACATATGTAAATATATATATTAGTCACTAATATCATTTCAATTTGGTTGGGAAAGATGTAAACATTTAAGTTTAGTTCAGAAATATGTAAAAGTGAGAAAATAATGTAATATTATATAGGAAATGGTGATGACCAAAGACAATAAAATTAAAATAGATAAGTCACTTAATGATATTTACTCATCATTATAACTAATATTATAATCAAGCAACCCTAAAAAAAATTTACAGTCAAGCTCATTCATAACCCTTACACCATGGAGAAAGTTTTCTATAAACACCCTCAGTACCAAAGTAACTATAAAAAGATTCCTACACCAAGGAAGAATTATTAAAACCTCCACTTTAGGGGGAATAGAACACCAATGGGCAACAAATATACCCCAAAATGTTACCATCAAGGCAGATCGCTGGTGGTAAAATAGATAAGTTTTTTTTTTTTCTTTTGGTAGAAGGTCGTAAAATAGATAAGTTAATTATACAAAAATGTGTGAAAATGAATAAAATATCAAAATGATAATAAAAAAGATAACTAGGCACAATTAAGGTATTAAATCGTACTAAAAGGCACATGCAAGGAATGAAAATTTTCCTTTGGCTCTTAATGAAACTTGTTGCAACGATCCTCCATAATTTATTAATAATTTTAGGTTACCAAAATTACTGATTATACCAACTTGATATAGATTCATTTAGGCCCAGTTTAATTACTAAAACTTACCATATCACCGTAGAGAACAAAACACCAATAAAACCTAACAATAATGCTCTTGAAAGCTTCGTAGAAATAATTCAAGTCTGATCTTTGTGTGTGTCATGTCAAGACGGACAAGACAATTTCCGCCGTCCATTTTATCTTGACGCTGCCAAGTTCAAGGCTGGCCACTTGCATGACCGAAAGGCAAGATTATTTCTGTTCGGCCAACATCTGAACAGTGAAAAACGTACGTATGGCACTAGGAAAATGGTCCATTCCTCGCCATCCAAGAAAACAGACGGATGCTCCGTCCGATCCTATTTCCATCCACCACTTCACAAGTTGGGACCATGATGATATCGTTGAAAATAATCTTTTGACGGGTCAGATCTTTCAACGCAAGTGAAAAATCAATTAATCTGTGAGAAATAATTGAAAACATATACACAAAATTACATAATAAAGAGAGAGGATTGTTATTTACTCCCCAAGTTGAATAATATCAATTACAGCCATCTCTTCCACATAAGTAAAGAAAAAATAGTTACAACAAGTGCACTATCGTCTCAACAAAGTAGAAAAGAGAGCCTGTAAATCACAAAAATCGAATCCCCATGATATAGATCCAGAGAAGGAAGCTGATCGATCAACTTCCCAAAAAAAAAAAAGGAATCGCCTCTGCATCATCCCTCCGTTGATCTTCTCTCTCTTTGTGTTCTTCAATTCTCCTCCTCTTGCTCCTCCTCCTGCTCCTCCTCCTCCTCCTTACAGGGCAAACCACGTGTTGGGCCGGCCTCTGTAGGAAAATATTTACCGTAGATAATTCTTTTCCTTTTTACAAAATCCAACCCAGAAAAAAATTTCATGGGTGATGAGTCAGAGTGTAATTACACCAAAAAAAAAATAAAATCAGATGGGTTTGTTTCCTTGCTTGCTTGGGTTTTGTTCATCCGAGCGCGGAAGTTAGAGATCGGAAGACGACTTCTTCGCAAGGAATTGTGAGACCCATGTCGTGATCGAAGCCGAACTCCTCCTCGGCCTGGTGCAGCAGGCTCTGGAACTCCGGGTGCGTGAGGTAGGAGATAGGGACGATGAAGCGGCTGCGCTTCTCCCCAACGTAGACGGCGAAGTGGCCCTTGGGAACGTCCATGGGGAGGCCTTGCTCGTCAGACTCGTACCCCTGTTTCCTTCCCAGGCTGGAGCATCTCTTTAGGATTTGCTTGATCACTGCTGTTTGGGGGAGCCTGTTTGACTTCCTGATGGCCATTCGAGGTGATTTTGCAGAAGAGAGATGGAGGGGGAGAGTAGGTGTTCGTTGTGGGACTATTAGAAGAATGAGATGGTGTGGAGAAGGGATAGGCGGAAGGGGGTATATATGGAGAGTAGAGAGAGAGCAAAGGCATGTGAGATGTGGGGGCAAAGGACAGACCACGGGTGTTTTGGGGTTTGTGAGTGCAACAAGGACATGCTGGGAGCCAACCCCCATTGGTCTTCATGCCACTGCTGCCCCTCCAAATGACATCACGGGCCCATTCTCTCCCTCTCTTTCTCACTCTTCCTCGCGGTTAGCTTTTCTAGTTTCCACCAACCGAGTTAATGAGGACTTTCTCGTTAGGTGGTTTAAATCTTTCCCATGACCATAGTCTGCAGAGTACTGCAGATGCAGGGCAGCTGCCGTGTAATGTTAGCAACTTTGCAATATCGTACCTTATGGGGGAGGAGGCTCTGTCGACACTGTGGCTGGAATGGACTGTTAGAGATGGCCCAGCCACCGGTTGTCGGGAGTAAAAATCCAAGCATGATTGAATATGCCAGTCACCTGTCGCATGATTCTTCTCTCTCCCACCCTCACAGTGTCTGTTTTTTACTTGCGGTTTTACAAGAATGACAAAAATTGGGCAACCCCCAATGAGAAATTGGGGATTGAGGACCTTTTTTGGGTGGCATTTCAATGCCAGTGCAGGTGCCCCAGGGCCTGATTCTTACCATGAAAGAATATGTGGTGGGGCCAGGGCAAAGATTTGAAAAGATTTTCTCTCAGCCCCACCTCATCCGTACAATTATGTGGGCACATCGAAGGGTATATTGAGATCAAGCCAAGCCATACGTCCCTCGAGTTGGCTGCATTGGGGGGCCTAAAACCTAATGAGACCAATAAATGGAGGCTGAGTGGTGGAGTCCATTCTAACTAGAAAGTAGGGGTGGTGTTACCAAAGCTCGTAAAATGTTTATTACAATAATAATAATAATAATAATAATAAGGTTAGGAATATGGGGTTCAATCTGACCTTATTTTTTGAATGGAGTTTGTGTGGGTTAGAAGTAAGATAACCTGACTTAACTCGATCAAAATTTATATATGTATATATATATATAAACACAATTTTTTGTTTATTTTATTTTTCTACTTATACTCAGCACTTTGTCCTTTCATCTTCCCCTATTGATATTTCTTAAAACTTTAATTTGACTACTAGAAAACAAATATTTTAAGTAAATTTAAATAAATAGTGCTTAAAAATTTGAAGACGTCACACAGTTTCAATCTCTTTTGTCCGCCTGAATTCAACTCGAAAGTCATTTAATGTTACTACATATGTGAATTACTATAGGATTATTAGGTTGGGTATAAATAACATTAAAGTTAAGATTAGATAGGGTGTGTTCGGAAAGTTATAAAATTTTTAGATAAATTTTTTTTATCATTCGGAGAAATTTATGTAATATAATATAGGTAAGAATTAGAAATAAAAATAATTAAGTTAAAATAAATAAGTTAGTTATGTAAGTAATTGCATAAAAAAGATTAAAAAGTAGGATAGTTGCATAAGAAAATGTGAAAAAAATGATTAAAAAATATATAATTATAAAAAGTGAAAAGTTTTTAAATTTAACAAATATGTGGTAAGTTTTTACCAATAAAGTTGGGGTTTGAATTGTGCAATTAACCTACGTCAATTTTACACCCATATAATATAGCTAGAGATTTGCACGCAGTTGCAGCCGTGTCCCAAACTTGTACTGGAGGGTACCAGCGTACGAATGTGGAGAGAGGTTTCTTGTTTGAATGTGATTGTTGTGCCTGTGATTCTATGGGTCGAGTCACAAGTGTTGTTGAGTGATGCTAGCTAGCTAGCTTTTCAGTGTTCCTTCGGTAGTCAGTACATCGCAAGTGTCAAAAAATTGGGCTTCAGTTGTACCTGCCCAGCTGCATGAGCCTTAATGCGCATACAATTTTTTTTTTTTTTTACAAAACGGTTAATAGAAATGTATTTAATATATATATCAATTTTTACCCATTTTAGATATTTTTAGATATTTTTTTTAGATTTTTAAAAATGTGGCATTTTCGTAATTTCAAATTACTAAAAATGCCAACGATTTTTAAATATCTAAAAAAAATATCTAAAAGTCTCCAAAAATGATAAAAATTGATACATGTGTTGAATACATCTATATTAACAGCTTCATGAAAAAATTTTCAAAAAAAAAAAAAAAAATAAGTGTAGTACACTCGGATGCATTGAGGCTCAATGTACCTTGGTGCATAAGATGTACTCAAAAATTTTGCAGAAATCATGTGCACTTCTCTACGGTTTGCAGGTTTTGACCCTCCCCATTTCATAGGCCTGCAGAATAAAGTTCTCCTCCTGTGAACTCTGTTTTTTTCTATTTTGTTACTGAGTTTCTATAAAGGAATCTGGTTTTTCTACCCCCAATTTTCTCTCATGAACATACGCATATACATGGGCCCTATTGATTATAAACTCACAATCTATCTTAGCCATTATATGATGTATGGGCCCATTCTAAAAATTATACAAAATAAATCTAATAAACTAAAAGCTTAAAATACATAGCATTGGATTAGAATTGATGATAAGACTGGAGCATTCAATTGCCTGAGCGCTCATTGGGTCATCATTATATTCTAGCACTATCAAAACTTTTATTTTCCACAACAAAAATAAAAACGAATGTTGTTAATTGTTATCATTATGTATCGTATTTCCCTTTTAGTAATGAAATAGTTGCAATTTTGTTGCCAATGAAATAAGCATAAAAAATGGTAAAAGAGGAAGACTTTTTCCCAGGTGAAACGTGGCAGTCCCACTGACAAATTTTGTTGCTAAAACAAAATATAGGTTAACAAAGACTATAGTTAAATTTATGAAATTTTAGTCTTTTCCCCATTTAGATTAATCGATAATCTAAATTTAATAAAATTATAAGAAAATGAAAAATTAATTAAAGTAATTTAGGATTCCATTAATAATAAGGAAAATGGAAAATTTTAAAGAAAAATTTAGAAAAGTGAAAGAATGATGTGATATAGTAGGAGTAATGTTTAATAGTAAAGAAAATAAAAATAAATGAATAGTATATTTGTATGAAAATACTAAAAATGATTTACATAAAAAGGTAATAATAAAAAGATGAATGATCTTGTTAGCCGGGCCAAGCAAACATCCTGCTTAGCTACCTCAAAAAATTTATTTACAACACTCTTTTTTGTAAAAACTTTTTCCTTTGTACATTTATTTATCTAAGTGTATTTAACATATAAATTAAGTTTTACCATTTTTGGATATGTTTATATATTTTTTGAGATTTTTAAATATAGAAATATTTTAAATACATATATATATATGTTCAAGAATTTCAAAAAATATGTATATGCCTCAAAATGGTAAAACTTGATTTATATATTAAATACACTTAGATAAATAAATGTACGAAGGAAAAAGTTTTTTAAAAAAAAGTGTTGTAAATAGATTTTTTAATTTGTTTAGCCCAGAGTAACAAGATCATTTCTCTAGTAAAAAATAATAGGATTGGTAATAATTTAAGATATCATAGTACATTAAAAGCAACGTAGAAAGTGGGTGGAACTTTTTTTCCTTGTTGCTAACATTATAAAATTTTAACAATTAAATCATTTGCTTTCTAAGATGGATACTTATGTTTTTAGCTGATAAAGTAAACAGGCAATCTAGCTAAAGATTATGATATAACGTCCCACCATCATTGAATTGATGTGAAGTTGTCCATACGGCTAACCAAATGATTTTTTTATTTTAAGAAATTAGGATATTGAGATGATATATGCCAATTTCTACTAGGATATAAAGGGGTTGTGTACATGTGGCATATATATATATGAGATATTATCTTGTGTATTTACATGCATTGTAAGTTACGGTATATTTGGCTCAAAATGAGCAATATATTAATATTTTATACAAGTAGTTATCTATGTATAAAATATATCTTAGATAGTTTGCATGTAAATGGACAAGATAAGTTTTCTCTCCATGTATGTTGGTATGTGTAGACTTGAGGTAGAGCATGTAATTTTGCATCCTATGTTGGCCTTTTTCACCCATGCAACACGTTTAAGATAGTGGGGCTTGAATTATAATTTTTTTTCAAAAAAAATAAAAATAAATAGCGGGGTTTGCAGATCAGCTCTGCAGCTAGCTAACTGTACAAACCAAAAAAAATAAAAATAAATAGCGGGGTTTGCAGATCAGCTCTGCAGCTAGCTAACTGTACAAACCAGTAATAAACGCCTCTCATGTATTCTTGAGAGAGAGAGAGAGAGAGGTAGCTATCCAGCTGCCCAATGGGGTAGCCAGCCCTTTAACGTGGTATGTTGCTTAAAACCTGCAGCTCTACAATGAAAAGGCTGCTACAGCCCATGTGATCTCCTGCTGCTACCGGCAAAAAACAACCTCAGCCACACATACCCCTGTTCAAGGAAAAACAGGGGCGGCCCACCAAACGTTTTTTGCATGCATGCGTACCAACGATATTGATATGCATGGGGAAGAGATATAAATTCCCAAGATCACCAACTCTCTCAAATGTCTATCACCCAATCGCAACTCAATTAGCCTTTTTACGTATCTGTAGGATGTTCTAGCTGGCCCTTCAATTCCAATTTCCAACCATGCATGTGCTAAGGCTCGGATGCTGATTTCTTTTCAATTAGCAAATGCGTCTAGCAAGCTCTCAGCCGTCTTCCTCTCGCTCTCCTTTTCTTGAGTCTCTTTTTCGTTTTTCGTTTTATTAATTCTCCCCTGGATAAGGCTCTTGATACTTCACCATCACATTCACATCATCATCTTCCAAATATACGGCTGGGTTGAGATTAAAGGGTTTCAGATCAGCCTTATGTCACTTGACAGTTCCATAGTCATCTGATCTCACCTATTCAACTCCTCAACCACATCATTTAGAAACGACCTTAACTGCTCGCTCTACTGCTCAACGACCACTGGAATATGAACAAGACGAACAAGTTATATCTACTGCTGCAAGTTGGGCTGAGTTAAGACCGCCCAACCCAATAAAAATCAGTCCTATAACTTGTTTATTTAAAGAGTATTTTAAGCTAAAATATAACATCTATTTATTTTTATAATTGGTTATATTTTTTGACTTTTTTTTTCGATAAACATGTTTTCCCAAGTATGTTTAATCTATATACCAAGTTTTATTATTTTACAATACTTTTACATATTTATTTTTATTTTTAAAATTAAGTTTTTGAGGGGTGAGAAATAACTTAAATGCTCCTCGAAATTGATGATTTTTTAAAAATAAAAAATAAATATGTAAAAGTGTTATAAAATAGTAAAACTTAAAATATATATATGTATATTAAATACACATAGGAAAACATGTTTGTGAAGAAAAATTAAAAATAAATGAATGTTAGACTTTAACGTAAAATACATCATGATGTATATAATCGAGCTACATTCTTTAAAGCTCGAACCTAAGGAGGCTGAGCCTAAATTTTTCTATTTATGTTTAATATAGAATATGTGATACATATAATACTTAAATAATATTTTTCATGTTTATATATTTTCCATTATTTTATTTATGTTTGAATATATATTTTTTACTTGAAATTATATTATAGGTAAATCATTTTATAGTATTACATTTACTTTTATAAGTTTTTTCTTTTATCTTATTTCGAAATGTTAAATTGTCTTCTAGAAATATATTATACATTGCCGTATTTTTAAAATCTAGCTAGTCTTTATATTATTATTTTTGCATACATGATTTATATTATATGTAAAATTTTAAACTCGTAACTGTTAACTTAAACGAAAATTTATCAACCCAATTCCAACTTGAATATCAACCTAAACTCAATTTACCTTAGGGTAATAATTCAGGTTTCATTAATAGAGTTAGGGCTAGAATTTAAATTTGTTGCTATTAGAATTAAGGTTAGAGTTAAGACCAACCTGAGATGCGGGCATAATTATAATCAGTGAGTTGGATCGAGGAGAAGGCTAGCTCTATGAAGACAAAAGAATGTTTGGAAAGTGCTAAAAAGAGTAGTTTTGGGTCTATCTAGAATCCTGGATCATTGGTAGAAATCTAACGGGCCATTGTACGTGCTCAACACAATCCATTTAACATTATTTAAAATCATCGTTGTCACACATTATAGAAGTACGCACAAAAAATAACTTTTGTTCAGATCAATCCAATCAGATTCTGAAATGTTAGGACTATTTGCAACTTTTTTTCTTCTCGTCTTTTTTTTTTTTTTTTTTTTTTTTTTGCCATTTCGTATGTTTTATATCAATTGATCTTCACAAATACCTGTGAACTTAGGAACTTCGGTGGAAAAAATTACTCTCACTAGGATATGCAGGTGGTTGACATAATGTGCGAGGTAAAAATTAAAAAAAGTTTAAAAAGTTATCAAAGAAATTTTTTTTTTTTTGTAAAAAAGGACTCCCGCTGCTACAATTGCTACTTCTTGGCACAAGTTACAGTTTGCTTCGATTAAGACCCTAGCTAATGGTATTCAACATTTTTTATTTTTTGTATTTATAACATTATGTGATCCCAATTCTATGTAACCCATACATTTTTTGTACATTGTTTATTGACTGAAAATCTACTTTATCTATTTTATGTAATATTATTTATATTTATATAAAAAAACCTATAATTTGTCTGCTATAATTACGTTACGTGTGGACCTCAATATTACAAATGTGAAAAATTCATTGTATCATTGTATTTAGTATCATTTGTCTGAAATATCATTATAATGTGGATGAATGATTTTATAAAATATTGTTATATTTTCTAATGCATTTTGAGTCTAAAATATTATTTTATCCTAATGCATTTGTGGATAAATCTAATCATTTTTCACAATTCGCTCATGAATGTGCATATTTTTCAAGCAAAGGTGGCATATATACACTTCGATTTTGATGAAACTTGATCTTCTGTCTAAAAAAAATGATGGTGAATACTATGCATTACGTGGATTTTTCACATAATTACTACGGTAAAAAAATGAACAAGGTTACATAAAACTGGTTCTTTGTAAGATACTCATTAAAGATTAATATGATAAATATTTTTCAAATTATTTCAAGGAACTCGCTTCTATGAAAACTATCCTTTATGTAGCTTTCTTCATTTTTAAAATCATAATAATTGATGGAAAATCCACTCCATTCATTACATTACCATCATTTCTATTACCATGGAAATCTTTTCATTTGTTTAATATCACCATATATGGGTCTCATCTATAAATATGCAAGTTCAACGTAATAAAATGATTTAATACTAAATATCAATTTTTGAAGTAGTATTTTCAACAATTAAATAGTTTAAAATATCATTACCAAGTGGATAAATGATCATATAAAGTATTATTATATTCTAATACATACGGGAAGTTTTCTAAGCATTTTTCCTATATTTATACATAAATGTACTTATTTTTTAGGAAACGTTTTCTATACACAAATTGATTTTGGATGAAACTTAGTCTCCCAGCTAAACAAATGATGTTAGATACAATGAATGGATTGGATTTTATATCAATTATTAAAATTTAAAAAACAGAAAGGATTATATAAATTCACTTTTGTGTAACTCAATTACATAGAAGCATACCCCTTTCGGGACAAATCTTAACTTTCTAGGGATCCACACCCACATTTAGCTTAGTTGTCAAGATTGAACGGAGCATGATATGAATGTATTATTACACAACTTTTCTTTATCGTGACTACACAACTTAGTTTGATCAGATTAAATGGCAACAAAATATCTATCAATAGTGACAAGTCAAAAAATTTTGACCTCTTCATTCTTCACTAAAAAAATACACTAGAAAATGAGTTTTTTCCAAAATGCTTTGAAAATGGAAGATTATTCACAAAATTAAAAGTTATGAGATATAAATTGCAAAATTAGACAAACCTAGAGATTCATTTCAAATAACCCTTGGCGAAAAAATAGCTACTGGTAATATTTGTGAAACCACAAAAAGACAGCGGGCAAAAGCAAATGGCCAAGAATTTTATATTCATTTAAATTGGATCTCATATGTCAAATCATGAGATTAAATGCTTAGGAGATTGCATTGAATAATTACTATGGGGCATTAAATCAAAGCTCACAGAAAAACTAGTTAATTATTATAGGGGTTTTTGTATTCGTACCTATAAGGTTTAATCCAAATCATAGGTGTATTAAAACTTTTGTAAATTTTGCATCTATAACTACAAGATTTACCTAAAATTGAAGGTGTATTGTTTAGGGTTAAATTTTAAAAGACAAAAATACCCTTGTCAACAGCTAAAATTATTAAATGCAAGAAAATACATTTAAAACATAAAAAATTTAAAAATATTTAATGTGAGAAGCACCTTGAAATAGATCAATTTAACGTGAAGAATATTTTTAATTAAAGATTAAACTTTCATATTTTAAAGGCATTTTTTGTATTTTATAACTTTATTTGTTCGAAAGGTTATTTTGGTCATTTTTAAATTTTAACCCTTCATAATACACCTACAATTTTAGGCAAATTTTGTAGGCATGGTTCAAATATTGCAAAAGTTGATATACATGTGCAATTTCGATCAAACTTAATTTGTAGATACGGATGGAGACACCCGGTTATATATACTTGCAAACCAATTGGACCTGGGAGCTAGCTTGCTAAGCTGAACATCTTAACGACTCGAGTCACAAAAAAGCTAGAGCTACATCAGTTAAAAAGATTCAAGCTCAATAATAACCATAAACCAGCTGCCAATCGAGATGCTGGTAGCAAGCCAACACATGCGGTTTCGATTCTCTGTGTGAGTCGTTTATGGTGGGAGTTTGTTGTCTTATAAATGAAAGCTTATTTGGTATCTTTTATGTGGATGGTAGGAGCTTATTCTTATCTCTCGAGTAGATTATTGAACTTGATTGTAATATTAGATGAAATGTGATATTATACATGATATAAAAAAACACTACATATAAGAGCTGGAAATGATTAAAGTTTAATTAGGTGTGGTTGTCGATGACTGCAGGCTCATTCATTCCCTTCTGGTTCTGGGAGCGCAGACATCCTACATTTGACGGTTCTCATTGTCCCTATTGATTTGGATGATGAAAACCGCACACTAACGTGCGGGGATGAACCTTGGGCTATGAACTATCAAGTTTAGTCTGCATCAAACCCCAGTTTAGTAGTTCTAAATTCCTATTTTAAATCATAACCTATATGGAACCGGTAGATACCAATAGATATATAGTCTGTTTGGCTGCGCGTTAAGCAGAAGATAAATTCATATACAGAATTTTAAAAGGTGAGTGGCAGCTTAATTTTAAGAAGAAAGCCAACATCTGCTATACTCTACGCGTTCTATAGAAATTAAGCGTGCCCAAATGAGCCCATAGCTGATGGTGTTTGCGCACATTACCAGCTACATGCATGTAGGATTTTCATCAAGACCATCCAGTTAGTGGACCATATCTTGAATTAACCACCACCCCCAGATTATATTGCTTTCCCTTAATTTCTAGCTTTCAAACTTTATACATAATGCCTCGGCTAGAGAGACACGAATTAAATACTATGAAAAAACTTTTCATATATGTATGAACATGAATATTATAAGTTCGTCATAAAATTCTTTAGCGATAATATTTTTGGAAGTTGTCGCTCAAAGTACAAAATTTACCCTCAACTGCATCACTAAAAGTTACTTTTTGCTTCCTTTGTGTCTTATCGAGTGGCGTTCAATGGTGTACCGATGATGTTATCTATCCATTAAGAGACCGTAGACAAGGAAACCCCTGTCCCCTTATTTATTCCTCTTATGTGCTAAGGGTTTATCTGCTCTCATATCAAGGGCTCAGTTAACTTGGGTAAGGTACCTATGGGTACCCACCGATTCAACCCTAAATTGAGTAGGATATAGTAGAAAAGTTTACCCATGGGTATGGATAGGGTAGAAATCATTACCCAACCCCTTAAATAAGGTAAGAGTATGGTACACACGACGGGTACCTAAAACCGACCTAGATAGGTACCCATATGGGTACCTTAATATATAAATAAATATAAACATGTATATATAAGCAAATTCATAATAGATTTTATCCCACATTCACTAATAAATTGTTATTAGTTTGATTTTCTTATTTACTTTGTTATAAATTGTATAAGATTTGTATTGTTAATGATGGATGATTATAACATGAATGCGGATGATTATATTAATGAGATTATTAATATGGAAAATAAAGCTACAAAGAATGTGAAAATAGATGTAAACAACAACAAAATAAAATTAATTATGAACTGTAAAGTCTAAAATGTAGATGAGTATTATTTTATATTATTTAAAACAACACAAAAAATATTTTTTCACATGCATCATTGGTTATTATTGGAACTATTTGGAACTGGAACCAGAACTGGAACCGATTCTATGGATAATTAGTAGCGTAGGGTATAGTAGGAACTGACTCTAAAGTGGGTAGGATATGGTAGGCATTTTGGAAATAAGGTATGAGTATGGTAGACTATTACCCGAACCAAACCGACTCGAGTTGCACCCGTATATGTAGGGTGTTAGAGTTAGTAGATCAAGTCCTTGGTTCTCATATTTTTCTTTGCTGATGATGTCCTTCTACTTTTAAGGGCAAGGGAGGAGGACGTTTAGGGGGCGTTATCAACTATATCTCGATATGAAGCCGCATGTAGCAAAATGAAAAATAGCAAAAAAATTCTATTTTTTTATAGTAACGGAATGTCAAAAACCAAATTACAGATGGAGAACTTGTTTGGTTCAAGGGGCAACTTTTTCAAACTTACTTGGGTTGCCAACTTACTTGGGAAGAAGAAAGAAGGTAGCATTTCAGTGCCTAAAGGAAAGGCTATGAAAGAAATTGCAAAATTAGCAAAGAAAATTAATCTCTTGAGGTGGTAAAGAAATTCTTATTAAAGTGGTTGCATAAGCTATTCCAAACTATACCATGAACTTATTCATCCTTCAAAATACCTTCTACTAAGAGATCAAGGCGATGGTTAGCAAATTCTAATGGGAAGACAACAACAGAAAAAGGAAGATAACTGGATTTTCTGAAGAAGGATGTGTAAATCAAAGGCTACTGGAGGCTTAGGTTTTAGGGAACTTGTTGCTTTCAATATGCCTTGGTAGCAAAGAATGCTTGGCATTTGGCTTCTAGTTCAAAATCTCTTTGCAATAAGATCTTGAAGGAGAAATACTTTCCATCAGGCAACTTTTAGAAAACAAACCTCCCTACATTAATTCATACACTTAGAAGAGCATTGTATTCTCAATACCTCTTCTGAAAATGGGATGCTTGCGGAAGAATAGCAAGGGCAATCATGTGAGGTTTCTGCAGGATAGATAGGTATCGAATAGGCTTGCTCCAGTTGGCCCTTTACCTAGACACGTCATAGAGAACATTTGATGGAGCATTTCATCGACAACTATACTAAACAGTGGAAAATGGAGGAGATCATCAGTGTAGTGGGTGAAGTCGGGTGGGAACAAGTTAGAGGAGTGCTAAGGGCTGGCATAGAGGAGGAAGATGGGATCTTCTAGGGGCTGGAACCTGATGGACAGTATAGTGTTAAGAATAAATATTGTATTACTCACCGCCACCTACTTGGGGGGAGCTTAGGAGGGAGGACACCTTAGTTGGGGAGGAGGATGATTTTGTGAAGAAAGTATGGAAACTTAAACTACCCAAGAAAATCATACTATTTGCGCAAAGATAAATTGACTAGCCCTCCCAACAAGTGTAGATCTCACCATGGGTGAATACAAATCAATCCTACATGCCATTTTTGCAACCAATCTGAGAAAAATGAGCTCCATCTCTTTTGGGATGCCCAGTCGTCAATTCAAGTACCTCTTATGAACTTCCTTTCATCCATAAGGGTGGAGTCCATTAATGACATTCTCCTCCATCTTACTGCATCAAGGGAGTCTTCTCCCCTACTGCTATTTATTACTCTTTGTTGGAAGATCTAACACCTCCATAATAAGCTTATCGTGCATGGGGAAAGATCAAATTTTTTTAGGTGTACTTTCAGTGCTTGGACTATATAAGTCAGCACCAATCTACCCAAGCTCTACATCAACTCAACCTTTACCTTTGCCTCAATCCTTTCTATTGGCAATGTCCACATGTTGGATGGCTAAAATGAATGTAGATTCAAGGCACCATCAAGCAGCTGTAAAGTAGGGATTTAGAGCCATAATTAGAGACGATACAAGATCTTTCATGGTTGATCGATGTTGGAATGAAAGGGGTGCTACTACCCCACTACAAATGGAGATATTGGTAGTCCTCTTATGAGCCAAATGGGGTAAATAGTTGGAACCCAATAGAATTATCATTGAGAGTGATTCGCTGTTGTGTATACATTGGTTGAAAGGAGATGGATACACTTCATCAAACTTGTGTTTTCTTCTGGATGAAATCAAGAGCTATGGCAGCCAATTTGTACAGCTCCAATTTCAGCATGTACTAAGACAAGTTAATTAGGTTGCACATGAATTAGCTTACCTTGCTTTCTGCTTTCCTAATGGGGGCCAGACCTGGTTGGTCAGCCTTCCAGATTTTATCCTTGATAAACTCTATATAGATAAGGATTTTCTCCTTGTATGAACTGTCGTCCCTCTCTACTTTCCTTCTTTTATTCCTTGGGGAGGTTTGTGGAGGGGGGATGGAGTCTTTTATCAAAAAAAAGTTACGTTTTGTAATATTCATTGCTAAAAATAGCTTTTTATGAGAATTTACTTATATTACTAAGTATTTTTGTAACAAAAAGTGTTACGCTATGTTACCCAATGTTTTCTTTCTTATAGTTAAAGGATATAAGATCCTTGTATGACATTTGTATCTTATTTTAATACAACTTTTCAATTTCCAATGGAATTTTTTATACTTTCAATACAGCTCCCGTTCTTAATATATGTCATTACATTTTCATCTCGAGTACATATCCCATCAAATGTCTTAGAGTAATGTTTCAATGCATCCTAATACATTGAAATTTTAAAGCATCGATGTGCAAATTTTCATTTTTTAAATATTTTTTGAAAATCTTTTTATAAAATTGCTAACCTATGTGTATGTAACTTATATATTAAGTTTTACTATTTTTGGAAATATACAAATTTTTTTTTATTTTTAAAAATAGGGGTATCTTAGTCATTTAAGAATGACTGAAACCTCTCTCTTTTAAAAAATCAAAAGATATATACACATCTTCAAAAATAATATAATTTGGTTTATAGATAAAATACACCTAGATTAACAGTTTTATAAAAAGATTTTCAAAGAAATATTTTAAAAAATAGGGTTTTACTGATGCATTGAATTACTCAGTAACTTGTATCCTTTAAACACCCTTGGCAACATATATTGAACAAGGTGTGAACTGGGGACAGGAGGTACATTGAGAAGGACAGATTCATGTTCTGTGAATGAGAGTGGGTGGTGAAAATAAGGAGAGGATGTGGCCCTCCCCTTTCATGCATGAAAATGCGATGACTATGTTGTTGGGCTTTGATGCTGACCCTGCCCCTCGTTGCAGCACATGGAGGGCCATGTTACTCTTGCCCCCACCACCTCCATGTCTGTCTGTGGCAACCGACACTGCTACTGATACCATAAGCAGTTGCTCCCACCTGTACATATGGCCAGCACCGTATATCTAGCTACTCTCAACATAAATGTGATAAAGATGAGATAAGAATGTAATCTACTTCTATTTTCTTCAACAAAAAAAAATAAATAAAAAATTGCAACCTATTTTTCTCGTATAATACTTTTGTTATTCTCAATATGCTATATCCTCGTCCCATTGTTTGTTTCATTTTTTATTCAATTCCTCTTTAATATTGTCAATCGTTATTATTTGTTTTTATATCTTCAAAATATAGAAATTTGCATTTCCTATAATATATACAGTATAATTCTGTTGATAATCTGTATAAAAAGCTTAAGTTTTATCAAAATAAAATTCTTAGAGCATTTGTATTTAGGGTAATGATTGAATACATGCGTATGGACGCCTCAATACCTATGGGTTTTGAGCCCCTTATAATTTTCTTTTGTTTTTCTTTTCTCTTTTATGTAGAACTGCATCTATCTAATTTATATACTAAAATTTACTATTTAAAAATTGTTATATATTTTATAGTTCTAAAATGAACATTTTACGCCTATTTAACACTGAATTGTGTGGAAATTGTTATTTTTTAAAATTATAAAATATATAAATCCAAAATTAATAAATTTTGGTATATAAATTTCTTATGTGGGCTAACATAAAAATAAAGAGGAAACTTATAAATTAAAAAAAGATTAAAACAGCTGCGTGTATTGAATCTCGGTACATATGCATACATTGAATCATTAGCCTTATATTTATTAGATATTTTCAAGAATAATGATTATAGTACAAAAAAATTCCCTTTAACCACTGAAAATGGAGCTTTTATTTTTGGCCACCAGATAATTGGTTCTTATTAATTATTTACGCATTAATAATAAAATATTTAGTTGCCTTTAATTAATAAAGCTTTTACAGCCAAATGAAATTTTAAACCGACACTAACTACGCTTGCATTTGGACCGAGACAAGTCCCGTATGGCACGAATTTATTTTCTTTCAAAAAAAAGTTTTGCCGTTTGTTTGCTATAAACATATAGAATTGAAAATTCTTTCGAAATTTTGTAAGCGATCAAATTATAATATTTTGCAAAAAATAGATATCTTGGACTGTTAATCCATTTTAAGAAACTCAAATAGCTTAATTAGCTTTTCTAAATCTATTCCTACGGTATATTAATTCGGGAAATAAATTTTTCCATATTTCTTTTTCGATCGTGCCATCTTCTTTCTAGAACCAACGGAATTTAAATCCATGACTTCTGACATGCAAGCAAGGGACGTGAACCATCAAAGCCCTTTGGTCGTAATTTTTTCTCATATTTCTAAAAATTATGATTAAAAACATATAGAAATTTGTAAATTTCATTTTTTTCGACGGAACACAACATACCTTTTTGCCAAAAGCTGAGTAAAATCTGCCAATGTTGCCCAAATATATAATTATATATGACGCACTTAAAGAGACTTACCTTGATTTGTATTTTATAGACTAAAGGATTCGTAATTAAATCGGTATTTTAGTCATTTATCTTGCTAATAATTTTAATCGACGAAAAGCTGCTACTAATAAAGTTGTATTTATTCCTTTAAATCTACATTCGCTCTACATGCATGTCAAATTTCGTATGCATGAGAATGCATTTTTGTATAATTAATATGAAGAAACAAAATTGTAAAAATTAAGATGGAAAGATAAATGCACGTATACCTAATTATTTTTCAAGGATTAAGCATCCAATCAATTGGCAGCGGAATATGTGAAACCAATCATTTGGTTTGTCAGTAATGTCACTAATTGGTTTATGTTAATCTGGATTAATTAAACATGTATAAACACAACAGTCGAAATCCAAAGCTGTCTAAATCAGACAATTAAAGCAGTCCCGCCAAAACACTTTTTAAATTAGGTTTAGCACTTTAGCTTTTTCTGCCGTGGTCCATGATCTGGGCCCTCTCGATTGTCATACCAATTTGGCTATGGCCCTCTGTTCGGAGGATAAGCAGCTGAAAGCAACGCGTTGCATCACAGCCAAGCTAGCTTAGGGTTTTTATCATGAGTGGATATTACCCAACTCTCTTTAGCCAGACATACCGCAAATCCTCCATTCCCAACATTAGAAATATTAAAATCCACCTGCCCAATTTCTGCCCATCTGATCATTTGCCAAAATTTTCCAATCCTGGCCACCCATCCTCACATGCGACCAAATTAACTCTGATGAAGGACCATTTGATTTTTAAACGATGCATGACCCATTTGGGATGTGGCCTCCATTTTAACCCTTTGGATTGACACCATGGTTGCATGCAAGATCGTGGAATTGCATGCCTCAAGGAACATGAAACCAATAACAATAATAGGATCATTAAGTGGATGGGAGGTTGGTTGAGTCATTGAGCATTAATTATTTGTATATTAGTTGGGGTTTCTGGTCAAATTAGTAGCTAGGGATAGAAACATCCAACTCAGATAAGATTGACAGGAATAAAGGAGAAATTTCAGCATTCCTGTATAGCACTTGTATGCACGAGACCAATTAATTATAATTAAAATGTCTAAAAATTGAAGATTATATGTGTACCAGTGGCTTTTGTGAATTTGTACATCAACTCTAATTTAATTTGAATTCACACCAAAAGTATAACACTAAAACAATTGTTAATAAATGAAGCCTTTTTTTTTTTTGGCTACATGAAAGTTATAATCAGCTGCACGTATATTAGTTTGGCCTTCAATACTTATTTGGCTACAAATATTTGCCTGCTTAAAGATAACATCATGTGGCCAAATGTGACAAATTTTAGTATTGCTAGCAGTTAAATATCACATTACATGTATTTAATTACATTTGATTGAAAATAAGAATAGTTATTTAGCTACAATTAATATTAATGAAATTAGCCGCTTATAATCAAATAAAAGTAAAATTAAAATTTCGCTTGAAAAGGTAGCTACATGTCGTTATTTCTACTGTAGTGTAACAGTAACAAAATTGATTTAAATGATAAAATTCTGCTTCCATGTGATTGCATGATATTTGAACTTTAAGCATGTTTTGCTTTTTTCATAAATGTGATTCTTCCATGCATCAAAAGTGTAGTAGCTAAAAATGAAATGTGTAATCTACCCATTCAACAAATAAGCAGCCATGTATAAACAGAAAATTTGGATATATCTGATTGTCCATTAGTTTTTAGTATGCGTATATCATCATGCATCGTAGGAAAGCAGAGCTGACAAGGATGATGATATCCTCCAAAACAAGGCTTAATAATAACCATGTGGAATGCAACTTGTATACGGGATCTATCTAAGCATGACCAATTCCTCCCATTGCGGCCAAAAGCTGCCAATAAAATGAAATGAAATGAAAGAGACATTTATTATATGTCCGCTTAACAAACACAATGATGGATAATGCATGTCTCATGCGTTCCCAATAAATCCTGCTTTGCCTGAAAGTGGGCCATGTATTTGTTATATAAAAATGGGAAAAAAAATAATTAAAAGCAGAATTGCGATTGTAGGACAACACCTAAAACAACCCAACCATCATTGAATTATTAATTTGGTGGGCCATTGATCCCACATGCATATATCCATTAGTGTTCGATGCATCAATCGATTAGAGACTTGGAGGTAGAATCGGAGTTTTAAATTTTAACTTCTTAACTATATGAACGAAGCTAACTTGGGATGTACTGCATAGCCAAATCATTATTAAAATCTACCTTAACTTTTCTATGCCCTCTTGACTATGCTGATTGATTGGAGTGTAACTTAGATCAAGTAAGTCCAGTTGGAGTTGGGTGTTGATCCTATCTTTACACTATCATCAAAACTCCTATGCTTACTAAAATATTATCAAAACTCCTATCATATCTTATTTTAGGTCATATTAGTTCTATATCTACCATACCATTTTTTTTAAGGTCAAGATAATTCTAGTGTTAATTCCAAATCAATTCTTTGAAGTAGTCTTTATATTATATTTGAAAACTACAATTTTTATTAGAAATCTTACTTAAAAAATCTATAATCAAGACAATAATAATATAATTTTTTAAATATATTTATTAAAGAGGAATAATCATGTTAGCCCGGACTAAGTAAATGTCTTGCTTAGCCCACATCGAAAAATTTCTTTACAATAATTTTTTATTTTTTCTTTATACAATTATTTATCTAAGTATATTTAACATGCAAACCAAGTTTTACCATTTCCAAATATGTGTATATATTTTTTGAGATTTTTAAAGATATAAATATTTTAAATACATATATATACGTAGATATTTTAAAGATCTCAAAAAATACATGCATATATCTAACAATAATAAAACTTAATTTATATGTTAAATACAATTAGATATATAAGTGTATGAAGGAAAAAAATTGTAAATGTGCTTTTGAGGTCGGCTAAGTGAGACATTCGTTTAGCTCGGGCTTAACAAGATCACTTCTCTTTATTAAATCTACTAAATAATAGTAAATTAAACGAGCTTTTATACTTATATCTTTCAATATAAAATATATTTCATAAAATATATATTTAACCTACATTAATAATTTAGATCAATTTTGATTACCCGGACTTTAAAATCTTTTTATTTCTTTTAATATAAAATATATTTCATAAAATATATATAGAACTACATTAATAATTGAGACCCGTTCCGGATACCCCGACCTTAAAATTTACTCTATACTGAACCAGAAATTCATTTACTTTGAACTTTTCCTACCATATCGGTATAAAAGTTGGAACATATGTTACCTTTTTGGGATATTTAGCGGGTCAACCCATAAGTACTCTACTCAAGTTACATCCTTTCATATTAATGTATATTAATCATTTTCACTAAAATTAACGACCAGAGGATTTAATCTGTCAAACTTGGTCAAAGGTAGATTTCTATGCTATGAAACATATTGTCATTAATCATAAAATGTATTTCCAAAAATATTTTTTTTCACAACTAGGGGCTTTTCTGAAAAATCAAAATATAGAGGCAAACAAGCTTATTTGAAAAAAATTTGGGCGTTAAATCCAAATATCTTATTTTAGAGTTGGAAAAATGATTTTATTTTTTAAAAAAAAAAGAAAAAAACAAACTGGCGTATTTTACCACAATATTTTAAGATGTCATTCTTGCGTAGAGGGATGCATATCATACTCACCCTCTATCTCACTTTACAAGCAATCAATGAAATATATTTGCCAATAATGTCGCGTTAAGAATCTTGTGACCCACGTAATCATAATTTAGAAAATTTTAATATTAGATAATTAGATAATTTTGAGAATATTGTCTAAGGTTGGATGAATTTAATGGGAATATTCGATCAGGTGTAACTGGTGATACCCAAATATATTATGTAGTAACCTTTCCATGTTCCCATTTAGCTTATCATGGTGGTTATTAATTAATACAAATCAATAATATTATTATTTTCATATTCTTAACTCTGTAAAATCTGTCGTAATTGGATCTGCAACCGGGCTATATCAACCAACACTTCAATTGTTCACATTTCCCATGAGACAAGGATGGAATGGAATATTATATTTTCTGAAATATTTTTTCATTCTAAAAAATAATAATTTATTTTATTACTTCCAATACAACTTTTCCCAATACCAATACATTTTCTTCCATTCTTAACGCACTACAAAACTTTTTTTATTTCACATTCTCATTCTATTGAAACTGCGAAAATAATGAATTAATCTAGCTCCCTTTAATACTTGATTATTGTGTATTAAATCATGCGCCTTTAAGAATACTTTAAAGTTTTTTTTTTAAAAAAAAAAAGATTACTTCAAAGTTTCGGTTGATATAGCTCACTTGATATCCATTTAGGAATATTGAAATGAATAATATATATATATATATATATATAATTGGCTTAGATCTAATAAAAAAATCCTAACAAGCTCAAATGAAGACATTACGTAGAATATTTATATCCATGGTTTCGAATATCGATTGATACTGATACAACGGTTTGATATAATGCGTATTGGATGGGTTCCTATTTTCGTTTGTTTTGTGTATATCAACTACTTTAGATAACCAATGAATTTATAAAACTTTATTTATATGTGTTAGAATAGATATTTGCATTTCGTAACTTCTTAAGATCTCATTCATGTGAAATGATCATTTCAGAACAGTCTTAAATGTCCTCATTTTAGACCAATACAAAAATATATTTTTATTTTTTCAATTTTTTTTGCAAAACAGTTAATCTAGTTATGTTTAATCTATAAATTAATTTTTATTAATTTTGGAGATGTATATATTTGTTTTGAAATTTTAAACATTAGGGTATTTTACTCATGTTTCGACAATTTAAAATAACTGCAATACCCATATGTTTAAAAATCCAAAATAAATATATATATATACATTTCTAAAATTGGTAAAAATTAGTTTATGGATTAAACATAACTAGAATAACAATTTTGTAAAAAAATTTGAGGAAAAAAAAGACCGGTTTGAAATGATCAAGCCCCATTATTCACATTGTTTATCTTAAAAAATATTTCGATATTAGCTAATATAATACAATATTGACAGGATATACCTATATGGTATAGCTTGGAGAATGGCTATGCCCCACACCACCTATATTTAGAACCATATTTACGCCCAAATATTTATACCCTAGCCAACACGCAACTAGCACAGAGGTGGTTGGAGGACCAAGTTTTAAGTCCGGGCATGGGGAGTTCATTTCTGATTTTCCCAAACAATATGTGTGTAGCCCCTTTGTTAACAATATTATTAAATTTACACACACTTAACTAGCATTGAGATATGTAATTTTTGATCAATCGTACATTATTACATTTCATTTCACCTCATATTACAAATCAAGCCAAGCATATATGCATATTATCTCATTTTATCTTACAAATCTAACCCCAATACTCTTCTAATTTTTCCCCTGTCAACAAAGGTGAAGACCAGATGTTTTACACGTCGAAGACAATAGGACTCAATCTTATGACCAGTGGCATGTGTGCCAATTGCTGAAACCAACCAAGAGACACCCGATTGACAAAATTGAAAGATATACTTGATTGAGTTATAAATGCAAAAGAATCAAAAAACAAAAAATATATATATTCATACCCTAGTATATGGATAGGTAATTCAACTTGAGCTTATGAAACTCAAGTTTATCTCGACTCTAACCTTAACTCTAACCCTATTTTTGAAAAATCGAGTTCGGGTTAAGTTTCGAGTTGAAATTTATATTGATGAATTTACATCTTATTTAAAAATGATAAGTTTATAATTTATATGAATAAATAATAATAATAAATTATGTAAGTAAACATAATAATATATAATCCAACTACATATTTTTAAAAAAATAGTAATATAAAGAATATTTCTAAAAAAAATTAACATAAAAAACAAGATAAAGGAAGAAAATTAATTGATGTAAAAGTAAATAATAGAAATAAAAGATAAATATAAATGTAAATAATATTCTTTTATAATAAAATTGCAATATGCCAAACATATATTCAAATATAGGTATAATAGCATAAAATACGAATAATATAAAGAAATATTGTTTGAATAGTATGTATATAAATATTTTATAATAAATATAAAATGAAAAATCGGGCTCAAGTTCACTTGAACTCTAATTTACAAATCGCGTTTATTGAGTTCGGGTTACAAAAAAACAAATTCCACCACCATTCAAAATTGAGTTTGGCGGGCTGGGCGGCTCAACCGGCCCAAATTGCACCCCTATGCCCCTATGTATCGGTGAAGGCGGGATTTGATCGATAATGGAAGACAAAATGGGCTTTTGGTCTTCGTACAAGAATGGGCTGTTTGTATGTGGTACGCTGAAGCAGAAATTGGGTCCGTGGGCGAGTTCTTTGGACGCAGCGTTTATCCCACTCAAGCCATGTGCTCATGGGCCTGATGGCTGTATCATTTGTTACATCTCAATTCTTAAGCTCGTCGCCTTCTTCAATCCTAGAAAAAGTGCATGTAGCCTATTCGTATTTCCCAATGTCATTTTGCCATTTTGCAAATTTTATCCTAAACTATTTTTTATTGGTAATTTTATCCTAAACCGTTGCTTTTATGGAAACATTCTTATAAACTTTCACTAGATTACGTGGCCCATTTTTTTAAGAAGTGGCCCATTTAATTTTGATAGTCATGAATAAGTGTGCAAGTCCTGCCTTAACCTTATTTCTACCATCATTTGTAAAATCTAAACCTCAAGTGCAACTTTAATTTAATTTTTTATTTTTTTTATAGGTATATTTACATACATCTCAACACATATTACACTGAAGCTCTGAGACATTCATACAGATCGGGAGACACACAGCTCCTCCAAAAAATCTGGAGACGCAACTCCACCAAAGAATTAGGAAGACACAGCTTCCACCAACCGAACGGGAGACTAACTGCTCCCGCAACAATTTTTCTTCGAAATCCCAAGGTGGAATTCGAACTCTAGACCTCTGCTCCGGACACTCCACCAACAGCAGGGTCTCGGTTGATAACTTTAATTTTATTTTTATTCTCTAACCATATTTACGTAAATTGGTTTTGGACTAAAATTTAGGCTAACAAAGTTCTGTTAAAGTTAAAGTAATAAGTTTAAAATTTCACGTGAATATAAATTAATATAATTTACCTATAATATAGTTATAACATGGCAAACATCTACAGAAACATAAATATAAATACTACAAATATATAAATTTAAAGAAATATTATTTAGATTTTATGTATGTAATATATTTTATAGTAAAATGGTCTCTATCACAAAAACATATATTTTTTTATTTTTTCATGGACAAATAAAGTCAAGTGTATTAAATATATAAACCGAATTTTACTATTTTTGAATTTTTTTAAGTATTTTTTATTTTTAAACACAGCTACCTTCAAAAAAATCTAAAAATAAAACTTAAAAATATCCAAAAATGATAAAATTTAGTTTATAAATTTAATACACCTAGCTTTACTTGTCCGTGAAAAAAATAAAAATATATATATATATGCATGGCTACCCCATACGCCCGGTTGTAAAAGATAATGTCTCTATTTTTATATTAATATAAATAGGAAAATTAGGTGGATTGGAATTGGTTTGAATTTTAACCCTAATTTTATTTACAAATTAAGTTTCTTGGGTTGAGTTTTGCGAAAACACTTATTCTCTTAGGGTTCTTTGGGCCGGGTTTGGCTCAACCAGGCCCCAAGTTAATCCTCTCATGACTCATGAGTCGATTTTCAAACCTTCTGTTGAAAATCTTATTAAAACTTGATGACGTGGCCATTTTGAATAATATGAATATTTTTGCAAAACGGCTATTTGCATTTATGCCAAACTCCACCTGTTTTTTCTTTGCATTCATGCCAACATTTTTCAAAAGAGTTTGCATGTATGTCAACTTCATCGTATCACCGAACGGCTGTTAAACATGAAATCGACTCCACTGTGAACCAAAGCACCCCTTGAGGAGTTGATTTCACTATGGAGTTGGATACTCACGGGGATATTTAACATCATTTAGTTGTAACTTAACCGAGTTAGTATAAATGTAAAGCTTTTTAAAATCATTGGCACATATCAAAAATAAAATAAAATAAAATGAGTTCACCACAATAAATTTCAATTAATGTAGATGACTTTTTTGCTACATATTATATATATTTAGTTGTATTAAATATATTTTGGCTATAATTAATTATGTAGCTATAAATAATTGGAAGTTTTCGAGTGTGAGACTTAGTTAAATGTAACCATTTTTTATATCAAATGGAACCAAAAGTATGTTTAAAATAGGTATCAAAATTGGCTAGAAATAGTAATTAAACTTTTAATCTTTAAGTGTATTTGAGCAACACAACCAAATTTTGCCTACAAAAAATTAGCCGCATATACTACATTTTCCAGTAGTGGTTGGCATGGATGCAAATAATTTAATTTTCCAATGACATGAATGCAAATGACCCTTTGCCAAATTAATAATCATGGATTGAAAATTTAAAAAATGCCAGTACAAATTACAGCGATCATCATATGCGATGCGTCGCATGTTTGGCCCAACATGCGATGCGTATATTTACTTTTTTATTTTTAAAATTTTTTCATAAATATGTTTTCTAATTTGCATTTAACCCGTATACTAAGTTTTACTATTTTATAATACTTTTATTTTTAATTTTTTAGAAACCGCCAATTTCAAGGGCATAATCCCCCCTTCAAAATTATTTTTAAAAATAAAAAAATAAATATATAAAAAAGTATTATAAAAATAGTAAAACTTTGTATATAGGTTAAAAACATACCTAAATATGAAAAAATAAATAAATATATGGATGCATTGCATAAAATCGGGGTCAATCCATATATAGGGTCTGTTTGGTAACAACAAAAAATTGTCAAGTTAAAACTTTTCAATCTAAAACTTTTCACTCTCCACAACTACCTTATTTTTTAATCATTTCTTCACATTTTTCTATACAACTACTCTACTTTTCAATCATTTCTACACAACTACCAACACAACTAACCTATATATTTCAACTTTATCCTATTTATTCATCATCATTATCCCTATCATATCACATCATTTGACAACTTCTCATCTCTACAACTTTTCATCAAAAGTTTTATCCATTCCCAAGCACACCCATAATGTGGTGAACCAAGCTTGAGTGTGCCTTCCAAGACTCAAGCTTAAGTCAAAGTCTTTTCAAGCCAGCTGAAGCCCATATCCTTTTTCAGTCCTCTCCCCTTCATCAGCTCCCTCAACTCACCGACCTCGTCCCACATCCCCGCTCCAGCATACAGATTCGACAATAACACATACACTCCCACGTTTCCCGGGTCCAATTCCAGTGCCCGTTTGGCAGCCAACTCGCCTAACTCCACATTCCCACACTCCTTGCATGCATTCAGCACCGCACCCCATGCACCGACGCTATCCATTTTCCCCACCATCTCGCATGCCCGCTCCAATTCCCCCCTCCTGCACAGCATGTCCACCACACAGCTGCAGTGCTTCACCTCCGGCACCAGCCCAAAGTCCCGAGTCATCGACTCCAGGTACTCCATCCCGTGCTCGACGTGGCCCGTGTGGTTGCACGCAGAGAGCACGGCCAGAAACACCAATCCATCTGGCCTTGCCCCTTCCTCGAGCATCTCCCCGTAGGCTTCCATTACTTCTTGTAACATGCTGTTCCAGCTGTATGCATTGAGCATTGATGTCCAAACCACCACGTCCCTTCTCCTTTCGTCAGGTTTTTTGGCTCCTAGATCAAACACTGAACGGGCCTTGTGAATTAGACCACACTTTCCATACATTTCAATCAATGCACTCTGGATGAAGATGTCTGGGTTGGTTGCAGCCGTTCTCCGAATCTGGTAGGCATGAACCTGCCTACCCAATTCGACAGCCGACAACGCAGAGCAGAACCTCAGCAGAGCAGATAACGTGTACTCATCTGGCTCCAACGCCAGGCTCTGCATTTCGCGTAACAAATGTAGGCCGTCCGCCCAACGGTTGGCGTCAGCGTAGCCCGCCATGAGCGCGTTGGCGCACACGGTGTTCTTCATCGGAATTTCATCGAACGCTTGGTGAGCATCCTCGATGAACGTAAACTTGACGTAGAAATGGACGAGGGAAGTTCCCACGTAGACGCTGGATGACCAGCCGGATTTCAATACATGCGCGTGGATAGGCTTGCCGAAATTGGGGGTTTGCAGCGAAGGCGAGGCGGATGCTGTGAGAGCGCTGCAGAGCGCATAGGTGTCCAAGCGGAGGTGGGTTTTGTGCATGAGGGAGAGCACGCGGAGTGCGAGGAATGGAAGATGATGGTGAGAGAAGGCAGCAATGAGGGCATTCCAGTGCAGTGGGGAGGAATTTTTGTGGGTGGAAGTGAAGAAATTGGAGAGCGGGAGGAGATGGAAGGAAGGCGTGGAGGTAGCGTAGGCTAAGATGAGGTTGGTGTGGAGGTGAAGAGAGTTGCAGAGATGTAATGAGCCTGTTCGGAGTAGGAGGGAGTGGAGGGTTTTGGTGGCTCTGAGGTTTTTGATTCGCAGGCATTGGTGTACGAGAGGTAGAAGAGATTGAATGGATAGCGATGAACTTGGATTGGACTTTTGTTGGATGGACATCTAATATCTCTCACTTCGATCTGATGGACTGATCGAAGATGCCCGAATTCCAGCGGCAAATTTAGTCTCAGGGTAGCCATAGCAATGCTTGATCACTGATGGAGTAATGGGTGAAGCATTAGCCCGTCTGTCCAACTCGTTTAAAACAGGATTAGGGTTGGGCATTTTTCCTAAATGGTCTGCAACGGGGTAACCTTTGTCGAAACCCTGCGGGTGGGGGGTATTAATTTCTTCCAGCGCTGGAGATATTCTTTGGTTTCCTCCATATTATAAGGATTATGCATGTACTAATCTATAATATTAGACAGCTTATTGTATAAGTACATATAAATTTAAAAAAAAAACTGGATAACCTGTTTAATTTAGGGTTTTTGGCATTTTAAACTCTCTAACTTTGCATATTTGCATTTTAAATCCCAAAGTTTGCCTGTTTGCATTTTAAATCCCCGAAAACTTTGATTTCTTTGCATTTTAAACCCTATGTCATAACTATGTCTAAGATTCCCATTAATGCATGGGAATTGTCATAAATGCCTTTGCACATGGAGGTGTATTTCAATTGTTTATCACCTTTTTTTTAATAGTCTTGAAAGTAGCCTATTTTCTGAAAATTCAAATCTCTTTCAGCTCATCGTCAGGCAACAGCCAACAGCCTCTTCAAAACAACACCCAATTCCTTTGTGCTAAATCCCTAATCCCTTCACAATCCTATAAAGTTGACTATCGTCTGAAAAATAGTACTTTCAATCGATCGAATGGTTCCAGAACAACTAATAATAAACACGAACCCAATCTCCCCTACCTTTTCCACCGCTCAAACCCCCAAAATTACCAATCGTATATGCTTTTTCATGTCTGCAATATCGTCGTTCTTCACAAATCTTTCTCGAGATTAAGAGAGGTGGTGAAGGTTACCTTCCCTTCTCGACCAACTACAAATTCATTTGACCTGCCGCCAATATTGATAGCTAGAATGGTCCTAGAGTAAACATATAAGAATTTGGAATGTATCCAACTACAGATTTCTTTGCTTATGGACCCACGATCTCTCCGATAGCACCAACCACTCCATTGTTCAGCTTGACATTTCCAACTCCAACTTCTCTAGCTATTTTCACCCCAGTGATTTCCAATTTTGCTAGCCTATTGCACCTCTCCCTTGCCAATAATAATCTCATTAGCAAGTTCCCACTCGAAATCTAAAGTCTGACAAAATCTAATTCCCAAATGTATCTAGCGACCGGTTCAATGGAAGCTTAGGGTTGGACTTCTCTCGACTCAACTTGCTTGAAATGTTCGATGCTTACAACAACAACTTTAATGGGTCTCTTCCTTTAGGCTTGCCAGAGCTACCAAAGTTGCACCATTTGAATTTGGGTGAAAATTAGACCTTTAGGAGGATTCCTTCTAGCTATGGAAGTTTGAAGGAGCTAAAATATCTCAACTTTGCTGGAAATGATTTGAGTGGTGGAATACCCCCCAAGCTTAGGAATCTCACTAGCCTAAGATAACTCTATTTGGGCTACTTCAATATCTTTGATGTTGGAATCCCACCTGAATTAGGAAAGCTAGCTGATTTGCTTCATCTTGACCAGTTAAGTTGCAGTCTAGACTCTAGATGGTCCAACTCCTGCTAAACTGGGCAACCTTACGAAAATTGACACTTTTCATATAAATAAATCAGCTTAGTGACTCAATTCCATCACAATTGGATAATCTAAGCAGCTTAAAATCTCTCTATCTCTCAAGGGACATGCTTACAAGGGAGACACCTATCAGGTTCTCAAAAATTCGGGAGTTGGTGCTCTTAAACCTACACATCAAGAGGCTTCGTGGGGAGAGATTCCGAATGGCATGGTGGAGTTGCCGAAAGTTGTGGTAGAATAACTTGATTGGAGTCATTCCTCTCAAGCTAGGACAAAATGGGAAGTTTATCAAAACAAGTTTCAATCTTAGTTTCTCTCAAGCCGACCTCCTACTTGATCCTGGCGATGAATTTAGATTGGTTTTCAATCTTGTGAATGGTAAATGGGATGGTGACGAAGAGAGATGTGATGCTAGCAGCTGTAGTATCTAGGAGAAGGATCAGAGGGTGGAAATGGAGGTGGGTTCGGCTAGAGATGGGGATTAAACGACAAGAATGAGAGAGCAGCCAAGGAGGACAGAGCATTTGATGCGATCAACAATGAGGAAGTGGCTATTGGGAAGGGCGCAGACGAGGAGTATGGAGGTGTTGGATCCAATATTGATGGAGGAGACGAGCTTGGGAAGTGGTGTGGGAAAGATGTGTTGGGTATTCATGGGTTGATTTTCGGAGGAGGATAAAATTGGTAGGAGAGATTTTTTAGGTGGGAAAGGCCAAGCTTGTGCTTTCCGCACTCCATAGCTCTTGAAAATACCACCATCGCATGAACCGAGCCTACTGTAGTCATTGAAATACACTTCCATTTGAAAGCTAAAAATATCATGTAAAGCTTATATGGGTTAATTTTATAAAAAGAAGCATGTGAATGACACTTTTTCATGTGCTATTTAACGACATTATAGCTCAGGGTTTAGAATGCAAATGGTGAAAGTTTTTAGGTTTAAAATGCAAACGGGCAAGTTTCATGGTTTAAAATGCAAATAGGTAAAGTTAGAAGATTTAAAATGCAAAAAACCCATTTAAATAAATAGATTATAATTGACTATTATTAACGACCTATTGAGTAATCCGTTTAACTCATTTCACCAGCTAACAATTTACAAGCAATCCGTTTAATGCTAGATGTTCATTAAAATATTGGGATTTGGACCAACTAGATATAAATTTGTTTTACCGCAGGTGGTTGTTGATAAATTAGTTTTTTTACAGCTTGTTTATAACCGCACATGGATAAACCGTTAACAACCTACTAACCTGGTAATTAAAAAAGTTATAAACGATTAACTTCAAGATATTCTAAATGAATTGATAAATGAATTAAGATAGATATTCTAAATGAATTGATAAATGAATTAAGATTACAATTTTGTAAGGGTGTGTTTGGTTGGAGGTAAAACTTTTGATAAAAAGTTTTTGGAGTAGAAGTTGTTAAATCAATAGAAAGTTATGTGATATAATAGGAGTAATGATGAGGAGTAAAGAGAATAAAGTTAAAATAGATAGGTTAGTTGTATAGGTAGTTGTGTAGAAATGATTGAAAAGTAGGGTAGTTTGTGTAGAAAAATGTGAAAAAATAATTAAAAAATAGAATAATTATGGAGAGTGAAAAGTTTTAATTGACACTTTTTTATCCTAAACAAACACACCCTAAATAGATTATTGCACCTAGCGTCTGTACACTATCAAGAAAACCACTGAAGTATTTTTCAAAGTGCACCTACAGCGTGGACCGTTAATTTTTTCTAGCGTGGTACCAAACACCACCTTCTTAAATAGGCTAGACCTGCTTTAAATATGTATAATCACGCGTGAGTTAAGACAGACTTTATATGAATTTATAAATATGGGCTCCGCAAGCCGTGTAACCGTCTTAATTTTTAAGATTTTAATCTCTGATGAAAATTCAATTTATTCATCATATTTAACATCATTTATTTATATAGAGACCAAGTTTCATCTCAATCAAGTATGTTGATTGACCATATTTATTGAAAAATATATATTTATGTATAAATTATGAAAAATTCTTAGATCCATTTACCCATCTCTTAAAATGATAGAATTATTTATCCACGTAGAAATGATATTTTAGACAGGTTAAATATTAAAATATAACTTTAAAATTAATATTTAGCTTTAAACCATTTATTGCGTTGATTTTTAATGGAATCCAGCATGGTGATGTTAGACAAACAAAGGTTAAATTTCTCCTCTACCGATGACATTTATCTATTATTTTATTTATTTTTTTGATGTGAAAGACCCCCCCTCCCGGCCTCCTTTCAATTTGAGAGGGAAACTGGGACGGGGCGGTCCAAAAAATGCATTGCCAAAAAATTATCTGTACAAATGTTAGCCAAGATGACTTGGGGGGATTACCCTACCAGACATAATGATCCAAAACAGAAAATGACACAAAGTCAACTAAAGAGTGCGCCGCCATGTTTCCAACCCGAAGGACATGATGAACCGAAATGTGGGGAGAAACAGAGAGGATGTCGATGATCTCCTTGATGATAATACCAGCTGGTGCAGAAACCGAAGAATGCGATGACAGGTAACTGAAGAGAAGAAGAGAGTCGGTTTCCATCTGGACATTGCCCAAGCGGAGTTGGAGAGCCCATTTTATTCCCCTGAGGAAAGCATTGGCTTCCATGAGCAAAGGCTCGCCCTCGCCCGGTTGTCGCCATCCTCTTGCCGCAATAAAGGCCCCTCATGAATCCCTAATGATCGCCACATATCCCGTGACAGCACTTCCTCCATGTTTCCTGGCATCGACATTTATCTTGAACATACCGGGAGGTGGCATAGTCCACCTGGGAACAAGGGGTTGATCAGTCAAACCATCCTGGTAAAGCAGTTTTGCTCGCTTATGTTGTTCAAGGAAATCAAGGCACCAGTATGCAATTCCGTCGCTTATCTATTATTTTTTAGTGCTCATAACGTTTTAGTAATTATTCTAGTACCTATAGCATTTCACCCCTTATCCCTTTACTTACCATGATGTCATGGACAGCCTACATACCGGCTATAGGCAAGAGAAAATGACATGTTTGCTCCCGCACCTTTATTAACGTAGCAATCTACACGTAACGTCGTTCCTTCTTTCCCTCCAGCTCAAATCGCGTTGTTGCCCTCAACGCCTCCATCCATCCTACTGTCGCCCTGCCGAACTCATCTCTTCTCCGGCAAACCATCACCTGCCACATTCGCATCTTCGTTTACTCCCCTCCTGTGTTTATGCTCCCGTGGCAAGCAGTCCGTGCTTTTCACTTATAAGCGATCCACTCTTCACATTAGGTGGGTTCTACGACCTTCACAATGGTTAGGAAGGTTGCCGACTTCAATTTGGGTATTTTTCCAAAAGCAAATGGGTTAGGAATGGCACTGTACTACCTCTATCATCTCTGCTTAAATCGCACCTTTGCCCGCATAATATGAAAATTGCAAGTAAGAATGGAGGAAACAGGAAAGAAAGAGGAAGAGAGAAGGGAGTACTTAAATTGCACCTTCCAAAGCTTGGAGCTAGCTACGATGCAACCCTGTTTAGATAGTCAATGCCAATCGGAGTGCAGATGGAGGGCGTTGGGGAAGAAAGAGGGAACCGCAAGGGACCAAAAGAAGAAACGGAGTAAGTAAGGGATATCAAATTGCAGCGGCATCCGCCGTTAAATCCGGCAAAATCCAGCAGTAGGAGCTTTTGAACTTCCATTAATCCCGACGAGACCCTGACGACTACACCAACAACTTCCTTTCTGCGAGCATCTACGATTTCTCCAATGCTACTCAGGGGACGCCACCTAGCAAAACCCATCTCTATGATCATCTTCAACACCACCCGGCACCAATCAGCAACCATGCATCCATCGAAGCTGGCATTTACAAATCTGCTCATTGCTGCTATTCAATCTTGAAATGAAAAGTCCGTCGACAACGCTCTTGAATCCCATCATCTTCCTCATCAGCATCTCGCTTTTTTTATGGAACAACACCTCACCTCTTTGATCGGCGTCAGTAAGGAAAAAAATCTCACGCGTTTTAGTTGCTGAAAATGTAATTTGGGGATTTGATTAGAGGTGTCTAGATCTCCATTGCACAACCTCTACCCATTGGCAATCTTTTCGAAATTTTTCTTAATCTTCAAAAAATTCATTTTTCAGAATGAGGGGTGGTGGGGGTAGAGTTATTCCTTTTATCAAAAAAAAAAATTCGTTTTTCTGAAATGATTTTTCTTCACGATTTGGATGCAATAAACAACAACCGTTAATTCCTATCTCAACTGTAGAAGATAGATTCAAGAAGATATTGCAGCCCATTTGGGCAATTCGGGCATTTTCAGAAAACGACGATGACATTTTTCCTAGGGGTGCAATTTGGGTCGGGTAGGTCCGGGTATAGGTGGAACCTACCCTTACCTATTTTTTAAAAACCTCTACCCTACCCTATTTTAGACTAGGTCGGTTCGGAGCCTACCATACCCAATTTTCTCAAGAGCGGGTCGGTTCTGATTCGGTTCCAAATCGGTTCCTACTTCCTAAAGAAGTCATGCATTCAAAACTGTCCACACATGAATCACTTCAAAATATGTAATCTTGTTACATACAATTAACTGTCTAGACATTGCAAATTGAATAATCAATTACATGTAATCTTCTGCAATTATCAACCCAAAATGAATAACCAATTACATCCAAAATGAAGGAGCAATGTAGAATAGAATTTGACATTTTCACTAACTATAGCAGGAAGCATATGCATGAGAAAATTTTGCATCGATCTCCAAGTTCATATTTCTGCAACATTGTTCGACATCATGCAAGAGGATGTCTGGCAACATCAACCCCAGTAATGGATTCGGAGTCACCTAGAAGGTCTGAAAGCATACATAGCTTCGCACCTGATTTTAATAATAATTTTTTAAAAATACAGCAAACACATTCCGAAATTAATCTTGATTCGGATAGAAATCATACATTCGTCAGAAATCATACATTTGGAAAAAGCCAGAAATCAAAAAATCGTTACCGTCGTTGACAACGAGTAGAGGCGCCGGCGTGTCGCTGTTGTTGGAGAAGAAGGACAACGACGACGGGAAGCGGCGACGCTGATGGGGTGACCAAGAGGCAAGAGGACGACTGGGCGAACGTAGACGAGGGACGACTGCCTGTGGAACGCCAAACGCAGACGAGGGACAGGTAAGGGTCAGGTGAGAAGACGGACTTGAGCCGACTGCTGAGCCAAGCGAGAAGACGTAGTGACGGACTGGAGATTCGAAGAAGAAGACGAACTGGAGGGGTGCAAAGCCAGGGGAGCGGGCAAGAGGATGGACTGGAGCCATGCGAGAAGACGGAGTGACGAACTGGAGATTCGGAGAAGAAGACGAACTGAAGGGGTGCGAAGCCAGGCGAGCAGGCGAGAAGACGAACTGGAGCCGACTGCCGAGTAAGGCAAGAAGACGGATCAGAGCCAATTGCCGAGCCAGGCGAGAAGATGGAGTGACCGACTGGAGATTCGGAGAAGAAGACGGACTGGAGGGGTGCGAAGTCGGGCGAGCAGGTGAGAAGACGGACTGGAGCCGACTGCCGAGCCAGGCAAGAAGACGGAGTGATGGACTGGAGATTCGGAGAAGAAGACAGACTGGAGGGGTGTGATTCCGCGAACTCTGGAGCAACCGAGCAAGGGCTGAAAGGCTCCGTTCATGATTCGTTGCGGGGTTCACAGTTCACACGGTTGACTGACAGTGACAGGCGACAGGCGAGTAGGCGACAGCCTGTTAAAACTTGAATGCTAATACTTAATAATATATATTTATATTTATTATAATAATATTATATAAAATTCGGTTCGGTTCCGGGTACCCGTCACCTGGAACTAGGGGTGTAAATAGGGTCGGGTTCAACCCGAGTCTGCATCAACCCGAACCGATTTATACCATGGTTGGGTTGATATTTTGGAAATTCGATTTTTGAAAATCGGGTTGAGCCGGGTTAGGGGGTTGGTCAACCCGGACCGACCCGATTTGACCGACCCGAACCAACCCAATTTCATAAGATATGTTTTTTGATATGTTTATGAGAGCGTATTTCATTTATGTTGTTTGGATATTTAAATAAAATTGTGTGGAGTTTGGAAATATGTTTGACAATTTGGTTGTGAAATATTGTTTGAATTTATTTGGTTTGGAAATATATTTGGTTAATTAGTTGTGAAATTATGTTTGGATTATTTGGTTATGAGTGTGTTTGGTAATGAATAAAACTTTTGATGAAAAGTTTTAGAGAGTAAAAGTTATCAACTGATGTGATATGATAGGGGTAATGATGAGTAATAAAGAGAATAAAGTTAAAATAGATAGGTTAGTTGTGTTGATAGTTTTATATAAATGATTGAAAAGTAGGGTAGTTGTATAGGAAAATGTGAAAAAATAATTAAAAAATATGATAGTTAAAAATATGATAATTGTAGAGAGTGAAAAGTTTTAGATTGAAAAGTTTTAATTGACTTTTTCTTTCGATTGCCAAACATACCCTGTATTGCATTGTAAATAGGTTGTTTAGATGTTCGCTTGCATTGGTGATTTGAAATAACGAACAGGTCAATTGGGAATTTGAAATGTTTGTAGCTTTGATTGGAAGCCAACTAAAAATGTAAGTAAGACTATGATATTCTTTTTTTCATTTTGCATAATTTACTGCAATACTTTTACTTGGCTTTCACTTTTTGACTTGCAGGGGACATCAATTGCTCAAAGAATACAAAAGCAAAAAAATAAATCAATTACAAAACTTATCCTCCACTTTTGAGTTACGTAGAACTTTTTAGTACTTAGTTTTTTATAATTATCATTACTTTTTTGTTATTTTAGAAATTTGAGTGAACAAAAGCTTAACTAACATTGATAATATGTGTAATCTATTAGCCCGATTTCTAACCCGAACCGAACCGATTTGAGGTGGGTTGAAATAGGGTTGGGTTAAGGTGTGAAAAGTAGGGTTGAAAGTAGGGTTGGGTTGAGATTTTACAAGGTGGGTTAGGGTTGTGTTTGTCCCAACCCGAGTCAACCCGACCCGATTTACACCCCTACCTGGAACCGACCATACCCAAATTCCTCCCGGGTATTTTTTACCCGGAACCAAACCGACCCTATTTAGGGTACCCAACCCAAATTGCACCTCTAATTTTTCCTTTCCGACGGAAGGTAACCGCGAGACCTCTAGAAGAATTAGGAGCGGAATATCACGGGAATAAAAAAAATTTATTAAAATATTGTATGTATGAAAGTAATAATGAATAAATGTCGTGGGTGTATGAAAAATTTATCATTTTTAAAATATTATAAATAATACTAAATATAATGAATGAAATAAATTTTAATTAATCATTAAGATTTTAAATATAGAGAAAGTTATATAGAGAAAAGGTTTTATTAGAGGAGAACAATGAGAACTTATCTGGTATAGTTAATTGTCCCATAAGTTATAGTACAATTAGCTTAAAAATGGACTCTCATGCACTTAAAAGTATTAATATTTTATACAATTATTTATCCATATATTAATTATGTCTCAGATTATTTACATATTGAAAAAAAAATTTAATTGTTATTTACATCAAAGTATTTTATTATATTAAATTTATACCATTTTTAAACAAGACACATACACATATTTCATTTACATAAAATTTGTTATGTTGATAAAATAAACAATTATAAATACAATAAGTAGAGTATATTATCATTTTATTATCATTGAGGCTTATTTTGAGCCAACTGTGTCATAACTTAATGTACGGTTAAAGTTAAGTGCACTTGAATATTTTCTTTGCACTTAGCTACACTTAATATTATACACTTAATATTACACAATAACAATAATTTATAAAAGGGCTCCCACTGAAGCGCAGGCGCGCAACACTTTTTGGTAATTTTATATTTTTTATAATCATGTGGATTCGATCTATATTTTTCCATTTTGTGAAATTTTAAGATTTTTTGAATTTAGTTGGTATTTTATTTTAATTTTAAAAATAAATAAAATGGACATAAATATATATACGCGATGCAATCAGAATCCTTTATAGAATCATTTTCTATGATGATTTAGATGTCGAATATAATGCTTTACAATTCATCAATAAATCAAAAATTTTAATTATGCCAATTTTCCAAACACATTTTTATTAGTTAAATAAATGATTTTAACTATTTTTGGTGGGATGGATTTTTATTCATCATCAAGATGACACCTTAATGGTATGGGTACCCTCCAACGTCAGTATTCAGTAGAATCCGTGGAGCTGGTGGATTTTGATTTATTTACGTGCGCTTATCTAATGGTACAAATTAAATTATACTCATGAGCCTGCAACTTTTACATATATATGTCGAAAAGTTTTTTCCCCACATGCCTAAATGTTTTTCACAATTTTATAATAATTTTTTATCTAATTGTATAACTAATTTAATATTGTCTAGTTAATTCAAAGAAAAATAGGTAACAAAGAGAAAAATACAATATATGTAAAAAGGTAGTTGATAACTCCAGTCTGTAATAAAAAAGAAAGGTATTTTTCAAAAATAGTTGCCCAAGAACTTATTAATCCTAAGCAATTCTTTTATATTAACCATTACTATGGGGTCTAAATAGGAAAGCTCAAGGCTTTTTTGACGTTGCCAACTCGGCATTTTTTTTTTATCCTCGGCTTTCGTAAGTTTATCTCCCTTCATTATGGGCAGAGCTTTATCTACTAGAGAGAATTTGGAAAGTTTAGTATGTCTCATATATTTAAATAGGTTATAATATTAAATTTCATGTTGTACAGTACCAATAAAAAAATGCTTTTTGAATAAGAGTATTATTTTTCAATCCGACCGAAAAACGGTCCAATTTTTTTTCTTAGTTTTAGTAAAATTAATTTACAGGCTACATTTTTAGTAAGCTTAATTTATTAGGCTACACTTTTATTTATCCTTATGTAGTTTTTAGATCTTAATAATTAATGAAAAATTTATTTCATTTATTGTATTTAGAGCGTGTTTGTTTTTAACAAAGATTTTTCAAACTAAAACTTTTCACTTTCTATAACTACAATATTTTAAAATTCTTTCTTTTTATCTTCTCATACAACCACCATATTTTTGAATTATTTTTATACAACTACTCATATAATTCACCTATATATTTTAACTTTATTATTTTCACACATCATCATTACCCTCTATCATATCATATTATTTTCTATCAATTTAACAACTTTTATGCCAAAAATCTTTTATTCGAAAGTTTTATCATTTCCCAAACACACCCAATATTATCATAGAAATCATTTGATTTGTTTAATATTACTGTGCATAGGCTTATCTACAAAAGTATGAAATCAATATAAATAAACAGTTTAATGCTAAATATTAATTTTAAAATAGTATAATTCGCTTTATCTATTATATTTAACATCATTTATATCATAAATTTATCTATTGTATTTAACATTTTCATGGAAATTGTTTCACTTATTTAGTATTATATGTATCGGCTCATCTACATATTATAAAATCAATGGAATAAAATAGTTTAATACTAATATCAATTTTAAAGCAGAATAATCGACTCCATCTATTATAGTTAATATCATTTATATTATCATGGAAACTATTTCATTTATTTAATATTATTGTGCATGACCCCATCTAGAAATATATAAAATTAATGTAACTAAATAATTTAATGTTAAATATTAATTTTAAAGTAATATTCTTAATTTGTGAACTATCTAAACTATCATTACTATGTGGATAAATTATTCTATAAATTATTATTATATTCCAGTACATATTTTTATACTTAATTTATTAGGCTACTCTTTTATATAACCTCCTTTATTTTGATAGTTGATCAAAGATTCATTCCGTATATTTTATTTAACATTATTTATAGTATTATAAAAATCATTTCATTTGTTTAGTGTTATTATGCACGAGTCTCATATGCAAATATATAAAATCAACATAAAAATAATTCAATATTAAATATAAATTTAAAATAGTATTTTGAACATCTTAACTATCTAAAATATGTCAAACAAGCAGCGCTCGTTTGGTCACGGGGAATGAAACAAGGTGTTCATTCGCGCACCCGTGGGCGTTCGAATCCCGTTTGTGGGGATTTTGAACTAAATTTTAAGTGAGGGTCATTTAGCCCCCTTAAAAATCTATTGGAAGTTTGTTGTCTCTTCTCTTGATTTTTGGGAGCTTGTGGTCTCCTTATGAGAAAAAATTATAATAATTGTTTCAGAACTTTAAATGTAATATGAGTTGGCATATGATGTAAATATACACCAATAAAAAAAATATAAAATATCATTATTGTATAGATAAATGATTCTATAAAATATTATTATATTCTAATATATATATGAATGGACTTAATCATTTTCCTAATTTATACAAAAATACACTTATTTTTAAACAAATATGGTCCATGCAAATACCTATTTGGATGAAATGTTAAATATAATGAATAGATTAAATTTTGTATCAACCATCAACATTTTAAAAATTAAGAGAATTATATGAAGTCATTTTTAGGTGACCTGGTTACATAAAAGTGTTCTAATTTATTTGATTTTGAACTTTGATAAACTCTAAATTTGGTAAACTCAATTTTTTGGTAGTTTGATTGGTAAACTCAATTTAATTGGAAGTTGAATTCCAGTATACTCAATTTGCTTGCTGCTGAGATTGACAATTCAAAACAACAACAGAAATTCAATTTGCTTGTTGCTACTGCTAAGGAGATTAGCAATTGAAAACAACAATAGAAACTCAGTTTGCTTGTTGATGCTGATATTATTGAGAGTCGAAAATAACAACGATCTGCTTCAAGCTTATATATCAACACACTTCATCGTTAGAAGGTGTGAAGTTAAAGGAGAACCATCTCAATTATGCTCTTTGAAGATGCATAATTAATTTTAGATCATCTAGACAAACATTAGCTTGCACCAAGAGTTCAATTGTCAATTCATCCTTGAATCTTTAGTTGGCGGATGGTGCAAATTCCCTCCCTCTTAGAACTAATTTGAGAAAGAGAGGTATCCAAGGAAGGACTTACTGTTTGATTTGTAATAAAGAGGATGAAGAAGAGGATAATTTAAATATTTTTATGAAATGTTGCGAGAAGCAAGAGCTCTTCAAGAACCATATTTTTGGCGCAAGAGCTAACAGACAAGCTGATCATATGAAGGACATCCTCATCCCATTAACCAAAGATAGATAAGTATCCTCTTATGTTATATTTCACGATCTGCAGGAAATTTTGGCATCTCAGGAATTGCTGGGTAATGGATGGGGTGGATTTCAAATGCAACAACCTCCTGGTTTGGGGCTTGAACTGCCTGCAATTTTATCACTTATCAATGTACTGGCAGCAAGGCTTCTTGACTCTGATGAACAGCCCAGTTAATTGGACCAGACCAAAGGACGGTTTTGTAAAATTGAATGTTGATGCTGGAGTCTCAACTAATCTGTCTTCAATGGGATTTGGTGCCATAATTAGAGATAGCTCTGGTGCTTTTGTTGCTGCGAGATGTTGGGAATTAAGTGGCTATTCTTCTCTAGCTTGGATGGAAGCTAAAGCCATGATTCTTGGACTGATTGATCGAGATGGGGTTGACGAGAGTGGAATAAAGAAGCAGCACCGCCTATTGCCGGATATTTCTAGATGTCACCAGGAAACCTCTACGCAGTTGTAGAGAAATCATGAAAGTGCCGGAGCTCTCTAGAAAGTTTTAGAGAAGAATAGAGAAATCATGAAGGTACCGGAGTTCTCTAGAAAGTTCTAGAGAAGAAGGGTGTGTAGAATTCTAGAACCTTCCAGACTTCTCTTGAATCCTCTAAGAGCTCCAAGAAGATCAAGACATTTCAGGAGAGTTCTAGGGAATTCTAAAGAGGAGGTGGGAAGATTCTAGAAAGTGATCCTAACCGTCCACTCAAGGACATGTGGCGAAATCCAGAGAGCTCAAAGGGGAGGAGAGAGCCTATAAAAGGGGACAACCCTTTCCCATGGACAAGTAGTTTTTTTTGTGAGTGTGATGAGTGCTTGTTGTGTGCATGTGAGTTGGAGTGAGAGCTTATAAAGTGAGAGTGTCCAAATTATTTTGTGTGTAATATATTTGTTATAAATAATATTTTATCTTAGAGCATCCATTCTTCAACAAGTGGTATCAGAGCCAAGGGTCGGGGACCGTGGTTCGTGAAGGCTACACCAGCTAGACAAAATACGAGGAGATTCTGCACATACGCAGTCTGGGACTGTGAAGCCGATTGGTCTGGGACCAAGCTTATTTGGAAAAGTGCTGGGCATACCAAGTCACGATGGCGGATATTTCTACCCCGGTAAGCTCCATTGAGAAGCTAAATTATAACAACTATAATACTTGGTGTTTGCATATGCAGTTTTATCTGCTTGGACAAGATCTGTGGGATATAGTTGGCGGCAATAATACTACGCCACCCACAGACGAAGAGGAATTGAAGAGGTGGAAGATAAAAGCTGGCAAAGTCATGTATGTGCTAGCAGTAACTATTGAAGACGAGTTACTGCAGAAGATTAAGGATGCTAAAACACCCAAGGAGGCATGGGACACCCTCGCAGCACTCTACACAAGGAAAAATGATGCAAAGCTCCAGCAGTTGGAAAATGAGTTGTTATCCATTTCGCAGCAGAATATGACGGTAAGTGAATATTTCTCCAAAGTTAAATTTCTTTGTGGAGAAATTTCAAAATTAGACCCAGAAAATTCGATCTCTGAGACTAGGATGAGGAGGATTATCATTCATGGCTTAAAGCCAGAATACAACGGGATTATCATTGCTACCCGTGGATGGGCCAAAGAACCAACTATAACCGAGTTGGAAAATATTTTAGCCAACCAAGAAACTTTAGACAAGCAAATGTCTAAAGTTTCGTTAAAGGAGGAGGAGAATGCTCTCTTTAGTAAAAAGAGAGAATTCCAAAGCAGAGATCGAGTAGCTGCGAGGCCAAATGGAGGTAACACAAGAAAACAAGAGAGAGGCTGGCAAAGGAGGCAGCAAGGGCAAAGCTCGCAGCAAGGGGGAGCTCGTCAAAGTGGTGACAAAAGAGAGAAGAGATCCCAACGGCAGAAGGACCAATGCTACAACTGTGGCAAAAGAGGCCACTTTGCTAGAGACTGCTGGTTCAAGCGGGCAGAGGGAAATGCTGCGACTTCTATCCATAACGAAGAAGAATGGGATCTCCAAGCATCCCTTGCAATAGAAGAGCTCCAAGAAATGGCGGCACCCTGCGTTATCAAGACAGAAGAGGAGTCGGCTCTCATATCAGTAAGTGAAAAATTAATCAACTATAATGATGATTGGATTGTCGATTCTGGATGTTCCAATCACATGACAGGAGACTATGAGAAGTTGACCGGCACGTCTGAGTATAAAGGAGGACGAGTAGTCGTAACGGCTAACAACTCGAAGCTGCCCATCACCCATATCGGCAAGACTATGTTTACCCCTCGGTTCAGCTCACAGAAGGTACAACTGGAAAATGTGTTCCATGTACCAGGTATGAAGAAAAACTTATTATCTGTCTCACAACTCACCGCTTCTGGAAATTATGTGGTGTTCGACCCAAATGATGTAAGAGTATATCCTAAATTAAAAATAACAAATGAGCTGATCATGGAAGGGCATCGGCTTGAGTCTGTCTATGTGATGTCTGCACAGACAGCATACATAGACAAGACAAGGAGGAATGAAACTGTAGATTTATGGCACGCGCGGCTGGGACATATAAGCTATCACAAGTTGAAGCAGATAATGAAGAAGTCTATGCTCAGAGGCCTTCCCAAGCTAGAAGTTCAAGAAGATACGGTGTGTGCCGGATGTCAGTTCGGAAAGGCACATCAACTACCGTATGAGGAGTCAAAATTTCAGACCAAGGTGCCTCTCGAGATAGTACACTCAGACGTATTTGGACGAGTAAAGCAGCCATCCATTAGCGGTTACCAGTACATGATAACCTTCATCGATGACTATTCAAGGTACGTCTGTGTTGATTTTATGAAAGAAAAATCTGAGGCATTCACTAAATTCAAAGAATTTAAGCAAAAAGTGTAAAGTGAAGTAGGCCGAAAAATACGATGCCTACGCACAGATAATGGGGGGGAGTATACGTCAGCTGAATTTTCAGAGTATCTACAAAGGTGTAAGATACGCCGACAGCTGACTTGCCCAAACACGCCACAACAGAATGGAGTGGCAGAAAGAAAAAATCGACACTTGGCAGAGATATGCATAAGTATGCTGCATGCCAAGAATGTGCCACCTAAATTTTGGGCTGAATGCATGAAGACTGCTGCCCATGTCATAAATAGGCTTCCTCAACCCAAACTTGGGTATATTTCTCCTTTTGAGAAATTGTGGAGCACCAAACCAACGGTAAGTTATTTCCGTGTGTTTGGATGCGTCTGCTATGTATTTATTCCTGACCACCTTTGTAGTAAGTTCGACAAAAAAGCCATTCGCTGTATATTTGTTGGCTATGACAGCGAAAGAAAAGGTTGGAGATGTTGTGATCCAACCACAAGTCGATGTTATGTCTCATGAAATGTAATTTTCGATGAGGCATCATCTTGGTGGTCATCACAGGCAGTCTTAGTACCTGACTCTAATGAAATGGAAGAACAGTTAAGAGAAAGACTGCAGGAACGAATCGAGCCAAGTCAAACTCAGTCAACAGAGGAGCCAACTGAGGAGGACGAACTCTCACCGAGTAGAGAGAAGTCCAAATCACCAGAAAAATCAGATACCCCATGGCAAACAGGAGTGCATCACAGGAGTATAGAAGAAGAAAGACCGAGCCAGATTGAAGAGTTCGATGAACAAGAAAAAGCAAGATCTGTTCCACGACGATCCAACAGACAACGGAAGCCGAATCCAAAATATGCTAATGCAGCAGTGCTCGAAGCGACTGAAGAAGCGGAACCGGTCACGTACGAGGAAGCATCCCAGAGTCTAAAATGGAGGAAGGCTATGGAAGAAGAAATTCAAGCCTTGAAGCAAAACGAGACATGGGACCTAGTACCAAAACCAAGAGATGTGCAACCCATATCATGCAAATGGGTGTACAAATTAAAGTTACGGCTCGATGGATCAATCGAAAGATACAAAGCTCGGCTGGTAGCACGTGGGTTTTCTCAAAAGTATGGGCTAGATTATGATGAAACATTTAGCCCAGTGGCAAAGATTACGACAGTTCGAGTATTACTGGCACTTGCAGCTAGCAAGTCATGGAAGCTCTGACAAATGGATGTCAAGAATGCATTTCTCCATGGCGAACTAGATCGAGAAATATATATGATGCAACCCAGAGGGTTCGAGAGCACAACCCATCCGGAGTACGTCTGCAAGCTGAAAAAGGCCTTATATGGATTAAAGCAGGCGCCGAGAGCATGGTATGGTAAGATTGCTGAATTCTTACTACAAAGTGGTTATTCTGCTGCACCAGCCGACTCAAGTTTATTCGTAAAAAATAAAAATGGAAAGCTAGCAATAGTGCTAGTATATGTAGATGATCTCATCATTACTGGTGATAATGAAAGTGAGATCAATCAAACCAAGGTCAATCTCTCAGTTCGTTTCCAGATGAAAGACCTTGGAGAATTGAAACACTTTCTTGGGCTAGAAGTTGAGCATACAAAAGAAGGAATATTCCTATGTCAGCAGAAGTATGCTCAAGACTTACTAAAGAAGTATGGGCTGCTTGACTGCAAGCCCATATCTACACCTATAGAGCCCAATACCAAGCTATGCTCACTCGAAGGTCAAGAGTTAGCAGATTTGACGATGTATCGGCAGCTAGTGGGTAATTTAATCTACCTAACTCTTACACGGCCGGATATAGCATTCGCCGTCAGCATAGTAAGTCGCTATATGGAAAAACTAAGGAAGCCACATCTAGATGCAGTTCGACGCATATTAAGGTATGTAAAAGGAACCATTAACCTCGGTCTTTTATATAAGAAGAATGCAATATGCAAGGCATCAGGGTATTGTGATGTCGATTATGCTGGAGACCATGACACAAGGAGATCAACCACTGGATATATATTTGATCTCGGATCAGCGGCAGTCTCATGGTGCAGCAAGAGACAGCCAACTGTATCTCTATCAACTACTGAAGCAGAGTATAGAGCAGCAGCTATGACAGCACAGGAAACTAAGTGGCTGATGCAGCTTATGAAAGATTTACACCAACCTGTTGATTATTCAGTGCCTCTATACTGCGATAATGAGTCTGCTATACGCATAGCAGAGAATCCAGTATTCCATGCTAGAACCAAGCATGTTGAAGTACATTATCATTTTATACGAGAAAAGGTGCTATACGGAGAAATCAAGATGAAACACATCAACACAGAAGATCAAGTTGCAGACATATTTACCAAAGGGCTGACTAGAGAAAAATTTGAAAAACTCAGAAGTCGAATTGGTATGGCAACCAGAGTGGAGTTAAAAGAGAAAGTCGGTGCTGAGGGGGAGAATTAAAGAAGCAGCACCGCCTATTGCCGGATATTTCTAGATGTCACCAGGAAACCTCTACGCAGTTGTAGAGAAATCATGAAAGTGTCGGAGCTCTCTAGAAAGTTTTAGAGAAGAATAGAGAAATCATGAAGGTACCGGAGTTCTCTAGAAAGTTCTAGAGAAGAAGGGTGTGTAGAATTCTAGAACCTTCCAGACTTCTCTTGAATCCTCTAAGAGCTCCGAGAAGATCAAGACATTTCAGGAGAGTTCTAGGGAATTCCAAAGAGGAGGTGGGAAGATTCTAGAAAGTGATCCTAACCGTCCACTCAAGGACATGTGGCGAAATCCAGAGAGCTCAAAGGGGAGGAGAGAGCCTATAAAAGGGGACAACCTTTCCCATGGACAAGTAGTTTTTTGTGTGAGTGTGATGAGTGCTTGTTGTGTGCATGTGAGTTGGAGTGGGAGCTTATAAAGTGAGAGTGTCCAAATTATTTTGTGTGTAATATATTTGTTATAAATAATATTTTATCTTAGAGCATCCATTCTTCAACATGGAATGCGAGTGCGATGCTATGCTGCTAATCAATTGGATTAATGGAGAAGAAACTTTAAGATCCAATCTGGGTGTCCTGTTCGAAGAAATCAGGAGACTAAGAAATTGTTTTGACCAAAATTTTTTTGCTCACGTTATGAGAGCAGGTAATCAATGTGCCCACCATATAGCTAAATGGGTTTTAATGCAAGGAAATAACATTGTATTTGGAGGGTGGATTCACCAGAATGTATTAAAGATTTTTGCTGTAAAGATCATGAAATTAATCGTTAGGGGGAGCTTCCCCTGCCACGCATCACTGAAGGTTGGTGTGATACATGGAGCTGAAAGCCTCTTTATCTCCTCTTTTCTTCTCTTTTGTACATGGTACAATGTATCCATATATAAAAAAAAATCATCCTCAAATCATCACTACTGTTGGCTTGATTTCATATTTAGACAAGCATTAAAACTATAAAATACATATGGTTGTTACTTAGCTAAGATATAAATTTATTAAAAAATTAATTATTAGTTGTAAACTTAATTACCAAAAAGAAAAATAAGTAAAAAGAGGAAGTAAAATCCACAGGTCAGCAAAGAATAGCTTAAGGGTGTGTTTGGTAATGTGCAGAAAATGTCAAGTTAAAAATTTTCAATCTAAAACTTTTCACTCTCCATAACTATTATATTTTGCAATTACTTTTTCACATTTTCCTATACAACTGCCCTACTTTTCAATCATTTTTACACAACTACCCATACAACTAACCTATCTATTTTAACTTTATCTTCTTTACTCTTCATCATTACCTCAATCATATCACATCATTTAACAACTTTTACTCTCTAAAACTATTCATCAAAAGTTTTATTCATTCCCAAACACCCCCTAAAACCAAAAAATTCGAAATAAAAAAAAAGAATTTAAAAAAATAAAAACTTTAGTATGCCCGGATCTATCCAATGCTTTCTCAGAAAGAAATCAATAAATCTAACATATAAACCCAACTTTACTAGAAACTAAATTCCAACAAAAGTAAAGTCTATCCAAATGAACAAAGAGACATGAGGAAAAGACGCTAAAAGGATTCAAAAGAAAATTTTTGAAAAAATGATAAGTGATGTGATATAATTAAGCAAAAGCTTTTCTCTTTGATATCAGGTGGGCCTTGCACCTCAAGCTTCGTATGGTCCAAATCGAATCTGACTCACTTCTCCTATGCACTTATCTGTCGAATGCCAGCCACATCTTCTCTCCAGCGGGTCATTTAATCGACGAGATCAGATCGATTCTCAGCGCCAATACCCATATCTCAGTCAACCATGTACTAAGGCAAGGAAACACTGTGGCTCACGCTTTCGCGGATCGGACGTCTATCTCTGTATTGGATGATGTGTCCTGGTGGGGTAACCCCCCATAAGATATTGGTGTGAAAATTTGTACTGACAATTTTTTGGCAATGAACTATGCAAATTACTCTGTCCCGAACCCTTTCCAAAATGGGGGGGGGGGGTCGGGTTAGAATTATTTCTTTTCATCCAAAAAAAAAAAAGTAAAGAAAATTAGATTGAAATAGTGAAAATAGTTGTATTAGAAGGCATGAAAAAATAATATAATACAGTCAGTACGTTAAAAAGTCACACCGTGGAAAAGGCATAGAAATGGGGGAACTAATTCAATCCGCCTCAGGTGCAAATTTTACGTTTTTTAATTTTCAAATTTTTTTATAAAATTATTAATGTAAATGTATTTTATTTATAAACTAAATTTTATGATTTTTAGAAATATATACAAGGTACATATATTTTTTCAATTTTTCAAAGTAATGGAATTTTATGGTATGTTTGGCAATTAATAAAAAATGTCAAGTTAAAACTTTTTAATTTAAAACTTTTCATTCTCCACAACTGTCATATTTTTTAATTATTTTTTCACATTTCCTTATCCAACTAACTTACTTTTTAATTATTTCTACATAACTATCTACGCAATTAACCTATCTATTTTAACTTTATCCTCATTATTACTCATTATTATCCCTATCATATCACATCATTTGACAATTTTTTCTCGGTAAAACTTTTCATTCTAAAATTTATTCATTACCGAAGCTTCCTCCGTTCCCGTGAAAAAGAGGTGACCTGGTTTTAGGCTAGCTTTTACCCCTTTCGTCGTGGTACCCAAAACACCCTTAAACGAACGGCGATGTTGGTGAGCTCTGCTTTTGGAAAGCTCTTATTAACTTGCAGGGATACTTCGGAGATCTTTGGCGGGACGAAAAAACAGATTCTCGTCTTCCTTCGTTCGATTTCAGACTCTGCAGTCTACCTTAACTCGTTTCTTTCCACCCCGTAGTGAACAGCAGATTCCCTAAAAATATTGGGGTGAGCAATCTCTCTCTCTCTCTCTCTCTCTCTCTCTCCTCAAAATTTATTCAAAAACATAATAATCATAGTATTTAAAATTGCTGTAAATAGAAATTTACGTTACAAATTGTCATGACAGCTACCAAATCCACAACGAAGGTGGGTGTAAATTACTAAATTGATCTTTTGCTGTTCTGAGGCATGCTCTAAATAGTGGAAGATTTTAGAATGAGGGATGTCTAGAAATATACGGAGCGTACGCATTGGAATGTGAATAATGTGGGAAAGAGGAAAAATTTTAAGGTTTGATGGTATAATATTATTGTTATGTCATTGATTTTGATGTTGTTATTGTCAAGTCAGCATTCTTTGTACACGGAGCATCCAGGTTATCAAAATAAAGACATTCAGTTTTTGTTTATGCACTTTGGTATGTTGGATTTCATTAAAGTTGGTTCCACGGATTTTGTCTGCTTGAGGGGACAGTCATTGCCATTCAAACCCAAGATTGGTTCTTTAAAAAATATTAATATAGCAGAAAATCGGGTTCTCTAAATCATTAGTGAGTCACTTGCACATGTCAGATGTTTGTTCAATGTCTTTTCTCACTGTTCTGCTGCTTATTTTAACACAAGGATTGCGGTTAAAAAGTTATTGCTCCAACATCTTCATAAACCTGCTGCTGCAACATAAGGGAGTCTATAATCTATATACAAAATCTAGTGCTGCAACTTGGGTTTGCATTGATCTAAAACTGACTGACTGAAATCAAGTTTCTTAAGTTTCCAAATGCCATCCAGGAAAGAATGAATCCTATTCCTAACAGTGTAATGGTTGCAGAATCCATCAGTTTTTTTCCTTCTCGTCTTGCATCTGGTGCCAAGCCCAAAGATGTATTTTGGGAGTCTTCTCTTGAATGCTTGTTCTGTATTGTAACTATGGTTATGTGAGCTGTGGATGTGCTATATGTCTGGCTCATAAAAATCAAAAGAAAATTCGAAGTTACACAGTACTCATAAGCTAGTAAGGCATCCAACTTGTCCGGCTGTGATTAATCAAATCCCTTTTTTTGCTGCTTCTCCAGCACAAAAATTGGTTTTCCATTCTCAGCACCTGGAACTGACCCTTCGTTGCTCACTGTTTATGCCTGCAGTCCACAGTTCGAATTACCTTCTAAGAATCATGTCTGTCATTTAGTGATTTCAATTGCTTTTTGGAGGAATAGATGAAAGTCCAATATGAGCAAGTGTGGGTTTCCTTCTCAAACTACTATGCTTCTCCCAGTAATTGGCTTTTGCCCCTGTATTCAGCTCCATCGCCACTTCACAGGCACATTCTTGAAATTGGGTGTTGGTAGCAGAACTACTTTGGATTTATCACACAGAAATTTCAATGGACAATGTGGGTCGGTAGGAAACTTTAAGATTGAGGAAGCTTCTGCCAAGTTGAATAAAGTAAATATGCAGCTCATTTCCAAGTATCGTAAGACATTGGATGACCATGTAGAAGCTTCAGGTGAATTGTGCAATGGTCTGATATGGGCCTATTGTGATGGGGGCTATGTTGACAAGTGCTTGCTGTTATTTGCTCACATGGGAGCAGTGGGAATCCGCCCCATGGCCTCATCCTACACCTGTTTGATCAATGCTCTTGGAAATGTTGGCAGGACTTTGGAGGCAGATGCAATCTTCCAAGAGATGAAATTTTCTGGATTCGAACCCAGAGTAAAAACATACAATGCTCTTCTAAGAGGATTCTTGAGAAAGGGACTGTTGCAACTTGCAGAGAGAACATTATTGGAAATGAAGGAGCATGGAATCAGGAAAAATCAAGAGACTTACATGCTTCTTCTTGATGCATTCTCACATGCAGGGCGTTTAGATGATACATGGTCACTTCTTGGAGAGATGAAAGCAAAAGGGGTTAAGTGGAATTCAGCTGTTTGTAGCAAGCTTATCAGTCTTTATAGGGATAATGGGATGTGGAAGAAAGCTGTGAAGCTTGTGAAGGAAATGCAGGAAGCAGGGGTACCACCCAACAAGCAGATCTACAATAGCATCATTTATACATTTGGAAAGTATGGTGAGGTGGACGAAGCTGTAGAAGCATTCGAGAGCATGCTAAATGAAGGCATGAAGCCTGACATAGCAACATGGAATTCTTTGATACGATGTCACTGTGATGCTGGAAAACTCGGCCAAGCCCTCTACTTTTTCTCAATGATGCAAGAGCAGGGTATTTATCCAGATCCTAAGATTTTTGTTACCATTATTACTCACCTAGGGGAGCAAGGAAAGTGGAACGAGATCAAAGAACACCTGGAGAGTATGAACCATAGAGGGTTCCAGAAAAGTGGAATGATTTATTCAGTGCTCGCAGACATCTATGGTCAATTTGAGAGATTTCAGGGTCCCGAGGAGTGTGTAGCTGCCTTAAAATCAGCTGGAGTGAAGCTTTCAACAAGCATCTTTTGTGCATTAGCTAATGCCTATGCCCAACAGGTTTTCAATAGCTGTCTGCTTGGATTATTTAGTGGAGGTTGCATTTGTGCATTTATTGACATTTGCTTTAGATTTTGCATAAGCACTCTATTAGATACAGAATCTTGTAGTAGATGGAAACAGTTAAGAGGGAATGTTGCTTTGGATTTTGCATCATCACTCTTTAATTTTGAGAATGTTCTCGCAATAGCAAACTATATGTTCGGGATGAGACTTCCCATTCTCAAAACAGCTTTTTCAATTTCCAAAACAACTTCTCGTTTTCGAGTATATAACCACTTTACTTTTTATATTTCTAACACCACTTTTCTTATTCCCAATGCGTTACCACTTTATATTTCCCACCCACCCACACCCCACAAAAAAAAAAAAAAAACTGCCCCGCATCTTCATCCCATTTCCATCCCATCCCAATTGATGGCATCATTCCAAACATGCCCCTTTAATTTGTTGTTTTTCTTATCACGAGTATTCTTGAAGGAGCGTTCCAATCGTTTGCCAGCAATGCATCTGCCAAAAAATATTTTTTGTTTTGTTTTTTTAAAATAAATATGCAAGACCCACCTATGTCTTCCTAGTGTATGTATCTCTCCTTTTTTCATTCATTTTCAAAAATTGAATAAATTCAAAATTTTTGCTACATTTCACATGGAGGAAGATATAGGTGGGGCCCACATATTTATAAAAACCACCAAAATGTCCAGCTCAATGGATCAGCACCCTTCTTGAGGTTTTAGTTTATGGTATGGGTGGTTTGGAAAGGATCTTTGCTACTGCCATTATACATATAGTTATTGCAACACAGCAGTCCCTGCATGTTCATTGGTTCTTGTCCTCTTGTTTAAGCACAGAGATAGTACATGACAAGGGACAACATGTGTTCAGTCTCTCAGTGTAACACCTTCCCAGCGCTCCGAACCTTTAACCCTCCTCATTCATCATTCATCCTACTGAAAACATACTTTTCCATGATTTTAGCCAGACTTTCTTTGTGAGTTACGCTGTTTGTTTCTCTTGTTTTTTCCCTCATTGCCTGGGGTGAGCTTTTGACAATGTTAGAAGACATGACTCAGTTCCCACTTTGATTCCTTTGGCACATATGTTCAGTTATTCGTCTAATCCATCAAGTTGCCCTAATGGTAAATTGGACAGAAGTAGATTCTATAGAAAGAGGAAGCATGAAAGCCACTTGTCAAACTTGTCTTGTTAGTCATCATGAATGTTAAGCTTGAAAAAAGGAAGAAATTTGGTAGCCTTTCCTGACCTGGCAAGTTAAGTTGCTAGACACTTTTACTTTATGGATATGAAGTTTCTTGAAATTCTATAAGCGTAGCAGCTTCTGGGTTTTGTTCTGTAGAAGCTGATATATTTAGGGTTGTTGGTTGTCGCGTTTTGATGAGGCTTCCAAACTTATTCAGGCCTGTCCACGAGAAATTGAAAGAGGCATTTGGATTAGGCAAACTTGCACATTCTGGTTCTCCCTATTTTCTGGGGAGAATTACTACTCAAAAAGTGTGTATTGCAGAATCCTGGAAATATTGCTTCTGCAAAAAGCACTCAATGAATTTCTCCTAACCAAAAGCTGTTCATCTGACGCAACCCTAAATGGACCCTTCATGCCTTTCATGACTATGCAGTTGGTTCAACCTGAAGGCTTAGTAAAACAGAAAGTGGAAGCCCCAAATAGAAATAGGCTGAAAGAGTCAAGAGAAAAAAATTGAGGGCAGTTTTGATTCAGAAGTGAGGATGAGGTCTAGTTGTTTGATGGTGTAATGGATTTAGTTAATCTAGTCAGGTTTTTTGGCACGAAGGATAGGATGATAATGGTTAGCACAAAAAAGATGACACTGCTTTGCTAACATACAAAAATTAACAATGGATCAGTCAGCTAAATTATCTCACATTATAGGAAGCTATATGTGGCATATTGGTACCTATATATGAAAAAGGGGTGAAAATGCTTCCGTAATTACTTGGCTTCCACACATCTGTTCTTGTTTTGAATAAAGGATGCTATATGGAAGAGTTCACATATTTTTGTGTCCATGCCTTTTATCTGAAAGCCATTGGCTTTGAAAATAATTAGCATTACTGCAAATGAACTCTGTAAAATTGTCATTCCATTGCTGGGCAGACTTCTTGATTATGTGGTAGCAACAATTGATTGATGCTATTTCATTTTTCATTTACACAGGGATTGTGTGAACAGACCGTGACTGTTCTTCGACTAATGGAAGCTGAGGGAATTGAACTAAACCTTATAATGCTTAATTTGTTGATCAATGCGTTTGGAATTGCTGGCAGACATTTGGAAGCAATGGCAGTTTTTGAACATATGAAAGAGATGGTAAGTTGATCAATGTTGGAGGCATTTTTTTATGTTGCAATGCCAACAATGTATTCTTCTCAAGATGTATATTCCGGTCATTCCTTCGGTGAAATTCTAAGAAAAGAATGGTGGTTGTTTTGAAGGGCATCAGTCCTGATGTCGTGACCTACAGTACTCTCATGAAGGCATATATAAGAGCGAGAAAATTTGACCAGGTGGGCTCTATCCTTCAATCCCCATTAAGATTTTTCATTATCATATAGCTTTGAAGGAGTTTCTACATAACGCACGCTAGCATTTTGGTCTATTAATTCTTTGTTTCTAGTGAAGGTAAGCATTTAATGTGGGGGCAAATTTTGTAGAAAATACATTAGCATAATTGATCTCTTTTACCTTTACAAGTAGAGCATGCACCCCCTGGCTCCCTAGTACTTGGTAGGGGAGGGATCCCTCTCTGTCAGCGCAGCTGCTTACTCAGTGGCTAGTCATTTGGTAATTGTATTCTATGCAGCTACTTTGTTCAGAATTTTACCATGGCCCCCGTTCTGTTTGGAGAGTTACTTGTTCAGTTAAGAGCCATTCCATAATTGCACTTATTGCTTATTCATAATGTACCTTTAACCCATACTCCGCTGAGAGGGCAACTTATTCAGTGGTGAATCACTATTACATTTGGTGACTTAAAATGTAATTTCTTTGTGGCTTAAACTATTTCATCTTGGTTGTTTTGCAAATTTGCTCAGCTGTCGTTAATATCCTTTTGGGCATTATCATTCCACTATCAAGTTTCCTTATGTATTTGTCTATTAGTTTTATATATACTTCTAAAATTAATATATGCTCATCTTATTCCTGATTTATTCTACTTATTGTTTACGTTGTACTATTTTTCTTCTTCTACCATTTTTTGGAACATGCTCCATGTTATTTCTCTTCAAGAGGATGGTCTTGGTGCATGATACTTGACTAATGAACTGTATTCAACATGAGTTAATGATAATGGATGCATGTGTACAAAATTAGAAGAATGAACATATCCTGCATGCATGGATAGGGATACAGTTAATGATAATGGATATCTTGCACTGCTGTTGCTGGGCAGTACCATGGCTTGGCACTGAAAGTTGGTTCCATCTATCCATCTAGTGTTGGTTAGTAAGCCCTGTGTTTGTAGGACCGGCAAGCTGGGTTGGTCTGTAAACTGTATATATTTAGAGTGATGGAAGGCTCGTTCCACCCCTCCTTGTGGGAAAATGAGCAGTAACAGGAGACAGTTATCAAATGATGCAGATTTTTGCACTGGGTTGCGGGTTCTGCTGTCTGTTCTCAGACTTGCAAGAGGAAATTTTCCCTTTATCGTTGTAGATGGTTCTAATTTACATTTGAAAATGGGATGGTGGAAGTTAACCTCCGTGATAGAAACTTCTGCTCTGCTGTAACTCCCTACTCGAACCTTATGGTATCTCCTTTTTCATGATAAAGATTGTAACATTGGATTGTAAAGTAGTATCTAGAGTCATTGGCTTTCATTCTTGCGAAATATATCCTGCCACTGGTCCACTGTCAATTATCAACTCCAAGACAATCATTATGATGCCATTTACTAAACTAGCAACCAATTGGCCATTGATCGGTTGATGATCTTTGCAAAACCCTGGATCATTCAACCTCGTTCTGCTTTTGCATTTTTGACAAGGGTAGTTTGTAATCAGGTTCCAAAAATTTTCAAGGAGATGGAATCTGCTGGATGCACTCCTGATAGGAAAGCAAGGGAAATGCTTCAAAATGCTTCAATTATTCCTGAACAGCATGGTACGTGTACGTCTATGTTTATATTTCCTGTTTTGTTATGCATGTTTTATGCTAACGTGTGCATGTTTAACAGGCCACAGGCATATTTCTAAGCCAGGAGTTCCCAATCCTCTCAACTCTACGATTTTGTCTAATAAGAAAGACTGAACAATTTTAGGTCATCATTAGAGTATTCCTGGTGACTTTCCATACAAACAAACAAACAAACAAAAAGGAAAGCATCGTGGAACATAACTGCAGTTGCTCATAAAGTTGCATGAAACAGTTGCTACCGGACTCGGAAGTAAGTTCACATAGTAACCCAAAAAGGTATGAACATCTAATTTCCAATGTCTTCTGGAGTAATCCTCCAAACATTTGAAGACGTCAGGGACTATAGTTATTACTATTTATAGAAAGTGACTTTAAAATGCCAACCCTGTTCTCATGAAGCGAAAAATCGACTTCAGCAGCAGCATACCATTCAATTAAATTGCAAACACAGACTGATTGTTAATTGATGGGTTATGACTTCACAGATTTGTTTCGGGAGGCCATGCATGTCTATTTGTTACAACTTGGACTAAAGGAGTGGTTAAAAGGGATATCTTGGTCTTAAACAGAGAGCTTGAGTTTTTCATTTTGAAGTGATACTGGAGCCTGACAACTAGCCCAAGATCATGGGTTTGGCTTATTACATGGCATCAGAGCATGACAATTGACTTCAGGGTCATGGGTCCAACTCTCAGAAGGGACAACCTATGGTCCAAACTAAAACTATTGGCAGATGGATGAAGTGAGAAGACTATTTTTTGCTGGAGTAGACCGCAGAGATTTTACCCCTAAGAGGTGTTTATTATTATGATTTAAACTGTCTCCATCAATGCAAGCAACGGTCTTCTATACAAGCAATCTCTATTCACCAGATCTGGTGGAACAGAATGTGTTTACACAGGGTCACATTTTCTTCTTGCTGCTGCTTTCTTGTGGAGATTTGCTTATGCAAAAACATAAGAAATATCTCTTGGAAGAGGCTTGTCAGTCTCCGAGAGTTATTAGTCTTTGGAAATTAACGAGGCAGCCAGGCCCACTAGTAAAAAAAGAAAAAAAATGCAAGTAGCAATCATCATTGATCTTTTCTTATAATTGATCTGGACCATAAATCTCTCTCTATAATCGAAGTGGCTATGAGAAGTGCAAGTGTGTGTGTGTGGCTACGATAACTGCAAGTGCATGCGTGCGCGTGTATATTGTCTATCACTGTATCTGTGGGTGTACATCACTATCTCTGTGGGTGTGCAACATCTCCCGCAATGAACGGGAATGATTACAAGGGATTATTCATTTATTTCCTAAGCCAGTTCGGGAGTGTACGAAGGAATGGTATGGTTTGCGAAGGGTACGAATTTTTCTTTTTTGAAAAATAGATATATTTTTGCATATATGTTTATAAAGTTTGACCAATATTGTATTTCTCCTAAGGTGTGCATAAAATTGCAATCGTTCTCTTCCGTTAGGATGTTATTAAAATTTTTAGTAAAATAATGATAATGTTCTTTAAATTAAGTGATACACTTGTAATTTTTGTAAATGTTTTAAGTATATTTGCAAAAAAAAAAATCTAAAATAATAATATTTGTAAAAATATATAAAATGCTAAAATAGTAAATATATCTATAATATTTGGAAATTTTATAAGTGTATCACTTGGCTTAAAGAGAATTATTATTGTTTTACAAAAAAATTTAATAACGTCCTAACGAAAGGGGTGTATTTATGTTTTTATGCAAATCTTATGGGCATATTGGAAATTTTAGCAAATTTGAGGGCATAAATGCAATATTGTTAAAATCTTATAAGTATATTTGTAAATTTCTTTCCCCTAATACTATGAGCATAGATAGAAACCCTTGCGTTGTCAACTAGGGAATGCGAATCTAGGGGTGTTAATGGTCATGGTCAACCCGTTAATTCGCTCGTCCAATCCATTTACAAATGAGTTTGGATTAGAATTTTTGAATAAATGGGTTATAATCTGCCAACCCGTTTAACTATTTAATTAAATAAATGGATTAGGGTTAAAATTTTATAACTCGTCAACCCATTTAGTAATTCATTTAACCTGCTCAACCTATTTAATTCGTTCAACTCATTTAACTCGCTTAATTCATTAAATTTATATATATATATATATACATGTAAATCCCTTGGTTATTTTTCCTCTCCAAGTCTTCCTCTAGTCACCTAATTTTTATTTTTTCATTGCTGCCCTAATTTCATTTTTCCGTTACTGCCCTATTTTCATTTCTCCTACGCCGAAAACACTCTCTTGTCTCTCCCTCTGAAATCATCATTTACTAGAGTCTAGACTTTTAGGTTATTTGCTATACAACCCGTCAACAACCCACCAACCTGTTTATTAAATGAGTTGTAAAAGGGTTAGGGTTGAATTTTTTAGATGGGTTAATAAACGGATTAGGGTTAAGATATTTTAAATGTGTTAGGATTAGGATTAGGCTCCAACCTGTCCAACCCGATCCGTTAACACTCCTATGTGAATCAAAAAAGTTCATGAATTGTCCTGTTGCAACGGAGCCTGATCGCATACACCCTTTTTTTATTTTATTTTTCAAAATTTTTTATAAAAATGTTAATCTAAGTGTATTTAACATCTTCATAAATTTTTACCATTTTTGGAGTATTTTAGGTATTTATTTTTAATTTTTGAAAATCAGTGGCATTTTAGGTAATTTAAAATGCCATCGATTTTCAAAAATTAAAAATAAATATCTAAAATACTCCAAAAATGGTAAAAATTTATACACATATTAAATACATATATATTAACAATATTGTAAAATAAATTTGAAAAAAAAATTTAAAAATAGGTGTATGCGCCCGGGAACATGTAGAGCTGCATGCTCCCGGGCGCATGCGATCGGGCTCCTGTTGCAACAGCCCTCTCATAAAGATGACATGTTACCTTGAACTTAGAATTATTACCCATGGCAATTCATGAATTATTGCAATCCGTGTCCTCAATTAGGGATGGAACTCCTTAGCACTAAAATAAACCCAGGCCCCGTCGACTATAGATGGAAAAGCTAACACATGCAAAATCATCAATTCCAATACTAGTTTTCTTTTTGTTTGTAACTCCTGATTGCAACTTGTCCTCGTGATTTTATAGATCAATTCACTAATTCATTTTCTTCCTTCATTAATTCTTTATATAATTCTGGTTTGCCTCAACTCTAATTCTAACTTTATTTATAAAATTTAGATCCTAACTCTAACTCTAATTTTACTGAAAAAACTTAAACCTTTGACCTTATTTGTATAAATCAAGTTGAGATTGAGGTTGAGGTTCAACTTATAAATTTTCATTTAGGACATGTTTAATAAATTTTAAAACTTTTCAATCTAGAAATTCTCTCCATAACTATCATATTTTAATCATTTATTTATGTCTTCTTATATAATTATTCTACTTTTTAATTATTTCTACACAACTACCTATACAAACTGCTTATCTATTTTCACTTTATTCGCCTTACTCTCCATTATTACCCTTATCATATCACATCATTTTCTACTAATTCAAAAAATTTTCTATTAAGAATTTTTCATCAAAAGTTTTATTACTTCTCAAACACACCCTTGATTTAAAAATAATAAGTTTAAAATTTTATATAAATATAAAATAACAATAAATTATCAAAGAAAAAATAATAGTACATAGAATAGCTAATTTTTTAAAAAATATGTAATAATATAAAATATATTTTTGAAAGAAAATTTAACCTTTCAAAATATGATAAATGAATGAAATTAATAAAATTGAAAGTAAGTAATATAAATATAAAGATACATGTAAATGAATTGTATAATTTATCTATAATATAATTTGAACATGACAAACATGTATTTAAAATAAATATAAATAATATAATATACATAAATATGAAAAAATATTAGATATTATGCATATCCTATATTTTATATTCAATATAAAATAAAAAATGTAACTTATATTTCTTGGATTTGAGTCTTAGACCCTAACCCTAACCTCATTTGCAAATGTAATTCTTATGTTATGGTAATTAGGACTCTTGGGTTCTTCAAGGCAAGTTTTAACGGTCTTTTTTCGGATTCTGTGCTGTGTTCGGGCTCAACCAACCACAAGTCACCCCCTAATCATCATTGCATTCAGACCGTAGATCCGCTAGATTTGTACGGTTGCACCCTACTTAAACAACAAACAGTAAGTATAATCCTTCATTCAGCTATTAACTAATTATCATCCCTCATAATTCCTCATTTTAAAAAGAACCTACCATCACAAAAAAAATAATATTGTCGCTAGAATATTTGCAAAACTAATATTATGGTATAAATCACAATCAAAAAAAAAAAAAAAAAACTTGGGAATCATTTGCAAATACCCCATAAATAAGAAGAAAAGAAAGAAAGAAGATGTTACATGATCGATTTATGAAATCAGTTTTTTGGCAAAAATTTTCAATAGAACCTTTTCATTTTTTATACAATATAATGTCTTTATTAGAAACAAGCCCGCCAGTAAGCAATAAGGACCGTGTTCACCTAGAAATGATTCAACATTTGCTTCGGGTACAAGTAGGTCTCATTTGCTTAATCAAAAAATAATAATAATAATAAGTCTCATTTGCTACATTTTATGAGATACATTCTATTCATTTTCTTTGTAATTATTTTTTTAATAACACCGCTTAAAATTATTTTAATCAGAAATTTGTATGGGCCACATATGATAAGGATGTTAACCTGATTTATTAGATTTAAAACCATATTTATTTTCTACTCCCCTGTACCCATTTTTAAATCAAATTAATAATATTTTTAAGAAACATAATATGTCAAAGAATCCCTTAAAATGGTGAAAATGAAGCCCACTTGAATCAGCTTAAAAGAGACCTGACTCAAAATTTTGGTGGGTATGGACCCAGCTTTGATTATAATGATAATCCTCGACGTCTTAAGAAAACAAAAGATATTAGATATAGCGGTCAGACTGTATCGAATTAAACTATGACAGTGCATTCAAAAGTGGTGGAAATTAGAGGGAAAATTAGGGGGGGGAAAAAAAAGAAGTCTTTAAAGTGAAAAAGATAAAATATGATAAATAAAGCCTTATCGAATTAAAATTACGACCGCATATTAAAATGTGGTGGAAATAGAGGGAAAATTAGATAAAATAAAAAAGTTTTCAAAGCTAAAAAGACAAGATATGATAAAGAAAGGCTTGAGGCTTCATTAAGAACAAACTCCGCTTTTATATAACCCGATTATATAAAAGCAGTCTCACATAACTCCTTCAAATTTTAAAATTCGATTTATTCATTATATTTAGGGTGTGTTTGTTTGGGGCCAAAACTTGTCAATTAAGGGTGTGTTTGGGAATGAATAAAACTTTTGGTGAAAAGTTTTGAAAAATAAAAGTTGTCAAATGATGTGATATGATAGGGGTAATGATGAGGAGTAAAGATGATAAAGTTAAAATAGATAGGTTAGTTGTATAGGTAATTGTGTAGAAATGATTGAAAAGTAGGGTGGTTTATGTTGGAAGATGTAAAAAAATAATTAAAAAATAGAAGAGTTGTAGAGAATGAAAAGTTTTAGATTGAAAAGTTTTAGGTGAAAAATTTTTGTCATTACCAAACACCCCCTAAAACTTTTCAACACAAAACTTTTCACTCTTCATAACTACTTTATTTTTTAATTATTTTTTCACATTTTTCTATACAAACTACCCTACTTTTCAATCATTTCTACACAACTACCCATACAACTAACCTATCTATTTTAACTTTATTCTCTTTACTCCTCATCATTACCCCTATTATATCACATCATTTTCTATCAATTTGACAACTTCTACCTCTAAAACTTTTCATCAAAAGTTTTACCTTCAACCAAACACACCCTTAACATCATTTGTTTAATTACGCGACCAAGTTTCAAATCTGATATGCACATATGTCACATTTGCTCGAAAATAGAAACATTCATGCACAAATTTTTAAAAAAATACTTAGATCCATTCACATATCTATTGAAATGTAATAGTATTTTATAGAATCATTTATCCAATTAGTAATGACATTTTAGATAGCTTAGATGTTGAAAATATTACTTAAAAGTTGATATTTAACATTAAATTATTTTCTCACATTGATTGTACATGTTTGCGAATGAGGCCCATAAGCAATTATATTAGACAAATGAAAGAATTACATCCTCCATTAAGAAATACATAAGCAGTGACAAACATAGGCAAGATTTTTGAAATAGAATGCCCCATAAATTAAGAATATGGGAGCAAAGGAAAAGGAATATCCCCCACCGTTCAACATCATAAATTCATAACCAGTCGCAACTTGGATATCGTGGTTATTCACCAACCGCAATAGATACTACCATAAACCAAAAAAAAAAAAAAATTTAAAATGAGGAGCTAGAGACAAAATTTTTGTTTTAACCCCCGAACAAAGTGTTCTTAAGACTGACAAGAAACCTAAAACAGAGTAACCGCACATGCCTCCCTCTATGGCTCTATCCTATCTACTGATATGATACAAAACCGTGCAGCTCGTTATTACTTCTCTCACATGAAGCTTCGGCAAATAAAATAATCGTGTAACGTTAGATAAATGAAAACACAAGTAGAAAAAAAAAAAAAAAAAAAACCGGAAAGAAAAGAATGTCACAGCTTCTTGATTGCTTCTCTCAATCCATCTTCTACTCGAGATCAGTCAGGTACTTCATACTTCAGAAGCCTTTTTTTTTTTTTTTTTGCGAATTGAACAGGAGCCATGATTTTGTACCTAAGCTTTAAGAGGATAAAACAGCTGGCTGCTGACTCGACTCCTCGGCTTGCAAGCTCTTGTAATAATTCACCAGAACTTGCCATCCACCCGGGCACATAAAACCATCAGGAGGATTCTCTCCATTCCTTGCATATGAGCGCATCTGCAGCGTAAATGCATTTAAGTGAATAACATTCAAATATCAAGCGTCTATTGAAGACTTCTTGGGGCTTTAGAACCAGAAATGGTGCATAACAAATCCGAGAACATTCTGGCAGTGAAAGAAAACCTCGATGTGACAATTGGGGGAACTTAAGTGATGCAACCAGGCGCGAAACATAATGTGTATTGGGCTTGATAATCATTTTACTCGAGTATACATTCACAAGCAAATGGATTGGGTAGGATGAGGGGTGCAAATTGAGTCAGGTCAACATATGATCCATAACAAACCCGACTTTTTTTTGCTAAGTTAATCTAGTATTTTCCTAACCCAGATAGACACGGCATGCAAAATCTGATCTGGATTCACAAACAAGGTCACGGCAAGCAAGATCAGATCTAGGAAGTTTGGCCAGTGGGGGCAATTTGACATTAAAGGATTATATTCTTATTCGAGAGGGGACAACTATGTCAAAATAAACAGCATTTTGAAATACATTTCAAAATTTTTTTAAAATTTTTAGTTTCTAAAATTTAGATGCCCATAGTTTCTAAAATTTAGATGTGGGCATTTGCCCCTATTGAGCTCCATGTAGATCCGCCAATGGGGGCGAGTCAACCATATTCCGACTTGCATATGTTCATTTATTAAAAAATTATATTGTTTTACCTTTCGTCGTTTTCTTGTAAAATTTTCACATTGTTTATGGTCAATTATACTCTAATTTTTTGAGTATATATTGCAGTAATTAACATATAAGTTTGATATAGATAAGATTCTAGTCTAATTAGTTATTCAAAAACAAAAGAAAATCAAAATTGACCTGAATTTTCAACTTGGATTGCTGATCAAAGACCAACCAGAACCTATCCCAATTTCTAAAAACGTAGGGTTAGAGTTGGGTCGACTTAGTTCTGACCCAATAAAATACGTAGTGTTTGGCACAACATTTTCCAAATAGGATTATGGTTGAGTCAACCTTGAGAGGGTATGACCCGGCTCAGCCCAATTTGCACCCCTAAATGAAACTGTTTAACTTAGATAGTGTTCTTCCACCCAACAAAATCAATTTACTTAATAACGTCACAAACGTATTCCCAAATCTCAGGAGAGTAAGATTTCCTATGCCATTCATGCCCATAGGCATGTCATGCTCTAAATGATTTCATTAATAACTAACAGATTGTAGTTTAATTATAGGATCATAAGGTAAATGAATGAGCTAAACTTAGGGCCTGTTTGGAAATATGTTTCCAATGTAGGAAGCACTAACATCATCCGCTTTTGACAGTATTTGGCCCCACTTCTAACTTCTCAAGAAAGCCATCAAAAACGTCATTGAAGAAAGCTCAAAATCAAAGCTTCCTACTCAGCATGCAACACTCTGGTATTTTTACTAGAAGGCCAAACAGGCCCGTATCACATTCCCTTCTGTCTAATTTATTGTTAAAGAAGAAGAAAGTGAACCTCTTACCTTGGTGCCAGAGATAAAGAGAAAATCCTTAGCCCGTGAAGGATCAAAAAAGGCCATCTTCTTTTCCAATGTGTCATATGCTGCTACCTGTGAGAAGCAAGGCAAATGTTATTCCAAGAAAGACACGGATATCTAGCATACTGGAAATCATTCATATCAAAGATATGGATATCTAGTGTAGTGGAAATCATTTATATCATGTTATTGTTACATGTCTTAGACAATATTTTTTCTTCTATTTAATGATGGTTACATTCCACTGCGGAGGATCAAGTATCAAGTATCAAGTGTGTTAAATTACTTGGCAATCCATGCGTCTTAGACAATAATTTTTCTTCTAATTAATCACAGTTATATTTCGCTTGACAAAACCATCCAACCGTACTTTCCCTTGTTTTAATACCACTTAATTCTACCTTTAAGTTCTCTAATTACTCCATTGCTAATTCTATCTTTTCATGTTTTACCACTCACCATAACATCATTCCTCATTGTAACTTACATTCATTTTATGTCAATGTTGTTTTTCAACTGTCCAATCCATAAAGCATGCCAATCTTATAGCTATCTTATTAAAATTTCTTTTTAATCTAAATGGCACACAGAGTTCGCATAAAATTCCAGAAACATAACACCATTTCTTCCACCTAGCTAGAATTATACAGGCAACATCTTTATCAAACAAAGGCACGATTTTCAAGATATGGACCATTTATTAAGGGATGAATGAAAATTTTATGAGATGGCATACAAAAAAAATAATGGCATCCAGAATAAGATATCCAATTGTCTACATTCTATACTCATTCTTTCAGCAATGGCATGCGCTCAACTAACCAGGAGGTTTTCTCAATTGAAATTTTCCCTTAATTAGCAATTTAGCACAACTTTTAGAGTCATTATTATTGGGCATTTCATATCTTAGAGACTTCAAGTTTAGAGGAAATGAAGCCAAAATATGTTCCAATGATCAGAAATTCCCAATGAGAGGACCTCACAGACTTCATTCTGGGTTTATCGCTAAATGAAATTTGAATAAGACTCACATTGCCATGTAAATCTTCTCTGGGACAGAGAAATTATGGAGCTTGCAGAATGAATTTAGATCAATGAAATTATCAGCAAGAATTTCCTACTCAGTAACAAGGAGCAGAAATTCAAAATTATCTTGATGATAGAAAACATGAGGAAGTATGATCCAAACATACCCTGAAAGGTAAAATATTCAACTTTTCCAACCCAGGAGCCATGCTTAAGACCTTTTTCCCATGATCTGGGTCATATAAGTCCCTCTTCTCTGTTGGATGACCCATACCAGCAGGATCCCGACCAACAATATAGAAATTAGCACCAGCATTAATCCTGGCCTTTGCATGCCATTGTACTTCAGTTGGACCAGCATAATGCATGGGTGATGGGAAGATGGACACAATGGTCGTCTGAGGATCAAGAACTCCATCCTCTAATACCTGTTACAAAAGGATTAGAAAAATTTACAAATTTAGTAAAATGATGCCATTGAAGAGTTAAAAACAATTGAACTATGAATGGCAATAAAACCATGAACAGGCAATATAGATTAGTGGCAGAACCTTGCTGTGTTGTTCCATTCGTACATCCAAAGGCACGTCATCTGCTTTTGTAAAACCACCTAATGGATGAAGCAGTAGAATAGGATTTTTGTAACCCATTTCAAGAAGACGTCTACGTGTATCATTCATCAGTAAAGCATGCCCATTATGAACCGGGTTTCTCAACTGAAAGGCAAACACAGCATCAGCCTGGCGCTTGTCGAACTCTTTACGAAGTTCTTTTGGAGAGAGTCGGTAATGATCAAGACCATCATTATATTTGATAGGCTCTAAAACTTCAAGATCTCCACCAATAAGCCAATTCCCAGCAGGAGTAATAACCTCTTCAACATAAGGCAACCCCAGTGCAGTTGTTCCCCAAGTTCTGGCAATTCTTTCCTCTTTGTGATGCTTATATATTTGAATACTGCAGAGAAGCAGAAAACACACATAACATCATAAATGAGAGTGAAACTGCCAAGATGAAGCAAAGAAATGGAACCAAAGACATGTTGTAGTCTTCCACATTCACCTAAACATGACAATAAAGCATCTGCTAGCAGAACCGCACCACTAAGTAGTAACTATTTCTGACTAATCATTCCTGAGTAAGTTATGGCCATAGAGCTGAATCCCATTGGCTGGGGTTGAGGATTGAATGATGATGCCAAATGACAATACTCTCATCAACAAGTAAGCCAACTAGTCAATTACTTCTACTTGAAGATTGACAATGGAGATTTGACAATATCTTTCCCCACGATGGTGCCATGCCAAATGACAATACCCTCATCAACAAGTAAGCCAACTAGTCAGCTCCTTCTCCTTGGACATTTGAAAAAATCTTTCCCCATGACAATGCCCATTTATGGAATTCAATACCACCAATTGTACACTCTCCAAACAAAATCACACATCCACAAGTTATCTTCCTGTATCAAGTGTCGATGCAAAGAATTGAAATCCAAACTCCTATCATGATGATGGTTTGGTTCAGATGAAAAGAGAGTATTGAAATCTCTAGGCCATGTAACAGGGAAACCAGAGCCACAATAATTCTTTCAACATTATTCTGCAATTGTTGCTCAAATGTTCAGCACACGTTGAATTCTGGTGTCCAGAAGCTATTGCTGCATTGATTCTCAAATTTTGATTCTGCCTTATAAATTTTTGCAAACAAATCTAGGCAATTTCCCCAACGTCTTACTTCTAATCTAAGAAAAGTCTACCAGCAGAAATTATCAACGTCTAATCCTTTTCTGATATTGACGGTTTATTGAGAATTCTGCCAAATTAAAGATCTCAATCAAATCATAATTCGACTAAGAAGCAAGGATTTGTTCGTGAGTAATGGCACGTGCGAATTTTTGGGTTAGAGGTAGCTGTTGCAAAATTCAAGATTTCTTAGAATTGATTCAAAACAAACAAAATAATCTGCAAAAGAGGAAATTTTAGGCGGGCTCTACAACATGCGTCACCATCTCAAAGACTCAAAAATAATAAAAAAAATTTTTAACTTGAGCAGATTAAAAAAGAAATAAATCACCAACCTTCTGAGAATAGCAGCGACATCTCCCTGAGGGCCCACCAAAGCGACGTCCGGCGATGCGCCTATGGCCTCCTTGTCCACATCCCCGATGGCGAGGACGATCGGCAGCGACATGTTGACGATGGTGCCGTCGGCAGTCCTGAGGGAATTGAAATGCAGGGCCTGGAGGTATTCATGCTCCCTCATGAAGCCACGGAGGGGGCTGGCCCACCCCTCGCTGATGACGTGGACCCATTCGAGGTCGATCTTGGTGAGCTCGACCTTGGGCAGGGAGAGGGCCTCGGCTTTCTTCGGCCGTCGGTACTGCTCCGGCACGACGAGGTCGACAAGGGAACCGCCGTCGGGGTCGATGAGGGAGCTCTTGACGACGGGAATGGCCCTGGGCCTGGCGGCGGGGGGAGAAGACATTGGGAGGCGGAGAGGGTTGGAATGGCGGAGGAGGAGGGATGAGACTCGGAAATGGATTTTGGAAGGTGGAGGAGCTGCGAGGCGCATCGAGCGCGGGGGGTTGATAACGTGTGCGGAGAGCGCAGCTGAGGAGGCCATTTCAGGAAAAAAGTAGTAGCAGAGGGCCGAGAGGTGTAGGCTTCGGCTTCGGCTTCGGCGGTGGGCTGTGGGCTGCGCACCCCACGGATAATAAAGGGTGGCGTTGCATCATGTACGTGTGGCTTTGGCGGGAGAGGGCGTGCTGGAGCCGTGGGGCCCACCGCTCGCGATCTTTGACCGTTGTAGCCGTGGCTGACTAGATTACTTTTTAATCTGTAATTATTTTTTTAATTTCCGTGGGAGATAGATAGACGGCAGCCGTAAGCCTTTACGTCAATGGCAGCTGGAAAAATAATTCCGAATGAATATCCCCTTTTGTTTTTTCGAAAGGTTTTTGTTAGCTTGTGGTCATATTAACATATGTTTACGCAACTATGGCAAGAAAAAGATATGTTTGCACAAGTTGACACGCTTTACTCTGTATTAACACATCCGGGCATAAGTTCTTCAGGTCCCGGGTTTGAAGCCCTGCGACAGCTAGGTTTAAAGCTATAGACCCCGTGACAACTATCGAAAAAAGATATATTTACTATATCACATTATTTTCTCTTTTAAAAAACTCTTGCATTAAAAAAAATTTCATCCAAGAGTATATTTTGCGTAAAAGTTTTTGAATTTGCAGAAAACAATACGATACGATAGAAGTAACAATGAGGAATAAAGAGAATAAAGTTCAAATAGACATGTTAAATATGTGGATAGTCACGTAAAAATGATTGAAAAGTAAAATAATTGTATAAGAAAAAGTGAGCAAATAATAAAAAATATAATATTTTGTGAAAAGCGAAAAAAATTTTGTAGAAAAAAACACCCACAAAATTTTGAACCACCAAGTTTTTAACTGAAGTGGGAAGAATAAATCCTAACCGATGGAGATCACAAATTCTAACGAAAAGGAGCAACCAAAGAAAAGCTTGGTACTACCATAGCTGTTATAAAAACCAGATTAAACCAGCCGGTTAAACCGGTCCGATCGGGAATCGGACTACTTGCCGGTCCAATCTAGTCGGTTACCGGTTCCATTTATTCAACCGGAGCAAACGGCTTAAACCGTCGGTCAAACTGAATTGTCAACCGTCCGGTTTAACCGGTTTTTTTTAACAAAAATCCACCATGCTGGAATCCACGCCAACAGTTCTCTAAAAAAGGCAGGCATTAATGAAGCACTATTTATATGCATGAGACTTTTAATGAATTAATGATGACAACTCTGTGTTACTGATACACTCTTGGTATGAATTCAGGAGGAGAAATTTCTATTTTCAAATTACAACGTAGGCACAAAAACAATGTAATCATATAATTCGTGTAAATCATATCATTTATATACCAATTACTTAAAAAATAAGTACTTGATATTTTATAATTTTGAATTATAACTTATAAAAATAAAAATTAAATTTTATATATTTGAAATAAAATTAAAACAATAAGGCTCAAGATATCATTTACAATGTCAACTGGGTTTCATCTTAGTCGGTATGAGACCATTCCCCGCGTGTGCCCGCATTTTTCACGGTTATTTTCTGAAGCAGCAATGGCATTGGTTGTAGTGAAGTTATTCTCTTCGTTTTTAGTGGTAGTATAAGGAAAAATAAGATTATTGGCAGAATATCTATAAAATATTATTAGTAAAAAAATTGTAAGAACGGTAGAATATTATTAGCAAAATTGTAAGAATGTCTCGGAAATTTAAATATAATATCAGTTGAAATGATATAATATATGAATACTCATAAAAAATATATTATTTATAATATAAAAGTAAGTACAATATTTTCTAAATTTTAAAATCATGATTTTAGTTTCAATTATTGCAATATTTTTACAAATAAATTCTTAAATTTTATTTTATCAATTATTATGTATTTTATATAAATTGTTAACATACGGGTTGAATTCAATTTTCAAAAATAAATGATTTTAATATTTTTCAAAATGCAGTGGGGGCAATTGCCCCACTAAACTGCACGGATCCGCCAGTGGACGTGGCTGCCTGGCATGTTCCAGTTTACGGGAGTAATGGTTTCCCTCCATCCGTTTATTGCGCAACGGCGGTCGTCATACCGATGAATGCATGAATATGGTTATTACGGATTTGACGGGAGTGACGCCTTTCTAAGAAACACGTGCTTTTTTACTATTATTAATACATTTCCCTCTCTGCGTGGACAGCGTCTGGTGTGGCAGTGGGTGGCAGGCTTGCGCCCAATCATAGGGCAAAAGCCAAAAAGTACATGTAATCAATTTAATAAATAAATAATAGTGGGATTTGCAAATCTGACACATAGTTTAACTAATATTGCTATTACCTTCATTAGCTTTTAAAAATTTCAAATAAACCCGCATATTTTAACACAAATTTAAATATATGTTCTTGTTCTGTTATAAATTTTCCAAATTTCCAATTAAATTGCAAATGGCTATGCTAGTGATAATTTATTTGCCAAATATATTAATCGCAGATATGGAAGATTGTGCAGCTAGTATTTGTTTTAATTCATTTAAAATTGATATGAATTATCTGCATATGGTGACTGATGCAAGCATATTGGTTCAAAATACAAATAGATTGGACCAAGTTATGCCATCGGCTAGGTGGTTTAACCGGTTAAACCCGGATACCTTGGAATGGGTTGGCTTTTCGGTTGAAACCCGGGATATTTGCGATTTGGAATTTTAGTTTTTTTTTTTTTAAAAAAAAAAAAAAAGAATGAGATGGAACCCTAGAAGTATGGTATATTTGAAATACTCAATTTTTGTCATGCATATGCAATTTTCCATGTTTTCGAAAATCTAAGTGTCTTACTCTTTTGAGGATAATTCAATCAAGTTACCCACCACATAACCAACTGAATAAAGAATGGTTTTATCCTTGTAACCAAGTCCAAAAAGATACATTAGAAGATTTTTTATTATGTTCAACACTCTAATTTTATATCTTTAAAAAGAAAAATCTTAATTAAAAGAGTTTAATACAACAATTCAAAACGCCAATACCATGAAAGTAAACTAATGATAAAATGCATGTAAGCTTAGTCCATAACTTGCAAGTGCACATAACTGATTCATGACTTGTAAGATGCATGACAAAATAATTGATATGGCTAATAAAGACTGAGCAACACAACGATATGACTAATAAAGAGCGCATGCAAAGCGAAGTGGTTAAGGCTATGGAAATGACACTTCTTGTATGATATAGTGTGTTGAATATCCTGTTTGTCATTATTGTATATATGTTGTTTTAAAAACTGGACCGAACTAAGCAATTGGACCGATCGGACCGTGGACTAGTCATATCGTGGTTCATTAGTTTTTTCGGTTCGACTAACAGTTTGCACCAGTTGAGCCGTAAATATCAAGAATTGGTCAAGAAATTGGTTCGGTTTTCAAAACATTGATATGTTGAGACATCCAAACGTCATGCGGGTTAACATCTTAATCCATCTACCTATTATAAATTCAACAAGTTGAAACCAGTGAAGGGTTTGTCAACTACATTACTAACTCTCTGAACTCAACATATGCAACTAGTAATTTCAAGGTTGTGTGTGTGAATCTCATTACCCACCATAATGAATGAAAAAAGAAAACTGCATATTTGTAGGCGAATGAGAACAAATGTATACTTGCTCAACGTATGCATGACTCAAAACAATACGCAAATGTAAGTAGGTTAGTAGCCAACATGAAAGGGATATCAGCCCCTATGGTGGCAATATGCATGAGGAGAATGCCAAGCTCTACAATGTAGTCTAGTTTCAACCAAGGTTGACTTGACCTGATATAGTAGTGGAGTTTAAGCTTAACTTAAATGGGATTAGGCTTGACTAACTGACATAAGCAAGCTTAATTATATTGATTGGGCCAGATAAAGAACTTGTTTTCAATTGTGAGCTACTTAAGATTGCGCATGTATAAATTATAATGGATTTAATATGCTTCTAACCTTAAGTTAGCAAGAGAGCTTCTTATGGTTGTTTAGTGTTATGTAATCTTATCCTATTAAATTGCGCACGTTTATGGTTGCTATTAATTAATAGGACCTGCGAATTATGCACAATCCAATATGAGAGGTAAATCATCAACATGGAGTTAGTTATGATAACTTCTTGCAAAAGCAAGATTAGAATCTATCATGTAAATTTACCACAATCAAATTGCTCAGATCATAGAAATTAAGTGAGATTTGATAAATTTGACAACATGATAACTTGAATTAAACAACATCATTGAATTATAATCAGACAATGTAGCAACTATAGTTGAACAACATCATAAGCATAGTTAGGTAACATAACAGCCATAATTAAATAGCATAATGACTATAGAGAAACAACACGATGGCTATGGTGAGAATAAAAAAGAATACAATGGATATCTACTAACACTAAAGGAAGTATTTAATCTTGCATCTTGGAACATCCATCCTTTCAAGTCCCATATGGAGATTTCTCATGCAAGACTTAGGCCTCGTTTGGTAAACGATGAAAGTGGAAACGCAAGGAAAACTACGGAAAACGGCGCTGCACATACAGCCCTTTTTCCACTCCCCAATGCCTTATTTTTTCAATTTTACCCCCTACATTTTGATCATTTTTCTTTACAATTATGCTCCGGTAACTCTATTTATTCCAATTTTACTCTTATCATTTAATATGAATTACATAAATCTGAAAATACTTTGTATTTTTTCATTCCACAATCCCACATAAAACTACTTTTCCGAACGTCCCCTTAAATAATGTTTTATACTGTGGCAACTTGGTAAGAGAGTTGGAAAGGGTGTAGTGAAATTTCAACAAAGTTTCGGGAAGAGAAAACTCAAAACAAAACAAAACAAAAAAAAGAAAAAGAAAAAGAAAAAGAAAAAGAAAAGATAGAGTCCTAGGAACTAAAAGTCTAAAACTTTTCAAAAAAATGTCAAAAAGGGACCCTATAGTTAGTAGGTTACTACGGCTACTCTGGTTAGCTACAGTACTCAAGTCAGGGATGGCTTTTTGTCTTCCTTTCTTATATGAGATCAATCTTGATAATCAGAGAGATCCGAACCATCGATCGCCTTCACGAAATGTCCACGATCAATCCTGCATCTTCACCAAGGTTTAGTTTTTTACAAAGCAAGCAGGCGATTCTGTAAAAAGAAGTGTTGGGTTAAAATGCTAAAAAAAAAATTTCTGAATCAACAAATGCGATGACAACTGCAAAATTGGATGGCGTATTCCGCCCAGCAGACTAAAATGCGCATTGAATAGGAACCGATGAAAAATTCCACTAATTGATCGCTTTTTAAAATTACAAGTCCATAGCATATCTTTTTAAAATAGTAAATTCATATTAATAAAAAATGCATTGAAATGGAACTTTTTTCTTTTTCTTTGGCAATTTTTCTTTTTTTTTTCTGGCAACATGGAAGACTAAGATTGCTCTAACCCCTTTTTGTTGAGCGTTAGATTCAAGTTAACCTTTGTCCTAATATCTATGCTTCTGTGAAACCCCATAGAAATGTAACCCTAATTTTATGTATCCCTTCTATTTTTAATATTTTAACATTTAATAAAGAATTAATTCATCTATTATATTTAGTATCCTTTATATTATCATGAAAACTGTTTTATTAATCTTATATCAATGTTAACAGGCCACTTGTAAAAATGTGCAAAATTTAACGTAAGAAATATTAATTTCAAAATTATTTTTTAAGTTTTAAACTATTAAAAATATCACTACCGTCTAGATAAATAATTTTATGACTGTTATTATATTTTATCGGATATGTAAATAGATCTAAGAGTTTTTTATAATTTACACATAAAGATAATTTCAACAAATGTGGTTTATGCACACTTAATTTGGATAAAAGTTTATCTCCTAACTAAACAAACAATGTTAAATATAATAAATAAATTAAACTTTTCATGAAACATTAAGATCCTAAAATCGTAAAGAGTTATATAGAATCACTTTTATATAACCTATAACCCATTTACAAAAACCTTAAACTTAATCTAATTTTAACTTAAAATCTGTTTTTTTAAAGCATAAGTATTTAGAGCTTTTTTTTTGCCTAATTTGGTATGCAACAAAATCCTACCAAAAGTACATTTACCAGAAGAAATTTGTTAATGCTTCTAACAAACATGAAAACTTTTACTATTATCAACCTATTTTCTAAGAAGAGTCGTACTTTTGCAACACTCACAACTTTTGAAAAGCCCTTAAACTATTTGTGTTAGGTTGCAGACGCGCGTTCACTGGGTTTTACAATTCATCATGCATTTGGGAAAAAAAAATTGGAAAAAAATTTAAAAAAGTGAGAGTTAATTTAGTGTGATGTAATATAGAATATGAGTAAAGAAAATCAAAATTCGAGGTGCACTTAGCTTTAATGCACCCAGTGCATTACCTACTTTATTCTTATTTTGTAAATGTATTTATGTGGGCCCAAACATGGATGTCCCCAGGCATATGAGAAATGGCTTTTTTATTTTTAAAATTCAAGATAAAATATTAAAACACTCAATATATAAAAAATTATATTTAAAGGATATTTATGTTTGGGCTGACATATGAATTTCAAAAAAATAAAAAATTTAAAAAAATTATGCACTTGGGTGGACTAAAACTAAGTACATCTAGATGAACTAGATCATAACTCGTAGAAAGGTAAGATAACTTTTTCTGTTGAAACAGCTAAAATTCTCTTATATTTAAAAATCTAAAAAAATATATACAAATCCAATAATGGTAAAACATGGTTTAGCATCACTTGTAGTATCTTGAAAACTCTTTTATTTTTTTAATTTCACTATACATGGGTCTCATCTATAAATGTATAAAATCAACACAATAAAATAATTTAATGCTAAAATATCAATTTTAAAGTCATTTTTTCAATATCAAAATCATCTAAAATATCTCTATTATGTAGATAAATAATTTTATAAAGTATTATTACATTATAATACATGTGTGAATGGATCCAAATATTTTTCATAATTTACACGTAAATATATATATTATTGAGCTAACTTGGCCCATGCGTATACTTGATTTGGATGAAACTTGGTCTCCTAAATAAACAAGAGATATTAAATACAATGAATGGATTAAATTTTGAATTAATCGATAATATCTTAAAAATTACGGAGGTTACATGGGACCGCTTCTATGTAAGAATAACATGACATGAATTGGCATATAAGTCGGAAAAATATGAAGACAAAACTATCTTGAACAGTTTAAAATGACTTGGATACATCCTGAAAGGACAATACCAAAGCAAGGAAGAAGAAGAAAACCATGGAATTCCTAAAATAAAGGGACGTTTGGAAATAAAGAGTGGAAAACGTGGGAGGGAAATTGTGGGGGCACAGATTTCAAGGCATCTCATTAATCAACTAATCATCATATTTTTTCAATTTTATCCCTATATTCTAATCATTTTCCCTATCAACTATCTTCCGACAAACCTATTTATTCCAACTTTACCCCTGTCATTTCATATCAATCACACAATTTTCAAAATATTTCATTTTTTACTCCCACCAAATACCACATTTTCCACAACTTTTACCTTCCCAAACGTCCCCTAAGCCCAACGACTGCCCTGGGATGCAGCTGTTCGAGCTGGCTCTCCGTCACAACTCAGGCCTGCTCCAAATTTCGGAACCTTTTGAAAAATAAAATCAACAAGTATCCATGGTCCACTGTCTTAATTGCGTAAAATTTTATTATTCATTTGTCGGGAATGCTTCATAAATCTTCTTTTATTTTTAATATTTTGATTATTGATAGAAAATTCACTTCATCCATTATATTTAACATTATTTTTATTATCATAAAAATCCTTTTATTTGTTTGATATCACTTTGCATGATCTCATCTAAAAATATATAAAATTAATATCTTAAAGTAGCTTAATTATTATTATATTCTAATATATATACTAATAAATCTAAATATTTTTCATAATTTACATATAAACATATATATTTTTCAACAAATGTGACCTATGCATATATTTGATTTAGATGAAATTTGATCTTTCCTAACTAAATAAATAATATTAAATAAAATGTATGAATTGAATTTTCTATCAAGTATTAAAACATTAAAACTGGAAGGCTACTTGCATGGGAGGGGGAAAAAAAGCCTCATTCATAAAACGCCTAAGGACTTGCGTGAATAAACAATCAATGTACATAACTTGTAATATATGCCACATAGAGTGTCTGATCAGCAAGATTCTTGTAACACACTTTAAAATATTTTGGATGGTGAAGATCAACCGAAGATATGGGGCACATGCAGTGCGAGGATTAAATATGATCCACATGTATCCCTTCTTGTGGATGGGCCATCATCGAAATTTAGGCATAGATGGATGAACTTGTCAACGTCTTTTTTTCGTATGATGTTGGCTGGCCTATGCATCGAGTGGCTCATATTTGTTGGAATGACCTTTAATTTTTGAGAGCTGATCAGGTGTACCTGGGAGCATTGAGCCTCAATGCTCCCGGGTGCATACACTTATTTGTTTTATTTTTTTCAAATTTTTTTATACAAATGTTAATCTAATTGTATTTAACATGTATATCAATTTGTAACATTTTTGGAGATTTTTAGATATTTATTTCGGATTTTTAAAAATCAGCCACTGATTTTTAAAAATCCGAAATAAATATCTAAAAATCTCCAAAAATGTTAAAAATTAATACGTATGTTAAATACACCTAGACTAATAAGTTTATGAAAATTTTTTAAAAAAAAATAAGTGTACGCGCCCGGAGAGCATTGAAGCTCAATGCTCCCAGGTGCACCTGATCGGCTCCCTTAATTTCTTTGAAAATGATGGCATTTAATTTTTCCATGGTTCGCCCCACACGAGTAGCATCAAGAAGTTGACATGATGGAGCCCTTGCAAGTTGCCTTTGATAGTGATACTCAAAGGCAATTTGTCCACACCCCACCCAATGAATGCCTATGCATTGTGTCTTCTCCTCATCATTAACATGCTACAGTTTCAATTCATTAATATTTGAAGCATTAATGGATGAATTTTCACTTGTTACATGTAATTACAAGTAGGTTTTAAAAATAATAGCAAATATATGTATAAATTTTCCAAGAAATTTGCAACCATAGCAATTCTGCTAGTGACTGTCACAGCAATATTGGTTTAGAGCAGGTGTGAAAAAATTTTATGACATTAATTAAGGAAAGTGGGGTATATATATAGTTGAATTTTTTGCAGATTCATAAACATATTTGCTAAGAAAAAGTTTCACTAAAATTTTAACTTAATGATGGATTTATGAAGTCTAATTTATTCACGATGATTAATTATATCATGTGCTTAATTAAGATTTAAAATTTTATATGACTAACAAATTGAATGAACAAGAAAATTTATCACATTGAGGATTAATACGAAATGGTTAAAATTATATATAATTATTTCTATTGTCCATCCAAATCACCAAGTCGCAAAAAAAATTTAAATCTTTAGATAAATATATACTATTTAGCAAAAAAGTTTCTAATAACCGCCAATTAAACAATATTTCAAAATTTTTAACCATAAATATAACTGCAAATGTCTCCTTATGTTTTGAATCAAATTTATAAATAATTAAGGGATATATATTTATATTTTTATAAAAAAGAATATCCAGAGTAGGACACGGTACCGATGGCGTAGGCAACAGAGCAATCGAGTTACACATTTTGACCAATATATCCTAGTTAAGTTAACATCACATACATTTGGGATTATCATACTATGCAATGGGTTGATAACTAAAATACAACCTCATATATTTCGTATTTTTTAATATTTTTTGTTTTTTCTTCACTTTTATATAGACTCGGGTATATTCAGCTACCAGTTTTTAAAAAATACATAACAACTCGAAAATAGTAAATTTAGATATATGAATCATATGCACTTCAGCCCTCATAAAATAAAGAAAAAAACAAAAAATATAATAAAAATATAAAATACATGAGGTTGTTACTTATTTAAGAATACTTCCATGCTACCGATATCATGAAGATTTTAGTGCTATGATCTTTTTTTTTTTTATGTTAAGACAGTTATACAAGCCGAAAAAGGCCCCCCAAAACTCTCAAAATCTCCCCAAAAAATAAGGGAGCGAGTAGAAAACTAGAGGCTCCCTATACACGATTACAAAGCTCTAAATCTGTACACAGACCTTCTACAATACAGCTTGGGGGATCTCCCCACCGCCACTTCTCAACTTCATTACACTGCATTGCCAGAGCATGAGCAACTCGATCCATTTGGACCATTTCCAATTCGAAGGTCATGCATGAATTACACCTCTTCCAAACCATTGCCAAACATTTTTAGTCCCCTCCACGATAAACTTCGAGCATGATAGAGGTTTTTCATTTCCCGTAAGCAGGTTTATGAGTACCATAGAGTTGCTCTCTACTTCCAGACAATTAAGTACCCACATCTGCAATCCATTTCATTCCCAAAAGTAGAGCTTGTTCTTCCAACCATAGAGGATTTGATATGCCCATGTGAGCCCAACATCTAGCCGCCGCAAAAGTTCTCTCCCAATCCCTGACTATAGCCCCAGAAGCCAACAACTTATCCTCACGTTTGTTACCCGCATCAACGTTGAGCTTCAAGAATCCCTTTTTGGGTTTAAGCCACCGAGCTTGACATTCATCCAGGTTTTCGATTGAAGTTTGAAGCTTCAAGTAGATGAAGATCTGTAATGCACCACTGTATTGTGTCCTTGAATCAACCTGTCCCCCATATGTCAGTTGCTTGTTTATGAAGAACCATATTTTCACTTAAAATTACCTACGAGAGTAGTAAATAGCAATTAGGGATGTAAATCGGGTCAGGTTAACTCAAGTTAGGGTAAATACAAACTTAACCCATCTCATAAAATCTCAACTTAATCCTACTTTTAAACATATTTTTCACACCCTAACCCAATCCTAATTTGACCATGTAAAAATCGGTTCAGTTCGGGTTGGAAATCAGATTAATAAATATGCAATATTTAAAATATTTTACTTAATTAAATTTATTTTAAAATATAAATTTATATGAAAGAATAAAAATTAATACCTTTTATAGGAATATTTTTCAATTTATGAATTATACAATAATATAATTGCCAAATAATCTTATTTCAAAGTAATAATGTTTAATTAATTCTTTTGAATTATTTGATAATGTATGTCTTTTTTTAATAATCTATTATATTTTATACTAATATATGAAATCAAGTCGAGTTGAAAATCATTCAACACAAATCAATCATTTTTTAAATCAGATTACTTCAAATTGGATTATATAATTTATTTATTTTTAAATACTTAACCCAACTCTACTATAAATCGGATTAGGTTAGTCGGGTTTATGTTGAAACTATTCTTATTCACCCGTTATTAGCAATCCTGCTGATCCACATGAAATCAACTCTACCTATTCCACTTAAAATTACAAAACAAGTTCCATTCCAATCAAATATTTTCACGTGTCCCATTTAATAAACGTGCAAAATCCGTGTAATAAAATTACTTTTTTATTAGTAAAATGGGACACACAAGAAGATAGAGTAGAATCGATGTGGGATAAAATGGCAACTAACATAAAAGAAGTAGGACAAAGTATTGTGGGTGTATATAAAAATCGTAGATCCTCACATAGAGAAACTTGGTGGTAGAATGAAGATGTTCAAAAAGCTATAAATGATAAACAAGAAAAGTTTAAAACATGGCAGGAAAATAAAAATGATACAAACTTACAACAATACAAACTATCAAAAAAAGCTACTAAAAAAATTATTAGTGATGCTAAACACAAAGCTTATGAGAACCTATATAACAGATTATGAACTAGACAAGGTGAAAAGGATATTTTTAAGTTGGCTAAATTAAGAGAAAATAAGGGCAAAGATTTAACACATATTAGATGTATTAAAAGTGAGGACCAAAGAGTTCTAGTCAAAGATGATAATATTAAGGAAAGATGGAAAACTTATTTTTATAGTTTACTAAATGATACCCCACACGAACAATTAACATTAGATGTTAGTTTAAATAGGGAAGAAAATAGGAATATCAGTTATTTCACAAAAATTTGAATATCTGAAGTAAAGGAAGCTTTAAGGAAAATGAAAACAGGAAAAGCTTTAGGCCCAGATAATATACCAATTGAGGCATGGAAGTGCATGGGAGATGTAGGTGCAACATGGTTAACAAATTTTTTTAATAAGATTATAAAAACGAAGTTAATGCTAAGTGAATGGAGGAAAAGCATTATAGTTCCAATTTATAAAAATAAGGGAGATATTCAAAATTGTGCAAATTATCGTGGAATAAAATTAATGAGTCATACTATGAAATTATGGGAAAGAGTAATTGAACATAGACTAAGACGGAAAACTAATATATCTGAAAATCAATTTGGTTTTATGCCAGGAAGATCAACTATTGAAGCTATTTTCTTACTTAGACAACTATTTGAAAAGTATAGGGAGAAGAAAAAGAACTTATACATGATTTTTATTGATTTAGAAAAAGCTTATGATCGAGTACCAAGGAAGTTAATATGGCAAGTGATGAGAAAAAAAGGAATTAATGACAGATACATTGATATTATTAAAGATATGTATGAGGGGGCTGTTACAAATGTGAGAACCATTAGTGGAGATACTAATATCTTCCCAGTTAAAATAGGTTTACATCAAGGCTCAACCTTGAGTCCTTACCTTTTTACCTTAGTAATAGATGAAATTACTAGACATCTCCAAAAAGAAGTACCTTGGTGTATGTTATTTGCAGATGACATTGTTCTAATAGATGAAACTAAAGAAGGACTAAATTTAAAATTGAATAGGTGGGTAGATGCTTTAGAATCTAATGGTTTTAGAATTAGTCGCACAAAAACTGAATATATGAAATGCAATTTTAATAATAGTGAGAACCCGGATGAGGAACCAATTAAGATTTTAGATCAAGCAGTAACAAGAACTAATCACTTTCGGTACTTAGGATCAATAGTTCAAGAGAACGGGGAAATCGAGAAAGATATAATACATAGAATTCAAGCAGGATGGAAGAAATAGAGAAGTGCGTCAGGAATTTTATGTGACCGTCGAGTCCCAGTCAAATTAAAAGGAAAATTTTATAAGACTGCGATTAGACCTGCTATGCTTTATGGGGCAGAATATTGTGCAGTTAAAGAGCAACATATACAAAAAATGAGCGTAGCAGAAATGAGAATGTTAAGGTGGATGAGTGGTAAAACAAGAAAAGATAAAATTAGGAATGAAATAATTCGAGAAAACTTAAAAGTGAGACCAATTTATGATAAAATGAGAGAAAATAGATTAAGATGGTTTGGTCATGTTAAAAGGAGGCCTGAAGTCGCACCGGTTAGGAAAACAGAGTTTATCCAAGTAGAAGGTGGTAGGAGAATGAGATGAAGACCCAAAAAAACATGGATGGAAGTAATTAAACAAGATTTTAAAAAATTACAAATTACTGAAAATTTAGTCTTAAATCGCCAAGAATGGCGTAACATAATCCATGCAGCTGACCCCACATAGGTGGGAAATGGCTTATGATGATGATGATTGGTAAATGATTTAATATGTACTTATGTGACTATGTCTACGCTATTGGTTTAAAATTTACACTGCCTGAAATATTCTTAGATGAGTGATTTTATAAATTATTATAATAGTTTAATGCAAACTTGGATGGATTAAGGTATTTTCATATTTTTTTATGATTACAAATGTTTTTTAGCCGGACAACCTAGACCAGAATTTTATAGTAACGATTTTTGGTGTTATTTTAAAACAAATGATGTTACACAAAAGGACAATAATAAAAAAGAAAAATTATGTTATTTATTAGTGAAACACTGCCGATGTCAAGATGGTAAAAATTTACTATCCATTTGGGAAGATGTACAGGTAAAATTGAGGAAGTAACAATGAAAAAATTTCAAAACAGAGAAAGCAATACGGTATGAATAAATTAAAATAAATAGGTTAGTTATATATAAAAATATTAAAAATAATCGAAATATAGAAGTAATAATATAAAAAGTACATGGGCATTTAGAAAGTTTCACTCTTATGAAATCCGCTTGGGCAGACATCCATTTTAACTCATTTTGACCATTGATCAGAAATTTATTATATTTAATCATCATGTGCAAATGTACAAAATGAACGTATTAAAATATTTGGTACCAAATATCCATTTTTAAATTGTATTTTCAAGGTTTAAACCATCTAAAAATATCACGACTTTGTTGAATAAATAATTCCATAAAATATTATTATATTATGATGCATATATGAATAACTTTAATCATTTTTATAATTTATGTATGAGTATATATATAATTTTAAGCAAATGTGGCCAGTATTCTTTACTTCGGATGAAACTTATTATTTTAAATCATACAACAAATGATATTTTTCATTTCATGGTAGATGTTAGGCTCATTTTTAGCCAACTACAATATAATTGGTTGCACAGTTCAAATTTTATTTAAACTCTATTATTTATAGATTTGAATAAACATAAAAACATTGCGATTATTTAAAATAACGCCCTTACTTTTGCATGGCCAAATTTTGTGCATCTTAATTATATAGTTAGGAGAGCAACTCTAGCTCATAAAATTTGGATTTGCCTAAACTCTAACTATAATTAGCCCTGACTATCTACGATAGGTCAAATATAGGGCCATTTTTCCATGATTCTGAAACCCATTTTTAAAAAATATTTTTAATTTTTTAAATTATCAATAAGTGTATATCATCCATAAACTAAGTTTTGTCATTTTCGAATATATGTATATTTTTTAAAATTTTAACACCTGAAACTTTAATTCTATTGGTAAAACTTAAATCTTATTTCTATTTACGTAAATTAGATTCAGGTTTAAATTCGTGCTAGAATCTAGATTGAGAAAAATTCACTTAAATCAATAGCCACAATTTCAAAATTTTATGTAGATATAAATTAATAAGTCATATGAATGAAATAGTAACATATAGCCCAAATTAAGAAAAACATAATAGTTTAAAATATATTTCGAAAAAAAAATCATCATTTCCAAAAAAAAAAGAAAGGAAGAAAACTAACAAATATAAAAACAAAATTTTATAAAATTAAATAATAATTAAAATAATAAAATTTACTTATTCAACAAAATAAATATTTGCGCAAACATAAATATAAATACTATGGAATACATAAATATGAAAAATATTATTAGATTTTATGTATATTTTACATTAAATATAAATGGGAAAATTGGGTTCATAATTCCAATATTCGGATTAACTTGAATCCTAGCCTAAACCTATTTATATAAATAGAGTTCTTCCAATTTTAGATTTACGAAAGCAAATCTAAATTAAATACTGATTTTCCTCATGTTCGTAAGGGCTCAACTAAGCCAAGTTGCACTCATGATTAAATAAAAAAGCAATCATTTGCAACTAGAACTTTAATTAAGAAAAGATAATTGATTAATAGTTTAATCTCTGGTGCTGTTCACTTTATGCCCAGCTTTGCTAAAGCCACCAAAACAGAATAAGAGCCGTTAACTTTTTAAAATAAAATATCGTTACATAAAGACTTTATTCTAGACAGAGATTATTTTATTAAATAATAAATAAAATACTCGTCCTGTCGTTGAGATTTTACGTTCACCTTCAGCGTTACTAGCTTAAAATATATGTTGAATAGCTTGGCATTAGCAACCTATGTCAATGTTGATTAATCTAATATCCTGAGGCATTATCCTATTAGCTCAAGCTAAATAATGGCTTACTTATCCATGCTAAAAGACAATTTTAAAAAAAATTTAATTTTTTCATAAAATTGTTAATTTAAATTTATTTAATATATATATATGAACCAAGTTTATCATTATTAAAGATGCGCATATATTTTTTTTAGACCTTGCCAGTAAGAGTTTCTAGCTTACTATCGATCCCAAGCCTGGAAAAAAAAAGTGAGGATTGGCATGTCAGGCTGGCAACCGGTGCTATTAAAAATCACTAGCATCTCTTATAGATTTTGAAAATATATTAAAAGTCGTTAACGCTAGGGTGTCCCCTATAAGCGACGCGCTGCAGCCTGCAGCGGAGCCCGGCTGTAGTGAGAAATGAGCAAGGGTTGCTAAGCCGTTTCCCCAGAAGCGGCGCGCTACATCGGAGCCCGGCTGTAGTGAGAAATGGGCAAGGGTTGCTAGGGCCTCTCTCCGGAAGTGACGCGCAACAACAACGTCCAGTTGTGGCGAAAAGTCGGCAAAGATTCACATGCCTTTATGGATGTGGTTTAGGGAAGAAGGTAGTACCAAAACACAAAGTTCATTTTGCCTCATGGAATGTTGGGACTCTTTCAGGAAAAAGTATGTAAGTAGTAGATGTTATGAGAATGAGACAAATTAATATAGCTTGCCTTCAAGAGACTAAGTGGAAAAGAGAGAAGGCTAAAGAGATTAATGGATTCAAATTATGGTATATAGGAAAGGATGGTAATAGAAATGGTGTAGGGATAATAGTAGATAACAAATTCATAAATAAAATTGTAGATGTCAATAGAGTAAATGATATAATTATTCAAATAAAACTTGTATTAGGTGTAGAGGTCTTAAATATAATTAGTGCTTATGCACCACAAGTAGAATTAGATAATAGAATCAAGAAATAATTTTGGGATGACTTAGATAGTGTTATGCAAAGGACGTCTAACCAAGAAAAGGTTGTGATAGATGGAGATTTAAATGGAAATGTAAGAAAGGAAAATATATGATATAAGAGAAGTCATGCAGGTTTCGCTTTGGAATAAAGAATGAAATGGGGAATGCCATTTTGGACTTTACTATAGCATATGATTTGGTTATAGCAAATATCTTATTTCAAAAACAAGATGAACACTTCATAACTTTCAAGAGTGGAACCAATTCCCGTCAAATAGATTTCTTTCTTATAAGAAAATTGGATAGATTCTTTCATATTAATTGTAAGGTTATCCCGGATGAGAGCTCAGTTATGCAGCATAGATTATTAGTGATAAATATATGTGCACAAAAAGAGTCAACAAAAACTAAAGGCAATATAATTCCAAAATTTTAATTGTGGAATTTAAAGAAAAACAACATTGAACTTTTTAGTAAAAGAATGATAAAAGAAGGAAAATGAAACACACAAGAACATGGAGTAGAATTAATGTGGAATAAAATGACAACTAACATAAAAGAAGTAGGACAAAGTATTGTAGGTATATATAAAAATCGTAGATCCTCACATAGAGAAACTTGGTGGTGGAATGAGGATGTTCAAAAAGCTATAAATGCTAAACAAGAAAAGTTTAAAACATGGCAGAAAAATAAAAATAATACAAACTTACAACAATACAAACTATCAAAGAAAGCTACTAAAACGAATATTAGCGATGCTAAACACAAAACTTACAAAAACTTATATGACAGATTAGAAACTAAACAAGGTGAAAATGATATTTTTAAGTTGGCTAAATTAAGAAAAAATAAGGGAAAAGATTTAACACATGTTAGATGTATTAAAAGTGAGGACCAAAGAGTTCTAGTCAAAGATAATGATATTAAAGAAAGATGGAAAACTTATTTTTATAGTTTACTAAATGATACCCCACACGAATATTTAATATTAGATGTTAGTTTAAATAGACAAAAAAAGTGAGGACCAAAGAGCTCGTTTGGTCGACGGGCGCGGAACGAAAACTTTCGTTCCGACCCGCATGGGATTTCGAACCAAAAATTTCCGTAGGGGCATGTGTGGTCCTCCTTGTTCGGTTGTGAGCTGGTGGTCTCCCCATTTGATATTTGGGAGCTGGTAGTCTCCCTTTGAAAATATTGTTAGAATTGTCTCAGAACTTTGAATGTGATATGAGTTGAGATATGTTGTAAATATACTCCAATAAAAAAAATAGAGAAAAAAATAGGAATATCAGTTATTTCCCAAAAATTCGAATATCTTAAGTAAATGAAGCTCTAAGGAAAATGAAAACAGGAAAAGTCTTAGGCTCAGATAATATTCCAATTGAGGCATAGAAGTGCATGTGAGATGTAGGTACAATATAGTTAACAAATTTTTTTAATAAGTTTATAAAAACAAAGTTAATGCCAAGTAAATTGAGGAAAAACATAATACTTCAAATCTATAAAAATAAGGGAGATATTCAAAATTATGCAAATTATCGTGGAATAAAATTAATGAGTCATACTATGAAATTATGGGAAAGAGTAATTAAACATAGACTAAGACGGAAAACTAATGTATCTGAAAATCAATTTGGTTTTATGCTAGGAAAATCAACCGCTGAAACTATTTTCTTACTTAGGCAACTATTTGAAAAGTATAGGAAGAAGAAAAAGAACTTATACATAATTTTTATTGATTTAGAAAAAGCTTATTACCAAGTACCAAGAAAGTTAATATGGCAAGTGATGAGAAAAAAGGAATTAATAATAAATATATTGATATTATTAAAGATATGTATGAGGGGGCTATTACGAATGTGAGGACCATTAGTGGAAATATTAATGTCTTCCCAGTTAAAATAGGTCTACATCAAGGCTCAGCCTTGAGTCATTATCTTTTTACTTTAGTAATAGATAAAATTACTAAACATCTCCAAGAAGAAGTACCTTGATATATACTATTTGCATATGACATTGTTCTAACAGATGAAACTAAAGAAGGACTAAATTTAAAATTGAATAGATGGGTAAATGCTTTAGAATATAATGATTTTGGAATTAGTCGCACAAAAACTGAATATATGAAATGCAATTTTAATAATAGTGAGAACCTGGATGAGAAACCAATTAAGATTTTAGATCAAGTAGTAACAAGAACTAATCACTTTCGGTACTTAGGATTAATAGTTCAAGAGAACAGGGAAATTGAGAAGATATAATATATAGAATTCAAGTAGGATGGAAAAAATGAAAAAATGTGTCAGGAATTTTATGTGACTGTCGAGTTCCAATCAAATTAAAAGAAAAATTTTATAAGATTGCAATTAAACCTGCTATGCTTTATGGGGCAGAATGTTGAGCAGTTAAAGAACAACATATAAAAAAATGAGCGTAGCGGAAATGAGAATGTTAAGGTGGATGAGTAGTAAAACAAGAAAAGATATTATTCGACAAAACTTAAAAATGAAACCAATTTGTGATAAAATGAGATAATAGATTAAGATAGTTTGGTCATGTTAAAAGGCGGCCTGAAGTAGCACCAGTTATGAAAACAGAATCTATCCAAGTAGAAAGTGGTAGAAGAATGAGAGGAATACCCAAAAAAAATGGATGAAAATAATTAAATAAGATTTTAAAAATTACAAATTACAAAAAATTTAGTCTTAAATCGCCAAAAATAGCGTAATAGAATCCATGCAGCCAACCCCACCTAGGTGAGAAATGGCTTATGATGATGATAATGATATATATTTTTTTAGGCTTTCAAACACAAACTTATTTTAGTAATTTTTAACTATCAAAATGACAAATATTCTTAAATAAGCAGAGCCAAACAAAGCCAGAATTATCACAGAATTATCACCCTCCACCTGAGCTTCCTCCTGATAGAATTGTCATAAAAATAGCCCAAGGGCACCGATCTACGACCGCATTTCCAACCGATCATAAAGCCATTTTTATTTTAAATTTTATTGAGGAAACCGTTAATCTAATGTATATAATCCATAAACTAAGTTTTACCATTTTTAAAGATATGTGTATTTTTTTAAATTTTAAACATGGGTATTATGGCTATTTTCAACATGTGAAAATGACCACCACCACCACCTCGTGCTTAAAATTCAGATATATATACACATACATATACATATCTCCAAAAATAATAAAATTTCATTTATGGATTATATACACTTGGGATAATAGTTTTATTTTAAAATATATATATATATCATTTCAAGCCGGTCAGAAATGGCATCTTTAATTCACCTCATAAGAAAGAATGCGTGGTGGGAACTGGAATTGGAGGACACACAGGATCAGGGAAAGTTCATCTGATCTGATTGAAGGAATGCTCTTACAAAATGATGGGTATAAGTGTTCTTCCAAATTGAACCCCCACAATCAAATGGCAATGCAGACGCATGCTGCTTCCAAGAAGCTGGAAATAACTCCAAGCAACCACCTCAAGGTCTTTCTTTCTTCCCTTCCTTTTAGTGTTACAAGAGACAAAGAGAAAGCTTAAAACAACACTGCCCCCTCACGACCAGCTCTCCAGGTAACGCCATTAGAATAACTACCCACTAAGCGAATTCAATGCCATCACCTTGCATTGTTCATTCATGGCCAGCAACTGCGCCTCTTTCTTGTCGAGGAGAGCACTTAGCCTCACATTCTCTGCCATAAGCTTCTGGACTTCAGCTTCCTTCTGCATCTTCTCTCCCTCTAAGTGAGTAGTTTTTGCAACAAGCCTGTTGAGCATAACCAGTAGCATTCGGTTAAGAGAGATCTCATAGAGCAAGGAGTTTCTGGATGATGAAATTTCAGACCCAAGCATTTGGCATGAAAAATACACACTTCCACACAGCTTGTGGCTGAGTGCTTCACAATATGAAACTTGAGATAGTAGATTAGCAGGCTCTATGAACCAATTGACCAAACACCACAAAAGGGAAGGAGGGAAGAGAGAGAGAGAGAGGACGAAAGAAATTGTAGGCAGGGGAAATTTCTATTCCAACAGTAAGCATAAAATGTTACTCGGCTTTTGTAAACCAGAAGCATCTTGCAGTAATCATCCAATGGCAATGTAAATCCACTATTTCTGGAAGCATTGACTAAATAGACATGCCTAAACTACCTTACTCTCTCAGAAGCTCTTCATTCCAGGCACAAGACATGCAGTAATGCAGCACATGATGAAGTATAGTTGTGAGGGTTTAGTTCATTTTCTGCACGTTTGAAAATTATTGATATTTAATAGTCTCATTTGTTGTTTAACGTAAAGATCCACAATTAAATCAATCTTGGTATCAGTTCTTACGAAAGAGTAGCTTGCATGAGGGTCCAAACTATTCAAGTACGTTTCATTGTTCAGAAAATTCCCTTTTTCCTCTTTGCCTCAAATTTATCTTCTACTCTCAACTTCTCTTCTATACTAATCTAGTAACACTTGTTTTTTCCCCCTCTTGTCCCTCAAGAAGACCTACATCTTTCTTCTGAAGTTTCAATTCTTGTCATTCTGCTAGAAATTCAAACATCCCATTAGAGGAAGGTAAATGTGAAGAAAAGAATCCAAATCTGTTCATTTTGCACATATGACATTCATGCAAACACTGAAAGCCTATTCCCATCAAGCTCAAAATTCATATTGCATATCTTAGCTATTTTCTAGCATAAAATTTGCTACTTTCTAGAAGAAGCTAACAGTTCTATTTCTATAGTTGGCAGGAAAATAAATTTGGTTTCACAAATAGGGAAAAAATCATAATTGTGGAATTTTATCTCAATCCACAATTTAAAAGAGGATTTTCAAGCTAATATTTCTTAAAATAAACAGTCAAATTAAAGAACATCTATGTTTGGCTGGTAACTTAAAAGAGATGGCAGATAAGAACCTTTCAAAAAGCTTCTCCATCGTCTGAAACTGCTTCTCAGATGAAAGAAGTGTCTCTCTCACACTGATGAGACTACTTACATAAGACCTTAGTGATTCAAAATCTTGTTTTACACGGCAAAGCTCCTGTTCATTTTCAGCTGCACGTTGTCGCTGTCTGGATGTTTCTTGAACCATGTCTTCCACTTTTTGCCGCATTTCATTCAAAATGCAGTTTGTTCCTGAGGCAAACCTCTCCATCTCTTCAACTTTTGCTGACATGCTCTCAATCTGAAGTGCCTTCTTCTTAATTTCTTCTTGGCCTAAATTCACCTTCTCTTTCTCAATGGCAGTTTCTTTTTCTGCCATGATGACCCTCATGAAAAGGGCTTCCATGAGATCCGTTACAGTACCTACTGACTTAAGTATTTCCCCAATATATGATGCATCATGTGCATAAGAAGGGCCACTTTTGCTTGTAGTTCCTAAATGTGTTGCCTTGTCCAGACAATCAAAACCGGAAAGATAAACATCCCTAGACAAGTAAGTAACTAGATCACTGTTCTTGTCAGTAAGTCCCTCATCATTTTCATGTCTCACCCCAGACGAAGGAATGGTCAAATGTGGAACCGCCATTATTCTCGCCTTTGATTTCAAGCAGGTTAGTAAGGCAGCAGTAGTTTTGATGGTTCGCCAAAGAATTTCCAGTTCCAGTTTGGCATCTTCCTCAGAACAGAGGATTGAAGCCTTTACCTCCAGAAGCTTAGCTTGTAAAATATCCACCTGGGATTGGTGTCGCTCCAATTCCTGCTTCCACATAATGTTTGCCTGACTTAGATGAGACTTCAGATTCATTAAGTCTCCATCTTCCGCTACCGACTCCCCCATATGCTCTCCCTTAAATATTGGTAAATTTGTGATAACAACTTCAAGGGTTAGAGAAATGAAAAACAAGAATAAAAAATAAATATATCATTGAACATATGATTGGCAGCAATCAATCAGGCAGTTCATGATTTACAAACATCAAAAAATACTAGATGACTAATGTCCACAGCAGTTGTAAGCAATGATAGTTAGTAGCATCATCATACAATTAGCAAAGGTAACTGAACGATTCTGGAGTGAAGCATTTTCAATGGATTTTGGGGTTCTCAAAAAAGCAGCCCCCGTAAATTTTGTAATTGCATTTGAGCATGTGTTTCGTCATTTTGCAGAAATAATCCTATAAGTTTCAAGCCTTTCCAAAGTGAATCATATGTGCTTGTGATTTTCAACTAAATGGGAAAGAAGATGAGCCTTTAAAACTCTTTTAGGTATTTTCATCCTTACGTGCATATGAGACTCAACTAAAAGTCTATAGAAAAGGAAAGGACTTTTAGGCTGTTTTACATCAATCATAGGATTTATTTTGCAAAGATTTGAAACTTGCAGGGTCTATTTTGCAAAATGCCCAAACACAGAGCTAAAATGCAAGTAACAGGACTTATGGGGTCTATTTTGCACACACCCCACCCCCAAAACAACCCCAAAAAAGAAAACACAGTCCAACTGCTTTCTGATTATTTTGTTACTATTTGAACATTTAATTCAATAGTAGCTTCACTATTGCCCACACACAAATAACGATGTATGGATCCATTGACTAGATCATCTAACGTAGCCAATACACACGCGATATCTGGATGGCAGGACAATAAACAATGAAAATATCTCAACAAATGGAAGGCAAAGTCATGTTCCATAGAGTACTTCAAGAAACCAGCAATGCAGCACAAAGGAAAAGAATTAGGTTAAACTAAAGAGTGAATAGGCAGATCAACACTCAGAAGCACTTAAATATGCAATTTACTTGGGATGGCACTAGAACTTTTTTGATCTGCTTGAACATGCCCTTGGAACAACGTTGCAGCATTCTATGCAGCCTTAGAAACTCAGTTGTAGTCAATTTTAATTTTTAGTCCTGAGGTGACATTCACGACTGTCTTGAACTAATAAAGGATAAGATGTTATGCTTCAAATCGATCAATGTTTCTTCAATCACTGCAGACTCAGAGCTACAGGATCTACAAATCAAAAAAATAATTTCTTGCGGAAGAGTATTCATATCTCTGATTGAATTTCTATAGATAAGTCATATAAAGTGGGCCAAATTGTTGCCTACCTGCTACATATTCATTTGAAATGGATAGCTGATTTTTAACTTTTTATTCATTCACAATTTCGGATTTTTCATATCTTCTTTAAGAATTTTCAACATTTTCAATAAGGAAACAGAGAGAGAGAGAGAGAGAGAGAGCATACCACCTGCAACTCAGTTCCATTTTGACCTCATCACAATTAGCAAATTGTGATGCAAGAACTGTTCATCGTCTTATTACATTTGTAAGAAAAAAAGTGCAACGAAAATGATGTCATTTACGATAACATCCAAACATACAATCGTATATATCATACATGATACATCATAATATTGGATCCATGTTCTAATTCCTAAAATACAAAATCAAGATTAGAATGCTACATATATAAGCAAATGCCACAGATATAAGCATCGGATAGAATCATCACAGATCAACCGAATGGAAAACAGATTTATGGGATCAAAAAACCGTTTTCCAAATTTTTTGTCCATTCAGTTTTTCCAACACAAAAAGATAGAAGGATTTCAGAGTTTTAAATTCAGAAAAAAAAGGAAGAGATATCAAAAAGAAATTTTTTACTCACTCGAATCAATATAAATGAAAGAGTTCGCAATGCGATACTTTACCCTCACTCAGTGAATATGATTGAAACAACTGTTTTAATAAGAGTTCGAACTTCGACGTCACAAAAAAAGAAAAAAAAAATCAACGGTTCTGGCATACATCTTGAAGAGAAGGTATCAAAAAGGCAAACGTAAAGAGGAATAATTTAATATTTATGTTAATCAGAAATAAACAATTAGTATTTTAATAGCAGTAGCGCATCAGAATTCAGAAACAGCACTATTAATCAAAACTTTAATTGCTGTAGCACATCAGAATTCAAAAACAATGCTATGGCAGTTGCAACTGAACGACTTCAGACCACTATTAATCTTCAACGAAAACACTGGCCCGAATCTGACTAATAATCAAGATCTAAAAACCAAAAGAGACGCAAGACAAACAAAAGAGAGAAGTACAAGGGGTATTTCTACAAAATATCAATATTATGAGCGCTTCCTGGAAATGGGCATTCTGATAAAGGGGTCATGCAACTACTTAAAAAACAGTGAAGTCTACCGAGAAGACTTTCTCCGATGCCTTTCCAGGCCACCCCTAACACATTTTCACCAAAGCAATTGCAATAGAAGAATACAGCCCTAAAGGGCCTTCACGCCACAATAAACCGCATCAGAATAAAACCAAAAGCTTTACCAAATTCACAAAAATAGCAATCCTTCCAGCCCATCGTCAAGCACCAGAAAATCATATCGAAGGCATCATTTTTGCAGCCCATCAGATATGTTCCCAAAGCGGATTTCGTATTTTTAAAAAATTTCGAGGAAAAATACAGCCAAAACGGAAGCACATTTCAGAAATGAATAGGATCCGACCGCGAAAGAGGGCCAACCAGATAAGAAAACAACGCGCTGCGCTCTGGTGGAGATTCCCCAGAAATCAGGAAATGGACAGATCAAGCGGCCGATATCCTGAAACGTAACATCCTCAATTCCTCAACATGCAGATTAGATATGGATGCACCTATCGGCAAGTCTACCTGGCCGAGCGTACGAAAAACCCAAACCCTAGCAAAAACAGCAGAAAAAAAAAGAGAAAATGAGAGTTTCGTAGATCGTATGGAATGGGTGATCGGGCAATCCTACCCTGGGATTCGAGAAATGCGAGCAACCACAGTGATCACGATGCAATGTTTTTCCTCCCAAGAAGCTTTCGGTGGAGGGAGGGAGAGAGGGAGCGAAGGAGGGAGAGGGAGTCGGAGCGGGTGGTAGGCTTCTACCGGCTTTCTCTTGAGCTCTCCCTTTATTTCTCTCCTGGAAGTTGGAATTGGTCGAGCGGGTGAGGGAGAGATCTGCAAAATTCCAATCATTAATATGCATGAATCCCCGTTAGTTTTTTTTTTTACCCTATTACACCTTATATTAAATAATTTTGTTCTTTACAGGCATGCCCATGAGTCCTTTTGTATTTTTTATCATCCCTCACACTAAATTCGTTTTTGATATATAAGTTAAATACACCTATAAAAGTACTTTAAGAAAAAACTAAAAAATATATGCCTTTTAACCAAGACCTCTAAAGGATTCAAGATACTTGAATGAAATATGTATGAGATAAGATTTTTTTATTTTCAAGATAATTTTTTCAATTTTCAATTTAACTTTTTATATTTTCAATATAATTTTATTTCATTCCTAAATTATTACATTTTTATTCCATTTATTCATCAAACCCCTTGAATCCTTCAGAAGAATCAGAATAGGTATGTTGACCCAAGTTAATAAGATCATGACCTTTACTATAATACACTACACTGCATATTAACATCCAAACTCACGTCAAGTTGCCCAACCTTTGCCTAGGCCAACCCCCTTTTGAAATCCTGACCGTTAAGGGGTTTTGCAACTTTTTTTGACAAAAGGTCTAACCCAAATCTGCCATAAAAAAAACTTGATTACAAGTTGAGTTGAGTCAGTTGAGTTTAAATCGAAACCAATCTTGTTATCAATACCTGGATGATTAGATAATTGACACAAGTGTGTAAGTGTGTCTGAGAAATCTGAGCTTTAAAACGAGTCATGGGCTTTAGCATCCATATAGATAAAAAGAAGGGAAAAAAAAAAGGAAGAAATGACCCAGCTGTTGGTCTATTAAATCATATAATAGACTGCTTTCAAAAAAGAACTGAAAGAAATTCCAATAGTGTTAAAAGCCTTCTCTGATGTATTGAATAGGAGAAAGAATGCAGCTAAGGGTTTGAAAAAAAATCACAAAAGATGTTATGTCTAAACTATCTTTCCCGTAAAATGATCTTCTCAGGCAAATTGGAAATCCGACTATTTCTAATTGGTCCAAACACATTTTTTTTGTTATTTTTTAAAAAAATTTATAATCATATTAATCTAGTTATGTTTAATCTATAACTAAATTTTACCATTTTTGGATATGTGTATATATTTATTTTTAATTTTTAAATATAGAGGTATTTAAGTCATTTTATAACCCTTTATTTAAAAATCAAAAATAAATATATATTCATCTTCAAAAAGGGTAAAATTTGGTTTATAAATTAAATATAAGTAGATTAATATGTTTATAAAAAAAATTCAAAAATAACAAAAAAATAGGTGTTAGGACCAGTTGGAAATTGTTGAGAAAATCATAACTCATCTTTCGCGTTGAATGCTCATTTTAAAACATTGAAACAAACATTTGATGTTCATTTTAAACCATTAAAATAAACATTAAAGCTTTACCCAAGTGAATCACAAAACAAAAGTATACAAGAGTGAAGCTAGAGATTATCCAAAATAGTCTCTAGCTAAGAGTGCGTATATGTTATAACAAATAGATTTAGGGCATGCTGGACTACTGTTAAAATTTTTAAAATTAAAACTTTTTATTCTTCAAAATTACTTTATTTTTAATTATTTCTTCCATTTTACTATATAATTATCTTATTTTTCAATCATTTCTACATAATTAGTTATACACTTAACTTCCATTAAAAAAACCATACACGTAACCAATACATTTTAATCTTATTCTTTTTACTATTTATTTTTTCTCCAATCGTATCACATCATTTTCTCTTATTTTAAAATTTTTACTCCAAAAATCTTTTATTCAAAAAATTTTATCACTTTTCAAACATACTCTTAAATTGTTACAGAAGAACTAAAGAAGTAATAGAAAAAATAGATAACATAATATTAGAAAGAAAAAACATAGAGAAGTAAAATATAGAACCAAGACTGAAAATTATGACCCAAGTATCGGAGAAGAACCCGGTCCTAGTCCTAACTCATATTAGATATAAAATTAAAAAAAAGGACCCTGTTCACACCCTTAGAAATTGGCATACCCAACTGAACAATTGGGGTTCGGGAGTGGTAAAATGGGTACATTTAGGTAGCTGTGTTGAGGACCAGACAGCTATTTTGATTGTGTCTTCTCAGCTCAAAAGGGACAGCACGAGTGTAGATAGGTGTGGAGTATAAATCCCAAGGAGGAGGAATTCCGGTTGCTTAATTTTCGATTCTGAAATGGACGGCTTGCCTGTTCTGCTAAGTCTATTCTCATGCATCAGTTAACGACTACGTAGCTTGATTCTTTCTTTAAATCCTCGTCTATAGTCATTTATACGATTGCTGTGAAACTGTGTATCAACTCAGCCAGCTAGATGTGTAATCATTGTCTGTTGGAGTGCAAGTCTATATATCAAGAAAAATCTGATCTTCTTAGACTGGTCCCAAAAAAAATTTATTTTTTTTAAAAAAATTATAAATATGTTAATCTAATTATATTTGATTTATAAACTAAATTTTACCATTTTTAGATGTGTGTATATATTTACTTTGAATTTTTAAATACATAACGTGTTTATAAAAAATTTCAAAAAAACCAAAAAAATATTTTTGGACGGCAAGACAAACTTCCCTCTTGATTTTTATATGATATGCCAATGATCACTAATTACAAATTTACAATCTGTTGACTACAAATCAATTAACAACTATTGTTCTTCTCTTGTAATTTGATGATCATTGCATCCGTAATGCTTTGACATGGGTTTACTCTCAACATGCCAAATTTTGTTCAAGATTAATGATAAATGACAAAACACCCTTCTTCTTCTTCTTAGTCAAGAGGTTTATTTGGAATTGATTCGTCACTTTGGTATTCTTGCTCAAGTTACATGCTCACCCTAGATATGATCTTCTGATGATCAAAAATAATGATAGTAATTCCAGTCCAAGCACTTCTTTCTATGATAAGCTCTTTTTTATAACCATTCCGATCACGAATCTCTTGCTAGCCTTTATTTAAGCAACAAATTTAGCGATTCAACTCTATCCTGTTGTCACCTCTTCAATCCATTTGATCATATTTTGCTTCTCTCTAGGGTGATTTGAGGCATTGCACATCAATATGTGAGGATGTAGGATGCTATTACTAAACTTTGTTATGCGTTTCAACAAAAGTAATAATAAGTACATTTTATACTTCTTTTTCTTTCATTTTTAATCCCTGCCTTTTAGTCATCTATCCCTACTTCCAATTATTATTTTACTTTTTAATAGTTGTCTCTGTATATTCACTACCTTCTAATCATTACTTGTTAACTAAATCTCAGTGTTATTGTAGCCTTACGAAAACAAATTACAATTCAAATCCAAAATGAAAAGCCGATTCTTCACAAAATAAAATAAAATAAAAACATTCAAGTTCAATCAATCGTATGAAAAAAATTATAAAATAAAAATATTTTAAAAGCCTTCAATTTCAGATGATTATTGTTTAAGAAATTGTTCCTATCTTATTTTGATTTTACTTTTTTACAATTTTATCTGTATTTGATTTTAATTTTATCTTTAGCGGGTTATCATTGAGTCCTCACCGAGTTCGACACATTTTCCATTTTTTTTTAAAAATGTTTATAAACGTGCAATCCTTATTTAGATCTCGTACACTAAATTTAAATTATATAGTATTTTATTTTGATTTTGGGAAAAAAGGAGTGATTTTTTTATCTTTCAAAAATAAAAATAAATTAAATTAATTTAAGATTTTACCGAAATTTTACAATTTGTAAAATCTAAATAGAGCCCACATGTTTATAAAAATATTTTTTAAGAAGTCAATATACCAGGTGCGTTGAGTCACAAGTCACTACCCATCTTTATTCATATCGCTTATCTTTTCTTATCTAACCCAAAACCTGTTGATTTTCACATTTATGACGGGCCACTTCTATAACGCTTCTATGAAACTCTTTTTCTATAAAATCCTTTTTATTTTTAATTTTTTGATGATTGCTAAAAAAAAATCCACTGCATTTAGCATCATTAATAATATCATAAAAAACCTTATATTTATTTGATATTATTGTACATGAGTCTCATATATAAATGTGCAAAATTAATATAATAAAATCATTTAATATTAAATTTCAATTTTTAAGTTACATTGTTAATATCTAAACCATCTAAAATATTATTACCAACCAGATAAATAATTTTATAAAATATTATTACATTCCAATGCGTATGGAAATAAATCTAAGCATTTTCCTTAATTTATACATAAATGTACATACTTTTAAATAAATATGACTTATACATATATTAGACTTGAATGAAACTTGCTCTCCTAGCTAAACAAATAATATTAGATACCATGAATGAATTAAATTTTATATCAATTATCAACATTTAAAAAATAAAGATAGCCCACCCAAGCCTTCAATTAAAGAAATGTTTAATCGTATAATTAAACATCTTAAGAAAAGTACAATGAGCTGTTTACATCACATTACGATATTTCAAAATTTTAAAAATAAAAGATTGTCGGGTTATGATTCAAAACATCCGGTCTTAACCATAGTTTCCCAAAAGCTACGGTAAATGCTAACTATGAAAAAGCTAAAAACAAGATCTCCTTTACAGAAAGGAGATTGAAAAAGGAAATAGGGGGAAAAAACGCAAGAGAATTTCGACAAAAACACGCACATGGCCAGCCACTTTTTAAAGTACTTAAAAAAAAAAAATTTATAACCATACAAAAGTGCTCATCTTCCAACAAGAACCTGGAAACAAAAACAGCCATCAAAATAATCAAAAAGAATAATGTCACGAAGCGGGTTTCTTGCATCCTAAAAACCTTTACATAGACTACAACTTGAGCAAAGAGCCTTTGCACTCGTCAATTGTCATGGGGCCGAAGTAGACAAAAGACTGTAAACACGACGCAAAGATGGAGCAGCAGCAGCAGCAGCTGCAGAATACAGCAGAGATGTGACATCTCATGTATATATATATACAACAACAGAGCTTGAACATTAACAAGAACGGAGAGGCAGATTCAGGCAAAAGACTGGACCACAGAGGAGGTGGCGACTAAGCCAGACAGGAGCCCCACAAGCACTGCACTGTTATAGGTGGTGGGCTCTGCCTGCATTGTATTGTTCCGGTCGTCAATAAAGGTCTCATTTAGGAATGGACCGCCTACTAGACCACCAACAGCAACATTAGGATTGGGAGCTGTTGACGTCAGCCATTGGAAACCCTTGCAGCCTTTGTTGGCATCTACTGGAATTGAAGCTCCCCTGTGATGCACCTGAACTGGATACTTATCCCCATATCCAACAAGGTAGCTCAGCTTCATTGGATTGTTGCCCAAGACATAATCAGCCTGCAAAGAAAATATGATATATATGCATAAAGGGCCATCAAAAAATAAAGTTCCAGAAAAACATAGTGAATCAGCATATATAGAAGTTAGTGCCTCGGTTCAGGCCAAACAAATCACAGGCCATTGAGGGATGGTGCAGTACTACAGTGCAAACATATTAGACTTTTCTCTCAAAAAGATAGAAACAAGTATGAGGAAGGCCCTTCCCAATTTCACTGTGTGGTCAACAAACAGACATCGAGCATTTTTGTTCCAGAACTAAATGACTGGATTGCAGAACCAATAGCACAAACTGAAAAAACACAAAAAGGGGGAAAAAATTGTATGCTCCCAACTCTAGGAATGAGATTTATTAATCAGCTGTTATGAATAATATATTTGAACAAAAGAATTATACTCCAATGCAAAGAATGAAAAAGAAAAATATAGTATAATGCACTGTTGGCAGGTGAAGAACGCACCTGTGACATTGCAAATTTACGGAGATCTTTGCGAGTGTATGAAGAACCACTACAGGACAGGGTTGCTGTCCGAGATGAAAGCATGTAATCACTGTAAACTACAGAAAGAAATGCAGCTGCTACAGGATGTTGAAGAGAATTCCATTGACTAATCCATACCAAGCCACCTGTATAACAATAAGCAATCATTAGAGAAAAACACTATTCCCACTGCAAAGGCTGCAGGATGCTGAAGAGAATTCCATTGACTGTCACTACTCCATAGCAGGCCAACAGCCAAAAGATTACACTCTCTACCCGAGTGAAAGCACTTGTCATTAGGAAACTCTATTTGAAAGCATGAAATAAATAAAGCAAGGAAGTGCACAACAGATAAAACATAAGTAAATCTAAGTGCAAAACAAGAAAATTAGTTAAAGCAACCAAGAAGCATCATCACTTAGGCATACAAAATGCATTTGTGTAACAATCACTAAAAATGAAACTTACTTTCCGTTCTACTGGACGTAGCTGTTGGAGATTCTGGTAAAAGACCACACATAACAGCCTCAGCTGTTTCCCTATGCCTCTGAAGGCCTGTATTTGCAGCATCCGAAATGTCCTTTTTGCCAAAGAAGCTGACTCTTGACAAAAGAACCTGCTCAATTGTGTAAAATTGTTTAGTAAGTGTTTGATACTCTTCGAAGTCTAATTTATGCAACCAATGCTAGTGAAGGGACACAGTGAGAAGAGATGGCATCAAATTATAGCGCGCACACCCCCAATCAGAAATGTCATTTAATGCATGTCAAGACTTACAATGTTACATCATTTATACCAATAGTCTAATCCAATGGATTGTGTGGCTGACTAGAACGGTTGAGGTATTTTCTTGCTGATGCATTTCCCAATTACCTATCAGTACAATTCCCTCATCAGAAACATGCTAGCGTGTGCTTGTACAGTTATCAGAACTCAATTGGTCATGACAAAACCACACTAGATTGAAAACCCCCATTCTTGATCCACCTTCGGCTTGAAATATATGTGAATATATATATATATACATATATAAAATATGTTAGGCAATCTAATACAATTGATTGTGTTGAAATTTTCATGTAACCTTCTATTTTTTTTCATTTTAAATATAATTTTTTTTAAATCTAAACCATTCATAAGATTCATCCATGTATGTTTAACTATGATGTCAAAAATCTCATAATTTAGACTTTTTATCTATTATATATTTTTTCTCAAAATTAAATTTAAAATCCCATCAATTATATGACTTAACATCATTTTGTTTTACCATCGCATCAAAAATCATCCCAATCAAAATTCTCGATAGGCCACATTTTCTTAAAAATATATATTCACATGTAAATTATAAAACGTGCTCAAATACATTCATGAGTGTATTAAAATGTAATAATATTTTATGTAATCATTTGTCCAAATAGAAATGATGTTTTAGATGGTTTAGATGTTGAAAACACAACTTCAAAATTAGTATTTAAATCAAATCATTTTTTAACTGGTTTAAATTAAATCATTTTATTATGTTAACTTTGCACCATTTTCAAATGAAGCTCATACGTATATCTAGTATAGATGAAATATGGTGTGTTACTAAAGTAAATTATTTTTAAATACAATGATTGTGCTAAATTTTAAATGTACCATCAACATGGAGCCCATTTACAATTGTCAAAACTCTAACAAACTAAACCATAGCATTTTCATAACCTACTTAGGGAGCAAGCGGCTGCACATGGGTCCCACCTTGATAATGAATCAAAATCCAACTCACCTAATGTATTTAAAATAATTTCTTTAACTAGGAAACCAAATTTCATCCAAATCACAAATATGCATGGGCTCCATTTGAAAAAATGAATAAAATCAACATAATAAAATTGTTTGATTTATATACCAATTTAAAATGTGTATATTCAATGTTTAAACTACTTAAAATATCATTCTTATGTGGATAAATGATTATATAGAGTATCATTGCATTCCAATGCATATTTAAATGGATCTTAAGTGTTTTTCTTAATCTACACATGATTACACATGTTTTTAATCAAGTACAGTCTACCCAAGAATCTGATTGAAATTATTTTGGGTACCATGTTAAAACCAATGATCAATTAGGGGTGTGTTTGGTAATAAGTAAAAATTGTCAAGTTAAAACTTTTCAATCTAAAACTTTTCACTCTCTACAACTACCTTATTTTTTAATCATTTCTTCACATTTTTTTATACAACTATTCTACTTTCCAATCATTTTTACACAACTACCAACACACCTAACCTATCTATTTCAACTTTATCCTATTTATTCCTCATCATTACCCCTATCATATCACATCATTTGACAATTTCTACTCTCTACAACTTTTCATCAAAAGTTTTATCCATTCCTAAACACACCCTAGATTTTGATATAATCATCAATGTGACCCCATTTGCACCAATTGTATCCTAGAATATCCATACTGCATCCTAATAAATCCCTATATAAGTGGGATATATTAAAGTGCACCATGTCACACCCTAGTTAAGGTGAAACATGATTAAATAGGATTCATTTTGACAATGAAATAAAAATCAACTCACTAAGTTTCGTCAAATCAAATATGTTCATGGTTACATTTGAAAAAGGTGTAAAATCAACATAATATAATGGTTTAATTTTGGAGTCTTGCTTCTACGTAATCAAAGCTATATAGAAGTCGTTTCATGAAACTCCATCTGTTTTGGACCTTTGGTATTTAGTGATGATTGATGGAAAATTCATTCCATTAGTAGGTACCCTCTTATAAAATATGGTCAATACATTATTAAAATCTCAACCAAAAATAAAATGCCACATCATGTGCACAAAAACCAAAAGTGCCACATGCACCAAGACCACCTCATACCCACTTCCTGTTAGGGAAGCCATGTCCCCCAGCTATATCCCCACATGTCAAGGGGAATGAGCAACGATCTCTAGCACACTCCCACTCCTCGGAGATAGGAGTTATCTATAAAAAGGATAACTAATACTCAAACAGCTCAAGAGGTCTGATTCCACAAGACTTCTATTTACTCTTCAACTCTCACCCCCCCTGCTTAAAGCTCTCTAGGATTTACACCCTTACAACATCCATTGTATTTAGCATTATTTGTTTAGCTAAGAAACCAAGTTTTGTCCAAATCAAATATGTGTGCAAGTCACATTTGCTTTAAAAAATATATCCATATATAAATTATAACAAAAAATGCTTAAATCCATTCACATACATATTAGAATGTAACAACACATCATAGAACCACTTATCCATATAAGAACGATATTTTTGACAATTTAGATGTTGAAAATACAACTTTAAAATTGATATTTAACATCAAAACATTTTATTACATTCATTTTACATACTTTATAGAAGAGGTTCATGCACAATGATGTTAAAGAAATATTGGAATTCCTCTAGCTAAACATATTAAATACAATGGACAAAATGATTTCCCATCATCAAGGTTAGCTAAAATGGATAAGGCACCGAAATGTATTTCATAGAAGCAAGACTCTCGATTTATATATCAATTTTAAAATTTTCAATACAAAATCTAAACCATTTAAAACGCCATTATCATGTGCATAAATAATTCTATAAAATCTTAAAGGATTCTAATGTGTTTATAAATTGATCTAGGTGTTTTTCATGATTGAAAAAATTACGGGTGCATTCCTTTAGAGGAGAATGAAAAATGGAGAATGGGAATGAGATGAATATGATAGGGGTAACATGGAAATAAAGAAAAATAGATAAATTAGTTGTATAGAAAAGTACAGGAAAATAATTAGAATATAAGCATAAAAATGGAAAATTTGGGGTAGTTAGGTGTTAACTTTTGCATTCTCATTCTCCATTTTTTATTATCATCTAAAAAATACTACATATATTTTTAGGCAAATGCGGCCCACTCAAGGTTCTAATTGAGCTAATTTATGATACTCTATAAATCAAAATGATGTTACACCATGTAACTTTGATGGATTTTGATTTCATCAGTAATAGGGACCTCATTTGATCAATAGTGTACCATACTAGGCTGCAACATGGTACACCCTAGCATTTCCCTATATACTTTTTAAGGGTTAAGATTTAAAACAACTGACTATTTTGAATTATAACCCAACAACCCTTTTTCATATTGATATGAAGATAGAATGAAATCCAATCCATTTAAGATACTTAACCTTATTTATTTAGCTAGAATGCATGATATTATATTAATTAAAGACTTTTTTATCATTAGTAGATAATAATAAGGGTGATATATTTATCCTAATATGAAATGAACTGCCAAAACCTCCAATCAAATTTCTTATATTATGATTTAATATCTTAAAGTAAGCATAATAAGTGGTTTAGAAGACAGATAGAGAGGAAACAGGTACAGGCGTGCGCATGCGCATACACACACATCTCATCAGCCCAACGACGACACATGCACACTTCTCATCAACCTAGTGACAACCTGTTTATGCTCATGTAGCACCGCCACCAATGCTGTCCTATGGTGGTTCCTCACACATCTCATCGGCCCAAAGATAGCCTGTTTATGCTCATGTAGCACCAATGCTGTCCTAAGGTGGCCCCCAACACATCTCATCAGCCTGATGACAGCCTGCTTATGTTCATGTAGCATAAATGCTGTCCCCCTTAGGTTGCCTCTTTATCTTTCTGTTCTTCCTCATTTCAGTGATGCACATCCAACAGCCTGTTTATGTTCATGTAGCAATGGCCACCTCTCTCTTTTTGCTCTTCCTTATTTCAGTTATTTCAGTAAAGAGGATCCATCTCGTCAGCCCAATGACACCCTATCTATGCTCATGTAGCACCAATGCTGTCCTAAGGTGGCCCCTCTATTGCCGTTCTTACTTATTTCAGCAGCATACATCCAACAGCCTGTTTGTGCCTAAGCAGCTGTTTAGTGTTTATGCTCATGTAGCAGCAATGTGGTCCTAAGATGCACCCATCTTTCTGTTTTTCCATATTTCAGTGGCATACATTCATGCACAAAATAAACAATAATAAAACTACATCTATTCAATGAAATGTCTTGTCTTCAGCATACAGAGAATATGCATTATGATGGGTTTGAGGAAAAAGACGGAACAGCAGAGGATAAGCTTTTATGAAAGAGAAAGAGGTAATAGTGTAAAAAATTATAGATGGTTAAAGGTCACATCAGCATAGAAAGGAAAGAAAAAAGTAACCTTTATCTTTCCTTTCCAAAAGAGAAATCCACCCTTCTTTTCCCTCAGATAAAATATAAATGCTTTCACTTATTGAGAAATTCTTCAAAGAAAATGCCGTAAGGCTCAGAATGCATCCAATTTATTGCTTCGAATTATTAAGTAAAGATAAACAGTTAGTAAGTAAAGATAGATTAACATTTCCTCTACATTTCATTTTAGCATAAATTATTAAACTACCACTTATGTGGAAAAAAATAATGGAGTGTAAATTGACTCCACATTTGCTAAACTGATCAATGGTTCTTCTCACTTTGCAATATCAAGACTCTATATAGAAAAGTAGATGTATAAAAAGATTTTCTTTAAAAAAAAAAAAAGCAGATGTATAAAAAGATTTTCTTTTAAAAAGAAAGAAAGAAATCTTCTAGCAAGAGATTGCTACCTGCACCCCTGCAAGCTTGTTGTCCCAACTAAACCATGATGGATTGCCCCAGTCAGCGAAGGCATTGCCATTTTTTACAGTAGCATAATCGAGATAAGAGACATCCCCAGTGGCATGATAGAGCCAGGCAGCAGCCCACAGAAGCTCATCTTTATATCCTGTAGAGTTGTAAAACCTCTGAACTTTAGGAATGCTCGTACTGTACGAACTTTTGTAGGTATCAGCAAATTCAAATAGCTGCTTGGAATGCCGGAGCAGTGTATCTGAATAGGTGTGATCAGAGGTTTTAAACACAAGAGAAGCTGCAGCCATAGCAGCAGCTGTTTCTGCAGCAACATCTGATCCTGGAGAAGATGTGTTGACCTGCGTGAGAGGCCTTTTCTCAGTCATGTCCTCAGGCCTCTCCCAGCATTTGTGGTCTATATCGGGGTCGCCCACCTGCAAAAACATCCACCAGTGGCATCATTAGACAGAAATGACAAAGAAAGAAGAAAATCAATATTAATCTATGTATAGATTTCGAAGGAGCATTCAACTCCAGGAGTACCTAAAACATGACTCTAGTGTGTTGTCATGTATGTTATAATTGTACAGAGAAAGATGGAAACATGATTGACAGAAAAAGTGATCTCAAGAGCCCCCCCACCTCCCCAAAAAAATAAATTAAATAAAAGGGTATATGAGCAAAATAGTACGACTATCCAATTTTATATTTTTGTGTTTTTATCAGAAAATTACAAAAGATATTCAGAGCGATCTTTCCAACTAAAAAGGAAAACTATAAATGGAAATTGACCATGCAATTGTTATGAACTTAAGATTCCTCCAACAAATGGAATCTCCCCAATTTGTTCCACAACATTCAAAGTATTAAAACTTCATAACGGCTTGAATAACATAAACTATAAACCATACATTACTGAGAACAAAAAAGAAAATAAAGCAACTAAGAGTGTGTCCAAGTTTTAGGCAAGATTTCCACTGTAATTTTCTTTTATATATGAAATAAATGATGGATTTCATCAAGATAGATAATCAAAGTTCAGTGCTTATAAGCTTCATTTTTTTTTCTATTACTTTTTTATATGTTTCTGTTCTTTTTTTAAATTCTTGGTCAGGTGTCTCACTTGTGCATTTGTTAAATCATAACCAGTGAAGCATGATGGATTTCTGGTAGCAATTTCAACTCAAGTCCTCTATCTCATTTTTTTAAAAGAGAATTACATATGTTTCAGCTCAGCAAGAGGTGAGGAGTTTCAAAACTACTAGCAGTTTTTATGACCACAAATTCTTGCTGGTGCATCAGTCTACAAGCACCAGCTATCCTAGTAACATGAATGAAGTACCTGAATATATAGAACATTATCAGAAGGATGGCACTTAATCAGATAATCAGTGATCCACTTCAGCGAATCTTGTGCCGATTCTAGCTGTTTTACGGCAGCTAGCTGATCACCATACTCAAGAATTGCCCATGACAATACTGTTGCAGTGAAAGCCATTGGAAAATTGAACTTCATGTGATCTCCAGCATCATACATTCCTTTTGACAGATCCAGCTTTACTTCCTTTCCATCATCTAGAGCAGAATCCCCTCTCCAAGAAATCTCATTATGCACCAATTTACCAGCTGTATTTTGATAAGCAACAAAAGAGAGAGGAGAGTTAAAAAACCATGCATCCATGTAAATTATCAAAGATCAGGCACATCATATTGCTCCATCTCATGAATCCTTCCGAACAAAGATATGAGGATGAAGAACATCAAATCCGTTCATGAACACCTGTCATCAGAAAACTGCAGTCTTTAACTACTTGGTCTGTTGATCAATGCACATTTCTCTTCATCTTATCTTTCTCTTGCATAGAATACATATCTAATAGCTGTGGTTGCCACAAATTTTTACAGGTTCCATCTAAAGGTGTCTAAAAATTATGGATTTCATATGCGGACTCAATCCACGACATGGTATTACTTTGATATGCGCTGCTATGCCACCTAATGATCATATATACAGAAGCTAGGACTATGGTTGACAACAAAACAAGAGAAGACTAGATAAGCCCAATCCATGAAGGGGAAGCTCTGGCGATCCAGGCCCAAGGCAATGGCTCACAAGTCCCATATCCTCGCCTTCGTTCCGATTCAAGCCTCGCTCAAAGTAGTCAAGACAGACTGAGATTAATCCAGAGTATTGAGTATTGAGTATTGAGTATTGACAGACTGCAAAGTAGGGCAGAACATGAGTTCCAAGGAACCAGATCTCAGCAATTCTTAGCAAGTCCGGCACCCCTACAACGACGTTAAAAGCAAAAGCAAAAGAACAAAGTAGAAGGCTAACATGGCAAAAGGCACAAACTCTCAGCTTTTTTATGCGAGAATAAGACTAAAGCGCCGGTGGGAAGCTGGCAGTTGGCAACCCCCGAGACAGATGGTCAGCTGGAGCAGCTACCACCATGTGATGCCCTAAAAAGGTTTCATCTTTCCTATTCAAAATGAGAATGCTAGTAACTGTCGCTTCTCTTGAGCGCTTGCGATGCAACCGATGCATTAACCGGCCTGCCTACAGGTCTAAGGAGCGAGCATGGAGATCCCGCCGACAGACAAACCAGATCTAGCAGTCACATGTTGCGAATCAAGCATTCAAACTTCTTGTCACGCAAAAAAACTCAATACATTGCACAGCTACAAGCAATTGCAAACCAAAATTTTAACCAAAAAATGCAGGGCCATCTGCTGTCGATTGTGAGAAAATGTAAAATTTCTGCAGGAACATCAGCGAGCGACAATCAATGAATAAAACAGAAAAAAGAGAATAGAGCAAAATCCGGAAGTTCGAGAGGATTTTTGCAAGATACTCATCTTCAGCTTAGCAGCAACTGAAACAAACAATAAAAATCCAAAGCTTGCTGAAAAAAGAAATGGAAATGACGTACATTTCTGGACATCGAAGAACTGGAGTGCGATTTTCAACGCATCCGCGTACTTCTTGGCAATGGCGCCCGGCGGGCCGGGAACTGGCTCCGCGGCCCCCTTCGAACCGCCAGATTTTCTCCGAATCGTAATGACAGCGGCGGTAACCACCAGCCCTGCGATTATAAGCACTATCAACCACCAGATCCAGCCCTTTGTGTATTTTCCGACCGCTCCCATTCCAGGGATCCGGAAGAGGAGAAGCGGAAGCAGCTGGTGTCGGTGACACTGGAACGAGAGAGGTTTTGCGGAGGTTTGATTAGTTGGCTACGGACCCTCGAGCGATGGCGGGAGGGAAATACCAAAATAGATCTGGCGTGGTTTAGCGGGCGCTTTTTGTTCGACGAAAAGACTGAATTGCCCATCCTTTCCCTGCCCGCAGGGGTGCAACTTGCCGGTGCCGCGTTAGTGTCATTTGGTACACCAGTATTTTTATTATTTTATGTATATATGGTAAGATAGGTTTAAAAAATTACTCGATTCAATTGGTACGCTAAAATAGCAAAAATGGACAGTACCTTTTTTTAATGAATAGTATTTTTATTATTTTATGTATATAGGGTAAGATAAGTTTAAAAAATTACTCAATTTAATTGATACACTAGTATTTTTATTATTTTATGTATATAGGTAAGATAGGTTTAAAAAATTACTCGATTCAATTGGTACACTAAAATGGCTAAAATGAACAGTACTTTTTTTTAAATGGATAGTATTTTTATTATTTTATGTATATAGGGTAAGATAGGTTTAAAAAATTACTAGATTCAATTAGTACGCTAAAATGGACAGTAATTTTGTATATATATAGGGTAAGATATGTTTAAAAATTTGTTGGATTCAACTACGATAAGGTAAATTCTTGGGTGATGGTATCTCAAACCAGCACAAATTACTAATATATATTTAATATATTTTTATAAAATATATTTTATTAAAAAATTTTAAATATATCAAAATCCGTTTAATTTATCCGTAATTTAGTTGGATTTAATAAATGCATTTCAAAGTTTTTTATATTAATGCCATCTTGATTATAGATTTTTAAATGACATTTATAATATAAAAATTATTTTAAATAACTTAAAAATTACTCGATTCAATCGGTACACTAAAATGGACAGTATTTTATATATATATAGGGTAAGATAGATTTAAAAAATTGTTGGATTCAACTATGATAAGGTAAATTCTTAGGTGATGTTATCTCGAACCAACACAAATTACTAATATATATTTAATATATTTTTATAAAATATTTTTTATATTAAAAATTTTAAATATATCAAAAATTGTTTAATTTATCCGTAATTTAGTTGGATTTAATAAATTCATTTCAAAGTTTTTTATATTAATACCATCTTGATTATAGTTTTTTAAATGAAATTTATAATATAAAGAATATTTTAAATGATTTAAAACAAAATTTTAAACCATCCTGAGTAATGTAAGTTTAAAATTGATCCAGTCTGCAATAAAATAGGGTGTAAGTTTTTAAAATAAGATAGAAGTGAAGTACTCCGAAGACCCTAACTCGTCGTTCGAAGACTCGCCGAATCTCAAGTGATCGCTTCCCGCAATCTCCGCCAACGCGCATCTGCCCTCCGACATCCATCTGAATTGTTTTGTCGGGGAGGTGGATTGCAATAATTCGTCCAACTGTCACGAGGGATAGTTTTGCGTCGTTGTGATCTAATGAATTTAGCTTTCGTGCACTTGCGCGTAAAAACTAAAAAACGTATATTTTTTAATTTTTTATACAATTTTAATTTAACTGTATTTAACATGTACGTAGTTTTAACATTTCTGGATATTTATAGATATGTTTTTAGATTTTTAAAATCAAAAGCAATTTCGTATTTTCAAAATTACAAAAATGACATCGACTTTAAAAAATGCAAAAAAATATATTTAAATTTTCAAAAATAATAAAACTTGATACACATGTTAAATACACTTAGAATGATAATTCCATAAAAAGATTTATAACAAAAAATTTTAAAATTGATTAAATACATTCAGGTACACCTAAACTAAGTACACCACGTTACATTTTAAAATATTTTCGTATTTTTTAGTCCAATGTAGTATGTTGACTTAGTTAACATACTACATTTGCATTAAGTAGTATGCTAATTTTGTAAGAGGATTGTTGCCCTACAAATTGTTTTAATCCACGTTCATTTATTAATACAATACTGCTCGAAAAGTAATAATAATAAATTATTAATAATAATAAGGGTGTGTTTAGAAAATAATAAAATATTTGATGAGAAGTTTTCACGGAATGTTCGTTAAAATAAAAAAAATTTAATATAAAATTTTTACTTTTCACAACTACCATATATTTTAATTATTTATTTACTTATTTTTATACACTACCTATACTTTTCAATCATTTTTACATGGTTGTCTATACACTTAACTTATCTATTTTAACTTTATTATTTTTACTCATTATCGTTATCCTTATTATATTATCTTATTTGTTTACATTTCAAAAATTATTATATTAAAATTTTTTCATTAAAAGTTTTATCACTACCGAAACATACTCTTAGCGTAAAAAATTTCAAAATAAAAGAAAATGACATGACATGACAAAGATAATATCGATGAATAAATATATTAAAGTTAAAATATATAGATTAGATGTGTGAGTAGTTATGTAGAAATAATTGAAAATAATACAACAATATTGAAATAAGTGAAAAAATAAAGTAATTATGAAAAATAAAAAATTAAAATTAAAAAACTTTAATTTGAAAAATTTTTATATTAACAAATACCCTCATGTAAGCAAATATCGTACACGATACCCGACGAGCCGCGAAACACCTGGCAAGCGGCAAATGGCGAGCTAGTATTTTGTGAGGCGCTGGAGTGAAGTGCTTCGAGCTCACGATTCGCCGTTCCGACGTCTGCTTCGTTCGTGCAGCGCGCAGTTAATGCAGGTGGATGCAGCTGGATATTATTATGCCGATGGGGCGAACCAATGCGTTGGATGGCCGAGGGGACATCACAATTTATTCACAAATGCACGATTCACGCCTTCTCATATATTGAAAAAATAAATAAAGGGTTGGTGATCCGATTTTATCCAGCACCCAACTCGAAGATAAGCCGTCAAAATCATCGGAAGGCCATGTACAACACCGGTTTCGTCATTTGCGTTAGCTGTTTCGAAATCAAGGCCATGTATCACAAGGGCCATGGACCATGGGCACGTTTGCAAGGTGTATTTGGTGAGATTTTGGGGTGGTATGAGTAAGAAAATAAATATTTTAAATATTATATGAATGATATGTAATAATAAAGATAAAATGGAAATAAATAAAATAGTCATAAAAATAATTCAAATATATAGATAAAATTGAAAAATATAATTGTTGAAAAGTTAAATCGTTTAGGTAAGAATGCATACTATACACGAAAATCATGAATGTTAATTGCTAAATGGCACCCATGACTTTCGTCTCCAGAAGCGGTGGAAAATGTAAATATTTTTTGGATTATTGAGATTTGAGACAGGAGGCCCCGTACAGCAGGCGTCACAAAACTCATGTTCTCCGTACGGATAGTAGGATTAGTGCCATTCTAATTATTTCCTTTGGCGACATCATATTTATTTTTACTTTACATCTTTACACTTTTAAAAATGTTTTCTTCCCAACCTCTCAGCTACCTACTATGGACGTTATCAAATGGTGTTTTAGTCTATCCATTTGGATATTTAATATAAAAAATGGCACCGTTTGGAAACATGGATGAGAAGGGATGTGAGAAGTGCAAAAAGTATTTTTAAAAAAATGTAGAAGTAGTGTGAAATAAAAGTAAAGTGTGAAAATTAGCACGGCCGCGTAAAATAATGATTGGAATAGAGGAAAAGTGAAAAAAAAAAAATTTGTGTAATTGAATAATTGAGATGTTAAATCATTTTTTTGAAAATTATAGATAAATATAACTTCCTGCCCACCATTTTTACTAAATAGTACTCCATCATGATTACCAAATGATACTTGTGGTAGACTAAAATATACACTAGAAACATATACTAATATATGCCAGCAAAATATGACTTTTTTTATAAATACATCTAATATGTTTGACTATAATTCCAAATATATCTACTACATTTTTAAAATTATATATATACCAACTACATTTGTAGTTAATTCTAAAAAAACTCATTCGGTTAAAAAATCATTTGTTAAACTTTTGTAATTGTCCAAAATACATCTATTATAAAACAATAAAAATAAAATAAAACAGAAAAAAATGAAATTAAGACTTTCAAAATTTAGAACTCATGTGCAATTATAGCATTGGTGAATTATAACATTCAAATTTTCAATTATTTTCAAATTTTGATGATTATATTAGTAATTTATATATTAACTAACGGTATTAAATCACGGATTTTGTGTGATTTTAAAAATATAATAGATATATTTAGAATTAAAGTCAAACTTAATAGATATTTTGGAAAAGGCCATACGTGCTTATATGATGAAGACAATGATAATAACAGCAACAAATGGTGATGATAAAATGTAAGATAAAAACATACTCAAAAAAATATAAATATGTAGGATAACAGGAGGTTTTTAAGAAAGTTAAAGCATCGTTTTCCTCTTGAAAAAAAAAAACTAGAGAGGTCGCTACACCTCAATTTTTAAGGACGTGCATAAGATGTCGTCAAAATGAATGTAAGATGTCGTCAAAATGAATGTAAGTCGTTCTCATTATATCTTTGTAATCTGTTTATGGTAATGAATTCTTATTCCAGTAGTATTTTTCAGTCTCGAGTAAAAGGGTTTCTGCATAAATTTACATTTTTGTATTTAAAGTCTCGTATTGTTTATTTCATGGTGATTAATTATGGACGCCTCCAAACAAGTAATGGGGTTGAAGATTTGTGACTTGGAAAGTTATCATTTATATCGATTACCTTGGTGTTGTGAGATCATGATGCTTTGATCTATCTGCTTGAGCTGCTTGGTCTAGAAGGTGCAAGTGGCTATGGCCAATGTATGACATTAGAAGATGATCCAATACGAGTTGTTCCGTTTATATTTTTGTATTTTATTTGTATTAAATTCATATCTTCCTCTCATAGCTTTTTCCACTATTCTTTTTAATATCATGTCTTACAACTTAATCACCCCACTTATGTATCACATAAACACCCCTTTTGAAAAATGGAAGACAAAACTCCCTTACCCGCATGGAACCGGGGAAGTCTGGCACATGAGGCCAGCATGACTGCAGCCGAGCCCCTGGTTCAGTTCTTTTCCCCATTAATTGGAGATATTCTGCGTAAATTCGTGTCTTATATGTATAACATTGTATTTTTTTTATTTGATCGTAATTGATTATGGATGTTTCTGGCAACAGTTCAAAGCGAACTTCATTTGACCATTTTGTAAGTTTCACCGGAATATCTTGTTCCTACAAAATTCGTTATGGACCACCAAAATATCCAATCATACTTATTACAACATCTGATTACGCAATTTTTAATAATAGACATAATGTGTGGCTTGTATTTCCAAACACTGCCCATGGTTTTTGAAAAAACAAGGGGTTTCCCGATTATATTAGCACCATCATCAAAACATATTAGTTAAAAACCCAACCCAATATTTATTTAAGCCGATTAATTTTTTTTATTGTTTTTATCATTTATGTTTTCGTTCTTTTTACTTAATTTTCGATCAAAATGTTGCCTCCTTACATCTCGGCTAGTTATACTTTTTTTTCTGATTGAAAGTGCCTTGCTGACACATGCACTGTTTTCTGTAATAACAAATGGACCGCGTCTGTCGTGGTGCGAGTGTAAATTGGTTGGTCTTGATCCAAAACAAGATCCAGGCCAGCCCAATTTATCCGGCCGAGGGTTTGGCCTATGCTGTGCTTGGGTTTAAGAAAGAGTTTGGCAGCAGTAGATTTTGAAAAAAAAAAAAAAAGTGATATGATATGGGTAATTAAAAAAGGTAAATTGAATAACATTAAAATAAAGAAGAGTGATCCTGTTAATTTGAGCTAAGCAAATGTTCCGCTTAACTCGCCTAAAAAAATTCATTTACAACAAAATTTTCTCTTTTTCTTCACCAACTTGTTTATTTAAGTGTATTTAATATATAAATCAATTTTTACCATTTATATATTTTATAAGATTTTTAAATTTCTATGTGTATATATATTTAAAATACCATTATCTTTGAAAATCTAAAAAAATACACATGTCTAAAAATGGTAAATTTTGGTTTATATGTTAAATACACTTAGATTTATTGAGGTGTGCTAAGTAGAGCATTTGCTTAGCTCGGACTAACAGAATTATTTATAAATGATTAAAAAATAATATAATTATATAGAAAGATGTAAGAAATTAAAAAATATAATAATTATTAAAGAGTGAACAAATTTAGATTCCAAAAATTTGAAATGAAAACTTCATACAATTCCCAAACACATTAAAGTTGGTGGAGTATTTCAAAATGACATGTTTTTAAATGCACCATGGTGCACTTAGCCATGGTGCACCCGGGTGTACTTGACTCATTGTTTTAAATTTTTTTTGTATAACCGTTAATCTACGTGTATTTAACATGAATATCAAGTTTTATAAAATTTGAGATTTAATTACCAAAATGCTACTAATTTTTAAAAAATCCAAAAATATATACAAATTTTCAAAATAATAAAATTTGATAAACATATTAAATACACTTAGAGTAAAGCTGTATAGGAGATTTTGAAAAATAAAGAAATGAATTTTTGCATCTAGTGTACGGAATCTAAATGTACTTGGGTGAACTAGATTAACAATCTTTTAAAATAGCTAGGACTGTGATCTGCATTTTTTTTTACTAAATTTTGATCTTGTGTTATATCGTTACAATGTGTTGTTGATTAGTGCTATTAACTCCCGATGTACTATATTAGATATTATTTTATATTATATTAAATGTTAGAATGATTTTACATAATATTAATTATGAGTTATTAATGAGCATTAGGAAATTAGGGGTTCGTTTATTGAGATGAAAAAAAATTTCTCGTTATTCTCAATACATACTTTGGCATGATTTAAAGCTTTGCTCTTAACTATCCTATTATTTATGTTGTACATGTACATGTGATTTTATCTTCAAGTCCACTTCTATGTAACCGAGTTACGTAGCAGTGATTCCATGTAACTCTCTCGAATTTAAGATTTTAGTGCTCAGTGAAAAATCCAATTCATTTATTATATTTAACATTGTTGTTTAATTATGAGAATGTTTCATTCAAATCCAATATATGCATAAGTCATGTTTGCTAAAAATAGGTACATTCATATGTAAAATATGAAAAATATTAAGATTCATTCATATATTTATTGGAATATAATAATATTTTATAGAGTCATTTGTCTATATAATGATAATATTTTAGATGGTTTGAATGTTGAAAGTATTTACTTAAAAATTGATATTTAACATTAAATTATTTGATTACATTAATTTTGCATGTTTATATACGGATCCCATATACTGTAATATTAGACAAGTAAAAGAATCCTTATGATAATATAAGTGATGTTAAACATAATAGATTAAGTGAAATTTTCATTAATCATCTAAATATTAAAGATATGTCTGGCAAATAGTAAAAACTATGAAGTTAAAGTTTTCAATTTAAAATTTATCACTCTTTGTAGTTATTCTATTTTTAAAATTAGTTCTTTACGTTTTTTGTATATTTATCCTATTTTTCAATCATTTTTATACAACAGTACACAACTAACTTATCTATTTTAGTTGTGCTATCTTTACTCTTCATTAATTTTACCATATCACGCCATTTTTTTAAAATTTAACAATTTTTATATAAAAAACTTTTCAATCAAAAGTTTTATAACTTCCAAACACATATTAAAAATGGAGGGGTTATAGAAATTAGAAATGGGGTATCCTAGAAGTATCCCTATTTTATCTCATTTGTCTAGTTTCTTATGAGCTCAGTTATAAAATTAATACAACAAAACAATTTACTATTAAATATCAAATTAAAAATTATATTTTCCACATCTAAACAATATAAAACATCTTTTTTATGCAAATGAGTGATTATATAAAGCACGGTTACAATTTAATTCATATGTGAATATATTTAAATAATTTTTATAATTTGCATATGAATATATATTTGTAAGCAAGTGCGACATATGTATATCTTTAATTTCGATAAATTAGATCTCCTAATTGATGAAGTAAAATTTCTATTAATTATCAATATATTAAAAAGAGAGGGTTACATGAAACTACTTTTAAATTGTTTACGTTGAAGGGAGACCCGAGATACTTCGTAATTATTTTTATAACTCTTTGCTTGTATGTATTTTATTTTTATTTTGATTACTTCTAATTATTACCTTGCTTTTTAATCTTTTTTGCAAATTTTTTCGTTTTTTTTTTACCTCTCACAAAATGAATCCTAAATTTATAAGTTTAATGTTAACATGTTGACTTGCGTCAATTAGGGGTGTTAACGGATTAGGTTAGACGACTTTGAGTCTAATCCTAATCCCAATCCATTTAAAATATCTCAACTCTAATCCGTCTATTAACCCACTTAAAAAACCTCGACCTTAACTCATTTACAACTCATTTAATAAACGAATCGGTGGGTTGTTAACGGGTTGTATAACAAATAACCTGAAAGCCTAAACTCTAGGAAATGATGATCTCGCAGTGACGGACGATAGGGTGTTTTTGGCGTAGGAGAAATGGAAATAGGGCAGTAACGAAAAAATAGAATTATGGCATCAATGGAAAAATGAAAAATTAGGCGACTTGAGGAAGACTTTGAGAGAAAAAAGAACCAAGGGATTTACATGTATATATATAAAACTTTAATGAGTTAAGCGAGTTAAATAGGTTGAACGAATTAAACGAGTTGAACAGGTTATATGGGTTACTAAACGAGTTGGCGAGTTATATAATCTCAACTCTAATCAATTTATTTAATTAAATAGTTAAACGGGTTAGCGGATCATAACCCATTTGTTTAAAAATCTCAACCTAAAACCATTTATAAACGGGTTAGACGAGTGGGTTGATGGGTTGCATATGACCATTAACACCTCTAGCATCAATGCAACTAAACAAGCCTTGATTGTAAAAACCATATTTAAGTGAGACATTTGGTAATGTAGTCACAGTGAAAAAAGTGTAAAAAGAAACATTTTGAAAAACATGAAAGTAATATGACATGACTGCAGTATTAGAATAAAAATGATAGCTGTATGAAAAATGACTAAAATATAAAATTAAAGTTGAAAAAAATAGAGTTATTAGACAGTTAAAATGTTAAATTAATTTCCTGAAGACATGTGAAGAGAGAGGTAGAAACCATATTCTCACACTAGGCTCATTACCTAACGCCATTAGGTTGAGCTGACTTCTAATATAAAAGGACTAGTTAGCCGTGTGCACAATGTGGCAATCTAACATCTTGCTTATTATTATGGATTATGACCCTATGTGCTCATGAGAATCAAGGCTTCATGCTCTTGGTCATCTGTAGTTGTTCATTTATGCCGGCGAATTTGGAGCTTTTGGATAGAATAGTAGAGTATAGGTTGGAACATTTGCATATAAGTTTATGCCGATAGCATCAGTGAAACTTCTGTTTTTGCAAAACAACCGTACAAATTTCAAATCCCCTTTTCTCTCTCGCCATTCGAGCTCCTCTTAAGCTCGAGCACTATTTTGCAATTTGATCATTGCTCGCACCTTCTTCTCCATCCATAGGCTTTCAACCACTCCTGTTTCCTTTAAAGCTCATTTGCCTCTTTTTTTTTTTTTTTTTTTTTTTTATCATTGTCTATGCTTTTTTTATTAGAAAAAAATTGAGTTTTAAAGACGCGTACGACGATTGGAAGAAAACGAGGGAATGAGCTTTAAAGGAAGCCAAAATTGACGAAAGCATGTGAATGGAGAAGAAGGCGAGTGCGATGATTGAATAGCAAAATGATACTTGAACTTGAGCTCGAATAGCGAGAGAGAAAAGGGAACTTGAAATCATACGACTATTTTGCAAAAACATAAACTTTACTGATGCTAATGATGTGAGCTTGCATGCAAATGCTCCAACCTCAACTTTGTTGCTTCATCCAATGGCTTTAAATTCGCTCGCATAAATAAATGACTGTAGATGGTTGAGAATATGGAGCCTTGATGCTCACGGATGCATAAAATCAGAATTCTTTGATTATATCCCAATTTAAAATAGTTAACAACTTAAACCGTTTAGTTCTGCTATTTCAGACAATATGCTAGGCCGATGGGAAATTTTTTTCCTACTTTCCGTACATTTTAAGGTAATTATAAAACTTTTCAATCAATCTTTTCAGAAATTTTTATACACTTATTCTACTTTCCCATCATTTTTTTACATTTGTATGTGCAATTAACGTTTTTTAATTTCTTTTACTCCTAATTACTACTCCCATCATATAGCTCTCATATATATATAAAAAAATTTCCTCAAAAATTTCTCCTTTTTTAAGACCACGTTGCAATTTACAAACGCACCCAAATCAACCAAGCCCGAAAGACTCAGACAGCCCAAAGAGTTGTGGAGAGGATGTTGGGTGCTGTCCAATTCTGGCAACTCCCTGCGCCTCCACACGCGAAAAGTTCCGTATCAAGATCTCACCACCGGGCGAGAAAAAATATCATTTCTTCCGCCCAATGAAAGGAGAGGAGGATTAAAAAAAAAAAAAATACAAGACATCCAGCTGGGTGGAAGGGGCCCACTGACAGACGACACGTGCCTATTAATGCAAATTGCGTTGCGCCACCACGTACTGATATACGGACAGTCATTGGCCAGCGTGCTCGGCAGCCTCAGCTCGCCCATGAGGTAGGTTTTACTATTTTATAGTGGGGGAGAGGAAAGCATCGACGAAGATTGGGACCCGTCGACTCAGTCCAGCTCAAAACGCACGCCTACATCTGCTGCTGCTGCGACCAGATCTCAGACGTGGGCGGTGTGTATCTCTTCCGCCGCCATCGCCGCTCTCTCATTTTGGTTGACGAAGCTCGCTAGTCCAAACCCCAATCCTTTCCTTTATTTTCTTGTTTGCCAGCGCCAGAGAGAGAGAGAGAGAGAGAGAGAGAGAGAGAGAGAGGATGGGAGAAGGGAGAGAAGGAGACTGGGAGTGCGGCAGCTGCCGCAACAGGAACTACGCTTTCCGCTCCTTCTGCAATCGCTGCAAGCAGCCGCGCCTCCTCGTCGACACCACCTCCCCAGCCGATTCCAAGTGGCTTCCCCGCATCGGAGATTGGATCTGCACCGGTTAGCTCTCTCGTTCTCTGTTTTCTGGTGGCAGTGGCATTTATAGGATTTCGATCGAATTGCAATGGAATTTCTGTCGTGTCTTATAGGTTTTGCCGGGCATTCATTGTCATCATGGAAATCATCAGATAAACGGTTGCTGGTATTCTCTACCATGAATCATTTCCCCAGCACAACCATAATACCTTAAAACTTCCCGATTCCCAGCGTCAATGGTGCTTGTCTGATTTCCCTCAATTGAATTAAACTATGGTTTTGTCTTTGGCCCTTTGAGCAGCAACCTATGTCGACATCTGCGTTTTCGCTACACTTGTCGTGTACGTTGTGTTCTTTGCACGGCCGATTTTACAACTACGATCAAATCTACTTTCAGTGTATTTGTTTCTCAGAAATCACATACTTGTTAAAGACATATTCTGTGACTTTTATGGCAGTATACTTAAAGAACCATAGTCAAAGCTTGGATTTAGCGAGCTGTTTGTAAGTTGGTGTTTCACTACAGTCTGGAAGTTATCTCTACACGGGCACTAGTTAAACTAGGAAAGGCTATGGATGGGGTCTTGGCTTAGGTTTGATCCTTGCTTAAATAGGAGTTAGAGGTAGGTAAATGTCTTATTTTTTAGAGTCCACTCCCTTTATCTGTGCAATATTTTCATTTTCAATTACACCAAAAAAACAATGGCTTCATAGCGTCTTCTTGAACGAAAATTCTGATGTTTTCCTTATCCCAGATATTGCATTTATTTGATCAGCTGTTGCCGGGAAATTTCTTTCCATGCTAAATGAGAGTGGGCTCATTGTTGTAGTTTTTTAAAATTTTAGTAAAATTTTGGTTTCATATTCAAAGTTCTTGAGAGCTGTCATTATTCTACGTCGGAAATGGTAGAAAATGTATGTATCTTGAAATATGAAGTGAAATCAGTGGAATATCTTGATGTCCTTGTATGGTTTATGCACATTTTATAGATCTATTTCCTTTAGCTTCATTGTAAACTTGCAATAATTTGGGTTGAGTGTATGACTGGTGTGAGTGCGTGTGTTTTGTGTGTGTTTTTGGTTTCAAATGGGCTGGTTGGTGTGCGTATACTTGGCTTCCGTGTCTTCCCTCGCTGCACCATTGGTTTGGCACGTTTGGCAAATGGGTCAATAGGTTGCAGTAACAACAATTACGCTTCAAGAGAAAAGTGCAAAAAGTGCGGGGAACCAAAGGAGGTAGCAGCAATGCCAGCAATTGCAATGCCTGGAGCTTCTCTCCCAACTTATGCACATTATTTTGCCAGGGCTCATGGAGGACCAGGATTCAAGATGAACTTTGGTATAACAGGAAGTTCCACTCTTCAGCATCCGCTTCCAGCAAATAGTAATTGGTTGCTTGGAGGGGAAAATAAGTTCGGACTTCATCAAACAGCTACTTGGCCCCTTGGCATAAACAATGTTGCTGGATTTCCATATGCAAACAATCCAAATCAGCTTCCTATGGTTCCAAAAGGCTGGCGTAGCGGGGACTGGATGTGCCATTGTGGCTTCCATAACTATTCGTCTCGTTCACAGGTATATTTGGCAACTTTGAAGTAATCATTTACTTTCTCAGACCTGCCAAGCTCTGTAACATGATTTTTGGGAATGTGTCCTAATCGTACCCTCTTCATTGTTTATGAACTACTTTTTCTGCTAGTAAAGAGTAGCATGCCTGCCTCTACATGAAATAGTTGATGTGCTGAATTGTCAAAGAAGAACTTGATGGCATCTTGCTTTCCTGGATGCAAATGTGTGCATGCAGATTGTGAAATATACCCATTATCTTTTGGTTTTTGTTGGAAATTTTGTAAAGTGTTGCAGTTCAAATTCAGAGACGAAATCTTTTTTGTCTCTTTATTTGCGTGAAATAAGAATCGTGTTTAGTTGTGCATAATATAACTGATGTAGATATGCCTTCCATGTGCAGTGCAAAAAATGCAATGCCTCTTTACCATCTGCTGTGCCATCTTCCATAGCGAATTCGACAGCTTCGGATTTATTTCCATGTAAGTAGCATCAGTGACAAAATATCTACGTAGTCACAATTTTTGGGGCTTTCTTTTCTCGACTGTTTCTTCTGTTCTATGATTTTCTGGACTGCCAAAACAATTTGGAAGATTTTGCATTTCTTGATCGTGCATAACTCCCACATGATACCAAAATGTCACTACAGTCAAATGGACCCATATCCTTCTGGCTTTGGCCAGTGAGTACATTTTACTGATTCTTCTCTTCTCCTTTAGTATTGTTTATTCTGTATTTTAGGGTCTGTTTGGGATCATGTTAAAGTATTTTTTTTTCCCTTTTTTCCCCACATCTTCCCACAGAGCTTTTGATATGATTTGACATCTTAACTATTTAAATACCACAAAACTACCTTGTTTATTTTTTTAATAGGTATTTATATATTACATCATCTCAACTGTTATCACAATAAAACCCTGAGAAATTCGTACAATTTTTCTACACACTATTCCACAAATATCTCAAATTTTCCTTACAATATTTCCCAAACTACCAACTAGTGGACACTCCCATGCTCCCACAGTGGGGAGAGAGATGCTCGCTTAGGCGAACGTAGCTTACCATTGCCTTGTTTATTTTAATTTGATTCGTTTTATTCCTGCTCATTGCCCCATCATATCACATCTTTTTCTCACTTTTTCAAAAAATTTCTCATACTTGTAGATCTTCCCATACATACCCTTAGTTGATTTTTTTAAATTTTTTTATAATCTTAATCTTTTTTTTTGGGGGGGGGGGTGGTAAATATAATCTTGAGAGTCCCATTGTGTTTTTACAGTAAAAAAAGAAGAAAAAATAAAGAGAAAAGAAGGGACATTGGCTTATGTGTAATGCCTGGTAGGTTCGCTTCATTTCATCAAAATCTTCCCCATTCTTAGCCTGGGGAAGTCAACCAGAAAATAATTGTTTTTACAAGTCTCCTTGGCAACACAAATGCATAGCTGCCAAATAATCATCCTCAGTCAATACAGTTTCTACATGCTTCAGAAACAAAAGAGGAAAGCAAAATCATGTAATGAATTTCCTAGCCTTGAATGAATTTGGCCTTCCCCAGCTCTACTTAGGTGGTCTGTTTTGATGATGTTTAAATCTTAGTTATGAAGAACAGAAGTAGTGATTTGGTCTCTTGAATTTCATGTCTAGAAGGCACTGCTTCCATATGATGCTTTCTTACTATTCATATAAGCTTTGGTTTGATGTAAAGAGAATGACCAGAAGTTTTTTTTAATTTTTAATTTTTGTGTGTTAAAAATTCTCTTGCCTTCACATCCAGTTGAGCACGTGTTCCATGGCAACTTGCAGTAATGTTAGCTTTGTTAATTCTGATGTTGTTTACCTATGCTCGGGTAGACCATTAGCTTTGTTAATTCTGATGTTGTTTACCTATGCTCGGGTAGACCATAATGCTTTAAGCATTGACGCCCATGATTGTCTGGAGCTTGCCAAGATCTTGTTTCCTCAGTGGTTGCTAATGGGAATAAACTTATGAGGCTTTTAGGTGACTGATAAACATCGTGTTAGGGCCAGAAAAGATTCAATGAGTTACCATGTGACTTCCTTAATTGTTGAACCTGCTGAAGTATTATTATTATTATTTTTTTAATAGTAAACCTAACATGATTCAGAATTGGGTGTAAAGTGTGGATGTGACATGACTATTGTGATGGGCCTCAGAAAGCTCCTTCAAACAGTAGCTGTGCATTTGAATTGTTTTGCAAGTCATTAGGAGGTTACTTCTGTATTCTCATGCCATTTTCTCAAACCATTGTAATTATCCAAGCAGCTATTTTGCTAAATTATCTCTTCTCTATCATGGTATTAAAAGAAGTCATAAATTTTTTTTTACTGGCATTAATTAGTTGTAAAACTTGGAACTATTATAGGCCATGGGGTTATAAAAGTTCCAGTCACTATAATCCCCTTGCCCCTGATCTTTATGGATTGTCCATACCTTTTTGCAACCTTTTTGAGTGATTGGTTTGGCGAAGATGGCCATATTTTGCCTGATTTGAAATATCACAGCCAAATTTCAACATGGTTTTGTTGAATCAAATATCTAATGATTGTTTCCCAAATATGGGTAAAGGAAAGGTCATGGTTGTTACTGTGGGTGCAATGCCCATTGTGAACCTCGTGTGAAGGACTTAAAGGTGCTGGCTGTTATGGCCACTGAATCAGTTTTTTATTCTGGTCAGAAACTTCTGTTCATATAAAGCTGCTTGGATGATTCTCCTGACAAGTGGTTGCTATGATACCCTGTCCTGCAGAATGCTTTCAGTCAAACTGTGTTGATATATTATTGAGCGTCTACCTTCATTTCCTTGGCTGTCCATATAATTTGTTTACTAAGGTTTTCACTGCTTCAGTAAAGCATCATGGCTTTTTTTCATGTGTGCATGTTCTTTGGTTTTCTGCTAGTCTACCTGTTTGGCAATGGTTTAATGAGACGTTCTATTTGTAATTTGCATCTTGAAGCAGTAAGTTCATTGTTATTGTGGTTAGTTTCTTGTCTTTCTTAATCTAAAATGGAAACAAAATATTCTTCATATTTTATTGATTTGTGTATTGTTCTGTCAATGAAAGTGTCTCCATCCTTGAATTTTGGGAGGTCGCCTCACAGCACACTGGAAGAGGCTTCAAAGCATGGAACTCATTCCAGTTACCCAGGTAGTGGCATATCTCTAACTGGAAGCCTTGGATGGAGAAAAATTATGTGTATCTATTCTAACCAGTAATCATAATATTCATACCTGCATATTAAAGCCTATTTCTAGGATGACCATTATTCAATTGGAAAGCAAATATGGTCTGACATTTTGAGGGTGGACTCTGCATTTAATTGTCAAATGATTCCATGAAAATTATTGGTTTGGAACTATTATTATATCTAATCCATCTGCGTTCTTTTAAATCCCAGGTGAACAATTTTATTATTACTATTATCTAAAATCCTGGCTAATTTTTTTTAATAAAAAATTGTAGCTATATTCCTAGCCAAACAGTTTCTATTTTTGTACAAATCCTGGCTAATTTACAAAATTTGGACCTGTGTATGCATTTTTTTCATTTTGGCTTCGAAAGTTGTAAATTTCGGAGGATAAATTAAATATGCTTGGGATAACATTTTCATGAAAACAAAGGAAAACGTAAATCAGGCCATCCTCATAGGAGCTCTCGTGAGGCTGGCCTCAAAGGATCATGACCAATCCATGTCATCAAAGTTCCAAACCAATCCTTTGCATAGAAATTTCTATGATAATACCACCACATAATAATTTTCCATTAAAAGTTGATTATCCAAAATGTTTTCCCACTTGCATGGTTCATTGACTGGCAATGCTCAATTCCTGCTAAATTTTTTGATTTTTTTTTTCTTTTTTTCTAAGCTTTGGGTACAAAACGGCTAGCATCAGAAGAATTTGTTAATGAGTGGGACAACAAGAGATTAAATGCAGGCGATATTTACAACCAGGCTCTGGTATGACCATTTTATTGTACATAATTGCTGTGTTCTCAGTGCCTGTGCCTCTGAAAATACCTTTGACATTTTATTTCTTGAAATTCAAGCCAAATGTGCAGCAGCGTTCATTCCAGGGCTACGAACACATTGTGGGGTCCAGTAATGCGCAAACACCAGGACTGTACACATCTTATCCTAATGCAAGCTCTGGATCAACAGCAGGTTTTCAAATGCATATGCAGTCACCCCAGCTGACAGCAATGCCAACAATTCTTGGAAAAGGGTGAGGATAGCTTATTATAATTTTTTCACAACTGCATCCTTGCTTGCACCAAGTTGCCCAGCTTTCCGTTAAAGGATCATACAAAATCAGTGGTCTTTATGTCAATTTATTTCTAGCAGCCTACATGGCTGATAAAGATTTTGATTCAGTGCAAATGTTTGTTGAACAGTGAAAATGACTTACTTTAAGCTCCGCATGGTATATGCATTGAAACCGTTATTCATCAAATGCTTATCAAAGAAAGCGTTTTAGGGAGAGTGTGAAATAGGTTGTTTTGTTTCCAAACTTATGGGATATCAATTAAACATCCCTTCCATCTAAATTTTTTCATGTACTTAAATGAATGATTGTATAGAACTTTAAAAGAAAATGTGTGTCCTTAGTTGTTTCCATTCTGAATGATCAAAATAACAGTGTGTGCTTCTAGAGCATAGTTCATGTCATGGTGCAGTAATTACCATTGACATCTCCAAAAGGAGATACATACAAATGTCATGTTACATGTTGCTTAGTTCACATATAGATACTTAATATCAAAATATTTTGATGAATTTCTAAGCTTAAAGACTTGAAGATGCTTAAGGATGTCCACCTAACTCTACATTAGCAACTTCCTGAAGTAATTCAAAGAATTCCTTCAATAAAGTCCTCTCCTTGCGCTACCTCAGCTAGTTCAGGATTAGTGGAACTGTTTTCATTGGCTGTTAAAAATCAAACACCATTAATCTGGAGCAGTGGAAACTGAAAATATAGATATAAATGCCAACAAACATATACTAGAGGTTTCCTTAATCTGGTAGAGTTTTAGCATTCATGGGTCATTCATGAATTGTTATGGTTGGATGTGAAGTTTTAAGGAGTCTACCATTCATTTTGTGATTTTTTTTAATAAAAAACTTGAATTGAAAAATTCTGTTACTAAATAAAGCACACTTGCGAATATGTGTACAGGCTTGAGTTTTAAGACAGGAGAACTTCTGCCCAAGTTAACTGTTTGAGGCTCCCATTTCTTGGTTCTGAAACTTAAAAGTTAAATTTCAGTTTACAATCCAGAGGCAGGAGCCAAGATCATTCATAATTTCATATTCTAACTACTTGACCTAGCTGATATGCATGAGCAAGATGCTTCCAAAAACTAGAAGAGATGATGAAATCCTATGATGGGAGAGAAACTATTGATCATTGCATTGATGGGTGATTGAGATCTGCTGGATTGTGCATGGCAGAGCTGGAGTGTCATCAAAATTATTCACAGTTGGCCTGCGAACCTTTCCAATATCAGCAAGAGAGGCATAGTCTAATGCCTAAAGATTCCTTGTTTCTGTGGGTGTGTTTTGCAATTAAGCTAAAACTTGTCACTCTTTATAACTATTATATTTTTCAATTATTTCTTCACATCTATACAACTATTCTACTGTTCCATCATTTATATGTAACTACCTATACAACTAACCTATCTATTTTAACTTTATTCTTTTTACTCCTTATCATTACCTGTATCATATCACATTATTCTCTTACAATTACCAAAACTTTTCATCCAAAATTTTTATCACTTTCCAAGCACACCCTAAATGAGCTTTAGCTAATATTATTTTCATTCAGCCAACAACATGCACACACGTACAATTATTTTGAAGACAACAGGGTGAAACCTAAATAAGTATTTTCAAGGAATTTTAGATTTTTATTTTGACTTCTTTTTTTTTTTGGAGTGATTTAGGCCACTTATTTTTAATTGGAAATTTTTTTTTTTGTAAAAAGAAAAAATACATATTTTCGTAATAAGAGGCTGTAAGTTTGATGAATGGTTTGAATTTAACACATACATCATAATAGGCCCAAAAACAACCTTTTGTAATGAAATTTTGTTGTGAACATTTGCATTGAGCGATGACCTGTCTCAGAATGGCAAAAACAGCTATTTTGTGTTGATGCCAAATCTAGCATTGATAACAACAGTTGCACAATCTCATGTGCCATTGGGTAGCTTATTTAGCTGACAACTTGGAAAAAAAAGGATTGGCCTTAAGTGTGATTTGAGGTGGGAAGTTTGACCATTTATGTCCTTGCACTTGTGGCTTTTACCTTAACTCCATTGGCAGTTGTGCTTGGGTGGTTAGTCTCAAAATGCAGAACAGTAAGAATGTATTGTAAATTTACTCAGCATAATGGAATAAAGTTATCAGAAGATTCAGAATTAATTGAGGACATCTCTATTCTCGTTACTTTGGGCATATAGTATGGAAGAGTATGCCAGCCATTCTCTTCATTGTGTGCGTATCCTATGATTTCTATACAGAGACTTTCAGATGTACCTTGGAAGTGTGAAGGAATCCCCCTTGATACATATCCTTGAAGTCTATTATCACCACCAAGAGAGCTGGTTGGCAACTTGGCATGTTTTATTGTATTTGTTGAGTTCTTAGGCTAAGGACTTGTTCTTTTTCATGTAAAAGAGGTCTAAACATTTCTATTACTTGATAGTATACTTTTTCCTCTACTGTACCCTTTATTTCTCAACAATTTCCTTCTGTTTTCCATATAGTATTGCCATCTTTTCCACTCTTAGTTCCATGTTTTCCATATTTATCATTCAACTGATTTATAGTGCATCTTTTTTAAACCTCTATCACATCAAACCAGATGTTCTCCTCATGGATTTAGTGTTATAGGTTGCATTTTGGGATAATGGGTCTCTTTTAAATTTCTATCACATCAAACCAGACATTCCCCTCATAGATTTAGTAACAGGTTGCATTGAGGGATAATGAATCTCCCAATTGTAAAAATGCTGAGAAAAAGCCTGGATAATAACGGGTGTGGAATTTTTTAAAATTGGACTATCGGATGGGTGTTTTAGAGTGGACTCAGCATGATCAACATTTTTTTTTATTTTATCAAAGCTACAATTGGAAGCCTATTTGGGAATTAGGAAAAGTGGTGGAAAAAGTGAAATAGACAAAAGTAGAGGAAAAAGAGGAAAATGCTATGACATGGCAAGAGTGAATGATCAGACATAAAGTTAATAAATGTAAAATAAGTGGGCATTCTATAGGAAGATTGGAATTATTTGTAATAATAAAGAAAAAGTAGGGTTTCTAGGTATTTGAAAATTTACATCATATTATGGGGGTGTTTGTTTAACTCAAAAACTTTTCAATCTAAAATTTTTCTCTCTCCACAACTATCATATTTTTTTTAATTATTTCTTCACTTCTTTATATACAACTACTCAACATTTCAATTATTTTTATACAACTGCCCATACATCTAACTTATCTATTTTAACTTTATTCTCCTTACTCCTTGTTACCCTTATCATATCACACAATTTTCTTCCATTTCAAAAACTTTTACACCAAAAACTTCTTATCAAAAGTTTATCCACTTCCCAAACACACCCTATGTATGGTGGATAAGGGGAAAAGGTAGAAGATTTTCCATTGCTTCTATCAATTTACAAACATGCCTAGGTTATCAGGTGGGCCTGAAGCTTTACCTAGTCATTTTGGAGTGGACTTGGCCATTTTTATGGCTAGAAAATGCCTTTAATTGCTCTGGAGAAATAAAAGAAAAGAAAAAAGGAGAGACTACGTTCATGAGTTTTTTTTTTTTTTTTTTTTTGGTTTGATTTTTGTTCTGTCATGTTCTATGTTGATTAGTTTGCTACTGTTTTAATAATGGTTTTCGCTATTCTTCGCAGTGCAAAGCAATGGCGTGATGGAGATTGGATGTGCACAAGCTGTAATAATCATAACTTTGCATCTAGGTCTCACTGCAACAGGTTTGTTTTATGCTTTATAAAATTAGTTTGGCACTCGAACTTGGCCAAGTCCAGTGATCAGGTGGCTTGTCAATGCAATGTACAACCATATCATAGGTGTGGACAATTGATGGTCCGTTATGCAATACATGATCCGTCTAATAGGTAGGTTGGCCTCACCATATTTACTCACCAGGTTTATTTACTTGCCCTCTTTGTCATGGGACGCCTAATGAGCATCTTGATGAATTCAATAAATGAATCACAGTGTCCTCCCAAATGATGGAAGACCTACCTTAAAGTTTTTTGCTGGCCTTTTCTTTTAGGCCAGCTGTGGTCATTGCATTTTTTTGTTGGTCAATCAGAGGATTAATTCTACATGCTCTACGAATTCTGGTCCTTTACATCTTACTCAATGTGGAGAAAATAGCAAACTGCTGCCGAATTCTGGTCCTGGACGATCCATCTTAAATTTTACGTATTAAATTAGAAATATCAGTTTCTTCTTGGTTAGAAATAACAATTTTCATTCCTTTGATTTGAATCATGGAGAGTATGTAACTGCAATTTGGAGGCCAAGTCGCTGTTTCCTTTTGATCAAAGTGAACATTCGTGATTTTATTTATGTTTTGTGCATCTAGTGGAGCTCAAATAACAAGGGAATATCGTCTTTGCAGGTGTAAAACTCAAAAAGATGCTATAAATAAGCCTGTCAGCGTTGCATAGTCCGGTTGATTCAATGTTGGTTGAAAGTTTTTGTTACTTTTGATTGAGAGGTTGCTAAAGATGTTTTGATAGTGAAGATTCTGTCCCCTTTTTGTAGAGAGCAGCGATAACCAGAAGTTATTTGTTGTTGAGTAGTTTCTACACATTTGTTTTGAAAAACAGTTTTGTGTATTAGTTTGAATTTTTTTTTGATTGCTTAGGGCTGTTGACATTTTGAATTGTACTTTTACACTACTTGGTATTGTTCAATTGTTAATGGGCTGGGTTGCAAACTAGGCGAATGTTGTCTCATCTTCCAAAGCCTGAAAATGACGTCAGTTTCACAAAATAAGAAAAGTAGAATTTTGGCGGGATACGGGATTGATTAGCAAGGTTTTATGTTGAGTTTGATACGATTTGAATAGTTTTTAGCTGTTGATTTCTTATTTCTTAGTGAATGTCGTGCAGTCTTGATGATGTTTACCAATCACCCACCTGTTGTTCCATTTGATGGATGGGAGCTGCAGAATCAAATCAAACATGCATAAAAGTGAGAGGCTAACACCAGAGGATGGGATCTATTCTCTAGAGATCTTTCTGCTTAAGTTGGGTTTATGTGGTTTTTCGTTTTTTGCTTTTCCTTTCTTCCGAAGTTCAGCACCCCCAATGGATGTTCGTAGATTTCTAAGCAAAGCATACCATTGTTTCAATCCTTTTAAACGATGATGCGTTGATTTGTAGTAATCACGAATCCCAGGGCAACCCATTCGATGTTTGCGCAGTCCTGTTCCGTAAAGGATAAAACGTCAACGTTACCATCCATCTGGACGGGGTGATTGTCAAGTTGTCTACTTCTTCTGGTTTGTGGTTTTACTCGAGAAAACCTCTGAGTTGGTGAAATTCCTTACCTGTTTTTTGTTTTTATTACTCCAGCGAAATTCCAGCAACCCCCAATTCCCACGCTTTAGTAGTTCATGATTGAGTTTGGCTAACGGCCATGGCATCCAAACATAGTATTGTGCACTTAATCAAGAAAAGATAAAAAAAGCATTCTTGGCCCCAGATCCAGACATGATGATAAAAAAGTGTCCCCTCCCCCCCCATCCATTAGGTTAACTGTCACAGCATAACTACCCAGTTCCCCCAATTTCCATCTGCCATTCCGTAAATAGCTAAAAAATTTCATTGATCTGATGCCCCTCTTAGTCTAATTATAAATTTCCATTTGTTGATGAGATGCTCCAAACCATTGATCAGTGCATGACAATCACAGGTGGTTTAATGCAGGATCCTGTCTAAATCCCCCAATTAGTATCTTTTAATCTGGGGAATTGTCGTCCATCAGCCATCCAAGTCGTTTTGTCCCATCAAAGAAAAGCTTGGGCCTTTTCTCTTGGAATGATGGATGGGACCCAGTGTCCCCTTTCCAGAGCCGAAGGCAATGCAGACATTCGGCCAGAACCGACAGTGTGGCCGTCGTTTTCCGTGGCAGCAGGTGAAGGTGATTTGTCTTTTGGTCGTTACGAATGATGAAGTCACAGCACGATTTCTATGAAGCATCCAAAGAAGCAGCTGCAGTAGCAGGATCTAACCATTAGAGAAGACATCTTCACCTACATTTGCTTCTACCAACCTTGCTCCATATGGAACTGATATAAAAATCAAGGTACCCTTTGGTAAGAAGTTTGGGTACCAAGCACACTCCTACTTTTTTTTTTACACATTTTTCAAAAAATTTAATTACTCAATTATCGTACTTTTTCCATTTTTACATCTATATCTTGGGAAAAAGAAAACTTTTACTTCTTACTTTTTCACATCTTACTGTACAACTAATCTATTTCAATTTTATTCCATTTACTCTAAATCATTACACATGTGCTGTTGTTTTCTAAAATCTTCTTTGATACTATTGGAAGAAGCAATTAGAAACTGATCTTTTATTAGCACTCATCCAACTGACCCAATTCCTAATCCCAAATGGTGTATGGTATGCTCTGGTTTTCTGGCATATGAAAGGGAAGTTACTGCACTTATTTGGGGCCCACGATGCATGAACGTGGGTTGGGGCCAACCAGACGAGTTGGGGCGTGCCTTGGAAGATAATACACATCTATGACCTACCTGGCAATGGTTGACAGCGACGGAGCGTCTGGGACTCTACCGCTGCTACTATTATATAAAAAATGTAACAGCTTTCTGCTAATAATTAATTAATATGATCTTTATGTGTCTGGAATTCATAAATAACTTTTAGTTAACTCACTTTTTAGTCAACTCTATTTTTCATTTACTCGTAAACCATACTTCTACAAAAATAAAATTATGTTTAAGGTATGTTTTTCTATGAAACATATCAATTTAAAAATTTTCACTTTTCACTACTATCATATTTTTCTATACAACCTCCCTATATATTTTAACTTCATTCTTTTTAATACTCATTGTTACTCCTCTCACTTCTTCCATTTCCAAAGATCTTACACCAAAAACTTTTCAATTTTCACTAAAAAGTTTTATCAAATACTAAGCACATCCTTAATTCTTAATTTTTATCTTTATATGCGTACTCGTTTTTCAGATATTATGCTTGATTATCATGTATTTTGTGCAGCACATCTAGCACTGCAACTCAGCTTCGGTGAAAGGCTTGCTTGGAGAGCCTAAACGTACCTGTTTTCACCTCAAAACACACATATTTCACTAAATTAGGCACACCATTTCACCGAATTAGGCATTTCTAGGGTGTGTTTGGAAAGTAATAAAACTTTTGACGAAAAATTTTTGGTGCAAAATTCTTTTAAATGGAAAAAAATAATGTAATATGATAAAGGTGATGATGAGGAATAAAGAGAATAAAGTTAAAATAGATATATTAGTTGTTTAAGTAGTTGCGTGAAAATGATTGAAAATTAGGATAATTTGTATATAAAGATATGAATAAATAATTAAAAAAGAGTAATTGTGGAGAGTGAAAATTTTTAGTTGAAAAGTTTTATCATGAAACAAACACACCCATAATGTAAAAAACATATTTGATCTGTTAGTTGAGTTGTGTTTTGAATTTTTTGCTTTGTGCATAGGCTAAATGTCTAAGGATTCAAGATCCTTGAATAAAATGTGTTTCCTTATTCTCAAGACAACTTTTCCTATTATTAATAAAACTTTTTACATTTCCAATAGAAAAAATAATTTTTCTATTCTCAATACACATTATTGCATAATCATGTCATTCAAGCTTCATTACATTTTTATATCATTCAAGCTTCTTAAAGTTAGAGCTTTGATCAGCCAACTCTTAAACTAAGGTTGTGTTTAGGAAGTGATAAAATTTTTAGATAAAATTTTTTGTTATAAAATTTTTGAATTGAGAGAAAATGATATGATATGAGTAATGATTAGAAGTAAAGAGAATAAAATTAAAATAGATAGGTTAGTTGTATAAATAGTTATGTAGAACTGATTAAAATGTAGAATAGTTGTACAGAAAGAAGTAAAAAAAAAATTAAAAAATAGGACAATTATAGAGAGCGAAAAGTTTTAGATTAAAAAGTTTTGTTGTTTAATAAACATACCATAAATGGGTGTTTGTTTAAACCAAAAATATTTCAAACTAAAACATTTTAATCTAAAATTTTTTACTTTTCATAACTATCTTATTTAATTTTTTTTACTTATTTTCTATATAATTACCCTGTTTTTCAATTATTTCTACAAAATTACATATGCGAGTTTCAATTAGGTGCACCAAGGTGCACTTAGATTTGGAGTAAATACTCATTTTTAAAATTTTTGAAATTTTTTTTACACAACTGTTAATCTAAGTGTATTTAACATATGTATCAATTTTTGCTATTTTTTTCTAAAAATCTTCAAAAATGGTAAAAATTGAGACACACGTTAAATAACTTAGATTAACAGTTTTGTGAAAAAGTTTTAAAAATACTCAGGCGCATTTAATGATAACTGCTACATATACATCTAATTTATCTATTTTAATTTTACTTTCTTTACCCTTCCTCATTATCCTTATTATATCATATTATTTTCTCTCACTTCCTAAACATACCCTAATAATATTTCTAAAACTAAACGCAATCTTATCGAAATACCTTATTATATCACATCATTTTTTCTCACTTCCTAAACACACCCTAATGGTATTTCTAAACCTTAACTCAATCTTTTGTTATTTTGATGATAGGTATTTATATATGTTTCTTAACTGTAAACCATACTTAATAATTAATAGAAGATTAAAAATTGTACTTATATCACCATTATCAAAATCAGGTTAGACCAACTCATTCAACCGGTCGAACTGGGGACCGGCTGCATGTCCAGTTAATTTGTAATTGGTCCAATTATATAATTAAAAACCAAATGAACTCGCCGTCAGATCGATTCAAGCGGTTTGAATGGTTTAGGTATTTTTTTAAAAAAAACAAAAATTACGTCTTTTTTCTAGTCAGTTAACGGTGTTAATTCTTTTAATTTAATATATTATCTTTATACTTAGTTAATATAGCTTTGAAAGATTTTTTTGCAAGTTTTGATTATTAGAGTGATAAATTTTTAAGTTTAACATATAGTTTTAGGAGTTATGGTAGTAAACTGTATTAAAATTTATATAATTTAAAATAATTAAATATTTTTGATATTATAAATATGTAATGCCGATGTCACCGGTTAAAAAATTTAATTAATTGGTAAAGCCGGTTTTATTACATGTCCGGCTTTAACGACATTGATTTATATATGGTAACTAGGTATCATAGTAATGGTGGAGTCCACTTATATTCGCCATTTACTTGATCATAATTCAAAAAGCAGTTTTTTTAGATTAACTGATTGAGGATCAAGAAGTAGTAATGACGTAATCGGAGCCATAATATCATTAATTACTTGGATGATTATTTTGGAATTACCATATATCATGAATTACTTGGATGATTATTTGTTTGATGATTATTTTGGAATTACCATATATCTAATATGGCAGAGGCGACTGACGAGACAACATGACCATTCTTGCCATCAATTGTCATAATCTTCTCATTCAGTACGGAGACATACCATCATAGTAAAGATAGCTTACTTGTTCAAGCAACAAAGCAGGAGCACTTAAACACTTTTGGGATGATTAGAGATTTCTGATGGTGGGATCTGGACTTTAAAATAAGAAATCTTAATATAGCTCATAACCAAGAAGATTACATTAAAAGGACTTTTGGTGTCCAAAACCCTTACTTGGAGCTTTTCTTGCCAATGGTATCATATATTAGTACAAAAAAAAAACTTTAAGTTGATTGTTTACAGGGTTGATCCTCTTAGGCCGGAATTAGGCCGGCCTAAAAAACATATTTTTAGATATTTTTTTCAGTTTTTTCTTGATAAATTTGTTAAGTTGTTTAAGACATCAGAAAGTCTTTTAATATATTTCTATTAGTCCAGGATCGTATAAATTCATGCCTTATAAGTGGAAGTTGGAATATTGCGTCTGAGGTTTGTAACTTCAACTAACTAACGTTGTTACGAAGGTGGAGGTTTTTCTTATCTTCCATGTTATGCTTATGGAATATTGTGAATGGGGTAGATGATTGCTTGAGAAGTACATGGAAAATACAATTTATTCATTATATTTAACATCATTTATTTAGTTAAGAAATTAAACTTAATCTAAACTAAATGCGTGCATGCGCTACATTCATTTTAAAAAATATATTCACGTGCAAATTAGAAAAAAAATACTTTTTTAGACCAACCCACATAATAACAATACTTTACGGAATCATTTATACATAATAATGGTATTTTAAATAGTTTAGTGTTGAAAATACTAATTTAAAATTGATATTTAGTATTCGATTATTTTATGCATTTCTAGATGAGACTTATGCATATTCATACCGGATAAATAAAAGAATTTTCATAATGATATAAATGATGATAAATAAAATAGACAAGGTAAATTTTTCATTAATTACTAGGATATTAAAAATGATCAATAGGATATTAAAAATGAAAGAAGTTACGTATACGAAAAGCTTAAAATATATAGACGCATGATCTTTTCATACCGGTCGGAAATTCGGTGATTTCCGACCGGTCCAAAAATATATTTTCTTTATTTTTTTTTTGAAAAATAATTTTATAAACTTGTTAATCTAGTTATATTTATTTTATAAACCAATTTTTATCATTTTTGTATATATCTATATATTTATTTTGGATTTTTAAAAACAGGGGTATTTAAGTCATTTTAAATATTCTTAAAATGACTTAAATACCCTTGTTTTTAAAAATCCAAAATAAATATATATACATATCTAAAAATGATAAAACTTGGTTTATAAATTAAATATAACTAGATTAACAAGTTTATAAAATTATTTTTCAAAAAAAAATTAAAAAAATAAATTTTTGGACCGGTCGGAAATCATCCGACCGGTCTGAAAAGATCGGTCCTCAAATATATATAGCTATCCAGTACATCACCAAGGCCTTAAAAACAAAAGGCCATGATGCTGTTTTTCTTGAATTCTATTACTGACTGTCTGACGCATCAATCAAAGGGTAATTAGAAACTCTTGGAGTTGACCAGGAACGTGAAAAAATCCAAAACTCGCCGGGGGAGAAAACAGCGGAATGATGCTTCATTTCCCTCAGCTTTCGCCAGTAACTTCGAATTGATTGAAGGATCCCATGCCACTTTACAATGCCTAGCGCTTTCTTGCACATACCACCCCACGATTTTTTATTTTGCAATTTATACTAAAAAAAATCTTGATTTTTTGCAAAGAATTCTCCATTTAAGCTCTTTCTTTGCAAAATCACCTCAGAAGTGACGTACATTCTGGGCTCCTACAGCTACTTTCCCCATCTTTTGTAAATACAAAACATGTGCCAGGTTACTTAGCTACATTTTCATTTTTAAAATTAGGTGTCCTTTGTTGCGTCTATTACTCTACATATTTCATACCCATTGTATTTTAAAACAACTACAAGAGGATAGTTTCAATAAAAGATAAATGAGGTGGGACCGTGGGAGTGGAGAATAACTTGCAAAATAAAACAGCCAGAATGCCCAAAAGCCCATTAATCATGAACCGCAATAAATATTAATAGATGTAGTCATTTTTCGGCTAGAGATAGATTAAAATTTGTTAGGTATATATTCATTTGGCTGGCTGTAAGTACTTGATTGTCCAAGGGTGATGACATAGGGATCAAATGCAGCCGATTTTCATATTACTTGAAACCAAACGTCACAGTACTTACAGTCATTTATATTTGCTGCAACAAATAATATAGAAATTTAATGGCTTACAGGCAAATTCAAGTGAAATTGAAATTTGGTTGTGAAAAATTAACTACATATAATAACTTCTGTTGCAGTGATGAGGCATTTCCAAAGCATCTATTTTCGCCCCACAAGAAAAGCTCCACTGCACGATAATTACCTTACCACGAACATTACTTGATCATTCCTCCAGCCATCATGTACTGCATGCATTGGAACCATCCACTGAAAAAAGGTCAAATTAATCATAGCGGCTGTTAGCGGCCCACCATAATGCATGCATGGTGCCTTGTGGAACCATCTATTTCTATATACAGTAAATAATTCTACTAAAGTAAATACTTCAAAATACAATAAGTGAGATTTTAAATACGATAAGTGGGATAGATGTTAATTTATGATTAAATGGGTGCCATTTGCACATGAATGCACCCAAATTAAGGAACAGTTAAGTGCTTTATATATATATATATGTTCTTGTGTCGACGGATCACATTGTAATGTAGTTTACTGTAAAATGGGCTTTACATGTATTAAAACATAACAATATATTATATAATTATTTATCCATATAAAAATTATACTTTAAATAATTTAGATGTTGAAAATACCACTTTAAAATTGATATTTATGTTAAACTATTTTATTATACTAATTTGTACAATTTTAAGATGGGACACATTCATATGTTTAATTTGGAAGAAAATTAATATCCTAATAAGGTAAATAATACTAAATACACTGGATTGGGTAGCTGTCCTATTCATAATCAAGTAAACCCCGCCTTGCATAAATTGTACGGTTCTGCGGTATACACGGGTTCCACTTCCACGCACGCATCTGAAAGACCTGTTGATGGATTGGAACTGTGTTATCAATTCATGGTTGGACCACCCATTGTACCACTCATAAGACGTGGTGACAAGGCTAAAAAAGGAGCATAAAGTTATCTTCTTTATTTCTAGTCAGCAAGTGCTGCTGCTGCTGCTTTTTTTTTTTATGGCACTTTCGCCTCCTGAAGCAGCCCTGAACCCAAAAGATGGAGAGAAATGGCCACCTTACACTGTGATTCAACATGTGTTACGATTTTTTTTTAGTGTCTTGTATCTTATATATGTACGCAAAAGAATGTGTAAGAGAGTATACGTATTAGTGTCCATAGAAGCGCAAGTTAATAGTAGGAATAAACTGGAGCTCTGGAGTTTAGAATGTTTTGAGGGGTTTGTTTTTATTTTTATTTTTCGATGGAGGAGGGTTCTTAGAGAGTGATTATCATTTATCCATATGTACATGAGAATAGGGGTGTTAATAGTCATGATCAACCTGTTAACTTGCTTGTCCAACCCGTTTATAAATGAGTTTGTATTAAAAGTTTTGAATAAATGATTTATAATCCACCAACCTATTTAATTAAATAAACGAATTAGGATTGAAACTACAACCCGTCAACCCATTTAGTAATCTGTTTAACGTGTTCAACTTGTCCAGCTTCTTAAAGTCTTATATGTATGTATAAACCCCTTGATTATTTTTCTCAATAAGTCTTCTTCTCATTACTTAATTTTTAATTTTCCATTACTATACTAACTCAATTTTCTCTTGCGCCAAAGACACCATCTCTCTTCTCCCTATGAAATCATTGCCTGATGGAGTTTAGACCTTCAGGTCATCGATTATATAACCTGTTAACAACCTGCCAAACTGTTTATTAAGTGAGTTAGAGTTAAGATTTTTTTAATGGGTTAATAAGCAGATTGAGGTTGAAGTATTTTAAATGAGTTAGAATTAGAATTAGACTTTAATTCGTTACCACCCCTACATGCGACAGGCAATGAATGAGTGTGGAGTCATTGCAAAGTGCATCTTTATAACTAATCGTTTACGGTGGATCTCTCTCTCACATACATTTTTTTTTTATGGAAAATTTGAGTTACAATCTTGTGCACTTGGGTGCACTGGGTTTTTTATACATCTAGGTGTAAAATTTGTTTTTTTAATTTTTTTTTATAAAGTTATTAATCTAGATGTATTTAATTCATATAACGAGTTTTACCATTTTTAAAAATGTGTATATATTTTTTTGAGCTTTTAAATACAAATACCTTAATTATTTTTAGAGGGTTAAAAATGACTAAAATTTGATTTTTTATAAAATAATATGTACAAATCTCAAAAGTTGATAAAACTGGATATGCAACTTAAATGTACGTAAATTAAAATTTTTACAAAAAATAAATAATAAAAAATAGACTCTATATTGAGGAGTATGGAAAGCCCAACACACTTGGGTTGACTATATCGCATATCGAAAAATTTTATATTCGATATATGTTTTGGTATGAGATAACACTACAACAAAAATCCCTTTATGCAATGAAATATATCATAAATTGGTTACATATGGACATTTATAGTAAATATTTAAGGAGGTGTTCCAAAGAATCCAAAGCCTTGAATGACATGTGCATCAAATGATAGCTTTTTTAATTTTAATATAATTTTTTTATATTTTCAATACAAATTTTCCATTCTTAACATATAGATTGCATTATCATCCATTTCTTTATTTTCAATAAACTTTTCTTATTCCCAATATATATTATTATATTATCATCCATTTCTCCATTTGCATAAATTCATATGTGTTGTTTTGTAAATACTAGTGCATGTAATGTTATACACATGTGCTGCTTAAAACAATACATGTAGTAAAATATTAGTTTGTTGCATGAAGATGTTGCATAAAGTGATTTTTTGTAATGAAAACTAAAAAGTGGATAAAATTTTCAAAAAGGTGATAGAGTGATGTGATATGATAGAGTAATGGCTAGAAGGAAAAAATGAAATGAATGGATAGGATAGTTAAATAGAAAGATATGAAAAATAATAGAAATGTAGAGATAATAATAATAAAGGATAGTTAAGCAATTAAAATGTAAAATCATATTAGAAAGAGTGTAGAAAGGAGTATTTTTTGTTATTTCATGACAACCAGGCCCCTAGTTTAATTGACTTTGTAATCTATTTATGCTTTGTTAAAAATATGATTGGTAAGATGTAAATGGGAGAATGATATAAAAATGATAGGAATTAAGTGAAAATGATCCGGTAGTATAGAAATATATGAGAAAATGATTAAAATATATGCTAAAAAATAAAAAAAACTAAGATAGATTAAACAATTAATTACTTTGACTTTTTTATACTCCTCCATTCCGTAACATTTGCAAGTTACTAAGTAGCTCCTAAATGTGATGACGCATGGTTATATTTTAGTCTAACTCACAATTCATAATGATGTGTCAAAAAAAAAAAAAAAAAAAAAAAGTTTTGGAAGCATGCAGCTAGCAGTGGATCATGATTACTCCTTTTTGACTTTTAAGCAGCAGATCATTACATATCTGGGTTTTGACTTTCCAACGCACCTGTGGAATCCCTACTGTCTAAGACATTGTCAAAATTAATGTCAGCATTAATTTTAAAAATACTGTTTACCCATTTTTGTCAAAATTGTTTGACATTAATGCATTTAATTACTAATAAATTGACAAAAGTCTAATTAATTTATTCATATTTGATAGGATGCTGTTCACCCACCGGATCAGACCAATTAATGGATTTGCCCGGCGGGAAGGAAGTGGATTAGGTTGCACTACCTCGAAATAATCTTGGGTCAGCCTTTTCACTTGTTTTTCTTTCACTCGCATGGACCCTAGTTTCACTCTGACTTGTTAAAATATTGCTGGGTTGGCTTGCCAACTTGCCTTATCATTTTTAATTGTGTGATTATAAAATTAAACAGGTGCGATTTTCATTTATAACCTAATTAAAATATTTTAATAAGAAATAATAATTAATTGTCCCGTTTAGTCTCATGTTGTAGATAATTTCAAAATTTTTTCTAAAAAAATTAATTATGCGAGCAAAAGTATGCTTTCAAACGCGGATTTATTTGTCTTATCCATCAAGATAAATATTCAAGACCACCATGATTTAGCTCGGCATATTAAATAGTACTGGACCGTCTAAAAAAAGCACACTGATGAATGGGGATTTTCATATTAGTCCCTCAAGTTTGTGAAATTGATATTTTAAACCTTTAATTTTGATACTTATAGTAGATGGCTATAGGTTTATAAAATGCATAAATTGGTCCTCTTACAGAAGGGCCTACTCAATAATTATATATGGCCTGAGATGAGTACAAAAAATGTTATTGTATATTAAGAATGAGAAAAGTTATGAGAAATGAAAAAAAATTATTGTTATTTTTTGATAATGAAAAATATTTTTTGAAAATAAAAAATCTATGTCATATCATTCTCCTCCCATCTTCAGTCAATCCAAATTATGAATAGGTGAATGTAATGACGTGTATTAAAAATGAGAAAAGTGGTATTAAAATATAAAATTATATTGAAAAATAAAAGGATTATGCTGAAAATTGAAAACGTTCTCCATCCCGACCACTCAAGACGATTCCGTGCCCTAAATGGGTGCTCCAACCTCATTTTTTTTGATGGGTTAAAAAGACTACAATACCGTTGTTTAAAATATCATTGATTGAAAAGCTCAGTTTCTCGTCATCTTCAAAATGCAATGGACATTTTTGTTCATGAGTCGGATTGGATGGAAATGAGATAAAAATGTACGATGGAAAAAAAATATTATTGTACTATTGAGGATGAAAAAGATATAAAAATGCAAAAAGTATTTTGTTATTTTTTTTGAAAGTAAGATATTCTATCTCAATAATAGTACAAATATTATTGTACTATTGAGTATATATGATGTTATTGAAATTACTCATCCAAAGCTGCATCTACTAGTGTCCCAGTCGTCCACAAAATCAATTCCCCCAATTCCCAAATTCGTCCGATCGACAGCACTTTACAGGTAGCCGCTACAATTTTTCGGAGCCTTCTCATAGAAATTCAGCCCTCACGAACACGGAGCTTCCAAAACCCAAGCAGCAATTACCGCTGGTAGTTGCAGAAAAGGGCAGCAAAGCCACCAAAGAAATCCATTCTCCCCTTTTCAGATCCAAGACGATCAGCAGCTCTACTCGGCCATCTTCCCGAATCATCAATAGCAGAATGACCATCTACCCATTTACCCAGCCAAACCGTCCAGCAACACGTCCATGTATTAGCTGCATTTCTCAAACCAAGGAGGGCAAACGGCAAAGGCAGAGAAGCCTGAAATCCGACATCAATGGGATTGAGAGTTCCCCCCCTTAGGCCACGATGGGGCCTCACACGTTCCAAACGCATAAAAACACAACTCTTGCTCACTTGAGGTGGGATCCTCCTTGTGGAACCCTCTCAAGTGGATGGAGTCAACTAATAAAATTTTCTATGGTACAGATTCGCTCTTCGTATTGGGCGATGTAATTTTTATTTCTGTTTTGTAGCTTACTTTCGGTGTCTTGTAGTTATTTTTGCAATTTTATTTCTTCAATTATATTTACTGCTTTATTTTTGGTTTTGTAATTTTAGATTAAATTTAATGCATTTTCATTTACTGCTTTTGTAGTTTAAATTTTATTTCTATAATTTTTTAAATTGCTTTCCTAGTTTAGATTTAAATTACACTATTGTTAATTAATTGTAATTTCTTTCTTTTTAGCTTCTTTCCTTTAATTTATCTCTCCTTCTCTTTTTTCCTCTTGTTTCTGAAAATTACTAAAATTACATTATTATTTTTTAAAATTGTTTAGATTTTTAACATGTTTATATACGTAGTTAATGATTATTTTAACTGCATAGGTATGATAAGAATTTAAAGTAAACTGTTATAAATATAAGAGAATTTTTTGAAACGTTGTAAGTATATTGGGAATTAAAGGTAAATATTATGAATATAAGAGAAATTTTTCTTTGAAAATTACTTTAATGCCCTTGGATAGCCATGCAAATATATGTGTGACATTGAAATTGATTATTCTTGCCCCTGGTTAATCCCCGGTCCGTTCATCTGTTGTTCAGCCATCCTACCTTAGATCGTGTGATACGTTTTTTTCTTTTTTGATAAAGAAAGAAGTATTTTATTTAATTAATTATTATTTCATCTAATAATTCTATTTTTTATTTATTTGAAAATTGCAACTTATTTTATTAACATAATGCATGTCCAATGGGTTACATTCTGCTAGAGAAGGCATGGGAAATGCTTACATTAATAGGCAATTAATTCTTATAGGTCTATGTGGCAAGACGTAAAAAATAATAATAATTTTTTCCCCCCTTTCTACCTAACTTTCGATACCATTTGATATGTTAAGTACATAATTATACTGTTTTTTAATTATTGTCTTTACATTTCAATATTTTTAATATTTTCATACAAGTACTTTATCTATTTTCTTTTTTTAATATTGCTTCTATCATATTGTGTTACTTTTTCACTTGCTTAAATTTTTTTAATGAATTTTTTTTACCTGACACTAAATTATTATTATAATTAATAATTAAAATTGTTTATTTGTTCATAATAATCACAAACAGCGGTGATTATACTTGTAGTTGTAGGCGTAGCGACAGCAAATGAAGTTGATGGGAATGGGAAATAAGGATAACGGACGTGTTCCCAGTCCTCACATGCAATGTGCATCACATGCCGAATCGGTTAACTCCTCTCAGGGCATGGCTATGACCCGTGCCACTGCCACCAGCTCGAGTTTGACCACACCATATGTCGCTTGCATCGCTTGGGTTATGCCTGCGCATGTGGGTCGAAAGAAATCGAGCGTGGTCCACAATCACAATTGCATGTCATGTTTCAATGCATTCAAGTGCACTGAAATTTTATTGCACTCAGATGCGAAACTCATTTAAATTTTTTTTTTTCAGTTTTTATAAAATTGATAATCTAGACTATTATTTTTTCATTTCCAATACACTTTTTATTCCAAATTCTCATTTCATTAAAGCTGTGAACAACCTCACTTATGTAACAAATTTTACCATTTTTGAAAATATATATTTATTTTAAAAACGATATGTTTTAATTATTTATAAATAACTAAACTACCTTTATTTTAAAAAATAAAAAATATATCTCTAAAAAAGTAAAACCTAATTTATAGATCAAATATATTATATTAATAGTTTTATAAAATTAAAAAGCAAAAAATTAAAAAAAATAATTTTTTGCACTCAGATGTACTAAAATACTTTCAATACACCCGGGTGCAAGACTCGTTTTTCAAATTTTTTTTAAAACTGCTAATTTAGGTACATTTAATTTATAAGCTAAGTTTTATGATTTTTAAGATGTGCATAAATATTCGATTTTTAAAACAAAGGTATTCTAGTCATTTATATAAGTTGGATACATTAAGATTAATAATTTTATAAAAAAATCTAAAAAATGAGTTTTGCACTCAAGTATATTTAAATTTCAATGCAGTGAGATGCATTGAAAAATTACACATAATAGTATAGGAAATTATTATTTTCTTCCTCACGGTATTGATTTGGAATTCTGATCAGTCTCTGACCACGCTCCGTTGCCCTTCTTACCGATTTATATAACAGAGATGTGTGCTTGGAAGCCTTACTATTGCGCGGTGGTTGGTCGGGTCAGTTAAAACCATGCAATCCTTTGGCGGTTAGCCCATCTTCCCTTCTGCACCTCACCCTCTTGCCGGTTGGTCGGATCATGGGCGGGACCCACGCACGGTGAAACGGATGAGGTAGCTCAGCTGGTGGATTATCTGCCCATTCCCGTTCCTTTCTCTTTCCACTTGTCGGACCTGAATTATATGTGGGATCATTATTCTACAAGGATTTAATATCCTTGAATGGAATATATATATTCAACTCGAAGATAGCACTCTTAATTTTCAAGATAATTTTTTCTATTTTCAATACACATTATTATATTTTTATCTTATTTCTCCTCCTAATTCAGGCTTCTTGTCAGCCTTCACTCATTTTTCGAACTAAGAGTTAGCTGCTTGGATTGTGCACAAATCATTATATATGTGGTACGCACTTATCGTTGTGCATTGAGAATTTAAAAAGTTTATATAAAAATTAGAAAAGTAGTTTGTTATTTAGGTACTGTTTAACAACTTAACAATGGAATTAAATGAAGCGGAAATGAACATATCAAGCTCATTTTTTTATTTGTATATATACAATGACGTATGATATTTCAATCAAGCACATTTGACTCTTGCAAAAAAAATAAATTTTTCTATAAATACCTTTACACTAGTAAGGAATTTGTAAACAACCCCACTAAGGGGAAATTAAATAAAACCCCACAAGCTGTGGGGACTGAGATTCAACTCTTGGAATATTGACCCGACACCACAAGCTGCGGGGACTGAGATTCAACCCTTGGAATATTGACCTGAGTACCTGACAATTTTTCCACCATGTTGTCATATGGCAAAAATATCAACTTCATTTTTTTGATGTTTAAATTTACAACAATCTCAATATCTACTACATTGGGCCTTAAGATATTCTTACAAGTTTTCAAAGGAGATACATTACTCTTATCAATTTTTTGAAAAGACACATTACTCTTATCAATTTTTTGAAAAGACACATTGCCTTTTATTTTATTTTTGGGAGACAAATTGCCTCCAAATATGCCAAATTTCGACTCAAGTGGGAGTTGAACCGAACGTTGCCTCTGCTGGCCAACATCCCCACCATGCAGGTGATGGCCGCTTGGTACTATCAAGCGCATTAATTATTCAACTATTCTTACATTTTTTTATAATATTAATTACTTAACTACTCTACTTTATTATATCATGCGTTTTGAAAGGGTGTTACCACCTATCAGGAATTAAAGACAATGATTAACGCTGAGAGCATCATAATAAATCTCTTTATTTTCCACGTGCCAACATTTCATGCGAATTCCAAACCTCATTATTATTGTTATTATCATTATTATTACTATTATTATTTACCCACTTTATCCTACCCCTAAGTCCAAAGCAGATTATTGAATATTTTTTAGGCTCTGCCATGTCAGAAATCCAAAAAAGCAAGAGAGCGTCCACCAGACGACGTCAATTCGGGAACCCGATCGTATGCACCTGGGTGCATTCAGCCTTAGTGCACCCGGTGCACTGCACCTATTTTTTTTATTTTTTTTTGAAATTTTTTTCATGAAGCTGTTAATATAAGTTTATTTAACATAAAATTACCGAAAATGCCACTGATTTTTAAAAATCTAAAAAAAATATCTAAAAATATCCAAAAATAGTAAAAATTGATACATATGTTAAATAAACCTAAATTAACCATTGTATGAAAAAAATTTCAAAAAAAAAAAAAAAAAAAAAAATAGGTGCAGGCTGAATGCACCCTGGTGCATACGATCGGGTTCCGTCAATTCGCCATTTTATTTTGCACCGCTCCCTGCCTGCCAATGCTCCCAACATCAATGGCTGAAAAATCGACAGTGGCAGGGGATAATACACCTCCAACGGCTACGATTCTCTCCCGTCCTGCCCCAGGCCGCCTTGCCGTGGAAACGACACGACGGCCGCCGCCGTCTTCCACGTGTGCTAGGGATGCCGCAAGCAATTGACGAATTGCGCATTATCTCTCCCTTCCGTCGCAGTTGCCAAAATCGCAGTCCTCGGATAATCTCGTCCACGCTTCCGATAGCTAGTCTACCAAAAAATTCGAAGCTGATCCGCTCATAGGTGGGCCAAAAATAAAAAATCGAATCGGGTTCGTGGGATTGCGCCACCACCCTTCCGTCCAGCCACCATGAAAATAATGATATCGGTAGGATTTAGGAAAAGTGCAAAAAAGAAAAAGTAGGGAAAGGGTGGTTGTGATATCTCACATGCTTGTCGAATTTCCAATGCGTATGAAGCCGGCGTTGTTGAAGTGGATTTTGCGGAGCACTTTTAAAAACGACTTTTTTCATGTGTGATGAAAGATCCAAATTGCTCATGTGTTTCATATTAAAATCACAACATGGAAAATTAAACGTACGGGGCGTGTGTATGATCAGTTATAATTAGGGCTCATAATGAGATTTAAACTATTAATACACATGCACTACTTTTTGTAATACTACTTATTTTCAAATTAAATCTATATATTATGTTAAATACGATGGAATAAAAAAATTTCGTGTGTACTCATCATTTCATTTACACCTATTAACTTTCAAGAATATAAATATACATACATATTTTACTAAAATTTTACTTATATTCACATCGGTAGAGATTCGTTACAAGAGCCATTAGCGCCCTGTGAAATTAAGAACATGTGCATCTTTAATTATAATTTTATAGCTAAAAATTAACATTTAAATGAATTTTTAGCACTTTTACAACTATCAAATTATATATTAATTGAATGTTAATTTTTAGCTTTAAGCAAACCAACCCAAATTTATATTTATTTTTTTGATAGCCCGAGCTACCACTGCTCACGGTAATTAGAAATGCTAGAGCAAAGATTTGATACATCGTCTACAACCAGGTTCACCTAAGTTATATTAAGGCTCAGACATATTTGTCATTTTGCAATAAGACTAACAACATCTTTAATGAACTCCTAATGACATAAGTATAGTGGAATTTAGGCAAAATATATAATTATATTTGGAATTTTTGAATAAGTATAAGTGAAATTTTGAATAAAATTCGTAGATATGTGAGAACTAAAATTAATTAAAATAAATATTTTAATCGTTTTAATTTCCTAAAAACTAATATTGATGCAAAAAGTAGTTTTGGTCGAGGCCCAAGGCCTTTGCCCCATTTCGACACCCTCCTACAAATCTTTATCTCGTTACTAAGTAATGCCACAATACTTACAATTGGAAAAATTAGGGCTTAACTGTGTCAACCCATCATGTGCTTACTTGCCTTCCTCTTGCATATCTGAAAAGAGGTTACGCAAGTTGACTCCTTTTACACGTATGAGGCCACATGGATAAAAAAAAGCTTGAAGCTATTGATAAAGTTCTAGCCTTATGTCCAGGTGATTGGAGTTTGGATCTTTGTTGAGCCTTGTATTTTCTGTTTGAGGAGTGTTAGTCTCCAACCCTACTAATGCACATTGACCATTATTTTCTAAGAAAAAAACGTAAGATGAAAATTATGATGTATTATAACAAAAAAGATAATGAAAAAAAGAAATTATTAAAAAGACATATTAGTTAAAAGAATATCATTGATTACTATGTAAATTTAGCCCTTTCATCAATGGTTCTTAAAGGCTAAATCCACAAGGACAAGTGATGTCGAAAACAATCTGGGCTGAAGCCTTGACTTCTATTCTATTTTGATGCTTTGATAGCCTTTGCTTAAACATGGATGTGAGATAACAAAGTATAGAGTTAGAAAGTCAGATCGAGACTACAACAACTTGCGATTTGTTTAATATAGGAGTGCAACTTCAGTAACCAATTGAGTACCCTAAAACGGATATAGTAAGTTACTAATTTTATACCCATAAGGTAAGGTAAATTCAAAATAAAAAAATATCTTGTTTAATTCGAGTAGGGTAGGTTTTAAGGTCTGAGTACTCGAAACCAACCCAAATTACTAATATATATTTAATATAAATTTTATAACATATCTTTTATAGTGAAAAATATAAATATGTTATTTAAATATATAGAAACTTGTTTAATTTATTAATTATTTTGTAAATTTAATGAATGTATTTTAAAACTATATTACTATCATCTCGATTTTAGATTTTTAAGTCAGACTTGTAATAAAATTATAATTTTTAAATATAATATAAAGACTATCTTAAAGAACTGATTTGAAACTGAAATCAGAACCAATCCGACTTTAAAAAAAATGATAGAGTATTTTTAGATTGACCCAACTTAAAATAGCATAGGGTGGAAGTTTTTAAGAAGATTATAAGAGTAGGGTCGACCCGAAATCACACCTATCCAACTCAAGTTGGACCCCTAATTTAATATATGCCTATGGGACTTCCTCTTGCATGCTCAAGAAAGAGGTTAAACAAGCTTACTCCACTAAATATGAGGTTAAGCAATACTACCTTGTTGACTTTACATTGCTCACATTATCATACTTAGATACTATTCTGACACAACGACTTATATTAGGAAGACAAGTCACTCTAGCAAACTACTCTGGTGAACTGTTGGTTAACAGGTAAAATCATCTAATCCATGATTGTACTTGATCTTATGATAAAATATTGATTGAAAGTCCTTCAAATTAAACAACCTATATAAATAATACTTACTAACTTTATGAGCATTCCTTTCTCTCTTTGGCTCACTAAAGATAATTTCCGTTGCATCCTTTAACATTTCTTTACTGAGTCTTGATTTTGTTAGGCTGGGCTAACTAAGACCTTAGTTAGCCTAGGCAAAAAATATATTTTTTAAATTTTTAAATTTTTTCGTGAACATGTAAAACTATGCGTATTTAACCTAGAAATTAAGTTTTATTATTTTTGGATAATTTTAAGTATTTTTTCGAATTTTTAAATACAGTAGCATTTTTGTAACTTTCTAGTTTCTAGGTTAAATACATCTAATTTTATGTGTTCATGGAAAAAAACCAAAAAAAAAAAAAAAAAAAAAAATTTTTGGCCGGGGTAACTCGGCCTAACAAAATCAAGGCTCTTCTTTACTACCAGTAAGACTTCAATCTTTTCCCAAGTATCATCTAATAACTCTATTGTACTCAATTAATTAAATCATTTTTTCTTACAATTTTTAGAAAAGTCTCGTACCCATTCTATCATCCTTTTCTAAGTAAAGTTCATAGTCAACTTTAGTTCTGATTTTGCCTCACCGAAACAACTCTTCTATGGAAATAGTATCTGCCGATTTTATTTTATTTTTTTTTCGATACGCAGGAGGTTGGGATTGAATACACATTCATGTGAGGGAGGAGAAGCATTTGTGGAGGGGGGACGTGTGTGCACTACTTTAATTCGCACGAACTGGCATTCCTTGTCACAACATGCCCGTCCGGAACTCGGTCACAGATACATAATTAATTTTATATAATAATATTAAATTTTAACTAAAATAAAATTTTAATGAATTTGATATTAAAAATAAATTACGTATGGTGTACATGCTCACATCTATCTCAGAAATCCTTCTTGGTCTGTTGCTTAATCATGAATGAGGATACTTAGATTTCTCGATTCTGGAGCTGTTAAGAGTTAATTTCCTTCAAATATTTATATATATAAAAAAATTTCCTTCGGGACCATTGCTGTTCCTCGCCCGTGTAGTCGCGTTGTGCTGGAGGAGGAGGCGCCCTTTAGTCCTTTGCGCAGCACTCGCGAGTAATGGTGTGAGGTCGGAAGAACTAGTTACTCGCGAGTGAGGAAATTCAAACAAGAGGAGGAAGGCTACATCTCTCCTCTTCCTTCCCCTTCTCCGACGTCGATTCGATTTCCGAAGTCGTGCGGTCGCGACGTTTCTTATCCCCCATCATCTCATCTCTATATAGACCCCTTTCTCTCGTCTCCATTATCTCTCTTCTTGTTTTGCTTTTCCTCAGAAGGTAGTTATTCCTTATCGCTTTCTGTCTCATAAACCTCTTGAATACGTCTCGGAAATCTCTATGCCCTCGCGATTTCAGCTCTCTCTCTCTCTCTCTCTCTCTCTCTCTCTCTCTCTCTCTCTCTCTCTCTCTCTCTCTCATTATCATTATTCTCTTTTTCTCTGTGTTTAAATTTTCGTCGCTCTCTGGTGCTTTGAACGATTTATCAAGCCGCTGGTGCCGTCACTAGTTGGATTGAGGAATGCAGTGGTTTTTTTGAGTTTTTTTCCAGAATATTTGGTTTTTCGTGGATTTTTTCCTTCGGATGCATGCCAATCTCGTTTTTTTTTTTTCGCAAGTAATTTTTTATCTTCTTGGTCGCAATGGGGAATAGCGCAATTTAGGTCGATTTGTAGACCCTCTGCTTCAAATGCAATTTATGTGTGGTTTTGATTCTGTTCGCGATTTCGACTGAGGATTTGATGGTAATGTGTATCACTGAGGTAGTTTGTTGAAAATTCTTTTGTGATTTTCCCCTTTTGCAATTTAATGTTTCATCCACTTCATATCCCTTGTCTAGTTGTCGTTTCTCGAAGTATTTAGATGCTAATTGATTCTTTTATACTTTTTATCTATTCTAGGTGTTGGAAATGATGGGATCATTTCTCACGAGGGGCCTCGTGTATGTTTCTAAACTGAAATCGTCTCAATGTTTTTTACTAGAGAGATTTGCTTCTCTTTTGTTGAGTATGCCTCATTGTTTGCAGAATGGCTCTTGGCTATGCCTACCCAGCCTACGAATGCTTTAAAACTGTTGAAATGAACAGACCGGAGATTGAACAACTGCGCTTTTGGTGCCAATATTGGTAGGCATTATTTCTCGTGCATTGTTATGTGGTGGACTAATCTCCATCCAATGTTTGATGAAATGTCCAGTTGAAACTATTTTGCCGATGAAGGTGTTTTTTCTGTATTTTACAGGATCTTGGTTGCCGTGTTGACGGTTCTTGAGAGGGTTGGAGATGCTTTTATTTCATGGTAAATCAATCCTAAACCGAGGTATTTTTATTTGCTGCTGTTTGCCATGGGACTAATGTTTCCTATATTTGATTGGATCTACCGTCTTGATTAGGTTGCCAATGTACAGTGAGGCGAAGTTAGCATTCTTTGTGTATCTGTGGTATCCTAAAACCAGGGTGAGTTATGGAATTCTAAACAGTCCATTTACTTCTATAGGATTAAGAAATTTGGATTATTGATACCAATATGATTTCTCTTCCAGGGTACAGCATATGTTTATGATTCTTTCTTGAGGCCATATATTGCAAAGCATGAGACAGAAATTGATCGGAACTTGATGGAATTGAGAACCAGGGCTGGAGATATGGCATTTCTTTATTGGCAGAAGGCAGCCAGCTATGGTCAGACAAGGGTTTTTGAAATTCTGCAGTATGTTGCTTCCCAGTCTCAGCGGCCTCGCCCTGCACAGGTACCCATGGATTAGGTTGATTAGGTTCTCATGCTCACCATAGGTTGTTGTTATCTTCTAATTATCCTTGACCCTTGTTAACCATCAATAGGAGAAAATAGTTGTTCTTCATGTGTTGTTACCCTACATGATGGTTGTTTCCTTGCAGAAGTAATGTATCTTGGTTGCAAGAAAGGGCACTGGGCACATTCACTAGTGAATAGGATGCAGTTGGTCCTTTATTATGAAATATATTGTGCTAGGAAAATGTCCTAAAGTCACGCGATCCAATTAGAGGCCACATTGGGACTCCCACAAATAACTGAAATTTTGCTTGGGAATTGGCCTTCTAGGTGGGAAGACAAAGAGAAATGAACTTGAATTCCTTAACATATGTAGAAGCAGATTGGGTTGTGCCACTGAGCAATGTTTCTGAACAATTATGTTATCCAATTTATTATGTACACTCCCATTTTGTGACATGTCTAGAATGGACAAGGATAAAGTAAGTTGATGAGTCTCATATATATATATATATATATATATATATATATATATATAGGGACGTTAAGGGATCGGGTTGGAGCCTAATCCTAATTTATTTAAAATATCCTAACCTTAATTTGTTTATTAACCTATTTAAAAATTTAGCCTTAATCCATTTATAACTCATTTAATAAAACAAGTTGGTGGGTTGTTAACAAGTTGTCTAGCAGACAATTTAAAGATCTAGACTCTGGTAGATGATGATCTCGCAAACGAGTTACTAAATGGGTTAATGGGCTATAAAATCTCAATTATAAACCATTTATTTAACTAAATGGTTGAATGAGTTAATGGATCATAATTCATTTATTCAAAAATCTTAACCCAAACTCATTTATAAACGGATTGGACGAGCGGGTTGACCATGACCAATAATATCCATTCATATATGTGGAAGTGTGGGCCTCAAAAAGCCGTTGTACTATCATCATGGCAATGCTAATTGAGTGGTTCGGCAAAATAGCTGTAGATCAACTTCAGTTAATTTCCCATGGTACAGCATGTGGAACTGTGGAGTGTGGATCTCATGAGCCATTGTATACAGATGCTAATATGATATCTCATTTGCAGCTGGAATTGGCAACAAGTTTGTCAAACATAATTTTACTTATCGAGTTTACAATTTTCCATTGTACAACATGTATCATATAGGAGTCAAGTTGCAGTTTTTGGAATTTTGAGTGTGTATCTTGCACTAATTTCTGTCAGATTGAAGATAATATTTCAAGCTGGATGGAGCCATTCATGCTTATTTATTATCACGCACTGGAACTGCAGACCTGAAAAAGTTATATTATGTGTATACAATGCTAGTGCCGAGAGGATTGCCAAAATATCGAGAGATCAACTTCATTAATTTTGCATGTTGGTTGATGGCTATCCATGCCTTGTTTATTGAGGATAATGCACGTGGAACTGCAGACCTCACGATTTTTTGTGTTAGACAGAATCCAAATGCTAATTGAGTGGGTAGCCAAAAAAGCAAGAGATCAACTTCGAGTAATTTTGCATGGTTTTGGATGGAAATCTCAATGACAATTAATGGTGTCTATTTAGTGTAATTGCAAGAGAATAGCTAATTTTGCTTGGCGCTGGGAGGAAATCTCAATTATGAGTAATAGTGAAATCTAGTGTGGTGGAAGTAGAGATGTTAATGGTCATGGTCAACTTGTCAACCTGCTTGTTCAACCTATTTATAAATAGGTTTAGGTTAGGATTTTTGAATAAATGAGTTATGATTGGCTAACCCTTCAACCATTTAATTAAATAAATGGATTAGGGTTGAGATTTTATTATCCGTCAACCCGTTTAGTAACCTATTGAACTCATTTAACCCATTAAAGTTATATATATATATATATGTATATATATAAATCCCTTGGTTATTTTTGTCCGTTAAGTCTTTCTCCCGCTACCTAATTTTTATTTTTCCATTGCTGCCGTAATTTCATTTTTTCGTTACTACCCTCTTGGTTTCTCCTATGCCGAAAACACCTTCTTGCTTCTCTCCGCAAGATCATCGTCTGCTAGAGTCTAGGCCTTTAGGTCGTCTGCTATGTAACCCGTTAACAACCCGCCAACCCGTTTGTTAAATGAGTTGTAAATGAGTTAAGATTGAGATTGTTTAAATTGGCTAATAAACGGATTAAAGTTGAGATATTTTAAATGAGTTAGGATTAAGATTAGACTTCAACTCGTCCAACCCGATCTATTAACACCCCTAAGTGAAAGGAAGTCTCAAATTCTCAATGGTAAGTAATGGTGAATCTAATATATTCGCAGGATCAGCTCCACCAAACTTGCATAGTGACAAGTAGTGTGACTGACGAAAGAGGTAGCTGTGGATATATATAGGTTCTTTGGATGCCAATTTCCTCATTTATTTCTTCATGGTAGTTGTTGGAAATCTTGGTTACAGGTTATAGTTGTGGGGGAGGTTAGAAACTTGTAATGGTTGTTTTATTCCTGATTGGAATCAACCTTGCAGTGAAGCTATATGATATGACTATAATTAGTAATTATCTTCTCCATTTTGTCCAAGGTTCAGATGCTATTTTATTGAAACTTCAGGCATTAGTCAATATGTATACAGGAAATTGCCATAATTCCCTTGGAGTCTATCTTAATAAAGAAACAGTGGGATTAACAATGAGGTTCCTCATTATGATGGTTGTTGCACTCATATATGAGCTAGATTTAAGGATATGGACATTTTAAAGTAAAGCATTTCGTTGGAAATATGAGAAAATGCAAGTTTAAAAAAAAAAAAAAAAAAAAAAATTAAAACAAGCCTATTCTTCGTTTTAATTACACCTAACAAAGAATAATGACACGGACATCATTTGGCTGCTTGTCAGATGCGCAAAAGCCCCGTTTTTGAATTTCCTGTTGTGTTTGGGTAGTTTTCATATCCACGTTAGCAACTAAAATTTAGCAGGGAAAAGCCGAATCCTCCTGCAAATGAAGCCTTATAGGTGTATGTCTAATTGTCTGACTATCCAAGGTTCTACTAGCTTGTCTAGTTCCTGTGGCTATTTAGTCAAGGGTTTTCTACTGAGTTGGAAAAATTATTGGAAGTGGATTGTTTAATTGTAGCATAAGTATTCACTGGTTCTCCAAAAATGTATGTTAGTCTCATAGAAACCATTAGGGGATTTCAATCGATTCTTTTTGAAGAATTAGATGGTCTTCAATAGTGGGTCTTTTGTTTGGGTAACATCGATGAAGCTGGCAACTGACTCTTATATGCTTGTGGACAATTTGCCCATCTTGGAAGAGTGCCGCAATTAGGGTGACTGCCTTTATATGCTTGAGTGCCCAAACTGGGGTGACTGCACTATAGATGCTTGTGGACAATTTGAGAATTTCACGAATTTGTGTAGTTGGGGTGACACCCTTGATTATGAGCATATGAATTACTACCTTTATGCACTTGGCGCTTTAGAAAATTCAATCCTATACCACTGCATGTTGCTGTGGGCTTTTAGAAACTGTTGATTGGCATTTTTCCTTTCTTTATGTGCGCTCCAATGCAGGCGATCATTGCCTCTTTATCAAAATTGCATGTTTTAAACCTTGTTATATTGAAATCTAATTGCCAAATTACATTTCATTAACATCCAACTAAACTCGAACTAATGCTATGAACTTGGCATATCCACAGCCGCCGGCTGGCGCTCGTCCACCACCACCAACTGCAAAGTCTCGTCCACCTGCTTCCCAGCAGCCTCAACAGCCACCATCTTCGCAACCCTCCAATGCAGCTACAGGACAGCCATCGTCTCATCAAACCTCGAATGCAGCCACAGCACAGCCACCATCTCGTCAATCCTCCAATGTGGCTGCAACTGAAACAGGACCAGCAACGGAAGCTAATCCACCAGCTTCTAAATCACAAACTACAGCTGCCGCTAGCCAAGCCAGCACTGAATCTACCTCCAGCCAAGCAGCAAAACCTAGTGAGGGAGAAGCAATGCAGGTTGAATCAACTGTTGCTGCAGCGAACGGGAGTCCTGACCCTCTGCCACCAGAGACGATCATGGAAGACGCTATCCGTGTGACACGCGGAAGATTGAGGAAAACTCGAGCAGCAGCAGCTAAACCTTAGCACCGCCGAATCTCCTCTGTTGTTAGTTGGTAGGAAATGCACGTGATTGGTTTGAAATCCCAAATGTATGTAAAAAGGAACAGACTCCAGGATTGCTGGATAACTTTAGGTAGAGTTGATGCTGTTAATGTACACGGAATCTCGTCTGGAATTCTTTTTTTTTTTTTTTTTTTTTCACGAGCCTTTGAATATGGCAGATGGGGCTAAAGGAGGGGAATCTAGTTGGTAGAGGCCAATAGAAGGCCCGACGAATCGGAAGAGAATCCATCCCCCGATGATGATGAAGATGGAGGCATAGGCGAACTTGTTGAGCCAGAAAAGCATGCCTTTCTCTCCCATGTAGAGTTGAGTTATTTTCTCAGAAAGAGTCATTGAATCCCAGTCCTTAGGAGGAGATGTTCTGGAGCGCAAGATATCCTCAGTGCTAGCCTGCTGCTGTGAGGACCGCTTTCTCGATCTTCGTCGCCGGAAGCGAATTTCAACAGCACGTTGTGCTGGTGCCGGTGCTTGCTCTGGAGTTGGTGGCGGCACCTGTGAGGGGGTTTCCTTCTCCTCGCCGCTGCTGTTTGCGTTGAGAGCTTGGAGACGGCGGGAGCCTCCTCTGGCTGGCGGAGGTAGGCAGATGTGGGTTATTGGGTAAGCAGGTCTTCCTCTGAGGAACGAGGACGGTGAGATTTGGGGGACGGAGAAGAAGGGCGATAGCAGACTGTAGGATCCCATCGCTTTTGGAGCTGCGCTGCTCGTGTGGGAGGGAGAAAGAGAGAGCCTTATCTTGGTTTTATTGCTCTTGTGAGTTGTGATTATGCTCGAGTCGAGGGCGTGAGTTTGCTTTTTTCTCCGATGAGTTGATTGTTGTGTCAGTGCCAGTAAAATGTCTGACAGTTAACGGTTTGCGTGTGCTGGCGCCCGCAGCCGGTAGGCAATATGGTCTTTTTCTTTAAAAAAAAAAAAGAAGGAAAAGAAAAAAATATTCTTCTTTTAATGAAAAAATTGACAGGATAAAGTGAAACAGTTACGGAATATTACGCGAGTGAGACCAGTAATATATAAGGGAAGTGATTTAATGCATCTGTGTGCCTTGAAATTGTAATGCACCCAGGCGCAAAACTTTTTTGAAAATGTGTATAATTTTTTACAAGCTGCGTTTCAATTCACTTGGATGCATTAAAATTTCATGCAATTGAGTGCAAAACTTTTTTTTATATATAAAACTATTAATCTAAGTGTACGGTATATTTAAGTATTAAGTTTTACCATTTTTTGAAAAAAAAAGTTTATTTTTTCATAAATAGGGGTATTATTAGTCATCTAAAAATGACTAAAATCTTTCCATTTTTAGAAATATATATATATACACACACATCACTAATGATCACTAATGATATGTTTGGGAAGTGATAAAATTTTTGATGAAAAATTTTTGAAATAAAAGAAAATAATATAATATAATAAAGGTAACGATGGAAAGTAAAAAAGAACAAATTTAAAATAGATAGATTAATTATATAGATATTTGTGTAGAAATGATTGAAAATACGATAGTTATAAAAAATATAAAGAAATAATTAAAAAATAAAGTAGTTATGAAGGGTGAAAAATTTTAGTTTAAAGAATTTTAGTTATAAACAAACACACCTTTAGTTTATAAATTAAATATACCTAGATTAACAGTTTTATAAATAAATTTCAGAAAAGTTAAAAAAATTAATTGAACATTACTATTTTTTAATTTTAAAATTAAAAATGGGGTTTTTCAATCAAGTGCACTAAAGTTTCAATGCACTTAAGTGCATTAAATCACTTTTCATATATAAGTACTGATTTTCATAAATACACGCATGGGTTGGGCTACATTTGGAGGATTGGGTACTCTCTGCTACAGTTTGATCCCTAGTTGATTACTGGTAGTGGCTCGTTTGGGAACCTAAATGAGTGGAGTGGGGCAGAGTGGGATGGGGTGTGAAATGTCTCATTCTCTCGATTTCTCCATAAATCATTTAATAATTTAACAACCTTTTTTTTATTTTACCCCCTACATTTTAATTATTTTTCCTTTCAATTACCATATTTAGTCCACCTTTACTGCTATATTTCATATTAATCATATATTTCTCAACATATTTCCCTTTTCATTTCCTACTCCATCCCATAATTCCACCAAAATCAATGTTACCAGCATCCACCAAATCGGACTGAGTTTTGTGCAGTATAATCACTATTAATTTCCTAAGAGAAGTGCCAAAGGATTGTAGGGGAGATTCGACGGTATGCCTAAAGGTATGCCAGTTGATTGATTCTACTCCACTTCCCAGATGGGTTAGTGTGACATCTATCATTGTTGTCGCTTATATAAGATAAAATCACTCTACTGGTTTGCCCCCATCACTCGATAAATCATAATAGAAGAAAGTTAATTACATCATACAGGTTTAAGAATTGAGTGCATGATAGAAAGTGAATTTTTGTTTTAGTACTTTAATATTGGTTATTGTGGTTCATTATTTTCAAGTGATAATTGAGGCACTAGAATGGATTGAAGTTAGAGATACAAGCTAAGGAGAAAGAAGTACAAGGATGACACATAAGAGCAAGGAAACGAAGATAGACAATTGGGGACCACAACTCCACAAAATCACAAGAAGTCAACACGGTAAATAGGAGTAAAACCAATTGGGGGTTGTGACACCATGAATCGATGTAAACCTATTTTTACATATTTTACAACTCGTTTGTTGCACAAGTCATATTATAAAAGGTTGTTTAAAACACGTTTTTGGGAACTTTTGGAGACTAAGAAAGATGTTTTAAAGCATGGGAATACAGAGAAGAAGAGGAAGAGAAAACTAAGCTCTTTGAGAAGAAAATTTCCATAAGTGTATTTTTTCTTCTTCTTATTTCATCTTTGGATTAAACCCTAATGGATTGTAACAAGGATATTGTTTGTTTTAGATTTTTCTTTCTAGCGTGAACCAATTTTCTTTACTAGGGCTATGATGGATTGTAATACCTAAATCCAAGTAGAACTCATATAATTGCATTTAAGGTATAATGAAGATTTATGTATGAATTGATTGATTTATGGATGATTTTATGAATTGATGAATTTTTGCAATTAGGGTTTGCAATTAAGAATGGTGATTAAGTTTAATCGCCAAAGCCCAATGTGAGTCAAGAAGACTAAAGGGGCTTAAGGAGGATTAGTATATGCTAATGTGGCATGAATATTTATTTTAATTTTCATGATTTAATTAATGGAGATTAAAATGGAAATTATGGAATTGTGTTGAAAATCGTAGAAAATTCATAACTTGACGCCTATAAGGTGAAATGAGATGAAATTTTAAAGGTAAGCTCATGATTTTGGGCTCAACCTTATGTATATATTTGATTAAGAAAAATGTAATGAGATTAAGTGATAATTATTTGTTATTAATCTCACACTCTAAGGTTATTTTCAAAGGCTCATAACTTGATGTAGAAACGTCGGTTTGAGATGAAATTTAAAACGATTGAATAAAATAATGAAATCTATGGTATGAGTAGATTGGATTAATATAATTACCATGGAAAAGTTTTTAATTGGAAAAAGGTACCTAGCATTGACTTTTTATACCCTAGACTACTATAGCATTTATGTTAAAGCAGGTGAGTTAAATGACTTGTTTTAATGCTATGCAAGGTGTCAAATGGAGGTGAATGGAGCTGAATTTTATGGATTTATTTAATTGTCAAATCCATGGAAAAGTCAAGGTTTAAATGCAATGGTTTAATGCCTAATATTTAGCTCAAATTGGAGCATAGGTTATGTGGCAATCAAAGGGACGTCCAAGGGCATGTTGGGCATGAAATTTTAATTTTTTAAAAATGCTAAAATGCATATCTAAGTTTCCTAACACCTAGGTGAAGTAAATGGGCACATAAATATGTGGAAAATGAGGCATAAAAATGTCATAAGCCAATTCTAAGGGGGTATCACCTAGTGGACAGCAATGCATTCCTTAAATGCATGGATTTTGATGATTTTTGATAATTAGAAAATGCATATTTTACTTGGATAGAAAATTCCCATGTCATCAAGGGATAAGTTAGAATTAAATTACCCTCATGACATGTGGCAAAGTGGGTCCCATGGGCTGGTGAAAAAAAATATAAAAAGGGGCTTATCCAAGAGGGGAACGTTCACATGCACAAGGGGAGAAAATTTTCAAAATTTTCTAAGTGTTGTGAGCAACCTTGGGCATGTCCAAACCAGAAAGGGGGAAGGAGAAAAGAGGAGAAAAAGAGAAGGAATCAAGCCAAACAAGTAAGATTCAAGTTAGATTCAATCCAAGTAAGTAAAATCTATTTTGAATCATTTGAATCAAGGATTTATCTCTCAAATCATGAGCCATGAATATAGTTCATAAAGAACTCTTAAAGGATGAGTTATGATGCCTTTATGAAGGTATTGAATGATTTTTGAAAGATATAAATGAGATCAAGAGTTCAAGATAGTGAAAAGGGAAGTTATGATTGAAATTTGAGATGAAATCTAACTTGGAAATTTTCAAAACCGTAAACCAAGTTGCTGTATGACTAAAGTATAATGATTTGGATGTAATTTATGTTATTTTTAATTACATATGTTGATTTGAGCATTTGTTAATGATTTTAGCAAAAATGGAACTTAGGGTTTTAAGTAATGCCCGATTTTTCTATTTTTGAGTTAAAAATGATATAAAGAGGTGCTTAAATGGTTTATGGATGAATTATAGGGTAAATTACCCTAAATTAAGGACATTTTGGATGACCTAAGTGGGCTGGATGAGTTTTCTCTAAATCTAATTTTTTAGGTTATATGTATGAAACGTCCAAAAGGGGGCCAAAACAGGTGCTTTCCATGTGATTTTTGTTGCTGTTTGTAAACAAATGATTTATGAATGTTATGGAGGGTAAATTACCGTAGGATTAAGGTACTTTGAGTATCCAAAAGGGCTTAAAAAGATTTTCCCTAAATCTGATTTTAAAGATATGTGTAAGGACACGTCAAAACGGGTCAAAATTGATGTCCTATATACATGAAAATGTTGCTGTTATGGAAGCAAATAAATTATAAATTTTTAATATGTGATAATATCCTAAATTTGGGTTAAGAAAAGTATGTTTATTTTCTGAAAATTATAACTTAAAAATCTGTTAAGATTTAAGTCTTGAAAGAGGCGTTGAAATGATAAAAAACGGGTTTTAACATGGCTGTTTTGGAACCCAGTGATAAATGGATTAAAAATATGAAATTAAACCCTAAAGTATATGTTAATTAAGGGGTTTAACGATGTTGAAAATGGGCATAATTTATTGTGTTGAGAAATTTTAAGAAACACATAATATATGTGTTGTATGTTGAATGTATGTAGAGCATATGTATGAATGGATGATATGTGACTTATGTGAGATTGCTAAAATGCAAAATATGCATGAATATGTGATGAAATACATAAGGATGTTTCTGAATGAATGATTATTCAATTATCTCAATTTTTTAGATTTATTTATGAAGCTTAAAACGTCACTTATATGCTTAGAATGAGCATTGACGTAGGAAAAATGGAAAATAGATAAAAAATAGTTAATGAGAGATATAAATCCCCACATGTTGAATTATGAATGAATGTTATGTGTTTACCCTAAATCTGAGATTAAAATACAATATGAAATTAATGATATGATACACAAGTGCATGTTGTGTATGTATGATCGACTTGAAAATCCAAGTTAATTATGTATGATATGGATTATGGGATTGAAAAACTAAGTGAAAGCAAGAAAATTGATTATTATGAATGCAATACTATGTTCATGTATAGGCAAAGACAAAGATATAAGCGAGACGGAAAGCTAAGCAAGCAGTTTTATAAATGCTTTATTTTATCAAATATAAACAAATGTTTATCAATGATATTCTAACTGTTTAAATGAGTTAGCAAATGAATGATTTCAATTCTTTCTAAGTTGTTTAAGGATGATCATTCATTATCTAAATGTGTATTGACATATTATTTCCAATGGAATAAATGAATTACTTACAGTTTTTCAAGTATTTATGTCAAATGATGAATCATGGATTTATGAATGAAAAATCATGCTAGCATGTCAAAGTTCATGTTTATGAAAGGAAGCATGTACACAAAGCATGAGGTCCACCTCAAAAGTGTAAGCGGACCGAATGTTCCCCTTTGGTGCAGCCAAGTGGCTAAGAGAGGCCTAGGGCCGGCAGCACCTCCCTGGAATGGGAGAGAAGATGAAAGTGGATGGTTGTCTAGCTAGATTCTATCCAAACGAATGTCATGATTTTAAATAATGCATCGCATTGTTTATGACATACCCTAGACTGGTATAAGAAGCATGTTTTAAGATATACCCTCGAGTGGGTATAATGTGACTTTCCAAGTTATTTTCAATGAAAATAAATTGCCTGAAAATCTTATAACTTGCTTATTGAGTTTCGACTCACAGTTTTGTTTTCCAAATCCTAAAGACAGGTGAAGGGAATAACCATGCAAGGAGCACAGGTGGAGATTCAAGGAATTATGAATTTCTACAAGTTAGCTGTGTATGAATTTTTATGAATTGTGTGGTTGTATGAATATTAACATTAAATTGTGGTTTAATATTGTACAAGAATTTATGTGGTGATTTTGACTATAAATAGCGAAAAAAATTTATAGTCATATGTTAAGGTATGAATTAGCATGAAATAACTAAGTTTGGAATTTATGAGATCATATATGTATTTCTTGAATGGTTTAATGACCCAAAAAGGCATTTGTCGAAAAGTGAATCAAAATGAATGATTAAACTCCTAAGGAATGAGGATAAAATGGATAAATATACAATAAGTCCGCCGTATAACAGGGCAGCAATTCTGATTACGTTTACCAATCGATAGATCTTGGAGTAAGGTTGTGGCGCCACATGGATCTTGACATGAAAGCTTGATTTTATTGTTTATATTTTTCTTTCTTTAATTAATTAGTATAGTTGTTATCAAAAAAAATTTTAATTAGTATAGTTTGGATTATTTGTTTAATTGATTCATAATGCTTCTAATAGCTTAATCACCTATTAGGTTGTTGTGGGAATAATGTGTGATATCTAGAAGGGCTAACATATGATTTGACTAAAATTAAATAATATGAGTTTAAGATACTACACAAGGAGGTGTAGAATTATCTTGACTATTAGGGTTGATTGAGTAGCTAGTGAGGATAAGAATATACCCGCAAACCTCATATGATCATTGCTTAAGGTTTGGTATTAAACTATTAATGTTGTAACTTAATTTAATTCTCATAGAAATATAGAGAATTGAATTAAGTTATTAGGCTCATATGACATTAGAAGGTGCGTATAAATAATATAATGCTCTAGATTAATAATCCAACCATAGGGTTAATTAAGGAAAATACTTTAATTTTTACCGACAAAGTATTAAGAGAAACCATAATTCTAGGTTTATCCATCTTGAGATTCCAATTTCTTAACCAATATTAGTGTTAAATTTCACTTCATTAAGATTAAATTTTAGTTTGATATTCCCCTCAAATTAAACCTATGCCCTAAATTAATAATCCAACCATAGGGTTAATTAAGAAAAATACTTTAATTTTTACCAATAAAGTATCAAGAGAAATCATAATTCTAGGTCTATCTTGAGATTCCAATTTCTTAAACAATATTAATTTTAAATTTCACTTTATTAAGATTTAATTTTAGTTTGATATTCCCATCAAATTGAACATTATCAAATAAGATTTAGAATACTCGAATTGATTTGGATAATTTGTTTCTAACACCTTTTTTGTAAAAAATGATACTCTATTCATTCTATATTACTTATGGGACACTTGTGCTTACATGAAAAATAGTCCTACCAGATTTGAAATATTGCTTGTACATTGATGTTCCTTGTTGAGAATCACTTAACCTTGTAGCTCGTTTGGATAAACCCCTGCTATCCTTCTTCTGCCAATTCTCATGTCCACTACACCTTAAAAAGACACCAAGGATGCCTTAAAGATCCCTTTGCTAGAACAAACAATCTTATTTCCATTACATGTTTTAGAAAGAATTTGTTAAAAAAAGAAAAAAGAAAATTGCTTCTCATATCGTAAGATTTGCTCCTAACGCCTAATATCCATATGACTATCCTTCTTCTACTAATTCTCATGTCCATTACACCTTAAAAAGAGGCGATGGATGCCTTAAAGATCCATTTGCTAGAACAAACAATCTTATTTCCATTACATGTTTTAGAAAGAATTTGTTAAAAAAAAAAAAAAAAAAGAAAATTGCTTCTCATATCATAAGATTTGCTCCTGACGCCTAATATACATATGACGTTTAACAAATCTCTCTCAGGAACATAACATTTTACTTTTAAGTTCTTATTATACTCATATTGTAGCCACAACTATTATTTACCCCATTAAAAGACAATTTTTTCCATCTAAATTTTTGTAATTAAAACAATTCAATCCTAATACGATTGAATTGATGATAATAAATCATCAATTTGTGATATTGAATTATTCGATTGTCATATTAGAGATGAATCATTTCAATTAAGAAAATTTAAGATTGTCAAAATCATCCGTAATAACCTGTCGTCATGAAAGGAATTTACGAAATATTATAACTATAATAAGAATTTTAAGAAAATATTGTCAGTATAAAAGAAATTTTCCCTTGAAAAAAAATATTTTTTTGTGTCAAGGACACGGTGTTCGTTGTTGTCTAGAAGAATTAAAGAGCGCTTATCGGTACTAGATTTTTTTTCTTAGATCACGCGGGAAAAGAGGCTACCTAAGGCCAAGATCATCAAAAAGTCTAAAATATAAAAAGAAAAAGGATACAATCAAAAAAGAAAAAAAAAAAGAAGAAAAAGAAGAAGAAGAAAGAAAAGAAAAGGCAGAAATAAGGAAGTCACAAAAGAGAGAGGCTGCGAGCTGCCTGGAATCAACGTGAAAACATTTATTACCTTTTCCATCACGAGTTAACACCGTATATAATTACAAATATACAGTTGAAGGTAGAATAGAAACATGAGAGACAGCCCAGCTCGGCTCCAGTAGTATATATATGCATCCTTGGATGCTTGATCAGCTGTTACACCCATCATACGACCAACCCTTACCCGTTACTGTTATACTCTTCTTCTTCCCCCCGGTTTTTTTTTTTTTTTTTTCCTGTCTGTAGATGAAGACTCCAATGCCCCAGCAGAGCTGCCCCTATAATTTTCAAGTACAGGTTAGATGAATGGCGATGGCAATAATATTTTTGACATTATCAACGTCAAATTGCCGCTACGTTTTCCACATATCTGTTGTGCTGACCCCGTCATCTGAAAGAAGCCAGTAATCGGCACCAACCTGCAAGCAATGCCAAGACAATCCATTAGCATAGGTGGCTCTAGCACTTGGCCGACTAATTCTCGTTCGTAAGGAGGAACTCACATCCCCATCTGATGGTACAATTTTCAAAATTCCACTCTTCGCACATTGTAAGCTGATTGGATCTTCAAAGGAGAGCCTTAGATCATCTTGCATGTCTCGCATTTCAGACAATGCAACTGCTTCTCTGATTGTTGGCAAAGTTGTACCATCTGCATCCCTTTCAGAACTGCTCTCCATAGGCACACCCCTCATCAATGCAGAACACGGATTGCAGCCCAAATTCTCAGCTCTCTCTTCATTTTTGCTGCTTTTTGGAAGCATCAATTTGAGTAGTGTGGACAACCAATACCAAGAATTTAGAAAATAAAGCAAAATCAAGGGGATATGGTAGAGGAGCCTTTTCTTCCCACATTTCGTTATTTGATAATCTCATATGTCCAGTACAACACCAAACAAAGACTAGATTACTAGGCAAGACAACTGATCTTGTGGTCTCTAAAACTTGAAAACAGAAAGGAATATATGATTTCTACCTTTCTTTTTCCTTGCAGGCATCCCAACTAATCAATTTGTTCAGAGAATTAGAACTTTTATCATAGGATTCCATGGGTTGCCTTCTGGACAGGTTTGAAATCTTAATGAAGTTCATCTGAATGCTAATGATCAAACAGGCACATAAGAAGCTGCAAAACAGTGCCTGAAGCCTTCAGTACATTTTAGGTGATCCTAATTCCTAGTAGTAGAACTGAGTGTAAAAGCATTACTAACTACATGGCCAACACAAAATTTCAGGGTATTGGTGTGATAGCCTCAATATTTAGAAAATGGTTTAGAAATCTTTTTATTATAATAGTTACCAGATAAATTTCTTGGCACAATCTGTTCTTAGAATGACAAAGGTCATACTTTTACTGGTTAATGGCCTGTCTTATAGATCATTAGTGGGCCCTAGAAATACAAATATGCAATATTAATAAGCAGGCCAGATTTAAAGGAGCATATAAATCAATATTAATAAGCATTTTGCATCCCCATCCAATGAGGAAAAGGGGGAAAAAAGCCCAGAGATTTCTAGGCCGACAGCTTCCATCTGGGAAGAACCTTGAATGGGATGGAGCATCAAAGTGCCAAAACATTAACATGAGGCGATTCTCAGAATCCACAGATTACGGCCCCAACTTGTAAGCAACTATGTAAAAGAAGCATTCGATCAGTTCCAATTGCAAAATACCTCAGCAAGTAGCAGTTAATTGGTCCCATTGTGCTCCTTAATAGGAGCTGGTACTGCTGATGTGGAAAATCAACACCCTAAACATAAATACATAGCATCAGTCAGAACGAACAGAGATTGAAACTGCAGTTATTATTGACTCATGGGATACCAACCTCATCTGGATCTGGGACTTCAACAGAGGTTGCATGAGGAGCCTTTATCACAATGTTAACTGAATCATTCTGCAGAAAAGCCCAGCATAGCCTAACAGTCAATGTCAATAATCATAACAGAACTGTGAGCAGTAGAACACAAAAATAGCCTATTTGCAAGAATTGCTTTAATTTTATGGATTTAAAAATGATATGCACTGATGTTCACCCTCCACTAAAAGTTTAAAACCTTGAAAAAGCTAAATTGAGGAAATCCATGGGCCTGCTAACCCACCATTTACAAAAGAAAAAAATAAATAAATACCAAGCCTTGTCATGAAAAAAAAAATTGCAAATGAAAACATACTGGAGAGCCAGGAAGCTTGTTTATATCTTCCTTAGAAACGTAGAGCCACCTATTTAGTTAACCCAAAAAAAAAAAAGTCAAGGAAGATAAGAGAAACAGTTGACTTAGAAAAATAAAATAAACTAGTCAATGTGCACTGAACCTACTTTTGATTGCTCTCTTCTTCTCTGAAGGCCCTCAAATTTTCTTCCATTTCACTGTATAAGTCACAATGCATAGTCAGCTCATGAAAGGGTGACGTGAAAGCAAACAGAAGACAGGAGAAAGAATTTCAACAGTTGCCTGTGTTCGGCTCTAACAAACCTTATGCTGCTGTCAATTCTGGCTTCTTCATGACAAAGCCTACGAACTTCATCCTGTGAACAAATTAACGAAATGGATTAAGGAGACATGGAAAAGCCATAATTTAACTACTAGATGCACCCTCCAAAACCAACAGAACATATAATAAACCAATTCCGAAGATTCTGAAATAACTGTGTTTCTGGGGGAAATTTCCAAATGCTAGTGCCTCAAAATTGTGAATGATTGTTTCATCAAAAAACATAAATAAATAATTGAATGGTTGGGAATGGTGAGTGGCCCGCATGCAGTAGTAACCTACAATCCGGTACTTGTGAACATATTCCATCCTGCATTCCTCTATAGGAAACACATCCAATCATCCGTAGGCATATAATCAAAAGCAAGTGCCAAAACAAAAATCAAAATAGTAACTAGGAAAGATAGGCTGTCTTCATAACAATTGCTTGGACACAGAGCCAAACACCAGCAATTTCAATACAGCGCTCAAACTTGCGAGTTTTTCACTTCGCTTTCAAAAATATCACAAGGCAATCAAAAGGGAAACTGGAACCTATAATTGAGAAAAGAAGAAAACAAAACTTCATCGGGCATTTGGATTCAAGTGGAAGTACCTGCAACCTTGAAAGATGATCATCCAGCTCCATTGGCCTTGACATACCAAATCCCCTGTTTTCCAATGAATTAATTAGCAGCAAATTTGGAATCAAAAGAAAGAAAAACAACAAGCAAAGAGTTTATGCATTTACTTCCAACATATCCTGTTCTTCAATGTCTTTTCTATCAGTCCAACTCCCTCAAGGACATTGGTTATGTCATATATTCTCCTCTTCTGAACCTGTCAACACAACAAGAAAACTTTCATCAGGAATAAGACAACCTCTGCACAGAAACGTTAAGCAGAAGATAGTTTTCAGATGTAGGTAAATAAGGTATAATGGGGAAAAAAAAAGGCTACTCACTTCTAAGACTTCTGCAGCTTCGTTCAAATCAAGAGTGCTATCCTCAGCTTCATGGATCAAATTGATGAATTTCTTCGTTAGCAAACCTGGTTTCAAATTTTTGAATGTTAGTTAAGCTCCTTCCCAAGCCACATAGGCACCGTGGAACAGAAGTGATGAAGAGAATACTTTTAACTTTTTCATGATACGTGATTACGTACTTAAAGAACTGTCATAGCGACAACTACTTGCAGAATTCAAAGTCGAAGAAGGTCCTGCAAACATGACTCAATAGTTAATACATCATCAACAAGCAATGATTCCAATTCACGGAAGTTCATTGTCATGAGCAAAATGTAAGGCTGGATATATCGATTCACCAGTATTTGATTCAGGATCTTGCAGTTGAGATGTTTTATGTTTTGAAAGTTTTGCTCTACTGCGTCGTTTATTGCCAGCAACTGAAACAGGTACAGGTGCAGGTAGTGGACTGCTGACCGTCTCAGTATATCCTTGGCCAGTAGCACATTCTCCATTCTCAGCTTTGGGATGGTCTGCGTCATTTGTTAATTTAAACTGCCACAATATTTGTCACTTTTATATCAAAACTAACGAGAAAATTTTAGAGGCAAGTCAAGCAGTGAGAACTTAAATAAAATAACAGAATCCATGCACCAAAATATGAGTTACTAGCTACAGCCCAAGGTATACAAGTGGCCAACAAAGGATACACCTTACCATAGGTAGCGGAAGAAAGGCCCCCCTCGGAGTAAAAATTTTTAGGTACTTTTCCCTCTCCCTACCTCCTTTTATACACAATCGTAGTTCAAACAAAATTTTAGTGCATTTATCTCCACAAAAAATTTTAGTCAAATACATTGAGTTGGACAAGATTTATATTCCCTTGTAAGTAAAAAAAATTCAGTCAAAGACATTGAGTTGGACAAGATTTATATTCCCTTGTAAGTAATTTTGACCGCCCTGTTTAATAAGGGGTTTGTCCTATGCTTATCAACTAAACTTGATCCAAGTTGATCTGCCAACCCTCCATGCTATGCCAAACAAATGCCAGATAATGCATTTCCAGGATGTGAATCAACCACAATCGTGCATTCATGCAGACATTACACCATAGCAAATCCTAAAGCCTTCACTTATTCAAACTTTGACTTAAACAAGACCCACCTTGCAAGCTTCCCAACAAGTATTAGGATTTCCCAAACATATTGCATTGCTCCTGACAGTTTTTCAAATTGTAACATCCATGAGCCCCTATAAGTGTGATGCAGTCATGAGGCACCAAATGCAATCAGGAATCCTGTGTTCTCACTTTCAACACACAAGACTCACGAGACGAACACTTTTCCGTTTGGGCCATATGGAGAAGCCTACACTGAAAATTCACTTCTGAATAGAAACTCTTAAAGACCTCCATACAAGAAATTCAATACAGACCGCAATATCCTTGTAAACTTAATCTAAATTTCAATAAAAACAATGTTAAGCTATTTGAGGCTAACTTGATATTAGGAAACCTTTGTTGAACACCATCCATTACAATGAAAATATAATTTACCATAAGTAATCCATTAGAATTCATCAAATTATTTGGCACGCCCACAATGGTATAGAAGCAAACTGCAAGTAAATGGACATAAGAATTTAAACAACCAGAGCAAAATCCAGATTTAGTTGGTTGCTCTATTTTCTCCAAATCGTCTTCCTAGAAAAGAAAGAAAATATAAAAATTCATTCAGAGATTGGGTCTAAGTCTTTTTATAGTTTTCTCCTTTTAGCCTTCCTAAATTGATGTGGACAACATAGCCCCTGTCAATCTGCCAGTTTAAATTACAATGGTTCCAAGCTTTAAGTTTTTTTTCTTGTTACGTTTTCTGTTGATCTCACAGATGCAGCATGACTGTTATTTGCAGGAGCATTCTTGTCTGCCATCATGTCTTACATTTTCCATTAATCTCGAAGATAGGAACTTTCTTCTATCTTGTCATATTCTCGTTCTAAGTTAGAGGCAGCCAAATGTATGGGCTAACTTTCACTAGAGCTTGCCGATGCAGTAGCTATGGAAATATTACAAGTTGAAAACTGAGTTTACATATTTTGCAGAAATAGAAAGAGAAAGAATTGCACAGACTATGCACCACAACAGTCATATTTTAAAATGGCTAAAAGATTAATCACACTTCCAAAAGAAATAATAGCAATTTTAACTGCTATTTTAAATCACAGCATCAAGTGATTGTATCAAAGACTCAAACATGAAGAAAGGAATGGACAAACAACTGTGGCAGCACGCTTCCAACAAACCAGACTTTTCAGTTATTCCCCATGATAAATCATAAAATTCCTTTGGCTGAGGCTACGCACTACACTAACCACCATGATGGGCAGGACACTCGAGTCTGAAGAATGTGCAAGCTGGCATATTTCTAGTATCACCCAAAACCCTACAGAATCCGGTAAGAAAATGGTAGCGACTGACCACCGAACATGTTGAAGAGTTACATCTAAATGATTCTCTGACTTATGATCCATGAACTACGTACACTGAGTCAAAGAATTGCACCTAGATAGTTATCAAGCAAACAATCCGCCGAATATCCCCTCAAAACGATCACCTCTAGCAGGGTCACGTTGCAGAGGGCAGCAACAGTCCACTGATCGCTGTCTTAAAACAACCAGGCAGCTGGCCGCATCCAGCGGAAAGGAAAAACGGACCAAAACTGAAGAATTTAAAGGAATTCAATCTACGTCATCGCCCACCCATCGGGTCAGCCGGCAGGCGGGATGACTGACCTACTAGCCCCAGCTCAAACCCAGCGGCGATCACAGCACCGAATCGAGCGACAATAATTCACGGCAACAAAGGGGAAAAATCGAGATCCGAGAAAAGGATAAGGAATCCGGCGGAACTTACAGAGAGAAGCGCGTCTTTGCCTTCGCTGAGGGAAGGGAAAGGAGCCGGGGATGTGGGGGAGGAGAAGGGGAATTGGCGCTTCAAGGGGCGAAGGATCTGTGAGGGATGGAAGAAAGGGTGGGACTGAGTTGACCCGCCAACGCCTGACATGGAATCGGAGGGAGGGGAGGTGTGCGATTTGTGGGGAGGGCGGAGAGGGAGAGGGAGAGGAAGGAGGGAAGGGAGGGATTGCGGAAATTAATATGATTTTTGGAGGCAACGCACAAAACCAAACCGCCCGAAACTTCCACTATGCGTTTACCGCTGTTTTACCCCAACCAATCTCTTCTCTTCTCCTGCGTATCTTACCTACCGTAGATTCCACCACCCAAATTTATTTTATATAGCTGCGGCGATGTCCTACCCTCCAGGGCCGCGGGGGTGGCGCGGTGGGGGGTGAAAATCCAATATTTTTAAAAAGAGAAAATTGCATATGCGTGCGCTTTCTATTTTCTTCTTTATATTTGCAGGTTCATCAGCATAAAATGCTAATATTTTATACAAATATTTTTTGAAAAATATTAAAATCGTTATTCTCCAGAGTGCTTTATTGCAATTGTTTTTAAAAATTAACAGGGAATTTATGGGAATGTTTGGTAAAAGAAAAAAAAAATCACTTACTTTTCCATACAACTATCCTACTTTATAATCAATTCTTTATATTTTTTCATATCATTAAGATATCTATTTTAACTTTATTGGTTTTCTTCTAATTATTATCTTTATCATATCACATCTTTACTTTATTTATTTCAAAAATTTCTTCACAAACTTTTCTTCATATCACCAAACATACTATATGATCATGAAAAATAATAAATTTAAAATTTTTTAAAAAATTGGTAGTTATACAGCATAACTACCAATATTACGACCACGAAATGAATCTTTTGTGTACATATCTCATGCAAAGAAAGTTATATAAAAACTCGCTACTTTAAGTGAGACACTCTAAAAATCTTTTTACAAGGGAAGGATTGGAAGGTGGGTAATTACTTTGGCAACCCACCGAGGCAACCACATAGGCAGCTACTTGGTGGCAACAGTTTTGAAATTTAAAATGTGTGTTTTTTTATACTGAAAACTTTCAAATAAAACTTTTAAATTTAAAACTTTTAATTAACCACGAGTATACTATTTTTAAATTATTTATTCATATTTTTCTATACAATTATTGTAACTTTCAATCATTTATAACAAGTACTTACATAACTAATATATCTACTTTAACTTTGTTGTCTTTACTTCTTATCAATATTTGTGTCATATCAAATAATGTTCTCTTATTTCAAAACTTTTACAAGAAAAAAATTTTCATCACAAAATTAAGTCAACCTGTCACATACTTAGAGTAAGGAATTAATTTATCTTCTTCCGAAAAAAATCTCCTACATTTTTTAATAACGTGGGGCAAAAGATGTAATACATTGCACGTGCCTCTAGAAAAATATTGTTGTACACTCAAAACAAAAAATATTGTTGTTATGTTAGGAATCATAACCCAACAAATTTTTTTTATTCTATGCAAATGTCAATGTCTTAGCATAATTTAAGTCGCCCGTTACACTTACTTTAACAATTAAATTATAATCTAAAAAATTATTTTAATTAGAGACTTGGATGAGCTGCAAACTAAAATCATGTCATGGTAAGTGCGTTAGTATTAAAATTTTCTGTTAATTATAAAGAGTCTTTGATTAATATACCATAATATATTTCAGTTAAATCAATAATTTCAAGATAGATTTGATTTCATCTGGTCTTCATATAAATGTGAAAATCATATAAATGTGAAAATCAAACAGGTGTTTGGTTAATTTAAGGATTTTTTGAACCGTAACTTCATCATCATATCAAATTCTGCTATGGTAAAATTGTTTGCTAGCTATAAAGAGCATTTGATTAATCTGCTATAACGAATTGTAGTTAAATAAATTCTATTAAGCATATCAAATGGATTTAATTTTATTAGAGGCTCGCTTTTATATCACTGGTTACATAAAAATAATTTCAGTTAACCTTCTCAAGTTTTTAGATGTCGATGATTGGTGCAAAATTTAATTAATTTTTTGTATTTAATATTATTGTTTATTTAAGAGTAAAGGTTTCATTCAAATTCAATATATGTATAGGTCATATTTATTAAAAAATAGGTACAATTACATGTAAATTAAGCAAAATACTTAGATCCATTTCCCTATGTATTAAAATATAATAATATTTAATAAAATTATTTAGCTATTTAGTAATGATATTTTAAACAATTTAGAAATTAAAAATACTATTTAAAAATTATTATTTAGTATTAAATTATTTTAGTATGTTGATTTACCCATATATAGATGTGACCTATATATAGTCATATTAAATAAAAAAAAGTTTAAGAATGGTCTTAAATATAATAAATGAAGTGAATTTTCCATCGGCCATCAAGAAATTAAAAATAAAAAAGGTTATAATTTTATTGAATATTCATACAAAATGATAAAAAGGATGATGCTTGGGAAGGTGGAATAAGAAAAATTGTGAGATGTGATGGAATGAAAAAAATAATATTTAGATAATCGTATGACCCATGAAAAATAATATAATTAAAGTTGAAATAAATAAATATGACAGAGGACAGCTGGTAGTAAAAATAATTAAAATATAAGAATAAAAAAATATATAATTATTATTTTATGAAAGTCCAAATCGTACAAATCCCCTCCCTTTACCCGCATCTGCCTGTTGCCAAAAAATGCTTTGAGCCGTACCCTTGTTACTGTCATCAAGAGCGGTTGAGTAAAATAGCGGCTGCCATTGGACAAATCCATGCAGTGCTGCTGGGTTCAAGTTCCAACCTGAGTGAACGTACGGCAGATCTCCTTCTAAGCCGTGGATTTCACGTGCTTTTCGCGCGTGCGGAGCAGGCGAACGTGGATCCCCCAAAGCCCAAGCAGTTTACTTGGGCTCTGCGTCGATCCGTAACACGTGTGGGCGGCAGAATCGGGCAGTGAGCACGTATCTGTGGGGACTACCAGACCGGGGAACGCGAGGGGCATCTGATGACGTAAGCTATCTGTTGCGATGAAGTGGTGGCGTCACACGCACTCCACGCGACTAGGACCACACACGGAGACGGAGACAGGCTGCTGAGCCGCCGCGGACGAAGGCATTTTGTACGGGGACATCTTTATATGTCTACAGTACTAGGCTTTGCCCGTGCTGAATAAGAAAAAGTTTCAAATGCGCCGGGAGAATTTGCTACGAGGCATCTGGACGTCTTGGTAGCCATGTCTCAGATGTGATTTCAAGTTTCGCTGTATGCTGGTTTATTAGGTAAAATTTTATAATATCCTTCTTATGTTCTTATGTGAGAGTTTTATAAAATTTCCCCGCTACGAGGTATTGGCATAAATTAACATCAACATTAACAATACAGGCTCTGTTTTCTTATAGTAATATGTGAATCATTATTTAGTATTTTATTTTATTATCAAGTGTGTAAACTCGTTGTAAAACTAAATAAGTGCTCGAGGAGTTATGTATCTCCTTGTTTGTAAGAATGTCTCAGAACTACAATGTAATATGTGTTGAGATATATGTAAATATAAACCATCAAAAAAATAAGTGCTCGAGGAGTCGAAAATTCATATGCTTAAGTTGTTTCTTCGCCAAGGAAGGAATCTTTATTGAGTATAACATAGTTATGTGATGAGTGTTCTTATGTTATCAAAGTATATTTGACAGAACTAAATCAACATAAGATAGCTAGAGTTCAAGTTGTTTGGTATAAAGTTTGTGCATGAGCTTCTTGAGGCATCTATGAAGAAGGTATTAGCAAGCACCTTGAAACATAATATCCTTTACATGGAGTTGTTGTGCAGGTGGATGATAGAACTTGATGCATTCAACGTAATCTAATTCTCATGTTAAAATTAAGTTGGTTCATCAATATTATTGACAGAGCTTAACTAGGTAGGCTAAGTATGACCAAAGAATAGTTAGTCAGCGCAATATCCAATAACATATTACATAGTAGTTGAGCATGAATTGTACTTTTTTTTTTATTGCTGAGCATGAACTAGACTTAGTTGCAAGTTAAGGGAGTGTTTGTTACACTAAATTTTTTTCAAACTAAAACTTTTTACTTTTTATAACTATCATATTTTTTAATTATTTCTTCATTTCTTCCTATACAACCATCTTATTTTTCAATTATTTATACACAGCTACTAATATATATAATCTATTTTTTTTAACTTTATTCTCTTTACTCTTCATTATTATTTTTATCATATCACATCATTTTCTCTTATTGAAGCAACTTTTACACAAATTTTTTTTATCACTTCTCAAACAAACCCTAAGTGTGATAAATAGTTGGTCGGTGAAGGCTAAAGACTTAGCAAGGGAGCATCGGGTTATGGAGTAGCCTATCTATGGTCTTTGGACATAATTTATAGCTGTTAAATGACGAGGATTAATAAGGTATGATAGAGTCAGCAATGAACTTTTAAGCATGTGTACAAATTAAGACATGGACGAGGAATTTCTTTTCTAGAAAGTTGTAGATAATTCCATGAGATAATATTACATGACATGGGTTCATGGTGCTTATGTTGACAAGGACATCAATGAGTTTAATTGGGGAGATGTAATATCAATACTTAGTGAATCATTTGAAGGGTAGCAAACGGCCCACAATAATAGCTTACTTGTATAACATAAGTAATAAAAGATGTAATGAGGTATGTCAATATGGTTTATAAAGAATTGTGAAGGGAGACGTGTGACAATAAAAAGTTAGCGTGCGAGGTTTATAATTCTTAGGTGAATACATGAGAAGTCGAGAACAAATTATGGAGTGAGGCCAAAGCAAAACCATAGATGTGGTATGCATTTAGGAGTGGATGACATCATTAATGCAAGTTATAGGCGAAGCATCAATGTATTAAGACATTGTCAAGCAAATACAGTGAAGCTTGCACCGAGTGATCTCCATGAATAGCAAACAAGGAAGACTACTAGATAATGTTTTATTGGAATAAAGTGGATGACTGTAGTACGCGTGACACTTTTATTGTACACATATTTATGAGGTTCAAAGCTTGTAAATTTTAAATTTTATCGCATTCATATTTCATTCATGCCTCTTGAATACTTTGAAACATTAACATATTAAATAATTATTTATTATTAGCTACAAGAGTGGTTCCAATTTTTTTAAAAATTCAATTTTAAGATTATATTTATTAAAAATAGTTTATTTAATTTATAATTATTTTAAAATTATCATGTATAAATAAGTAATTATTTTCATTGCATGTATGTGGAACATTTAATCCTGTTATGAAAAAGTCGAGGTATTTTGAATTGTTTGTTGAGACGGACAAAGTCAGAGACCTCTCTCTCTCCTTTTAGCCGAGTTACTTGGTAAACCAAAGTCATCGTTTCCTAACTATTTGACTTCAAATTATTATCCCCATTTCAAGGAATTAGTCTTCATTTGGCTGCAAAACAAGCCGGGCAAAGTGGCTATCAATCTCATAAAGTGCTTGACTATTCACAATTTCATATTGAATAACTAAAAATTAGGAGAAATAAATAAAAAATTTCTCATTTATAAGCACAAAAATTAATCAAGTTTCATGTTTGTCCCGTTTAGTAGTAATGCATCCAAACTAAGATTAATTTTTTTTTCTTAGGAAACAAACTAAGCTTAATTTTAATCTAGGTTGACCAAGGGTAAAGTTGAGATTGGAGGGAATACTAAACAAAAATAGGATATGGGCAAGAAGATTATCCAATTTATACGCTTAAATCATACCGCTTTATTTTTCAAAAGGATTTAATTATATAATTTAATAATATATGTTTATTTTATTATTTTAATTTTAAAATCGTTGTTTCTTTATTTCGTTAAAGATCTAATTCATTAATTACATTTACTAAATTTTTTATTAGAATATAAAAATATCATATCTGGGTACATCAACAAGCCACTATTGGATAAAAACTCTTGAAATTGCTTCAAGTGGTCAACTTGTGCTAATCATGATGTTTTTCAAATCCTAACTAATAGAGTCAGAAAATATAAAAGAAAAATCAAATGAAACAAATATTTTTGGTATAGAAAAACAACTAGTTCCATAGTATTTGAAATTTGACCCATTTATTGTATTTATTAATTATTTTTAATCAGGATATGAAAGGTTATCATGTTTGTACATATGTACAGGCCACTATTGAATACGAACTCATGAAATTGCTTCAAGAAATACCCTAATATCCAAGCATGATTTTTTTTTCCCATATCATAACTGAAGGATAACCAAAAGAAATTTAACAAATGCCGGGTTTAAGAAAAAAATTGGGATTAAAAGCATAACGTATTCCACACGTGGAACCGGTTTTAGATGAAAACAGCCAGTGTGTTGGAGTGAAATTTCCGTTATGTCTAAATTGTTATTTCATACAAGTATACAACATCGTGTAATATGCGGGAACTGAACCTCTGTTGGTTAATTTGAAATTAACAGACAAAGGATGGGCTGACAGGTAAATTCCCCACTGCTTCCTTTTCACAACGAAACACTCCTCTTCTCTCTCTGCCATCTGCTGCTCTCCTCCTCCCCACGTCTTCTGGAGTCAATTCGCTTCAAAGCGTTAGATGCTTTAGAACAGAGAAGCAATGAATGATCCTTTGGTGCTTAACTATCAGGCCTCGGATCTACGAATAGCAGCCGAATTCTTCACCAACTGGCTTCCATTCCTCACCAGAGATCTCTGCAATGACTGCAAACAAACCCTAACAGATCGCGTCCGTTCTCTTGCTCCAGGCATGCCATTTATTCTTCTTACCTTAATTGTTCTTTATTTCCACAGTTCGTTGATTCTTTTCTGCAATTAATCTCGATTCCTCAAAGTAAGGTTTTCGGATCTCGATCTTGCGGGGAGAGAATCTGGAAACTAGAATTAGGGCTTCTCGTAGGTGATCATGACTGAGTAGGAAATCGAAAAATTTTGTTTGCAGGGAATTTTAGGATTTTATAATCTTCCATTCGGTTTTACTTTTTTTTTTTTTTTAAATATTATTGTCGCGTCGTTGTTAAAAAGCGTTTTTATTCCCAGAAGTTCCCGTTGATGCTGAACCATGCTCAGAAAATGCCGGCTCCGATGGTGTTGCTGATCCTTCTCTCAACGAGGCAGAATCTCACGATATTCATGATGCCGGCTCTGATGGTGTTACCGATCCTTCTCACAAAGAGGCAGAATCTCAAGATATTCATGATGCCGTTTCTGATGGTGTTACCGATCCTTCTCTCAAAGAGGCAGAATCTCAAGATATTCATGATGCCGGCTCTGATGGTGTTACCGATACTTCTCACAAAGAGGCAGAATCTCAAGGTATTCATGATAGTTACGACACAAATTCTCTTGGAAGCTGGAAAGATGGTGCCAATGAGTGGCCTGAGGATGTTGCCAACATCTGTGAGCCATCATCTCCTGCTGTCCGCATGTCATGGGCTGACATGGCCCAAGAAGATGAGCTCGAAGAGATAGCAGAAAGAGAAGTAGAAGGAAAAGGGGAAGGACCAATGGAGGACAAGCAAACCTGCACCGATGAGTGTGATGATGCAGGTGGCGGAATGGAGGATACGAAAGGGAAGAAGCCTTCAGTGCTTCCCAGAAAGCAACGTGAATATATCCGTTTCATGAATGTTAGGAGGAAGAAGGACTTCATCTGTTTGGAGAGAGTCAATGGGAAGATTGTGAACATCCTTGATGGGCTTGAGCTTCATAGTGGTGTGTTTAGTGCGGCTGAGCAGAAGAGGATTGTGGAGTTTGTGTATGAACTTCAAGAGCAGGGGAGGAAAGGCCAGTTGAAAGGTGGGTTGTGCTAGGATTCTTTTACCTTTTCTCTCTGTATTATGGAAAAACATTTTTATTCTATGAATCTGGGCTCCAATGAGTCTTCACTTCTTGTTTTAGGATTCTATTAAAAAATTGGTGTGCATTCCATTGTATATACTACTGGATTCATGTAGTTCTGGTCTTCTAGATTTCAACTCATAGGAATTGAAAATGGTGGTATTCACTATGGCGCAGAATTATGTTTCCTAGTCAATGTGGTAAGTCCTTTGGTAACTGAAAGTTGATATTGATAATTCTAATTGTTTTTTTGTTTGAACATGGCTTTGAGAAAATTTTGAATTGCTAAAGAGCCTGCTTCCCACAGGCAAGTCAAATAAACTGCCAAACATTTAATGCAATATATCTCAATTCTCAAATATGAATATTTTCACAAATCAGAGCTCCCAATTTAGGGAGCTTTAAATGCAAGATAATCTGATTTATTAATGGTGGATGCCATAAGAGACCAATCGAAAGCATTCTGATGGATATTACTATTCAGTCCACAAAATTTGAAAACACAAATTGATTGATGTTCAATTGTTGCTTCGCAGGGAGAACATATTCTGAACCAGCGAAATGGATGCGGGGAAAAGGACGTGTCACTATCCAATTTGGTTGCTGTTACAATTATGCAGTGGTAAGTTTTTTTTTTTTTTAATATTTATAATTACAATTGCTGAAAGTGGTCACTCATTTGATGAAACTCCAATGACAGGACAAATATGGGAACCCTCCTGGCATTCTCCGAAATGAGGATGTGGATCCCACACCTCATCTCTTCAAAGTGATTATTAGGAGGTTGGTTGGTTGGCATGTTCTTCCTCCTACTTGTGTTCCTGACAGTTGCATTGTTAACATCTACGAAGAAGGAGACTGCATACCACCACACATTGACAACCATGACTTTGTTCGACCATTTTGCACTGTCTCATTTCTTAGTGAGTGCAATATCCTCTTTGGCTCAAACTTAAAAATTGTAGGTCCCGGTGAATTTTCGGGCAGTACTGCAATTCCTTTGCCAGTGGGGTAAGTCAACTGTTCTTTTCTAAACTTTATGTGGCATTTAGTTTTAGAGATATTTGGTTAGTTCACTTGCAAGCAAGTTGGTTATGGTTTATTCTTTATATTCTTTATTGAATCTTTTTGTTTTTACACACGGTCCTATTATAACATAAATTGGTTGACAATTCTGATTACATAAATGGAGAAAGCTTGTATTTGTCGCATACCATTTCTGACATAATTTCTCATGGCATGCAAGATGGTGAAGTTAATTTTGGTTGGTTCTAAAACAATATCAGGAAAGAAATCTTTGCATGTTGGTACTCTTTTTGTTTTTAGTGTTTTTGTTTACATCCCCCTTTTTGTTGTTTTTTTAAAATTTTTGTCAATGATATGAGGAGTAGTCTCTCGGTACAAGTTATAACACCATCCTGCATGTAACGAAGCCTTGAAGCTACTTCAGCTGTACATGGGATTATGTGACTATTAAATTGCTTAGAAAGTTTCAACATTGTTCATATATTTTCTCTTCCATGAAAAATGCTGCTGAAGAAAAATAGGGAATTAGGGATTATCCGTGAAAGTGTAGAGAGACAGGGAAGAGCCTTGTCTATTGCTTTCGTTGTAATGAGTATTATCATCTGGCTCATAGAGATTTCAGAAATTAATTTTTAGTCCTTCATTGGGATTAATTTTTTTTGTAATCAAGTCTTGGTTAACAAATAGGCCCTCCTTGATCTACAAGATTAACAAGATTCTCATTATGTAGAAGAAAATCTTTCCTCTAATGTCAACAAATTTCAGATTCAATCGATTCCTTCAAAAGCAAAATTAATATCTCTTTATGCTGTTATTTCTGTTTATACTGTACTCAAGCAAATGAGATCATGTGTGATGGGAACTTGATGCTAACTGGTCAGCCATCGAAGATGTCCTTAGCCGAATGGTAAAGGCAAGCTAGTTTGATACTATCTTGGGAGTGTTTGGATTGTTGGATTGTTGTATGACAGCGTATCATAGATAATTTGAAATGACATGATGGATACGGGCAACGCAGGGTATAATGCAGAAAAGTAAATTAGCATAATGCCTGCAAAAAAGTAGGGCGCTGTGTGAAAAAAATGGAGTGATAGTGATGAAAGAGGTGTATATCAGTACATGTAATGTTTACCTCATTTGATTCAAATATGTTGTGTCTACTCAAACGGGAGAGGATGTGAAACGTGTGAACAGTACATCCTGTGTTAGACCTATCCAAACCCTTGATAAACAGATAAAATTCGTATTTATTGGAGATATTATTGATTTTATCAGAGAATCTTGTCGATATGATAAAGAATAAAAATAAAAATAAATATAAACACATTTAAAATTAAAAATCACTCACAGACATACATATAAAATATAACCGTATGCTAAAGTAAAGTTTGATATGAATGATGTTTGGTATCAATAATGTAACTCACTTGTGGATTCCATTTTTTATTAATAATTAAAGTTTTCAAAAATAAGACCATATATTATGGTAGATTGACAACAGATTTAGGCTTTTTTTGATTAAAAAAATGTGGGTGTTACTTTATCTAATCCATTTTATTTTCTATAAAATAATGACTTAGAGAATTGAAATTGTGTTTGGCATTTGGGAAAAGAAAAAAGAAAATTTCCCCCAACTTTTTCACACACTTTTCCATACAATATGCCATCTTGACGGCCTAACAGCCTAACATCTATACTTCGCAATCTTTTCTTCACATTTTTCTATATAACTGCTTTGTCTATTTCAATTTTATTCCTTTCACTCAATCATTTCCCTGATATCGCTCTCTCACGTTTTCAAGCTACCCACGACACTCCCCTCCAAAATTTTTTTTTCCCAAATGCCAAACACAACAAATAGAAAATTTTGTTGTGGGTGTAGCTTTTAAGTAGATTTTACTTTGTTTGGATTATTTGGGGAAATTCTCACATTGGGTATTTTTATTGACATTAAAGAAAATACAAAGAAGTGACTCTAATGCAATAATATGCACAAAACAATAGATTGGAATCAGAATACACCTGCCATGACTTATTTCAATTGGAAATGATGAGCTTTGAATGAATTCAAAAAAATTTGTTTGGTTCTTCTTGCCAGGCCAAATATACATGGCAAATGAATTTTAAATAAAAATTTTACTTTTTACTTTATCAATCAACAAGAAGATGCTGAAATCAGTTTCCTCTCAAATCTTTGCATTTTAGACATTATGGAGAAGTAATATTTCACTGTCAAAGGACCATAGAAGCAAAGGCGGAATTCTTGATTACTGAAACTTTCTTTTTAAAAAATAAAAGTAATGGCGAATCAATTCTCTTGTGATATTATTATATTTTTTGTGATGAAATAGATAGCGTCACAATAACATTGATTTTATTGTCTTACAATCTTGACAAATAAGGAAGCTTTTAAAATATCGTTTAAACTCTATTGATTTATCGCCCATGCTAGGTAACAATAATATTAGTGATTTTGATTTAGATAAAGGGTGTGTTTTGTAAGCGATAAAACTTTTGGATAAAAAGCTTTTGGTGTATAACTTGTTAAATTGATAGAAAACTTGTGCAGATTTCATACCGTTTGGACAATTAACTTTAAATTTAAGTATGGCCCATAAGTGTAACGCTCCGGCCCAACTGTCGCAGGTATTGTCCGCTTTGGGCCTTAGCCCGCACGGTTTTGTCATTTTGAGTACCTTGAATGTACCCCAAAAGGTGCCTCTATAGAGTTACCAGCGGCCTTCACTTATAGCCCAGACTCTCTCCTTCATCTTAACTAATGTGGGATGTTACATCCACCCCCCTGGGGGCTCCAGCGTCCTCACTGGATGAGTTCCCGCCGGACACACCAGCAGGATATCAAGAGTCTGCTCTGATACCGCTTGTCACGCACAGACCTAGAAAAGCGACCATTGGGCCTGACGCACAGAGCACACAGACCCAGAAAACGTCAATTGGGCCTGTGGGCTATGGGCCTCACAGTGTGATATTGTCCGCTCCGGCCTGGCAGCTTAGCCGCACGGTAACATCCCACATCGGTTAGGATGAAGGAGAGAGCCTGGGCTATAAGTGGAGGCCGCTGGTAACTCCGTCGAGACGCCTTTTGGGGTACATTCAGGGTACCCAGAAGGACAAAACCGTGTGGGCTAAGGCCCAAAGCGGACAATACCTGCGACAGTTGGGCCAGAGCGTTACAATAAGTGAATTATTAATTTTGGAAGTATTGTTGCCTAGCTGTTAGGGTCTTGTTAGTTGTTTCTATATTAAAGCTCTGTTGTGGAGAGATGATTTGTGCATTAGTTATTAAAATTTTTTGTGATTGGTTTGACCATGATAATTGCCACTGGTTTAATTCTCATAACTTACGTATGATTTATCTGAGCTTGATCTTGTTCTTGGTCTCCTCAAATGCCCATGCTTTTTCTGCCCCAAATATTTAGTGTCTGGAAATCAGAACCCTCTTGAATTCTCTGATCACTGGCACATGCTAGTGGTCTCAATCTCAGGTGATCCTGCCTTAGTTTTCAACCTTAGTTTTTTTATTTTAGAAGTTTAGTTATATTGTCTTTATTCAGGTAAATGGCTGATATGCCTTTTCTTATCAGACATAATTTTAGTTTCCTCTACAAGAGTGCCAAAAGCCATTCTGAAACACCCGGAAACCAGCATGTTAGTAGGCCATGAAAATTAAACGGGACTTGTTGACTATTACCTAAAATCGTATTGCTTTCCAAATATTTGGTCAACCAAAAATGTATGGTGTCTACTTCCTCTTGCTTCTTGTTTGCATCAAAAGCCACTCTTGAACGCCTGCAGAACTATCATGTTAGAGCCCTTGAAATTAAACATGACTTATTCCCCTGAATCATGTTTGCCTTCCACAGACTTGTTCAAAAAACAGTTTTTATTGGTATTCTTTGAATCATTTCTTTGTTTTATCTCTTATTGGCTTAGATGAAGGCATCTTGGTTTGTCATGACACACCACTGCTAACGAAACATCAGAAGCTGATTTTAACAATGAAAGCTTCTTGAATCTAACCACTTTTGCAGCATGATGCATGGACTCCGATGGGTGGTAACCATTGATAGATTTTCACATCCACAAACATCTGTTCTGGCCTAGAACAGGTGCATCTAATTGGTGTAGACCTTGCACTGGCTCACATTTGTTGCAGATTGTAATTTCGTCTGATATTTGATCTGGTTTCTGAGCTTTATCCTGTCATGGTTTCCAGTAAAAAGTTGATCACAAAAATAAAAATAAAAATTGATGTGACATCTTTTACTATGAGTGTTTCTAAAGCATTTACTGCTTTTTCCTATACATTTGAACTCAACAGCCAATTGTTTTTAATTTTTAATTTTAATTTTTCCTTTCCAGGTCTGTGCTTATCTTGAATGGAAATGGAGCTGATGTTGCGAAGCATTGTGTGCCATCAGTTCCTAGTAAAAGGTGATTTCCCAAGTTGTGTTGTTTCTAAAATGAATGTGTATACAACTGCGTGCAGATTTAATTTAATTTTTTAAATATAAAAAGCAAACGGTTTTATATGATCGTTGCCCAAAGGTCAAAGAGTCATGATACAACGCACTTGGGTGCACTTTGCTTTAGTGCAACCGGGTGCAAAAACCTATTTTTTAATATTTTTTTAAAATTGTTTAATACAACTGTTAATCTAGGTGTATTTAACATGTATATCAATTTTTAACATTTTTGGATACTTTTAGATTTTTTTTTGAAATTTTAAAATCACCACTGATTGAAAAAAAAAAAGTGAAATGCACCCTGGTGCATTCAGTCAGGTGCCAAGATCGAATGCATTTTGTTTTGGTTGTATAAGCCGACCTTTAGTAAGTAAATGGAATTTGTCTGATATCAGGATTTATGAACCGCCCAACTCAAAAGAAATCCCTAGTCCTAGAGATGCTGCTATGTGATCTGAATTCTTTCAATTTTTTTTGGGAGTTGAAATGACAAATTATTATAGTTCTTGCAACATTCGCAAGTCAACAGTTGAAGTATAAGTCTTGGTCCCTTTCAAGACAATTTATACTAGTATTATTGTTATCGTTAGTTACTTGTATGAAGAAAAATGAAAATATCAGGTTCGTTCATAAGATATCCTCATCTCATTTGCTTCTTTTTTTTTTTTTTTTTTGCTTTGCAGAATCTCCATTACGTTCAGGAAAATGGATGTGAATAAATGGCCGGTTAATTTTGTGCCTGAACCAGATCTGCAGAACCTTCAGCCGCTTCCTTATGGTGTGGAGAAGCTGAAGAAACAACGGTCAAAGCCAAAGCAAAATTCCAGCAGGCATGGGGTTACAGAGGGTTATTCTGAGAGAGAGAATCAAAGCCAGGGCAGGGGCAGGGGCAGGGGCAGGGGCGGAGGTTCACATTCAGGCCATAGACGCAATCCCCAGAGCCGATATCAGCCGTCAAATAGACCAAGAGTCAGGATAGAGATGCCTTGAGCATGTTTTCAGCTTGTAGAGAGGGCTTGATGATTTTTTCTACTATTATTTTTTCCAATTTCTTTTATTTCGAGCTAGTTGTGTAATCTTCCTATGCTGCAGATGAGCTTTTCGGGCGAGGCATGATAAGTTTGTATATATAGCAACTTTGAGGGAAGCTGGAGAAAATCTCTTAAATTGTGGGCTTGATATAGGCGCTGATGAAGTGGGTTGTTTGGCTATGTAGTTTCACTGCATACGTATTCCATTGAATTTGTTGAAGCAAATCAATGGTGGATGTTACCTGGCCTTTGGAAAGATGGATGAATAACGTAATACTAATGTTTTTGGAGAGAATTGGTGCTTAATATTTATTTTCGTTGTCTCAACCATTTTCTAATTTCAGTTCAGGTCGATCGCTAATGAGAAGGTTCTCATATTTGGCGTCTTTGTTAGACCGTGTGAAACGTTTTGTGGACTTCCTCCTATTAAAAAAATCATCCAACATAAAATGAGACATCTAATCGAAGTTTCACTAAAAATCACCGACGGTTTTTTTTTTTTTTAGATGAGGAAATTTGAGTTTCTGCCTCCACACATCCAGCAGAAAACTGGATGAAGAGAGGAAGAAACTCCAAAAAATCATACATTCAAAATATGATAAATGCCTTTACAAGATGCTTCCAAAATACAATTTAGGAAATCCTTCCACCATGTTTGTCTTTCTATACCATTTTCTGAAGCAAATTTAACTAAGGTACGAGCTACTTGGTCACTGGAGACACGAAAAAAATGACTTGTCTGAATTCTTCTTTAGTCTTCTTGATAGCATCAACCATATTGCCTACTATAGACAGAGCAGGACCATTGTTTGATAGTCAGTTGGTAAGAGTTAAGGAATCTCTGTCACATATCATATCTGTATAGTTAATCAATCCAAATAATTCCCAGTAGCATTGCATGAACCTCCATCCATAGTGGATCAGCCTTATTTCTCCAAGTCCAGCACTTTGCAGCGACAATTTCACCGTTAGAATTCCTGACAACCGCAGCAGCTCCACCCACGGGTGTTTTTGAAGTTCTTTCGAAGGGTCATCCATATCCTGCAGTATATCTAACTAAAATAAAACGCGTTTCGTGAGTGGGTTATTGACATGTGATTTTTTTTTTTTTTTCGTTTCAAACAAAAAGTAGAAAGCGTGGCATTACTTCAACTAAATATTTTTAATAAATGTGGCCCACATAAATATTTAGATGACTTGCAACGATAAAATAATTTTAGTACGGTTGGTGATTACATATAATTCTTTTCATTTTTAATATCATGATGTTTAATGGGATTTCATTTATTTTATTTAGCAACTTTTTAATCAAGAGATTTAAGTTTCATTAAAAATATTTAGATCTACAGTCCCTCTTTTATGAAACCTTCTCCATTTTTAAAATCTGAATGGTTGATGTAAATTCACTCCATTCATTATATTTAATATCATTTATAACAATTTAGAAACTCTTTTATTTTTTCAATTTCATTGTATATGAGTCCTATATATAAATGTATAAAAATCAGTATCATAAGTTCAATGCTAAAATATCAATTTTAAAGTTATTTTTTCAACATCCAAATCATCTAAAATATTACTACTATATTGATAAACGATTCTATAAAGTATTATTATATTCTAATACATGTATAAATAGATCTAAATATTTTTCATAATTTATATAGAGATATATATATATATATATATATTTGAGCAAATATGGCTCATGCACCTACTTGATTGGACGTAACTTAATCTTATAGAGAAACAAGTGATGTTAAATACAATGAATGAATTAGATTTAAAATAAATCATCAATAACTTAAAAATTAAGAAGGTTACGTAAGACTGCTTCTATCCCTTTTATATATAAACGTAATAATATTATATAGAAATACTTATTCATATAATTATTATTATTATTTTGATAGTTTAGATGTTAAAAATATAATTTTAAAATTAATATTTGATATTAAATTATTAAATTACTTTGATTTACATATTTGTTGACATGGGGATGCACATTGATGCTACTCAAACAACGCGCGAAATGAATGGTCCAAAAAACTTTTCACCGACCATGAGGTCATTGGCCAGGGTGGCTGTCGTGTCCATTCCATCCAGTCTAGAAAGCTCGCGGGCACAGGCCACAGAGCGACGTGAAACGGACAAAGTCTTCAATTTCGGGCTTCGGCTGCAAATTTTGATACTCTGATGGAGCCCTCTCCTCATACTCACACTCCAGAAATATCCACAGAGAACCACCGAACTTTTCGTCTCAAAAAAAAACAAGACTTGCCCCTGCGTATGGAGCATAGTGGGGTGCCCGAGTAAGTTCTCCCTCCCGGGTCAGTTAACGACACGTGCCCTATTAAGAAGACAGAGAGACAGAGGTCCCGAGTCCCAATCCCAATCGCGTGTCGCCACCGATGAGCGTTTCGTGTCTAAAAGCGATTCGATTCCCCACCATACTCGGGCCTTCGTAGCTCATCTGTATGCCTAACACTAAAAATCTCAACCATCCAACGTCCAAAGTTCTGACCGGTTGCGGATGCACGTATGTGATATGTGCGTAGTTCGGCAGAGCACGTTAAATCCTTACATCTTTTCTCCTCTGCTCCAATGCTCCTTACCAAATTTAGAAAAGCAAGGTCGTAGCTGAGGAGGAAGGGAAGGTCGCAAAGAAAGCAAAACAAGTATCACGAGCCTACCTTCATCTTCCCCGCGGCGGTCTCTATCTTTTTCTGTGATTTTTATCTTTAAAGAGCCAACTGGAAAAGGAAGAGGGCCTCGAAGAGAGAGAGAGAGAATGGCCACCGCCCAGCAGATGAAAAGCAGAGGAGAACAGGTGTTGGACGGTTCGGATATAAAGGGATTGGTTGAGAATGAGGAGGCATTCGCCCACTTCGTCGACCGCAAGTTCAAGGAGCTGGACGTTGACGAAGATGGGAAGCTGTCCGTGAGAGAGCTGCAGCCTGCCGTCGCCGACATTGGAGCTGCTCTCGGCCTCCCTTCCAAAGGCTCTTCTCCCGATTCCGACCACATCTACGACGAGGTTCCAACTCTTCACCTCTCTCTCGCTCTCTCGTTATTAATACTCGATCACTGCCATCCAGATTCGCCCTCCGTTTTCGATTGGATGATGCATTTTCGTATCTAATTTCTGACGTAGGAATCCGAAATAGGAGCGCTGTGGCCTTAGGCAGTTTTTCGTTTTGCATCTATACGTATATGTACACGTATTTTCAGCCGATCGATCGGTGTAGTCCATTTTGAGTGATTGGTTAATCTAAATTTAGTTTTTTTTTTTTTTTTTCTTCTTTTTAAAAAACTGTTTTTGTTGGGGAGGTGTAGTAGAAGCATGCCACGAATTTGCAATTCAGAAGTGGAAAATGGATAGACAGATACGTGCGGAATGAGAATACGATCCCTGAATAATACGCAATGATGGGTGCGGTGGCCCCCACCGAAACTGACTGATCAGGAACCGTCCCAAGCAACTTATTCCAACAGATTAGCATGTTAGTCGATGCTTCTCGAGAAAAAACGGTGGCGACTCTATAGGCCCCACCACTATCGATGTCTAATGCAGCTGTCCTCATCCCCCAGTCCGTGGTTGGGATCGGGATGGGAGTGGGATGATACCAAAAAACTTAAGGACGCTGCTGTCGCTCGTGGCCGTGGACGCGGATACAGTCAAAACGGAAAAGTGGGCTAGATGTCGGTTTGGCGTATGCGAAAATGCCGCCGTCCTTACAAGTCTCATCTGTATCAGTGGCATTAGTTTGGCATACAAGTATACAATAATGTAGCCACCCTTTGGATGATTTGATAAAATCTAACAATGTTAGTTATCTCGGATTTCCCTTATCCTTAGTTTTTTTAATAAAAGACCTATTTTATGGTATTATGATCTGCTACATTTTTTTTTTTTTTTTGCTGAACACGTTCCTATTATAATCATATGTGGCCTGATTTTTTTTTTTTAAAATTCTATTTCATTTGCGCTATATTTCATTTTCTATAAAGAAAGTTTGGCCGGTGTTGAAGGTTTTGAGCGAATTCACCCGGGGAAAGCAAGAGAAGGTGGGCAAAACCGAGTTCAAGACGGTGCTTTCTGACATTCTTCTTGGCATGGCTACTGGACTCAAGCGCGACCCAATTGTGATATTGAGAATTGATGGTGAAGATCTTTTGGAATTTGCCGATAGCACAAGGTTTGAAGCAGAAGCAATAGACATTTTTTCACAGGTTCAATCTACAGGTGGGTCCGTTCGGGACTGCATTACAAAGGCACTTGCTCAGCTTTCAGTTGAACATGGGTTGCCGCCATCTTCAGATTCATGGGTAATTGATGGGAACTTGTTCTTGATCTTGATGTTTTTCTAATTAGTGAAACTTAATATAGAAGTGACTTATATTTCTACAATCAGCACCTGTAAGTAGTATTTGTTGGTGACTGTTGGTGGTGGGCCATAAGACGCATAGGCCAAGTGCCAAGTATGCTACTGGGTTGGCCATCCAATTTTGCATCTCGCAGATCGCATGGTTAGCTCAAAGGATGTGATTATTCACATTCGAATCGTGCGGCTTAAATTTGTCCCATAATTCAGCTTTTGGTACCTCGTTGGCAAACATGTTGGTCATGTGATCAAGAGTCATGATCAAGTTGACATTTCATGCAGGCTCAAAAAAAAAAAGTTGACGTTTCATGATGGATTTTTTTTTTTCCCCCTCTTAATTTTTTTTGGTTAAATGTAGGTTTTCAGCAATGCGATTGAACCAGCATTGCAATCCTGTTCAGCTGATCATAGCGGGAACCCTATTTCGCAAGAAGTTTACTTGGAAGAATTCAAAAAGGTCTTGAAAAATATTGCAGCGCGGCTGAAGGAGCAGCCTGTGATTGTGGCCCACACTGAGAATACATTTGATGGTAGTGGCATCAAGAGGTTACTCTCCAATAAATTTGAGTTAGATAAGGTGAGAAGGCAAAAGCTACTGTTGTCAGGTTCCCAATATGCATCTATTATTGAATGTTGCAGACTTGCAATATGTGGAATGCATGCCAGTGATTGGATGACTGAAAAGATTGTTTCTGGTGGTGCAAATGAGAGTTGGTGACCAAAAAAAATTATGATAGGGGGTTGCCATTTTACTTTAACTAGCTAATAGTTGGTGCATCGTTCTTTTTTGCTTGTAGTTGCTGGATGCTGCAGTGAGTCACTTGCCTAAAGATCACCATGGGAAGGAGTCCAAAAAGTACATTCGAGTTGCCTTGGATGAAATGGCTCCCTCAGCTGGCTTGCCACCTTATGGAGCAGTTGGTCAGGTAGGTCTTTGTTAAGATTTATGCCATTTACTTGCTAAAAGATTGAAATACCATATGTGTTAGAAAGAGAAATATCAAATGGTTTTAGAATATTTCCCTGTTGACTTCTAGGCAAACACCATTTCAAACCAGCTCAATGCCATCATTGCTGGTAAGATTCCCATGTTTCCTGGACCCAGAAATCCAATATTAGTGCAGGGAAGGCACTGATCCTTCCTGCCACGAGGTTGTGTTTCCCTTTTAGGAGCCGACAGCTCCAGTGTAAGGCTGTGATGATAGAATTTTTCTACTGATTTTTTTTTACTTCTCATCTTCCCTTTTTATGCAAGGTTATCTTTACAAGATATTCTTTTCTCCTCCTATACCCAGACTGAGTCTAAAATGAACTCAGCCCAGCCCTTTGAACCTGTCTTCTCCCAACTGTCGCAGCTGCTTATTTTCCCTATCTGGTAGATTTTTGTACTATAGCCCTTTAAACCTGTCTTCTCCTGACTGTGACAACTGCCTATTTTTCCTCCGTTTTATCCTGCTACCAGATACAAGTGTTTTTAAATGTTACTCAGCCCCTGTTCGCTGAATAAGTCGGGCTACTTTTCAACTCCTTGCAGATGCATAGATGCATTCTATTCCTTCTAGATTTTCTGACCTTCTTCTGCCTCTGGTTGTATGGCTCGTTACCATCACTTCCAAATCTGGATATGAGTAAGTATGTCGATTACTAAAGAATCTATAATTGTCTTGTTGAATGGGCTACCTAGGGATCCAGCACATGCAAGATATTATATTGCAGTGATTAGCCCCCAGACAAGTACGCCTTATTATTCACTTGATTGACAGGTTTTGGAACTTCAGCCGTGGACATCATCCAACTAACAAATGCTACCAGAACCAAACCATATGGTTTACACACACACACACACACAGATGGGTTGATTGGCCTGTTCTTTAACCAGTGTTCACCTTACTGGTGAAATTTCATTTATTAGTCAAAAAATGTTGAAATCGTGTGCTGGAGATCATAGTGAATTTATCAAGAAATTCATTGATAAAATGAAAAATAAAAATAAAATAGAAAAAATAAAAAATAAAAGAAAATACGTGTGAAAGATAAAATAAAATATGAGGACACATCTAAAGTATAAAAACTAGAAAATAAAGTTCATGTTAACTAAGTCTTATATAGATATACACATCCTTTTGCCGTCTTAAAAAGTTTGTAAATGAAAAGAAATTAGAAGTTTGGTAAACCATATTTCTCAAAGTAGATCTACAATAGATTTATCATTTGCTTCATCTAATAGTCTTAATACTTCTCTCTAAGATTTTTATTTTGGTTGTGTTTGTTTATATCGAAAACTTTCAAATTAAAACTTTTTATTCTCTATAACTACCACAAAACCAGGAATTTCATGATATTCATTTATTATTGATTTATTCAGAGATATAGTTTAATTAAAATGTCATCATCATCATCATCATCATAAGTCATTTCCCACCTAGGTGGGGTCGGCTGCATGGATTCTGTTACGCCATTCTTGGTGATTTAAGATTAAATTTTCTGTAATTTGTAATATTTTTAAATCTTGTTTAATTACTTCTATCCATATTTTTTTAGGTCTTCATCTCATTCTCTTACTGCCTTCTACTTGGATAGACTCTGTTTTCTTAATCTTGCCAGTAAGATTTCTATCTTATTGCCGGTCCCAAGCTCGGAAAAAAGCGAGGGTTCACATGTCAGGCTGGCAGCCGGTGCTATTAAAAATCACCGTCACATCTTTTATGGATTCTGAAAATAATTAAAATGTGTTATTTTAAAATCAACTTTTAACCAAATGAGCTCTAGGCTTTGGTTGTTATTCTGATGATTCGAACCAATTGGCTCAGTCCAGTCTTGATATCACTACCTGTTGGCTGGATTAGCATGTATAATCAGCTATGCCTAGCCAACTCGAATCAGCAGGCTGAGAGTTGAAGCACTGATCCAGCTCTTTGGAAGTTTGTGATATAAGCTTCAACTATAGGAGGACAGGTCAGAAGGTCGGGCTGGTCGTCTTTGCTTCTGCGATTGTCATTCCATATTCTCCTCTTATTTTTATCATGGGCTTATTATCCCAGCTGGAAACTGTCTTTCTAATCAAGCCACATTTCAGACGAAAGTGGCTCTGACTACAATATGGTTCAAATTTTATGTTGTTTTGGTTTTCTCTCAGGCATTAACTTTGCTTCTTTCTTTTTTGATGGTATAATTTTACTTCTCTTTTCCCAATATACTATGAATGAGAAAAGGAATTAAATGTTACATTATGCCATTTATGTAAGGACAGGCTAAAACATTGTCTGAAATGAAAATAGTACCTGCAGTTTGCTAGGCATTAATGAAGGATATTGGATGGATTGCAGCTTAGGGGTCTAAAATAGGCTTACGGCAATGAAAGACAATGACCGTTCTGCGTAGAAAAGAAATTCGATATGTAGATGCCAATCACTTCATGTGGTAATTTTTTTTCCCCACACTACTGAAAATGGCTTTTCGGGATGGGGAAGCATTCTGATGTAAAATATTTGTAGCCTTTGTGCATTATCACCCAATGTAGCTGCATCTACTGTAATGACATCCGAACAGTTAATGAATATGGATTGAATTACGCAGATTGATGCTATGGTGGATGGGGCAATCAAGATGGTGGGCGCTGATGATGGGAAGCTTGTTGATGGGGAGGAGTTCAAGAAGTTACTGAAGGAAATCCTAGGGAGCATTATGCTGCAATTGGAGGCCACTCCTGTTTCTGTTTCCTTAAATTCAGTTGTGCATGAGCCACTGGCTAATTCATCTGGGATTCTGGGCCTGGCGCCAACAGAGTCGTCCTCGGCACCGGAAAGTGGGTGATACACTGAGAAGACGACGTTGAAGATTGTAGGTGATGATCAGTCATGCTACTATGCTCTACTTTGAAAGCATTCAAATGTCTTTATTAACCGCTAATCCTAGATAGATAGATGCTAGGTGCACTTTCCTAAACCTTAGAAAAGTCGGATGTAGCTCTGAATGCTCTTATTGTGTATGTGTTGGTTTGTTTTTATGTAAAAAAAGAAATAAAGCTTCTTATCTTCAATGCTAGTTGTGGGGCCCACGATTGCAACGATCAAATAATGGGCCATAAGCCTTCTATCTCCAAGATGCTCTAAGACATGATCCTGATCATGATCAAATTAAGTGACAGGGCCATGCATATTACAAAAGAGTCGTGATCTGTACAGTAGGGTCGTAAGCTCGCTCTCTCCACGGGTAAAAGGACGATCAAATGATCGGGTCATAGGCATGTGAAAAGCAAAGGAGAAAACAGTTTGGTCACGGTCGGCAGTTGGGACGACCATCTCATCAATCAAATAGTCTTGACTTATGATCATGATATAATTAAGTGGGCCAGAAATTCTATATCTAATGCCAATCACTGGGCCTTGCTTGTTCTAAAGAGTCTTGATCCGGTGATGGGGTCATAAGCTGTCTATAACTCTTTTATCTCCATTGCCAGTTGTGGAGCACGCCGTATTAACGACAACGAACCATAAGTAAGAGAGGACCTTTAGATCAGAATCAAATAAGAGGGTCGTAATAAAATTTGAGAGAGGGGGCCGTTTCGATCATGATCGAAGAAGTTGGAACAGCCACATAGTGGGCCATCCATAATATAAAGAGTAAAAGATGGGATAGAAGGTTTGTTTATCATCAAGCAATGGGCCGTGCATATTGTAAGAAATGAACATGTATTACTATGATCTAGTGGGAATGAGCAAATAACAAAATACGAGACAGATGGTCTGTTTACCATCAACAATGGGCGGTGAATTTCAGAAAATTGAAAGTAGAATCATGATCAAATAGTGGGCCAAACATTATAAAAAGCCAGAAGCATTAAAAAAAAAAAATTTCAAAAGGATGGCTGTCTGGCCCAGTCCGACTCAGTGGGTTTAAAGCAGAGGCGCTGAGTGAGTAATGACATCCTTCCACCGTTGAGAGCAGGAGGTCACAGAGCTAGCTGCAGTCCCCTCCATTATAGGAAGCTATGAAACCCAGGCCTTCGCCGAGTTCCAAGGCTCAACTAACCAACTTGGAATGGGCAAGCCACTAAAGCAAAGCTCAGAACCTACCCAATGAGCTGATCTAGCCATCCTCACCAACTTTATACCCCCACTTGAGTTACAAGTTCGCGTCGCCAAGCTCGAAGCCTTGAATCTTTTAGAGTGCCCACGTCTTTTTTTTTCCAATCGAGGTGGGCAAATGTCTAACCATGCTGCGCACTCTCTCTTAATCATACGACTTCAACTCTGAAATCTAAGATAGCTTGATTAGTTATCTCAGTTCCCTTCAGCGAGCAGTGCTAATATCATGCAAGCTAGATCTTAGATGATTGCAAGTTACAATGACGCGCTCGAATAATAAAGTTCCTAGATTGCAAGATAGAGCTTTTTTATAGGGGTGGGAATCGGGGCGGGTCGGGACGGGTCAGAGTGTGCCGACCCCGACCCTACTTTAAAAAAATCTTATTTTACCCTTATTTTTATACCTGGTTGGGATAAGGTCGGTTTGACCCTTATTTTTTTTTTACTATGTCTTGGGGCAAAATTCGGGTCGGTATCGGGTCAACGGGTCGGGTAAAAACTGCGGGTCAAGTAAGAAAATTTTAAAAATTTATGAACATATTAAGTATAAAGACAAATTTATATTAAATTTAACTACTATATGCTTCAATCTATTACTAATCAGTCAAAGTAAAATATAAATAATTAAATAAAACATGAATATTAGCATTGAATGAGGTTTTTTTTAATGTGAAAGATAATAAAATGGGTCAGAAGGTAGGTCCACCCCGACCCACCCCGTCATTCTTTAAAAAACCAAAAATCCGCCCCGCCCCGCCCCTGCCGGGTACGTAATCCCGACCCGCCCCGGTATTAAATAGGGTTGGGACGGGTCACGGGTTGACCCACCCCGATTCCCACCCCTATTCGACCTTAATCTTAGATATATCCACGACATTTCTAAAATTCTAAATATACCTACTATGTTTGTATTTATTTCCAAAAACGTCCATTCTACAAAATATCGTGAGTTAAATTTTTATAAATAAAAATAATAAATAATAAGTAATAAAATGAAATAGAAATGAAATGAAATTAGGACTTTGAATTTAGAATTCATGTACTGTTAGAACATTAGTGAGTTATGACATTAATGACACTAACTCATGGAATGCGTGTTTTTTAGATTAAATGCAAATATAATGTGTATATTTAGGATTTTGAAAACATTACAGGCATATTTAAGATTAGAGTAAAATACAATAAGATTAGAGTAAAATACAATAGATATACTTAGAAAAAGCTCCAACATATATGTGCAATGTAACACTACCTCATATCAGCAATTAATGCAAGAAGATGAATTATAGGATTATCCAAAATCACATTTTGAACGTATCGAATGATGGCTTATCATGTTCCACACGAAATATTGGAATGATCCTAGTATCAATTTGAGGGCCATGGCTATGATACAAAACCTTTGGGGATCTAGCCATCATCAGTCCCAATCACTCTATAACCCACTAAAGTTTTATATACGGTTGTACTAAAGTCATTCTGATTTAAACGGCCATGGCTATCAATTTTACGTTCACTTTTGACAATTATGTAATGACCCTACTTTGTTGGAAGTCAATGTTGATTAAAGACTAAATTTTATAAGAGTTTTTGTATTCATACCAATATAGTTTCAGCAAAATTGTAGGTGTATCAGAGGTTTCTTGAAAGTTGCAAGGATTCCTACTTGGTTTGATGACAATTGGGTACAAGCCACTTCCGTTAGCATTTTATGGGCGGGGGTCAGCAATTTAAACAAAATGACCAAAATAGCCCTTTGAATAGGCGTGAAGAACTGAAGATCATCCGACAAAGGCAAGCTAATAAAGCAGCACTCGAAAATTGAGGCGTAAAATTTTAAAAATAAAATGAGTGTACCAACCTGCTCAAGTTCGTAGGCTGTAGTAGCTTAGGGACCTTTACATTGGTTCCTTAAAAATAAAATTATATCTATAGAACATAATATTGTTTTTGTTGAAATTTTTGGTGAAAAAAATACAAATATAAATAATATAAATAGAATAATAAAAAATTATATACGAATTACAAAACAAATATGAACATATATTTGTAATTAAAATACGAAAATTTGTTATCATCTGATAGACAGAATCGATATAACTATTTTGACGAGGATAGAATAGATATATTTAATGTAAAGAATATTCTCAAAAAATTATTTTTTATATCTTCTATTATAATATTGGAGAAAAATTAAAATTATTAATTGTTGGAATTTCAAAGTCTAACAGGTACCAAATAAATTTATCTAATTTGAATAATGCGTCCAAAAATATATATTTTTATTTAAAATATTGTTTTGGTTTTCTCTCAGGCATTAACTTTGCTTCTCTCTGTTTCTTTTTCGATGGTATAGTTTTTCTTCTCTTTTCCTAATATACTATGAACGAGGAAAGAGATTAAATGCTACATTATGCCAGTTCCATAAGGACAGGCTAAAACACCATCTGAAATGGAAGTTGTGGGAGTAGCTCCTGCAGTTTTCTAGGCATTAACGAAGGATATTGGACAGACTGCTGCTCAGGGGTCTAAAATAGGGCTGGACAGTGACCATTCTGCGTAAAAAGAAATTGATATGTGGATGCCCATCACTTGGTGTGGTTTTTTTCACACTACTCAAAATGGCTTTTTGGGATGGGGAAGCATTCTGATATCAAATATTTATAGGCTTTGTGCATCATCACCCAATAGAGCTGCCATCCACTGTAATGACATCAGAACAGCTAACCAATCTGGATTGAATTTCACAGATCGATGCTATGGTGAAGGAGGCAACCAAGATGGTGGGAGCTGATGCTCGCTCCATTTTAAATATTCATTATCTGAGTATGTATACGATAGGGTTCGTTAGCTCGCTTGATCGCTCCATGAGTAGAAGAGGAGATCGTTTGATGACGATCAAATGACGGTGTCATAGGCTTGCAAAGGAGAATACAGCCAGTTGGGACCACTGTCTCATCAATCAAATTGTCTGACGACTTCTGATCATGATCAAATTAAGTGGGCCACAAATTCTATATATCTAATGCCAAATATTGTGTTGGGGGGTCATAAGCTGTCTATCTCCAATGCCGTCGTGGGGCCTACTGCATTCACGATAAATCTATGAGCCTATAGAAAGTAAAAGAGGAGAACGATTGATCATGACCGAGAGAGGGAGGACCATAATCTTTTTATCTTCAATGCGGGTTGTGGAGCCAGCCCAACATGTTCACTACCCTTTACTGGTGATAAAAATTTGAGAGAGAAAACGTTTTGATCATGACCAAAGAAGTTGGAATAGCTAAATAGTGGGCCATCCATAATATAAAGAATAAAAAGATGAGACAGAAGGTTTGTTTATCTTCAAACAATGGTCCATGCATGTTGCAAGAACTGAATATGTGTTACCATGATCAAATAATTAGTAGGAATGACCGAATGGTGGGTCATCCATATTAAAAAGAACAAAATACAAGACAGATGGTCTGTTTACCATCAAACAATAAATGGGCGGGGTATTTCGGAAAATTGAACGTATAATCATGATCAAATAGTGGGCCACACATGGTTAAAAACCAGAAGCATTAAAAAAAATGGAAAGGATGGCTGTCTGGCGGAGTCCAGCCCATTGAGTTTAAAGCAGAGGAGGCCCTCCGTCAGTAATGACTCGTTATCCTTCCACCGTTGAGAGCAGGAGGCGATCGCTGCTCTGTGAAGCCAGCTTGACACAATCCTCCATTCTAGTAAGGCCATACCGACTTACGAGGCTCAACTATCCAACTAGGAATGGGCAAGCCACCAAAGCAAAGCTCAGAACCTACCCAACCAACGAGCTGATCTATCCATCCTCGTCAACCTCATTCCCCCACTTGAGTTACAAGCTCACGTTGCCAAGCTCGGTGTCTGAGCTTCGAGCTTTGAATCTTTTAAAGTGCCCACTTCTTTTCTGCCAGTCGAGGTGGGAAATATGTATAAGCATTGTCCCACTTTCTCTTAATCATACAATTTCAACTCTAAAATCTAAGATAGCTTGGTTAGTTGATCTTAATAGCATCCTTCCAATATTGTAAGTAAGCAAGTACATATTACAAAAATAGCATGTGCTATCCAGAATTCAGATCCTCACCGTGTCTATTATAATCAAGACAACAAAACAAAACATAAAAAAAGCACATAAAAGGATGTGAATTCAAAATCTTGTGGCTACATCTACATCTCCGAAGATGCATTTACTGTAAAATCTAATAAAGGCAAATGTAGGCTATTTGCAATTTTTGGCTAGAAAATTAAAGTTTTTTTTTACATCAAAAGATCTGCTGAAGTCAATTTCTAAAACCAATACAAGAGGCAAGCAATCTATAGATTCAAACACCATATCAATTATTAAAAAATGCTATATTGCCGATTGTAGGTATTAACTCCACTGCCTTAATCAAAATATAAAATTTAGACTTCCAACACCTCAACTACTAGAGTTGTCACTGTGTAGCTGCTGCAAATGATGTTCTCTTCTGAGTTAGAGTCTTCATCTTCCATTGAATTGGTTGTGAAGATGATGGACCACGAGAGGCTTGAGATATTTTTGTTTGGGTGACATTTTGATTTTCAAATTGTGATGTTGAACTTTTCATTGGTGGTAGCGGCCAGCTTGTGGAACTTTGTTTTCTAATAGGACCTCCTCTTCTATTATGACATTCTCCTTTGCACACACTACAATGCGTTTTCCCACTTGTTCGCTTTATATGTTGAGATGCTCTTTCTTCTTGCCCTCTTCTTCTTTCGGTTTGTTTTTTGCCCACTGTTTTTTCAAAATCAGGTGCGAGCACTACCATGTCTAAGAATGAAAGAAAACCAATTAGATCATTTATACAGTTGAAAAAAAACTTAACAAAATAATTAGCAATTGACCAACTTCATTTGAGAAACATACTGTCTATATCTGGCTCCCAGAAGAGTTGGCTTGGCATAACATGGAATCCATGGCTATAAGTCTTCCGATATGCATACATAGTATGAAACCATTTACAATAAGAAGTTGAGTCCTCCCGCTTCCACATCATAACTCTAAAATCATGAAAACATGACATTCCTTCTAACTGCCACTGCCTGCAACTTCATTTCCTTTGTGAGTATTGAACCACATGTGTGTTCTCACCATAGGAGACTTCAAACTCTTCATTCTCACAGTGTATGAAAGTTGCCCTCCTTCCATATTGTCTAGTTGCCTCCAAATTCCTTAAGCATTTTCTTGACAAATGGGCATTGGATGAATTGCCTTCACCACTCCTTTTATTGAACCACTTAATTACTTTTGTTCTGAAGCTGTCAAACAACTGAATTATTTACATGTGTCTTGCATCTTCAATCCAAGCATTGAAGTCTTCAACAAAGTTGTTATCAGTGGCTAAACATGGACTATCATCAAGAAAAAATGCTCGCGACCAATGTGAAGGATCAGTCCTTTCTGCCCAATCGCATTCCAGTGGGCTAATTATTCTTAATCTTGTCATTTGAACCTTGAACTCAACTTAGGTATATGCTTTATTGGTTGCCCAAAATAATTTTTTCAGTAAATCACTCTTACCCCTCCTTAACTAAATTTCTACGTAAGTGTCGCATGCAGTAACGATGCTTAGAAGTTGGGAACACGCTGACCATTGCTATCATCAAACCTTTTTGACGATAAGACATTATGGTATATTCTCCATCTCCAATCGTTTCAAAAGTGATAGGAAGTATATCCAACTACTTTTGCACTCGTATTCAACAACACCGATAGCAATAGATATGATTTGTCCTTTAGCATCCTTGCTGATTGCAGTGAGCAATCTCCCTTTGAAATCACCTTTGAGAAATGCACCATCTAACCCAATATATGGCATAAAACTAGCTTGAAATGCTCTCTTACAGGCATTAATACACAAGAATGCTCTCTGAAAGTGATGTTCAACATCAGTCCTAATGTGTGTCATTGTGCCCGGATTTGTCCTCGAGATTGTTGCAAAGAAAGTAGGGAGGCGCGCAAAAGACTCATTTGTAGTACCATGAATGGAACCCATAGCCTGCTTTCTGCTTCTCCAAATCTTGTGATAATTTAAAGTAAGTCCATATTTTGAATGCATCATGTTGTTTAACTGTTTCACAGTTAAATTGTTGTTGACTCTAAGGTCTTTCTCAAGAGTGGTGGTGATTCAATCCTTATTGACAGACTTGTTTCCGCTGCCTTCAGCAACTGAGCACATATATTCCATGTTGTTGTATGTTTTTATCACAAATGACACCCATCACTCTTTCGCAATGCATGCAATCTCCATGGGCAATCATCAACTTTACAGATGACAGTCAGTTAGTAACATTCATTCTTTGCAAACTTCACATCGAACCCATTAACAATAGCATGTTGCCGAATTGCCAACTCCAATTGTTTCTTATCTTCAAATTGAAGTTCGATATGTAGATATGGAACCTTAATATCAAAATATGGATCATAATCATGATTATATGTAACATTCCGTTCCGGCCTCGTGAAAAATTGTTCAAAATTTGTTTTCCTTCTGTTTTGAAAATAAATGCTTCATTAATTTCTCAGCAAAATTTTAAAGCATTTAATTCTTTAATCGAGTCCGAAAAGTATATCACAGAAATATTTTGTATTGTGTTCCACATTCTGATTTTACATCTCCAACGAGAAAACCCTTGATTAAAAGAGCTGAATACAATAGTCTTAAAAATAATTATTTTATTGAAATGATAATGAAATGCATAGAAAATTTTTTCTACGACTTTACAAGTGCACGAAAAATTGTGTCTCACGAAAATACAAAGATAGATGAGTACACTTCGCCTCGCATTGTGACTCGAATGTGTGGTACATGATGCCACGCGCTACGATTTAAATGTGAGTTTACGCTTAGCCCGTCGACCAGCGATGACTTGGTTTGGGCATAGTGAGAGGCCCGTCGGCTACACTAGTGACCCTATACAGCAAGCTAAGTGCGCTCTCAGCTTCTGGATTTTCACAGTAGACCAGCATCTCCCGCTTTCAACTTAATAAGCTAGCGTGTCCCGCCTTCAGTCTCTGGATTGGATAATTCAGTGGTTTTTATCAAGAAATGGATTTAACCGAATTTTGAAAATATGTTTGGGTCAACTTGGACCATCTAAAGGGGTTCGAGCCCAACTGGGCATGTTGAAAAGAGTTTGGGCCTAACTGGGCTTGACTCAATCAATTTGGGCTCAACTGAGCTTATCGGGGGATTTTGGGCGATCTTGGGCTTGTTGAAGAGTTTCGGGCCATCTTGGGCTTACTGGAAGTTTTGGGCCTAAGCGGGTTTGTTGGAGGGTCTTGAGCCCAAGAGGGCTTGCTCGGACATTAAGGCTCGGGTTGAGCAAAGAGGTTGTTTGTTTATATATATATGTATATATATAAATTTATTATTATTATAATATATATGTATATATATATATTTGAAGGTCTCTAAGATATATGTGTGTATTTTAAAATAATATATATATATTTTTGGTGGCCCGCAGGACAATATATATTTTTTTGAAGCCCGCAGGACAACATATATATTTTAGAAAACAAAATATTCATTTGTTGGAGGCTCGCAGGACATATGTATTTTAGAAAATCAAAATATTCATTTTTGGAGGCCTGCGGGACACAAAATATTTATTTTTGGAGGTCTGCGGGACACATATATATTTTAGAAAATAAAATATTTTTTTGGAGGCCCGCGGGACACATATATATTTTAGAAAATAAAATATTCATTTTTTGGAGGCCCGCGGGACATGTATATATATTTTAGAAAATAAAATATTCATTTTTGAAGGCCCGCGGGACACATATATATTTTAGAAAACAAAATATTAATTTTTTGGAGGCCCGCGGGACACATATATTTTAGAAAAACAAAACATCCATTTTTGGAAGCCTGTGGGACATGTATATATTTTAGAAAATAAAATATTCATTTTTTGAAGGCCCGCGGGACACATATATATTTTAGAAAAATAAAACATTCATTTTTGGAGGCCCGTGGGACACATATATATTTTAGAAAATAAAATATTCATTTTTTGGAGGCCCGCGGGACACATATATTTTAGAAAAATAAAACATTCATTTTTGGAGGACTGCGGGACATGTATATATTTTAAAAAATAAAATATTCATTTTTGGAGGCCCACGCGACACATATATACTTTAGAAAATAAAATATTCATTTTTTGGACGCCCGCGGGACACATATATTTTAGAAAAACAACATATTCATTTTTGGAGGCCCGCAAGACACATATATATTTTAGAAAACAAAATATTAATTTTTTGGACGCCCGCGGGACATGTATATATATTTTAGAAAATAAAAAATTCATTTTTGGAGGTCCGCAGGGTGGGGTCCTGAGATCCTGGGCCTTTATATATATATATTATTTTTTTATCATAAAAAAGTGCTTAGCTTAATATATATTTATATATATATAGCGTGCTCGGTGGGGTCCCGCGATCCCGGGCCTTTATATGTATATATTATTATCGCTTTTTTTTTCATAAGAAAGTACTTAGCTTAATATATATATATGGGATTTATTCCAGTGCATGCGACTGCACGGCGCAGTCCATGTACTGTGGGCTCCACCTGATCATAAATGAAAAATCCACCCCACCCATTGTATTTAGAATTGTTCACTTTAATAGCATACCAATTTTCATCCAAATCCAACATGTGTGCAGTCCCCATCTTAAAATGGTGCAAAATCAACGTAATAAAATAGTTTAATGTAAATATCAAGTTTAAAGTGGTTTTTTCAACATCTAAACCGTCTAAAGTATGATTTATATATGGATAAACGAGTGTATAAAGTTTCATTACAATCTAATATGTGTGGGGTCCATTTTACAGCGGACTGCACACGATCGGTTCTCTCTCTCTCTCTCTCTATATATATATACGGCACACCCTACACAGGAAAAATAGTTTTTGAAAATAATATATATGTATATGTGTATATATATTTATATATATATATATATATATTTGAAAGAGAAAAATACTTAACTCGCGTGTCAATTCAAACCGCCAGTCGGGGAGTATCCACATTGGGAAAAGTAGTTCTTGAAAATAATGTATATGTATATATGTATATTTTTGTATGTAGTCGGGGAGTATCCACGTTGGGAAAAGTAGTTTTTGAAAATAATATATATGTATATATGTATATTTTTGTATATAGAAAATATACATACATATATATATTTTTTGAAGGAGAAAAATACTTAACCCGTGTGTCAATTCAACCCGCCAGTCGGGGAGTATCCATGTTGGAAAAAGTAGTTTTTGAAAATAATACATATGTATATATGTATATATATACTTTTAATAACACATATATTTAATATATATATATATATATATATACTTAACCCGTGTGTCAATTCAACCCGCCAGTCGGGGAGTATCCACGTTGGGAAAAGTATTTTTTTTAAGAAAATAATTCATATATATGTATTGTTTTTTTTTTAAATAAGAAAGAAATTTTTTTTTTTACTTAAAAGAAAGAAAAAAAAATTCTTGAGAACTTACGTTCTCTTTTCTTTCAGTGTGAGAGAGCTCTGGTCCCGGTTGCCTTGGAGTTGTGTGCCTCTCGTCGTGTACTCAAATGAGAAGCCAAAGTGGGTATTTATAGGACTTTAGCCGGCTTGGTGCGGGTTCCGTAGCTAAAGGTATTTTGTGGATGCAAGCTCCCGCGGAACCGCATTCACGCGAACCGCTTTCCCGCGGAACTGTATTCACGTGGAGCACATTTCCGCGGAACATTCTTCTCCCCAGAGCTGGTTGCCTTCTTATCCAGACCATAAGCAATGGCTGTAGCGGTAGGCTCGTTGATGATACGCATGACATTGAGGCCTGCAATGACACCAACATCCTTGGTGGCCTGACGTTGTGAGTCATTGAAATAAGCAGGGACAGTAACCAAATCATTCTTGATAGTCGAACCAAGATAAGCCTCAACAATCTCTCGCATCTTGATGAGAACCATGGAGGAGATCTCCTCGCCCTTTATTGCACAACAATCATGGGCTTATCACCAGGACCAGGAATAACTTTGAAGGGCCATAGTTTTATATCACTTTGAACTGACGCATCACTGAATCTCCTTCCAATCAAACGCTTTGCATCGAAGACAGTATTGAGCGGGTTCATAGCGACATGGTTCTTAGCAGCATCACCGATAAGACGCTCTGTGTCGGTGGAGGCAACATAAGAAGGGGTGGTGCAGTTGCCCCGATCATTGGCACAAGAAGATTATCTATTCGAATCCAAGGTAGAGAGCAAGCAGTCCTTCTAGAAGTGGAGAATAGATCTTCTTCAGCTGCCTTCTTTCGTACCACGCAGCAAAGAGCTTTTTAAGGTCTTGTCTGCCAGATTGAGACCCCAAGACTGGTGCAACCACATAGTTAGGATCTTTTGGAGAAGCTGCCAAATAATAAAGGGACCCAGTAAGGGCAGCTGTGATTACAGCAGCAAATGCTTGTGCAAAGGGCACGAATGGAGGCAACATGCCACTTAGAGACGCCATTCCACGTGCATCCTTCATTAGCTCTGTGCCTCTCAAGAACATATTAGTTAAAGACCCCTGCACAGCGGCCCGATTGAAGAGCTCCTCACCCACCTAGCCTGCGATGACAATCAGCACAAACTGCCACGACGACATTCCGTAAAAGAAGCTCCGTAGCTCCTCGTCCTTAACATCTCGGATTGCGCGAGCATGCGGCGACAACTTCACTACTTCATCATCAAGTATGAACAGCGGCGCCATGATCGGAATGATGCAGCCCTTCCACGATGGCGTCGAGCGACTGATGCAGCGCTCCTCCACCATCCACGCCGGTGATGGAGCAAATGAACTTCCCCGCGAGCGCCATCGCGCCGTAGACGCCGATTCCGTAGCTGAGGCGGATGACGGCGCCGAGCTTCTCCCAGACTTGGAAGTCGGCGTCGCCACCGAAGCTGCCGTTGAAAGTGGATACCTCCATGGCGGAGGAGCAAGTAAGGCCTCCGCCGGGTCGGTGGACCGCGTTCTTCCCGGCATCTATCCTCTTGCCTCCGCCGCCGCCGCGGCCTCCGCCGCTGCTCTGCTCAGTGGAAGATCGTATGCTGGAAAGCCGGTGGGAGCAGGGAGGAAGAGAGTTTGGGTGCCATTTCCTCGAGAAATTGAACATGGAAGCAGGGGAGCCGAGCGATGAGGGAGTCCGAGGGGAGGAGACTGAAGGCAACTCCATCAGCCATTAATTTATTATTTGTGTTTTGAATTCCTCGCTTCACAGTAGTCTTCACAACTAAGCTTTTCTCCCGAAGCTTCACAATAGCAGCTACCAATCCATGATGATTCCTATTTCTCCTTAGTGCAAAATGGCAAGGCAGTGACTTAGCAAGCTTCCTCAAGTTGGTCGTCTCTGCATTTGTTAGACGAGAACGCATTCCAGTGGGAAGAAACCTAAAAGATGTTTTATAGCCAGGAATATGCTGAGGCAGCAAATCTACAGGCCAAACCCCAGTACCCCATGCTATTGTATTCTCTTTTGATGGTCTTCTTATTTGCCAAACCAGAAAATTTGCGGGAGTTGAGATTGGATAGATTTTTTTCTTCTTCTTTTTTTTGGCATGTTAATGTTATCCTGACCACATCTCATATCCTGCAACGATGAGTTTTGCGTGGCTTTGATACTCCGCAAATTCTCTCTTTCTTTATATATATACGCTTTATTTTTGCTGCTAACATTCCTGGCATTTGGAAAAATTCTTGGTGGCAAAAGCCCCTTAATTTACTTATTTATTTATCATATATTTTTTTGTATATTTGCTCCTTTTTTATATATATTTTTTCGTTCATCACTTTTTTCTCTCTTTTTTTTTTTTTTATCAATTTTCCTTTTGTTGTAATTTTTTTCTCTTTTTTTTTACACATGAAAAATTACATAATTTCATAGACTAAAATCAATCGTATAATCATAGTGGACCCATGGTTCAAAATATACCTCATCACATTCCCATCATCGCCTTCATGTACCTTATAAACGAGTCATCATTATCACAAGCGTCATCTTCCTTCTCTTGCTCAACTTCACACATCATAACCTCATAATACTATTCCATCCATTGGTCATGCCTTTTTTTTAATATTTTCCTTCCCAAGAGTATGCCTACACATTATACTTCATGTCAAATAAATTTTTGGAAGTCAACATGCCATTAGATATTTTCAAATTGAAATATATGAACATTGCACAATCTGATATGAACATTATACAATCTGAAATTGATTATCACCCTTACTCACTCTTGTTGCCTAGCAAAAAAGAACAAAGTTTCCTAGGCCTAATAAAACACACATTTGAGATAGAGAATAAAGAACAAAAGGATGTTCGTATACTTCATATACTCTACATTATTTAAATAACTTGAATAAAATGTGTCAATAATGAATTTATTCAAACAGTCTTGGAGCAACTTGGCCATGAGTGAATTAATTTCATCTTGCCTATTTGGAGCACTGATTTATTATTCAAGTTGAGTCAAGCAAGCCATGCTTTTAGAAAATTTCCTAGTCTTCTTGGTAACTTTCTTTGATCTTTGTCAAAGAGCCCTACAATTCAAATTCGAATTTGCCATGAAATTATTTAATTACCTATTGGTTTGTTTCACTACTTCTGTATAAAAATTTTAAACCAAGGGCAAACCAAATAGCTAAAACCTCTGTAGAAAGTCAACCATAAATGAATCAAATAAGTAAATAGATATACAAAGCTAAAATCAAGCGCCTACAATTTTCAATCTTTTCAAATACATGGTTTGAAATATTGGCAGTTCATGGACTTAGAATTTCTTTGTTCTGTATAATTATGTTTTCCCTTAGTGAGCAACACAGGATTGCCTAAAAATCTAGGCATGATTGACCAATCCAATGTCAATGAATCAAGGCTATGAAAACTATACCTAAGTTTTTGGGGGCTGTCATAGAATCCTTTCAATTCTAGTATAAAACCAAACATGACAGTTAAGATAAGGATAGGAAAAAAATAAAGATCAATAAGTAATTTATTCTAATTGGCAAAGACAATAGACAATGCAACATAAATAAATAGCGGTCACCATCCATCTATAATCAGTTAATGTACATATTCCCTTAATTCACTAAATAGATAAGCAAAAGGTGAAAGGAACCAAGAAAATTAAAACCCAACAAGTTAAGGAAACAATGTGGATCGCAAGGCATGTAATTTGAAGAACTCTTAGTTTTCATTACAAATCGAAGTAATGTTACTTTTCTTGGGACATCCATTGCAATCTTGTTAGCTATTCTGCTGACCTCAATAAGTGAAGAACTTCAACAGTTCAACCATTCAATCTATAACATAAAATGGATGTCTATGTCAACTTATCAATAAAATTGAAAATTAATATTTACTTTGTGGCAAACCATCAAACAACTTGTGATTTTGAGAGGAATTAGGTGGATTCTTTTGGCTATAGTTAGAAAATTAACTATGTTCTGTCAATGCCTCTAGAAACAAGCAGCTTTTGTTTGATTTGAGTGGGTTTTGAAGTTGGAACCCTAACATTGCTTATTAAAATTTCAATACAATTCTTATCCTGAGTCCTAATTCTAGTCTTTGCCCCAACCGGGAAAATCAGGTTGAGTTTGAGTTGAATTCATTGACAAGTAGCGTTGAAAGATCTAGTTGAGTATAAATTATGATTTTGATTTTCTGTTAAATAAACACGTTGGGAGGAATAGGTGCATTTTAGAAAATAGATAAGTTGGTTTTGGTAAATTAGGTGTACTTGTGAACTGAAATTGGGTTGGGGCAACCACTCGAAGACAAAGAATGCTATTTTTTAAATAAATGGGACCACAGGCCAGATTTTTTTAAGTACTTGGGACCACTCCTATACCACGATAAAAAAAGCAGTATCCCATCATTGTTGTCATTGCACAATGGTCCCTCATGAAAAATCAACATCTTTGTCGTTGTCATCCTCCATCCCCGTCACAAATAAATTTTAAATTAAAATGAAAAAAAAAAATATATATATATATACACACATCTTCCTTGAACATCTGTGTTGTCACCCTCCATCTTTTGCAAGCTAGCGATAAGTAGGAAAAAACCCACCGAGAAAGGTAGCTGTCAACATAGCGACCGACAAACCAGTGAGGAAGAAAACGCACGTCGACACCTGATTGGAGCTTCGGTCTGGTTTGGGGATTCTTCTTTGGGGTTTTCAATTTAGGGATCCCCGATTTGAGGTTCTCTCTCTAGGGATTTTCAAATTGGGGATTTTCTCGAATTGGGAATTTTTGATTTCTGTTGCTGGGGTTTCTGCTCTAGGGTTTGCTTTCATTTTAGATTTTTAGCAAGGATATTTTGGATATTTTACACATCTTAACGGTGCTTTTCGACGTCGTTATGTTGCGTCGTTCGAAAAGCAAAAGGCGAAAGTTCGCAAGGTATAAAATGCAAACGGCCAAATTTCGGGATTTGAAATGCAATCGGCCAAAGTTAGAGGGTTTTACCATGCAAAAAACCTCATTTTTTCCCCTAGTGAGCTAGTGGAATTTTAACACGTTCATGTAATGGATTAGTGTAAACCTTCTGCATCTAGACGCTTCTTTGGTGCCTTAACACTAAAATTTACTTGCACCTGTGTGCTTCTTTGATGAGACATTGACTTACTAATAGTAGTTGTATGCAATTAAAGACTATAAATTAAATGAGAATCCAATGAGAAAGATATACGGTCCATTGGTCATTCAAGAAGGAAAAATATAAGTCTCCGTACTACATGTTCAACTCATATATTACATTAATACGTCCAAATATTTCATACTCCAACAAACATACTATCAAACAAACACAATTCATCCATTCATATTAGGGAACTGTAAATATTAATATTTATGGTTAGGTTGCTCATTCCCTTGGTGATCTCATCAACTTGACTGATTTTCTTCATTTTAGCTAATTCTCTCTTCACATTTTCTAACTTTACCCTCAGGCTGCTATTGCTGCATTTAGTTGTGACCTCCATTTTACTTTCTTCTGCCAACAATTTTTTCATATTTAGTTCATATTTATCGCACCAACGAAAGAAAATACAATTCTTTATATCCTGCAAAATAAAAATTTATCATATTTAATTACAATAGTAGCTTAATATACATGATGAATATTCTTTTTTGTCATTGATAAGAACACTTTGCACATTCTCATTCCACATGGACATTGAATCTGCTTGATCCAGTTAGGAATATTGTTGCTTCAACAAATTTAACACAAACTAACATGTTGTAAAAAACAATCAACTCAATATCTAAATTTTTTAAGCTAAACAGTAGTACTCACAAACCGATTTCAAAAATTCTGTAGATTGTAGAAAATTTGTAAGAAAAATTATTAGTCGACAGATTGTAGAAACAATACAATAGATTAATAATGCCGGTCAGATGTGACAGATTAAGGGGTGCGGATTGTGGGCAACGACATTTTTTTATAGCAAAAACAACACACTGGGCGGCGGGATTATGCAAATTAAGGGGAGCAAATTTTTATAATAGAAAATATCTAAAAAGAAAAATAAAAAATATTCCCTGTTAGCATCCATTCTTGATCACAACTTGCATCACCCTTCTCTGTCTTTCAAAATGCGTCTTCCGAAATATGTGGGTATGGCATGGGGACGATCTGTTATAAGGTTATTTACAAGGTTATTTTCATCAATTTTAAAAAAACGAGCGTGAGAGAGATTGGAATATGTCCTGAAACACCGTTATGCAGCGGGGTTCAAAAAGCAAAAGGCAAAAGTTCGCAGGGTTTAAAATGCAAATAGCTAAATTTCGGGATTTGAAATGCAATTGGCCAAAGTTAGAGGGTTTACCATGCAAAAAACTCATTACTAGTCCCTCGTATGGCTTGAAAGGAAGTAAACATAAAATCACAGTGCCCTTCAGCTATTAGTACTAATATCATGCTAGATCCTAGATGTTTGCATATTATAACGACGTGCTCTAATAATAAAGTTCCCACATTGCATTGCAACATAGATGTGCAGTGTAACGCTATCTCATATTGGCAATTAATGCAAGGAGATGAATCATACGATTATCCAAAATCACATTTCGAACTTATTGAATGATAGCTAAGGGTTCACATTCAACACGAAATGTTGGAATGATCCTAGTATCAATTTGAGGGCCATTTACGACGGGTTGACATGACTGTTATACAAAATAATAGGGGGATCTAGCCATCATCAGTCCCGATCACTATGCAACCGATTTGGTTTCATCCTATCATACCAAATATCTTAAAGACATTTATTTTTAATATACATAAGGGGTATTTGCAAATGACCCCCAAGTTTTTGTTTTACAATTTTTACCCATGACTATCGATTTTGCATTCACTTTTGAAAATTATTTGTAAAGACCCCACTTTATTTGGAAGTCAATATTGACCAGATAAACTTTGACTCAGTTTTATAATCCACAAAGATACAGTCAAAGTCATATTGTAGTATCCTTAAATCATGCTCAATCAAATCTTGACGCCCAAAGGATCTCTAATTGATGGATAGAATAACAAAAATATAGTATATAATAAAATAATGTTTTTTTAGTTAATTTAAATCTTAAGTTTTACAGGCTGGCATCCATCTTATTCACTGTTATCAAGATTATATGGAAAAAGATCTAGGAGTTGTTGGGGCCGGAATACAAGAAAAAATAGGAAAAAAAAAAAGAAAACTTAGAGAAAGTGAGAATAAAAAAGCCAACGTAATTTTACTTTATGTGTGTTACAAGGTTACTTTTCTTAAGACTATATATGTCATCCTCATGCTATCAGATAGTAAAAATATATGTGAACCCAAGCAATCTATATGAAAACAAATAGTATTACCCGCCATAGCATCAAAACTTTTTATAAATCATTGAATTAATTTTTTAAAGATATCCAACTCAATTTTGGTTACATAGTGTGTCTAGATGAGCTACATAATTCAGTTAAAATTAAAAGGGTAAAATTTTGACTAGCAAGTCAACGTTGAGTTTGATCAACATCGGGTATTTTGCAAATAAATTTAAAAATGGAGGATTGTTTTAAAAAATATTTATGGATATAAATTGCAAAATCTAAAAACTTAAAGGGTTCATTTGCAATTATCCTATAATTAAAGGGTAGTGATTCCCTAATTGTGCATACCGGTCTGTACAAGTGGTTGCTTTTTCTATTTTAAACTTTTCTTTATGTCTATATGCCATATGAAATATAAGGGTTTTTTTTCAAATATATACATTACGTTTGACTCTAATTCCCAATATATTCATTATATTTTTTAAAATTTCAAATATACCCACTATATTTTTTAAAATTCCAAATATACTCACTATGTTGGCAGTTAATTTTGAAAACACCCAAGCCATGAGTAACACAGTTAGTTAATATGTGAAGTTACTAATATACTCATTAAATTTTAGAAATAATTTAAAAAATTAAATATTATAACTCATCAATGCCCTAATTGCACATGAGTTCTAAATTTGAAAAGTTCTAATTTTATTTTTTATTGTTTTGTATTAGGGATATTGTGAGCATTTATAAAAATTTAACTAACGGTTTTTAACGGAATAGATATTTTTGGGATTAACTGCAAACATAGTGGGTATATTTAAAATTTTGAAAACATAGTGGGTATATTTGGAATTAGGGTCAAATATAGTGGATATATTTCGGGAAAATCCCTATAAATTAAAGGGAATACTTTTATGAAACCCTTCTTTTATGTAACTTTTTTTGTTTTTAATATCTTGATGCTTAATGAAAATCAACTCTATTTACTGTATTTAACATCATTTGTATTATTATAAAAATCCTTTTATTTGCATAATATTATTATACATGAGCTCAATTAGATGTGCGAAACCAATGCACTGCTAAGTATCAATTCTAAAGTTGTATTTTTAACATTTAAGTTATTTAAAATATCAGTATGTAAATAGATATTTTTATATAGTATTATTACATTCTAATACATTTGGAAATAATTTTAAAGTATTTTTTATAATTTACACATGAATATATACTTTTCAACTAATGTTGCACATGCATATATTTGACTTGGATGAAATTTAGTTTTATAGTTAAGTAAATGATATTAAATAAAATAACTAGAGTAAATTTCTTATCAAGCATGGAACGGCTTCTGTATAATCTAGCTACATAAAAGCAATGCCCATAACTTAATATTTGTATATTTATAATACCAAAAATCACTTTAATTGAAAATCTGTAAATCTCAAAAAATCGAAAAATGATATGTTATATTTACATATATATAACATCAATTTTTTTGAAAATAAACTTCTAATGCATTAGCCCAGAAATATCCTTATACAAATGTTTTGAGATACAAATTGGTGTGGGGGGGGGGTCTCCCTCTATTCACGTTCACAATTAAAAGCTCATTTGCTAGATGATGAACAACTTTATTTCCGATTCTTAAAACATGATAGAATTCTGCACTTTCCAACTGACTCACTTGTCCACTAATCTCACCAAGTACAAATTTCAGGCTGGTTATCAGGTAACCATTGCCTCTCAACCACTTGATCCAGATTAGAGAATCACTCTCTATTACCACCTTGCTGTAGCCTAGATGATTCAGCCAAATAATTTCCCTTGGAAGAGCACCTGCTTCCGCCCACAAGGCATGTGATTTCTATGGCTTGAACCAAAATTTTGCTGCCAAGAATTCCCCATTTGATCTTCACACTACAAGATCCAATGTCCCTCCAATGTTTTTCCATGTCGGGTTGTGGAACCTGTCCTTCATTTATATAACATCATTTGGATTAACATGAAATAGGAAAATAAATACGTAATATACAAAAAATTTCAAAATATTTAAATTTTGGCACTATAACTAAATATATTTGGATGAATATTACAAAGAGTTTGGAAATTAACAAATCATATGGAAAGTGAAAAACAAATTAGGGAATCGTTCTCCGGAATAAAAAGGTTTCAAAATAGAAATTTACTAGTTTTTGCACAAAATCAAAGAAACTGTAAAAAAAACCAACATTTATATGAAAAGAATAACATAGCCCACTTATGAAATTTTTGTTACTAAATAAAGTACACATATATGATAATTTAGTTGATAAACATCAAGATATAGGTTTTGGGTTCCTCTTAGGGGATCCCGATTGTATGCGCCCGGGAGCATGCAGTGCTGCATGCTCCTGGGCGCATACACCCATTTTTTTTTATTTTTTTCAATTTTTTTATAAAACTATTAATCTAAGTGTATTTAACATGTGTATAAATTTTTACCATTTTTAGAGTATTTTAGATATTTATTTTTTATTTTTGAAAACCAGTGGCATTTTAGGTAATTTTACCACTGATTTTCAAAAATAAAAATAAAAATCTAAAATACTCTAAAAATGGTAAAAATTTATACACATATTAAATAGATATAGATTAACAATATTGTAAAATTTTTTTTTTTTTTTAAAAAGGTGTATGCGCCCGGGAGCATGTAGCGCTGCATGCTCCTGGGCGCATGCAATTGGGGTCCCCTCTTAGGAGGGAGGGATCGTTTCATACCATGGAAATCATGGACCTTGTTATTTGGATTATAAATGACTATTAAATAAAAAATCTGATGATTTATCATCATTTATGCATTTATAATACAAAAATTATTGGCCCATGATCATTTTTGCTTGGCTTAAATTGAGGCTATTTGAGACTAAGGGTGTGTTTGGTTGGAGGTAAAACTTTTGATGAAAAGTTTTAGAGGTAGAAGTTGTCAAATTGATAGAAAATGATGTTATATAATAGGGGTAATGATGAGGAGTAAAGAGAATAAAGTTAAAATAGATAGGTTAGTTGTATGGGTAGTTGTGTAGAAATGATTGAAAAGTAGGGTAGTTTGTATAGAAAAATGTGAAAAAATAATTAAAAAATAGAGTAGTTATGAAGAGTGAAAAGTTTTGTGTTGAAAAGTTTTAATTGACAAGTTTTGGCCCCAAACAAACACACCCTAAGTCAAAAACATATTTTTTATAAAATTGTTAATTTAGATTATTAATATAAGTCGGGTTTTATCATTTTTAGATAAATTTATTTTAAAATTTTAAATGCAGAAGTATTTTTGTGATTTTTGAGGGATTAAAAAATATGCTCATTTTGATAGAGTTACATTCTCATGGGCAAGGCAACCAATTTGACCTCCAGTCTAATTTTAATAACATTGCATGAACCTTAGCCGCCACTGCTTAAAAAAGTCATTTGGCAAAGGATTCAATATCTTTTACTGGAATATGCATCTTCATCTTCACTATAATTTTTTACATTTTTAATATATATATATATATTGTTTTCAATACATATTATTACATTCTTATTCTGTTTTTTCTATCTTATTCAAGTTTTTTGAATCCTCTTCGGACAAGGCTTGTTCAAGATAAGTGAATGAGAAAATAATAAAATAAGACTTTCTATTTTGATTTTGAGTTTTGGAAATTGTTTTGAAAAATTATGGTTGTGTAACAACTTTACTTCTAAAATTTTCCATACTACTTTTCTTCTTCTCATCCAAATATTGCACCCCATAACTTTTCATATAATCTTCCAATCCCATCTTTGTCCCATGCATTGCACCGTTTTGAACCGTCGTCATTTTATGGTGCAACCACCACGGTATATATATGTTCACTTGCATTATATAATAGTAATTGGTAGCGTGGGCCAATGCCTACCATTTGCAAATTTTAATAGGAAGAATTCATCAATCAAGGATATATAGATTTCTTCTGCAATTTTCAGCCATGCACACACGTACAAGTACAACATGTATTTAAGACTAGAGAAAAGTTCATAAAAACATGAGACCCAAGTTGAGCACTAGCCCTTCAATTTCTTTCTGCTACTCCCGAAGCCCGATTACAAGCTTCAATGTAGTCAAAAAGTCGTATTTATAGTCTTCTTCTCCGTGGAATATCTGACGTGGAATAATCTTCACGTACAGATAAAACGCCACGCAGGCAATTATGGGTCCCACCCAGAAGACCCAGTGCCCATCCCACAGGTGCCCGCCTCTCACCAGCGCCGGCCCCAGGCATCGGGCCGGGTTAATCCCTGCCCCGGAGTACCCCTTCTTCGCCGTCAGCGTCGTCGACACGAACACCAAGAGGCCCACGACGGCGCCGATGATCACGCAGACCACCAGAATCCCGTGGGCCTTGGCCTGCCGCCAGTCGAACGCCACCCATATGGATGCGTAGAGGAAGATGAAGGAGCAGATGATCTCGAGCCAGAGGCCCGAGCTGGGATCGATGCCGACGGCGGTGGGTACCCCGCTGGGCCCCGGGACGACGACCGTGAGCGTGCAGCCGCCCAGAGAGAATTCGTGCTCAATGGCGCCGCCGACCACGGCCTTGAGCGAGAGGGCGCCGAGCACACCGCCGACGCACTGGGCGAGGACGTAGACGGCTGCGCGGGCGGGGGAGATGAGGCCAAGGAGGGCGGAGGAGAGAGTGACGATGGGGTTAATGTGGCCGCCGGAGACGGGGGCGGTGGCTATGAGGAGGATGGCGACGGAGAGAGCGGCGAGGGCGGCGATGATGAGGTTGGGAGTCTTGGTGTCGGTCTCGATGGAGGAGATAACGATAGTGTCGAGCATGAAGACGAGCGCGGCGGTGCCCAGCATTTCTGCCACTGAAGCTCGCCACACCTGCACGAAGCGAAAAAATGCCATATAAAAAAGCGATTTTTTTTAATCTTATGTTTTTGTAATATGAGCGGCTGAAAATTACTTTTTTAATTGCTATATTTTTCAAAAAGTATATGGGTCTTACTTAGATTTATATTCTCTATTTTATTGATTTTAAAAATTAAAATAAAATGTCATATCAATTTAAAAATAATCAAATTTGATTTGATCCAAATATCACCGAGGACACACACACATATAAAATAGCGCCGACACAATACAGGCGCAGTATAAGATAACAGTATAAAAATAAATAAATAGATAATTATTTAATGATAATGCAAAAGGGAATTGAAGGTGATTTTTATGTTTACCCACTTTTAAGGAGGAAAAATCATGCAATCCCATCCTTTGAGAGAGTAATTGACCGAAGGTGGCTGCTGTATTGCTCTTCCTCATGTCTTCCGTTCTCCTTTCTTCGGACCTGAGTAAGGAGAAAATGTCGTGTTATCTTTTTTTTTTTTTGGTGGTCATAGCCAGAGAATTAAGAAGCTCGATCCGTAGACGCATGTATTTAAGTATGCATGCCTTGGTGTTGAGGAGAAGGGCTGGACTCTATTGCCGGCATGGCAGCTTTCTTCATCTCCAGCTGCTGCAACATTTCTCTCCATCTCAACCTAGCTTTCACGTGCTATTCTGATTCTCTTGACTTGGGTGTGGTTTATATACATATACAGAGAGAGATGATGAAAAATAATAGTGTATGATAAGGGTTGAACGAGATGAGGTAGGGGTCATGTGGACACATTAAATTTGCTTGTTGGGGTAGTTTCTTGGTACGGGATCGTGATCGAGATTTCGTTGATTTAGTATTCTGGGTACGCGATCTACTGGAGAAAAATTGGACGAATAAAATATCTAAAATGTAGTTGAAATACAAGCTAGAGATGATGACGAAGTCGAATTTATTGAGTGACAGCAATACGTGTGGGCGAGATTAGGTGATTATATGAGCTGTAGTTAAGATTGGTAAGATGATCATCAAATAAGGGATCTTGCATGTAAGTGTCTTGTCGATCCTTTAATGCCATGTTTATACAGATTCCAGCTTTAGTTTTAGATGTATTTCATTTATGTCATAACGTGATATACTGTCACATGACAGCTGAAAGTCTAAAAGTTGCTTGGCAGTTCCAGTGTTTGGTAACTTTCCTCTCTGCGAGCATACCCCTTAGGTTGTTTAATCTTTAATGAATGCTCTATGTTAAGTTAATTTGGAAACGATTATTAAGCCAGTAAAAGGCATTAATGATTAGCAGAAAAAAGGAAAAAGGTATGAATGCTCTGTGGCTGCGGTAGGCAGTCCAGTAAAAAGAAAATTTCGCCTGTTTTTTCTACATTTTTTTAATTAAACTACTTTATTTATTTTAACTTTATTTTTTTTACTTATAGTTATTATGAAATTTATTTCAAATAATTTTCTACCAAAATTTTCTTTCTTATAATAAAAAAGTAAGGGAAAAACGATAGACCTGATGTGTGATGAGTGCCATGATTCGAGGAGAAGAGAAAAACAAAATAAGGTAGTTATATAAATAGGTAAAACAATAGTTAGAAATATAGTTATTAATAAAACACATGATAGGCAATGAAGTAGTTAAAATTACAAATCCAATAAAAATGTATGAACAAATCGGTGGATAATAGTGCCTTAAAAAAAAAAATCGGTGGACAATAGGTGGCATCAATTGTCATCCGTTTATACGTGAAAACTTGATATTCAAGCAGAGATAAAATTTGTTAAATTAAACATAACCGGCATGAATTATTTTAATTAGAAGTCGGACAACATGATTATGAAACACCGATTTAATTAATGATACAATGACCACTCGTATTAACTAAAATGAAATGAAATTAATGTGATCGGGTATTATAAATAACACATTGACATATGTTGAACAATAATGCAGGCTACCGCAAGAAAACTGTAAACGAGAGTGTAAGTAACACCATTTTTTTGTGGTATGTATTTGTTTCAATGAAGACCTATTCTCTTGCCAACTTCGAATGCCACAATCAAACTCATGCACCACATGTTGTACCCAATGTTTTGAAAACCGAACCGGGCAATGAATTGGTTTTGTGACCAGTTCCCGGTTTTCCCGGTTCAACCGGTGCAAACCAACGGCCAAACCCCGGTTGAACCGGAAAAACTAGTGAACCGGGACATGACCGGTTCACGGTCCGACCGGTCCAACCGGTTTGGTCTGGTTCTTAAAACAGTGGTCGTACTTACCACTTGGCTATGCTCTAGTTGACTTTGATGATATCATTTTTAGATATCAAGCTCATCAAACCTTACATTATTAAAGAAGAGATTAAAGCTCCTCATGCAAGAGACCTATATCTTTCACATAACCATGAGAGGTGGAACACCTACTAGGGGTGAAATAAGGGTTCGAACCCCTAACCGTGATGTAGCCTGGCTGACATATGTATTAGTTTAATGATAATTTGCAAAAAGTCAAAAAAGGTATTTAATAAATTTTAAATTCAAACTATTATAATTATTAGTGATATAAACTTCTTATTGTAACTAAATTATTATTTGCAAGATCATTATATTCTTGTTGCTAAAAGTTAAACTTTTAGCGATAATATTTAGTAGCGTCACTAATTATTATTTCCTGAAACATAAAAAATTGGATGCATGCCGCTGAAATTAAGTTATAAAAAGTAAATTTCCTTGACATGCTAGATTCGATAAAACTATGGGTAATGTGCATTATACTCATATAGTTTGATAATAATTGCATATATACTCATATAATTTTAAAAATTACAAATAAATAGTACATAGTTTAACATAAATTCCAAGTGTGCTTATGGCTTCCCTTTTCCGTCATGGTGCAGTGGCCTGTTGTTAACATGTCTCTTAAGTTCGTCATGGCTATAAAGCTGTTTTAAGCTTGTTAGATGATGGTTTCTTGGGTTAATTCTAAGGGAACTGTTAGTGTGTAGCTAGTGATTGGGTTAGAGAGAGCAGCAGTCATGATTGTTGTCTAAATAGAGATGATGGAGTACTGTAGCTCCATGCTCTCGCAATGCATCTAAAATCATGTATATGTGTCACTTAAATTATCTTGGTAATTAATCAAATTATAATTTTATTTGAATTATTTTTAATGGCCCAAAAATATGTAAGTGTCCTAAAATGATTTAAATCAATTTTATTCCAATAATTTTGAATAAGTTCATTTTTATGTCAAAACAAAAAAATCATATTATATGGCCTAAAAAATAAGTAGGATAGGCAGTTAGGAGGTAAGCCCATTAATGTAAACTCCGCTGTCACTTATTGAAACAGTGTGTGCTCGAAACACAGATCTTGTTGTCCCTGGTTTATTTAATTGGGAGCGATATGTCTTCTTGTTTACTTAAGGTGGAGCAGTGTCTCCAGATTAGTTGAGCAGAGCTTTATCTTCAAATTTCATTAGAGGAGCAATTTGTCTCCTAAAAATTTATAAAAACATTTCAGAACTTGATTGTAATACATGTTGAGATGGATTGTATATAACTCCACCTTAAGTAAGCAGAGCTTTATCTTCAAATTTCATTGGAGGAGCAATTTGTCTCCTAAAAATTTATAAAAATATTTCAGAACTTGATTGTAATACATGTTGAGATGGATTGTAATATATACCTATCCAAAAAAATAAGGATAATATGCATTTCACCATGCATCTTAAAATAAATGATCTGCTTAGGAGAACGTTTCAATGCATTAGAGTACAAAATTTCATTATTGATTTATATGTTTGAACTTTTTTTTATAAAATTGTTAATCTAGGTGTATTTAATCTAAAACTAAATTTTTTCCATTTTTGGATATGTGTATATATTTTTGATTTTTTAAAGACAAGGGTACTTTAGCCATTTTTAAGTGACTAAAATACCCTTGTTTTTAAAAAATAAAAAATATATTTATATATCTTCAAAAATGGTAAAATTTAGTATATAAGTTAAATACACGTAGATTAACAATCTTATAAAAAAAATTTCAAAAAAATATATTAAAAAATGAAGTTTTGCCCAATCATGCATTGAAACATTACTCATCTACTTAAGCCTTCTTTGCTTTTTCGTCATCGCTATTTCGTCCCAAAAAGTAGGATGATGTGAACTTTACCACGCATCTTAAAATAAATTATCTGCTTAAACTTTCTTTGCTTTTTCATTATTGCTATTCGGTCTTTTTTTGGAGGCGTTTTAAAAAGTAGGCTGATGTGCGTTTTATTATACATCTTAAAATAAATGATCTGCATGCATGCACCTATTTTTTCTCATCATCTTGTTTTTAGCTTGTTGGATACTTCTACACCTTTATTATTTCATCATCCCATTCTGGACTCGTCGGATTTAGAAGAGGTGTTGTTGAGACGATGATGCTATTGGCTTCGGGATTTGCTGGTGCGTCTCTTAGAAAAATTGCTACCAGTCGATTTGAGATTAATAGCTTCCAACATCGAAGAGGGGCAAAAATTTAGCTGGTGGGAGATTTGGGTGCTGGCTTAAACAGGAGTTGGTAAACCTTATGATAGTTTAGTGCAAAAAGGAAATGATAATTTCAGAACAAACAAAACTTTAACGGTTTAGATTTTGGTTTGACGACCATTGTGATTGTTAAATTATGTAGGATGATTTGTAATTTCTAAAATTATGTGGATATATGTATGATGTTTTTCAAATTATATGGGTATATTTGTACATTACCCTAAAACTATTTAATTTATAAATTTAGGTACTTTGTTTAAAATATTCTTGACCTATGATTCAAAATAATAATAAAATTTTCCGGGCAGATAATAATAAGTTTATTTTCATGACCATGATGTATATATTAGCCAGATGCGGTACTTAAACCGTCTTAGGAGCACTTCACCACAACAAAATTGATTTCTTGGCAGAAAACAAACAGTTACAATCAAATTTACGAAGGAAAAGCAGCTAAAATATTTTGTTGCTAAAATATTTTAAAAAATCTACATGCAACCCTGCTTAATTGAATATAATCTTGTTGCCGATGGTATATGCCACACCCCATCAGCATACAAATTTCATTAACAATGAAGTTTGTTAAAGTGGTTTAAGAAGCTCGTAAACGGAAATAATTTTAATATTTAACAAGGTCTTCAACAGCTAATTTTAATATTTTTTCTGAAAGGAAGATTATTTTAATATTTAAAACGTAATAAAGAGAGAGAATTTTATTGGGTATATGTTAAACAGTTACTATTCATCAAAATTTTCTTACTGTAACTTTTTTGCTGCATATATTGTGTATTTGGTTGCATTAGATATATTTTGACTCTAGTTAAATATTTAGTTACAAATAATTAGTTGCTTGATTTAGCTACATTTCTTGCTGCAAAAAAATTGGCCACTCAAGTTTCTGACTGAAATAAAAAATGAAATATTATATCTTGACTAATATTTAAATGATTTTAAGGATGAAAGAGTCTTTGATTAGTATGTTATTATGCATTTTAACTCAAAAATAATATTAAATATTTTAATTAAATTGATTAGATTTTATTAAATGTTTATATCAGTGAGAAAAAAAATTATTACTTATCCAGTTACCCCCTACCGTATGCATATTTGATCGTAAATGGAATGGAAGGAAAAAACGATGTTTTCTCTGTCATTCTCTATCGTTGATTTTATCTGTGTATCAGTAAAAATTTATTTCTCGGCATTATCAGCGCCATTTGTTACGAACGCTTTCCATGAGTGAAATCTATATTTTGAATTTTTTATAAAATTGTTAATCTATTTTCTACAGAAGCGTATTTTAGTCATTTTAAAAGGTTAAAATGACTAAAATCTAAAATTCTAAAAACAATATATATACGTTTTAAAAATTGGTAAAATTTAGTATGTAAATTAAATACACCTGGAGTAACGATTTTATAAGAAATTCAAAAAAATTAAAAATAAAAATAACGAGTTTTATATCGAACGGAGAGCCAATTGCACCAGCGCGCACTGGTTCGCGTCTCCGTTCTGTTAATATTAATTTCCTCATTTATTGGCCACTCGTAAGTTTCATTTTCAGCTGAGGGAGACCATACCGTATTGTCGTTTTGTGTTGCGAGATGTATTTCTTGAGAATTTTATTATTTTGTATATTCTTACAATTAAGTCGGCCTGTTTTAGCCAATGCTCCGTTCGTCACAGCAGGTGAAATAAACCATTTATGCTGCGGTGTGAGTAGGGTTCGAATCTCCACGGATAGGATTGGCGGTTCCAATATAATTTGAGAGTAGTGTCTCTCTCATTGGTATTTAGAAGCTTGTGATTCTCTTCTGAAATGAAAAAAAATTGAATGATGTAAATATAGACCCATCAATAAAAGTCCGTCTCTGATTGGTATTTAGAAGCTTGTATTTGGAAGCTTATGATACGCCTTTGGTAAAAATTGTATGACGTAAATATGCACCAATAAAAAAAAGTCCGTCTGTTTTATCCACCTAATTCTCAATATTTTCCCCAACATTTTAAAAAAGTCTCAAGGAGCCCTTCTCAACTCAAATTCCCATGCACACGTTTCTATAACTTCCAACCGTATATCAATGGGCCATAACGATGATATATGCTGGGGCTATTTTTTTTTTTTAAACCCCGAACGGAATGACCTATATAAAGAAAATCAGAAGTTAATATACAGTAATTAAATTTAGTTTATATACCTCTTTTGCAGCTAAAATTTATTGTCATTTACAACCAAATATAAATGTCTCCTTTAAATAATATTTTTGCTGCATGTAAGGTAAAAAATGATTGCATTTGAGCAAGTACTATCTCTATTAAATAGCTAAGTACTTGTAGCGAAGTCCATTTATATGTAGTTAAAATTAATTCTTTTGCACCAATTTTCTACTTCTAAGGACATTTATCATGAGATATTCATAAACATAATAAGTAGCTTGAATTTATGGAAAGTATAATGGGTACTGCTTCTATAAAGCCCTATTTTTATATAATCCTTTATATATTTAAAATTTTGATGATTGATGAAAAGTCCACTACATCCATTGTATTTAGCGTCATTTATATTATTATGAAAATTTTCTCATTTGTTCAATTTCATCGAATATGAGTCTCATCAATAAATGTATAAAATCAATGTAATAAAATGGTTTAATGCTAAAATATTAATTTTAAAGTAATTTCAACATCTAAATGATCTAAAATATCACTACTATGTGGATACATAATTCTATAACGTATTATTACATTATAATACACATGTGAATGAATCTAAGCATTTTTCATAAGTTACACATAAATATATATCTTTGAGCAAATATGGCCCATACACATACTTAACTTGGACGAATCTTAGTTACCTAGCTAAACAAGATATGTTAAATATAATGAATAGGTTTGTTTTTATATCAATCATCAATATCTTAAAAATTGAGGATATTACAAACACATAAGCGAAGCTCAACTAAAAACGCTCATACTCGCCATAAAGATAAAGATAGCTTCAAACATTTTTAAATACATGATTATGTTCGTAATAAATTTTGATGAGTATGAGATTTTTTGGTATCATAAATATTCATAAACATAATAAGTAGCTTGAATTTATAGAAATTATCATGATTCAACAAAAACCAAATTACAAGCTCAGACTCATCATAAAGATGGCTTCAAATATTTTTAAATATACATGGGTATGTTTGTAATAAATTTTTCATCTTAAGTGTAATTGCAATTTGTGTAAAAAGTGACATGAGTGCAAACATCTTCAATTTTTTTTTGAATTCTATAGGTTGGATGGCATATAAAATTGATTTATTAATTTATATGTCTAATTATGTTTAAAAATATATTTAATTAAGAAATTATTATGACATTAATAATGTATTTGATGGGGACATTTACATGCACATTAGAATATCACAATACTTTTTAATCAAAAAAGTCGCAAACGCAAGAGGGGCCGCAAGAAAGAGATGACGATCAAGCTTGATATGTCAAAAGCGTATGATAGAGTTGAATGACACTTTTTGAAACAGATGATGGTCACTATGAATTTCTGCCCTGTATGGATCAACTGGATCATGTGCTGCATTACCACAGTTTCATATCGTGTCAATGTCAATGGTTTCCACTCATCATACTTCCAACCATATCGGGGACTCAGGCAGGGTGACCCCTTATCTCCTTATTTGTTTCTTTTGTGTGCGCAGGGTCTTTCTGCTCTGATTACCAAGGCGGCTGAAGATGGTGCAATCCACGGCATTAGACTACGACCTCATGGGCCATCAATTTCACACCTACTGTTTGCTGATGACGCCATTGTCTTTGTCCGGGCGTGCGGGAATGATGTAAGGAATCTGTTGGGCCTACTGAAGAGATACGCTGAATCCTCGGGCCAGTTGGTAAATGTGGACAAGACGGGAGTTGTTTTCAGCCCGAATACTGATAGCGATGCCAAAAGGGAATTGACCCAAACTATTGGATCTGAGGGAAAGGATATCCAGCATTACTTGGGCCTCCCGGCGTGGCTCGGGAGATCCAAAATGGGGTTGATCAATGACCTTAAAGAACTTATATGGCAGCGCATTCAGGGGTGGAAAGGGAGGCTACTCTCATGGGGTGGTAAGGAAGTTCTGATCAAGGCAGTCGCACAAGCCATTCCGACGTATAACATGAGCATCTTCTTACTGCCTAAATCATTCTGTCAAAACATAAATGGAATGCTTAGCAAGTTTTGGTGGGGGGAAAATGACGAAAAACGGAAAATGAGCTGGGTGGCATGGAGGGAGTTGTGCAAGCCAAAGCGAGCCGGTGGATTGGGTTTCAGGGACCTCCAAAACTTCAACTATGCGCTTGTAGCAAAGCAGGTCTGGAGATTAGCCTCTTGTGAAACATCCTTGTGTCATAAAGTGCTAAAATCAAGGTACTTCCCACATACTGATATCTGGACGTGTAAAGAAAGGCCATCGGACTCCTTCACATGGAAGAGTATCTTGAAAGCTAGAGATGTAATTGTGAGGGGATGCAGATGGCGGATTGGAAATGGGAATCGGGTTAGGTTTTTCAAAGACATGTGGCTTGAGACACGGGTTGAGAAGGCGGGACCCCTCCCGGCTTCAATCCCGGAGGAAGCAACGGTTGACCTCTTCATCAATGGTCAAACCAATTCCTGGAACATGGACCGGGTCCTGGCGGCGACGGGGGAGACGCGATGACACGAGATTACCGGAATCCCTCTCCCCAATGGCTCTTCGCGGGATACTATCTACTGGAGCCATGAACCTAATGGCCTTTATTCTGTCAAGTCGGCTTACAGGATGTTATGTTCCACGACCGATGCCCCGGCCCACTTGGACACCCTTAAAACCATTTGGAGGCTTAAACTCCCATCTAAAGTGCTCATCTTTGGATGGCGACTTCTCTTGAATGCCCTCCCCACGCTAGACAATCTCACACGCAGGGGCATTGCTGTGGACTCGGTTTGCACATTATGTAAGAACGAAACTGAAGATGCAAACCACCTTTTCCTCAGGTGTGATTCTACTCGAGAGGTGGGCTGGAGGGCGGCACGGCTGGCCTATCAAGTGCTACCAGTACAGGAGGTGATGACATTGCTGGCTAAGCAAAATAGACAAGTGGATCTTTCGAGATTTATATTGTGCTGCTGGAGGGTGTGGTGGCAACGGAATAAACTCCGTGAGGAAGGAATTCAACCAAATTTTGCGGATATCTCGGCCTGGTGCGCGGACTTCCTTTATCATTATTGGCAGGCCAAAATGTATGTTCAGACGGGAGCGTTGGGACGGAAATTGGTATCTCGATGGCTCAAACCGCCAACGGGCTTTGTTAAGATCAATGTGGATGCTCGTCGTCGTCACGAACAGGGAGTTTTTGCATGTGCAGCGGTAATTAGAGATTCCCGGGGTTCCTTCATTGCTGCCAGTGGTTGGAAAAAGAGGGGTGTGATGGAGCCACTATTCTTGGAGGCCACAGCTTTCTTACTAGGGATCAAATGGGCGCTCCAATCTATGATGACACATGCTTTGATTGAAACAGATTCCCTCACACTATGTCATTTGCTGGCGAGTGCGACCCCCGTTTCTTCCCCGGTGGGTCTTATCACTGACGAAATCAGGATGTTTCTGAAAGCAAATACTTGTTTATCCGTACACCATGTATTAAGGCAGGGTAATGATGTTGCTCATACCTTAGCTGATGTAGCGCTGGTATCCACTCTGGATCACCAGGTATGGTGGGGCAATCCCCCACATGTGATTCTTGGTAAAATTTGTACTGACAATTTTTATGCAATGAATGGCTTGGATTACTCTACTCATAACCCCTTTCATATCGAATGGGGTCAGGGGTAGGAGGTATCCTTTTATCAAAAAAAAAAAGAAAAAAAAAAGAATGTAATAATACTTTGTAAAATCATTTTATCTTCATAATATTCATATTTATATTGTTTAGATGTTGAAAACATAATTTTAAAATTGATATTTAGCATTACGCAATTTTATTTTATTGGTTTTATACTTTTTTTTGACAGGACCCATGCATAATCACACTAGACATATGATAGAATATTTATGACGATAGAAATGATGCTAAATATAATAAATGATGTAGTTTTTCTTCAATCACGAGAAAATGGATAGTGTTATATAGAAGTAGAACTCATTAATTAAAGAGTGAATGTTAATTTTCACTCTTGAAGATGTTTGCTTTTAAGTGATTTTATTCAGAGGGCACTTTTGGTACCATGCATCTTAGTTAGATTTTGGAATGGTGTAGGAAGTGAAAAGTAAATATTTTAAAAATTATATGAATAATATAAAATGATAGGAATAAAATTAAAATAAATAAAGTAGTTATAAGAAAAAATGTTGGAGTACAAAGTAAAGATGAAAAAATAGAATTGTTAGATAGTTAAATCATTTATAGGAAAATGTCTAGGAGAGAAAAACATGAAAAACAATGGATGCATGTTACCAAGCGTGCCCATAGTCATCAATATAATTGCCACATTTTTTTTATGTATTACAATTATCTCAATTTGTATTACATCTAAGTTCTAAAACATTCTTACAACTTTTAAAGAGAGACAACAAGCTCCCATCAATTAAATTTCTTCCAAAGGGCAAAAGTAAAACTCTCATACAATAGGAGAGAAAATAAACACCCGAAAACATACGCAGGAAATCAAATATCCGACTTCACCGAAACGGGTTAGGAGTGTTATGGTGGACCCTTCGGGGTGGCTAGTACATTCTTAATCAAAGAAATAGTTTTAAATAAAGCGGTGGGACTGGAGTTATTAAATTAATGCATGAGGTAGATGGGTTCCAATACTGACGTTAATGGATGGGGACTAGGCATGGGCATCAGCTTCAACGGACACCGTCCTCAGTATTAATGGACTTGCCTGACCTCGTCCATTATTTATATTTGTAAGCTTCATCATTTATTAGAGAAGATGAAGCCCAACTTTTCCTAGCCCTACATTTGTGGGGAAATTACACTATGGTCTCCTTTACCATTTAAATTTTCTTATATATTGGCCTGAAATACGAAAGCAATTCCACAGAAACGAGGAATCGGTTCCATTACTAAATTGAATTATTGGAACCTTTTAGTTCTGATAATTTTGATGACTAATTAGAATCCAATCTGATTATTGTATCCCAAATTATTTTTCAAATTATAATACTAAATTTTTTTTCATTAGAGTTAAAGGAATTCTGTACCTTTTAACTCCGAACATAATTCATCTACTATAATTGTTTAGAAGGCATACATGTCTAAATGACATTTTTAAATTTTAATATTCTAGCAATTTTAATGTACTTAGATTAACATTTGACTGATAATAACCTAAAAACTTTGATTTAGATTTAAGCTTTTACTTAAACAATTTATTATAAATAAAATGATTAATCACCAAGGTAGGAGCAAACCAAAAAGTTCCAATGATTTCAGGAGGTGCAGGTTCCACTGGATTAAAACTCCAAATAAATGGCATATGTTTTCTTTCACCAAATATTATTATTATTATTATTATTTCAATAGTTGTTATTATTATTTTTTTAATCTCCGGCATAAAAAATAGCGTGCCTCCCTTTCGCTCCTCTTTATGACGTAAGTAACCCTACCCATTTCGGAGCCTAGTCGTATGCTCTCGATCTCTCTATGGTCTCGGGAGCATACACTCATTTTTTAATTTTTTGTGCAAATTTCTTATAAAAATATTAATATAAGTGTATTTAATATATATATATATATCAATTTTTACCATTTTTGAGGTATTTTAGATATTTATTTTTGATTTTTGAAAATCAGTGACATTTTAGTATTTTTAAATTATCTAAAATGCCACTGATTTTCAAAAATAAAAAATAAATATCTAAAATACTCCAAAAATTGTAAAAATTGATACACATGTTAAATACACTTAAATTAACAATTTTGTAAAAGAATTTTCAAAAAAATTAAAAAATGGATATATGCGTCTAGGAGCATTGAGAGCTTAATGCTCACGGAAGTATACGACCGCGTTCCGCCCATTTCGATTATAAGAAAAACACATTTTTTACCATCTTTATTAGCAAGAAAAAATCTTTATTAGCAAAGGAAATGCATATGTAAGGAAAAATTTTCTTACTTATGATGATATTTTTTAAAAAAAGGAAAAAAACTTTACCCCTTCTAATGATGCTTTCATAGGTGAAGAAGATTCTTTTACTTATGTAAATAATGTTTTTGCAACCGAAGCAAAACTTCCTTGCTTAAACCAAAAAACTCATAAATGATTTACAACCAAATTTCTTCTTAATGGTTTCTATATCGAATATGCCATGAATTATTGATAACTAAGTTTTTCTTTAATAACTAAATTTTAACTTTTGTAAGAAATTTTTTAATGAAAAATCAAAATTTTCGTAGTGTGGTGGCTAATATTTCTTCTTCTTGTAGAAATTTTTTAAAAAGTTGTAACACAAGCCTTAATTAAGACATATATCGGAATATATACAGAAAGGGTCTGCAAAGTTTGGACTCTGGATGACGCTATAAATGTGAAAAGTTTATGCAAATTTCGGACCACCGGTTTAATTAATTTCTTCTACCTCAGCGGATCATTTATTCCACGGACTACTGCCTACCTACTTGTAATGGCGACAGCTTTTAAATTTTGATGTGTCTTCTCATTATAAATTGTTGCAACATTTATTTTTATTATGCTTATATATGAATATTAACGTAGTCTTCAAAATTTCACCACCTATCTCCAACAACTAACGTACACAACACATTTCATTTTTCATAAAAAAAAAAGACACCACATTTCATGCAACAAATAATAATGAGGAGTGATTTTATTAGTCCATACTAACATTTGCTAGGCAGCCGGCCATAAAATATATATTTTTTACTTTTTAAAAACTGTTGCTCTAAGTATATTTAAATCAAGATATCAAGTTTTAACATTTTAGAGATGTATATATTTTTTTCGAATATCAAACACTGGGGCATTTTAGTGATATCAAAAAGTCTAAAATGACTAAAATATCAATATCTGAAATTCCAAAAAATATATATACATTTTCAAAGTGGAAAAATTTGCTATATTAATTAAACACGCTTAAGATAAAGGTTTTATAAAAAATAAAAAATATGTTTTATAGCTAATGCTGACAAATGAAACTATTATCCTGGGCTAACACTGCTTAATAATGATAAGATCTACGAAGTCACTAATCAATGTACAAACAAAAACACAAAGGGCGCTGCGTGGAGTTTATGTGAAAAAAAATCTTTAAACCATAAAAGGAAATAATCACGGGAAAATAAAGAGCCGTGATTTTATACAGCTGGCTGCATGTGGGCAGTCATGCATCCAGCCGTAATGCATATTTTTTATTTTTTTGATTTTTTTAATGGACATGTAGAGCTATATGTGTTTAACATATAAACTAAATTTTACAATTTTTGAATGCTTTTAATTTTTTTGAATTTTTAAGTATAGTGACATTTTTGTAAATTTCTGATCATACACGTAGCTCTATATGTCCATGAAAAAAAAATTAAAAAAACAAAAATATGTCCTTTAGGCCGGCAAAATAAGGCCTTACTTAGCCCGGACTAATTAAATCATCTTCCGAAAATAAATATGCCAGTGTATACAAGATAAGAATTTCTTCCCTTTCTATCGCAGTACGAAAGCCTCACCTATTAAGTTCTTAGCTGCTGAAATACGCTAGCTATATATATGTGTTGACACCCCACCCTTGGACCCAAAGATGAATAAATAAGAATGAGATCCAAGCCCAACAGAGACAAACAACTCAAGAGCAATCACCAATGGGCTTAGAACCCATGGCCCACTCCAAAGCAAGCCAAAGTGGATTCGAGCAAAACCAAGCTGGACTCTAGCAAACGGACCTATTCAACTTGGCCCACAGGAGCAAAGCTCCAACAAGCCTCAAAGCAAGCTTTTCAACAAACCGGATCCGGCCCACAAGAGCAAAGCTCCTACAGGCTACCCAACGGGCTCCACAACGCAAACCACCAGATCTAGCCCACCAAACCTCAAAAGCAGACTTCTCTACAAACAGCCCATCAAGCCTCTACAACGGCCCACCCAAAACAACGGGCTTAGCCAAGCTTTAACCCACGCCCATGGACCAAGTCCAACATCTCAAGTGGCCCAAAGCCCATGCTCTCACCTCAAGCTCAAGCCCATGGACCAAGTCCAACATCTCAAGTGGCCCAAAGCCCATGCTCTCACCTCAAGCTCAAGCCCATGGACCAAGTCCAACATCTCAAGTGGCCCAAGGCCATGCTTTCACCTCAAGCTCAAGCCCATGGACTAAGTCCAACACCTCAAGTGGCCCAAGGCCCATGCTCTCACCTATAAAAGGAGGTGCCCCCCTCCTCCTCAAGACACACTTAGAGAGGCATCCCAGAGGGGAGGACGGGAGTCTGCAGCATAGTCCCGACGTCCCGGCTTTTTGCTCTTCAAGCTCTACGCCTCTCTCCTACTTTCCCCTTTCCGTTCTCTCCCATTCTCTCAAATATTTTCATTTTCCCCTTTTCACGCCCATATAAACCGCCTCGGGTTGGCAGATTTCACCATATTTGCTTCAATCCGAAGGCCGAAACCCGAACTCTGTACGATTAGTGCCTTATTTCATTAAAAACAGGGACTGATCTCCCTTCAAAGATCAGTGGCGACTCCATTTTTTTAATTTTTGCATGCATGTTTGAGTTAACACCCCGGCAAGGCAGGTGCATGCGGGTCCACGAATTCAAGCATAATATGCTGCCATTATGCTGCCGGATTTGTGACTCGATCCGTGTACGGAAAGCCCTGTCTTAGCCGTTATGCTGTCGAATCCACGAGAAGACGCCCATATGCCAGATTTATCTAAAAACCGTGAATCCTAACACGTTTTACCCCATGTGGATGCAGGAAAACTTAGCCCATGCTGCTGTCTTGGAGGCGTTGAAAACCCATTCAATACGATCCAGATTTCCAAGGCTTGAAAAACCATTCTGAGCCCATCGTAGCGCTCGCGGCAGGTACTACAGCTTGGTGACTCCACTGAGGACGGTATTGCTGGTCTACATCGAGTGCAAGGGGGACAGAAACCTGAAGATCGGAGCTTCTTCCTCGCTGAACAGCGAGTTGCAGAAGCATTTCCGTCTTCCGGCAGTGAGTTTCTGGCGTTTCTGCCCTAATCGCGCAGAAACCTGACAAGTTTTCAGGTCCAGAGGCGTTCAGCTCATAAACTGGAAAGAACTCGTAAAGGGGGAGAACTATTGAACATCGCCTCGTAACTATCCAGGCACATAAAACGAGCCTAAAGGAAGAACCTCCGGCAAATATAAAATCAATTTACGCTAAAAAAAAACCCGTCATAAAAATCATGCCTTTTCCATAACCGGGGAGTTTTTTGGTTACACATCCAGAAACGCTTCAAGCGAACTGGTTACTTCTCCAGAAACTCTTCAAGCGAACTGGTCACTCTTCCAGAAACGCTTCAAGAGAACTGGTCACTTTTCCAGAAACGCTTCAAGCGAACTGGTCACTTTTCCAGAAGCGCCTCAGGCAAACAGAACTCGCGAATCACGAATGTTTTTTATTTATGGAACTTAAAACAAACCCGCGAATCCCGAACATTTGTCATGCGTGGAACTTAAAATAAACAAAATTTGCAAAGAACACAAAAGGACCTGGACTTGCAAGCGTCCATCCAAAGGTTGATTTCCTTATTATTTGTTTACAAGTACTAATCACTTTTATTGATTGCTCAGGTTTTTCACCATAGCTCGAAAGCAAAACAAGTCAACCGTGGATCGAAGCCCCGTGGTTACTAGATCAAGAGCAACTAGGATAGAGTTCGAGCAATCCTCACACCATGAAAATCGGGATCGTCAGTTCAAGCAATCCATTGAAGCCTACATGGCGGCAATGAATAAAAGGATGCAGAAGCTAGAGGAAGTCCTATCAAACATGGAACCACTTATAATAGGCGGCCAGAACACGGCTACACCACCATTTTGTTCTCAAAACCCGAACACGGAACAAGACGGAGGACCTCAACAATCTTCCCACAAGTCGAGGAACGATCACTACAAAGAAGATGAGGTGATCTTAGAACAAGGCCGCAACAAAATCCAAGACCTCAAGAACCAACTCCAGAACCAACTAAAAGAAAAGGAGGAGCAAATTCGACAACATCAGGGGAAGGCCTACCCTCGGCCAAAATAGAAGATCTATGCCCATTCCCCGACACCAAGCTACCCGAGAAGTTTGAGATACCGGCTCTACCCGCATATGAAGGAGACTCATGCTCAAGGGCTCATCTCAAGGCCTTTTGCGGCATCCTATATCCCTTGGTGAAAAGCGAAGAAGTCTTGATAAGGCTATTCCAACATAGCTTAAAGAAAGACGCCTTGGAGTGGTACACATCACTTAATTGTGGATTGATTAAAACATGGGACAACTCTCCTTGGCCTTCATGGACCGCTTCTCATACAAACTAAACATGGCTCCCAAAAGGGCCGATCTAGAAGTGCTAATGAAAAAAGGAGATGAAACATTCTCAGAGTACGTGGCTAGATGGCGTGCATTGGCGGCAAAAATGAAGAGCCCGTTGCCTTTGGATGAGCAAATTTCCATAATCATCAACTCAGCACACCCGAGCATCTCGGGATACCTCATCTCCCACCCTTATGTCAACTTCACTCAATTCCTCCAAGTCGGGGACCAAGTAGAGGTGGGAATCAGACATGACACCATCTCCCCATAGCCACAACAAAGAAATGCAATTCATCTTGAACAGGCAAGTCAAACATCTCAAATAGCGGGCATCGACATGGAAGTCAATTTTGTCAAGGGTAATGCCAAAACCTTTGACCCTTCTATTTTCATAACAAAAGTCCAACCCCATAATGCTCCTGTTATTTTACAAGGCCGAAATGCCAACTCTATCGTCCTTCAAAGAAAATGTGTTGAGCCTGTCATTTTATTGGGAAAACCTGTCAAGCCTATGCAAGAGAATCCTATTTTGCATAAATCCCCTATTATTCAAAGAGCATCCTCAAATACTTTTCCTACAAACTCGGGAACTCCACCCAAAGTAGCGAGTCAACCAACTTTGCCTCACTTCTCCCAAAAAAATGTCTTCATTCCAGTCAACCAACCAATATGCCCGCAGTCTAAAAATGCAGAAGAGAACCTCAAAGCTCCTTACACCTCTACTCCTAGCATCCATCCAAAGCAGCCATTGTCATCATCATCTACACAACCATGCCCAGTCACAGAAGGTGAAATATTGGTCTTATTGACAAAGCAGACAAATGTCTCAGAAAAGGAAGTGCTAGCAAAAGAGCACAAGGTTCGAGAAATTCCTACACAAGAGAAGCCAAACGGAAAAGACTATCTACGAGTCACAAATGAATTTATCTCTCACACAGATAATCAAGTAGAGGCATCTAAAAAGTCTCAACAAACCATCATCAACACAGACAATGTCGACAAAGTCAAACAGCCAACAAGGTTAGCCCCAGAAGCCGCAAAATGCGCAGGGCACACAACCGTCATCAATCAACCCACAGTCACAAATACATCTTCGTCAACACATCCACAAGGGATATTTCAAAATGGCTACCAGACAGTCTTTCCATCAAGCTTGGTAGGAAAAATGCCAACAACCAGTGAAGACAATATTTCACAGGGGGCAAAAAGCACACAAAAAGCAAAAGGCTGGGGGCATGCCAGAGAAGCATGGGGGCAGCCTACCAAAGCCGCATGCCAGAAAAGCATTAAATTCAAGCTACAAGAGATAATTTACAAACAAAGGCTGAAGAGAAAAAGGTGGAGAAAAATACATTTATATCATCCCGAAGCATGGGGGCAGGCGGTTCTGAAGAAAAATGACACAAACTACTTTTATATCATGTTCCATCCTACATCAAACAAAGTTTGGGACCCGGGAGGTAAGGCTACATGAGGAAAGGGACGGCATCCAGAAAACGCCTTTCTGCATCCTCCATGAAATAAGAGGCAATCTGCAACTGCTGAACTGCTGCTGCTGAAGAGACAGGCTCGTCGACCTAAAAAGTTTCAGGATTCCACAGCGCTGCTCCCAAAGCAAGCTTCCAGACACTTGGCAGACGCACCTCAACACGACCAAAATGGTCGGGAAATTAGAAACAGGTGGAGGACAGATGGGAGGCGGGCTGCAACTGTTCCCGAACCATCCCTTGGTCCATTCAAGGCAAAAATGCAAGACTCGGCGGAAGATTCATGAAGCATGAAATGAATGATGCAATTCGCCAATGGGATATCCAAAATCCAGATTCGTGAAAGAAAAGCGACGCTGATTACAGACCCCTTGAAGCACATAAAATCCGAAGTCAAAGCAAAGAAAGGAAACATCAAGATATAGCCAAGATGAAGCACTCCGTTTCATTCAAAAGTATTCCCAAAGATACATCATAAGCCAAGAGAGAAAGGTCTCTCAAATGTATGACTATCCAAAAAGAATCTCAAAGAAGGAGGGGGCGATACATATGAAAACAAAAAAAAGAGGCTATACAATCCACTAACCGCTCCTCCAACATCCACAAAAGAAAAGGAACAAAAAAGGCTACATGTAGCATTGGCACTAGCGCCTAGCATTCAAAAGTTGACTAAGATGCTCCAAGACGGCTTCATGGCGATCAATCATCCCTTCCATGGTGGCCAAGGCGTCGGATTGATGCAAGCAAAAAGAAGCTAAAACTTCCAACTGAGAATGGAGGACTTGCATATCCTGGTAAATCTGCCGAAACTCTATGAAGAGATCCGCAGTAGACACGACACCATTTGCAGCAAGACCTCAAGGACGCATACCCGCAACAAGCTGTCTCATCCAAGTGCGATAATCGCTAGTCGCCTCGGGCATCATGGTAGGTATGACTCCTAACTCCAAGGCCGTGCGGCTCGAAGCCCACTCTTGCTTAAGGACGCTAACTGAAGATAGAAGATGAGAATCATAGCTAAAGTACCCGAGGGGGGAGCCATAAACATAGGGGAGGTCTTGCAACATCCCAAATTGCCTCATGAAGCGTTGGGGAAGATAGGAGGAGCACCCGTATAAGCCAAGTAAAGTCAGGCAACCAAAGTTCTTGGTGCAAAGGATATGGTCGACTGCAAGCCATGGGGGCAACCATATGACGTTAACCTCGGTCAAGTCCCTCAAATGACCACGAATATCTGTGGGCAAAGTGGTTAATGCAGCGGCAAGCAATGTTCTCACAAGGCCGGGACCTTCCACCAAAGCCTGAGGCACGCCCAAGAAAGCTCCCAAGTGCTCCAAGAGCCACATCTACAAGAGAAATTGTGTTAGCCTTCTTCAAGAATAATGCCAAAAAATGGAAAAAGAAAAGGGAAGAGGAACCCGCATTATACCTACAAAACGGATAGACAACCTTGAAAGAGAGTTTTCTCTAAGCGCCTTAAGGACAATCCTTCATAAATATGTGCTAATATCAAAGAGACAAGTGAGTCATGCCGGATGACCATGGATACTACGGGTAGCAGTTCGGGCCTAAAGCCAATGGCCGGACAAGGAATTAGCACTTCGATAAGGATAGCAAAGATCAAAACATTTCTATAATAGACCCATCTCAATCCGTCAGTTCGGCGATTATGTGAAAAGAAGGAATAAAAGACGTCCAATGACACATGCATGTCAAAATTGGCATAACTCAAGGCAATAGTGGAAGCCCGTAGACCGAACAAGTCAAAGAGAGCCTCCCCCAAGAGACGAATAGAGCAAGACGCATACATCGCATTGGATAACGGGAGTCCCGTCAACGCAGCAACTTCCTCCAAAGACGAGGAAAGTTCTACGCTCCCGAATCGAATACACATAGGTCGGGTACCCAATGCTCAACCGCCATTGTTAAGAGATCAAAGTTCAATGAGACTTTAGCCAAATCCAATACATCCAGAAAATTCAGTTCCATCAGCTCCAATCTCTCCTCTTCAGAAAGGTCGGCTATCCACTCTAGCAAAATCTCTCCCGTGTAGGGGCCTTGAAGAGGAGAAACGGGAGAAGGAACGGAGCTGTCGGGAAGCAGGAGCTCCTCCATAAACAGACCCCCATTTGGCAGAGTAGCACCTCCATTAATAGGTGATAAATCACCCCCATTATCAACGAGATCAGCCATAAAATAAGAGGATTAAAGGAAAAAACAGAAGCACCACAGAAATGGAAATCAAGGGAAAAATACGGAGTAAGCAACACAGCAGAAACAACAGTAAAGGCAGCCATAAAAATTCGATTAAAGAAACTTAAATAGGAGGTAAAACACCCACCAACCTGCTGAAACAGAAGCAGAAAATGATGATTGCAGACCTCTCCACGGAATGGTTAGCAATGGAAAATCTGATGGAAAGGAGGAGGAGATCAAGCACGAGATAATGAGAAGGACGGAAGCTATTAATGAAAAACCCATACCCTTAATCTCAATAGCAGCAAATCCGGATCAAGGGAGTGCTTCCGTACCCAGGCAAGTTGACTTTCCATGGTACCACAAGAAAGAGGACATTCCGGGAAGAGGACAATGAGCAAAAGAGGGGGAAATCGCAGGCAACGCGCTGCAGCAATCCAGGACAAATGCGGAAGAAGCATGGTAGGGAGATTTCGGCTCGCACGGATGAGAAAATAGCGAAAAATCGGGAGAAATACGAACCCTCGTGCGGAATGGGTATTTCAGCAGGCGGATTGCGAAAATGAAGAAGGACGCCGAGCGACCTAGCAATTTTTTAGGTCTATATATATAAAAAAATTTTACAGCGCCCACATGCAGAATTTTCAATGGCCTACGGCCTACAAGTGATCAAAGCATTACAAGGGACGTCAAAAATAAGAATTTTACAAGATCAATGCCCTGCAGAAGAAACATATCACATAGATGCGTCCAAACCACAAGACAAGAAGATTTTTTCAAAAAATGAGCCGGTATTCACACAGCTTTACATCCAAAAAATGGGCATCCAGGCATCCAAATTTACAAAAACACAGTATGGCCAAAAAGAGAAGAGATGAAGGAGTGTCTCCAATGCATCCCGCCAGTAGACGACACCCCGGCCTTTGGAGATGAAGCCTTCTTGCCTAGTCCCGCTACATCATCTGGAATTTAATAGGCATGTTTGCCGATCCACCTGGCTCGTTGGGTTTGAACCTCACCGCCCTATCTCGAGGACGCAGGCCGTACTCCTTTCTAGAAGACATTTCGGCAACTGCAACGTAAAAGGCGATGGGTCAACACAAGGCAATAAGCAACATGACAATAATCATGCCCCGAGCAAAACCAATACCAGGTTAGTTTACACCACCTGTTCAAGCTTTAAAAAAAAACGAAACGAAAAGAGAAAAAAAAAGAAAAAAAAGGTTATGACGAAAGTCGCAGCTACTCAAGCAATATGGAAAAGCTATCACACGTCCAAAGGAGGAAGCTACCCCATCAAAGCATAAGCAATATGGAAAAAGGAGAAGTCAACACACGACCACAAAAACCATTCAGGCAAGTGCAAAAGAGAAGACACCGTGGCAGCCACATCAAGAAACAAGTCTATTAAGTGTTTCGACCCAAACAGGCAAAAGGCAAGCGGTCACATGTAGGGGATACCCGCGCACATGACAAAAGGCAAAGGCATATAAGGGCTACCCTTTTTCTTTTTGTGGACCCATCACAAGGAATGAAAAATGTCGCCCACATCAAATTTCAACAAAGGGAAGGTGGGACCACCGCTTCCAAAAACCGGCACAGCTATAATGAGAAAGGATATCCTAGCAATCTCTCCTAGTTTCAGAACAATCCCAAGGCAGTTTTCACAAAACAGCAATGCAAGGAAATACCGGTAAAGGGAAGGCACAAATTAAATAATAGAAAAGAGGAAGTACCTGCCCAAAGCAAACCCGCGGTAAGCGCTTCTAGAAATCCCAGCAGTTTCAAGACAGCAGATTAGATGCCAACCTTCAGCACAAACAAGCCGCGAAAACAAACTGAAGATCAAAACAAAAAAAAACCTGTTGGACGGCAATGGCTCCCTCGACGTCTCCGGCCGCAGCCTGAGTTAGAGAAAGCTACTTTCGGCAACCACAACAATAGCAGCCTGAGAAGGAAAAGAAGATCCCAACAGCAACAGCAGCAGTGGCGGCGGTGATCGACTTCGACCAGCAGCGGCGGTGGTGACCGACAGCAACAGCAACAAGCGGCGCAATCCATTCATCGCCGGAGAAGAGAAACGGCAACACGACAGCAGCAACGGCGACCGCACAGCAGCGGCGGTAGCGATTTTAGTAGCGGCAGCAGCCGGAAGGGGAGAAGGCGGACAACGCACCTAGCAGTCTACGCGAAGAAGATAAAGAGCAACCGGAAGAGGGAAACCCCCCATTGGAGACCCTAAAATTGGTTAAAATGGCAGAAAGCTCCCCACCATCTCCAAAAATTGCGAAATCACCAGGATTCAAAACTAGTGCGAAACAAAGCCAGCAAGTCCATAGATTTTTCAAAAAGGACCACACTCCCTGAAGAAACATTGTGAGTTCGCAGAAATTGTGAAGTAACCCAAAAAAAAAGGTGTTTAGGTCAATACCAAAAGGGTTGTCCGGCACTTTTCCATTCACCGTCAAGACGCCTCTAGCAAAGGGGGGCAGCTGTTGACACCCCACCCTTGGACCCAAAGATGAATAAATAAGAATGAGATCCAAGCCCAACAGAGACAAACAATTCAATAGCAATCACCAATGGGCTTAGAACCCATGGCCCACTCCAAAGCAAGCTAAAGTGGATTCGAGCAAAACCAAGCTGGACTCTAGCAAATGGGTCTGGTCAACTTGGACCACAGGAGCAAAGCTCCAACAAGCCTCAAAGCAAGCTTTTCAACAAACCAGATCCGGCCCACAAGAGCAAAGCTTCTACAGGCCACCTAACGGGCTCCACAACGCAGCCCACCAGATCCAGCCCACCAAGCCTCAAAAGCAGGCTTCTCTACAAACAGCCCATTAGGCCTCTACAACGGCCCACCCAAAACAACGGGCTTTGCCAAACTCTAGCCCACCAAGTTCCAGCCCACTATGGAAGAAATCCACCAAGCTCAAGCCCAAGGACCAAGTCCAACATCTCAAGTGGCCCAAGGCCCATGCTCTCACCTCAAGCTCAAGCCCATGGACCAAGTCTAACATCTCAAGTGGCCCAAGGCCCATGCTCTCACCTCAAGCTCAAGCCCATGGACCAAGTCCAACACCTCAAGCGGCCCAAGGCCCATGCTCTCACCTATAAAAGGAGGTGCCCCCTCCTCCTCAAGACACTTGGAGAGGCATCCTAGAGGGGAGGACGGGAGTCTGCAGCATAGCCCCGGCGTCCCGACTTTTCGCTCTTCAAGCTCTACGCCTCTCTCCTTCTTTCCCCTTTCCGTTCTCTCATTCTCTCAAATATTTTCATTTCCCCCTTTTCACGCCCATGTAAACCGCCTCGGGTTGGAAGATTTCACCATATTTGCTTCAATCCGAAGGCCGGAATCCGAACTCTATACGATTAGTGCCTTATTTCATTGAAAACAGGGACTGATCTCCCTTCAAAGATCAGCGACGACTCCATTTTCTTTATTTTTGCGTGCGTGTTTGAGTTAACACCCCGGCAAGGCGGGTGCACGCGGGTCCACGGATTCCAGCATAATACGCTGCCGTTATGCTGCCGAATTTGTGACTCGATCCGTGTACGGAAAATCCCGTCTTAGCCGTTATGCTGTCGAATCCACGAGAAGACGCCCATATGCCAGATTTATCTAAAAACCGTGAATCCTAACACGTTTTACCCCATGTGGATGCAGGAAAACTTAGCCCATGCTGCTGTCTTGGAGGCGTTGAAAACCCATTCAATATGATCCAGATTTCCAAGGCACGGAAAACCATTCCGAGCCCATCGTAGCACTCGCGGCGGGTGCTACAATATGTTGGAGTGGAAATGATTTTAAATGTTGAACTCTTAGATTTTGCAATCAAGACATTTTTGATGAAACCAAACTACTCATTATTTTTTGAAATCATATTTATTTAATCAAAACATCATCCGAAAAGCATTAGTAGAATGAAAGGAGAATGAGAGAGTGTTGTCCGGGAGAATCAGTGATTCGTTGGTAGTGGGATGGCCCAACTTAGAAACAGGCTTTCGGTTGGGAGTGGCAGGTCCCCAATAAAAAACGGGCAAAGCCCAAAAAGCTTAGCTCCGAATAGGGGGACAAATGGGTGAAGATAATCTTGGGTTGGGTCACCCCAATGCCAACCTTAGAAAATTATTATCCAAACTTTAGGTAGGATTCAAGTTGATAGGTAATGCGACCAGGCACATATTTAGGAATAATTGTCGGAAAAATTAGATTATTGGTTAGATATTTGTAGAATATTGGTAGAAAAATTATAAAAATATCTCAAAGCCAGATTATAATACCAGTTGAAATGATGTAACACGTATGAAATAAAAAAAATTGATAGGTAACGCGGATCAAATTTAAAAGATCTAATATTTTTTATGCATATTATAAACAAAAGTCATGTTGTTGTTGAACCAAATAACTATTACAATATTTCATTGTTAAATTAAATTAAATTAAATTAAAGAATAAGTTGTTATGGTTGAGATGAGATACTAATTTAGTTTAAGATTTCTCTAATTTTATTTTAAAAAATGCAATATGTGTGCGTGGATTTGAGTGGCCTAAGGTCGAGACATGGACTAAATCCTGACCCTATTTTAAAATTTGGACAAGAATTATGACCCCACCTTGGTATCGGGCTACCCAAGTATCTGCCGAACCATGTGCAAGTACTCTAGATTCTGAATTTAACAAGCACCCATCAAAGAGTTCCATATGCTGACCTTCTATGAGCTCGACCTTATACAATTATGCCCCACATGTATTAAAATCCATTCCATCCATTGCATTTGCAATTATTTATTTTGATAGTATACCAATTTTTATCCAAATCTAGCATGTGTATATGCCCAATTTTAAAATGGTAAAAAATTTAACGTAATAAAATAATTTAATATAAATATCAATTTTAATGTAGTATTTTCAAGATCTAAATGTCTAAAGTATGTTATTTATATAAATAAATAATTATATGAAGTATTTTAACATTCTAACATATGTGGAACTCATTTTGCAATATTTCAAGCGCTTCCCTCAACTCATTTTTCCTAGTAACCTAACCTAGTTTTCAAAATTGAGTTGTGTTGGGTTGAGTTTGGCTAAAGCTAAGTTTGAGTTGGGTTGAGTTAAATTGTGATAACATGAAAGTGGACATGGATTTTGTTAGTCCGGGCAAGCTAAGTAGACTAAAAAACTCATTTGAAGTACTTTTTAAAAAATTTCACAAATTGGTTAATCTCGATGAATATTAATATATAAGTCAAGTTTTCTAATTTTTAGAGTTGTTTATTTAATTTTTTAGATTTTTAAACATTATCCTAGTAATTTTCAACTATTAAAAATGGCTAAAATGCTTCTATATTTAAAAATCTAAAAAATATATGTAATTTTAAAAATAGTAAAACTTAATTTATATATTAAATAATCTAAATTAATAAGTCTATAAAAAATAAAAAATAAAATTTTTTATTAGCCTAAGGCAGCTTAGGGCCTAAGCTAAGTAAGTCATTACCTAGCCCGAGCTAATAAAATCATGCCTCTTTTAAATAAGCTATGGTTTTGTTAGCCCAAGCTAAATAACGACTTACTTAGTCTGGACCAAAAATCTTATTTAAAGTACTTTTTTTCTTTTTTTTCATAAATTGGTTAATCTATATATTTAATATAAACCTATTTAGAACTCATAACTTGGGGTCGATAGCTACAAATAAATTTGTAAAATCATAAAAAAATAAAGAGATAAATGCTGATATTGATCATTTGCATTTACTCTATACATTACAGTTACAAACCCGTAGTCAAAGAGATAAATGCAAAATGGCCGATTTTGATCATTTGTATTTACTCTATACATTACAAACCTCTTACCCTATTTCAGATCTTCAGAATTTTCTTTACCCACTGGAAAATCAAAACTACTCGCACCGAAATAGAATCTTTAAGGTAGTCAAAAAATCGTATTTATAGTCATCTTCGCCCTGGAAAATCTGACGTGGAATGATCTTCACGTACAGATAAAACGCCACGCATGCGATTACAGGCCCCGCCCAGAAGACCCAGTGCCCGTCCCACAGGTGCCCGCCTCTCACCAGCGCCGGCCCCAGGCATCGGGCTGGGTTCATCCCTGCGCCGGAGTACCCCTTCTTCGCCGTCAGCGTCGTCGACACGAACACCAAGAGGCCCACGACGGCTCCGATGATCAGGCACACCACCAGAATCCCGTGGGCCTTGGCCTGCCGCGCGTCGAACGCGGTCCAAACGGAGGCGTGGAGGAGGACGAAGCAGCAGATGATCTCGAGCCAGAGGGCGGAGCCGGGCTCCAAACCACTGACCGTGGGCCCACCCGGCCCAGGGGAGACGACGGTGAGCGTGCATCCGCCCAGCGAGAATTCCTGCTCGATGCTACTGCCGACCACGGCCTTCAGCGCGAGCGCGCCCAGCACCCCGCCGACGCACTGGGCGAAGACGTAGACGGTGGCTCGGGCCGGGGAGATGACGCCGAGGAGGGTGCAGGCGAGCGTGATGGTGGGGCTCATGTGGCCGCCGGAGACGGGGATTGTGGCTATGAGGAGTATTGTGACGGTGACGAATGCGAGGGCGGCGCTGAGGAGGTTGGGCGTGTTTGTGTTGGTGTGGGCGGAAGAGATTACGATCGTGTCGACCATGAAGACGAGCACGGCAGTGCTCAGCATTTCCCCCACCGATGCTCGCCACACCTGTCCAATCTAGTACTCATCAACTACAGTATGTTGTAAAAGTATGTATGGGTTGAAGGAAAATGTTTGTAACTTATTAGGAGATAAAATTAATAAAAGTATTAATTTCTAAATATGCGCACAAGTTTTATCACTATTTTTAAATATGAACACGAATTAATAAAATTAACAAATACGATCGTACATTTTCGTAATATTCCCAAATATGATAATGCTTTCATGTGTTTTTATTAAAATGGTCTTTGATTAAAGCCTAAACTTAGGTAGAAAAATAAGCCATTTTGCCTATATAATTTTCAAAATACAACGCTGTAATAACATGCCATGAAAATAATTCTTTATATGAAAAGGGTGGATAGAATTTAGGTTTTAATCAGGAGTAGTTTAGTAAAAATCCATATGGGCGTTGTTCTATTTGAAAACATCGTGAAAATATGTGGTCACATTTTCCATTTTTGTAAATGCTGTCGATTCAATGCAAATGTTTGCATGATTTTTTAAAAAATTTTAATTTAATTTTTGGCACTAATATGTGAGCTCAAGTACATTTTTTGTTAATTTATAATTTATAATTCTTTTTGAAATTTAAAAGTAAAAAATTATTCATGTCTAAAAAATGTCATGTAAATGTTTGCATTGAAATTAAGGCCCTTTTATAAATGTATGGTCATCTACGAAAACAGTTTTCACGTTTGGAATTAACACTTAATAAAATTCGAAACCAATATCCATGCTAGACGTGTACAATAATAATAATTATGAATTTTAACAATAAGCTCAAAAACAAAAATATATTTAAATTGTCTGGTTATATCATATATGACATTGCAAATTAAATATTAATTTGGCATGTAAAAAGTTTTGAAAAATTTCTCCAAGAAAATAAATTTAATTTGCATGATATAGGTAGATACGTGAATAAGGGAATTAGAAGATTTTGATGCAGACCCACATCTAAGGTAAAAAAATCCTGCAGTCCCATCCTTTGAGAGAGCAAATGACCGAAGGTGGCAGCTACGTTGGTCTTCTTCATGACATGTTCCGGGCTGACAGCCGAGGAAGAAGCTGAGTAGTAAGAGACGCTGCTGTTCCTTGCTGGCGAGGGAAGGGGCTGGATTCTTCTTCCGGCGTGGTTGCATTCTTCGTCCGAGGCGTCGCCGGCGGCAATATTTCTCTCCATCCCAGCTTGATTTCACATGCTTGCTTGATCATATGGATTGGCTTGAATGGCTTTATATCTTTACACAGGAAACAGAGCTTGAGAGATGAGAAGACAACAGATGTGTATATAGACGAACAGATACATAATAAATAAACGAGTGCATATGCAAGTAAGAGATATGGACGAAAAAAATTCTTCGGATTGGACAAATTGGAGTCTTTGGTATGGACGAACGTTGGGCTGCGGGGTATAAGAACCATGCTCAGTATTCAAGATCCTGGTCTGGGTACAACTCGGTCGGGTTAACTTGGGTTTTAGTCGATCTCATCTAAGGATTATAATACTATATAATGGTTTGTTACTCGGATCAGTAACAATCTGATGTATTTTATATTTGTTTATCTTTTATATGGGCTTAATTGTATTTGTGTGGGGGTAGCACGCGTGACAAAAACTGGATAAGGCGGCTGCTCCCAAGTGTCAAATGAAATGGGCATCGAGATCGTCTTTTGCAATTTGGAATGATACAGCAATCACAGCCCATAACGTTTGTTGCACGAAATTGTCCATGGTTGGTTATAGCTTATGACAGCCTCGTTGATTAAAAAAACAACGGAAATATGACATTGCAAATCACGACGGGAAGGTAAGCTCCACAGGCAGTTATCGTAACATAAGAGCAGCAAGTGGCGCCAGCAAAAAAAGAGACAGGGATGAGATAAAAAAATGCATTCCAAGCTCGAAAAATGATGCTGCATCAACGACTAACACAGCTGCAAAGAAGCCGAAGCTGGAAGAAGAAAAGAAGTTCTTGAGCAGCACTTTCTCTCACCTCAGTTTTAACTATTAATGTGCATGTATTTGGCCACAGCCATGTCAGTGTTTCGTCTCTCTCTCTCTCTCTCTCTCTGCTTGGCATTGATGAGAAACCAAGGGCTGGGATTCATCCAGCGTCAAACAACGGTAGAGATCAAGGGTCCCAAACCAGTATTTTATACTACATGTCATATAAAATCAAGCTCTTTTAATTTATATGCTGAATTTTAACAATTTTGAATTTTCTATATATTTTTATAAAATTTAAAAAATAAAAAATTTCGGTCTTCTCACACTCCCCCACACATGAAAAATGTGAAATTTTCTTTTATAAAAGTATGTATAAAAAATCAAAGAAGTAAAATTTAGTATTAAACTAAACATACTTGAGAATTTAGTATTAAACTAAACTTACTTGAGCCCACATATAAGTGAAGAAGAAAAACATTAAAAAATACGAAATATATAGAGTTATTACTTAGCTAAATAACAATTCGTTGTATAGTATCATAATCCATCGTCTAGAACCTCAACTCTAATCTTTGTTGCTGGGTTTGGTTTAGGTTCGGGTTAAGTTTCATATTGAAATTCTGTTTGAATGTCAGATAAAAGCAATAAGATCAATCACAAGTTTTGTTTATTATTATTTTTTAAAGGTAAATCTTCTAGACGCCACGTGGCAAGTGGGAAACCGCAAGGAATAGCTCAAGAAGATCTACAATAAAAAAAAAAATTTATACAGCAAATCAGAAACGCAGCTAAGAGAATTTCCCCAACAAACGTAAGAGTTTCCCTTGAACAAAAAAGCTAAATTGATCAATCACAAGTTTTAGCTCTGCATTACAGTAGAAATCTCTTTTTTATATTTCATTCATTCTTTATTTTATTTTTCTCCTTGATTCAAATATAGCTTTAAAAATGGTAATAATCATCATATTTGAAAAGGGGAAATGTTTCTTCCGCTCAAATATATTGTAATATACTTCACATTCAAGTTTATAGCCCAGCAGTTTTTATCACCCTTGCCAAGCATGAAATGTGCAGGTCCAAATGTACATGAAAAAAATGCAATAAAAAATTAAGGTTTGTTTGATAAGGAGAAAAGCGAAAATTTGTATAAATAAGTTTTGAAAAATAAGAAAGTAAGAGAGCTGATTACATGCAATTAGTCACATACAACACTCAATACAATATTTATTTTTTATTTTTTCTTCACAAACATATTTTCCTATGTACATTTAACCCATAAACTAAGTTTTACCATTTTAAATATTTATTCATATTTATTTTTTACTTTTAAAAATCAAGTCTTTAAGAGTAAAATTGACCATAATACCCCTTAAATTAATGATTTTTTAAAATAAAATATAAATATACAAATATTGTAAAATATTGAAACTTTGTCTATATATTAAATATGCTTAAGAAAAACTGTTTATGAAGAAAAAATTAAAAAATTAAAAAATAAATATTGTATTGAGTGCTGCATGCGACTAATCACACGTGATCAGCCCTCGAAAGTAATGCAATACAAGAGTAATGATGAAATAGGACATAGTCTAGTAGTAGTATATTGGGTGTGCGTCAATGAGATTCTAGTAGTTCACAAGAGAGTGAATTCTCCTAGTAATGTAATAAAAAGGATAATTATGAGTAAAAAGAACAAAGGTAAAATAGAAACACCTCACACCTGTGATTGGTTCATACATTAGTGTGGAAACTAATTAAAGACGTGGACAGCCTGTATAAAATGGGCTCATTATTTTTTTTATTGTTATAATAGGCCCATTATTGACATTTCATTCATTCTATCATTCTAAACCATTTGGAATTCGAGACACATGATCCCTTCATATTGTAAATTTCTAAATAAAAAATAAAGTGTACAGTAAGATATCTAAAGGACTGATTTTTTTTTTTGCGTATGAAATTATTTTTAGTAATTTATGTAAATGTAATTATCAAATACATTTTCAGAATTTTTTTTTATTCTGTTGTACATAATTTGCAACAAGAAGGTATTTAAAATTATGAAGATCCATATTTTCCAAATTCCACCTTTGTTAGAGAGTGACTGTCTAACTTCGGTTGCAGAAGATCCGCTTCGGGGATTATATATACCCATTTCTCTCATATGATATGATTTCACTCTCAACAAATAACAACATTCTATTATGCTTAAAAAAGAAAAAAAAAACTTGGAGATGAAAACATGAAAAAAAGGAGAACAAATAAAAATTCCCAAATCTGTCGATCCCATCTTTCTTCCTAATTCTTACTCCATTTCAGTTTCAAGTATTATCTCTCTATACTCTCCGGATAAAAAATATTAACTCTCTATACATGCATCACCAATATTTTCATTAGGCACACAAACTCTTCCACAAATACTCAAATTTTAACTTCCATGTGAGTAATGAATATGCTGGAATCTTCAACTCTTCCTCGATTAATTCGAACACCCTAGTTATAAGCTATATGGATATGCGGTACATATTCTTCACAAGAATCAACGTCCCTCTCTTTGAATATGAACAGAATATGCTGGAATCCTTCCCTTTTATTTCTTTGAAATCATTTATTATTATTATTTTAGCCTACTCGCATATGCCAAATTTCTTAATTAGATTTTGTCCTTTGTGAATATCGATTGCTCAATTGAATGTTCTTGGACCTATACTTTGTGCGAATATATATAGGGCTGGTGATGGAATAGAATCTAACATACCTTAATTAGCTTTTTTTGTTTTTTTGTCTGTTAAGTCTACAATTTGAAGTTCCTGGATGCAGCAACTCAATAAAGTAGAGTAATGATAACTAAATCATATTGAGCAGTATAGTATCACGCTCAAACAAATTGAAACCGTATTTAATAGGTTGTTAAATGGGTTGCTAACAAGTTCCTAAATATCTTGTCAAATGGACCGCTGGGCGCTAGCTAATAGTTTATTAATGAGTTGTTGAACGGGTTGCTAATTCCCACTATAAGAAATCACACTTTTAACGACAGAAAATTTTAATATTAATTTGCACTATAAAATCACTATAATTAAGCCACTAAAGTCTATTACAAAAGCTAGTTTTTAGTGATAGTAATTATTTATGTCACTAAATAAATCTTTTTGTGACAAGAAAATGTTAAGCTTCGCTAAAAGTGTGTTACAAAATGTTTGTTCTCTTGTAATTAGGGATAGGAATCAGAATGGGTGATACTATTTTTAAAACTTTTTGTTTTATGTATTTTTATATCGGGTTGGGATAATGTTAATTTGACTTTTATATTTTTTAAATAGGTTTCAGGATAAATTTTCAAGTTGGTCTTTGGTCGATGTTGAGGACAATGAGTTGAAAAAAACGTGGATTAAGTAGAATAATCTTAAAATTTATATATATCAAACATAAAAATATATCTATTTTAAATTTAAATATTGTATGCTTCAATATTTTACTAATTAAAATGTAAGCATCACTATTGAAATGAAACATGAATAAATATAATATACCTTTATTAAAATAGGTTAATAGAATATACTTCATTTAGAACAAATTTTGACATTTATAAAAATATTTTCCTAAAATAATAGAATTTTTTTGTGAGTGTTTCCTAGATAATGGGAAAACTGTAATTGTACATAAGAGTTATATATACATATATAAATGTCTTTATTGATTCTTATTTTGTTAATATAATTAATTATAAATAATATGAGAATTTAAAAAAGGAGGATAAGATTTTAAAATATCGTAAAATATTGAAAATAATAATAATAATTTAAGTTGGCTGGTCAAAATCCACGTAAGACACTCTATAGGCAAAGGTAAACTTTTTGACCAACTGGGCCAAAGGAGTAATAATGGGCCGTGACCAATTATTATTTAAATAGGTCACGAGTTATATTTATATTTTTGTTTTTGAATGTTATTTTAGCAACCCGTGTAGTTCGGTTGGTATACAGATGGTCCAAGTGGTCTTCGAGGTCTAGGGTTCGAGTAGGGGGTTTTGCAGAAAAATAATTAATTTTTGCACTTTTGCCTCTCTAGGCATGTGGGCCCCACAGGATAAGATAGGATGAGATAAGATTTAGTTTAAATTGAAATTTAAATTTAAAAGAAATTCTATCTCTTATTCCCTATCTTAGCTACGACAACTTTTATAAAAATAGTTTGGGGAGTTGGTGGATGAAGGCATTCCGTAAGGGAAGAGTTGGGAGCTAGAGTTGCGGGAAAGAAGAGAAAGCTCCAAGAGGAATTTGTAGGCAAGTGAGATTTTATTGGAAATTGATTTTAGTTCAATGCTATGATTATTTTTATACAATTGTTATGTATAAAGCATGTATATTATATATTAGAATTTTTAGACTATGCTTGACATATTTAAATTTTATAATACTAAATTTTTAGGATATAAAATTTTGCAGATGAATATGTTGAATTTTATGCTTGAAATTATATGTATTGAGATTTTTGAATTTTATTATGCATTTTATTTTTATAAATGTATTGATATGCAATAAATATATGGATATTGAAATTATATATTAATGATGTAGGTTAATTATAGTAAATGTAATCATGCTTATGTATAATATGATATACGTAAAATCAGATTGTATAAGCCAAATTCTAGTTTTTGCCGGACATACAGGAATGAAGAATTCTTTCAAAATAAAACTTTTGATGAAAAGTTTTTGGAGTAGAAGTTGTCAAATCAATAGAAAGTGATGTGATATAATAGGAATAATGATGAGGAGTAAAGAGAATAAAGTTAAAATAGATAGGTTAGTTGTATGGGTAGTTGTGTAGAAATGATTGAAAAGTAGGGTAGTTTATATAAAAAAGTGTGAAAAAATAATTAAAAAATAAAATAATTATAGAGAGTGAAAAGTTTTAGATTGAAAAATTTTAGTTGACACTTTTTTGCCCTAAACAAACGCACCCTAAGAAAACTAAAACGGGTGGAATTCTGTCAGAGCCATGCGTCAGTGAGAAATTTTTTGCCCGGAGGCATGGGAGTCTTGCATTTGCAACGAATTTTTTTCGTTGCTTTTGACATTTTAATACACTTAATCAATTTTGATGCTTTTGATGTCCAGGTATTTTTAGAAATTGAAGTATATCTCATTGCAGCAATAGGGGCTAAGTAAGAGACGTCCAGTTGGGGCCCAACTGCAGTAAAAATGATGATGATGATGTGGCTTAATATGGGCCGTTCATTCTATTTTGTTATGATTTATTCATTTGAATTCCGATTTGAATGATCAAATAGTCTATTTTTATATTTTTGATGCTTTTGGACTCAATGGAAGGGTTCGATTTTGCATTTGAGGCCTAAATTTTAAGATATTAAATTAAATAATTATTTTATCATTTAATTAAGTTTTATTTGACCCATTATCCATTTTCAAATAATTTTCTACTTGCTAGTCATGTTGAGACTAACTTATTATTCTTACAGGTGTACCAAATCAAGTAGGACACTAGCGTATTGGATTTACAAGAAGTTTTTTAAGAATATTTATTTCCATTTATTTATTTCAAAGGCATGTATTAAGAATGATAGACTTGTAAAAATTTCTTTTTCTTTGTGCCTTGATGTAATAATGGGAACATGACTAGTGGAAGTGGAATTTTGAAAATTTTATGAAATTATAATAATTAATTTTGCCATAAATGTGTAATTGATATCGGGAAATTATATTAAATACACGGTCCGGGATCGCTTCTCTGGACCGGTAGTTACAAATATTCTTATACTTTATAATAAATAAATATATGCATAGCGGGTTGCGATTATTCAAGTTGGGACATAGTTGACTTATCTCAACTTTATTTTCGAATTTAGGTTAAAAAAAATTGACCCATCCATATTTAGGTAAAAAAACGTTAGTTTTACCTTATAAAATTAAAATAGGTCAGATCAAGGTTAGATCACGGGTTAACCCACCATAATTCCCACCGCTACTTATAATGAACAACACATCTTCAAACAACCCGTTAATCTTTGTTCCTTGGAGTATACAATCTTGGGAAATACTTAGTGCAAACTGATGTCTTGGTGTTATTATCATAATTTGACCTACGTTAATGATTAAATCAAAATTCAAATTACTCATTTTTTTGCGATAATAAAATTCTTTTAACCCAAGTTTTTGGTCACCCATGCCTGCTTAAAAATATTTGTAGTTATGTGTAAAATATGAAAATTACTTAGATTCATTTATAGAGTTACTATAATAATTTTGAAAATCATTTGTTGGTAAAGGCATTAAAAATCATTTACTTATTTACTTATGCATTGCGATAGTAATTTACAAAACCGTTTACTTAATTTTTTTACTATATTAAAAATCGTTTTAACCTAAGTTTTTGGTTACCCATGCCTGCTTATAAATATTTATAGTTATCCGAAAAATACGAAAATTACTTAGGTTCATTTACAGAGTTATGATAATAATTTACAAAACCATTTATTTGATATAGGAATCAAAGAGTATTTTAATGGTATAATTTTTATTTTCATGTGTTCATCATTTAGTGTGATTTTGAAGTTAAACTAAAGGGGATTTGACCGACAGAAAAAAAAGAGGACTTACTGTAAAGTGTAGTGTCTAAATGCATTGCATGAGAAGGTTAAAAGCCTGCCTTATTTTAATGAAGGTGTGGTCTCCAAAATGATTCTCTTGTGCTGAATATATATATAGGAGCCCCATCGTATATACTCATTTTTTTTTAATTTTTTTTTTTTACAATATTGTTAATCTATGTGTATTTAATATGTGTATAAATTTTTACCATTTTTGGAATATTTTAGATATTTATTTTTTATTTTTGAAAATAAAAAATAAATATCTAAAATACTCCAAAAATGGTAAAAAATTATAAATATGTTAAATACACTTATATTAAGAGTTTTATAAAAAAAATTTAAAAAAAGGTGTATGTGCCCCGGGAGCATACGATGGGGTTCTATATATATATATATGTATATATATGTGTATGTATATATCTGCAAAAGCTCCATGTGTATTAGAATGTTACGACACTTTATATAATCATTTATTCAAATAAAAATTATATTTTAAACAGTTTAAATGTTGAAAATACTACTTTAAAATTAATATTTAAATTATTTTATTATGTTGATTTTGTACTATTTTAACATGGAGCCTATACACATGTTGGATTATTGCCATGCACAATAATATTTGTCGAATAAAATGATTTATAAGACACAAGATAACTTCTTTGTGTATGCACGTTCAAGGATTTATAAGACACAAGATAACTTCTCTATATATGCACGTTCAGCCCTTGTCATCTGCAATAATATCCGTGAGTGAGATGCAACACGATTTACAAGCATAAGATCTGAATGGTCCGTCACTTGGATCCCAGTGTTATTTGGATACGCCTTTAATTGGATGCACTGAGAACAGTTTAAGTTGAGAACCTACTACTAGCAAGAAAGATCATGTTTGATCCATCGATTTGTTTTGGAAATAATGAATTGCTCACACACAACCACTTTTGGGCTAGGATACAAAAAACGAATGGATTTCCAGATCATTTTTGCAGCAATTAAAGATGCATTTGAATTCCCAATGGATATATGAAGACAGAACTATACATTATACATTGATGCAGCAGATCCGATCACAATGGCCACAGAAATATGCATCTGAGGTGCATATGGAAGCCGACCTTTTTACATATTTTTAAAATTTTTGGTATTACATCTCAACCCAAATACATATTCTAATTTTAGCTGTAGGAGGTATAAAGCCGACAATGTTGCTAACCAAGTAGCTATGGAGACATTATTCTGAAAAATAAAAGATTAACTCTTCCAATCGGGACTTGAAGTTTAGACCTCTCGCACTTAAAACTAGATTACTGTTAACTGCACTAGCCGCCTGGTGGCAGGAGCCGATTCATTTGATAATGAGCACTTGTTCTGTACATATTCTAAGACATAAGCATGCCTGGGCTTCGTGTATTAGTTTTAAAGGTTTTGCTCCGACCTCATCATCATGCACTGCCATCATCTTTCACTTAATTCTGTCCACTTCCATGATTTTGTGGGGCGGCTGGAAAGGCCTTGTTATTATAAACTGAGGCTTTGTCACGTCAACCAACAAAAACATTCAATGCTGTTTTAAAGTAATTAATTAGGAGCAGCACTAGCATGGGAAGAGGATATGTAGAATATCATGCAAACTCCTGTCCTGCTATCTGATAATAATGTGTTTCTATAGATATCCGGACCTTTCATAATGTGGTCCATATGTATTACGTTAATGAGTTATTAGGAGGAACATTATAATATACTGTGCTTTTTGATATGACACGTTAATATTATCATATTGCAAAGAATCAATTTCATTTTTTTTTGATTCATTGTATTCACAACTCAACCCGAATCAACTTGGGTCTTAATTGTGTATATAATTGCAAAATGATATTTGTTATAAAAACGGTTGCAAATAAATTTGTTGCTTTAAGCATTTTTTTATAAACCTTTTTTTTATTGGTACGTATACAATGTGACAATTTGATATTATAATGAGACACATTCACAACCTTCGCACACATGAAGAGATCTTTTTCAAAAAATACCTCCACATTTAGGGAAGAAATCTCAAAAACCTCCACATTCAGGGGGAAAATTGTAAAAATTTTCATTTCAGCGGACTTTTCCGAAAAATCTCATTCCAACCAAAACGAGGGAGTGAGAATCGAACCACTAACCTAAGGGGCCTAGTACCCCTGCCACCTGTGCTAGCCACAGGTTGTAATTTTTGATAAACTTCATTAGTGAAGAAATCAAATAAATCCAATGACAAAAGCATTTTTAAGTAATGAAATACCTATATTAATTGTGTGACAAGCCTTAATAAAAATACTTGATTATCTTTCCAAGTAAACTAAAAGACATGAAAATTCATTGCCAAAACTAAAATTTTCTTGTACGGCAAGTGATCAAGGCATACAATTATCAATGGCTTCGCTAGATCAACGACACTACAAGACATATTTTTGGCAATGCTGATGGTCATATGTGATGATGTGGGAAAATGTTAGTTTTCAATATCAATATTTCAGTTGGTGAAATTTGCTCGAGTGCCACTGCCAGCCAATAAAAACTGGTCTGGATCTGCTTGTATATATAACATAATACAAAAGAAAATAGTCTGCTTGATTATCTCATGCCTTAGCCTAAATTAATCATTTGATTGGCATGATAATCTTTCATTCCAAAGTGCTATATATCTCGCTCTGATATACACTTCGAAAAGCAAGTAGCTATCATTTGACAACTGGTTGGATTAGACGATTTGACAAAATCATCGAGAGGGGGCGCCAAGCTAAACCGTCTTACAAATTTACCACATTGCTACTTACAGAGCTAATCCATGCAGTTTTTTACCTTTGTTTAATTGAAAATACTTGTGTTGGCATGGATACAAATATCTTCGAAATTCATTACCACGTATAAAAATTCAAGTTCTCAGCATAGGTAAAATTTTCGTAGGCAAACTCTTGAAAAATTAATGATAAAACTCACATGCTAAGATTAGTACAGTTAAACATATTTATAAGGGGGTTCATTTTACAGAAATCCTAAGAATTAATCTGCCTTTCTATTCGTAGAAGTAGATTCATATAGTGTTTTAAAAACTGGACCGGACCGTCCGGTTCGATCGTGAACCGGCAGGGCCACGGTTCGGTTTGGCACCGGTTTTTCATTTTTGCTGAAAACCGTTCGAACCGCATGAACCGGGCGGTTGGACCGTAAAAACCGGTTTGACCGCGGTTCGGTTCTCACTTTTTTTTTAAAAAAAAATTAATAAATATAAAATATAAAAAGAAAAACAATGCGCGTTCGGTTCGTCGGTTCCTCCTCCCTGTTCATCATCTTCCTTTCGCAGCAGCGGCTAGGGTTTGACCCATTATCGCCATCTGCGGCAAGAATCAAGGTCGTAGAGCTAGTAGGAATCGACGTCGACAACAGACGCTAGCGCCCTGTCATCCTCTTCGGTTCCAGCGGCTATTATGGAAATCGATTTCCCACAGCAGAAGCGGCATCTTCCAGCGCATCCAAGCTTCTGGCCGTAGAATCCGAACTGGCAGGCAGGCAGCAAGGTCCGACGACTATTGATTCGGAGCTTCCGGCAACAAGGCAGCAAGGCTTGGAGCTTCCGGCAGCAAAGCAGCAAGGTTCGGGCCGTCCGGCTATCGATTCGGAGCTTCCAGCCTTTACAAATGCAATGTTGCATGCCACGGGCATAATGCAAATCCATCTCTCCAAGTTCTGCATTTCATGTTCGGGATTTTCGGTGATTTCCGATACTTCTTCCTTTTTCATGGTCTGTTTCCTCTTGGTGTTCTTTTTCTCGTACATCTCGCCGTCTGCCTCATCTTGGAACAGGACCCGCGACTGCTCTGTTTCTATTCTTGAAAACGACGTGAGTAGCAGATTCTCAATCCCCATCTCATCAAATTCTCATATCTTTTTTTTTGCACTTTATTAATTTTCACATCTCCTTTTGACTAAAAAAATAAAATAAATCATTCTTCACAGAATAACGTTTTGGAGGATCATTAAGAAGAAATCAATCGAGGATTTTTCAGGTCTTCCATACATTTCATGCTTGGTCAACAATCTCCTCTCTGCATGATACGCAGTGATTTATACAATAATTTAGAATTTTTATTTAGATATTTTAGTTATAAGATGAAAGATGAAAGAACTGCGCTTATTTAAGGTCAGTGCACTCTTATTTTTTTCTTGATTTGCATAATAATTTTAATATGTTGTACTTGAATGTATTGTTGATGCTAAGTGTAATTTTTATATTACAAAAAGTTTATATATTGAATTTAATTTTGAAATAATTAAAATAAATTAAATATAATTATTATGTCATAATTATGTCATGCTGACGTCACCGTTCAAAACGGTTTGAACCACGGTTGAACCGGTTGGACCTGAACCGGACATAAAAACGGTTCAGTTTCCGGTTCGGTTTTTAAAACATTGGATTCATATCGGTGACAGGCATGCCAAATTACCTCATAGACGTACGGCATGCATGGACCCTGATCAACATGCGTGGTAATTAAGCTGACACGTATGATCTCAGGAAGAATCATCACATGTGCATGTAATTAAGAGAGCAAAAGGGATTGTTTAGAGGGTCGGGCAATAGAATAAGGGGCAAGCATGAAAGCGTAGACACCCTCCCATGTGCCCAAATCATTTGGGGTGGGTTTCCTTGTCCTCTCTAAATTGTTAGTTTAGCAGAACCGTTATGATTATTTCTTAATATAATACTTATTTTCTCAGTACACTAACCGACCACCTTGAGAGGCATATATATGATAATAATTTAATCCATATGTACGTACTTAGCCTGAATACATCATAATAATAATACTCTTATCCTCTATAACAAAAAAGAATAATGCCCTTATTAGCTGTCTTCAAGACACTTTTGACGGTTTAGTGAAATATAATGCCCTCTCCCAAGTATTCCAAAATTTGGAAACCCAGAGTTCGAATTAAGAGTTCTCTTGTGACATGCCAAGACACATGTTCCAAAGTACAAATTATACACGTATAAAAAGTTCAAATTAAACATAATGAGTTTTGAATTCTATAAGGTTTTACATATGTAGCTTTATTTATTTTTCTCATCTCGGTGAATGATAAAGAATGAAATTCATCTACTATGTTTAGTGTCGTTTATATTTTCATAAAAATTTCATCATTTGTCTAATATTATTTCACATGAGATCTATTTATAGATATATAAAATTAATATAATAAAATAGTTTAATACTAAATATTAATTTTACAATATATTTTTAACATCTAAATCGTTTAAATTATCATAACAATATAAGGAAATGATTTAATAAAGTATTTTTACATTATAATATATACGTGAATGGATTTAAATATTTTTTTATAATTTAGACATGAATATATAATTTTTAGGCAAATGCACAAGCACTTTTTTATTTGGATGAAAATTGATTCTCTAGATGAACAAATGATGCAAGTATAATTGATAGAAATAAATTTTTATCACTCATCAAGGTAAGAAAAAAGAAGAGATTACACGAAATTACTTCTCATACATAATTACAAGGCCTATTTTACAGAACACTTGAATCAAATGTTCTAGGTTTAAGATAGGTCATATATATCTAACCGCGGAGGGCCATTTCTGGCAATGGGTGTGGGATATATGTGGCCCACCCGTGAGTGGTGGATCACTTGCATCATGTGGGCGGTGCAAATGGGTTAATTATAAAAGGTTTAGGGAGGCTAATTAAAACAAATGCATGTGTTTGCACCAGGCCTGGATCATTGCATGGTATTGGTGTCAGAGAATGAACATGTACCAAGTCCAAAGCTTCATGATACAAGTGAACGAAGATCAGCAGGTGCGATATCAATATAGTCGTCATCATCAAATCAAGGTGAACCTCTCACCCATGAGCCTCTTCCAACGCTTCCGCAAGATCCTCATGCGCCTCGTCTTCTCTCTTCCTTCCCGGTCTCCACCATCCGCTTCGGCCCGCCACAGGCCCGCCGGAGATCGCCTTGATCCTCCCAAAACCTCCTGCAGCTCTTATCACTACTCCCCCAATTCCCATTACTCGGAAGCCATTGCAGATTGTATTGAGTTCTTCAACAAGTCTTCTCAGCAACAACAGACTACACCACCTGAGGCTTTGGTTTGAAGCTGGATACAGACCTTTCTGTTTGACACAGCTAGGAAGCTATACATAGCTGTTCTCCGATAAAAAATTTCTGGTTTGCTTTCCATATAGTCAGTTGTGTTAATTAGACGAGAAATATACATTTGTTTTGCACACTTGTTCTTGTACTCTCTTTTTTTTGGTCTTTGGATTAGTAAGAAGGGAAAAATCGAATAATAAAGAGAGTAATAATGAAGAGTAACAAGAAAAAATAAGATAGCCTTATGAAAAAAAAGTGAAATAATGATTAAAAATATAGCTAATGATAAGAAAATGTAAGCTGATTAGATAATTAATTAGGATATTAATTCGAATTGAAAGGACTGAAGAAAGAGATGGAATTTTTGTTTTTCATCCCGATACCAAACACGTTTATGTCGTAACTTGATCAAACCCATGTTCTTGAGAAGGATACAAATATTTTCCCTTCTACTTTATCATCTAGGTGGGAGTGTAACAAATCAAATAGTTAACTGTGACTTGGCTTACCCCACTAGGTTAGTCACTAATTAGGGTTGATGATATTAATCCATCAATCTAATTATCCAACCTGTATAACCCAATAGGGTTGAAATTGTTTAACTCGTTTGCTCGATATTTAACCCATTTACAACCTTTCATAAAAAGGTTAAAGAATTATCGATGACACTTTTATAACTTCTCTAGATTTACTGACAATGCAATCGACGTGAAGTTAAAGAAGTACAACGATTCATCTTTAAATTTTAGTAATTCATTAGTGATATGAGATTAGTCATCATTAAAGCTAATAACTTTCCTTAAAACTAAGGATAGGCCAATACCAATAAAAAATAAAAAAAACTAAGGATAGGCCTCCTAAGCCTCTAAGGGACGGGTTACAAGCCTTAGGTCTGTCTAAGGTCGTATGTTGAACCTTGGCCTCTTTAGGATAAGCCCACATATCCTAAGGAGAGTTCCACGTAAGTCCATTCCTTTGTTTATCATAAGTTATCTAAACAATCAAATTCTACCGATTCCTAAATTAGAACACAAAAGTCCTTTTTATTGGTATTACAATCAGACATCTCCGTAACTTTCACCCATAAAAGGATTTTTCTATGACACATTTAGGGGGGACATCTAATAATACCCTCATTATTAATGGGAGATTGAAAAATGGTTACCCCCACTTCTGGCGGGTCAAACCCACGCCTGCCTCTTTGATGGTATGAGGCGTGACCACTAGAGCACCACTCTTGGTGGTAAAATACAAAAGTTAGTTGATTACATTGACAGATTGCTTTGGAAAGGCTCATTTACTTATAAGTCCATATCAATCCTAATGGTGTCAGATCCTAGGCTATGGGATGAGAATATGAGATGTTAGGACTGAACCGATATGCCTAATTGTGGTGCCCCACTCTCACAACCTAGGTTAGCCCTTTCATCAATTAGGCTCCAACAATAACAAGGTGCCAGACACCCAACCCATTACTCGGTACTGTGCCAAGTCTCGATATTCGAATTCAAGTGACCTTATAGATTGCTTATTCAAACTTGTGATCTGCACTTTTTTGGTTCCTATACACCATGCTTTTGACCAATTGAAATGTCACAAACTCAACCAAGAGTGGTTTTAGGTTTGCTTGAATTTGAATACAAAGGATAGTTGGTAATGCAAATTTTGATGGGAATGTAGGATGAGGTGGAAAGTAGGAAAGAAAATATTTTAAGAATGACGCGATTGATATAAACTGATATGGGTAAAATTGGAATAAATAGGGTAGTTTAAAGAAAAATAATTCGACTATAAAGATAAAGTTGGAAAAATAAGATCGTTAGGTTGTAAAATTATTTGTTAGAAAATGGGATTTCCATTGTTTCCCACCCCATACCATTCAATCCTATTAGCAAACCTTCCAAAAGCATTAGTATTGTACTAAGTAGGGGATTGGGTATATAGGCATTTGATTAGAGCCTAGTTGGTAGGGGAGTTGACTTGCGAGGGCCAACTTAGAAGGCCAAAGTGAGGCACCGGAGTTGGCAAACACTAGATGAGTCCTAACATGAGAACTTCGATATTTTATTTTTTCTTCACTCAAATCTAACTCATTCATTCTCCTTTGTTTTTTTTTTTTTTTGAATCATATTCATTCTCCTTTGTTGAACCCAACTTATTTAAAAAATAAACTATGGGCTATAAAGAATGTTTTAAGGAGGCTCCGACCCGTGGAGTATGGTATATATCTATGGGTTCCACTTGTGGTAAACCTCAAGTGCTTCAAAAACATGCTTACCATGATGACGACAATATGAAACTCATTTAATATTGTGGGAATTTTACAATTTCTCTCTTGGCATCTTGAGAATTTTATAGCTAACACCATCTCTTTCCCCTTCTCCTCCATTGCCCTCGCCTTCTCGTAGATCCCATCTTCCAATGTCGCTGCCACCATGGAGAGTTGGCGTAGTATTCCCTCATCTGCATGGTTTTGCCTGGCACATTCGGGTCCTCCTCCATTGAATTCATCTTCGCCGGGATCTTATCGTCTGATCGCCTGAGTGTCACTAGGTCCTCTTCCACAATAGAACCCATTGCCACCTCCGATTGTGTATCTCTAGTCCTTTGTGGTTTCTCATCCATTACTATCACAGCCACTTCTGACTGACATCTGCGATGCCCCTTGCCCTTCTTCTTCCCCCGTCATTGCCACAAATTCTTAAGGGTGAAACTCGGGTTGGGTTGTACCGGATTTGGTACCCAAACCTTAATATTAGAATTCGGGTTTGAACAAGGTTGACATTGATTTTGGTCTTGGTTTCGGGTTACTTTCAAACCAAGAAAAGTTAAAATTACCGATAGAAATAATAAATTCTTTAAATATTATTGCATTTGCACATAAACAATTTACACGTGAATATTTCTATACGGCTTATAATATCTTTGGTTTTGATGAAATTTGGTATTTTAATTAAAAGATAATTCTAAATATAATGAATGTAATAAATTTACACATAACAATTAAGATAAGAAAAATAAATAAGATTACATGAAATCATTCTCTAAAAGTTTAATGAAATTGAAACTTACATATATTGTAGTTAATTACTATGTATGCAATAATTTCGAAGAGTTGGTATATTTATAATTATTTGCAAATAAAGTTAATGTTAATGTAATATACGCAACCATTTACGGACAAATGTATATAACAATTAGATTTGAGAGTAAACGTTTTGCAGTTTAATTAGGTTATGGTCGTATAGAATAACTTTTATCACAATTATAGATGAAATACTTAATATATAAATAAATATAATTATTTTAATAAATTAGGGAGAGCATCGGATTCAGACTTGGTCGGATTTTGGTATCGGATTGATGCAAATTCGATATTGGTTTCAGATTTTCTTGAGTCAGGTTGAAACAGGATTTAATTTGAAAAAAAATTTCAAAAAATAAAACTCAAACTTTATTTTGAAACTGGGTCGGATCGGGTCGGGCTGGATTTAATGCCTAAACTAACATACTCTTTTTTTTTTTTTGAGAATATATAACATACTCTTACTTGTTGGATTTATAATTTCATAAATTATTATAACTTTTTAACATACATTTAAATGAATCTAAGTTTTTTTCATTATTCATACATATTTATGTTTCTAAGGGGGCATGACTTGCCTAAATTTTGGATTGAAATGATTTTAATTAAACATGAACGATTGAATTTTCGTCATCATCCCAATCCCATCTAAAAAGGTTTGTGGGGACCTCAGTTATTCAAGTGGAACCACGAAGTATTATTTATCACATAATGCATTTTCTTTTTACTAGATACTAATGATCACATAACTTATATACGTCTTGTCCTATAAAAGTGAATTAATAGAACGATTCAATTTGGGCTACATGGAGATGATTTATGTCAAATTCTATCTAACCATTATATTCATATTAAAATACTGAAAATTATATTAATCAGAGTTGTGACTGTGTCACATTTGTTTAAAAAGTATAAAAATATATATTTGAAAAATCGCTTAGTTTATGCACTAAAAATTTAAAAATATTATGAAATCATATATAACTATTATTCTAGGTAGGATAATATTTAAATGATTTAGATATTGAATTGCCACTTTGTGAATCTTTGTATAAACTATATATATATTTATCATTTTACAGTATTTTGTTTTTCCTTCCTAACTATATCACCAAATTCTCGTTGATAACAAATGCCTTGGCCAATTGAGCTGAGCTTGGTTGATTTTTATATAAACTATTAATTTTTATTAGCTTTACACTTTTACGCGATCCTAGTTTTGGGAATAATGAAAATTTCGTATATTTTTTTTTATTCTTGCAATCAAATATATAATGAAGGTAATTTAATACACCTGGGAACACTTAGCTTCGGTACACATGAGTATATTTAACCCATTTTTTAATTATTTTTTTGAAATTTTTTTTATAAAACTATTAATCTAAGTGTATTGAATATGTGTATCAAGTTTTACCATTTTTTTTTATATTTTTACATATTCTTGGATTTTTTAAAATCAATGGCGTTTTTTGTAGTTTAAAATTACTAAAATGCCATTGATTTTAAAAAATTTTAAAAAATCTAGAAATGGTAAAACTTAATGTACATGTTTAATACACTTAGATTAATAATTGTATAATTTTTTTAAAATAATAATAATAATGGATTTTTGCACATCGGTACACCGAAACTAAGTACACCTGAGTGCATAAGAATAGTTCCCAATATATAATGATCAAACTGATAAATGAATTGGATTTGACAAAATCATCAAGATAGGGTTAGGTTGCATTGAGATTGTGGAGTGGGCCATCTGAAATCCGAGATCATCATAAATTGGAAGTTATTCTGCCGAAATTTAGAACCTGGTTCGTGTATAGATTACCACCTTTTAAGACAAGTTTTTTTTTTTTTTAAAATTATGGGGCCCATTGTTTAACGGCCCAGATGTCCTAAGGGAGTCCAAATTAATAATTCTGGATTTTTTTAAAAGGAAAAAAAATAAAGATTGGGTGAAATGGTAAAGTTGGTGCTCTTCTCGATTCTTCTTTAGGAAAGGCGGGCTTTGAAATAAACGATCATGTAGTATTAAAAGGAGAATAGATCACACAAGTCACCGCCAATATTCTTATAATCGTGGTTTCTTCACCCGAAACTACCAGCTATTACTCTAAATTCATGGCATGGTCCTCGAATCAAATTCTCTGGTGAACGGTTCTTTACAAGTACTTGGGAATTTGGATTGAATTACAATGCAAAATATTGTAGTGAAACACCAAACGGCAGCCGTAATAAGGCTTCTGCGGGGCTGTGGTCGTGGGTTCGAATCCCACGTTAAGATTTCGGCCCCGAAAAAATAGAGTGGGAGCTGTTGTCTTCCTTTGGCTGGGTGGAAGTTGTGTCTTCCTAATTCTTTAGTGGAACTGTGTCTTCAGATTTCTTTGGAGGAGTTATGTATCTCCGTATTTGTAAGAATGTCTCATAACTACAATGTAATATGTGTTGAGATGTATGTAAATATAACCATAAAAAATATATATATATTGTAGTGAAACATGGGTAATCTAGAAATCAACCAAGAGGATCTTACCCATCCAATCAGTCCTAGAAAGGCGATATAGCAAAGAAGGAAGAGACCTACTTTTTGGACGGTTAAGATCTTCCTATCAGAGTTTATTGGAATTGTGGGGCATGCATGAGCAGAGGGCTGAAGAGAGGATACAACCGAGAATAAAAAATACAGCTGAAAACATTATCTTGGGCACCGATTATTTCACGAAAGAAACGTTGTTGTCTTCATATTGCTCTTGGCGATGAAACCTCCTGAAGGCTTTTCTTCTTAGGGAAGAACATCCCCGTGATCAATGGAATTAATGGCTTCTTTTTCTTCTTCTTCTTCACTGATGGATACCTCTCGAGAACCTCGATGCCACCCTCAGTGGTGAGGATGTGAGCAAAGGAAGGTGCGTCAGCGAACTTGACGTATCTCTTCCTTTGGAATTCTGTCCCAGCTTCGTCCTCGGCCGTGGGGACTTGGACTACATCCATCTTTGAAGTGTTCTCCACGAACTTGAGATCTTCAATCTCTGTTTCGAAAGTGGTTATTGATGGCTGTTTCTCCATGGATTTCAGCTGGCGAAGCTCTCTCCTTGTTTGTTCCAGCTCTTCTTTGAGAAAAGTGAGGGAATTGGCCATCAGCTGGCCTTGCTCGTGGGCTTTCTTGAGGCTTTCTCTGGTTTCCTCAAGCTCAGCTGTTATGGTCCCAATCTTGGATTGGCCATGGCCCACTCCATTGCCTGAGCCGCTTATCTGCCCAAACAAGAAGCATAAATCTCACGAACACTGCTGACTTCTGATCAGGGAATATACATTGATTCCTCTAGTAGAAATTTCTACATAGCATCTATCGATGGTAGAAATTAACATGAAGGAAAGTCACGTGAGAAAGCATCTTTTGCGGGAGAAGTAACCTTCTCGATCATTGAGAAAAGCTTTAGTTGATTCCTTAGCTTTGCTGGAAGCTTCCGAACAACACAGTGCTGCATATGTTTTTGAATAATAACAGAAACAATATACTATAGAATATAAAAAGTTAATTTGTATTATCTATCAAGCAAGCAAGGAATCATTTGCCCACCAAGCAAGGCCCAATATTGTAATATTGTGAATTATCTTCACCTTGTATTGAAAGATAAAGAACTCAAATGTGCTGTTTACCAGCCAAGTACTCAAGCCCAGGAAGCGGTCCTTTTTGGAGATGTATGTTGAATGGGCCAAGCACTGAAATGGGTGTTGGAGCTTCCAAAAGTTGTCCGTTTGTTGCTAAAAGTAGCATCATGATAATATATGTGGGAATAGGCCTATATAGCTAGTTGTTTTGTACCAATCCTTTTTACATCCTTCTATGTGTTATGTGTTGGCATCAACACCTTACTTGTAGAACAGCTTTTAATTAGTGGCAATTATGCTCTTGATAATGATAACGACAAGGGAATCAATGATGAAAATGATATCCCATCTATAAGTACTGTACAGGGCGCTTTCTGAAGCCCAAAGAAGGGACCCACTGGAGGTGAAACTACCATTTTCTTGTCATTGGTATTTGATTCCAGGTAGTGATGAATGAATGGAATTCAGGTCTTTTTAAATTATGATTTCCAGCCAGTTAATAAATAGGCCACGGACGACCACGAAGGCTTGTAAAGACCCACTAATTCAACCCAAAAGGGGTTAGGATTATATATTGGCCGGATGATGACCTCCATGCACTTAATTAATTAACTTACTGAAATCATCAGTTCATATGGAAGAAACAAAGTGAAGGGGAAAGTTCTAGAGGCTGAGAATATATAGCAACGTCCTCATCATTTTTTCCATAAGTGTGTGTGTAATGCAAGACGTGGACATGAGTCTTGATTGGATTTTCAAATTAAAAAACCTACCAAAAATGAGATGTAGAGGTATATCATTTGTTGTTCTAAAATGTATAGCAGCAGTAAACTTCACCTCTTTAAGCTTGTTTGCATAAACCTCCCCCACCAGCACTCTTTCTCCAAACAGTGCAACAGCTTCTTTGACAGACCGAAACGGCGCTCTTGTGTCGATTTCGGCTCTGTTTACCCTGACCATCCCTTGTTCGCTTTGCATTGTGCTGTTGGTGGTTATCATCTTCCCGTCCAATGGCATCAAAGGCCAAAAAAAAAAAAAACAAAAACAAAAACAAAAAACAAAAGAAGAAAAAAGAAAAAAGAAGAGAGAACTGGTGAGAATTGAGAAATGGATGGAAGGGTGAGTGGCTTATATGTTGGGGTGGTGGTGAAGGTGGTAATGGTAGTGGTAGTGGCGGTGAGAATGAGATATTAAGGGAATGAAATAACAATATATATATTTAGTAAGGTAAGGAGGAGTACGCTTCGTTTCTTCGCGTCCACTTCACTGGTATTCTGTTATTTGAAGGTGAAGCCATTTGCTGTTGGCTATCTAACGGCCCACATCTAACGGTAGCATGAGAAAGACGCCTCACCCAATTCCTCGCTTTCACTCTCACACTCTCTTCCAACCTTAAGTCTAATCCATCTAATTAAATTAACAATCGTCAATAAATTTTTATGTAAATTTAATTATATACAAATTATGATAATAGAATCCATATTAGTTAATTTATTTCCGAATTTCTGCACTAATATAGAATTATACATTATTCAAAATTAAATTTTCTAAAATTTCGAAATATGTTGATTGATATATCTCGTATGGACAGCTGAGCTTTGCACGTCATCCTCGTACCCGTTCTGCAATCAGCTTTGGAACCTTGCAAGCAAGCAAACACGATACTTTAAAGTTTACAGAGACAATGCGGCCGCGCATTGGGGAATGATCCAATACTGCTTGCCGGCTGCACACAGCAATGTACATCTACATCCGAGAGTGCAATTTGGGTAGTTACCTATCAACATTCACCAATCTTCCTTGGTAGGGCAGGGTAAAATAGGGTACAAAATATTATTCATTAATATGAGTAAAGTAGAAATTATCATCCGCCGAGTTAAATAGGATACAAATAAGATATATGCGTTGAGTACTCGGAACTAACCCTCATTGATATATTTATAAATATGTATATGGTATATATTATATAATATATTGTGCTTCGTATATGACTTCCTATGTGCACACTCATTTTAACAAATTCGAATTTAAATAAATCTCGTAACTTGTGGAATTATGGATGGTGAAGTAAGACATTAGTTTGATTATGTATATACGTTATTGACTTACAAAAGCATTTTGTAAATAAACTTGTGAATTATGATTAATATATTAATAGTTTTAATGATTAAGTTGTGACAATCGATACTTTACTATAATAATGTAAACAATAACATATGCTATTGTGATTTTAAAATGTAAATGAGTATGATTTTATATTTTTTTAAATAACATATAAATATTTTTTAAAAATATTATATTTAAATATTAAAAAAATTGATTTGGAATAGAAACCGAAATTGACCTTATAGATCATGGGTAGGGTAAGGTATACTAAGAACCGAACCGACAAACGAGTAAAGTAAGATAAATTTTTTTGCAAATAAAGTACCGGTAACGTAGATCACTACCATATCAGAATTGCACCCCTAATACCATTTATCATTTCTCTTTCTCTTTTTGATTTAAAAAATGGAAGATAATTCTTGTATGTTGGCCTAAGTTACTTAGGCTGGCTAAAAAATATATTTTTAATTTTTTTAGTTATTTCATGAGTATGTAAAAGGAGATGTATTTAATTTATAAACCAAATTTTACTATTTTTGTCATAACTCAACTGTAGCATTTTAAGAGAGAAAATCGTTGTTTACTTCAATATTAGAGAAAAAATTGAAATAATCTTTTTGTTTTGTAAGGAAAGAAATATATATTCATAATTAGTGGGATAGAAGAAAATTAAATTAAGGGTGTGTTTGGCGATGAAGAAAAAATGTCAACTTGAAACTTTTCAATCTAAGGGGACGTTTGGTAATGTGTAAAATTGTAGGATTGTGGGAAATAGTGGAAAATGAAAAAGAGAATATTTTGAGAAATGTGTGATTGATAGGAAATGATAGATGTATAGTTGAAATAAATAGGTTTGTTGTATGTAGTTAATAGGGAAAATGATTGGAATATAGGAGTAAAAATGAAAAAATAGTGTGATTGATGGAATAATGATTGGTATTGGGAAACCAAATACCATGGTTCCCACACTCACATGTTACCAAACATCTCCTAAAACTTTTCACTCTTTATAACTATCATATTTTTTAATTATTCTTTCACATTTTCCATACAACTACTCTACTTTTCAATCATTTCTACACAACTATCCATACAATTAACTTATTTATTTTAACTTTATCATCTTTACCCCCTCATCATTACCCCTATCATATCACATCATTTGAGAATTTTTACTCTCTAAAACTTTTCATCAAAAGTTTTATTTATTGCCAAACACACCTTCAATCAAATCAAAGTGACCGTACCTAGGTGAAAACTACGGAGACGAGTTGTACATATAATTGCATTGCAGATGTCACTGTAGAACAGAAAGATATATACGTACGGAGGAGGGCTGGGACGTCCATCGAGCTGGCGACTGAAAGTGAATGATGGGATGCTATATATATCTATATCTAAAATATACAATAATTAGTATAACTTTTTGGTACATTCGATAGCTAGGCGGCGCAGCCATACGTACAACAGCTGCATGTATGGGCGGACACCATGCATTTAATCTATTTTTAAATTTTTTATATATAATTATTAATCTAAGTATATTTAAGATGTATATTAATTTTTAATATTTTTATAGATTTGAAGATATTTTTAAATTTTTTTAAATCATTGGAATTTTTAATGCTTTTTATAATTATGTAAAAAATTCTTAAAAAAATAAAAGACAAATATTTGTACACCGTTGCATGGAAGCTAAATTCAACGAAGAGCATACAACCATGGTCCACGTATGGCACGGTTTTGGCCCAGTGCTCCCGGCGTTTAGTTACAATTCTTCAAGTTCTTAATACTTGGCAATGGACTTGAAAATGGTGCTCCGTCTTCCCAGACGGGATCCATGGCTGCGAGCTCAACAGCCATAACTAACGATCGTTTATGACGAAATAGGATAATTTGATGATATACTCATTTAGTTTGACGTTAATTACTTATATATATATTGTTTCATGATTTGTATGTTATTTTCATAAAGTTTCACCAAAATTGCTTATGTACTCAGGTTAATGACCGATATTTAATGGAAGTAGGGACTATTAAATAAAAAAAGTAATTTAACATGTATTTCCACTTAGTTTGGTACTAATTACTGACATACCCATATTGTTTTACGAATTGTATATTATTCTCACAAAGTTTTGCTAAAATTACTTACGTATCTATTAATTGCTGACATGTTATGTTACTCTTGGTAAATCCCTTCCACTTGCACAATTGGATATTTTATAAACTATAATATATGCATTAATAGTTTATGAAGAAGATGATATGTCATGGTTACACACGCAATTTTGGTGAATCTTTGTAGATCTAATATGCAATTTGTGAAACAATATAGATATATTAATAATAAACATCAAATTAAGTGAGTATATACGTAAATTATCCATTTTATTTAATAGCCAATGTGTTTTTGTTAAATGTCAGTTGTTAACATGGGTATGCAATTAATTTTGGTAAAACTTGACGAAAATAATATGCAATTTATGAAAAAATGTGAGTATATCAACAATTAACGTCAAATTAAGTAGGTATATAAACAAAATGCCCGGCCAAATATGCTATCCCCCTTAGCTCTGGTCATCCGACTTTGGAGAATTAATGGTAGTTGTTGCCCATCTTCCGCATTAATGATAACGGGCTGTTGCCGTCTAGTCACTAACAAATTTAATCATGAGCAAAAATCATTGTTAATGCATGCAACCAACTAGATTCAGTGAAAATTCGTCAAAATGGGTGCAGCAAAAGAGATTATTGTTGCTCCACTGCCGATGTTCACCATTAAATCTACCAATCTCCTTTAGGTTTGATGAATTCGCATGAAAAGCAGTGGCAATCTTCTTTTCAATCCCCAGCCACAAAAAATTCAAGCATTGATCTAGATTCGGCGCTGGAGAAGAAACTCCTCTATTTTTGACAAATTCGGCTGTAATTTTGATCATTATAGCAGATTCGACGAGAATTAATGTTGCTACCCAAGTCACCATCATCTCCTTTAGATCCGATTGGATCTACTAGCCATCACTCCACAGTCACCGGAGATCTTAACAGCTAAGTCTCGGATGAGTGATGAAAGACTACGATCCTCCATTTTAACAAGTTTGTTGATATGGCAAAAGCAAAACAGCTGACATCATAAATTGGTTCTCAAAAAGCAAGAGGATGTAACTAGATTCGCCCTCGGCAGGCAACTGCGGATGATGATCATGGAGATGTGAATTTCTGAGGATAGAGCGTGTTTGATTTAGATGACATTTTTGTAAAATTTTGTACTTAAGTGTTAAGGGGGTTATTTGCAAAATCCCTGCTACATCTCCCTAATCGCATTCGACGACTCACATCACGCATGCAATTTTGAACGGCAGACAAGAGTTAGAGAATTGAGCTTTTGGTGTTCTCAGGAGCAGTAGATCGGGTTCCAATATCGGATTCCATGTCAACGTAACTAACATTACTTTGCATCTATGTAAACCTGTCACGTAAAAGTGGTCTCATGTAACTCTTTTTATTTTTAATATCATGTATTTTATAATATTTATTTAGTTATGAAATCAAGTTTCATCCAAATCAAATATGTGTGTGGATCACATTAAATTTATTTACTTATGTATTAAAATATAATAATACTTTATAGAATTATTTATCGACATAATAATGATATTTTAGATAGTTTAGATGTTGAAATTCGATTTTAAAATTGATATTTAATTAGCATTAAACTAATTTTTTACATTAATTTTGCACATTTGCATATGTGAACATATTAATACTAAACAAATGAAAGAATTCTTATAGTAATATAATAATACTAAATACAAAAAATGGAGTAAAATTTTCATCAATCATAATATAGTAAAAATAAAATGTTAGATTAAATAGAAGAGAGTTTCTTAGAAGCAAAGCCGCTTATATTTTTATATCCATTCCCACATAATACGATGTTTAGGTAAATCTAAGCTGCTATTATGTTTTATTAAATTTAAGTTACTTGAAATATCAAAAATTCCAAATTTTCACAATGAAATTTTAAGCAATTTATGGCATACCAATTACATTATTAGACAAATGTCAATAGCGCCAATTTTTGCAACCAAATTTATATTTGGCTGCAGCCAACTTAGCTTGCAGCTAAATACATACATATGGATGCATTTAAAGGTACATGCAGCTAAATTTTAGTTGCAAATAGGACTATTGAAAAGAAATGCGAAAACATAAATCTATATTCCCCTTCCTTATGTAAAAAATAATTTTTTACACACTGTTACAGCTTCGTATTTTGATAATTATATAAAGAAATGATTTATTTTTCTATAAACAAAATTTAGGGCTTGTCATATTTGAAATATGATAAAAATATTTGTCCATCTATTATAGTATTAGTAAAACTTGCGAGGAAGATGATTGAATACACTCGGGTGTGCATTTAGCCTCGGTGCACCGGGTGTACTTAACTCATATTTATTTATTTTTTAAAATTTTTTTATGCAATTTTTAATTTAAGTGTATTTACATGTGAATCAAGTTGACTATTTTTGGAAATTTATAAATAATTATTTTGAATTTTTTAAAATCAGTAGCATTTTTTGTAATTTAAAATTACTACACTGCTACTTATTTTAAAAAATCTAAAAATATCCAAATATCTTAAAACTTAATACACATGTTCAATACACTTTGATTAATAGTTTTATAAAAAAAAATTCAAAAAAATAAAATTTTGCACAAGGTCAACCGAAGCTGGTTGCATTGGAACAATACCCAACTTTGAACATATATTAAAATAACTTTTTTTCTTAAAAAGATTTAGGTCTATTTCCTACGAACAATTTTACACAACTTTCGCGTTCAAAAGACATAGAAAAGAGTTTCCATTACAAAGACTAGGGGAGTATTGTGGGGTGCCATTCGGAGGCAATTTAGAAAGTCACACCAACTAATATCATTGAATGTAACTAATTTTCTTCTCGTTTAAGTACACTTTGAATATTTGGTTCTTTTAGAGTGGCAGGATGTTCTTAACTATACAGCCAGAAATAGCATTTAGTGCATCCGTTAAAATTTTCCTGTAAATAGTTAAAGAACTTAATTTGGTTGCCACTTGGGACTTTGCTGGATTTGGTAACAAATGCAGTAGAATTAAAATTTGGTTGAAAAAAACTGGCAACGGATAAGAATTTTTAACTTGTTGTAGTAATTGCCTGGAATCAAAAAGTTATGAGAAGGTTTGCGCAAAAATCATATAAATTAAGATGAGCATCTTTGATTTATTTAAAATATTATAGTCTATATGAGTAAGGATTCAATCCATCTTGAGGTTCAATGATTTAGTTTTTAAAATTTAAACATTTATCATGTATATTCATATGCATTTATTTATGATTCCAATGTTTATATATTATTGTAAATTTGATATACTAACTAAATTATAATATACTTCTTTTTTAAAATTTTAATATCTTCACTCTCAAAAAATGCTTTTCTTACGAAATATAAGTTTCTAATAAAAATTATTTTTGGTAGCGTAGTAAAACAAGATGCGAAAAATATAATAAATAATTTAGATTTAAAATTTTTATATGAATCTAAAATAACTAGGCCTCATCATTCAAACAATTCCATATAAGTGTCATCTGTACGTGTTAAGATTCATCTACGTTCAAGGAAAATGCTATAGTCTATATTCAATAAAGTTTATGAGTATCTAAAGATTAGAAATTAAGTTTGCTAAAAATATTTTTTGCAACGACATAAACGGTTTATAATTGTTGAATTGAATTTATTGCAATTCTTGGAGAGCTAGAATGTTGAATCAATCAGGATATAAGTTCTTTTTATATTTTCTTCTATATAACAATGTTAGGAAACGTAAATCACTTTGATATTTGTTATTTGTGGACGCTTCCACGATAAATTATAATCAAATAAACAATTACAAGATTAAACACACAAGAACATAAATCTCTACAATATCAAGAAGAGCAAAATCAATTGAGAGATACGGATCCACGATGATAACATGATAATTCACATTCATTCTCTAAATGTTTCGTAGACATCTCAAAATAAAACACTTATAATTCTTTCTTTCACACTTGGTCAAGACACCCTAATAACTACATGATGGCTCCTCCGAATCCTCTAGGCTCCTCTCCAATATAATATTCCATCAAATTCCTAATTAACACCTTATATATGACTTGTGAATCATTTATGCAAAAACAACGTGAACTCTTGCATATTCACTGCATACTTTTACATACAAATTATTGCATTATTTATTAGTGCATTTTAGAAATGAAAGTTAAACGCAGCAAAATTACATACTGCAAACATTCCAAACATGGTTATAGATTTATCTAAGATTAAACAAAGCTCATAATACACTTATTGGCTTGTGTAATAACTATTCAAAGAACTTTGACAGAATGATAGTCAAGCACAAACACAATCGACAATAATGAAACCAAACACACAAAATACAAGTTTATTAGTGGTTTGGTCAATCTAAACCTATTTTACTCTTCAAGCATGCAAGACTTAGGTTTAACTAGTCAACTTTGAAACATGAGTTACAACAGTATAGTTAGTTAACTATCTTCTAGATTGGTACTAAACTTCAGTTGAGCTTATGAAGTAATCAAAAGTTTGATCCATTTCCCCTTAGTTTGATCAATATCAACATCAAGGTAATACAAAAAAACTATAAATGTAAAAACCAATGTAGCACATCTACATGAACAACAACTCTTTTAATGATCTATAATTTATAGCTTTGAATCACAACAGCAACGCCTTCATGGATATGCAATTTCAACCTTGCATTTAAATCTCTGATAAAAGCAATCTTAAGAGGAAGTAACACAGAGATGTCACAAACACTAATTTTGATGAGGTTGAAAACCCTACTATAGTAAGATAATTACCAATCCTGGAGAAGTTAAAAATCTCATTATGGTCAAATGACCAAAACTATCTTCGTTAGCTAAGATGAAGATATTTTAACCTCAAAAGAGATAATAAGCACTTTTTTACTTAAAGAAAACTTTGTACTTCAATAACTTGATGTCTTACAGGCCCTTAAGAGGATTTTGTTTATAAATAAGTCTAAGAAAAACTTTCACTACTTTCTAATTTGGGATAGTCTAAACATCATAAAAGCAAATATGAAAAAACATATTATTATGTTTTCGATGTGGGATAACCAAACAAAACACAGTTAAAGCTTCTGCATCATTCTTCCTCGATAGAAGAAGACTTGTATTTAAACTGAGATTCTTCTTCGTTTCTTTATAATAAAAAGAAAAATGAGCTACATTAAAAGTAGCAATCATGCTATATTCTTTAGGTAGCTTAATCTTGTAGACGTTATCATTAATTTTTCCATGACTAGGAATAGATCATCTGCTCAAGGAGATAATTTAGTACTAGAGCTAGAAAATATTTCTTCCTCAAGTGAATCCATATATCTCCTTCTTTGAAGTATTTATTATCTTATTGCTACATTTTTGTATGCTCCTGTAGGCTCAAGTAATTGGCTGACTTATTTAGAAGGATCAACTAAAGGATAAAGCCAACAACATGATGGATATCTCTCCTAGGTAATAATTCAGAAGGATTGTAATTAGGAATGATATCAATGAACTTCTCAATCAATGGTACAACTTCTTTAGGCGAGGACTAAGATTCACTACTTTCTTCATAGATCAATGAAAAGTATGCAAGAGCAGACTCTTGATAAGAATTATTAAGCTCAAAATCAATAAGTAATACATTTACCTTTCCTTTTTGTTTATGTCATTCTTTAGACTTCAATGGACTCAATTTGATCTTTATACCGTTCTTTTGAGTAAGTATTATTATAGTCATCATAAAGAACTCAATATCGTATGTCAATGTCTTCCAAGTACTAGGTGACAAGCATCCATTTGAATAACATCACACTAAACTTCATTTTGATACTCCAATCCTGTGAAAATTTGAACAAAATAACATTTATTTACCTCAACATCATTCTTTCTTCGACCATTATAGTTTATAAGGTTGAGAATGTGATTTTGTTTTAAGATCAAGTTTTTCCACTATTTGCAAAAACATTCTCACAACTTCCACCATTAATAATAACATTAGATACCTTCCCTAGGGATGTATATCTCATGTGGAAGATGTTGTGTTGCAATAAACTCTCATTCTCGGTCATTAAGGTAATAATAAGGCTATGGCGAACAATAAAATATTCTCCTTCACTAGCATGAACTTCCTCTACTTCACTGTTTACTTCTTTGGATTTTACTACTTCATTTCTGTGAGTTTCGGTAAGCTCTTCTTTGGCAAGGGAGATAATTTGTTGATATGGATAATAAAAAATAATATGATCAAATCCATAGCATTGAAAGCATTTTTTACTATTAACATGAGTGGAACTAACCCATGTTCTACCTTTAAAGCCAACAAAATGACATAATTGAAACTCCAATATTGTTGAAGTTGTACAATATTAGCAATTTTGGTATTAAGTCCTTCAAGAAGATGAATAATAGTTTATTCATCAGGCTCATGAATATCATATTTCATAAGAAGCTGTTGAAACATCATTATATATTTTTCTACTAACATTGTATTTTGCTTCAAATTATAAAATTTAGCAAACATATCTAGTCAATAATGTTTAGAAAGAGACTTATGTTAAAGTTCTTGACACATTTTATCCTATGATGGAATCTTGTGATGAGCTTCCCTTTCTCTTTGGCACTTAAGATTCTCTCACTAGGTAGAGGTATGTTTCTTAAGCTTGATGACAAGCACAGACAATTAGTTTCACATGCTTGTCACCAATAATATTCTTGAGCTTAAAAAATTTTTCCATCATATCCGATCAGTCAATAAAGTCATTAGGTTAGCGCTTTTCTTCAAGCCGAGGACTTTAAACTTTGACACCAACATCTCTGTGTTTTTGAGCAAAAGACTAAGGATGATGTTTGGGATTTTCTCCCTCTAAGGAATTATTATGATAGAAAGGATAAGTACCTTCCCCATCGCAACTAGAATCGCTAGATGTACCTCCTCATTTCGTTGTTTATTCTAAGAAGTCATTAGTGTAGCAATTTTCTTTTGTAATTTTTGAATTTGAGGACACAATTTCTCAACTTCAATTTCTTAGACGCTTACAATTAAGGGGTGAGAATTGGGGCGAATCAACCCGTGACTTTCCCTTAACTCGACCCATTTTTGACCTGATATAAAGATGAGTCAGAAATTTTGACCTAAATTCAAAATTAAGGTTAGGGTGAGTCAACCTAGTCTTAGTCCGAAGAGTCCTGACTTGCCCCATATATATTAATTTATTAAAAATTATAAGATTATGTTTAAATCTTATTATTATTTTTTTCAAAATTCACACATTTTTTATAATTAACTATATCCATAATAGAAAAATCAATTTATTCCAAATATAATATAAGAAAATAAAAGAAAGTTGCACATATACATATAACTCTAACATATAATTATATATTGACATATTTTAATAAAGTTATTCTAGATTTTCTCATGTTTTATTTTAGTAATAATGTGTTTTTTAATAATTAATAAAATATTAAAGTATATAACATTTAAATATAGCATAATTGTATATTTATGTTTGATAGATATATATATAAATTCTTAAAATTATCTAATCTGACTCGCATTTTTTACTCAACCTGCTGTCCCAAAATTGGTCTGATACCAACCCGAAGTTTGTTATGAAATTTATTAAAAAAAGTGTGGGTTAAACAGACCTTGACTTGACCCAATATAAAATAGGATCAAATAAATTTTTTAAAAAGTAAGGTCAGGGTTTGGCAGACACTAACATGGTAAACCCCCCTTCCACCCTAACTTCAGTAACTTTGGCATCTAGGAGACATATTGATTGATGATTAAAGCAACGATGTAGAATTCCGAATCACACACTAAAACAATTTCCAGGAAAGAGAATAGAAAAGAGAGGGGAGAGAAATCCCAGAAAAAACAAAACAAAAGAGGGGATAATTCTAGGAGAGACAACAAAAGAAAAATAGAAAAAGAATGAAAGAAATATTGCTAAAGAAAGATAACAAATAATAACAAGAAAAGAAGGAAGAAATATAGCTAAAAAAGACAACAAAATTATGATAGGAAATGAAAGACAAACAAGAAGAGGCAGCAACGATAGGAAAGAAGAAGTTAATATGATACCAAACTAACGTTGGAATGCCATGGAGGCCAATCTTGGTGAGATTAAAAACCCCATTATAGGGAGGTTGAAAACCTCACTAAGACAAAATAGCTAAAAGACCACCTTTGTTTACTAAGTCAAGGATATCTTTAACCTCATAAAAAAGGAATAAGTACTTGCTCGCTCAATGAAAATTAATATTTAATATCTTACAAGCCGTTAAGTGGGTTTTATTTATAACTAAATAACCTTCCACTACTTTTCTGAAGTGAGACAATCTAAACATCATAAAAGCAAATATAGGAAAATCTATTACTATGTTTTCAATACGGAACAACGAAACAAAATATAATTAAAGCTTCTACGTCAGAATGTCTCTCTTGATCCTTCTAAGTCTCCCTTAAACTTCTGTTATAGGCATAGTTTTTCTGGAAATGTGGCATAAATGATAGGACTAAAAAAACTCCATGCTTATCCAACTTTCTCAAAGTAGAAATTTTTGATGCCTAAAAAATGTATGATATTCTCACCAAAAGGTCTACCTTTTTTCGTACCCTATATAAACGAAGTAGTTTCTGCACTAAAATAATTGACCTTTCGACAAGAAATTCCCTTATTTTCTTGAAAAAAATTTAGAAGAGGGATCCTAATTCAAGTTAATTAATATTCATAACAAGTCCAACGTAAATTGAATTCTAATTCATTTAAGAGCATACATATCTCATTCACAATTCTAAAAACTCAAGGTGTTTTCTTACAAGATTCCATTTCCAAAACAAACATAAGTTTTCAACTAAAGGCAACATCTTAAAAAGCATTATCTTATTATAAGTAAGAGATAATTTCATAAAGATGCTATGCTTATTTCAATCTCATATTTTTCAAAAGAGCATAAATCAATGTCGACCTCTTATCAATATGACGAGTGTATTCAAAATGAAGATCATGAAATCATGTTTATTTTTTCATCATCAAAACCAATAAAAGGAATAATTACACAATTTCACAACACCTATAATAAAATAGGTAGAATGGTAAAAATGGTGTGAATTAAATATTAATTTTTCTTCCCAGTATCTTTCCTCCACTACTGAGTTCGGCATATATTGCCACGACAAATTCAATAAGTTGATTAAAAAGCATCTTGTACAGTTACTTTAAAACGTATTTTTCAATTTGTGCATGATCAACTATATGTTCATGCATGCCACCAGGAGTATACTATAATGGTAACTCGTGCTGGACCATTATTGACTACTCATGAGTTTGACTCTCCCCTATCATATTTTAGGTGGTGTGAGAATTTTTTTGTTTCTTCCCTTTAGTAGAAGTACTTGCAGTTTTCTTCCTGTGTAAGGTGTTATTAAAAATTTTCTTTCTTTGTATGAGAATTATGAATGTGATTGAATAATGTATATAAATACCCATTACAAAACTATATGTTCATGCACACATATGTTAAACATGACTCTTATTGCTTAAACCTATGAAGTCTCATTTTCAATTTATAATTCTTTTTTCCAATTAACTAATCTGCAATTGTACTGATTTTCCCAGAGGCAATATATCCTAAAAAAGTTGATTTCATAGGTCATTTTAAAAATGACCATATGCTTCGAAAAAAAAAAAAGACTATGTGGACATCTAGAGTGAGAGTGGGAAGCCTATTACGGGAGAGTTTCCAAAGAAATTTTAGGCTAAGATGTCTTTGTTGTTATCTCGTTATTTTCCCGTTAGAGATTCTTTAATAAATCCGTGGATTTTCTCTGCAATAGTGCTGCAGCCATCAACATGACGTTAGTATCGCTGTCATGTCACCATCAGCTAGCGTGACTTCCAACAACCGTGCAACCCTAGTCGTCATAGATAGGTTAGTTGTGTTGATAGTTGTGTAGAAATGATTGAAAAGTATGATAATTGTATAGGAAAATGTGAAAAAATAATTAAAAAATATGATAATTATAGAGAGTGAAAATTTTTAGATTGAAAAATTTTAACTTATATTTTTGTCAATTACCAAACACACCCTTAATCATTGCTTATATGTTACAATCATTTCAAATATTGTTTTACAATTGAGATCTCAAGACATTTGCTATAATTTTTTCTTACACAATTCTACAATTACCTACCCATCTCTAAGTTTTCTAGCAAATAATTCCCTACACTTGTATGTTGCATACACTCTCACATGGTGGAGAGATAGATGCCACAGATGTTGCCATTGTGATTCGAACATGCTTAGCATGCATAGCTGAACGACGAGTTACTACGACGACATTGCCATCATCGCATGGCTGCACTTTTTTTGAAAGGCAACAAAAGTAGCGCCATCAACTAATTTGTTGAATTTTTGTGGGATTGTAGGATAAGGTAGATAATGAAAAAAAGAATGTTTTGAGGATTGTATGATTGATATGAAATAATTAGGGTAAAATTTGAATAAATAAGGTAATTGAAAAAAATGATTGAAATATAGTGGTAAAAATAAAAAATAAAATTATTAAATTATTAAATAATTTGTGGGGAAATTTGGAGGGTGGAACATTTCACACTTAACCCCATCTCAAGCATTGAACTCTTCAAACATCCTTTAAAAAATTTTCTGCTAGTTTTCTTATATGGAAAATTTGTGCTGCTTTTGTTTGGTGAATCAAACACTACCAAAATACTAAAATGTACACTTGAACCTTGCACATAGCCTAGTGGTATCAAATTCGGCGTATAAGTGTGACGTCTTGATATCAAATCCGGAGGAGAGCATTGTCTCCTTGTAGTGTAATAAAAAAAATTAGAGGTCCATATATCCTCATCAATCCCGCAATTTGCTAATAAGTTGGGGGTTCAATTTTATGATCATTGAAGTTGCACTTATTTATAGCTGAATTATGGATGTAAAGAAAGTTTGGGTTAAAAATAAAAACTAATGAAATGACCATTTTATGGAACTATGATGTGGGATTCCAATCACACTTTTGCAGTAAAAATAATCACTATATAACTACTATTAGAAATTAATCTACACCAACTGCTGAAAAAACGAGAATAGCCTTCTACCTACAGAAGTATTAGTCATGGTTTGAAAAGCTTTTGTATATACCCTTTTATATTTATAGTTATAATAATTTTTTGGAATATATATAGTAATAGTTTCTATATATACTTTGCTAAAAAAATTTCTTGCGAAACTGTCACTAAATGTGATTTTCACTGGTTATAAAAAAAGCGATTTTCACCGTAGTGAAAACTTTTAATTTAACTTTTATTTGAAGGTGCGTTTGGATGACCATTACTAAGTGCCATTTTTGCCGCAACGAACTTTGTTTGAACTTTGAAGATGTGTTTGGATGCCTATGTCTAGCAAATTACAAGGGTCAACCTAAAGGAAATGACAAAAGAAAATGATTCCTCATGATTAGCAAGTGCCATGAAAATGCCATTACTTGACTTTCAAGTCCAGCTTGATCATCAGGTAATCTCACCTATTTTAGCAGTGATTTGAATTTTCTGCTTATTGCAGACGTGTACAGTTAGGGGTGCAACTTGGTACCGGGTTGGTCCGAACCCGCTCGACCCGACCCGGTTTCAAAATCAAATTTGGGTTTAGTTTTTGAAATTTTTTCCAAATTAGACCCGGTTTCAACTCGGCCCGAGAACATCCGGAATCAATACCGGATTTACATCAGTCTAGTACCAAAACCCGACCCGATCCGAACCCGATATTCTCCTTAATTTATTAAAATATTTACATTTATTTATGTATTAAGTATTTCAATTATAATTGCAATAAAAATTATTTCATATAATCATAGCTTAGTTAAACTATAAGATGTTTATTGTAAAGCTTAAATATTATATGCATTTGTCTATAAAAGTTTAAATATATTACATTTACATTAGTTTTATTTGCAAATAATTATAAATATACTAACTCTTTAAATTTATTACATATATAATAATTAACTACGTTAAATATAAGTCTCACTTTTATTAAACTTTAGATAATAATTTTATGTAATTTCATTTATTTTTCTTATCTTAATTTTTTTAATAACATTACTTTGATTGTTATGTGTAAATTCATTACGTCCATTAAATTTAGAATTATCTTTTAATTAAAAGACTAACTTTCATCAAAATTAAATATATTATAGGTTATATAAATATATTCATATATAATTATTCATGTGCTAATGGAATAATGTTTTAAAAAATTATTATTTCTATCAATAATTTCAACTTCTATTTGTTTGAAAATAACCCGAACTTCAACCCGAAATTAAGACCGAAACCAATGTCAACCCGGTTCGAACCCGAATTCTAATGTTAGGGTTGGGGTTTGGGTTCACATAAACCCGGTAGGCTTAGGGTTCACCCAAACCTGGTACAACCCGACTCGAGTTGCACCCCTATGTACAGTTCAAAAGAAAAAACTCCTAGTGATGAATCCAACTACAGATTCTATCGCCAAAGCAGTTTTTTTGGATGTTAGGAAACACGATTTGGTTAAGATTGAAGCAAAATCATAAATCTGAACTATGATAAATTCATACATACAAGACATAAAAATTTATATTGAAAATCTTTCATTGTAAAAGAAAAAATAAGAAAAAGATATGAATCTACTATGATAAATAAGATATAAAGATATAAATCAGAAGTATTCATACTTATTCTCTACATGTCTTATATACATGTTTAGTAAGACACTTCTAAATATTAACCTTGTTCGCAACAGACTTTAATAATCCCTTTTTGTCACACCCCATTGGAGTATTCTACCATGACCGCTCCATCTCTCAAAATTCCTCTCCGGGGCTCTATTGAAGCTATAATTGATGGATCGCGATTTAATGCAACCCATTTTTTTAATTTTTTTGAAACTTTTTTATACAAGTGTTATTCTAAGTGTATTTAACATGTTTATCAATTTTTATCATTTTTGGAGTATTTTAGATATTTATTTTTTATGTTTGAAAATTAGCGGCATTTTAATAATTTAAAAATACCTAAAACGTCACTGATTTTCAAAAAATTAAAAATAAATATCTAAAATACTCCAAAAATGGTAAACATTGATACACATGTTAAATACACTTAGATTAACACTTGTATAAAAAAAAATTCAAAAAAATAAAAATAATGGGTTAATGAACCCGGGTGCACTGCGGTCCGTAATTGATATCCTATTTTACAGGATCTTCATGAAACCAATGCCAACTTTTATGTGTTTATTACTCATAAGTAGAGCACAAGATACGATCTTAATAAAGAATTCACATAAAAAGAAAATAATATACAAAAGAAACAAAGAATTTGTTACTCGGCTGATCTATTCTAAGGTGGACAACCCCAATAAATCATAATTTTTTAGGATTTAATTCCATGTTCCGTTATAAAAGTAATAACAAATAAAAAAATAATTGCTGGTGATGATTGCCCAATCATTTTTGTCATCCGAGAGCGCAAAGCAGAACATTCTTTCCTTGTGCTGTCCAGTAGTAATGATTGAATTCAACGACGTGCCAACCAAAAACATGGAACCGGTCATCGGATTGCCATCATATGTCATGTCGAACATCAACTACTAAAAATAATTCGGGCACCGTTAAAGACCCATACTCTAACTTTATTAATTTTTAATTGTTAAATTTCATTTAAAATTTTAGAAGACTGTAATCACCTATTTTGGAAGTGTGCAGTGACAAGAGAAGTGCTGGATGTCAACCTGTTAAACCTTCTTAACGAGTATCTGGCTGGGGGAATTAAGGAGATATTCCAGTTTCTGTGTAGTAAAAAGTAGTTATAATCCTTAGTGTTCTTGCTCGCGAATCTGGTTTTTGAGAATTATAAGGAAAATGAAAGGGTAAGATGGAAGGATGTCCAGACAGTGAGGCAAATTCATTTGCTGAACTCAATTAGGATGCTAAAGATCCGGAATGCCTTCAATCAAGATAGCCCAATTAGATGGTATGCCCCTGTGCAGAACCCTGTGAAGCTGAATCTAGATATGGGTTTACGTCTTCTGAGGAAGTGTATAGGTCGGGGGGCCGTTATTAGGGATGGAAATGGGAATTTCGTGGCCAAAGGCTTGGAAACTAGAGGGCTTGACTGATTCTCTAATAATGGAAGCTATAGCTGTGAAGATGAGACTAATTTAGATGAGGAAATTAAGAGTCTACTGTCGAAGTTTGATTTTAGTAAAGTCACTCATGTATATAGAACAAGTAATGTTTCAGCTCACAGCTTGGCAAATTTTGCATCACAACAAGACCTTGCCGAACGTGAGTGGGCGGAAGTACCACCTGAATGTATTGCAAATTCCTAATGTAATGATTTTGCCTATGGGATTGGTTCAATCCCAACCTGATCAGGAATTGCTAGAAGACTGGGATTGATTGAATCCCCAGGTTTCTTTGTCAAAAAATTTTAATTCCAATATTTAAAGCATCTGATCTTTAGTGGCATTTGATAACTTCAAATAATTTTGAAAGTTCGGTAGTATTCCTTTAAATGTTCGATGTGCTTTAACAAAAGTCCAACTGCTCGATTGAAAAGGATGGCTCAGATTATCCAGAAGATCATCGGAAAGCCAAAAGGAGAATAGACCATTCACAGGAGGTAACTGACCGGTCCGGGTCGCATATAAGCGATTGATAACTTCTAATATTCATAAGGTAGCAGGTTGGATGAAAGCACCCAATCAACTTACGGTGCAGATCATTCAGGTTGGACGGTCGAGATTAAAGATGGGGAGACAGTAAGGGCGATCCCGAGAATCGGCACAAAATTGGCCTCTACATGCACCAACAATTCACATTGTTTTTAATTTTAAAATATAACTTTTTAAAATGTAAACCTATTATCATATTTAACACATCTTATTTTGTCATGCACTAATAATACTTTAATTGAAAATTCTTACCTAGTAAAAATAGCATATTTTGAAGCAAATATATTACCATTAAAATTTTTGAAAAAATGTATATTATAGTAATAAAAGTTTGCAATACATGTGATTTTTAGAAGTATAAATAAATATGGTAATTTTAGATTTTTAAAAATATTTTAAAATTGAAAAATCAAGGGTAAACATGAAGCATCCATGCTTAGCATAACTATTGAATGATTGTTGTATATTGATGATAAGTCACACATCAAGGACCACAGTTTCAAAAAATTATTCTCTTTTTTTTTTTGTAAAGAAAATACCATCCATGGTATGAATCATCCATGAACGTTCCAGATTGGTTGGACATGAAAGGAGGACATTTTTTTTTTTAAAAAAAAAAACCAAACTATGCAGCAGCAGCTGAAGGATAAAATAATTAATTTTTTTTTATGAATAAAAGGATAAAAATTTAATGAGTTGCAAAATGGTTGAAGATATGGTTTCTTTGCAATCTGGTTGGATGCTGCAAAATCCAAACCAAAGAAGAGATTTGTTAATATTGTATGTGTGTGAGGCACACTGAGAATGAGTGTGAGTCATTCTAATTTTTATTTCTATAGCTTGTTTATAATAATGAATTCGTATATCTCTTCCATGGCTTTCTCTTCTAGATTGAAAGAGTTTTCTATGTAAACCTTGATTATATATTTGATCTTGTAGTTGCTTATCTAAACCTGATTTATTATATATGCTTTCACATAAATCTGTATAAATCGAAATCACATTTTCCTAACATACCAAAACCCTACTTCTAACTGACATGGTGGTTATCCATGGCATGATAGCATCTATTCATAAGCATGGTACAAAGTTGTCATAATATTGAATATTAAAAAAGAATTAAGGTCGTCGTATTTGCTGATAACCATGTTGCCCTGCTTATATTGTTTGTATTTTTTTGTCTATGTCAATGTGGCGCCCTCGACCCCGAGGCGCCGGAGCCTTACTCCAGGATCGTCTAGTTAGTAAATTGTGAGCAGAATTGTGGCCCTGTTCACGCGGCACGGTTTTCAATTCAATCTCATATTAATTTCAATCAAACATTCGCACATGATATTTACTAAGCATTAAAATTCATACATGCCGTCCATCTTTGTAACCTGATAGTATTGTATCTCTACAACCTCATCATTCATCAAAATATATACAAACCATACAACCTTACGAGTCTCTAAATTGCGGAATTTTTTTTCTTCTTCTTAAACCCTGCTGTACCTGTCTAAGGTTGGGAAAAACAAAATGTGAGTACTAGACTCAGTAAGCAAGTATTTTCATTTAAATAAATATTTTTGTTTCACAATTTGGCATTTCATAAATAATGCACATGTCAATGCACATTATACAATCATGCTTTAAACTTTCATTAGATGGTACGCTAGCTAGGCGACCATCAATTCGTCTACCCCCTATTTTAGGGAGGGCGCCGCCGGCCGTTAGGCCTATATCAGCGACTTGGTCGCATTAGAGGGGGACTTTGGTCCGCTTACACCTCTAGAATGGACCTGTACCTTTGTGCATCATTAATCATACACATGCTAGCATAACTTCGAGAAATAATTGCAAGTCATTCAATTATTTTGAAAATAAATCATTTCAAAGCGTTACTTGCTTACCTTAGGATATCAGATTGCTTTCTCAATTTTTTCTTTTCCTTTCCCTAAACAAATAAAAAGGACTATCTTATTTATTTATTTTTTACACTTGCATACTAATGCATTCCTTAACCATATATATATTACTAATATACTATGATTTCCACCCGTATTATATTATTCATACAGATTATTGGTTCAATATATATATATATTATATAATTTTCACAATTCCGGTGAATTACCGTGAATTCAATCTACATGCAGACAGTAACCCATGGAGTATTGAAGACTCATATCTATATCATGCAAAATCATAAATAGAAATTAAAATCATAATGTAAGTGGTAATGGTCCAAGTATTTGGGTGGAAAATTATATTATTATTATTATTTTGAATTTTTTAAATACTATTTAAGTCATACTGTCATGAGATTTATTCACGTGTTGTATTTAACAAAATGATATACAGATAAAATCAATGTTCGTACATCTGCCTGGACGTTCAAGCCTTTCTATTTTTTTTTTTTAATAACTCAAAGCTACTGGACGTTCCAAGCTTCTTCTTCTTCTTTTTTTTTTTTAAAACCTATGCCACTTAATGTCAACTAGGCATAAAATAAATAAATAAATATGCAGGTAACAAATATAGTTCCAATATCATTTTAATATCTTAAAATGAAAAAAAAATAGTTTGTTTTAATTTAATTAACAACACGTATATCAGGCTGTTTAAATTGTGGAACAAAATAAACTAAAAATATACTTTTATACTTGCATGCTTAGTACTATTCTTATTTTTTTTTTTTAATTAGTTAATAGCACACGCACACTACACTAGAAAAAAAAAATCAGTTAAAGCTTACATGCTAGAAAAATATTTGTTTCCTTCTTTGCCTAATCTATTTGGACGCCCGGTTATATATATAGAAATCAGATATAAAAATAAAAATTCTAAAGCTCAATGCTATAATGACGTGAACCTGATACTCTTCCAGTGCTTTGTCCTTCTCTCATTTATTTGCCAGCAAGCACGATTTTTTTTTTACGCTGTCGCCGGTATTTATATCCTCACCTTAAGCGGTAATTTTTTTTTTTCCTGCTTGATCTGTTTTAATATTGTGCTGCCAACTATACATCCATGCACCGTCACCGCTTTCACCGCAATCGGCGGTATTTATCTATATATATATATATATATTTTTTTTTTTTTCGGAAAATTCAAACATTAATTAATTAATTCATAACTTCATACATACACACTTATATATTATGAAAATTTTTTTCTACTAATGTACATATTATTGCTCACAAAATGTACCTTTCGGAATTTTTAAAAAATTTTATTTCATTTTTTAATTAAGTAATTTATCTTCAGTCATAAAACCTCTTTATAAAATTTTGAAAACATGTTTTCCAAAATTTTATTCCTTCATTAAATTGGGCACATTAATTTAAGCTTACACATAAAATTTTACCTCAATTGGAGCAAAGTACATATTTTAATTTAATTAAAATCGTATTTTGGCATAAAATTTCATTTTAAAAGCTTTTACACATGTTTTTCAAAATTTAATCCATTCATTATGTAGGGTGTATTAAAATAGGCTTGCTCCAAAAGTTTCAGCTCAAACAACCTTATATACATCACTATATTAAATAAATAAATAATAAATAAAATTTACGTAGAAATATCGGAAACAAAGGACGTTCTGGACGGACGAGTCGGTGGTTTCGTTTATGTTCATTTTTTTTTTGGGGCACGTTTTTTTTAATGCAGTTAAGTTAAATACTTTACTCAATTATTTTTCATAATCTAATCCATCTAGATTAAAGAGCACATAATTCAATACCTTCTATTAAATTATTTTGTTGTTCTGAGTTATACATTCTAAGATATAATAAAAATAGCATAGATGAATATAAGCCCTTAATTAATACCCTTAATTAGTCCAAAATTTTTCATTTATTTTTATTTTTCCATAAGGTCCGTAAATTTAAACAGTTTCAATTTATGTAATTCAGAATTTTGAAATTCCTTCCCGAAAAATTTATAAAAATTCATTTTCATATCTAATTTTTATAAAATTATTATTTATCCCTTTTCTAAATTTGTAAATAAATTTTATTCTTCTAAAATTACAATACGCATTTTTTTTACAACTTTACAACAATAATGGACACAATGTACAAGCTTTCAGTACATATCACATTCACTAAGTTTCAAACAACATGGGTTTCACAGTCAATATATATGATTCCTTCACTGCGAGGGAAATAGTAATAGATGGTAGCATGTGCTAAGTTTTGTTTAGATCTTGTCTCTCACGATAATAATTTGTCTTTGCACTGTCCCCTCCCTGTCCTCCTGAATAGGTGATGTAAGGCATAAGAGTTTAGTTCTCGCTAGGTCCTCATGGTCACATCCTTATTCCTTCATGGGAGGTGATCCATGTTGGCGTATGTTGCATTTCTATTCAATTTTACATGCGGGCACTCTTGTTCAGCTAGTTGCTCATGGTTGCATCCATAATGGGGCAATTTGCCAATGTATGCTTTGTTTTGGTTCGGTTTCACATGCTTTAGTTGCTTATGATTGTGGGGGCAAAATATAAAGGAGAGAATTAAGGAAAGTAGGAAAAGTGAAATTAAAATCAAGTTTCACTTCAGGTGAGTTACGACATCACTTTTTAAAGCAATATTGCTACCCTATTTACTACTTAGGGTAATTTTGCAGTTGTCCTCATGATACAAAAAGCGAAACTTGAACTAGAATAGAAAGCATCACTTTTTCTAGGCACCCGAACACTTGAAACAAGAATTTTGGTTGAATTAAGAGAATTTCAAAACTATATGGTAAAACTGCAAAACATGATTACGACAGCAATGTCTGAATGGAGACAACACAATGTCTTGAATGAGACAAGGATGATGTGTTTAAATAGAGACAATGGAAGCACTTGGGTTGAATGAATGATTTTTAATAGCCCCCAGAATCTTGCTACGTGACCCATGCCATTTCACGTTTTGTGTTACTTGGATTGGATGTTTGAATTTCAAACTCAAACGACGCATCCTTTGGTTGAAACGGAAAATTAAAAAAAAAATCATCAAACATGGATTCAAATTCAAAAAACATAGCCAACATGAATTTGAACCCAGACCTATTAAACAATTGGCAAAGCTCTTACCACTTTAGCTACTTTTCTTTTGTTATTAATTTATAAATTATATTATACATTTTATAATTTTGAAAAATCCCAACATTCCTTTGCAATTTTCAAAATTTAAGTCAACTCCATTCAACCAAGGAAATCTCATACATAAATAAAGGTGTCGAGTAGATTTAAACCTTTACTTAGTGAAAATATATCAAGATTTACCGAAGTGTACAGTAGCCAAAGCTTTGAACTATCGACCCCATTTGATAAATCATACATATCTCACATATACGATTTCAAATATATCAAGTGTTCTAAAAGGCGACATGTTATGGCCATGTCTTAGCATCCTAGTTTCATGAACACCTCAGAGTGAATCCACACACTCCATAAACAGAAGCGGCTCACTTTCACCACTCATATAGGTGGATCTATTTAGAGTACCCTGTAACTAAATACTCTAACACAATGGTTTTAGATCCATTAAGAATATAAAACACTCAACCTGATAAATACATTACAAGATCCAAGCACTGCCTGAGAGATGCAAAATTATAATTATAACCAATGCTTATAAGTTGCAAAATTAACTTACTTTACTCATCGAACTCTTAGACTTGGGCTACAATAATAGAGTTGAATTCCAGTTATTACAACTCCTAGATGTGGTTTTCAGTCTCATCTCTCTTGATGTTTTCTAAATCACTTTTCTAGTAACGTCTTTTATAAGGCTCTGCTAAGTTTTTACTTGATCTTACAAAATCAATATTAATCACTCCATCTTGGAGAAACTGCCTTACATAATTGTGTCTCAATGCAATATGTCGTGACTTACCATTATAAGTCTTATTGTATGCTCTAGACAAGGTTGTTTCGCTATTACAATGGAAATAAATAGGAGACATTGGCTTAGGCTAAATAGGAATTTCAAGTAACAAATTTCTAAGTCACTCTACCTCTTTCCCTGCTGTAGCAAAAGCAAGGAATTCAAACTCCATGGTTGAATTAGTAATGCAAGTTCGCTTTTTAGAAGCCCACGAAATAGCTGCTCCTCTAATGGTAAAAATTCAGCCACTAGTAGATATAGATTCCTTAGTATTAGAAATCCAACTTGCATCGGTGTACCTTTCTAGTATAGTGGGTTCACCATTGAAATGCAATCCATGGTCAATGATTTTTCTTAAATATTTCAAAATCCTATAAATTGCATTCTAATGCATATATTCTGGATTATTAGTGAACTTGTTTAATACACCTACAACTAAAGCAATATCTAGTCTATTACAACACATGACATATAGTAAACTTTCTATTACTCTAGTATACTCAAGCTAATCAATAGATCTACCATTATTTTTACAGAACTTGATACTAGGATCAAAAGTAGTTGAGACCATACTAACATCAAAGTGATTAAACCGCTTGAGTAACTTTTCAATATAGTGAGATTGAGAAAGAGAAAATGCGTTACATTTCTTACAATTTTGATGTCAAAGATGACATCGGCCCTGCCCATATCTTTCATATTGAAGTTAACTAATAGAAAATTTTTAGTTTCTATAATAATCTAAAGATCAGTACCAAATATGAGCATATCATCAACATATAACCAAATAATGACACTTCTATTGACAACAAATTTACTATAAATATATTTATCTAACTGATTAAGTTTAAAACTATTTGCTAACACAACTTGATCGAAATTTTCATATCATTACTTAGGTACCTGTTTCAAATCATATAAAGACTTTACTAATTTACAGACTTTCTTTTCTTGTCCAGGTAATACAAAACTTCCAGGTTGTTCCATATAAATTTTCCTATCTAAATTTTCATTTAGAAAAGTAGTTTTTACATCTGTTTGGTGAATTTCAAAATGATAAATTAATGCTAAAGTCATTAATAATCTAATGGTTGAAATTCTAGCTACTGAGGCATAAATATCAAAGAAATCAATACTTTCCTTTTGTCTAGCTACTAATCTAGATTTAAATTTATCAATAGAACTATCAACTTTTAATTTTTTTAAATATCCATTTGCAGCTTATAGATTTAGACCCAAGTGGTAAATCAACTAATGTCCATGTACCAATTTTTATTATAGAATCCATTTCATTTTGGATAACTTCTTTTTAGTATGATACATCTGGAGATTTCATAGCCTCTTCATAAGTAGATGGATTCCCTTCAGTATGAAACAGAATCATGTGTTCTTCACTTATTTTATCTCTGGATTCTTTTGCAAGGTATAACTGAAAATAGGCCTAAAACGATTATAACCATCTTTTCTAGCTCATTTACTTCTTCTCATATTATCATCTTCTATAGATTTTTCCACGATTATAGAATTATTAACTATAGATTTATTCAATGGTTGAGAAGAAGTTTCATCGATTTGATCGAGTCTAGGTATTAACTTATAATTATTTTCATAAAAGTCAGCATCTTGAGATTCAATAATGATATTCTGTTAAATTAGACTATTAGGCTCTACCAACATAACTTATAAGCTTTATTATTCATTGCATAACCTATAAATATGCATTTTATTCCCTTTTGTCCTAATTTTGGTTTTTTAAGGTCAGGTAATCTTACTAAAGCTCTACAACCTCATACTCTTAAGTATTTAAGATTAGGTATTTTGTTTTCCATAATTCATAGGGAATAACTTTAGTTTTCTTATGAAAAATTCTGTTAAGAATATGACAAGCTGTAAATAAAGTTTCACCCACTAGCATTTACTTAGGTTTGCATTAATTAACATTGAATTTACCGTTTCAACTAAAGTTCTATTTTTCATTCTACAGTTCCATTTTGTTGAGACGTATATGGGCTTGTTACTTAATAAATAATCTCAGTAGTTTCATAAAAATCATTAAAATCACTTGGAAAATATTCATCTCCTCTATCTGATTTTAGGGATTTAATTGTCTTTCTAAGTTGATTTTTAGGTTTAGCTTTATATGATTTAAATTTATTTAAGGCTTCATCTTTAGTTCTTGCTAAATAAACATAAGTATATTTACTAAAATCACCTATGAAAGTTATGAAGTATTTCTTTCCACCTCTTGTTAATGTATTCTCTATATCATAAATATTTGAATGAATTAAATCTAACAATTCAGAATTCCTTTCAACCTTTTGAAATGATTTTAGTTTGAATATAAATTTTATATTTATCTGAAAATTCATTAGGTGATCTTGGAATTAATTCTAATTTCATCATACTATCCATACTATGAAAATTAATATGACCTAATCTGTCATGCTATACAGAAAAAGAGTTAACCATAAAAGCAGAAGATGATGATCCATTATTGACATTTAGGCGAAACATGTCATTTATAACATAACTCTTGCCCACAAATACATTTTCCTCGGTTACAATAATTTGATCCGACTCAAATACCAATTTGAAACCATACTTACTAAGAAGACTAAATGAGACAAGATTCTTGCATATTTTTGGTACATGAAGTACGTTCATGAGAGTAAGCGATTTTTCTGAAGTCAGTTTCGGGATCATGGTTCCTAAGTAGTAGACAAATTACCCGTTTTTGCAAACATGTCTAGTGGCTTCAGAGTCAAGCCACATGTTCTTTCTTTTCATTTTTTCTTGATTTTTCTTCAATCCGAAGATTCAGAGCAAGATCAACTAAACTTATGGATCCTTTCGTTTGTTTTAGACTTTTGTGGTGGTTAATCCAACTAGGTGGTAATTTCTCAATAATTGCACCAACAAGAATAGATTCATCCATCTTACTGCCTTGTGACCCAAGTTGATTGATAATATGTTCAATCTCATTAACTTGATCAAGGATTGATTTATCGTCAGTCATAGTATAATTAAGAAAATCACTTACTATAAATCGTTTGATGTTTGCATCATCAGTACTGTATTTGCGTAAAAGTGAATCCCAGATTTCTTTGGCAGTATTTGCATCTTGGTGCACTTCAAACAATGAGTCGAATAACGCTTCAATGATGTGTCCTTTGTAAATATAGTTGTCCATGTCCCATTTTTCTCATTGGCATTGATCTTGCAGTGTTTCATCTTTTTTTTTCAAGTCTTAGCATGGTGAGGACGTACACAACTTAAGTGTGAGTTAAGAAAAGATGAAGTTGTTGTTTCCGTCTCTTAAAATTGGTACTAATACAGCAGTCCAATCTTGGGACATTGGGCTTTTTGGGTAGAATGGATGACTAGGGGCCATTTATAAATAATAAAAAGAGGACAAGACTGAAAAATTGCCTTAAGATTGTTGGAGCAAAATATAAAAAGGAGAGAATTAAGAAAAGCGTGAAAAGTGAAATTAAAATCAAGTTTCACTTCAGGCGTGTTACGACGTTACTTTCCTTAAGGCAATTTTGCTACCTTATTTATTACTTAGAGTAATTTTACAATTGCCCTCGGGATACAAAAGTAAAACTTAAACTAAAATAGGAAGCAACACTCTTTCTAGGCACACAAACACTTGAAACAAGAATTTTGGTAGAATAGAGAGAATTTTAAAACTATATAGTAAAACTGCAAAACATGATTAAGACAGCAATGTCCGAATCAAAACAATCTACAAGGACGTCTGAATGGAGACAAGGATGATGTGTCTAAATGAAGACAACGGGAGCACTTAGGTTGAATGAATTGATCATTCGCTTTAGTCATATTACACGACTATACGACACATCCTTTGTTGAAACTAAAAATTCAAAAAAAATCATCTAACATGGATTTGAACTCAAGACCTGTTAAACGATTGGTGAAGCTCTTACCACTTCAGCTACTTTGCTTTTATTATTAATTTATGAAATTATATTATACTTATTATAATTTTGAAAAATCTCAACAATGATTAGCCTCCTTGATGAGGCAATCTAGGTCAGTGTATGCAGCATTTCTATTTATTTTTTTTTCCTCGAATGTATGTCTTGCCCCTTGACTGTGCTATCTTATTTCCCCATCCTAGTCCTCCTAAGAGGATGCAACAGGAGTAGGAATTGGGGTGGGTTGTGCTGGGTCAGGTTTTACCCAATTTTGGCCTTACTTGTTAAAAATTCTGTTTGACTTTATTTTTATACCGAGTTGGGACAAGATTAGTTTGACCATCACCCTTTTTAATAGGTCCCGAGACAAACTTCATATTGGTACTGAACTAGTTTCGGGACAGCAGATGGGGCAATATATATATAAATGGAGGTCAAATAAGATAACTTTAAAATTTTATATACATATTAAATATAAAGATACATCTATAGATACATTTATGCTAAACTTAAATATTGTATGCTTTATTATTTTACTAATTAACAAAATAAATCATTAATAAAATAAAACATGAGTAAATATAGTGTAACTTATTAAAATAGATTAATATACAATTATGCATAAGAGTTATATATATATGTAAATTCTTCTTATTGATTCTCATATTATTTTTTGGATAAATTATTTTTTATATTGTTGATTTAGTTAATTATAAAAAACATGAGAATTTTAAAAAATGATAATAAGATTTAAGTATAAGCTTATAACATTAAATAAATGAAAACATATGTTAGGCAGGTTGGGACATAATCGATTCACCCAACCCTGTTTTTGAATTTGAGTTAAAAATTTTGACTCATCCTCATACCGGGTAAAAAAATATTGTTTTTACTCAGTCAAAAACGAGTTGGGTCAGGGGTAGGTCGCAAGTCAACTCACCCCAATTCCCACCTCTAAGATGGGGGTTGGAATGATTCAGCTTCGCAAACATGCTTGCTAATTGGTGTGGTTTTCCAAACTTTCTTTTTCCTTGAATTTATATTTTTAAAAATATATTCATGATATTTTAGTTCTTTTTTTTGAAATTGATGTTTCTAAAAATTGAAGGAGCTACTATTTCAACTTTTTAAAGTTGCATGCCCCTTACAAAATTATGTAGGCTGTGTTTGATTTTAAATAAAATTTTTCAATAAAAAACTTTTCACTCTCCACAACTAGTTAATTTTTTAATTATTTTTTCACATCTTTTTTATACAAACTACTCTAATTTTTTTACAATTATACATATAATCAACCTATCTATTTTAATTTTATTCGTGTGTTTAGCTGTCAGTAAGACTTTTATTCCAAAAATTTTCAAACTAAAATTTTTTACTATCCAAATTTTAAATTATTTATTCACATCTTCCAATATATACTATCCTATTTTTCAATCATTTCTACATAGCTATTCATACAACTAATCTATATATTTTAACTTTATTCTTTTTATTCTTCATCATTACTCCTATCACATCACATCATTTTTTTTCATTTTGACAAATTTCACATAAAAAAATTTCTTTCAACAGTTTTATCACTTTCCAAACGCATCCATCTTTATTATTTATCATTATTCCTATTATATCACATCATTTTTTCTCATTTTAACAATTTGTACACTAAAAATTTTTCATTCAAAATTCTATCACTTCTCAAACATATCTGTAGTTTTCTTTGTTTGAATATATTAAAAAAATTTCAAACTAGAACTTTTTTTTTCATACGATTATCCTATTTTTAATCATTTATTCATATCTTTACAATTATCTTATTTTTCAATCATTTCTATACAATTACTCAAACAGCTAACCTATCTATTTTAACTTCATTTTTTTTACTTTTCATCATTAGCTTTATCATATCATATCATATAATTTTCTATCAATTTAAAAAATTTTACAACAAAAACTTTTCATCCAAAAGTTTTATCACTTACCAATCATACCTAAATATGTTATAGCATCACCAGAAAATTTTACTATTATAAAGTCTGCAATATTATCTTTTTCTATTTAGTGTGTGTTTGGAAAGTGATAAAATTTTGATGAAAAGTTTTTCTATAAAAGTTCTTGAAATGGAAGAAAATAATATGATACGATGGAGAAATGATAAGGAATAAAGAGAATAATGTTAAAATTGATGGGTAATTTGCATATATACCTATATAGTTTGATTGAAATTACAAATATACCCACGTACTTTCACAAATTGAATATTATTCTCATATAATTTTACCAAAATTACATATAACCCCGTATAAACGGTTGCCGTGAGATGGAAAGCATATGGATGTTAACGAATTATTTAATTTCTGAAAAATACACTCATGGCCGCCGGCCAACAAACTCATATTGCATATCCTCTATGCGTCTGGTGCAGCCCAAGTTTCAAGCCTCCTCCTCCTTTGCCAATACCCACAGGCATCTGGAGCAACAATATATGTCACTTCGACGGTATGCCTCTGGTGGATGTTATCGCCTGCTACCGGGAGTAGGGAACGTGAGCAGGCAGCATTCCCTGCTTCGGGAGCTTATATCCATTTTTTAATTTTTTTTCGAAATTTTTTTTTATAAAAATGTTAATCCAGATGTATTTAACATGTGTATAAGTTTTTACTATTTTTGAAATATTTTATATATTTATTTTTTATTTTTAAAAATCAATGGTATTTTAGTAATTTAAAATTATTTAAAATGCCACTAATTTTCAAAAATAAAAAATAAATATCTAAAATACTCCAAAAATGATAAAAACTTATACAAATGTTAAATACACATAGATTAACACCGTTTAGGAGAAAATTTCAAAAAAAAAAAAAAAAAAAAGAGTATAAGCTTCCCAGGGCGATAACGATCCCTGCACCAGGTGCTCGTCAAAAAGGCTACGAACCAGGCTAAATGCTTTGTTGGAATTAATTCTGATAGAGGTAGTGTATGGGATGAATCTAAATCCGCGTATGGAACCACAATCTCTGCTGCTAGCTTTGCACTCGGAGGATAAGAAAAAGGCACTGAATTCCCGGCATTATTTGGTAGAACCGAGCGAAGGGGAGCTGGGACAGGAAGGAAGGCGCTTGTCAATGCTTGCTTCGCTCGCATGCCCCCTCAAATCCTCAATCGTCGTGTAAGCCCGGGGCAATTTTTCCATGAGGCCGCTGAAATCAAACGGGAATGAAATCCTTTTTAGCTCGTGAGCAAGCCCTTCCGCAATGGTAGTCTTTTCCAAGTCCGACGTTCTGTTGTCCTCCTGTTCTCTTGCGCACTCCTCCAAACTGCTGCCACATTCTCGAGCTCTAATAGATGTAAGCTGAAACAATAAAAATCGGAACAGATGAAAAAGCAATTTACTTATAAACGAATGCCAAAAAATTTCAAAAATTTAGAAACTCTGTCTTCTAAGGATCCCTCATGGATTCAGGTAGCCACAGCTGGAATAAAAAATTTACAAAAATCTTGTCCCGAAATGAAACACAGCTAACCATCTCGGTGAAAGCCAGAAACTAACCGGGGAAAAATCAGGAACAGATCTTGTGTGTTGAAATAATGGATGTCAAGGGACAATGTTCCAAAGGTAGATGTGTGTCACAGTAGTTCATAAAACAGAAAGCTCCTTCTCCATGTGGCTGCAAGACGCATGCATTCTATCTTGGAACAAATCTCGCATTGAAGTACAACAGACGTCATGAGGAATGAAAGGCAATGATGTCTTGGGGAGAATGTAAGTCGATGCCATTATGGATAAGGTTAGCTCTTCTGAAAAAGATAAGATGAAGCCAGGCTCGGACAAGAAAGGTAATACCCAAGAGCCATTAGCCGGGAAGAGCTAGACATTCTTACGCCAAAGAAATTGTTGAACATTTGGCCTAATACTTCAAAAACATACTACTTTCTTAAAGTTGCCCTGACCCCTTGAAGTACCTAGAAAGACTGCCTTTGCCCTTTTACGCAGTCCAGATTACATCGCAGCCGTACATATGAAGAATCTATGCAGTCCGATTATTATCACCTTTATGAGTGGAGGGCCCTCTGCTTGATATGAAGTCGTCCTGCTTCGACGTCGTCGTCTTCTTCTGCTTGGCGGCTGCGGAGAGATTCAATCTCGGAGGAGGAGAAGCCGCCACTGCAGCTGGAGTCGGAATAGCTGAAAGTGGAATTGAAGAAGGTAGTGGGTTTCCGGAACCCATCATCAAAATCTTGACCGTACGAGGGTGATGGGTTTTTGGGCGGTGGCAGATTTCTTCTCTAGCCATTGGTCAATGCAGCAGGAGTGCATGCAACCATGGTGGTCTCTGCTGCTTGATTTCTAGCAAAGATGGTTAGCTGCGTTTCATTTCTGGATGAGATTGTTGTAAATTTTTTATTCCAGCTATCTTTACCTACTTCCATGAGGGATCCTTAGAATACAGAGTTTCTAAATTATTGAATTTTTTGGCATTTGTATATGAATAAATTGCTTTCTTCTGTTTCGATTTTTATTATTCAATCTAAGATTTTTTTTGGAGCTCAAGAATCTAACAGCGATTTGGAGTGCGTGAGGGCGTGAGAAGAGATGACAAGGGTTGCGCTGGACTCAAAGAAGGTATTTAATATCAGTTTGTCGGCTAGCAGTAGATTCCATCGACCCATGAGCATATTAAACAGAAAGGAAAATGGGTCGATGGAATACTTATCAAATGAAAAATTTGAAATGCCTCCTGAAATAAAAAGGGAGATTGGTTTTACATTCCCTTTCCCCGTCGAGCAGGCTTCTATTGATTTAGGCATACTTATCAAATGGACAAAGGGTTTTGCTGTATCTGGGATGGTTTGTGGTCATTCCTTGCTTCTTTTCCCTTTGAATTACAAGTCTCAGTGATATTTCTGAAAACAATTTTACTCTATTTAGTAACCTCTGCATTTGCTATGCGAATTCAAACGTATGCTAAATACTATTAGTGTTTTTTCTAAGACAGTCTTTGCATTGCAGTTTTGTCCAAATCTTAACATTTCTTGAAATACGATGATTCTAGATTAATGTCTTTGCCTTTCGGGGGTTAGGATGGCAGCTCAGTGATTTGATAAATTTCTTCTATGGGCTTAACGTGGCTATTCATTATGAACCTTGCCTTATTAGAGAAGCTGAAGCTGAAGCTGAACGGTCCGTAGAGTTTCAGCTTTGTGCATCATTTGACAAGATGATAAGAACATACCTTCGTCATGCCTGGTTGCTTTGGTACATGGATTCTGTATCTATGGCTGTCAATTGTTGACAGAATTTAGATAGTTGTAGAGTCATTTCGTGTCACCTCTTTGGTTTCAAAGTGTCAACTTGACTCAAGTTCTTGCCCTGAAAAGAAAACACACAGGCACTCAGGCTGATGCTCTGAAAAATTTCTGCTTTTGTGCATCATATGCACACCTCTTTATAAATGCACAACTACACCTAGTAATTCGAGTCACAAAATTTGTTTACTAATGGTGTGTCTTGAAGAAATTGAATACTGTTTAACTTATTTTAATTATTCCCACTAGGAATTCTAGTCTAGAAAATTGGTCGGCCATAGATTGTTCCATTCAATAGCGCAACTTTCCAATTCCACAGGAATAAGCATTCTCTTGATATTGCTTATCACCAGAGGATTGTACAATCTCTTGTTAAATCCATACACAAATGTTGACCAACAGTGTGTGGCTTTCATTATATATTTTTATCTTGGCTTCTTTGTTTATTGTGTAGCTAAGAATTACTGCCTTTGGACAGGCAGGAAGGGATGTAGTTGCTTGCTTAAATGATGCAATGGAAAGACTAGGATTTGACATGCGGGTATCTGCACTGGTAGGTTTTAACAATCAGTATGCAGTAGCATACAGAAGCAGTTAAATACTAATGTGATTTTCACTTACAGAGCTATTGAATTTTCAAACTTGACAACAATCCAGGTGTATACGAGTTCTGATCACTTGATCAGGCAGTCTGTCTGCTACATGCACCTCACTGAAAAAAACTCTGATTATTTAGATTAGCCATAAGTATTATCAATATCTAGTGGGATTATTATTTTTTTTTTTTCATTTTCAGTTTTGATCATACACATTTGGCTAGTGCACTGAGCCAATTTATAGTGGCATTCATTGTGATCACAACCTTATGAGTGGAGCTGGTCTTACACCAGCATTATGCATTGGCAGTTCCATTCAAATTGTTTTATTGCTCTCTCAATGCACAAATTATCCTCTTCAAGTCAAAGATTTAATTTTCCATCCATTGCGTTGTATCCACATAGTGTGACACAAGCAAGGTTACCTACAACTAATGTTGCATCGCATGTCTATTTGACAGGTCAATGATACTAATGGTACGCTAGCTGGAACACGGTACTATGACAACGATGTGGTGGCAATTGTGATTTTGTGTACTGGAACCAATGCATGCTATGTGGAAAGGTCTGATGCCATTCCAAAATTGCAAGGCCAGATGACTTCTTCTGGGAAGACACTTTGTTAGTCACACCCCTTGCCGTGTTCAGTCAACAATTTTGAATTGATCCAAGATAAAATAACTTTCCAAACTACAAAAAAAGGAACTTTTTCTTTAACAATATTTCTGTCATTTGCAGATCATAAATACTGAATGGTGAGCATTCTCAAATGGCCATCCTTTATCTGAGTTTGATCAAGAAATGGATGCTTCCAGCATAAACCCTGGTGAACAGATAAACCTCAGTTTTTTCCTTCATTCTTTTACCCACCATCTATTATTATGTATCTTGTATAAAATGATTAGATAGATTTATTTATTCCTAATAAGTTGCAGACAACCAGAGTCTAATTGGTATAACAAATATCAAAATCCCGTAAACTATCTTCATGGTTCAATTTTCAATCTTTATGTGTTGAATCTTGCCCGTAACTTCCAATCTGGAGCCTTGAAGCATTAATCCATTTTTGTGATGTTTTATACCTGTGGCATAGCTCACTTAGAAAATGATGTAATTACTAATTGAGGTGGAGATGGCCTTGTTTTCATTCATTTTTGGTTTTTCTTTTCAGTATGCTGTCAAATTCCTGGGTCTTATTCTTCAAGAGCTCATCTTTTAATCATACTTGTTCAAAAACCTCAATGATGGGCAGTTCATGTTTTGTTATTTTCTATTTTCCAATTCTTTTTGAAATTTTTTACAAGTGGAAAATTTTCAATGGGCTGACTTTGTGATTCATTTGACACAGGTATTTGAGAAAACAATATCTGGCATGTACCTTGGTGAAATTGCGAGAAGAGTATTATTGAAGATGGCTGAAACAACAGATCTCTTTGGTGATTCCGTTCCTGAAAAGCTTTCTAAACCTTTTGTATTAAGGTCTGTTTTTCATACATTTGTAGTATTCTTCAATATTCAAAATACAAGGATGATGGGTTGGCTTACTCCTGACTTGTCCACATATTTAAGAATGGAAAATGGTGTTGATTCAACTTCACTGTTGCACGGTCATATTGACCCTTTCCTCTGATTGTATTCGCAGCACTCCACATCTTTGTGCTATGCAGCAGGATAAATCTTCTAATCTAAGTCCTGTTGGAGCGGTTTTAAATGATGTTATTGGGGTAAATTCTTCGAGCAAATATTAAGCTTCCACCTGATGTTAGCACAGAAGATCCTTCTATCTGCCACTGTTGTGGTAGACATGTTTTGAAGAAACAACTGTTTGAGATGTGCCAAACATACCATAAGAAAAACAAGTTTAAAATAGAGCATAAAAATCTAGATTAGGACTGACTTGTTATAGTCTTGTCCAATCGCTCTAGTATTGATGAATTCGAGCCAATGCAATCAATTCCAATGGTATTGGTCAACACAGTTCATGCCATGGCCATCATTGTTATGATATGCACAACAGAATTGCACATCATGACAGAATTCATTATTCCCTAACTGATAGTGGCCATTGTTCTCTTAAAACTTACATTTGTCAGGTCCCAGGCTCATTGAATGCAAGAAAGATTGTACGAGAGGTCTGCGACACTCTTGTGAAGCGAGGTGGACGATTAGCTGGAGCTGGTATTGTTGGCATGCTGCAAAAGATGGAAGAAGACTCCAAAGGCCTTGTTTTTAGCAGAAGGACAATGGTGGCTATGGATGGAGGCTTGTATGTGGACTATCCTTAATACAGAGTGTCACTCATAGACTCAAAAAAGCGACCATTAGGCCTGATGCATAGAGCACACAGACCCAGAAAATGTCCATTAGGCCTGTGAGTTATGGGCGTCACAGTGTAATATGGTCCGTTCTGGCTTGGCAACTTAGCCGCACGGCTTTAAAACACGTCACACTATATTGAACTTGAGACCCACTTATAAACTATCAGGAACTTCTCCCCTTTTCGATGTGGGATTCAGTTCTGGGCTATTACAAGCTCACCAGCTTCCGCTTGGTTCGTCCCCAAACCACAACCCAACTCTGGGCTTCTGCCTGCAACCTTGACTTTCACTGGTTCAACTCTTTGAACCATATCTATTGGAGGGGGAGCCGCTCTGATACCACTTGTCATTCACAGATCTAGAAAAGCGATCATCGAGTCTGACGCACAGAGCACACAGACCCAGAAAATGTCTATTAGGCCTATGGGCTATGGGTCTCGCAGTGTGATATTGTCCGCTTTGGCCTGGCAGCTTAGCTGCACAGCTTTAAAACGCATTACACCATATTGAACTTGAGACCCACTTATAAACTACCAGGAACTTTCTTCCCTTTTCGATGTGGGATTTGATTCTGGGTTATTACACAGAGCATACCTTAAGGAAGCAGTAACAGAGCTACTAGAACTAGAGATATCCAAACATGTGGTGATCGAGCACTCAAAGGATGGTTTGGGTATTGGGGCAACTCTCTTGGTAGCTACAAACTCAAGGTACTTAGATAAATGAACGCAGTAAAAGTTGACCTGGCATGGCCAACTCGTTTATTTTCTACATTCCTGTTGTTTGCTTGCAAGTTTGTAATTTACCATGCTATTGTGCATACCTTGCTTCTCCTCCTTCCTTATGTGTTTCTACCTCCTCAAGATTGTCATGCTTGTGGATGGTAAGGAGCTGCGTCTTGTCGATTGCCACAACAAACAAGCGAATGACACCACCTTATTTTCGGTTACATTATCCAACATTGGTTGTAATAGAGACAAGGTGTTTCGCTATAAATCTAGGAAAAGCTTTATCCATTGAGCAACCTTTGGTAGGAAGGCCAAATAACACCCAATACTGTTATCCAAGCCCAAGATGAAACAACTTCATCCAAGAGATAGGAAACGAAGTTAATTGGGCATCTTACTTCGATTGTAGCAGGGGGAAAGATGTTCAATTATAAGAAAAAGCGTAATTCATCCGTTGTATTATTACTATCAGCATCAATTGCGTCTGATATCTAGTTCATTCATATTCATCAAAACCCCTGATTAAGATAATCCTACAATCTTTGTATGGAATACTTTTGCTTGTTAGCTACCAAAAGCTTGTCTGCTAGTCTCATTGCATACCTTGCTCTAATGTTTGCATTGCAATTTCTTGATCCGATGGTCATGGGTTCGAATCGTAAAAACCTCTTGCTTGCGTACAAATACGCAAAAAGTGGTCTGGCCCTTCCCCGGAACCTGCGCATGCAAGGAGCTTAGTGCATCGGGCTGCCTTTTTTAAAACTCCATTTTCGAGGATCTTGATTTCCATTTTATTTCAAAAACAACGAAGAAATAGATCTTCATTTATAAAGAAAGTGTTTTTGATCCCTTAGCATTACAAGCTCAAGCTCCAGTTGCAGTTTACATCAAGACATTCATCTCCAATCTCAACCCACGTTAGAAAAAAAAAAAAACCTGCTTGACAGAAATGAGCAGAATATAATGAATACACTTCAAAGTCCAATCGCCATATGGGAATGCCAATGAAACTACAATTTAGCCATTTTGACTTCAAACTTACGGGGATAATTTTGATGTCGAATACAAATACGGCCTAAATTACGAACTCGCAAGCAAATAGCAAAAACATAGAAAGCAAACCACTTGGCAATGTCGGGTTAACTTTTACTGCGATCATTTACCTAAGTACCTTGAGTTTGCAGCTGCCAAAAGAGCTGCCCCAATACCGGAACCATCCTTTGAGTGCTCGATCACCACATTTTTGGATATCTCTGGTCCTAGTAGCTCTATTACTGCTTCCTTAAGGTATGCCCTGTATTGAGGATAGTGCTCATACAAGCCTCCATCCATAGCCACCACTGTCCTTTTTCCGAAAACAAGGCCTTTAGAGTCTTCTTCCATCTTTTGCAGCATGCCAACAATACCAGCTCCAGCTAATCGTCCACCTCGCTTCACAAGAGTGTCGCAGACCTCCAGTACAATCTTTCTTGCATTCAGTGAGCCTGGGACCTGACAAATATAAGTTTTAAGAGTACAATGGCCGCTATCAGTTAGGGAACAATGAATTCTGTCATGATGTGCAATTCTGTTGTGCATATCATAACAATGATAGCCATGGCATGAACTGTGTTGAACGATACCATTGGAATTGATTGCAATGGCTCAAATTCATCAATACCAGAGCGATTGGACAAGCCTATAATGATTCAATCCTAATCTAGATTTTTATGCTCTGTTTTAAACTTATTTTTCTTATGGTATGGTTGGCACATCTCAAACAGTTGTTTCTTCAAGACATGTCTACCACAGCAGTGGCAGATAGAAGGATCTTCTGTGCTAACATTAGGTGGAAGCTTAATATTTGCTCGAAGAATTTACCCCAATAACATCATTTAAAACTGCTCCAACAGTACTTAGATTAGAAGATTTATCCTGCTGCATAGCACAAAGATGCGGAGTGCTGCAAATACAATCAGAGGAAAGGGTCAGTATGACCGTGCAACAGTGAAGTTGAATCAACACCATTTTCCTTTCTTAAATATAAGGACAAGTCAGGAGTAAGCCAACCCATCATCCTTGTATTTTGAATATTGAAGAATACTACAAATGTAGGAAAAACAGACCTTAATACAAAAGGTTTAGAAAGCTTTTCAGGAACGGAATCACCAAAGAGATCTGTTGTTTCAGCCATCTTCAATAATACTCTTCTCGCAATTTCACCAAGGTACATGCCAGATATTGTTTTCTCAAATACCTGTCTCAAATGAATCACAACGTCAGCCCATTCAAAAATTTCCACTTGTAAAAAATTTCAAAAAGAATTGGAAAAAGAAAATAACAAAACATGAACTGCCCATCATTGAGGTTTTTGAACAAGTATGAGTAAAAGATGAGCTCTTGAAGAATAAGACCCAAGTGCTTGACAACATACTGAACAGAAAAACCAAAAATGAATGAAAACAAGGTCATCTCCACCTCAATTAGAATTACATCATTTTCTAAGCGAGCTAAGCCACAGGTTTAAAACATCGCAAAAATGGATTAATGCTTCAAGGATCCAGATTGGAAGTTACAGGCAACATTCAACATATAAAGATGGAAAATTGAACCATGAAGATAGTTTGCAGGATTTTGATATTTGTTATACCAATTAGACTTCGGTTGTCTGCAACTTATTCAGAGTAAATAAATCTATCCAACTAATCATTTTATACAAGATACATAAAAATAGATGGTGGACAAAAGATTGAAGGAAAAAACTGAGGTTTACCTGTTCACCAGGGTTTATGCTGGAAGCATCCATTTCTTGATCAAACTCAGATAAAGGAAGGCCATTTGAGAATGCTCCCCATTCAGTATTTATGATCTGCAAATGACGGAAATATTGTCAAAGACAAATTCTTTTTTGTAGTTTGGAAAGTTATTTTTATATCGGGTCAATCCAAAATTGTTCATTGAACACGGCGAAGAGTGTGACTAACAAACCGTCTTTCCAGTAGAAGTCATCTGGCCTTGCAGTTTTGGAATGGCATCAGTCCTTTCCACATAGCATGCATTGGTTCCAGTACCCAAAATCACAGCTGCCACCACATCATTGTCATAGTACCGTGCCCCAGCTAGCGTACCAACACTATCATTAACCTGTCATATAGACAGGCTATGCAACCTTAGTTGCAGGTAACCTTGCTTGTATCACACTATGTCAACGGATGTAGAATTAAAAGCTTTGGCTTGAAGAGGATAATTTGTGCATTGAGAGAGCAATAAAACAATTTGAATGGAACTGCCAATGCAGCATCCTGGTGTAAGACTAGCTCCACTCATGATGTTGTGATCACAATGAATACCACTATAAATTGGCTTAGTGATCTAGCCAAATGTGTATGATCAAAACTGAAAACAAAAAAAAAAATTAATAATAATAATAATAATAACAGTAGTAGTAGTAGTACTAATAATAATAATAATAATAATAATCCCAATAGATATTGATAATACTTATGGCTAATCTAAATAATCAGCATTTTTTTAGTCAGGTACATGTAGAAGACAGACTGCCTCTGCCTGATCAAGTGATCAGAACTGGTATACACCTGGATTGTTGCCAAGTTTGATTTTCAATAGCTCCGTAAGTGAGAATCACAGTAGAAGTTAACTTCTTCGGTATGCTACTGAATGCTGTTTTTAAAACCTACCAGTGCAGATACCCGCATGTCAAGTCCTAGTCTTTCCATTGCATCATTTAAGCAAGCAACTACATCCCTTCCCGCCTGTCCAAAAGCAGTAATTCTTAGTTACACAATAAACGAAGAAGCCAAGATAAAAATATATAATGAAAGCTTGTGTATGGATTAAACAAGAGATTGTACAATCCACTGGTGATAAACAATACCAAGAGAATGCTTATTCCTGTGGAATTGGAATGAGCATGTGAGTTGAAAAGTTGTGTTATTGAACAGAACAATTCAATTCCTATGGCCAACCAATTTTCTAGATTAGAATTCCAAGTGGAAATAACTAAAATTAGTTAAACAATATTCAATTTCTTCGTGACACACCATTAGTCAACAAATTTTGTGACTCAAATTGCTAGGTATAGAAGTTGTGCATTTATAAACACGTTGTGTGCATATGATGCACAAAAGCAGACATTCTTCAGAGCATCAGCCTGAGTGTGTGTGTGTGTGTGTGTGTGTTTTCTTTTCAGGGCAAGGGTATTGTGTCTAGTTGACACTTTGAAATCATAGAGGTGACATACAAAATGACTCTACACCCATCTAAATTCTGCCAACAAAACGAAAGCCATAGATACAGAATCCATGTACCAAAGCAAGGAGGCATGATGAAGGTTTGTTCTTATCATCTTGTAAATGATGCACCAATCTGAAACTCTATGGACCGTTCAGCTTCAGCTTCTCTAACAAGGCAAGGTTCATAATGAATAGCCATGTTAAGCGCATAGAAGAAATGTATCAAATGACTAAGCTGCTGTCCAATCTCCAGAAAGGCAAAGACATTAATATCGAATCCTTGTATTCCAAGAAATGTTAAGACTTGGACAAAAATGCTAATTTTCCATATGCAAAGACTGTCTAATGAAAAACAGTAATAGTATTTAGCATACATTTGAATTCGCATAGCAAATGCTGGTTACTAAATAGATTAAAACTGTTTTCAGGAATATCACCGTGACTTGTAATTCAAAGGGAAAAGAAGCGTGGAATGACCACTAACCGTCCCAGATACAGCAAAACCCTTTGTCCATTTGATAAGTATGCCTGAATCAATAGAAGTCTGCTTGACAGGGAAAGAGAACGTAAAACCAATCTCCCTTTTTCTTCCAGGAGGCATTTCAAATTTTCCATTTTCCTTCTCAACGAATTTTGCCAGTCTAGATGCAATGAAATCAAATAATTCCTGCAAGTGGATGCACACAGCAAGTTTGTATATATATATATCTAAAGAAAAACTACCAATGAAATGCAATCATATGTGGCAAAAAGCACATGAAGAAATCATAGAGAATAAATTTACCTCAGAGGTACCTGACATCAATGATTGAGGAATTGATACTTGCTCAAATTCAGTGTCGAGAACACGACCCTCCTTACCTCCCAGTTGCACTCTCAAAACACGAAAATTTGTTCCACCAAGATCCAATGCATAGTAAAGGCCCATCTCATTGCTACCAGAACATAGGAAACATCATCAGGTTTGGAACTGATTGCAGTGATGGGGATGAAAAATGAAGCAAATTCATGGTTTTGGGTACTGGTATCAGAGGGTGTATCACTCTATTAGAAGAAACTTGTAGAATACAGGCGTATTGCCTCAGCATCAGGCTATATCTGACAGTTTTCAAAGCAAAAAATTATCACGAAAAAAAGAAGAAGAAAATTAAGATATGCAAGAATTGAACTTTATGGAAATGTATCAGAACTCTTTCCTAAGGTTGTTGTTTACATGCTATTAAGACTCAGCTATCAAGTTTAAATGAAATTTGCAACAAAATAACAAGTATGAGCATATTAAAAAGAAGTTAAAACAAAGGAGACAATATTGCAGATTTTATAGCAGTAAATTTTTCTTATGCTATTACAACGTCTTAAAAAAATGCTACATATGTTTTGCAAAGGGGCATGCACTTAAAAAAAGTTGAGACACTAGTTCCTTTGACTTTTATAAATATCAAATTTCAAAAAATTTGATCTAAAATACATGAAATATATTTTTAACATATAAATTCATGCAAAAGAAAGTTTGGAAAAACACAAGCAACCAGCTGAAGAGCGTGTCCATGAAGCCGAACCGTTCCACCTTGCATCCTTTTAAGGAGAATAGGGATAGGGCAATGCAATAGCCACAACAGAGGGAGCAGGCATATATTGGAGGGACAAAATCTAATAGAAATGTAGCACACAGCGATGTAGATTGCCCCATGAAGGAGATCAACCATGAGCAACTAGATGGACGAGCTGACCCACGTGTGAAACCAAACAAACCAATATGAAGCAAACACTAGCAAATCACCCCATGATGGATGCAACCATGAGCAACCAGTTGTACAAGCGTGCCCACATGTGAAACCGAATCAAAGTGCAGCATGCACCAATATGGATCACCTCACAAAGGATGCAACCATGAGTAACCAGCTGCACAAGCACTTCAGCGCATGAAATCAAACTGTCACACCCTCCATTACCTATCCAGGGGGACAATGCAATAGCCGCATCCAGCAGACAAATTATAGTGATGGACAAGACCAAAACAAACGCAGCACATACTAATATATATCGTCCCACAATGCAGGAGTGATAAATATCAATATAGACAAAAGGACACAGCCAACACAGACAGGCTAATATGGCTAATAAAAATGGACTGATATGGCCGATATGTGCTCTCTTTTTTTTTCCCAGCCTCCTCCTATAAGGCATCCAGAGTGGTGAATATTTCATACCTGTATTACCTAATATTCAAAAAAAAAAAAAAATCAAAGCAACAAGATATTCTTTGTTCAGATACATGAATATGAGGCAATTAACCATGAATATAGGATCACATCCAAAATTCATTGTCATTGAACACTAGTCAAGCGAAGAATGCATTAACTCAAGCAATTGTTAAGAGTTGATAGTCAGAAAGTCAAGAATAGCTAATCTATTTTGAATTTTTATGCTACACGATCCAAGCTGGACCAAATCGATTTGCACTTTCACTGGTTAATCATATGATTCATTCATAGGAAAATTCAGCTCATAATTTTTCCCTAAGCTTACAATTTGCCCTAACTTGATTTTTAAAACTTCAATTCTGCCTATACCACCACCTTTTTTTCTAAAACTTATTCGTATCTTGAACACAAACTGATTTTCAGAGCTTCAATTGGTTGAGAGAGTTTGTAACTGAATTACTTTCAAACAAAGATTGAACAGACAAGGAGACCTCAAATCATTTTTTTTTTTTTAAAGAACTACAAATGATCTCCATTTTTTTTTTTTCTAATCATAAAGTTTCTCTGTTTCATCTTGCACACCTTTTATCATGTCAATACAAGACAAGCAATCAAGAGATAAAGCCATCCAGTCATTCCCAAAGTTAAGCAAGATAACTTCAGGAATAAAACATTATTTTTATCACCTCCTAGTTTCAGACTTGATGGAAAGCATAAATAATCTTGATTTAACGAAAATTAAAAGGATTATTGATATTAAAGATGTAATAAAGCAAATCAAGTTCAATCCAATCTCTCTAGAAAATTTTCAAGTTTACCTAATCCTACAGTTAAAATTGTGTTGGATTTTGGCTTTTGGGCATAACCTCAATGGATTGTTTCCATCAAAAGGTGTAATAAGACAATCAGGTTCAACCCAGTCTCTCTTGGAAACCTAATCCTGCTGCTAAGTTGGATTGGATTTTGGGTTTTGACTTTTGAGCCTAACCTATCCAAGTGTGGTGAGATGTCCAGCACTTCAAACTGCGCAAAAAGAATGAACAAGCAAGCTGAAAAGAGTTCTCAGAGCTGGGATGTGTTTGCTTAGCTATTATGAAATTCAGCCCAAGTATCCAAGCTGGTAGTTGTAACTAAACTATAACTAGAGGAGCCGTTGAAAACTAAATAAAAAAATCTGTAATTAAAGTCGCTTGTTGAAACCTAAAAAACAAAAAAGCTAATTGATAACCTACAAAATTCAATTTAAAAAGAAGAAGAGGACGGAGGAGAAGGATTTCGGCTTGAGAAATTAGTGTTTTGAAAGGAAAGTCCAAAAAGGTCATTTTCAACATATTATTTTCAAATGTTAAAAGTTATATTTTAAAGGCCGCATCTCTTTTTATATCACCTTTCCTTCTTGCTTTCCTTCTTGCCGCTACCTACCCAATAAAATAAAGACAGGAGCAACCCAAGCCCAACGAGATGTAGACACGACACGAGACTTGAATGCTTAGTTATAACCGTAAAGGTAGGCTGGCTCTTGTTTCGACAACATACGCCTACCTACGTCGGCAAGGCTCAGGAAATCAACACAACACTCCTACATTTTATGAAACGATATGATCATTTGACCAGCGTTTCGCAACAGACACCCAAATCATGCTTTTTTTATAATGGCTGTATTCGCCCACGAAGGATCAAAGAAATAAATGGCTGTTTGTGGTCTCTCGACTAGTGATTGGTGGGGCAGATGGCAGACGTATGTCAAAGAAGATAACTTCCGAATTTTCTTGCGCACAAATCTTAATCGAATGCCAATCAAATTAATTAATCAAGAAAATTATAACACTGAGGTGACGATGTACCGATGGGTAGCAAGAACATCCATGATCCTGAGTGCGATCGGAAATGAGTGCACCATTCCCAGCTATTCACACGTGCCATATTTATGGAATCAAGATGCCCACTGCCGTGAATGTCACCAACCTGCCCAACAGCTCACGGGCAGATGGGCCACCATGTGAAAGAAAACGGAAAATGCGTGGACCAAAAAGGCCACCGGTGATGGGCAGGTCCCACCTTTTGAGTGGTCCGCGACTTCCACACGCGTTCCAAGATCACACGTAAAGATACTATTTTTGATGAGGGAGTGAGAACGTACCCCGTGGGCAGCGAGTCGACGTAGCTGAGGATCATCTTGAGGTTGCTGCCACCGTCGGAGGCGAGGCCCGCCCGCATGTCGTCCGCCATCGCCTCCGCGACGTGGCGGAGGACGGGGAGCGGCGTGGCGCACTTGCTCTGGAAGTCAGCGAGGATCGGGGGCGCGCAGGCGCCGGTGCTGGTGCTGGTGCCGGATCGAACGGCGAGGGAAGTCCGCGGGCGAGGGGACGGAGAGGATCGCGCCTGGGCCAGAGAGCGGACGGCAGAGGAGGAGGAGGAGGTGGTGGTGGGGGCGGCGGCGGCCATTGCAGGGGAGGAGGGCGTGCTTGTCTTCTCCAGTTCTTGGGCGTTTCCTTCCTTCAAGAATCCGGGTCGGAAACAACGAGGGACGAGAAAGCGTTTGATTTCTTGGTGGGAACGCTGTCGAAATCGAGAAGTAGCTGACCGTCCTGCGCCTCGTGCTCCTTTAAAAAGACGAGGGATTGAAGCGAATCGCGCGACTGCAGAATCAATCCCAACTGTGGGCGGGGTCAACCGTCACTTCAGACGCCACGTAGATGCCACGTAGATGTTAGTCGCTGCAATCCACTTTGCTTCGCTACGTACGCACGCCAACGGAAGATTTCACTGACTCGGTCCTTCCTGTAAGAAGGCCGGCGCAGGATACGTGCTATACTCGTCGCAAGATCACCGTGCGGAGCAAGCGCCCCGCGCAACCTAGTCCGGATAGCCATGGTTGACTCGCTGGTATCCTTTTTTTTTTTTTTTTGTTTTTGGATGCAAGCTAGATCGGATAGGTTAGATTTCAATTACCGACATATGGGTGAGCTGGGTTCCGCATGTGAAATATTCATTTGAACTTGGGTAGGGTTGGATGTTCAGAACCGATTTGAATTAAATTTATTTTACATATAATTTTATTTTATTAATAAATATGATACATTAAATATTTTCAAAAAAAATGATACACAATATGTTAAATAGTTTAAATTTTATAAAAACAACTGGTAAAATTCAAATCAAGCATTTTCACATTTAGAGAAGCAAGAAATGTTTCAACGATTTATGTTTTCGTCAAAGATACATTTAAATATTTATTTTCATTTCAAAATTGAATTATATTAAAGTTTGGAATTTCCTTTTGTCTAATTATTTTACATAATACGTGATAAAATGAAATATAATTTCAATATTTCTAGGATAATCAATATTATTCATGTTCATAAAGATATTATTGATAATATCCCAAGGTAAAAGTGACTTTAGTAGGAGCTAGAAAACATTGTATTTATATGTATCATTATTTCGTTGGCCTAGCACAAGATTTTATTGGTGATTTTTCAATAAAGAGAATGTTAGTGTAAACAAATTCCAAAGTGACGATGGATTGACAAATATTACACACTATTTTTGGAACTAATTTAGAACTAGAATTGAAATCGAATTGCTCTTAAAAAATAAGACAGGATAAGCTAAAAATCAATCCAATCTAAAATAAGAATGGTCGGGCTCTTATCCGAACATACTTGGCCCAAGTCGCACCCATACCACTCAGTGTGCCTCATGTTACCTTCATCATGGAAGTATATTTCATTAAAAGCATGACTCCAACATTTATCTGACTTCTCAATATTATCTTTTTTAATTAAGAAAATGCGGGATAGTTACTTGCATCTATCTTTGACATATTCCTGAAGACGAGAAAAATAAATTCCACTTTAATTCAACCAAAATATGCGTCCAGTATCGTAGCGCAATGGTACTCACACTGGGTGTATTGGCCCTTGGTAGTGGGTTCGAAACCCACTATCAGCATTTGTTGTGAGATTTTGTCTCCCATTTATACATATTCCCACTATCAGCATTTGTTGTGAGATTTCGTCTCCCATTTATACATATTCCTTTGATAATTGAGATATTTTACAGTTGGTTCTCTCGAAAGCAAGGGTCTTTCTAAAAAAAAATATCCTTTCGTGGTGACTGTTGTAAATGAGCCTACTTTGTAATATTAAACGTCACACTATATATAATATCAAAAAAAAATTTCGAAAAAAAAAAAATCTTTACAATGAGGCTTAAAAATATTACGGGGAAAGTTATCCTACCAAGTGATCATTCTCCTGTCTTGTTGTAGAATAAAATTTACAGTGTTATGTGCAGTAACATTTCCTAACAAGGAAAAGTGGGTGAACGCAGGTCCGTTAAACTTCAAGCCGAGCGTCTTAATCATGTCAATTAAGCACCCCCAAATGTCGATAAGACCTTTAAATTTTTCTGTCAGCATACGAACAAGAAAGAGCGAGTCACTTTCTCAAACGATCTTTCTAAAATTCGTTTCATGTAGCCATTTCCTGCCTAAGACCCTAGCAAATGCCTTCAGCCACAAAGGTTCAGCTTTTTCTTGCCATTTCCATCCTCTCACGGCAAGCAACTCACCACCTGAGTTTCTAAGTATTGTGCCTACTCCACATAGCTCCTTCCTGATTTTCATCCTTGCATCAACATTTAGTTTTAGGATTCCTTGTGGGGGTGTTTTCCTTGTGACCCGTATTTGTTGGGGGGAGTACCTGGAGCTCCATAGGGTCTGCGCAGCTTCGTAATTTCGGATGAACTTCCGGCTCTTCTCATTGATGTTCGTTAGTAATATGGTTGCTCCATTGACAATATGCTGATTTCGAATCTGCCACACATGCCAACAGCAAGTAATAAACAGTCTAAACAGCTGTTTGTGCCGGCTGCTACTAGGGATAGAAGTACCTTGATCATTGACCCTTTGATTGGCCATTCTCCTCACCAGCAACATATTGAGATTTTCTTGAACCTTTGGGCACGCCCAAAATGTGCCTAGATTTTCATCTTCCTGAGATTGTTTAGTCGCACGACTAGATTTGGATTAAAATATTTAATGTTCATAATAATTCAATATATATCAATTTGTGGCCTTGGTTAACATTTTGGCCCCTATGCTAGGTGATAGGCTAGACTTAGGAGGGAAGCCACTTGCAGATATTGTTTTTTTGGATGAATTCTTGCAGAAATAGTTGAGGTAATTAGTTAAGAAAGTAAAAAATTTTAATTTTTATTGGATTTTAAATTAATCTAAACTATATAATATATTTAAAACATTGTTTAATCTTCTTTAATTATAGAAATATTTAAAAATAAAATTAATTAAATTAATTAAAGATATGTTTCTGGTATGCATAAAAAAAATAAAAGTGGAATAAATAAAATTGCATAAATTCACTCCAAATTTTTAAAACCAATCACGTGGTTTTTTTTTTTTTGATGAAAAGGAATAACTCTACCCCGACCCCCCCCCCCCCCCCCCGCGCACATTGAAAAGGGTTCGGGATAGAGTAATCCACAGAGAACATTGCTAAGAAATTGTCTGCACATAGTTTTTCTACAATATCTTATGGAGGGTTTCCCCACCATGACATAGAATTCAAAGTAGAGACAGAAATGAGATCTGCTAAAGCATGAGCCACCGAATTCCCTTGTCTCAGTACATGATGAACCGAGATGTGAGCATTGGCTTTAAGAACCGATCTGATGTCGTCAATGATATGACCCACGGGTGAAAGGATAACACTGTCATTGGACAAGTATGTACAAAGGAGGAGCAAGTCAGACTCGATCTGGACGTTCCGAAGATTTAGGTGGAGTGCCCACTGAATCCCAAAGAGAAAAGCGTTTGCTTCCAACAGTAGAGGAGTTTCCCCCCCTCCTTCCCACCTTCTCCCCCGGGCCGCAATAAAGTAGCCACGGAAATACCTTATAACTGCAGCAACACAAGAAATACCCCTTCCCGTAGGACACCTGGAATCAACATTAATCTTGAAAACTCCCATAGGTGGCCTAGTCCATCTGGGCGCAAGTGGAAAATCCAAAGCGGACTCCCGATCAAGGAGATGAACCCACCGCAGATGCTCAATGTACTCCTTGCATCACGGAAGTAAATCAGCAAACACAGGACTAACCCCTTCAGCTTGTAGCTTGTTTCTCAAAAACCAGACACGCCAACAAAAGACAATGAAAAGAGCCAACTCATCCCGTCTGTTTTTTTAAGCAAGATTGCTCATGATTTCCTGCACCGAGAACATCCGCAGACAAGACGGAGCCAAACTTCTAGCGTTATGTGCAATGCTGGCACATCGCAGGAATAAGTGGTGAGCGTCCTCCGAATCCGCCGAGCAAAGGAGACATTGAGGATCCACATCCAAACCCCGCCTCGCAAGGTTACACCTGGTAGGAAGAGAGTCCCTGAATAGTCGTCATCCAAAGATCAGAATCTTGCTCGGTAGCCTAGTCTTCCAAATAGCCCTGTAGCAGATAGAGGTAGACAGGTTTTCATTCCTCGCCATTAACCATCTATGTGTCGACTTGACTGAGAACTGACCATTAGCCTCATGTTTCCAAAATATGTCATCCGCTACATGTTGGCGGGGAAGTGGCACACGGCAGACCGACCGCCATCCCACCTCGCCAACAGCCGCCATGACCTTATCCCTGTTCCAGCCATAAGTCTCTTCATCAATAAAGAAACTGACCGAGACATCCTCAGGGATGGATAAAGGAAGCGGCCCCGCCTTGCAAACCCCCACTTCCAACCAATCATTCATGAAAAATCGGATCCTCTTCCCATCCCCAACCCTCCACTTGCACCCTGCCTGAATCATATCACGAGCCTTAAGAATACCTCGCCAGGTGAACGAGTCAGTCTGCTTTGGCACACAATCCCAAATGTCCGAGTTTGGAAAATATTTAGCTTTGAAAACCTTGAAACATAAGGTGTGTTCGGGAATGGATAAAACTTTTGATGAAAAGTTATAGATATGAGAAGTTGTCAAATGATGTAATATGATAGGGGTAATGATGAGGAATAAATAGGATAAAGTTAAAATAGATAGGTTTGTTGTGTTGGTAGTTGTGTAAAAATAATTGAAAAGTAGTGTAGTTGTATAGAAAAATGTGAAGAAATAATTAAAAAATAGGATAGTTATGGAGAGTGAAAAGTTTTAAATTGAAAAATTTTAAATTGACAATTTTTTGTTATTACCAAACACACCCATAAGGAATTCGGTCTCGTTGAAACATTGACGTGGCTTTGGTACGCAGCACGCTCGATGCTTTCACAGCCCAACCAGCGACACCGCCACACAGATACTGTATTTGGCTACGTCCGAAGAAATAACGGAAAAATAGGGAGGAATGCAACACCAGGAAATTAAATACAGAGGGAAAAAAAAAAAAAAAAAGAAGAGAAGAAGAAGAAGAAAGAATGGAAGATGCGCCTGATAACAGAGCGGGAACTGTTCCGAGTGGACAGTTGAGCCCAGCTGTTGGACACGCACCCATGGGCGCGAAAATCAAGGGGAGAGGCGGGTTCTCGTGGATACGTGGCAATCCAATCGACACTGGAAAGAGACGTGGGCGAGAATCCCAAGATAGGATAGCGGCTCAAAAAACAGCAGCAGATCTCGTCTGGTCAGCTCAACCGAGTTACAGGCTTACAGCTGAGACTTTGGGTCGAACCCTCGAACCCGAACCCGAACCCGGAGCCTAAGTCATGATACAAAAACGGAACCAGCCCCAGCGAATAATTTTGCCCATCTTGGGAATAATAAGAATGTAATGCGTTCGTTTCATCCAGAATTATTTTAGACAGTGTTTCTTTACTGTAAAACTTTTTAATTTAAAATTTTTCGACTTTCATAACCACTTTAATTTTATTTTATTTTTTATATTTTCTATATAAGTATTCTACTTTTTAATCATTTATACTTATACAACTAACCTATCTATTTTAATTTCATCATCTTAATTCTTTACCACTACTCTTATCATATTATATCATTTTCTCCTATTTAAAAATTTTTTTATCTAAAAATTTTATTACTTTCCAAAATATATCCTTTTTTACAAGAAAACAAAGTTTCATCAAAATCAAGTAATATCACAAAACCTAAAATAATAAATTATTTAACTCATATAGCAAAAACCATTAATTTAGCATTTGGTATGGTTTTTGCCATAATTAATATTAAACAACATGACTGCTGGATTTTAATTTCATCTTCAAAGGGTGCTAAAACAGGGAAGTCCTCACAAATATTTTGGCGGAAATCAGTTCTATTGAATTTATATCCTTATAAAAATATATTAATTAGTAAACTTTGATATAATAAAACTTGAATATAAAGCCAAAGTAAATCTAATAAACAATTTTCAATTAAATTTTGATTTGAACGTTAATAATTATATACGAACAATTAAATTAAGCAAAAGTGAAAGTTTTTTCCCAGCAGTACAACTTGTGGTACACTTTTTAGCAACAACTGTTCATTTTGTTGCTCAATGTGTAAAGGTTCATTATTAAAATAAGTAGCATTTTGTAATTAACAAATTACAAAAATGTAGGTGTTCTTTAAAAAATAAAAAATAAATATTTAAAAGTCTCTAAAAATTAAAAAAATTGATACACATGTTAAATATACTTAGATTAATAGTTATATAAAAATATTTCAAAAAAATAAAAATATATGTGAAATGTACCTGAGTGCATCGAGGCTAAATGCACCCAAGTGCATTCAATTTGGTCTGTATATGTATATGATAAGTTAGACCGATTTGGAATTGGCAATCAATAAGATTGAGGGCCAATGTAGTGCATTCCTTGTCGAATGACTGCATATGTGAACCCTTTTTTAGCCTAGAGGTCCCAACCCTTGACCAGATAAGGGAATGATCTATCGAGGCCCGATCCAAGACTAATGGGACACATATCATGTGATGGGAAAGACACTTAATGAAAATGTCTCGAGAAATGTGTCTGCCCTCTCTTGAGCTTGTGAAAACTATCTCACATTTAATAAAGTGGCGTGTCTAGGACAACCTAATTATCTCAAGACAATCATGCGAAGCTACTTCCTGATCTAGCTAACTAAAGATAGACACATCATTTAAAAAGGGATCTTCAAAGAATAATCATGAATATCTCATATGACATAAGGTAAATCTTATCAATATCAAATCTCATATAATATCAATTTACCCCTACGAAGGAGGGAGGAGAGAGAGACGAGGGAGATGAGAGAAAAGAAAAAGCGAGGAAAGAAGAAAGAAATCTATCATTATCTCTCCCCTTATGTCATATGTGATCCTCCAAAGGATGACTGGTGTAAACTAAGCTAATACACATTAAAATTGTAAAGAAACTTTCATCATGAAATCTTTCAGCTTTGAGCTCTTTTAAGATTTTATGAGCTGATCTTACCATTGGATTGACTCTTTTCCACATAAATCATGTGTTCATGGACTTCACTAATCAATTCTTCTATAGCGTAGATCTTGATCTAGTTCAGACTAATCCTTTGCTAGATTAAGACCTATTAGTATATAATATATACATTTTAGCATTTATTTATGGGCAATGATTCAATAAAGTTGGTTAGTTTGGAAGTGCAGCTAGTTTTTTTTTATTTTGGGTCTGTTTAGTAATGAAGAAAGCTTCAGTTTTTTTTTTTTAAAAAAAAAAATCAAAAGTACAGGTTCAATTGTGAAATGTGCTCATTTCAAGCTTGTCAAACTGGCTGGTATGTGCAACCATCTTAGGAAACTGACTGCCTCCGCTCCTCCTCTTGACTATGGCTCACAAGCCATGCATGCTTGTAGAACATGCGAGTCCTTTTTTTTTTTTTGATGAAAAGGAGTTCCCTAACCCCTCTCCCTCGCAATTTGTAAGGGAGATTGGTCAAGGAGCTCCGAGCAATTCATTGCCAAAAAATTGTCTGTACAGATTTTCTCGTGAATTACATGGGGGGGAGTGTCCCACCAAACCTGTTGATCCAAAATAGACACCGAAACAAAATCAGCCAAAGCATGTGCTACCGTGTTCCCAGTCCTAAGGACATGCTGCACCGTGATAAAACTGGAAGATTGGAGGATAGTCTTGATCTTGTCGATCACTAGTCCAGCTCTGGATGATATAGGACCCTCCAAAGAGAGGAAATGGACAAGGAAAAGGGAGTCGGTCTCAATATGGAATTTTGGCAAGTTGAGCTCGAGACCCCACTTTGCCCCAAAAAGGCAAGCGTGTGCCTCCATGAGTAACAGTTCCATCGCACCAACAAGATGCCAGCCTTTAGCCGCAATGAAAGAGCCAGTGTGGTCCCGAATAACCGCCGCAAAACTCATTGAGGAAGTTCGATCAATAATCCGGGCATCAACGTTCATTTTGAGACAGCCTTCCGGGGGTTTGGTCCATCTGGGAGCAAGTGGGCGGTCGATCGCGCCTCCAAGAATAAGGGGGGAGGCCCTGCGATATTGTTCCATATAGTCCATACACCAGTCAATGATATTGGAAAAAAACGGTTGGGACCCCTCGGCCCGAAGTGTGTTTCGAAGATACCAAATCCTCCAGCAACAGAGAATGAATATTACGAGGTCATTTAGTCTGTGACGCCCAACCAGGAATGCAATGGTCTCCCTAACGGAGGCAAGCGGTGACGAGAGTCTTGCCGCCCTCGAGCAAATCCCCTCAGTGAGAGGACACTCAGAGAACAAATAGTTGATATCTTCAAACCCCACTCTGTAGAACAGGCATACGGGATCAACATCAATGCCCCTATACCGCAGGTTAAGAGAAGTCGAGAGTCCATTCAAGAATAATCTCCAGCCGAAGATGATGATTTTAGATGGGAGCTTTGTTCGCCAGATTGCCTTGAATACTGAGTATTGGGGGGTGGGATCCATCCCCGAGCGAAGTACCCTGTAAGCTAACTTAACCGTATATCCCCCGTGGGGCTCGAACTTCCAGTATCTCACATCCTCATGTGCCGAAGAGGAGAGGGGAATATGGCTCACCACTTGCCACCCAATATCACCCGCCGCCGCGACTATGCGCTCCCTGATCCATGACCTTGAAACGACATCAATAAAATGGCTGACCAAGACGTTGTCCGGTATAGATAATGGGAGCATGCGAGTCCTTCACTTGCATGCAATGCATTAATGCATGATCTGACCAACGTTGACAAAGAGGACAACATGGGCTGTTATGCATTAATTTTGGACTTTTTTCCGGTTGAAAAATGTCACTGAGTTTTTCACAATGCCGAATAGCCCCTTTAAATTGTTTCCTTAAATCCAAACCATTTAATTTATTTGACACCATTTTTGTAGCGTATATCCAACAATTATTCTGATTGAAAACTTATATTTTACGAAAAATTTAGAACCTTTTACGAGTCAACATATAACTCGTTTTTTCAAAAATATATAATAATACATGACTAATTTTTTCAAAAATCTATAACAATATATAACTAGTTTTTTAAAAAATCTATAATAATATCCAACTAGTTTTTAAAAATATTTATAATAATATATAACTATAAAATTGTATATAGTGTAATAGGCTCTCGATATATGTATTTTTAATCATAAATAAATAAATAAGAATAAGCATGATAAATGACTCGAATCCTATGTCGTCGGTTGCATGGGAGCAATCATGTAAATGGTCCATTTATATTTTTTTATAAAATTATTTTTGGGTGGATTTTTTTATAATTTAGTCTAGGTACATTTAATCTATATGCCAAGGTTTACCATTTTTAGAGATATATATTTTTTAATTTCAAACATAAGATATATTTTAGTTATTTTCAATAGTTAAAAATGAAAGATAAGGTAAAGCTAAAATGCTTCTGATGTTTGAAATTCAAAAAGGTATATATAATTTTTCTGAAAATACTAAAACTAAGCATATGGATGAAATACAATTAAAATAATAATTTATGAAAATAAAATATAATAAAAAGTGCAAAAGTACCAGGTACATAGTTGCTCCTAAGCAATTTAGCTTTATGGAAACATGGCCCAATGATAAATGGTTTAAATGTTAAAAAATGAAGGATATGTTTACCCATATTTAAAACTTTTCACTCTCCATAGCTATTCTATTTTTTAATTATTTTTTAAAATCTTTCTATACAATTATCTTACTCTTTAATTATTTCTATACAATTACATATTCAACTAACTAATCTACCAAATTTGTCTAATTAAACCATTAAACGGGAAAACACATTAGAACATGACATGGTAGGGGCACAACATTCAAGCGAGAGAGGTATACTCCTCGCTGAAGGTGTCATCACCAAGGGACCTGAACTGCTCCATATTTCAAACTTGTTTCCACTAAATAGGCCTCATCCATATGAAATGTAAAATTAATGTAATTTAATGATTTTTTTGATAAGATGTAATTTAATGATTTAATTTCGAAATTATTAAACAAACATTTGAACTTTCTAAAAATTTTCCCTATGCATTAGTTAATGGATCTTAATAAATTTTCGACATGAATTAAAAACTTATTTTAATTAAACTTTTCACTTTTCATAATTATCCTTTTTAAATAATTTCTTAACATCTTTCTATATAAGTACCCAAATTTTCAATTATTTCTACACGAATACCCATACAATTAACCAATTTATTTTAAAATTATTCTTTTTAGTTTTTATCATTATCTCTATTATATCATATATATCATTTTATCTAATTTCAAAAACTTTTACTCAAAAAACTGTCATTTAAAAGTTTTGTCAATTCCTCAAACATACCTAAGTATAACTCACATAACACTTGAAATGATTTTTGATGCTATGGGTATGTTTGTCAAGTATTAAAACCTTTCAACCCAAATTTTTTAATTTAAAATTTTTTACTTTCTGCAGTTATCTTAATTTCTAATCTTTTTTTATATCTTCTTATACAACTATTATACTTTTTAATTATTTTTACACAACTACTTTTATGACTAACTTATCTATTTTAACTTTATATTTTTTACTCTTCATCATTACTCCTATTATATTTACCATTTTTTTCTATTTCAGAAACTTTTATGCTAAATACTTTTCCTCAAAAGTTTGATCACTTCTTAAACACATACTAGAAATAAATAATATAAAGAGTTGGATTAAGATATCATCAACCCAAGGGGCTCCATCTAAGCGTTATGTATAAAAAATATTTTGAAAGCTTTATTGCCAATTTTCAGAGGCATTGCTATATCTGCTCCGTGATTTATCAGTCGCAAGACAGAAGAATTTTTAAATGTAAGTTATACCTTGTTTATAAGTTCGTAACACAACCACAACAAAGATTAATCATTTCTTTTTAAGCTATAAAAATGGTTGTTGGGTGGACGGAGTGATATGCAACCATGTACATCCAATTATCTTGATTTAAATTTTTTTATATAGAAATCTTGATTTAATTTTGGAATCGAGCCAAGAAGGAAAAAAATAATTTCGATGTACTTTCTTTATTGATATTATATATATCATGGTAATTGATATTATAAATTAGACATATTCACAACCCTCGCATTTAAGAAGGACACTTGTAAATACTCTTAAACTTAGGTACAAATTGTACATTCTCACGGAGGAAGTATTCGAGGCATGCTGCCAGGCGTCAGCGTCCATGAGCAGTGGGTTGCACGCCCACTGGCCAATCTCCATCCGCATAAAGTTGGGATCGAGATGTCGCAAATTTGCAAGTTGCTCGACCCCCTGAGGCGTGTCGCAGTCGGGTCACGGTCACAACAGCATCTGCATCTGGCTAGTTGAAGGCTACACCAGGAAGCGTACAAAAGTAGCGGATGCTCCGACGTCTAATCGTAACACACAGTGTTGATTCGGACTCCTCGGTATTCTAATATTTGCTATCTCACCTGACCAGAAAACAGAAGATATTTTCAAAAAAAAAATAAAAAATTTAGATAGTGAATATTTTCAAATTTGATACTCTATTTTTTTTTTCCAAAAATTTCAATTTATGCATAATAACTCCTGATTTTACAAATGATGCTGGGCAAATGCACCAATTTAGTTTGAACATAATTGTAAATATATCTACATAGTTTTAGAAATTATAATAATCTCTTATTGTTTGACCATAATTGTAAATATACTTATGCTATTATCATGCTGTTATTGCAGTGTCACAGTGTAATTATATTTGCGAAGCATGCACACTACATGTGTATATTTGTAATTTTAAAAATAAGTAGACATATTTAGTTTTTGCAAATATACTCATGTAATCTGTATATTTTTATAAATATACTCATAGCATGACGGTGTGGTAATGAGATTATAAGCATGAGTATATTTATAATTATTGTTAAATTATATAGAGATTATTTGCAATTTCGGAAATTATGTGGATATACTTACAACTATGGTTAAACCAAGTGGGTATTTTGCAAATTATCCTTTTAAAAACGACTTTCTTATGAGATTTAAAATTGTGAGGACATGAGCAAGAATCAATAGAAAAGAAGCCTCGGGCAAGAGACGAGATAGAAAAAACAGAAAAGGGAGAATTCTACTAGCTAAAAACTATAAATTTATTTGTAAAACGTTATTTCTACAAGTTTGAATTAATTTTTATTTGCAATTTTGAATTTCAGCAAACCAAATTGGGTATTTTGCACATTGTTAAGAACAACTATGTGCCCATTTTTTTATCACCTCATGTGCCAGTCGGTTAAGTCACGACACCAATAAACATCAAGTTCCATGTGCCCAACAACTAACCCTTGGTAGAGCTAACGCATGTCACATGATGCAACAGAAATCTTGGAGACTTAGAGTGACTAGCGATGAAGGACAGCCCCAAAAGTTTTGTTTTGTTTTGTTTTTGTTTTTGTTTTTGTTTTTTTCTTTTTTAAATGACGAGGTTTTGTATGATAATGCAAATGGGGATCCTAAGTCAGATAGCACTATTATAAAAAGAGGGGTTATTCACGACATCAGGTGTCCTATTTAAGTCCCATCTCTCTTCTACTTAGTGTATATACACATTCGTCCTATTGACTTGAGTGTCAAAGTGCATATGCTAAAGGACCTTCTGATGTAGTTTTGACATCTTCTGCCTTGTAAATGACTCTCTATCTAATCTCCAGAGTTCGGTGTTTCCTTGATGTAAAATCCCATTATATTGGTGTTTTATATGAGAATTACATCATAAAGTATACTATAACAAGAAGTGAAAATAACAACTTTATTCTTAGCCATCAAGAAAACAACTCAAGCGATTATAATCAGGGAAGCCAGTTTACTACACAGCCTCTTGCTTGCTTTTCCCATAGTTATGCCCCTAAAACTTGTAGCCTAAATTAAATAAATGGCGATGACCTTTTAACAGGCTATGTTGATGCTCCCATGGTAAGATCGACACCCAACGCAAGGTATGTAAACATAGGGTGCAGTAAACCTTGAGAATATTAGGCCCCATAGTCATTCAAGAGCCCAAAGGATAAGCTATCAAATAAGATGTAATACAAGCTGACATACACCGTCAACAGGTGGATATCCAAAGGGTTGTCACCCACCTAGTAAAGGGGTGCTAAAATTAAACTCAACACCTTAGTGCAGGAGTCTTGTCCTGCATTCATTGAAATGAGTAGTTGACAATTAGCCTCATCCAGACAGATCTTGGCAAAGTGGTCTGCAAGACTTTAGCAGGTCAGTTCTCCTATCAAGGCAAGAACTCTACTTCTGAACAACCTTTACTCTCTATATCTCTCACCCCTCTGAGAATACACACTCTTCTGACAAGACTCTTTAAGATTTGTCTCATCCCATTTGGGATTCATCAAAACAGTTAGGACTCTCTGAACTTATCTCTATCCTCTGATAGACCTTTGTAAGATTATAGTTCTTATATGCAAGATTCTTAGTATGCTTACTTAAGTCCTAATTCTCTTCACGTAGTATACTATCATTCTCTCTAATGATAATGTAGGGTCTTTTCCTTTAATGATGTAAGTGTCCGAATACACACGAAAGAGGACCCTCTAGTATAGTTCTAGGGCATGTTTCAGAAATACTAAAACTTTTCCAAACTAAACTTGTTACGCTCTGTAACTATCCTATTTTTAATCTTTTTTTGTATCTTTCTATATAACTATCATATTTTTTAATTATTTCTACACAATTACTTACACAATCAACTTATCTATTTTAATTTTATTCTCTTTACTCCTTATTATTGTCCTTATCATATCATATCATTTTCTACTAATTCAAAATCTTTTATACCAAAATTTTTTTATTAAAAGTTTTATCACTTTTCAAACACACCGCTAATATCTTCGAACTTCCAAGTAATGCTCGCTAGTTAATCTCCAAAGCCGGTGCGTGCGAATGGTGCAAGGCTCCATCACAACTAAATTTTAAAATTGGGGATTATTTGCAAATGAAGTTGGAAAATAAGTCTACGTCTTTTGCAAACACAGTTTAAAACGGGGGTTATTAATTTTAAAAGTTGTGGTCCTGATTGAAATTTTGAAAGTCTTGGGGGACCTTTGGAAAAAAAAAAAAAAAAGCAGCCGCATTAGATCCCTTCCAACCTTCATTAATTATATTATCATCACTTTTGATCCGTCACAATCAATTGATCAACCGTTCATCAATCAAACTTAACACTTCCAATTCATAGTCATCCAAGATTCGGAGGAAAAGATGTTCCCAAACAGATGAATGATTGAGATCAATATATCGTCACAGATCACAACGCATCCCACAAAAAAAGAGGGTTGCTCCTAATCTTATCTTTTAGACCATGCAATTGGTGCACATGTTGCAGCGAAATTAGTGGGATAAATTCGAATTTGGGGTTATATCACATACGCAGGAATTCTTAAAATGAGCAGAATCGATATCATCATTATCATCATCATAAGCCATTTCCCACCTAGGTGGGTTCGGCTACATAGATTCTGTTGCGTCATTCTTGGCTATTTAAGACTAAATTTTCTGTAATTTGTAATATTTTTAAATCTTGTTTAATTACTTCCATCCATATTTTTTTGAGTCTTCCTCTCATTCTCCTATTACCTTCTACTTGGATAGACTTTATTTTTTTAACCGGTGCTACTCCAGGCCTCCTTTTAACATGATCAAACCATCTTAATCTATTTTATCTCATTTTATCACAAGTTGCTCTCACTTTTAATTTTTTTCAAATTATTTCATTCCTGATTTTATCTTTTCTTATTTTACCACTCATCCACCTTAACATTCTCATTTCCGCTAGGCTCATTTTTTATATATGTTGCCCAACATTCTGCCCCAAATGAGCAGAATAATAATAATAATAATAATAATAATAATAATAATAATAATAATAATAATAATAATAAAGTCCGACTTTATCTTAGCTTGAAAGTTAGACAACTTATTCTGAGGTTTTATTTATTAAGACATACTTGAGCTTAAAACTAAAATTTCAAAATGTCAACCTAAAATTAGTAACTATATTTCTAAATTACGAAATATTCAGCAGAAATGCTGTTCCATTGATTTGAGGCTTAACCATATAAATTTTTTTAATCCTAATTCGTATTTTACATTCGAAAATACTCGTTCAGTAAGATTAAAATATGCATCATTCAATTTGAAGACTTTGATGGACTATAAATAATAAAAGAAATTTAAGAGGCTCACACCAACTCGAGTTGGTCTCGGATTTATGATTAAGCAGAAAAATGTAATTCGGCTAAACATGATGATTGATGACATTCGGAACATTAAATCCCATTAAAACGAAAATGTTTGCTTCTTTTTTTTTCTCAAAATTGTGATTAAGGGATAAGATCACTAACATGTAGACTAAACTCCTTTTGTGCCACCTTTTTTTTAGAAGAGGCGTGGTTATATAAGATTAGTTGTATGTAGGCTCTTCATAAAATATTTGTTATTTTTAATTTTTTGAGTTCTTTTTTCATAAACATATTTTAAAAAGCGTATTTAACCTATATATATATATATTAAGTTTTACTATTTTACAATAATTTTATATATTTACTTTTTATTTTAAAAATAATCAATTTCAAGAGTGCATTAGTCAATTTTACCCCTTAAGAACTTGATTTTTAAAAATAAAAAATAAATATGCAAAAATATTATAAAATTGTAAAACTTTGTATATAAATTAAATGCATCTAGAAAAATACATTTTTGAAGAAAAATTAAAAGAATGAAAATAAAAATAAATAAATATTTTATGCGATTAGTTGCATATGATCAGGCCTCTTTTATGAAAAGAGATACATATACTTCAGTGGAACTAGTACCACTCAACATTTTAGTGTGCCAAGATGTTATTTTATGAAACCTTTCTTTCATATATTCTTATCATTTTAATATTTTGATACTTTATGAAAAATCTGTTGCATTTATTTCATTTAACATCATTTACATCATGACCAAAACCCTTTCATTTATCTAATATCATTATAGATAAGTTGTTTCTCCAAATGTTTAAAATTAATGTAATAAAATAACTTAATCCTAAATATTAATTTTATAGTTGTATTTTCAACATTTATACCATCTAAAATATCATTACTATGTAAATAAATGATTCTATAAAATTTCGTCATATTTTAATATATATGTAAATGGATCTAAACATTTTTCACAATTTACAGCAAATATAACCTTTACACAAATTTGATTTGAATAAAATTTAGTCTCCTAATACATTTTCCATCAAACAACAAAATATTGAAAATAAAAGATAATATATAGAACCATTTCTATTTTTATGTAAAAGCAAAGCCCATTATGCCACCTCATTTTGGTACCACTTTTTCAACAAATCAAAATTTTACGTAGTCATTGTAAATGCTTAAAAATGTACACAATTATGTGAAATTATGAAAATATTTATATTCATTCATGGTTATGTTAAAATACTGGAATGCTTCAGTGAAATTAGGTTTTATAGAAGTGATTTTGGGGAACCTCCTTGAATTCTAAGATATTGATTATTAATACAAAATTTAATTGATTTATGTTATTTAGCTTCATTGTTTAGCAGAAGATGAAGTTTCATCCAAATCTAATATTGTATATGCCACATTTACTCAAAAATAGAAACATTCAACTGTAAATTAAAAAATACTTAGGGAGTATGATTATATACATTATGATGTATTTTAGGCTAAAATATAACATTTTTTATTTTTATAGTCAATTATAATTTTTTGATTTTTCTTCATAAATATGTTTTTCTAACCATATCTAATATATATAATTTTATCATTTTACAATACTTTTATATATTTATTTTTGATATTTTTAAATCAAATTTTGAAGGGTAAAAATGACTTAAAATGCCCTTGAACTTGATGATTTTTAAAAAATAAAAATAAAATCTTAAAATTATTATAAATTGGAAAAACTTGATATATGGATTAAATACTATTATGAAAATATTTTTATGAAGAAAAAATTAAATAAAAATAAAATAAAATAAATGAATGTTGTATTTTAACTTAAAATACATCATGGTAAGCATACTCTAGCACTTAAATTCATTCACATTATATGTAGTAATATTTTATATAATTATTTATTCAAATGATAGTAATATTTTAGATGATTTAAATGTTGAAAATGCTATGAAAAATTGATATTTAGCATTAAATTATTTTATCGTATTGATATTACACGTTTATAAATGTGCCAATACACAGTAATACTAGACAAATAAAAAAATTTCTATAATAATATAGATGATGTTAAATATAATAGATAGAGTGTATTATTTATCTATCATCTAGATGTTAAAAATGAAAAATGTTTCTGTAGAAAAGAAGTTTCATAGAAGTATCATCTATTAAAATTGTGGTAACAATTTATGAAGTGATTTGTCCATATACGAATAATATTTTGTTTAGTTTAAATGTTAAATATATAAATTTGTAATTCATATATATAATTATTTTAGTATGCTTATTATATATATTTCAGATGGGGCACACACATCCTTGATTTGATTGAAACTTGGTTTCCTAAATGATTTTAATTGATTGGGTTTTGATTAATCACTAATGTGGACTAATAATGGGGTGGCACACTAAAATCTTGAATTGTGTTGACACCGTTGGAGAATTTTCCTTTAAGGGTGACCTAAGAATGTGAATGGGGAATAAACAATACAAAAGGTCAACATATTAATTACCCTACTATCTTAGTTTTTTCTATTTTACCCTATATTTTAATCGTTTTCACATATTTTCCTAAGTACTACTCTATCTATTTTTACTTTATTTTCACTTCCCAATGTCGCACCCATTCCATTCGTCATTCCCATTCTCAGAATATCAAACGTACCCTATAACATATTATTTAAAATATCAGGTAGACGAAGAGGTCTCCAAAAAATATTCCAAACGCTTTATCCTTTTCATGTCGCATGACGTTTATCTATTCAAAAAAGTATATTTTTCCTCATCAATTTATTATTTCACTACTATTCATAAAGTATTTATCTTAACATTTTTTATGCGTGCATCATGTTCTTCTCGCTAATATCGTTCATACCAAATTAAAAATTCTTCCTCACTGTAAGCAGTTCTCTTTTCTATTGTCTAGCTTGTTAATCTCTTTAAACTCCATTACTTAATTAACGTAGCCTATTTTGTGATAGTGTAACGTCCTGATATCATTGCTGCGAAAAGCTTGATGCATGCATTATATATTTATATATTTTACATGCTGTGGCTATATTGCTGGAAGGTATTAGATTCAATCGACTTTTTTTTTTCTTTTTTTTGTTAATCCGAAGAAGAATATATGCTGGGTTCAATCAACTACTAAATATTTATCGTTTTATCTGCCAAATAGAATAAATGCATTAGGGGCGGTTCTTAATTAGTGGGTCAAGAGGCATCAAATGTTTGGCAGCTTCCTCATTTTTCTCCCAAAGCGTCTGCACTGTTTTTAGAGCTAAGGGGCTTTCATTCAAGTACGGAATAATCCTTCTCCTGTCAATATCATGGCAATGACAAGGGCAAGCACCCTATTGTTGGCCACATAGTTGACATGCTCTTTTGTAAGATCTTACATATTCGGCCATCCTTTGTTTTATTTATTTATAATTTAATTGATAATGTTGAACGGTGAATCAAATGCCATGAACTATATACATAATACATGCGTGCATGTGAAACAGAATAATCTCGCTTTAAGTAGATTATAGAGATTGATTTTTACTTGAGTTGAGTGAACCTCGATCATGAATTTGCATGGTTTTTAACACAGTTAATTGTGATTTATACTTTATAATTTGCAATTTTGGTGCGTTTGAATCCATGCATGTTATCAGAACGATTCCGACATCAAACCTGTCTAGTGTTTGTTTCGTTATGATCTAGTTGAATTTGATATATCGGTTTGTAGAAATTGGATTGGGCTTAATGTCAGCAGACTATAATCATAACGTAATTAACGAAGTTTTTATTTTTCCGATAAAAGACTAGCTCTAGACTCTAAATTTTGAAAAAAAAATACAAAAATCAAAATTAAAAGCTAGAAAGACGGTAATGCCGAAATAACAAACAACTAAATTTATCAACCAAACATGTTTGCTACTTGTTCCTCTAATCTTAATCATTTTCTGAATTTATTTTTTATTGTGTTTTTTAATCACGAAAACTTTTTAATCTATAACTTTTTATCTCTACAATTATTCTTTTTTAATCATTTTTTAAATCTTCATATATAGTACCATACTTTTCAATCATTTTTACGTATCTATTTTAACTTATTCTCCTTATTTTTCATCGTTATTCCTATCAAAAACTTTTCTTTCTAATTCAAAAATTTTTACATTACAAATTTTTCATTTGAAAATTTTACTACCTCCTAACGATAAAAACCTATAAGCCGACATCTAAGACCGAGACGGGGCTCAGGCAAAAGTCTCAACTAGAAATTCTATTATATTTACACAATTTTTGGTCTGAAGAGGGTGCCACTGGCCCTGCACGGCTTCCTCCAAACTATCATAATGATAAGGCTGGGGAAGGGAAGATAAGGTCTCTAAAGACAAAAAAGAAAACTCTTGACAAATGCGATTTACAGCATAAAAATGTGGATTTTCCTAAACCCGAATTATAAATAGAAAAATTAATTTTTTGTGATATTTAATGAAGGGTCACGCTTCTATGTAACTAGGTTACGTAGAAGCGGAGTCATGTAACCACTTTAAATCTAATATTTTGATCTTTAATGAAAAATCTAATCCATTCATTATATTTAACACTATTTGTTTATCTATGAGATCAAGTTTCATCCCAATTAAGTATGTTTATAGTCCACATTTATATCTAAATTATGAAAGATGCTAAAATATCAATTTTAAAGTTATATTTTCGACATTTAAATCATCCAAAATATCATTTCTATGTGAATAAATGATTCTATATAGTATTATTATATTCTAATACATGTGTAAATAGATCAAAATATTTTCATAATTTACATGTGAATATATATATGAACAAATGTGGCCTATAAACATACTTGATTGGGATGAAACGTGGTCTCTTAGATGAACAATGATGTTAAATACAATAAATAGATTAGATTTTCCATTAAGAATCAAAATTTTTGATTTTGAAGGGGTTACATGGAAAGCGGGACCGTTTAATGAAACATCCGAACTATTTACTATTCATAGTTTTCATATTAAAATCACTATTCAAAAATTAAATTTATTAAAGATGTGTATAACCTGTTGTAACCAGTATCTATGAATGAAATTTAAACTGTTAAATGCACATATATATTAACACTAATTGTCTATTTTTGAAACAAAACCATCTAACACAACAAAATATACTTATAACAAAAAGATGAGGATAATATAATATTCATGGAACTAATATTAATTCAAAAATAAATATTTAATAAATTTAATTATTAAAAAACCATTTAAATAATCAAAATTTGACTTTATGATGTTATTTTATGTAGAATGCAATTAGTTGTTTCAGTATTAAAAATAAATTACATATAATATATATATATATATATATTTTGAAGTACAACACCTTTTAGATGTAACTTTGCTTTATATGATCCTCCATATGTTTTTCCTCCACAAATACCCTTACTCCTAATTGGATAGAACATACTAAGCCAACATATGAGCTTATATGTTATCTCTTGTTACAACATGAGTGTAGAGAACCTGCTCAAAAGCTCCTGTAATCCTTTTGAAGTCCTCTACAATAAAAGCCAGCTTGGATATAGTATATTAGTCTCCTCCACTTAGTCTCGTGCACTTAGTTAATAAGACGTACGAAAGTACTTTCTATCACCACTTTTCATAGGCCAAATCTTTCAACCCTTCTATAGTCAAATTTTCAACCACTTAGTTAATAAAAATTATGGAATCACTTTCTATCACTACTTTTTATACGGTAAATCTTTCAACCCTTCTATAGTTCAAAATTTTCAATCAATAGATTACCAATAAGAAAGCTTGAGTATGACTTATAGTTTGATTATAATTATAAATATACTCATATAGTTTGAAAAATTATAAATTACTATCATTATTTGCATAGAATTACAAAGATACTCATGCTATTACTACATGGCAACAAAAAAGTTATTTCGAGGGTATATTTGTGGATTTATGCAAATAATGGGTAATTTGCTGTTTTTGAACAACGTGTGTATATTTGCAATATGATTAAACAATATGGTATATTTGTAAATTATTCTTTTGAGTGATGACATTTGGTTAGATATAGCCATTTTTTACTTCAAATACAACTAAATGTAGTATTTAATGCAACTACTAGTTAAAATTTGGCTCTAAACAATGATAGAAATTGGCTGCAATTAATATATTACAATTGCAGTTGCATTTGGTACCAAATGCAGCCAAATTTTAATTATATATAAGAAATTTTTTTTTAGCGAATGGGCTTCCTTGCCTTAAGATATCTCGAGACACTATTTGGTGAAATGGAGACAATAGCTTTAAGTGAACATTACCCAAATCATGAAGTTTGTCTCTTGCTATTGGCAACAGTGCAGTAAGTGATTATGATCTCAAGGTCAATCCAATTTACGGTCCAGGATAAGATTGCAACTTAGGTAGGGTGCCCACCAACTCGACCCTAATTTAGGTATGGTAGGGTAGGGTAGGGTATGAAATATTGCTCATGGGTATAAGTAAGGTACAAATTATTACTCGCATCCTCAAATAAGGTACATATATGGTAGATATGTTTGGTACCCAAAACCGACTCACATGGGTATAATTATATATATTATATAGTCCGTGTTGTGTTTTATTTGTGATGTCTTGTGTGCACACCAATTTTAATCAATCTTAAACCCTATGGAGTTATGGATTATGAAGTAAGAAACTAGTTAGGTTTTTATGTCAATGACTTCCGAAAGCCTGTGAATTGTAATGTAATATATTAGTAATTTTAATTATCGGATTATGACAGTTTATACTTTATATTTTTTATATAATAATGCAAACAATAACATATCTTGGTAATTTTAAAATATAAACGAATATTACTTTATATTATTTAAAATAACATAGAAATATTTTTTAGGAAAATATTATATTTAAGTATTAAAGAAACTTATTTGGAACCGAAGTTGGAATCGACTTTACGGGTAATGGGTAGGGTACATTAGGAACCAAATTAATAAATGAGTAGGGTAGAGTAGGTTTTTTGCAAATTAGGATATGGGTAGGGTAGATCACTACCCAAACCGAACCAACCCAAGTTGCACTTCTAGTTCAAGATATGTATTTTTTTTTAAATTCTATTTTTTGTCAACTTGTTGCATAATTTATGATTAATGATATTTTACTTTCGTCTTCTTAATATTTTCCAGTATTAATCAACATATAAGTTTGACATAGATGAAACTTTAGCTTAAGGGTAATGATTTAGCACACCTATTTGTACCTTATCTCAGTACACCTAAGTGTTTTGAACATTTTATTATTATTATTATTTAAATTTTTATGCATGCTTATATGTAATCCTTATATATCCCAACATTTACCAGTTTCAAATTTTTATATTTTGTAATTTCAAAAATCAAGAATTTTGCCTATTTAACGTTAAACAGTTGTAAGAAAGAAAAAATGATTCAGTAATTCCTGTATCATTGAATATATCAATGTGTAACCCTCGTTTAGGTACATTATGATGGATCTGATTCCAACTTGTCTAATCCATTTAAAATCATTTAGTTAATTAAGAAAGAAATTTTCATTCAAATCACATACATGCATATATAACTCCATTTGAAAAGCGCATAAATTAATAAATTAAGTTAATAAAATGGTTCAATTTATCTATCAATTTCAAACTTCTGTATTTAATGTTTAAACTATTTAAAATATCATTTTATACGTGAATTAATGATTAAATAATTATTACTTATTACAGGGTATTTACAAATGAATCTAAGCATTTTTATAATTTGCACATGATTATATAGATTTTAAAGTAGGTATAACCCACCAGAAATTTTGATTAAACAATTTTTGAAATCATGTTAAAACAAATGATATTAAATACAATGAATGAATAAGATTTTGGTTTAATCATAAAAATGTACCTAAAATCACTATAACAAAATAATACGTGACCATCTTTTGTAGCCAAAATTTTAATTTAGTTACGATTGTTTAAATGCGGCAAAAAATTTGGCTACATTTGATCAATTGCAACCAGCTTTCGTATTAATTAAAAATTAGTTAAATTAAGTTAAGTTTGTTGTAGTGAATAATGGTGGCACGTTGAAAATACTCAAGAAAAACCAAGAAGGTAGGGCGCACCTAAAAAACCAAAGAGATGCTGATCTCCTATATGCCTCAGTACTTTGGGTTGAAAGCCACCCACCGAATGGTTTGGATTCAAAACGGCCAACCGTATTTCGCATCAGTGCACCCAAGTGTAAATACCTATTTTTATATTTTTTTGAAATTTTTTTTACAAAATCATTAATCTAAATGTATTTAACACATATATCAATTTTTAATAATTTTGGAGATTTTCAGATATTTTTTTGGATTTTAAAAAATCAACGACATATTAGTCATTTTAAATTACTGAAAATGCAACCGATTTTTAAAAATCCAAAAAAATCTAAAAATGTCAAAAATTATAAAAATTGATACAAATGTTAAATACACTTATATTAACAGTTTTATGAAAAAAAATTCAAAAAAATCAAAAAAATAGGTTAGATACACTCGGGTGCATTGAAGCTAAGTGCACCCGAGTGCATAAAATAATATCCCTAGTTCAAACTTTGCAAAATGGGAAAGGTAGGCCCGGATAAAATCACGATAATGCAATTTTTCATTCTCAAAGGGTGCGTTTGTTTGGGGCAAAAAAATATCAACCAAAACTTTTCAATTCAAAACTTTTCACTCTCCATAACTACTCTATTTTTTAATTATTTTTTCACATTTTCCAATACAAACTACCCTACTTTTCAATCATTTCTACACAACTACCCATACAACTAACCTATCTATTTTAACTTTATTCTCTTTACTCCTCATCATTACTCCTATTATATCACATCATTTTCTATCAATTTGACAACTTTTACTTCAAAAATTTTTCATCAAAAGTTTTACCCCTAACCAAACACACCCAAAATGCTATAGTCAAGGTCTTCCACCCAAAAATTTCCATTTCCATTTCAGATCCCATCTACCCCGATATATCTTATTTTCATTTTTATTTCCTAAGGTCGATGATGAGACTTGCATAGTATCAATGCACTTGGGTGTATTCAAATTGTCTAAAGAAATATGGAGCCTAATTCCATACACGCATCCGGCTTTTACAACTGTTTTTTTTTTTTTCAAAAAAAAAATAAATAATCTTTTCTGGATGGTCTTTTGGAAATCTCATGCATTGATCCATTTGAGCATGCAAGTCATTTGTAAGAATCTATCACATGCTTTGACGGGCCTTGTGGCACACTAGAGCTAGCCGCTTGTTGGCGGTAATGACGCTTGCGCCAGGGTGTGGGCCATTTGGACGGGCTTAGAGTCTGGGAATCCTCTGCTTTCGGATATTCTTTTGGGCTTGCACAAGTGGCTCTCTTGTGAACGGCTCTGTCAACCCCGTAGTATTTTTTGGGCCCAGACTGCTTCTCTAACCCACGAGCCATTGCTAGATGCAGGCCATTCTGAAATTTTTCTGACCTAGTCCTTTGTGCAGAATGTTCCACTTCTGGAGGGGTTTCCGTGTCAAATTTCCTCAAAATTCTAAATTCAAGACTTTGCGCAGCATCTTCGCCCCTAGTTCGTTCGAGCTAGCGGTAGCCTTGGCTTCCCAACGTCTCTTCCTCCCTCGATCTGGTCGGGTTAAAAATTCAAAGGGTGGAAGCTATCTCATCGCTGTTGAATCGTTGCGGATCCCACGCGTGTAAACCAAGAAAAATTCTCTACGCCATTCGAGCTTTAGTTTTGTGAGTATCCGCCTACCATTCTTCTATGGCCCTTTTTATAGAACTAGGTTATATAAAAGTAATTTCAAGTAACTCATTCAAATTTTTAAGTTTTTGATGTTTAATGAAAAATCCAACCCATACATTGTATTTAATATAATTTGTTTATCTATGAGACCAAGTTTCATTCAAATCAAATATGTGCATGGACTATATTTGCTCAAAAATAGGTATATATATTTATATATCATTTAGAAAAATGGTTAGATCCATTTACTTGCATATTAGAATGTCGTAATAATTTATAGAATTATTTATCCATATAAAAATGATATTTTAGACAGTTTAGATGTCGAAAATACAATTGTAAAATTGATATTTAATTTCAAATCATTTATTACTTTGATTTTATATAGTTTAAATAGGGCCCACACACAATGATATCAGACAAATGAAAGAGTTTCCAAGATATTGTAAATTATGCTAAATATAATAGATAGAATAGATATTTCATCAATTATCAAAATATTCAAAATGAAAGGGGTTTTGTAGAAGTGTTCCCCCCAAAAAATATTTCACCCGCAATCTCCTTTTCTAATCCCATTTTGAAGACCAAACTTCCAACTTCGAATACTCTTTCCATATTGTTGCTTTTCGTGAGATCGTCATTCAGTGATGATTTCTATAATGCATCAAATCCATCTAATGATATTCATTTCCACGCATTAGCATTCAACAAGATCATCATCCTTAGATGATTTCAATAATGTCGAATAGATAGGGGTTCAATTCGGGTAATAGTCTATCCTACCCATACCCTGCCTATAAAAGATTTATTCTACCTTACCCATATATCGGTTCAGTTCCTACTATATCCTATCATACCCATTATCCATAAAGTTGGTTATGCCTCCGGTTCTAAATTGATTCATTTAATATGCACATGTAACATAAAAAAATATTGTGCTACTTTTAAATAATATAAACCATTGTGTTTAGATAAACTGAAGATACACATTTCTGAAATTTTCTATTGTTGCTTACATAAACAGAATACATGCCGATTAGAAAAAAATTAGAGATTGATCAAACAATTTAAGCATACTAATTTTCAATCTCAAACCATATTGATAAATAAATTTTGCATGGCAAGGACTAGGACAAATAACAAAGTTGACACAAATGCAGATGTTAAAAGAGAAAAAGATGATGATATTATTCAAGTCGTTGTGGTTGACGGTTGAGGGAATTCAAAGGATTGTTGATTTTGCTTTCTAATTTCTACAAATACAATATAAGAATAATTATAAGAGACAGAAAATGAGCAAAGGAATATAAAAAGTAGGATTGAGAAGAGGAACTATCATCTCACCGTCTCACTTAATCTTGTCGTCGATTTCATTGCAGGGATGCAACTTGGGTGTGGAATCAGATGATTTAGAAGACAATATTGCACTTGCAAGCTGCAATGAGATAGGATTGTTGATTTGCAAGCGGGAAGAAGAAGAGAGGAGTGATGAGAAAAATTAAAGAAAAGCAGACTAACACAGAGAACTATGAAGAAGAAGATTGGGAAGGTTAGAAAGAAAAATAAGATGTTAAGGGAAGAGTATGAAGAGGCGAAGAATCAATGGAAAGTATACGTGCAAGAAGAATCAAAGAAGAGCATGCATGCAAGACGAGGTGAGGGCAAGCACTAAGCACTGGGAAGGAGCATTGGAAAGAAGAAGATTGGGAAAGGCACACCAATGAGATGCTTTGGTTGAACGGGTTTCCCATTTTTCTTTTTGAAGGTTCTAGGTTATGGGCCTAAGGAGGGACATGGAAAATTTGGGAAGGCAGAATCATAAAACTTGGCTCAGTACCGGCGTGCACACGTTATCGCCTATTGTTATGTATAATTATGAATTAGTTAACACATATTATATGTATGTACTGATACATAAATATGCACCCTACTTAGATACCCATCGGGTGCCCATCTAAGTCGGTTCGGAGTACCTATCATATGTATCCTACTCTTACCCTATTTAAGGGTGCAGGTAGTAATTTCTACCATACACATACCTACAGTTAATATTTCCTAGCTTACCTTACCTAAATTAGGGTTATGTCAATGGGTACCCACCCATGTTGCACCCTTAGCAGCAAATGCGTTATCTTGTTGCTCATGAGTGAAATGCACCATCTCAACGGTGTATTCGCCATTCAATGCCTGACGCCCATTTTGAGCCCATGACGAAATTCGTTCTTGTTACCCTGATTTTCCACGCTCAAAGACTCATAGGCATCATCGCCAATGCACGCATGCATGGAAGTCGTTTCATAGGTATTCTCAATGTTGTCAAAACCGAAACGGTTAAAGAACCATTCATGAGACTGGATTTGGTCTAACGGGTTCAACCATTTTTGAAAACTAAATTAAACCGATATATTAATAATTTATATAAAATATATCATTAATAGATAAAATAAAAGTTTAAAAATTTATACGTAAAAGTAATACAATAATTGAAATAATAATAATAATTTTAAAAGTTAGAAAATGAAATATTTTCTTTCATATTATTGATTTTATCTTTGCCAATATTGTATTAATGGCTTAATAAAAATGCACCAACGGAGCACCAAATCCGGTGCTCTATCTTTTCATCTGTAAAAATTCTAGCCATGGGTGGGACGAACCAACCTTGGAGGAGCAGCGAATTTCTCCTTCAATCTGAGCATCAGCTAACTCCAATCAATGGCCAAAAAAGATGAGTAAAGTTCCCTAAATCCAAACATATTAATTGCAGCAATAAGCCTTCACGAGCCGTTAAATCTTCATAAGCAGCTAGACCTGGTTCCAAGCAACCTACAATTGTTGATTCCAATTTCAAGCCGTCCAAGCTTGCCTATCTGATTGACAACATCGCAACCATCTGAGCACCATTCGAATGGTGATTTTGTTTTTTTCCACCGTAAAACTCCAGTAGATCTAGGTGTTTCCTTGTATCTTGATGGATCGTGACCGTTAATCAGACCCAAACCGGGTTAACCAGATGGCCAGAAAACTAGAAATTGGGATGGTTAAACCGGTTTCCAGCGGCCTATTTGTCCCAACAGGTAACCAGGGAAGATTGAATTGGCTAGGTTACCAGTTTCCGGTTGAACTGGTCGATCCAGCCGGTCTGACCCGGTTCTTACAACATTAATAAATGTTGTATGGTATGTTTCTTATTTCAAATATCATTTGAGAATAATTATAAATATTTTCTTTCAACTATTTAATTAAGTGGTCATGAGGTATGCATAATTATGCAATTCTCTTATTATATATATTTTTTTGTAGACTGAAATGCTTCAAGAATCAACTTCTAAAAATTCAAATCTAATGTTCGAAGCTACTAAGTACCTTATCTATTTTCATGTATTATTGAGTGACATTTTAAATGCATATTTTTTGCTAACATCTTGAAATTTTGCAAGCCAAGCATGGTTCTATGCTGAATATTTGTAACCTTATTGCTATTTAGTATGACAAATGATTTGAGAAGCGACATGTGTATGATACATTACTGCATGAGTGGGCATAAGCATGTATTTCACATGAATTAAAGTCTGATTTGGATTGTAAGATAATTTTGGCTTATTGACCCATATGGATAATTTTGGATAAGTGACCCATATGGATAATTTTGAATTAGACATTTATGCACTCTACTTACTAAGTTTGCCATGACTCATCTCGAGGCGGGTCGTCCCGTGACTCGTCTCGACCCGACCCTATTTAATACCGAGGCGGGTCAGATATTTGATATTTTTTAAGAATGGCGGGTCGAGTAGGATATTTGATATTTTTAAAGAATAGCGGGGCGGGGCGGGGCTACTCGCTGACCCGTTTTCTTATCTCTCACATTAAAAAAAGTGCTAATATTCATGTTTTATTTAAGTATTTATATGTTACTTTGACTAATTAGTAATAGATTAAAGCATATGGTAGTTAAATTTAATATAAATTTGTCTTTATACTTGATAGGTTCATAATTTTTAAAAACTTCTTACTTGACCCGCAGTTTTTACCTAACCCGATACCGACTCGAATTTTGTCCCGATACCTAGTAGAAAAAAGTAAGGGTCAAACCGACCTTGTCCCGACCCAGTATAAAAATAAAGGTCAAATAATATTTTTGCAAAGTAGGGTCAGGGTTGGGCACACCTTAACCCGTCCCCACCCGCCTCAATTCCCACCCGTAGTCCAACAAGATGGACCCATGACAATGGTTGCGTGCCCATCTTCTCCCATCCCAATCAAATCTTCTACAAAAATCTAACAATGCCAACAATCATTATCTACAAGCAGAATAGTTGCATGCATCTCCCCAACACTAGTAAACACCCCCTTGTTGTTGTAGTTTACCATTTCCCAACCACTCAAGATCAGGGATGAAAAGACCACGGTGATGTTGAAGAAATCCAACACTGGCAGCGGCGATTGTAGGAAAATTGATAATTGATAGGCAGCGACTTGAGACGGTGAAAGAGAACGAGATGAGAAATGAAAGCAAAACAGGAGAAATGGTGTGTGGCGTGAGAAGGTGACACAGAAAATGGAAGGTCAGGAAAACGAAACAGCGGCGGGAGGTGAAGATGAATGCGAAAATGGAAGCAGCGGGCAAGACGCGATTCAAGCAGAAAAAATTTTAACTTAGGGTTTCATATAATATTATATATGTGGGGAGCGCTTTTATGAAACCATTTTTTTATGTAACCTTCTCCATTTTGAACATCTAGATAGGTAATGAAAAATCCACTTCATTCATCGTATTTAGCATCATTTATATTATCATAGAAATTCTTTCATTTATTTAATATCATTATATATAAGTCACATCTACGAACTATAAAATCAACGTAATAAAATAATTTAATATTAAATATCAATTTTTAAGTAGTATTTTCAACATCTAAATAATCTACAATATCATAAATATATAGAAAAATGATTTTATAAAGTATTAGTACATTTTAATACATGTGTGAATGGATCTAAGTATTTTTCTTAATTTACATATGAATATACCTTTTTTTGAGCAAATATGGCCTATCCATATTTAGATTTAGTGAAACTCGATCTCACAATTAAACAAATAGTGTTAAATATAATGAATATATTAGATTTTCTATCAAATATCAAAATCTCAAAAATAAAAATGGTTACGTGGAACCACTTCTATGTAACCCAGTTACATAAACGTGGGTCCATATATATTAATATGTTAAACGGGTTAAATGGGTTAAGTGGATTAAATGAGTTACTAAACCGGTTGACGGGTTGTGAAATTTCAACTCTATTCCGTTTATTTAATTAAACGGTTTAATGAATTGGCGGATCATAAACATTTATTTTAAAATCTCAACCCAAATCTATTTACTAACGGATTGAACGGGCGATTTGATGGATTGACTATGACCATTAACACCCCTACCTAAAAATAGGATTTTAAAGGAGGAGAGCTCTTCATTTCCATGCATTAACCCTCAATACGCCCGGTAATCTCCACGAAGTCCCACCGAATGATGTTCGGTTCCATGCATTAGCATACATTATCAAGATCTTCAATTTTGGATGATTTGAATAGTATACAGAGTTCGTAAAAAAACAATAATATCCAGAGATCTTACAAGCTCCATTTTGTTGTCCATTTCTTTTCTTTGATCTTTGATCTTACCACTTAAATTATTTTAAATATTTTTTAAATTCTTGCTTAACCAATATAAACTTAACAATATATATATATATGTGAGGAATGATCCTATTTATCATAATAGACTAAACAAATGTCTCGTTTAGCCCACATAAAAAAAACTCATTTACAACACATTTTTTTTTACTTTTTTCTTCATATATTTGTTTATCTGAGTATATCTAAGTTTTACAATTTTTGGATGTGTATATTTTTTTTTTTTGTGGAGATTTTTAAACATGTATGTATATATATGTATTTAAAATACCTATATCTTTAAAATTTTCAAAAATACATATACACATATCTAAAAATGGTAAAATATAGTTTATATGTTAATTACACTGAGATAAATAAATGTATGAAACAACAAAAAAAAATATTGTAAATAAAATTGTAGAGATGAACTAAGCGAGCCTGAACTAACAAAATCACTTCTCAGTATCTATACCATACATTATTTCTAAAATTTCTCTAAACCTATATCACACGTTACTTCTAAAATTGGGAGCCGAGATCGAACCCGGTTCGTCGTCATGCATTTTTCTTATTCGAGCACGAGGTCTAAAGTCCACTTCAGGCCCATTACAGAAATCCTATTTGCATGCTGTACATTATATTCCATCAAGCATTAGGGTGAGATGGTTTTATGCCATTGCTGCCACCATGAGTGTGAGAAGCACTCCCTGCCCAGCTCAAGTCAGCCATTTTCCACGCGTTATTCCTATCGATAATTATCAAATAATCAAAAAAAAAAAAAAAAAAACATCTTGGATGAATATGATCCAAGTGACGCCCAGCAGCCCCACAGTATTCACATTATCAAAATCATCATCTCGGAATATTTTTGATAATGGTCAGTGATGCCTAAGGCATCTTATCTAAATATCCAGTTATTAATTAAGCACATCTCCATGCGTTAGACTCCATTAGAACCATCATTGGATGATTTTGTTAGATCTTGTAAGATACATAATATAGTAACTCCTATGATGTTGCATAAAAGTGGAAAGCTCGGCATGTTTTGGAATATAACAATTTTATTAAGTGATTGATTCTCTTTCTATTCGAGCATAATATGAATGCTTGATTAAGTACTCCCACATACACGATTTATACTTATGGTTTCTCGTCAGCTACTGGTATAGTGGGAGAAGACTTTGCACTCAATAAAATTATTCTTATTATTCTAAGTGGAATCTATGGCATCAATAAATTCATATACACATATATTACCTAAATCTAATAGATTTCATTAATATCCAGTTGGCCTTATATGATTCATCCTTGTAGTGGTGCAATGAATGCATTTTCCTTCTCAATGAGCAAAGCCCATATCTCTGTTCACTTCGTTGATCGTATGATGAAATGCAACCTTATACATTCTCATCAAATTTGAACACGATCATCTATAAATGCTCTTGCTATGCATGATTGGAGTCCATTTTGAGTTCTCTGTCAGCCTCGTATTTTCTACAGATGTGGTGACATCATTGGTCACCCATCCAGCTTTACTCGAAACCAACCAATCATATTGAATGGTATAACCGTGGATGTGAAGGCGATTGGCCAATAAGCTAGCTTTATATTCATATTAACTATCTACTTCTTTGAACCGTTTTTAGTCTTGCATCTCAAAAATGTATTGATATGGTAAGGTTGAGTTTATAAGCTGAGGGTTTATGTTTGGCATTAGCTAAAAAGGAATGATCCTAAGCTATTAGGCTAAGTAAATGTCTCGTTTAGTCCATCTCTAAAAATTCATTTACAATATATTTTTTACTTTTTTCTTCATACACTTATTTATCTAAATATATTTAACATATAAACCAAGTTTTACCATTTTTTAATATGTGTATATATTTTTTTGAGATTTCAAAACATCTACGTATACATATATATATATATATATATATAATACCTCTACGTTTAAAAATCTCAATATATATATACATATTCAAAAATAATAAAATTTAATTTATATATTAAATACACATCGATAAACAAGTGTATGGAGGAAAAAAGAAGAAAAAATTGTTGTAAATGATTTTTCGAGTTAGGCTAGACAAGATATTTGCTTAGTCCAAACTAATAAGATCACTTCTCTTAGTTAAATCCTTGTATGGTTTCTCCCTTTACCATTTTTTTGTCTTGCACCTTAAAAGTGCATTAAAATGGAAAATTTGAGTTTGTAAGCTTAATTTGTTAATGCCTGGCCATGGCTAAATCCCCATATAACTTCTTTTTCACCATTGGTTGTCTTGAGCCTTAAAAAAAGTGCATTAAAATAGAAACATTGGGTTTATATGCTACGTGTTGATGTTCTGGCTTTGGTTAAATCCCTATTCAGCTTCTCCCTTTCATTTGCGTTTATTCGAGTTACATTAGTCGACTTTGCAATGAAGCTGTCTTCGTGAGTTGATTAAGCTCGGTTTTGACCAAATCGTTTTCATTTCTTTTGTTACCTGGGGCTAAGCTCAGATCATGCCTAAATGATACCCTCAACCCTCCTAAGCTTAACGTATGAAATTTCTATCTTTTTTTTTAAAAAAAATATCCCTACTACTATATTAGGAAAAATAAAAATGCATTGTATGTATCAGGGTCTTTATATTTCAATGAATTATTATAAACATTTTAACCATTGACTTCTATTACTATTATTAGTGGATTTACTTTTCACTTCTTTTGCATTCTTGCATTTTCATAACACAATACCTACAACGAATCCTTTACGCATCATCACTGACTTACTAACTTGTTGACTCACATCATCTTAATGCCCGGATTGGTATTAATTCGCTGTAGTACTATTGCATCTCACATTTTATTTCTATTATTGTACAGATATGCATCACATTTATTTTTTTATACGGCATTATGTCTAATTTTAATTATTGTATGTGTATGCATATCCTATTTATTTCATGCAATCTGTATAATATTTTATTTTATCCATAGACCCATTAGTCCAGCTCATTATAGTGTCCACTAAGGCAAAAAAGTTGATCTTGACCCACCCTGTTATAATATCTTGAGTTATTTTCAAATAAAGTTTAGGTTAAGTTAACCCTGTTAGAGTTATACTCCTATTAAGTGTCCTAATTAGATAATAAGTCTTGGATTTAAAGATAGCCCAGTCATATCTGGATTGCGTACGCAATCCGATTCCAGGTAGAACTGCACTTCTAATTGAGTCATGATGGGAAGGGATTTATAAATATAAGAGTCTAGATCCCTCTCTCAGATGTTCATATCACTAGAGGTTCCCATCTGCCGCTAGTATTATAGGGAGAAGTGTTGAGGGAGAAGACCTCGTACTCTACTCGGTCTACAGGTGGAATCTACACACACATGGATTCAGGTACGCTTCCGCATCACATGATTTCCAACATGTGGTATCAGAGCCCACGTTTCGATTTTGGGTATTATAGATTCCACCCATAATTTGTATGAAAAATTTATCCGTGAAAATTATTTATGTTGTGACGGATTAATTACTTGATTATTGTATTATTATAGTATTTCCTATCCGGATGACTCATGCTTTTGTTGTACGCAATTAGATGTTTCTAAATTTATATTCGGGAGATGTGCCACGGACGGAAGAGAACGGATGCTTTATTTTTTTTTTGTTAAGGATGCATGAATCTGATATATATGAATGCATTATGGATTACGGCATCCTGTCTTACGGTCTTCTGTCGAACTGCATATGGCATGATTATTTGAGAATCTGGTCATGCCATAATCACAAGGATGGCTTCTGTTGGCGTGAGCTGTCATGAGTTGTCATTAGAATCAATTAGAAAGATTACAGGGATGAGTTTGGAATGTAAATCACCCAAATCATCCTTAAATTAGCCGTAACATTTGTATATCTAAGAATAGGTTTCAAATTTCTTCTATATATGCATACTTTCATCCGTGTAAAGAGTACGAAGCAATATACAATTTTTTACCCAAGTTGTCATGGTATCAGAGCAGAATCGATCCATGGCTCTTTGTTATCCTTGATGTTTTGTCATTTTTTTTTTCGTGGCTCTCTGTTATCCTTGACGTCTATCAATGGCGGATATCGGTGACTCCAACAGCTCTGGTGAACTCCAAACCAACACCGTCCTCACAGAATTAACTACCTGAATGACAGAAGCTTTTACAAAAACTCAGACCCCGACGCAAGAGAATTCTGCTGCACTGATTGGCATCAAGTTGGACGATACCAACTATGCCCTCTGGTCCCAAGTTGTTGAGATGTACATCTCTGGCAAAGACAAGTTGGGATATATCAATGGAGACTTTCCCGAACCTCCTTCGACGTCTGCATCATTCCGGAAATGGCGTACAGAAAACGCCATTGTCAAGGGATGGTTGATTAATTCCATGGACCCTTCGTTGATTGGGAATTTTATTCGGTTTTCCACGGCAAAGCAAGTGTGGGACTCCATTGCGACCACATATTTTGATGGCAGTGATACTTCGCAAATCTATGACCTCCGACGTCGTGTAACCCGTCTACGACAGGCTGGAGGTTCTCTTGAAAAATATTACAATGACCTCCAAGGTTTGTAGCGTGAGATTGACTTTCGTCGTCCGAATCCGATGGAGTGTCCTGCTGATATTCAGAGTTATAACCATCTTCTACAGGAAGACCGAGTGTACGTCTTCTTAGATGGACTTGATGATCAACTAGACAAGATTCGGGCTGACGTGCTTCAGATGCGTCCATTTCCTACCATCGAACAAGCGTACGCCCATGTTCGCCGAGAAGCAATCCGGCAAACTGTTATGATCACTGGTGGAACCAATGACACCCCAGGAGTAGTTTTGGCTTCTAAGGGTTTCAAAGCGGGAAAGTCAGCATCTTCCTCTACTGGATTTCTTTCACTGGACAGTGGGAAATTCAGGGCATCTTCCAAGCCATCCTCCAAGCCACAAATGTTATCTGATGGCACCAAGTGTACTCACTGTGGAAATATGAAGCATACCCGTGAGACTCGTTTCAAGCTACACGGGTATCCTGACTGGTGGAATGAACTTCAGGCTCGGAAACGCCGTGACGCCACGGGAACTGATGGAGGGATGGGGAAGGCCGCCATGGCTACTGTAGAGTCATCTCTTTCCCTTACATCGCCTGTCGAACCTTCCCAAGGAGTGTTACCTATTTCGGATTCAGGTAATTCTGGAAATGCTTTATTTAGTTCTCATCGAGATGCTGATAGTGGTGCTTGGATACTTGATTCTGGAGCTACTGACCATATGACGTTCGACAGCAACGATTTCTCGCACACTTATCCACCACGACGCACTAGCATTGCAAATGCTAATGGAGTTGTTTCTTCGGTCACCGGGGCTGGCACTGTGACTTTATTACCTTCTCTCACATTGTCTAATACTTTATTGGTTCCCTCCTTGTCTCATAAGTTACTATCTGTCAGCCAAGTAACAACAGATCTAAATTGTATTGTGCTCATTTATCCTACCTTCTGTCTTCTTCAGGATATTCTCACCAAGGAGATCATTGGGCGTGGTACTAAGAGGGGGGGATTATACTGCATGGATGATTTCAGTATGGGCCGAGCATATCACATGCACCATCCGAGTGGTACCAAGGAGAGACAGATTTGGCTTTTACATCGTCGGTTAGGACATCCGTCATTTGGGTATATGCAACATTTGTTTCCTAATTTGTTTTCACATACATCAACTGTTGACTTTAAGTGTGATACTTGCATCCTTGCTAAAAGTCATCGAGTTACTTATCCATTGAGTATGAAGAAAAGTGAGGTTCCGTTTGCTTTAATTCATTCCGATGTGTGGGGTCCTTCCCCTATTTCTACTGCATATGGTAATCGCTGGTTTGTAATATTTGTTGATGATTGTACTCGCATGACTTGGCTATACTTGTTGAAACATAAAGATGAAGTATTGAGTGTGTTCAAATCATTTCATGTGATGGTTCAAACTCAATTTTCAGCCAAGGTACAGATTCTCAGATCCGATAATGGTGGTGAATTTGTTAACCAGGGGTTCCATGATTATTTCCAACACCATGGCATTCTCCATGAAACCTCTTGCCCGCAGACTCCTCAGCAAAATGGTATTGCTGAACGGAAAAATCGACATATACTTGAAACTGCTCGTGCCCTTTTACTTGGAGCTCATGTACCCAACCGACACTGGGGTGATGCTGTAGCTACAGCTGTGTACCTCCTCAACCGTATGCCATCCAAAGTCTTGGGTTTTAAGACACCCCTACAGACCCTCTCAACTTATGTACACTTACCCACAATGTTGATGATTCCTCCTCGGATCTTTGGATGTGTAGCTTTTGTACATCTCCATAAGAACCAACGCACTAAACTTGATCCCTGTGCTGTTCGGTGTCTTTTTTTGGGGTATGCCTTACATCAAAAAGGATACCGCTGCTATGATCCTACAACCAAGCGCACTTATGTAACTATGGATGTCACATTTCTGGAATCCGACACGTTCTACTCTCCCTCGGTATCCAACTCTTCTCTTCAGGGGGAGATCCAAGATGAAGAGCAGAATTGGTTAAGATTTGACTGGCAGGGGCTTAATGACACAAATATGATGGAAGTGGATACAACTCCGAATGCATCTCTGGAGGATGACATAACTCTAAGAGCGACATCTACACCACCTGAAGCTGAACCAGAATCCCCCCACTCCTCAGTACTTAAAGAGCCATCTCCTGAGAATATCCCTGAGGTAAACACTCCCATTGCACATCCGACTAATAATGATACGGATACTTCTGCTAGTTATATCTTACCTTTCAGGAATAATCGTGGAAAGCCACCAAATCGGTACTCTCCAGAAATTGAGGAACGAAGGTCAAAGTATCCAATTGCCAATTATGTATCCACAAAGAGACTATCTGAACCCCTTAAAGCATTTGCACATGAACTTTCCTCATGCCATGTTCCCACTAGTGTTCAGGAAGCTCTAACAGACCCTAAGTGGACCCAGGCTATAAAGGAAGAAATGGAGGCATTACTAAAGAACAAAACATGGGTCCTTGTTCCGTTGCCTAAAGAAAAAAAACGGTGGGATGCAAATGGGTGTTCTCCATCAAACGCAAGGCAGATGGATCGATCGAGCGGTATAAAGCAAGGTTGGTGGCAAAGGGTTATACCCAAACATATGGCGTGGACTATAAGGAAACTTTCTCACCAGTGGCCAAGTTGAATACAGTTAGAGTCTTGCTATCTCTAGCAGCAAATCTTGATTGGCCACTGCACCAGCTTGATGTAAAGAACGCCTTCCTTCACGGTGATCTTGAGGAGGAAGTGTACATGGATATTCCACCAGGCTACACGGCAACCCCAAAGACTGAGGCTGTGTGCAAACTACAACGAGCACTGTATGGACTAAAGCAATCACCTCGAGCATGGTTTGGGCGATTTAGCTTGGCAATGAAGAAATATGGTTTTAAACAAAGCAATGCAGACCATACACTCTTCCTAAAGCGTCAATTGGGCAAGGTAACAGCTTTGATAGTCTATGTAGATGACATGATTATTACAGGGAATGATCCAGAAGAAATTTTGCGACTCGAAAAGCGGTTAGCAACTGAATTTGAGATGAAAAATTTGGGAGGACTCAAATATTTTCTAGGAATTGAAGTGGCTAGATCAAGGCAAGGTATATTTCTCTCCCAACGAAAATATATACTTGATCTACTATTTGAGGTGGGATTACTGGAGTGTAAGCCTGCAGACACACCAATAGTTCAGAATCACAGACTTGGAGAATATCCAGACCAAGTGCCAACAAACAAAGAGAGGTACCAAAGGTTGGTTGGGAAACTTATTTATCTCTCACTTACTCGCCCAGATATTGCTTATGCTGTAAGCGTAGTAAGTCAATTCATGCATTGTCCTAGTGAGGATCACATGGATGCAGTGATCAGGATTCTTCGATACTTAAAGTCATCTCCTGGAAAAGGACTTATGGTTTCAAGGAATAATCATCTAAGAGTTGAAGGTTATACTGATGCAGATTGGGCAGGGAATATTTTAGACAGAAAGTCCACTTCAGGTTACTTCACGTTTGTTGGCGGGAATCTGGTTACATGGAGAAGCAAGAAACAAAAGGTAGTGGCATTATCAAGTGCTGAAGCCGAGTTCCGTGGAATGGCTAAGGGTCTTTGTGAGCTTCTCTGGCTAAGGAGACTATTGAAGGAAATCGGCTTTGCTCCTAGATCTGAGATGGATCTGTTTTGTGACAATAAGGCAGCTATTGATATTTCTCACAATCCTGTTCAGCATGATCGCACAAAACATGTGGAGGTAGATCGACATTTCATAAAACAAAACCTTGAAGCCAAGATAATTCGTTTTCCTTTCGTAAAGTCTGAAGACCAGCTAGCGGACATACTTACAAAGGCAGTATGCAACAAGAACTTCTACAACTCACTTGACAAGTTGGGCATAAGAGACCTATATGCACCAACTTGAGGGGGAGTGTTGGCGTGAGCTGTCATGAGTTGTCATTAGAATCAATTAGAAAGATTACAGGGATGAGTTTGGAATGTAAATCACCCAAATCATCCTTAAATTAGCCGTAACATTTGTATATCTAAGAATAGGTTTCAAATTTCTTCTATATATGCATACTTTCATCCGTGTAAAGAGTACGAAGCAATATACAATTTTTTACCCAAGTTGTCAGCTTCCGCATGATATTTTCACGAACATGAAATCTAATTTAGAATTCTTGAATGCATAAACAGTTCCGTGAATTTCTGTTTCATGTGTTTTTCCCAATGCATATATGAATGCTATTTCACGCACATGAATTCAGTTGAATCTATATTTACGGTTGATCAGATTTATTATGCAATTACCTATTAAAGAAATAAAATAAAAAAAAGGGGGACGAAAACATGCCCGATGCCGACTGCCATGAACGGCCCTGCCATGCCCGCCTGTCGCTGCCGGTTTCGCATCTGTCACGGTTCATCGCTGTCGGAGAACTGCTGCGCTTCCGGCTTGAGCTGCTGTCATGGCCGGGCTGGCAAGTAGAACTGGCGGCCATGAGAGAACGACGGAGACGCTGCTGAACGAAGCACGCTGCCGGTGATGGCCGCCTTGACAAGCGACGGTGCCGGGATCCGGAGATCTACGTCGGGATCCGATTGTTGCTGTTGCTGTTTGCTGTTAGGCACTATCGGAGAAGACGCACCTGTAGCAGCGGACGACGGCCCACAGTAGGCGGCGACGCTGCCGGAGACGACGAACGGCAGCGGATCCGTGCGGCAGCACTGGCAAGGGCGAGGCGACGAAGGTTTTACCGCCGGCAACAGCAGCGACGAGATCCGCTGTTACGACAGATCGAGCTGCCGGAGATGGCAACGGCTCCAGGCAGCGGCGGCGTATGGCGGCATCCCGTGGCGGTGGCGGCGGCGTGCGGCCGGCAGCTGGAGTGGACGGCGGCGGCGGAAAAACGGGCAGGGCAACAACTGGCGGCTAGGGCTTCTCTTGTTTGGGAAGAAGATAAAATCTTTTGAATAAAACCCCTTGGACAAGTAATTTACACATAAACCCCGGACAGATATTTGCATATGCACCCCTGGTTTTTTTTTTTTTTTTTGCATTACAGACTGAGTCTTTACCTTCTTAGCTGGGTCTGGGCTTTTCCATGACTGCCCACTAGGCCCAGCCCATATTCTGTAAGTCCATCAGTTGGCTTCGTTTAGGTAAGCTCATTTTCGGCCCCTTTACATCTGGGCTTGGGCCAACTTTAAAGCCAGCTTACAGGCCCATGCGGGCAGCCTGTTAATTACCCAGGCCCAAATCCAAAACCCAACAGCCTAATAAATGACACATGGCCCATTATGAACCGTCCATACATATATTAACATAATTCTTGATCCTTTTATCCAAATTGGATGATCCAATAATCGTTTTTTATGTTTTTGGACATTTTGGATCTAATGGAAGGGTCTGATTAAGCTAAATAGGTCAATAAATCTGACTTTTGAATATTTATGCAAATTTTTTGAATTATATGTGCAATTTATTCATGTGATTGGTATATAAATGCCTAATTAGCAATATATGTTTATGATTTATTGCTTTCCAATGGATTCAGCATTAATTCATGTGATTATAACTGCTTGATTAGCCATTTATTTATGATTTCTTGCTTTCCAGTTAATTTTTCAAGCATACATTGTGTGTGTATATATATATGAATAATTATATAAATTATGATTATTAAATTTTATAGTGAGAATTACATTCCATGGCATGACTGGAGGTTGGTGTCTAGGCAAGAGGTATTGAAGAGGATCACGTGGTTATTTAATTAGGTCTCTGCTATGCAGGGGGAGCCTCCCACGCCCCACCTCACTTACCTGGCCGACCAAAAGAAATAATATGGAATTTAAATCGCACATAATGAATTTAATAATCATTATTATTGAATTATTCATATATATATTATACTCTATAATTTATATTCATAATTTTGATTATATATTTTGGTTGCCCCAAAGGGTCTAAAATATATTTTCAAAATTATTCATTAAATGGAGAAAATATTTTTGTTTATTTTTCTCATAATAGAACTTGTAATTATGCAATTTATGTTTAATAAATATTGTTCATCTTTATATCTTTGTTGCCCTAAAGGGTCTAAGATGTTTAGTTAATCAAATTTATTAAACAAAGAGAGAATAATATGATTTTTCTCTCATCATAGAAATTGCATCATTAAAGAATATTATATTATAGTTCTACCCGAAGGTAGCTATAATTTAATATTTTATCAATAATTAATAGAACTGCATAAACGCGGGACTTTGTGTATTCATAATTAATTATTGAATATTATTGTTTATCATAGCATTATTCAATATAATCATGCATTATTGCTTGTGTGATTAAATTTTAAAAATTTTAGCTATGATTAATTAATGGAATTGTTACATAATATATCTGAATCATAATGGTAACGTGAGCTTAATCATTTTTTGTTATAGCTATGGCTCCTGTTCCTCAATCTCATCTGTCTAATATCCCGACACTGAATGGATCAAATTATTCTGATTGGCATGAGCAATTACTTATCACATTAGGATGTTTGGACCTGGATTTAGCCCTTCGTGTTGCAAAACCTAATGATATAACGCCTGAAAGTACTGATAGTCAAAAGATTCAATTTGATAAATGGGAGCGTTCCAACAGGTTGTCTCTTATGATTATTAAGAGCACAATCGAAAGGAATATCAGGGGCTCTATTTCTGACCCTGATAATGAAAGTGCTAAAACTTATCTTGACTCAATTAAGGATAAATTCAGTGAGTCAGATAAAGCATTGGCTGGAATGCTCACTAACAAATTGACTTCAATGAAATATGATGGCATTTATGGAGTGCGAAAGCACATAATGAAAATGTCAAATATAGCTGGGAAACTTAATGAACTAGGGATGAAAATCTCTGACTCTTTCCTAGTAATATTTGTCTTAAACTCTCTTCCATCTCAGTTTTCTCAATTCAAAATTTCCTATAACACACAAAAGGATAAATGGACTTTAAATGAATTAATATCCATGTGTGTACAAGAGGAAGAGAGATTAAAGCAGGATGGATCAGTGCCTATCTATTTCACATCGACTACTAAGCAGTACAAGTCAAAGAAAGGAAAAGGGAAGAATAAATTCCCATTAAAGAAAGGCTTAGAGGATGGATTGAAAAAGTCCACTGAGAAGTGTCATTTCTGTAAAAAGAAATGACATTTTAAGAAAGATTGTCTCAAGCGGAAGAGTTGGTTCGAAAAGAAAGGTAACAATTATGTACATGTTTGCCTTGAAACCAATTTCATAAACGTATCCTCTAATTTATGGTGCATTGACTCTGGTGCTGCTATCCATGTTTCAAACTCTTTGCAGGCATTCCATTCAACCCGCAACCCAAAACCACATGAGTCGTCTATTTTAATGGGCAATCTGACCAAGTCTAAAGTTAAAGCAGTAGGAAATTGCAGACTTCGCCTTGACACCGACATTTTTTAGAACTGCATGAAGTTTTCTATGTTCCGTCCATTTCTAGAAATTTAATTTCTTTGCCAAAACTTGATGTAATGGGTTATTCTTTCAGTATTGCAAACTCAAAGTTTTCTTTGTTTAAAGATTCTATTTTAGTTGGAACTGGAACATTATTTAATGGTTTATACCAAATAAGTGCAGATTGCTCATTTATTAATTGTTCATCCACCTTAAATGTATGTGCTGGTAATAAACGCGGTATGATTGATGAAAATTCCTCCATGTTATGGCATAAAAGGTTGGGTCACATATCGAAAGAAAGGATGCAAAGATTAGTAAAAAACGGGGTATTACCTACTCTAGATTTTACTGATTTTAGCATATGTATCGATTGTATTAAAGGAAAACAAACCAAAACTCAGAAAAAGAGTGTCATACGAAGCAATGGACTTTTAGAATTGATCCATACCGATATTTGTGGTCCATTCTCATCATGTATTGGAGGTGAAAAGTACTTTATCACGTTTATTGATGATTTCTCACGTTATGGTTTTATTTGCCTATTACATGAAAAGTCTGATTCTTTGAATACTTTTAAAATATTCAAAGAATTAGTAGAAAAGAAATTGGATAGGAAAATTAAAGTTGTGAGATCTGACAGGGGTGGTGAATATTATGGTAAACATGGTCAATTAGGTCGAATCCCTGGTCCATTTGCTAAATTTCTAGAAGAAAATGGTATTGAATCTCAATAAACGATGCCTGGAACTCCCCAACAAAATGGTGTTGCTGAAAGGAGAAATCGTACTCTCATGGATATGGTGAGAAGTATGCTTAGCAACTCATCTTTACCCTTATTCTTGTGGAGTGAAGCCTTGAAAACTGCTATGTATATCCTCAACAGAGTTCCCAGTAAAGCTGTTCCTAAAACTCCATTTAAGTTATGGACAGGAAGGAAACCCAGTTTGAGGCATATGCATATTTGGGGTTGTCAAGCAGAAGCAAGGATACTTAACCCACAAGAGAAGAAATTGGACCCAAGGACTATTAGTTGTTTCTTTATTGGGTATCCAGAATGGTCTAAAGGGTATAGATTTTACAGTCCGTCCCATAATACTAGGATCATTGAGACCGGAACAGCTCGATTCATTGAGAATGACGAAAATAGTGGGAGCATAACTCCACGAAATGTGGAATTTGAGGAAATTAGATATTCTTCCTCTAGTTCATCACTTATAGATGCAAGAACTGGGATTGTTGATCATAACATGACAGACCAACAACCAGTAATTGCTATGCAACCCACGGAAGAGACTAATAATGAATCGATCTCAATTCCAAATGACATTCATCCAAATGATAATGTAGAACATATTAATGAGCCAAGAAGGTCTAATCGAATAAGGAGACCTGCTATTTCAGATGACTACATTATATATTTGGAAGAATGTATTGACGATCCTTGTATTGAAAATGATCCATTAAATTTCAAAGAAGTCATTAATAGTGAAAAGTCTGAATTATGGATCAATGCTATGAAAGATGAATTAGAATCCATGTTTCAAAACAAAGTTTGGGATCTTGTTACGTTGCCTAAAGGGAGCAAACCTGTTGGTTGTAAATGGATATTCAAAACCAAACGGGACCCTAAGGGTAATGTAGAAATATATAAAGCCAGACTTGTTGCCAATGGATTCACACAAATAGAAGGCATTGATTATAAGGAGACATTTTCACCTGTCTCCAGAAAAGACTCATTCATAATTATTATGGCATTAGTGGCTTACTTTGACTTAGAGTTACACCAAATGGATGTAAAGACGGCATTCCTGAATGGGGATTTAGAAGAGGAGGTATACATGGTGCAGCCTGAAGGATTTGAAATGAAAGAAAATGACACATTAGTATGCAAATTAAAGAAATCTATATATAGACTTAAACAAGCTTCCCGACAGTGACATTTAAAGTTCAACAGAGTTATCACTTCCTTTGGATTTACAGAAAACATTGGTGACCAATGTATATATCTAAAGTTGAGTAGGAGCAAGTTTATATTTTTGATCCTATATGTAGATGATATTTTGCTTGCTACTAATGATTTAGATCTTTTACACAACACTAAAAGTTTCCTTTCTGAACATTTTGATATGAAAGAAATGGGCGAGGCATCATGTGTCATAGGAATTGAGGTCCATCGAAATAGGCCTAAAAGACTTCTAGGGTTATCACAAAGGGCGTATATCAATAAAATTTTAGAAAGGTTCCAAATGTCAAATTGTTCATCATGTGAAGTGTCAATCTTTAAAGGTCAAAAATATGGTCTGCATCAGTATCCACAGAATGAGATTGAGAAACAGGAAATGAAATTCATCCCATATGCTTCTGCTCTTGGGAGCATGATGTATGCGCAGGTCTGCACACGTCCTGACATCAGTTATGCTATGGGATTACTTGGAAGATATCAAAGCAATCCAGGAATGGAACATTGGAAAGCAGTAAAGAAAGTAATGCGATATCTCCAAGGAACTAAAGATTATAAGCTCACATATGCAAAAACTGATCAATTAGAAGTGATCGGTTACACAGATTCAGATTATGCTGGTTGTACAGACAACAGAAGATCCACGTCAGGCTATGTTTTTCTATTAGCCGATGGAGCAGTTTCATGGAAGAGTGGGAGACAAAATCGTGTAGTCGACTCTACCATGGAAGCTGAATTTGTTGGCTGTCATGAAGCATCCTCACATGCACTTTGGTTGAGGAAATTCATCTCAGAGCTTAAAATTATGGATTCTATCTCTAGGCCTCTGAGAATCAGTTGTGACAATTCATCAGCGATTAGCTTCTCCAATTATAGAAGAATTACTGGCGCTAATAAGCATATTGATGCTAAGTTTATGTCAGTACAAGAAAGGATTAATGATCATCTGATATCGATTAGTTTTGTTGGTACTGCCGACATGATTGCTGATCCCATGACCAAGGCTCTGGCGCCTAAGGTCTTTTTTGGACATATAAGAAATATGGGTCTTGTTATGTGGGATAATTATTGATGTAATCGATACATTTTGAGATCTCATGTTGGATGATTATTTTCTTTTGTTTCATTATGGTATTTTGTTGACAATTGTATGTGATTTGGAAACAAAAGTTTTTATCTATTTGATATTAATATGGGACATTGAAATCACATAATTGTAAATCTGCCATTAAGAACTTAGTCAAGTAAATTTGTTAATATCGTGATGCATGGAAGGAAGTATGTTTATATGAGCATATAACCGCCATGATCAATGTTAACAAATTTTCTTAACTCAAGTATTAAAGTTGGATTGCATATGTAATGACTAGGGCATGTTTTTCAAATGAGTGCACTCGTCCGGTAATTTTCAAATGTTAAATCCAAGGATTATATTTTAATATAATTTTCTTTTCTTTCTTAATTTTATTTTAATTAGGACAAGTGGGAGAATGTTAGAGTTATACTCCTATTAAGTGTCCTAATTAGATAATAAGTCTTGGATTTAAAGATAGCCCAGTCATATCTGGATTGCGTACGCAATCCGATTCCAGGTAGAACTGCACTTCTAATTGAGTCATGATGGGAAGGGCTCTATAAATATAGGAGTCTAGGTCCCTCTCTCAGATGTTCATATCACTAGAGGTTCTCATCTGCCGCTAATATTATAGGGAGAAGATCTCGTACTCTACTCGGTCTACAGGTGGAATCTACACACACATGGATTCAGGTACGCTTCCGCATCACATGATTTCCAACAAACCCCCGATCATTTCATATTCTTAATTTAACGTAGACGTGTTAATAGATTAGGTTTTAAAATTTTAGCCTAAGGGCATGTTTGCTTCGTATAAAAATTTTTCAAACTAAAGCTCTTCATTCTTTACAACTATCCTATTTTTTTAATCATTTTTCACATTTTTTATACAATCACTTTACATTTCAATCATTTCTACACAACTTCTTATACAACTAATCTATCTATTTTAACTTTATTCTCTTTACTCTTTATCATTACCCTTATTATTAGGAGTGTATACAGCGTTGCTCTCAACCCGAAACCGACCAACCCAACTCAATTTATAATATGATTGGGTTAAGAATTTTGGAAAAATATATTATATGACCCGATTCCAAAAGTGGTTTGCTTTGTATTAGATGATTATCAATCCGATCTGATTTCATATACTAGTATAAAATATAATAAATTATTAAAAAATAGTCATGCATTTTCACATAATACATAAAAATTAAGTAGACATTATTGCTTTGAAATAAGATTATTTAGCAATTATTTTATTTTATAAGTCATAAATTGAAAAGTATTCTCATAAAAAGATTAATTTTTATTCTTTCATATAAATTTATATTTTAAAATGGATTTAATTAAGAAAAATATATTTAAATATTATATATTTATTAACACAATTTCTAATCCGAACAGAACCGATTTCTATATGGTTAAAATAGAGTTTGGTTAAGGTGTGAAAAATAAGATCAAAAATAGGGTTGTGTTGAGATTTTACAAGGTAGGTTAGAATTGTGTTTACCCCAACCCGAGTCAACCTTACTTGATTTACACCCCTACCTATTATGTTACATCATTTTCTACCGATTTAAAATTTTTACGTCAAAAGCTTTTCATCCAAAAATTTTATCACTTCCCAAATACACCCTAAGATTAAAACTTAAAGGGAAAAATAATATTTTTCTTAGGTAAATAATAAATGATAGTGTGGGTATGTTAGTAATTTAGTATCAATGTCATGGGTAAGAAAAGAATTAGTAAAACTACTTGAGGTAAAAGTTGTAAGCAGAAAAAGAATTTTTTTCCCTCTGCAACTTAAAAGTAAATGTCACCACGAGAAAAAGCTTTGAATGATCAGTAAGTGTAAGTCAAATGATTTTAAAAATGAAAATTTTTACCATATGTTCTCGATTGTATATAAGTGGACATTTGTAAATTCAAGGCTTACCTGATCATTTTTCACATTTTTTATACAATCACTTTACATTTCAATCATTTCTACACAACTTCTTATACAACTAATCTATCTATTTTAACTTTATTCTCTTTACTCTTTATCATTACCCTTATTATTAGGAGTGTATACAGCGTTGCTCTCAACCCGAAACCGACCAACCCAACTCAATTTATAATATGATTGGGTTAAGAATTTTGGAAAAATATATTATATGACCCGATTCCAAAAGTGGTTTGCTTTGTATTAGATGATTATCAATCCGATCTGATTTCATATACTAGTATAAAATATAATAAATTATTAAAAAATAGTCATGCATTTTCACATAATACATAAAAATTAAGTAGACATTATTGCTTTGAAATAAGATTATTTAGCAATTATTTTATTTTATAAGTCATAAATTGAAAAGTATTCTCATAAAAAGATTAATTTTTATTCTTTCATATAAATTTATATTTTAAAATGGATTTAATTAAGAAAAATATATTTAAATATTATATATTTATTAACACAATTTCTAATCCGAACAGAACCGATTTCTATATGGTTAAAATAGAGTTTGGTTAAGGTGTGAAAAATAAGATCAAAAATAGGGTTGTGTTGAGATTTTACAAGGTAGGTTAGAATTGTGTTTACCCCAACCCGAGTCAACCTTACTTGATTTACACCCCTACCTATTATGTTACATCATTTTCTACCGATTTAAAATTTTTACGTCAAAAGCTTTTCATCCAAAAATTTTATCACTTCCCAAATACACCCTAAGATTAAAACTTAAAGGGAAAAATAATATTTTTCTTAGGTAAATAATAAATGATAGTGTGGGTATGTTAGTAATTTAGTATCAATGTCATGGGTAAGAAAAGAATTAGTAAAACTACTTGAGGTAAAAGTTGTAAGCAGAAAAAGAATTTTTTTCCCTCTGCAACTTAAAAGTAAATGTCACCACGAGAAAAAGCTTTGAATGATCAGTAAGTGTAAGTCAAATGATTTTAAAAATGAAAATTTTTACCATATGTTCTCGATTGTATATAAGTGGACATTTGTAAATTCAAGGCTTACCTGATCACGAGCCCGCACATGTATATTCTACAACGCTAAGAATGAAAGGGACCCAAAGTTAAAAATAGTTAAAAATAAATAAATAATCTTTCGATTTCTCGCCAGTTAACTGTTAAAGCCTGCCTGCACACTACTCGTTAAAATGCATCAATCCTAGCTTTTGTCTCAGGCCTTCCAATCATAGGATGAGGATGGGATGCGATGGGATCAGATGTCACATTTGCTAGTGGACCTTTACTCATCCCTAATGCATATTTACTCATTCTCAATATGACTCTACTTATTTGGAATATATCTTTACCTATTCCCAATACATTTTCATCTCAAATTCTCATCTCATCCTTATCACATGTCATCTCCAAATAGCCTAAATATTTCATGTGTAATTAATTAAGACCTTCTCATAGACATAATTTGTGGAATGGAGTTTTTCATTTGTACCTAGAAGGTTTGGTGAAAATTGCATGCCAGTAATTTTGACTTTTGCAAAATTTATAACTTACATATGAGGTTTATTTGCAACTGCTAACATTTACCCAAGGTTTAAAATTTTTTTAAATGATAAAAATATTCTTGTAAACAAAAAAATGGTTTAAATGCAAAGACCGAAACTTCGAAGGTCTAATATACTAATATGCAAACTCCATGTCCAAGTTGCTAATACACAAAGTTAGAAGGTTTATGACGTAAATTCCCCAACTATAATAAAAGGGCTACGCTTTACATAGAACGGCCTCATTAACCTCCTGAATTTTTAAAATATTGACGATTTATGCAAAATTCAATTTATTGTATTTAACATAATTTGTTTAGTTATGAGACTAAGTTTCATTTAAATCAAGTATGTACATGAGTTACATTTGCTCAAAAAAATATATTTGGGTATAAATTATGAAAAACGCTTAGATACATTTATGTATGTATAGTATTAGAATGTAATAAAATTTTGTAGAATAATTTGTCCACATAATAGTGATATTTTAAATAGTTTAAATATTGAAAATACTAAAATTGATATTTTAGCATTAAACCTTTTATTATGTTGATTTTACACATTTATAATGGGGTTCATATATAGTAGTACTAAATAACGAAAGAGTTTCAATGATAATATAAATAATACTAAATACAATTAATTGAGTGAATTTTGCATGAACTATCAAGATATTAAAAATAAGAAAGGTTACATATCAAAGGGGTTTCATAGAAACAAGATTGATATTAAAATATAAAAAATTATATTAAAAACAAAAAAAGTATCTTTTATGGAACCTAAAAAGCTGTCTTAAGAACATGGATACGTATTATATTATGGGATTGTCGATAAACACCTCCTTACATTATAACCACACATTCGTTCAAAAAATGTTCTAACTTCACATGTGACAATCTGCTAATGTTAAAATTGACATGAAGTTACAAAACTACCCTTATATGCCATTCCAGACAAGTAGCTGCGAAAACGACAGCACCACTAGCACCAATCAGCAGCAACACATCAGATTGAGTGAGTGAGAAGGCAGAATTCATGCTTCCCTTTAGAAATATATTTTTATAAAAATTTTGGATGAAAATTTTTTTATATAAAAGTTCTTAAAATTAAAAAAATGATGTGATATGATATCGATAACGATAATAAGTAAAAATATAAAGTTAAAATAGATTGAGTTAGTTGTACAGGTAGTTGTGTAGAAATAATTGAAAAATGAAGTCATTGTATAAGAAAATACGAAGGAATAATTAAAAAATAAGATAGTTGAAAGTAAAAAGTTTTAAATGTAGTCAAATATGCCCTGAACATAAATGATTTTATATTTAAGACATCTTGTTTTCTTATGTTATCAAACATGACTTTCATTGAAAACTTATCTCTTGTAAAAAAAATAGAATGCTTTAAGGGTGAATATATAATTATTAAAATTTTGAAAAATATATAGTATAGCTATAGTATATAAAAATTTGCAATATAAATATACTTTTTTGATAGGGCAATATAAATAATTTTAGAATTATAAATAAATACATACGTATAAACATGAAACCAATTCCGATCCTATTCCGTTCTTTCCAGTCTCATGGTTGATCATGTGGATAATACATACCTAGGCAGTTGAATTCAAACAAAAATACAATTATAAGAATCAAAAATTATAAAAATTGAAACCAATCCCGGACGAAGGAACGGCCAACCCCGATCCCAGATCTGTTCTGATTATGCTCGAAACTAGTAGAAGGAACGATCCCTTGGCTGCCTGCAGCCGAATACTTTCTTTCGAAAACTCTTGGTGTCTTTCGAATTATTTGTTTGGCTGGAAAACTAACCGCTTTTTCACAAACGCTAAAGGAAGGAGGTGAGATATGTGTTTGATACTGTTGAAAATAGTGCTGAGAAGTTGTTGTAGAAAACGGTTTGAAAAAGGTGGGAGAGGGATCTGATCAAACAAGGATAATGATTAGAAGTAGATGATAGTTGTATGGAAGAATGCATAAAAAAATTAAAAAATAAAATAGTTGTATGGAAAAATATTTTGAAAGTATAATAGTTGAGTAAAAAGTGTGTGGAAAAGTTTTAAAAAATAATTTTTTGTTATATTTGATTAGACTTGGTTATATCCTAAAACTAACAACTAAATCATGTATTTTTTCTGTAAACCACCTTCTAAAGAGCCAAAAAGTAGATTAGAAGTGCTAAATGGCAATTATCATGCCAAAATCAACAAGATAGACTTGTCAAATCCTAAAACTAAATCCAAAACACATAGTTTTATGTAAATGGCCTTCTATGTTAAACGACAATTATCATGCCAAAGTCATTGATTTGAATTTAATTAGACTTGTTTAAACTTAGTTTGACTTGGTTAGATTTGATTAGGCTTGATTAGACTTAGTTAAACTTGGTGAAATCCAAACATTAACATTTAAATTACATATGTTTTATGTAAATAACTTTCTAAAGAACCAAAAACGACAATTATGAGGCCAAAATAAAAAAGTTAGAATTGATTAGGTTGGGTTAAAGTTGATTAGACTTATTTAGATTTTAAATTTTTTAAAATTTAAAAATTCATAAATTCGAAAAATTAATATAAAGTTCTTGCATGTGAGAGTATCTTACTTCAATGAACATGATAAATAGTAAATATACAAAAAATATTAATTAAAAATGCATCAAAATTTTGTATTTATTATTATTTTCTCTATAAATACTTTTAAACATGGGATGGCCGCACGTCCGTACGTATCCCACGCCATTTGAACATGGTCTCCTCATAAATTTTTATAGTCGGATGCTGTAAGATCTACGATACATTCCAATGAGATGGATCTCTTGAAACACTACTAAAATTTGGCTTTTGCAGTGAAGAAATGCGCTTCCTAAACTTCCTCACAAACATCCAAAAACATAATAAATTAATGTACGTATGTATTTGCAAATATATAAACTACATGGGATCATATACAATTTCAAAGACTATGTATTTTTGCAATACGTTTAAACTATGAGAGTATATGCACAAAAATTTTCCTTTGTCATAATTTTTGGATATATATTTTTAAAAAATTTTAAACCATTTTAAGGAATTTTTATAACTTAGGATAGGTGCTAAACCATACCAAATTTGGTAGGGTAGGTTTCAAACCAACCAACTTAAATGGGTAACCGTGTAGGTATATATCTAAGTTTGCATCTAGTAATTCAAAATACTTGAATTATTATTTTAGTGATTTAAATCTTTTTGTAACAATCATTTTTTACAAAAAAAAGGATAATTTGTAAACAAAAATAGAATAATTTCTTCCTATAGAGTTGGTTAGGTGGTACCTTACCAAATTGCACGCTTAAGAATTATTTAAATAATTCTAGAAATTATTCGTTTTAAAATTTGGAAAAACATATACATATATCTAAAACATTTTGATAATTCTAACAATTATTTATTTTTAAAATGCATATATGTCCAAAAATATGAAAAATAAAATCTAAAAAAGTACCTCCATAGTTTAATAATATTGCAAATACATCCACTTAGTTTCTAAAATTGCATATTGTTGTCATATAGTCTATGTATATTTATAAATATAACCACACTGCCAAGGCATGGTACCAATACCGTGTGGATATATTTGCAAATATATGCAAACTATGTACAGTAATATGCAATTTTAAAAACTGAGTGTATGTATTTGTAATTGTAGTCAATTTTTATGGGTAAATTTGCTATTACTACATTCAAATACGCCTTAATTATATGGACTTTATCAGTCGATTAAATTGAATATCTTTTACCTTTGAGAGAAATTGAAAGGTTATGTTACCGCACATAGTAGTTAATTAAAGATTAACTAACCATTGGTACTACGATATATCGGCAATAAGTTGATTTTATCAATACTGTTAATGCAGCATGAATTAAGTCCTTGACTATGGGTTTTTGACAAGAAATCTTGTTTGGACAAAGTTAGAATTAAATTTTGTTTGGTGTTTTAAATTTTTGTTTGGATTTTAAATTTTAAGTCTTGACTCAGTGCCCTTTCTTATTTTTCACTATTATCCAAACCCAAGCATGAACTTCTTATATATACAATTTTACAATTTATGAATTTTATTTAATATTTTTGAAAATTTGAAAATATTAAATAAAATTCATAAAGTGTAAAACTTAATAGGTAAGATGTTCATACTTGGGCCCCTACATGTGTACCAAATAAACTCAAAGAATTTTAAAGAGGGCTCTATGCACCCATGTACACTAAAGCTCAATGCACCTGGGTTCACTGGGTTGGTCCCCTTAAAATTTAGCAATAATTTTAATGATGTTTTTTAGAAATAAAGTTTAAGAGGAGTTTATTTACAAACAAAGTTTAGAATGGTATTATTTGCAGAGCAGAAGTTGAGGGTTGTGACTTGCACATTTGCAAGAGTTGAGAGTTACCTGCAAGCATCCCTTAGCTTGTTCATGAATGAGTTGAAAATTTCCATTTCAAAAAATAACCATTTACTTTATTGCATTTTCTATACAATTTTTCATTTACTCATGCAATTTTTTTCATTTCCAACTTATAACAAGGCTTTTTTCATCTCATCCCATTCAGTGTTGTCAGAACCGGTCAGATGTTCGGTTCGTATAAAAGCGGTTCGGTTTGATTGTAATAAACCGTCCGAACCGTCGAACCGGACATCCCGGTTGGACCGTAAGCAACCGGTTTGTTGGTTCGATGAATAAAAAAAAAATTTCAATGTCGTGCTCGTGAGTCGTGAGTCTGCTCCGCTGTCCCCTTCCCCCGTCAGATCGTCTTCCTCAGGCCCACGTCAGATCTTCCTCACGCCTGGCGCATTGGCGCGGTCTCATATTCCTCAGGTCTGTCGCGGTCTCGTCTTCCTTAGGCCTGGCGAGGTCTCGTCTTCCAGGCAGCGACGTCTTCATCCAATTCCAGGCTTCCAGCGAGGTCGAGCCCCAAATCGGAGAAGCCCTGCTGCGATCAGCGACCACGTCGTCTAGTCATCTTCCCCTCGTCCGATCGGCGTTCGGCGGCAACGACATTGTGCAGCGATAGCTTCCGGCAACGAGCAGAGCAGCAAGCCAGCGACCGCTTCCGGCGATGAGCAGAGCAGTGACCTGCTTTCCATTTTCGGCGACGAGCAGGGTCGTGACTATCCGCTGTTGTCCCGTCATTACAAACTTGGACGAAACTGATTGGATCGTCTGAAAAATGGACGCTGGTCGCTGCTTCCATTTGAGCCTGATGCAGTGGACGGAGATGGATTTGGGGATGATGGAGTACCGAAAATGGTGCTCCGGTGGTGCATGGTTGATCGGTGTTCCTGCAGTGAATTTAAATACGAATTTAAATATTAATTCTTTGATAAATAATTTCAATAATATCATATATCATCTTAGTTTAATTCACTTTATCCTTTAATTTAATTTATCTAAATATAATAATCTATTTTGTTCCTCATATTTTAAAATATAATTGTAATCATATATGTATGATTTTTCCAATTAAATAATTTATAAATTTGCCCAAATTATATTAATAAGCTAATACGCATTTCAACGTTAAAATTTTCTAGCCTATTGATTCATAATTTTATATTTTCAAAAAAAATATTGCAAAATGACCTGTTTTATAGCAAAATTAAAGATTTTATGAAAAATGTAATTTTCATGAAATTTCACATAAAATCTATATTTAATTAACATTTTTATACTCAAAAAGTGTGAATTTAATATGAAATTATATGAAAAATTTTAGAATTATCAGAAAGCACGAATAATATATATGTATGTGTGATTGCTGTGACCTACTCCCGTCCCTACTACAGCTTGCTCCTGTTCCTCCTGCATATTTTATACTTATATTGTGGTTATATTTAGGATTTATGAAAAATGAAAATATAATTTTATCAATATATTTATTTAAAATTTATAATATCATAAATATAAAATATGTCATGCTGACGTCACCGGTTCGAACCGGTTTGCTTAACCGGTCGAACCGGTTCGAACCAGACCAGTTCCTTTACCGGTTCGGTTCTGACAACATTGATCCCATTGCGAAACAACAGACCTAATAAAATGGACTGTACAACCACGGCATCACCCGATTTGTGAGTGAATGAACTGACCAATTATGGGTTTTATTATTGAAAATGGAGTGACCAAATTCCAATTATGGGCCTAGACACGTGTGGAGAAGGCAGTCTACCTGGCTCCCCCAAGCTCTTTGACAAGGAAACGGGCAAACTAACCTGTCTCTTTTGTGCGTCTATAAGAATAACCAAATATTCCTTCATATTAGCCTCTGATATTTGTCTCATTATCATCCGTTCGAATGTCCCAATGCTTTTGTCTTTGGTCTTTTTAGAAACCTGCAGATGAGGGAGATGATGGATGAACTTAGGAGGGAACCCACACTAGGTTCTTAATTTTCCGCCTCCATTTCAGCCCATTTCTTTCTCTTTATGGGATGGTATTCAAGCATGGGGAGAAGGAATTTTCTTCTACCGGTTTTGTTGATAGCTGCATCCAGTTTGTCAGGCAAGTAGCAGGCCCTCTTTATCTTCCTGTCAATTCAAGCATGATATGTATGAAAGGTGGGCATCCATGTATGTATCTGTGCACTATCTTCTAGTCTCTCCAGCTAATTAAGCAGAGTGCTCTGTTTTTCATAAACTATTCCAGATTGCTACGACCCTCTGGATCCCAGTGGGAATATTACCATAAAGTTCGACATCTATGCATGGACAACCGACGGTTATAAGGTCAGTAAGTGTCCCACCTCTAATTTTTCGTCTTTAAGTTGGAAAATATCAAATCTAAAGACATTGATTAGTGGGTGCGCTTTGGTTTCTTCAAATATCTCAATCTTATGGGGTAATAATTCAATGAATCAGTATTTATGAGATTTCTTTTGAAATCGCAAACTTTTATACATATTTTACCGCCAGCACCAGCAATGCATAAAGTCGATATACGCTACAAATTTCTAACACTCGAAGAAATTTGATTTTTGGCTATCACAGTTTTTGTTGCAAAAGTTTAAAATTCTATCCTCGATGATTTTGTCAAAAATTTATATGCAAATGCATCATGGCACATGTGTTTCGAAAAGCAGTCACTTGGGAACAGTGATTACTGATATCAGAGCTTTAGCCACAGCTGATCCATCCATGTCTTTCTATCATTTCTATCATGTCATGTCATGGGCATGAGCAACCACGTAACTCATATTCTTGCAAATTCTGCTTTTTCTAATATTTTGTCCAATTACGTGTAGAAGAGAAATCCTCTATACTTTCTTCTAAAAAAAATTTAAAAAATTTTATATAGATAATTTTTTTTGATAACGAAATACTTGGATTGCTATTTCCCTCCTTCTAAACTTCCTCATTTTTGGAGGCAATTGGGATGGAAGCTCTCTTCATTTATCAAAAAAAAAAAAAAAAAAGACTTCTTTCACACATATAAATAAGAACTATTATGCAAATTGAATTATTAATTTTGGTCTCGATTTTCAAAAGTTCACATCTATCTATCTTAAATGTTCATCTTCGTTGCTTTTTAATAATCAACAATGATCCATAGATTCCCTTTTTTGTAACTATTAACTTTTAGTTTCCTTTAAATATAAAAACTAAGTGATTATCACATATATATATATAATAAGTTATACCAAAATAACAAGGAAAATTAGAACTCTATTCCCATACTTTAGCAACCACATATTTAGTTACATATAATTTAAGCAGTTGTATGACTAACCATAACGATAAGAAGAGTCATTGAAAATAAACAGCTAGAGTACAATTAGTTGTCTAAAACATTTGCTTTTTACATTTTTAATACTAAATCCATTTACCCCCAATCCTAAGGAAACGGCTTTATGAATTAAGTTCATAAACACTCTCCATTTGGTGCCCACCTTTGTCGTGAATTTGAAATCTAACACATCCCATTGTTCTGATTCTTGTCGTTTATCATCCTATAAAAATCATTTAGTTGGGAGTTTTGGGTGGATTAAACTTGCGTAAAATGCAAAATCATATGTAAATTCTTAATTAGATTCATTCATAGATCCTCCACACCTGGTTGTTAAGTAGGTGAGTAACAGCCTTTTGTATTTGATATTTTTTATATTTTATTTTTACGTCGACTCATGTATATTTAGTTCAAATATTAAAATTTCTATAAATTTTAAAAATAAAAAATTTACCATTTTTCACGTAGGGGGAGAGTTAGATAAGTGAAAAAAAAAATATTTTTGAGAATCTATAAAAACTATATCCAAGAAGTCAAGAACACAAAATGGTAAATTCTGGTGATAAGCCAAATATAATGCCTGTAGAACTGCATAAAAATAAATATACATATATACGAGGTTGCTACTGTTTTACAAGATCATGATCGTGTGTAATTATGGACTGGGGTAAAATATATATATATAGGAATATATTCAGGTGCAGCAATGCTGCACCCGAATTCTCGTGCAGGCGCGCTGCCCGGTTAATCCAGGCTGTCTATTGAGGCGCATCAAATCCTGGTCGTTCTCTTCCTCCCGCGAGTAGGCCGCAAAGTATGCTTGGTACCGTTTACATGAGTGTGCGTGTATGGGAGAGTAGTAGCTGGAGGCGACATGCATCTCGGCGTATATGGGAGAGAAGTGTCAGGCGGCTACAAAAAGTTGCTGCGCATTCAATGTTGGCAGCAAGCTTGCACTGCAAAAAGCTGTTGCGCATTCAATGCTCATACAACAGTTAGTATGCTGATATGGACGAACAAAAATTTTCAATTTTAAAATAAACACTTAGCATGCTGATGCAACACTTAGCATTCTGATAACCAGAGGTGAAATAGATGTCCTGCAATTTCACTTTACACAATACAGGTATAGCATGCTCATTCAACACGACAAGAAACTAATAGTCACAAACAGATGACCTTCAGTAGCAGAATACACATTGACTTTTGTATATAGCATGCTGATACATCATTTAGCATGCGGATAGCCAGAAATAGATGACGTGGATTCTCAAATATGATACTACACTCAGCACGTCTTCCGGCTCACTTAGAACGTCTTCTCCTGCCTTGGAAACCGGGACACCGTCGAAAACCGCAGCTCCAGCTGCTACTCTCCCATACACGCATACTCAGCACGCCCGGCACCTGCATTACTCTGCGGCCTACTCGCGGGAGGGAGAGAACAGCCAGGATTGGGCGCGCCTCCAGGGACGGCCTGGATTGCACGGGCAGCTCACCTGCATGGGAATTCGGGTGCAGCATTGCTGCACCTGAATATATCCCATATATATATATATATATATATTGATTGAAACTATGACGGTCCAAAATTATCATTGATTAGATGAATGCAGGCAAGGGTGACGGTCCAAAATTACTATCAGTACCGGCACATAGAGAAGCCGGGGTGGACGCTGGGATGGGCATGGAGAAGCGGGGAGAAAATCTGGACGATGACCGGTGCTCTGGCCCTCCGCCAGGGCAACTGCTCCGATTTCAAGACCCAAATCCCACACTCATGCGAGAGAGAGCCGCGGATCATGGATCACATGCCGGACGTCGCCCCGGAGAACCGCTCCGACGGCTGCTGCCGGGGAGGAGTCATTTCCGCCTGGGGCATTAACACCACCCTCTCCTCTTCTTCCTTCGACATGGCCGTCGGCAACTTGGGCGGCGATCCCTCCTCCATCTCTCCGCCTCAGAACGTCACCTTCTTAGGGCCCGGCCCAGGTTATACCTGCAGCCCGCTCGGAGACTACCCACCAACCATCTTTTATGACACTGACAAAAGAAGACGAGTCCAGGTCTTCAGTAAGTACATTATATAAACTCCAAATTAGCATTTAATTAACTTATGTCATAGCTACCGTTGAAACCTAAAGATTGATGATTTCAGACTCGTCTCGAAAAAAAATTTCTTTTATAAAACTTTTATGTGTATTTAATTTATAAAATAAGTTTTAACATTTTTGAAAATATATTTTTTAATTTCAAACACGGATGTATTAGTTATTTTTAAGATTCAAATTACTAAAATATTTCTGTGTACGTAATTTAAAAAATATATATACATCTTCAAAAATGATAAATTTTAATTATAAATTATATACTCTCAGGATAATAGTTTTATAAAAAAAAAAACAAAAAAATACTAATTCAACTTGGTCGGAAATAATCATTATGCTAATTAAATTGATTTTTTAGATTTGAAATGAAAAAGAAACCAAAAATGCATTTTTAATAGCTAATCATAACAACTATTTTATTTGGAATGGTTGCATGATTGAATTTCATGGTGGCCAAATTTCGGTAGAACTAACAACAAAAAATGATTGGCTTCTTTTGGTCAATTTGCTCACTACGGGTGGCTCCGTTTCCTCCCCATTTGGTCTCGTCATTGAAGAAATCAAGACTATTCTCTTTTCTTCTAACCAGATCACTGCTCATCATGTTTTTAGGCAAGGGAATGCAGTTACACATGCCTTAGCTAACGTTCTCTCTGTTTCCTCTGTAGATCATCAGGTTTGGTGGGGTACCCCTCAAGCTATACAGGAAAAAATTTGTATAGATAATTTTTTGGCAATAAATTCTCTTGGATCATCCTATCCCTCCTCGCTTTCAGATGGTTACGGATTCGGGATAAGGTGTTTCCTTTCTCATCAAAAAAATAAAAAATAAAAAATTTTGCTTCAAATAGAATCCAGCAAAAAATTTGAAAAAATCAACTCTAAGAAAATGGATTTCAACTCCATCGTTGAAGAAGGGTTCAAGAAGCCTTTAGGAAGACGCAATCGGTGGAAATAGATTTTCTTCTACTTCTTTGTGCCTGCCTTTTGCAATGATTTCACATCTGACAGACCTATTTAATCTACTTTCTTTCATCTTCCACCCCCTATTTTCGATCGTATCTTTTTATACAACTTCCTTATCCCTTCCTACTTCATTGGCACTGCATTTCCACTTTCTGGTTATCATATGAGATTACTCTTTCTTTCAAATTACTAGTTACCAAAAGCTTCCTCATTATAATCGACGCAAAGTGTGTTGGAGTTTGAATTGATTGATGTTTGGTTGTGGGCGACAGGGACATGGAAATCAACGTGTACATACTCAAGTTTCCTGGCTAACAAGGGGCCCGTATGCTGCGTTTCAATGTCCTCATTCTACAACAGAGAGGTCACCCAATGTCCCAAATGCAGCTGTGCTTGCCGTCCTGCAGACAACAAAACCATCGCCTGCGTCGGGTCTCTCCTGCAATTGCATCTCCATCCTTTCACATCACTCCAAAAATTAATATTAATTTGCTAGGAAATCAACTTTAAAATATCCCCAGCTTTAAAGAGAATTTATCCGGTTAGGTCGAGCTAAATAAATAGCTCACTTCGCCCATCTCAAAAAATTTTAAAATATTTTTTTATTTTTTTCTTTCTATACTTATTTATTTAAGTGTATTTAATATATAAATCAAGTTTTATCATTTTTTTAATATTTTTAAACATAGAGATATTTTAAATACATATACATCGGGTTTTGTTTGAACATAACTGGACGCATTGAAATTTTAATGCGTTAGCCAAAAAAATCTATTTTTAATATTTTTTAAAAAATTTATAAAACTTTTAATCTAAGTATATTTAACTAGTGTATTAAATGTTATCATTTTTGAAAATTCGTATATATTTTTATTTTTAAAATAAAAATATTTTAGTAGTTTAAAAGCACTAAAAAGCCCTTCTTATTTTTAAAAATCAAGAATATATACACATTTTTAAAAATAATAAAATTTAGTTTATAGATTAAGCACAATTAAATTAAGAATTTTATAAAAAAAATTTCAAAACAAATATTAAAAAATGAAATTTGTAGCTAGATGTATTGAAATTTCAATGCTTCGGATTGCGGTGAAACATTCTCTTATGTACACATAAATGTTTAAAAATCTCAAAAAATATATACACATACTCAAAAATGGTAAAACTTAATTTATATATTAAATACACTTACTTAAATAAACAAGTGTGTGAAGAAAAAATAAAAAAGGTTCTAAATGAATTTTTTAAGATGAACTAAGTAAGTTATTTATTTAACCCGAGCTAATAAGATGATTTGTCATTTTAAAATTAATTTCTTTTTTTATTGGATATATGCTCCTTTCTTTTAATTATTTTATTTTTTATTTGCAGTGATGACTACACGAATTTGGGGACGGAGCTTGACTACATGGTGCGATGCAGTGATCACATGTGCCCTGTTCAGGTTCATTGGCATGTGAAAAACAACTACAGAGAGTACTGGAGGGTGAAGCTGACCGTTTCCAACCATCACTACGGCCAGAATTACACGGATTGGAATGCTGTGGTTCAGCATCCTGGCTTTGGTCAGAAGGTGGAGTCATACAGTTTCGACAGCACTACCCTCCGCACTATAGCTGACACAGGTAAGGACAATTCCCCACTAGGACTAACAGTAGAACCAATGGATGATTTATTAGGAGAAATTAAGTAGATTGAGGTGTGGAATGGAGGTCCATGCTTACCCCTTTTTTATTTTTTAAATCTAAACCATTTATCATGTTTAAAAGAGACTTATTTTGTCATGCCACTCAACGTAATTTTAATTAGATACTCATATCTAGCAGAAAATGGGACACGATGAAATTTTACCACATTTTTTGGTACTATTATGTGGACCCAAGCATTTACTTCTTATATGTAATTTTATGTTATTTACGCATAAGCAGTGGATTTCTTTATTTTCAAAATTCAAAAAAACACTGATAACATAAATTGTAAAACCGCATGTGTGTAATTATCATGCTTGGGCTCACATAGTATTGGAAAATTTAGAATAATAATAATAGGTCATTGCACTGGGTGCATTCCATTGCAATCAGTAAAAAATGGCATCTTCTAAGTGTGAGTATATATATATATAAGTATTACAATTTTTTAAAATATATAGAATAAAAATAGAATATGATAGTTTGTAATACGTTGATTTTTTTGAATTATAAATAAACGCACCTGGATAAACATAATGAATGATTCAGATTTTTTCAAAAGTATTTTAAATTTAAAAAAAAAAAAAACCAAGGAAAGAATGGAAACTCCACTGTCAGTAAATGTGGGGGCTTGTATTTGACTACAAATGATATTGCATGTGACAACTTTGCTATAGTGGATGAATAGGGAGAATGATCCAGGAAGTTCCTCTGCATGATATCATGATCTGTGATTTTCAAGGTTTGCACTGAACATGGGCAGTGTTGAGGGACTTTCAAGGAGAAAACATGTCTGTCGCTTGCCCACCTACTCCCACCTCACACATTTGATTTCGGAAGCATAAAAACAGGGGAGTTGGCATGGTGGGGTCTTTTTTTTTTTTTTTTAATGATAGATGGAAGACATGAACCAAAAACGAGATTTTGGGGTGGTTGCAGGAGAGAGACTGGTTGATGAAGTGGCCCTGTTTTGGGGTAAACCTTACTACAACAGTGAGCTACTGCAGGCTGTTGAAAAAGGGCCAGGATCAGTTACAACGGATTTAATCTTGAAAAAGGATCTGAGCGTGTTTACTTTGAACAGTGGATGGGCCTTCCCTCGAAGGATTTATTTCAATGGTGAGAACTGTGAAATGCCTATGCCAGAGGACTTTCCTCGGTTACCCGGCTCCGCCTCTAATCTGAGTCATGGCCCTTTATTGCTCCTTCTCATCTTCTGCTCGACCATGATGACCCTGTTGCTCTGATTGGGAGTGGGTGTGACATAGGCCTTAACAGAAACACTTGTACGTAGAATTTTATCTGCAGATCGTTTTTTGTCTGTGGGTGGTCTGTGACATGCAATTGTGACCTGAAAAAAGACAGCCATTCTTTCTTTCTATGCTAAATTTTGGATTGACCGGGCAATGCCTTTGTGTTTGCAGTAGTAAGATATCGGTTCCATGCTTAAGCCTTTATCATCATGTTTCTTCTGGCTTGCATTTTGTATGGGCATTATCTATTTGTTTGGAAGCTTAATTGATAAGGTTTGCTTTAAACTAATTTTTATTAAAATTAAAGAGATAAAAGCGAACTTCAATAGATCTTAATAGCGTTGATGTGACATGACACAGAAAAAATGTAAATAAAGTGTGAGTAGATTGATGGATAGGATGTTTAAATGGAAAGATACTAGAAATTATTGAAATATTAGAGTAAAAATGGTAAAAAAAAAATGGTATTTACATTTAGATATTTAATGCCCATGACTTCCCTTATTCCATTCCACTTTCAGGTTTGCAAAGTGTCAAGCGCTCCCGAATGACAAAGAAATTTGATTTAGTGGAGTAAAGCGGATAGTACTTGCAAAGAAATTTAATTTAGTGGAGTAACGCGGATGATTCTTTGAGTGGATGGGTCACTTTCTGTGAAGCACATCTCAACTGGGTTTTTTTTTTTAAAAAAAAAAAAAAAAAAAAAAAAAAAAAAAAAAAAAAGGCCTATAATGGCTCTAAGATTGTCTTATGTTGAATGGAATGGATTATTTTGAGACAGGGATGAGAGGAAGTAATGTTCTCTTCTGCAGCCCAGCATCAAAACCAAATCCTAACGGAACCAGAAAACTCTCAACTTTGGTTCAAGCCAGTTACACCGTTGAGTTTAAACCGGTTTGATTTATAGCATCACTATAATATAATTTCAATATCTTAAAATAACAATGATATGTGAACTCGGGTAGAACCCAATGGTATCACTTTTATATAATCTCATCTATTTTTTCACTTTTATAATTAATTTCATATATTATATTTAGCATTATTTGTTTAACTAGGATACCAAGGTTCATACAAATCAAAGATACGTATATAGGTTCCCTTTAAAATGTATACTTTTGTATAAATTTAAAAAATGCCTAGATTTATTCACTTATATATGCTCTAAAATATAATAATGCTTTTTAAAATTATTTATCAATAAAATAATAATATTTTAGTCACTTTGGAGGTTGAAATTACAACATTAAAATTTATATTTAGCATTAAACTGTTTTATTGATTTTACATATTCTTAGATGAGTGGCATGCACAATAATACTAGAAAAATAATAAGTCTTCCATGATAATATAAATTACGCTAAATACAAATATAATTAAATCTTTTTTACTTTGTTTTATTTTATTAAAAAAAAACGATTTCGCTGGTTCATTTGGTTTGACAGCGGTTTTCCCAATTAATTGCTCCGGTCTTGTGCATTCAAACCGGACCGGTCAGGCTGGATTGCCGTCTGATTCTTGTTGGAAGATAATGTAAAAGATACTACTTACTTGAATGGATACATGTAGCACATAGGATTTCTTATTCTGAGGCAGCGTTTGCAATTTCTATTAGCTTTTTACATAATTCTTTTAATTCTCAATACACATCATTACACTACCATCCCATTTATTATTATCCCATTCAAACTTCTTTAATCCTTCCAAACATCCACTTTGATGCTGCTGGAAGGAATATCACCGACCAATTTTTTTTTTTCTTTTTTCTTTTTTTTGTCTACATAGAAGCTAATGCTCTAGGTTCAAATCCTGGGATTTTACTCCTATAAAACTCATCTTTTACATAACTCACTTTATTTATAATATTTTAAAGATAAATTATTTATAGCATTTAGCATCATTTATATTATCATGGAAACTTTTTCACTTGTCTAATATTACCATACATGATTTACATTTACAAATGTATAAAATTAATGTGATAAAATAGTTTTGTCCCAAACATTTATTTTAAAGTTTAACATCTAAATCATTATTGTGTAAATAAATAATTTTATAAAATATTATTTAATATATATGTAAATGAATCGAAGTATTTTTCTTAATTTATACAAGAATATATCTATTTTTAAGCAATTATAGCCCATGCGCGCATTAATTTAAATGGAACTTGTTCTTTAGCTAAACAAACAACGTGAAATATAATAAATTAATTAAATTTTACATAAATCGTTAACATATTAACAATAAATAGAGTTATATGGAACGGCCTGAGAGCCTTTTAGACCCATCTTTCGTTGTAATCCTTGCGGCTGATCGACTTTCATTTGAATTGGGTTGCAACGCATCTCTCATTCAAGCACGAGAAATGTCTATAACAGCCTTTGTTCATTGGGGTCCCTTTCTTATATGGTTAAAAATTATTTTTGTATATTTGAATTTGTTATGTATTTTTAACTTTAAAGAAGAATACCAAATTGGACATAGACAACGAATTTCGAGAAAGAACTTAATCTCAAAATTATAAAAAAAAAAATAATGTTGGACCACATCCCATATGAGCTACACAGCCATAGAGGTGTTAATGGTCATGGTCAGCATATAAACCCGTTCGTCCTGCCCGTTTATAAATGGGTTTGGGTTAACATTTTTGAATAAATGAATTATGATCCACACATCCTTTAACTATTTAATTAAATAAATAGATTATGGTTAAAATTTTATAACTCATCAACCCGTTTAGTAATCCATTTAACCCATATAACCCGTTCTACCCATTTAACTCGTTTAACTCATTAAAATTTTATATATATATATGTGTGTGTGTAAATTCTTTAGTTATTTTTTCTCTCTAAGCCTTCCTTACGTCACCTAATTTTTATTTTCTTTTTGCTGCCCCAATTTCATTTTCTTGTTACTACCTTATTTATATTTTTCTTATACCAAAAATACTCTCTCATCTCTCACTGCGAAATCATCGTCTACTAGATTTTAAGCCGTCAGGTCTCTGTTATACAACTCATTAACAACCCATCAACCCGTTTATTAAATGGGTTGTAAATGGGTTAGGATTGAGATTTTTTAAATGGGTTAATAAATAGATTAGGGTTGAAGTTTTTTAAATGGATTAGGATTAAAATTAAGCTTCAATCCATCATTGAAAATTTTTAAATAGGTTAGGATTAAAATTAAGTTTCAATCCATCCAATCCTAAATAGGTTAAGATTAAAATTAAGCTTCAGTCCATCCAATCAATCCATCCAATCGGTTAACACCTCTGCACAGCCACACCTTTCAAAATAAGAATATATAAATTCTAGATAAAATTAATACCTCAAAATATCCTTTCATTTAATAATAACAATTAAATGAGAGACTTCAGTCACTACAGCCAACATATAATTAAAGTGAAATAATAGGGACCGCGCGAACGCGTATCCCCTCTGCCACAAATTATGACGTGCATTCTCCTACATGAGGAGATGCTAAGCTGGTGCACCTCAAAGTGCAATAAGGTCACCAACTCAGGCCATGAGCGTCCGTGATCACTCATAGACCCCGCCCAGGTAAGTATGCTTTTCAGGATCCTTATGCCCCTCTTTAAATCCTCTAAGCCGCAATGCTCTTCCTTTCCCCTTCCGATATGGGATGAGATCCCGTCATGGAGCATGCGGCTCTCTCCCAGTCTCCCTCTGGTAAAGCTTTTTTTTTTTATAAAAAAAAAAAAAAAAAAAAAAAGAATTACACATTCCATAATGTGCAATAAAACATTCGCCCCGTTTCTTAGTTATGTTTTTCTTACTAAAATCATTACATAAAAATTTAAATGTATTGGATAAGTTATAATTAGCATCTAAAGATGAGATTTAAACTAGAACTACTATCGATTAAAAATAAATATTTTAATAAATTTGATTGTTAAAATATTTTAATAATTTGATTGTTAAAAACTCATATAAACAATTCAAATTTTATTTATGATATTAAATTTTAACTGAAATACAATTAATAGTTTAGATTTTTTTTAAGACGTTTAGATTATTAATGTTTTTCGATTCTGTAAAGTCGGATGCCTGCATCCAACCGAGAAATATATTTTTTAAAACTTCTTCACTTTTTATAAAATTATTATTCTGTATATATTTAATCCGTATAATAAGCTTTTTGTCATTTTTGGAGATTTATATATTTTTAATAAATTTCAAATATAGGGAGATTTTAATCATTTTTAAATGACTAAAATACCCACAACTACGAGCACACCCCCTTTAGGTTCACGTCCCTGTGGGTATGGTAGTAGCTGCGTCCCCTTTCAATTATTTGGTGAGGCCGTGTCGCTTTTCGACCGGTAAGATTGTATTATTGTTAAATTTAAGTAGAGTTTATTGTCTCCTCACTAGTTAGATAGGAGTTTAAACTATACACCCAATCAAAAAATGACCAAAATACCCCTACATTGAAATTCAAAAAATATATATGCAAATATCAAAAATAGCAAAACTTATTATATGAATTAACTATACTTAGAATACCGGTTTTACAGGGAAAAAAAAAGTTCAAAAATTAAACATATATTTTTTGGCTAGATGCATAGTTACTCTTACCCATCAACATGCATACAATCGTCTGTCATTATAAATATTACATATAATACACTTTTTTTAAGTACTCCACATATGATGCTCCGGTAGGGGTGGGAATCGGGGCGGGTCGGGGCGGGTCAGGGTTTGCCCAACCCTGACCCTACTTTTCAAAAATCTTGTTTGACCCTTATTTTATACCGGGTAAGGACAAGGTCGGTTTGACCCTTACTTTTTTCTACCAGGTCTAGGGACAAAATTCGGGTCGATATCGGACCGGTTTCGGGATAGCGGGTCGGGTCAAAAATACGGATCAAATAAGATAATTTTCAAAATTTATATATCTATCAAACATAAGTATACATCTATACTAAATTTAAATATTATATGTTTCAATATTTCACTAATTATTAAAAAACACATAATTAAGAAAACAAAACATTTGAAAATATAGTATACATTTATTAAAATAGGTTAATATACAATTACACATGAGAGTTATATCGTACAAATTTTTTATTGATTCTTATATTGCATTTTGAATAAATTGATTCTTCTATTGTTGATAGAGTTGATTATAAAAAAGTGAGAAATTTGAAAGAAAATAATAATAATATTTCAATATAGTCTTATAATTTTTAATAAATTTATATATGCGGGGGCGGGTCGGACTCTTCGGGTCGGGACATGGTTGACCCACCACAACTCTATTTTTGAATTCGGGTCAAAATTTTTGACCCATCCCTATACCGGGTCAAAAATATATTGGTTTTACCCGGCCAAAAACGGTCGGGTCAATACCGGGTCACGGGTCGTCCCGCCCCAATTCCCACCCCTATGCTCCGGTCGTCCCTCTTCGTGCGTACGGATGTCCGCTCTCACGTCACACAACCAAAGTCCAAAGATCGCATCCGGAAATTTCACCTTTGGATGGGTAGCCGAGTCGAGCATGGGATAAAATCTTTTATTTTTAAAATATATTTTTCATTTACAACAACAACTTAATTTGTTTACTACCCATGCTATTTTTCCAATCATGTTACATCTTTTATTCATTTTAAACACATAATAAGAATTTTATGTGAGCCTAATGTCTTACTATAGTGGTAAGGGTTAGTGTCCCATCCCTAGGAGGCGTAGGGTTCTAAGACAGGTAGGGTGTTTTATCACTCATTGTAAAAATTCTTGGTTTGGTATCTGGGTGCAGGTAGTTTAGGAGAATTGTCTTCCGGTGATATATTGGGGAGTCAGTGGTCTCCTTTTTTTATATTTGGTAGCTTGTAGTCGTTTGATAATTTATACCACATAAAATTTCAATACATTAGAGCATAAAACCTTATTTTTTAAAAAAAAAAATTTATAAAACTGTTAATTTATGTGTATTTAATACATAAACTAAATTTTATTTTTTATTTTTTTAAAATACAAAAGGTTTTAGTCATTTTTAAATGACTAAAATACCCTTATTTTTAAAAAATTAAAAAAATATATTATATATCTCCAAAAATGATAAAACTTAATACATAAGTTAAATACACCTACATTAATAATTTTATAAAAAGATTTTCAAAAAATATTTTAAAAAGTGGAATTTTACACCCTAATGCAATTTAAATGCATCAGGATCTATGGAAGCATTACTCTTTTTTATTGCACATTTTTGTCCTTCCCAAGAGAGCAGCAGTATTAATAATATAAGCAGTCTGCTCCTGTTCTCCTTATTTATGACAACCCAAATGCAAATAAAGGAAACAAAAGATGCTCTTTTCGGTTGCTTCAGCCAAAAGTATGCGATTTCTTGTCTCATTTTTATTATTATTAAAGACTTTCACGTGGGGTGCCTCGTGTCGTTGAACGTTGAACACTAGCATTAATAGAGCCGGTAGTCCTTTTTCAAAACCACACGCCTCGTTTTCTAGCGCTCTTCATGTTTGTGAAATGGGCAGGCAGACGCACTCTTCCTCTGCGATGCGACTTGCTGGACGCAATCAACAATGCAACATTACCACCTATCCTCATCATCCGGGGAAGAATAAATTCCTTTTTGAAGTTCACCCGTGTCTAGCTATCAGCTCTCTACTTGAGAATATGAGACATTTTTTTTTCAACGGCATGCATACACTACACAGTATACTTTTTCTTCTTCTTTTTTTAAATGGTACACTATATTTCTAATACAAGGCATTTGACAGATATGGGTAAAAAATTATAATTTCACAATTTGAGGATGTGTCGCCCGGATCTCACAGCTGCAATGCGTGGGTGCTCTTAGGAATTTGATCAAATTTAGGGTGTGTTTGGAAATGTGTAAAACTTTTGATGAAAAGTTTTTAAGAGTAAAAGTTGTCAAATGATGTAATATGATAGGGGTAATGATGAGTAGTAAAGATGATAAAGTTAAAATAGATAAGTTAGTTATGTGGATAGTTGTGTAGAAATGATTGAAAAGTAGGGTAGTTGTATAGGACAATGTGAAAGAATAATTAAAAAATATGATAATTGTGGAGAGTGAAAAGTTTTAACTTGACATTTTTTAACCATTGCCAACATACCCTTAATTAATTATGGTATAGTAGATTTCAATTCATTTGAATATGCATTGGTAAAATGTAAACGTGTCTTGCTGTTGCTAAACCAATATGCGTCTAGCGTGATCAAAATAGAAATATTGATGTTCCTTGACTAGAAATGAGTCATATAACCGGTTTTTTTTTTTTTAATAGTGCTTATAGGCTTCATGAATTTGGTTGGTTGGGCGAATCCCAGTCATATGAGTTTTACCATATGTTAATAGAGCTTGATAGGCATACAAACTTGACAAGCTTAATTGAAAATTTTAAGCTTAATAGCATGACATAGAAATATGATCATGTTAGACTATGCTAAATAATGAGTTACTTAGGCTGCATCAATAAATTTATTTTTATTTTATTTTTATTTTTTTTTGCTTTTTCTATAAACTTGTTAACATCTATATATTTAATACATAAGTTAAGTTTTACTATTTTTAATGCTATGTATATATTTTTTATTTTTAAATATAGAGGTAATTTAGCGATTTTCGATGGTTTAAAGTTACTAAAATAACCTTATGTTTAAAATTTTAAAAATATATATCTTCAAAAATAGTAAAACTTGATTTGTATATTAAATACATTTATATTAATAAATTTATAAAAATAAAAGAAAAATTTTTTAAGTTTTACCAATGACTAAGTCATTACTTAGCCCGAGTTGACAAGATCATATACCACGACATAAACATGATCATTTACTCTCTCTTTCTTGTTTACATGAAGTTTTCAAAGGCACGCTACATTTCAACCATCCAACTCAGTTGAATGAAGTTTTCAATAGCATATTACATTTCAACCATTTGAATGAAGTTTTCATTGACAAGTAGGGATTTGCATCATATGATATTATGGGTGCAAATAAGGTCAAGTCAACTAATGACCTGCCCCAATTTCACTTAAGGGCAAAGTAGGACAAGTATTTTAATCCCATGTGGGTCAAGATTTAAAAATCCTTTCTTCAAATTAGGGCGAGACGAGATGGGTTGACCATATCTCAACCTGCCTTAACTTGCCTCGATTCACATAAATGCAAATTATTTTTATAAATCATATGGCTTATTTATGTGAATGTGGTTTTAATGGATATATATATATATTTAATTTTATAACTTATTAACGTGAATATAGTTTATTTAAATATGCATTTAACTTCATAATTTGTTTACGTAGACGTATTTTTCTTTCTATAGGTATTATTTGAGTAATGTCCTCCACATACTTTCTCAACAAATTATTATTATTATTTTGCATTCTAACAATTTTAATTGTAATTCAAAACTTTACATCTATATTATTTTTATTAAAAATAAAACATTCATGAAGGTTAAGTTGCAAATGAATTATTAAACAGAAATATTTTATTAATGCTTTGTCATGATAACTATATTTTACTTTTACTAAATAATAAAATATTAAAGCATCCATAGAAAGAATGCACTTTATATGTGCATATATTAGAATTACCACACTTTGACCTACCTTTTTCACTCTAACGTCCAAAATTGATCCAAAGTTTACCCAAACACCTAAAGGTAAAGATAAGATCAGCTTTTTTATGGATGGTTAAATCAACTTTATCTCAGACATGAAAAGTAAGATCAAATTAAATTTTTGGGGAAATTTCCCACGTACATTTACCCATTGTTTTATTATCTTTGTACGTAAAACATTTTAAAAATTCCTTGAGCACTTGTGACATTTCACCGTCAATTCCTTGCAGACACCTTGACTTTCCGTCAAAATGCATTCCCTTTCTTTTTTTGAATTCCGAAAATGCCCGTGCCTGCATCCGCTATTCGTCTTCTCTACCCACCTCCTTGCTGCCACAGCCGTTTGTGAACCGACAACAAAGCTTACGACGACGACGATAATATTTAAAGTAATGGCTGTAGAAAACATCACTATCCTTGCGCGATAATATTATTAAGAAGCTTCACAAATTTGGCATCTGCCTTCATTGTTAATGTGTTGCCTGAATGAAGATGGGAGATGAGAGATGTCTGCTCTAATAAAGTTACTGGAGGAGATGCCATCCGGTTCTTTATGCCAATTCCAATAATCAAATTATTAATCGCCGGAGTTAATCCTGGCAGCCATTGCCATCGAATTAGGGATACCTCTCTTCTCTAGCTTTCCAAGCTGAAGCTTTGAACTTTGAAGAGTTTTCCACCACAGTCCTCTGTCTTCAGCAAACCCCTCTGCAGCGCAGCTTCAATGGAGCTAGTGGAGACAGCTTCGACGGTCGTGAAAGGAATTATAGATAAAAATTTCTAATCCTCGACAGTTTTTTCGAACTGGGATTTTTTGGAATTAAGAAGAGCTTGGAAGGAAGATGTGAAGGAGAGAGGGGGGGAGTAGAGCCATCGTCGGCTGCTAGGTGATGATGGAGAATGGATGGCCGATTTGTGAAATTGGATGGTGAGGAAGACGAGGCGAACGGAAGAAAGCTTACATCGAAGACATTCGCAGCACGGCAGAGAGCATTGGGCTGGTCGGCATCCCATCCGACAACAGTTGAAGTCGAACTTGATCTCCCCAGGGCAGATGCAGCATACCTTATACGCGACCAGCTGTGCCGCCGCCAGCAACGCGGCGGGCGTATGCCATGTGGCTGTCGTGCCTCTCGGAGTCACGCCGGCAGAGAAGACTCTAGGAAGGAAGGCGTGCGGAGCAGATTGTGTTGGGTTCATATCTACCGGCAGAGGCGGATCTGGCAGTGGCAACTTAGGCGAGTTCCGGCAGGCGGCGTTCGTCAGCAGCGATGAAGACGAGTGAAGAATGTGCAGTAGTTTTTCCCGGCTACTAGAGCATCATTTCGATGGGATGACAACCTCGTTTGGGTCAGAATCCGGCTACTAATCGGCCGTCCAACTGACCGGTGGTGGTGCGCAGGTTCTGTTCGGTTTTTAATTTTGCGAGATGACACACTGTGCACCATCTATCGCGACAGACAAAAAGTTTATTTTGAGCACCACACGCAGGCATGGCAGTTTTGGAATTCAGAAAAAGAAGGGGCATGCATTTTTATGGAACGTTAAGGCATGGGCATGGGAAGAATAATTGATGAAATGTGATGGACGTACGAGCAATTTTTGAAATATTATGAATATAAGGGGTGTGTTTGGTAATTAATAAAACTTTTGATGAAAAATTTTGGAGAGTAAAAGTTGTCAAATGATGTGATATGATAGGGATAATGATAAGTAGTAAAGAGGATAAAGTTAAAATAGATAGGTTAGTTGTGTGGATAGTCGTGTAGAAATGATTGAAAAGTAGGGTAGTTGTATAGAAAAATGTGAAAAAATAATTAAAAAATATGATAGTTGTGAAGAGTGAAAAGTTTTAGATTGAAAAGTTTTAATTGACTTTTTTTTTCAATTGTCAAACATACCCAAGGAGAACAATGGGCAAATGTCATGGGCACGCAGGAACAAATTCCTTATATGTTCATGAATTGAATTAGGCAGAGCCGTCAGCAACAGGTGAAATAACAAAAATACCCCAACCATCTTCACCATCTCTATCGATCGAGCAATTGAAAATCTCAACAACATCTGCAAATTCGATTGCAAAACACCCTCTTAATCCATCAATCTTGACAACCTACTACTAACGCGGTTGAAATAGCTAACAAAGTAGGTGAGGCAAATAGTTCCTCCCCAAGTCGTTCCGAAAGACGACAAAGTCGTGCTCGGAACGGGGTGGAGGTGGTCCATTCTATTGTCGAATTCTAACGGGAGATAAGGGAGGAAGTGTCTTTCCGTGTTGCTGGGGCTGAGCGGGCAGCGGCGAGGAGGGATAGCGATCACACAGCAGGGAGCATCCAGACTTCGGCAATGAACCCAAGTGAGGGAGATCTCCTTGGAGCAGAGCTCCAAACAATGACGATCTCGACGAGGGCTGTTAAGAAGATAGGTCCGGGCGAGGCAGATGAGCTTCTCTGCTCTGTATGGACTTCCAAATCATACAACCAGGAGCATTTTCTCTCGTCGATGAGAAGGCTATGGCGGACGCAAGGCACTTTCATCTTCATAGACATTGGGGAGAACCTGTACCGCATCTCTTTCTCTGAACAGACAGATAAAACAAGGATTCTGGCTGGGCGACCATGGCTATTTGAGAGAAATTTGGTACTGCTCAAAGATCTCCAGGAGGTGATGTCTACTGCACAAGTGGTGCTCGTCAAAACGCCCATGTGGGTGCACGTGGTGGGGATCCCATATCTGGTTGATAAGAACTACCTGGGACAATGCATTGGCGGATCTTTTGAGGTGCTGCATGAAATTGTAGCCAACGACTTGGAGCTGAAGCTGTTGGTCACGGTTGATTGCACAGAGCCGTTGAGGAGAGGAATCTTCATACAAATGGAATCACAACAAAGGCATTACAAATGGAATCACAACAAAGGCATTGGGTGAATTTCCAATATGAGAAACTTCCTATCTTTTGCTTCTATTGTGGGGTCATGGGACATGCGTATAAGGACTGTACAGAACTTTCCAAGAATACTGAGCAAGTGTTAGAGGCGGATATGCGGTATGGAAGCTGTCTGAGAGTTGGAACCAAACCGATGAGACTCCGAACTCAGGATCACAAAGGGAATCGAGTGGCATCACGTAAATACACTGGAGGGAAGGGCATCTCCCACCTAGAGGCTGTCAGAGACCAAACGGATGAATCAGATGGGGGTTCCCTCTCCAAATTCTGTCAGGCCGACAACAACCTCATTGCCAATGGAGGGTAACCTGCTGCGTTAGCAAAACCTGACTGCCAGAGCCATTCCCAATCCTATTCCAGCAAGACCCGACGCAACAATGGCGGTTTTTTGGCTGATAATGCAGGCTATGAGGAGCATGGAAGGTCACGACTGGCAGAACACCACATGGATGCGCCAACTGATGGTCACCTCATGGATACGCCAATTGTTGGTCACCTCATGGACACGCCTCTTGTTGGACACCATACAAAATCGCCTACTGCTGGGCACCATATAGACATGCCTATGGCTGGATCCACTCCAAAGCCTCTCCTTTCTCTCACAACACAGACCGCTCCATCATGCGTTGGCCCGGGGACTACTGCTACTAATTGCGCGAGCAACCATGCTGCTCAGCATTATAGCGGAGGTTTTTCATTGCTTGTAAACACGAATGGGGATCAGTGTGCAATGTCTGCATCGCGATGCCATATTCATGAACATATACTGCATTACAGGGATCACATCCCATCTGCCTTGGAATGCCCGGGAGCCCACGGTATCAGAATAACTCAAGTGGGCCAGTCCAATGATGACATTAACGAAGGAAACTACATCAAAGCCCATCTTGGGCAAGTTCCAACTGAACTTGTGCAGAGTTTGAGTGACGTTGTTGTTATAAAGCCAAAAGGAAAATAGAAAAGGCTGGCAAGGGCATGGTGGTGGAAGACAAAAGGCGACCTTTTGGGTGTCACTTGGACGAAAATAGTAAAAGGGGACTGTGCAATAACTTGGATGCAAACAGTAAAAGGGGACAGTGTGGTGATTCTGAGGGGCAACAACATAGCAAGAAGCGATTGAAATCTGGAGTATCAGGCAGTGCGGAGGAGGAGGAGGTGGAGGCTGAGGGACGACCTCAGTCCCACCTCATGTAACATGGCTATCTTAGCCTGAAATTGTCGTGGGATTGGGAACTCACTTGCAATCCGATGCCTCCTCGACTTGGTCAGGAAACAAGATCCCACTCTCATCTTCCTCAATGAAACAAAACGCACAGCAAAGGAAATGGAGGGAATCAGATGAAAACTGAATTTTGACTGTTGTTTTGCGGTGGACTCGGTTGCCAGAAGTGGTGGTTTAGCTCTCCTATGGAATAACTCTCATCCAGTTAATATTCTGAGCTTCTCTATTCACCATATCCATGCGGATCTTTTGGGATGACTTTTCACAGGCTTTTATGGTCATCCGGTAACACAAAATCGGTATCAAGGCTGGCATATGTTGGAGCAACTAAAGGGCGGACCAAGCATACAGTGGCTAGTCATGGGAGATTTTAACAAAGTCATGGGACCCACTGAATATATTAGCCAGAGGAAGCGATCTCAGGTCCAGATGGATCTATTTTGTAATACCTTGGACAGTTGCAATCTTATGGACTTAGGATTCGTTGGCCATCCGATGACTTGGAGAAACAATCGATGGGGACCTCAATGGGTGGAAGCTCGGTTGGACAGGGGGCTAGCGACGCCCGACTGGCTATCACTTCATCCTTTTGCCAAACTCCTCCACTTATCTGTGGCCACGTCGGACCATAGCCCCATAATAATGATGTTGGATTCAAGGAGGAGCATGTGAAGACCCCCTAAGGAATTTCGATATGAACTTTTCTGGGCTAGAGACAAGGAAACGCACTGCATTGTAAATCAAATTTGGGGTTCGGCCCCTACCACTGATGTGCCCCCCATGGACTTCCTGGGATGGAAGATCAAGGAATGCAGTAAAGCGCTAACCAAATGGAATAGGAAGAGGAGGGGAAATTTACGACAGACAATTGATCAAAATCAGATGGCATTAGAAACCCTTATGATTCAGAGCCCCACTGATCAGAGAGATGAGGCAATACAGAGGACAAAATTCAGAATAAATCTCTTACTTCATGATGAGGAACAATTATGGCGATAGCGTGCAAAAACTCATTGGCTTCATGCTGGGGATAAAAACACTGGTTTTTTCCATCGCATGGCATCTAACCGAAGGCGGTCTAACTCCATCGAGGCTCTACAAGACTAAAACGGGCAGTAGGTGCAGGATCAAAACCAATTGCAAGACTTAGCATTGGAACACTTCCAAACGGTCTTCTCCTCCTCAGGGCCCTCGGACGCCTCATGGGTTCAAAGTTTGATTTCCCGGAGAATTTCTATTCATCAAAGACATAATCTCACTAAGCCTCTGGTTTTTGAGGAAGTGGCAAATGCAGTGAAAGCGATGAGCCCCACAAAAGCCCCGGGACCAGATGGGATATCCGCTGGTTTCTTCTAGAAACATTGGAACACGGTGGGTCAGGAGATTTTTCTTTGGTGTAAAAGGTTCATGGCGGAGCCGAATCCCACATATCAGGCTACCCAACTTCGGTCAATGAACTCCACCACATTGGTTTTGATCCCAAAAAAGGCTGGGGCTCAAACTTTGTCCCATTTTCATCCCATCAGTCTCTGCAATGTGGTATATAAGATTTTGGCAAAGGTCTTGGCGAACAAGCTTAAATTGTGTCTTCATGAGGTCATCAGTGAGCAGCAGAGTGCTTTTGTCCCAAGTCGGCTCATCACTGACAATATGTTGGTGGCCTATGAAGTCATACATTATCTTCGCCGAAGACAGGGAAGGAAAAGAAAGGAGATGGCTATAAAGCTGGATATGTCCAAGGCGTATGATTGGGTAGAGTGGAAGTTCCTTCAACAGATCATGGAAGCGATGAATTTTGGCCCGGGCTGGATTAACTGGATCATGAATTATGTTACCTCTGTGACGTACCAGGTGAATGTCAATGGGTTCAAAACGAGGTACTTCGAGCCTCAGAGGGGACTAAGGCAAGGGGACCCGCTTTCTCCTTATTTATTCATTTTGTGCGCCAAGGGGCTTTCTGCTCTGATCTCCGATGCGGTTGCTCGCTCGTGTATTCATGGAATCAAAATCAACCCTCAGGGGCCTACTCTCACTCACTTATTGTTCGCGGATGATGCCATTATCTTCTTGCGGGCTTCACCTCCGGATGTTAGCAACTTTTTGGCTATTCTCCACCAATATTCTGAATCATCGGGGCAGGTTGTTAATGTTGACAAGACATCTGTCTTCTTTAGCTCCAACACAGACATGGGTGCTCGGGGGGATATTAATTCTCTTTTGGGAGCCACGGGCCATGAGCTTCTGAACTATCTAGGTCTCCCTGCATGGTTGGGAAGGACAAAAGGAAATATGTTCAAGGGTTTGAAAGAACGGGTTTGGAGGAAAGTTCAAGGATGGAAGGGAAGACTACTCTCCTGGGGTGGCAAAGAGGTCTTGATAAAGGCGGTTGCACAAGAGATCCCGACATACACGATGAGCATTTTCCTCCTACCAAAATCCTTCTGTTATGAACTCAATGGGATGTTACGCAAGTTTTGGTGGGGCGAACATGGCGGTAAACGTAAAATGAGCTGGGTGGCATGGAAAGAGATGTGCAAAACAAAATTCTCGGGTGGGCTTGGCTTTCGAGACCTAAATATATTCAATTATGCTCTCCTTGCAAAACAAGTTTAGCGGCTCACTACGGTTACCAGCTCATTGTGTTATGAGGTTCTGAAAGCCAGATACTTCCCGAACGAGGACATTTGGAGTTGTCATGCAAAACCTTCTGACTCTTTCACCTGGAGGAGCATTCTGAAGGCAAGAGATGCGATTCGTTTTGGGTGCAAGTGGCGGATTGGCAACGGGAAGCGGGTTCAATTCTTTATGGATGAGTGGCTTGATACCATGGTTACCAAGGCAGGGCCTCTTCCGTTATCAATCCCGGATGACGTAAATGTGAGTCATTTTATATGTGAAGCTTCAAACTCATGGATTAAGGATCATATTCTGGCGGCTGCGGGGGACGAGGGGTGGAGTGTTATCACTCAGATTCCCCTTCCCCATTCTGCACGGGAGGATACAATTTTTTGGAAGTTCAAACCTCACGGGGTCTATACTGTCAAATCGGCTTACAGAATGCTTAGCTCGAGACATTGTTGCACCCCTCGATTCCCCATCTATAAGGCAATCTGGCAGACCAAACTTCGCAGCAAAATTCTCATCTTTGGATGGAGGCTGTTCAAGAATGGACTCCCGACTCTTCTGAATTTGCAGAGTAGGGGCATTGTTGTTGATCCTTTGTGCTTCTTTTGCAGGTCAGGTCTTGAGGACACCAACCATTTATTTTCAGAGTGTGACTTTACTAGGGAGATATACTTAAGGGCAGCAAGGCGCATCTCTTCTCCAGCCACTGTTCAGGATACTGTCACTTCCCTTGCACTAAGCCATAGGTCTAATGACCTCGCTTTTTTCATTCTCTGTTGTTGGAGGATTTGGTTCTTGCGAAACACATTAAGAGCTGAAGGGGCGCAACCGGATTTCTCCAATATTCTTGAATGGTGCAAGGATTATCTGGAGCAACACCACAGGGCTACTCCCCTCATCCAGGGGGGCGCGATTGATCGGCCACTCGTCCCCAGATGGATCAAACCACCGGATGGTGCTTTTAAACTTAATGTGGATGCTCGAATACAGCATCGGAATTCGTCTATGGGCTTCGCTGCTGTCATCCGGGATTCTAGAGGTTCCTTCATTGCTGCAAAAGGATGGCGTCGATGTGGGTCGATGGAGCCTTTGCTCATGGAGGCACATGCTTTTCTCTTATGAGTAAGATGGGGACTGGAGCTCAACATGCCAAAACTCCAAATCGAATCTGATTCGCTTTTCCTTGTCAACTTTCTGACTACGGATGGCCTCATCTCCTCCCCTGTTGGTGTGGTGATTGAAGAAATCAAGTCTATTCTTTCTTCTTCTAACCATGTCACTGCTCACATGTTCTTAGGCAAGGGAATATTGTTGCACATGCCTTAGCTGACTTTCTTTCTATTTCTTTTGTGGTTCAACAGGTTTGGTGGGGTAACCACCCTCAAGCTATACAGGAAAAAATTTATATAGACAATTTTTTGGCAATGAATTTCTCGGATTATCCTATCCCTTCTCCCTTTCAGATTGCTAGGGATTCGGAATAAGGTGTTTCCTTCTCATAAAAAAAAAGTAGGTGAGGCGAAAATCTACGTGATAGTAGAATAGTAAGGGCAGAATCGACGGCCGAATCTTTTAGATTTTGCTGGAAATTGTGGAGAGAAGCTGTTGCTATCGTTGGAGACAAAGATGATGCTAATATCATGCTCATCATCTCGCCATTGTTGGAGGCGCGACTATCCTTCCTCTGGAAGGAAGATTTGAAATTGCGGCAGGGAGCAGGAAAAGCATCTCATTAATTCTAAAGATTCTGCAACTACCTCTGGTGAAGAAGGAATTCTTGAAACCAGACTTGAGGGAGAAAAGTGATGCCTGTCATGTATGTCCATGGCTGCCTCTGCAGTCTGCAAGCTAATGAAGGATCTCGAGTGTCGTTTGTTGGAAGGAGAAAGCATGGCCAATTTGGAAATTTTAGAAGTATCATAATATTCATGTCGTGTCGTGGCTAACAGTGAATGACAGTCAGGGTACAAAAGAAATTAGTAGCAAAATTCGAGGGCATGTGAGGAATTTTTGAAAATTCATAGGTACAAATGGAATTAAGAATTAAATTCGTGGGTATATAAGAAATTTGCCTAAAGATTAAATAACGCAAAGTTGGGATAGTTTCGAATGGACTTTGTTAAGGGCACCGTATGACAATAGAACCCTTTGAAAATATAAAAGCTAAAATATCAAATATTTTAAGCCTATAGTTGGTGCTCATGTCCGGCCTTGGGACCTTCCCAAGTTCAACTCTGGCTGCAGTTATAGATTTTAAAAAAACCATGCACATCTTACAGATGGATCAAATTTTCCTCATTTATCTATATTTTTTTTATTAATGTATATTTACGTCGATCTCAGTATCTATTACAATAAAGCCCTAAAATATTCTACAAATTATAAAAGGAAACATGAAACTCCACCTATCAAGTATGGGAAGAACAAACCCCACCGAATAAATGAGGATGCCAAAGCTCCCAAATGAATGAGAAAAGCACCTAAAAGCAGCACCAAGGCGATTTGACCCAGCAACCTACCGCATGCGGACAACACTTCTCACCAACCAACCAACTGCCCGACCGGCACCTCCTTTCCCTACTGGTTTAAGCAACTCCCGCACTACTTGCAAATTAGGATTGTTTTTCTTTTTCTTTTCGTTTACATCAACTATCCGGTCTGTTTTTCTGTTTTTTTCTCCTCATTGCATTCCACCTTCGAGGGCCTCTCTGGCTGTTGCATGAAGCACAACTGACTTGGGATGCAACAAACTCTCCAATTAGGAGTGTTAACGGATCGAGTTAAACGAATTAGAACCTAATCCTAATCTTAACCCATTTAAAATATCTAACCCTAATCCATTTATTAACTCATTTAAAAAACTTCAACCCTAACTCATTTACAACCCATTTAATAAATGGGTTGGTGAGTTGTTAACAGATTATATAGTAGATAACCTGAAAATCTAAACTCTAATAAATAATAATCTCGCAGGGAAAGACGAGAGGATGTTTTCGACGTAAAAGAAATAGAAATAAAGCAATAACAGAAAAACGAAATTAAGGCAGCAATGAAAAAATAAAAATTAAATGACTTGAGAAAAACTTAAAGAAAAAAAATAACCAAAGAATTTTCATGTATATATATAAAACTTTAATGAATTAAACGAGTTAAACGAGTTAAACGAATTAAACGAATTGAACAGATTATAAAAGTTAAATGAATTACTAAATGAGTTAACGAGTTATAAAATCTCAATCCTAATTTATTTATTTAATTAAATAGTTAAATAAACGGGTTGACGAGTTATAAAATCTCAATCCTAATTTATTTATTTAATTAAATAGTTAAATAAATTAACGAATCATAATTCATTTATTCAAAAATCTAAACCCAAACTCATTTATAAACGAATTGGATAAGCAGGTTAACCATGACAATTAATACCCCTAACCCCAATAGGGAGCACCCACTTTCACAAACAAGAAAGGGATTAAGTATCTATATACTGCAAGGAATTTACCATTCTCGATTCCAGCATCCATGGAAACCGCTATGCGGCGAGCAGCAAGATATTTTGGAATGCTAACAGCAGGCCAAAAAAACAAAAAACAAAAAACGAAGATTGTGTAGATACACATGCATCGTAAATATACGACTCCTGCTAATACATATATGAAGGTATTATGTGCAAAACCCTGCTAAGAAATTCACCAATCTTCAACTGATTACCCCCCGCAAGTCCCTTAATTCCAATCAACACCATGTCCGGTCTTTCACCTCCCCAGTCTGGTGGGGCCATAAATCCGTAATCATGGTGCCTGCGGCAGCAGCGGCAGCGGTGGCCATAGTGGCAGCAGCGTTTAGTTGCCAACAACCCAAAAGACAAACAGGAAGCAGCTACCATCATCCGCCAATCCGACGGGGGCAGGCCAGGCCCCACAAAAGAATGAAAAAATGTATTCATTCCCCAGCACTTCATTCAAATGCGTTGCACATTGCAAAGCAACTGCATGGGTGTTGTGCCATCAGATCGAAATGCAGCACTAGCACCATCCTCGTAACCACTGGGACGGATCTGTGGCAGCTGTCTCTTGAGTCTGGATGAAGAAGAGAATGGCAAGGCAAAGAGCTGCTGTGGGTTGTGTGAATACTTAGCTCCCAAAAGCTCTACAGAAGATGACGATGGTGGGATGGCAGACTGAGGGAGGGAACAGGAATCGTGTCTACTGTTTTGCCACTTAGGTGGTGTCTGAGAGGGAAAGCCAGTATGCCGATACTGAGCCATATGAGCAGCAGCCCATAACTGTTGTTGGTGTTGCTGCTGCTGCTGCTGCTTTGATGAGCCACCTCCATGGCCTGCCTGGACTCCATAATATGGGTTACTCATATACTGGGGCAGTAGTTGCACCTAAGAACAACAACATGACAAGCATCATGATTCTGTAGTTGGTACCAACAAGAACAACAACAAAAACACAGTACACAATCTTGACATCAATGCAGCAAGCACTTGGCATGCCCACGCAAAGGAATGCATGCATGTTTCCAACGCGCTTGTCATTAGCACGGAAATGGAACTGATGCCTGCGCACCTAAAATCTGGAAATTGGCTGTAATGCTAGTTGATGAGCTTACTCTCATGGAAACAAGTGTGTCACGTCATAAATCAAGTTGGATACCACCTTAGAAGAACAAATTCCTAGTGAGAAACCTCTTTAGTTTTTGCAAATAATGCAACTTTTGATTAATCCAAGCCACGCAATATATTTAATAATAATAATAACATTTACTTAAGATACAAAAAATACCCTTCATAATACTCCGGTGGCCTGGTTTTTCATATCTCAACTAATAAATACCATTAAACATACTGGGTATCTTGGATTAATCAGAAGTAGCATGGTTTGTTAAAACCAAGAGGTTTCCCACTAGGAACTGGGTCCTCAGACGTGGAACCCAATTAACTAACATGTAACGTCCAATGATCAGTCCACAGAATGCATAATATCACATCAATCAGCAGTCCCATTTGATGCTAATGGAGAGCATTTTGGTTATCTCAAGCTGTTTGCAGGATATCTCGTGTTGACAGCATCCAACTGCCAAACTGGTGCAACAGAAATGGAACATCAGAATTGTGATCTAGGCAGGATGGATCTGACCAAACTGGCCCTCGTATAATCATATAAACAACTTGAAGATAGATCAGAACTAGCTTGTTATGCATGACAGACAGACTGCGCATCATCACATCCAGCTCAAAGTAGTCCCCAGAAATCTTGGCAACTTCTCTTACGCACAGATATAAGATGACTATTATGAGATCTACAACAATTTTCACGAAGTAGCCCTAATCCAAAGGATTTCCATGTTGAAGTGATCCAACATGATTGCTGCAGTTAGCAATGACATCTGAAACCATGTTAACAGCCCGTCTGGAACCAAGATGTACCTAATGTGTCGTGATATAGGAATAGAAGATACAACACACAAGAAGGCTAAAGAGACATTACCTGTTGTGTAGCTGCTGCCACTGCTAGCTGATCTGGATATGGAGAAGAATAACGATCGTTTGGGAGTGAAAAAGGTATGACAGGATGTTGGACAAGTGGATGCATGTAAGGAGCTTGAAGCTGCGCCGACAACTCCAACCCATTCCTCATGTTATTCGACTCAGGTGAGGACGACAAGGATAGAAAATCACAACTCTGCCAGGGAAAAAAACATAATAAAAATAAGATACATGAGTACAGGGCTAAGCATTTGTTGAAGGAATTATTTCTGACGTCCTGATCCGGACATCGACTCTGCCTCCTAAAGTTATAATTACTTAGGCAATTCTGATTATTCTGATTCTCAAGATAATGGGGATTAAATAAAATATGGAAGATGTTGTCACTAATTAAAAATTCTCTAGACTAAAACACCCTTGCCCGTCAATTACTTTACCATGGTGCCTCAGAATTTTTTTTTAAGATTAACAAAAATCAGTTCTGCTTGTAGGAAACAAGCGCATCATGCAGAAAGACCTGACATTTCCACTAAAAATGAATGCTGGTTGCTTCAGAATAGCAATCATGATAAAAGCAACATATTTCTTGAGTCATGTGCTATGGGGAAACTGTGAAAAAAAAAATGCATCAAATTTAGCGGGGCCTAACAAATAGTACTGATCATGTGAAATTACCTGCTGCTTATTAGAATAGACCATAGTTGCAGTAGAAGCATGCAGATCTTGCAGGGACCTATCTTGTAGCATCATTACTTCATTTGATAAATTCCTCTGTGCAACCAAGGAGTTTGCTCCAGCAGGCAGAATGTGATTGGAAACCTTTTTTATTGCGGTTGAGTTAGCAGCTCCAATAACACCCAACCTTGCCCCTTCCTTTGATTTCAAATGATTCTCTGAAAGAGAACACCTGCTTTTCTGCTCTTTACTTTGATACAAATGGATGAGTCGGCATATGTGCATATGTGTGGCACACCTCTTCAATGACCGAGTCAATTTAACTGGAACTGGAGGAAGCTGCACAGGAAACAAGTAAAAGACTTCAAGGAAAATTTTAATATATATATCTAACTCAATCAATTATTGAAGGTAAAACTGTAAAAGCCATAAAGATAAAAGACTGATCAAAGTTCATGGGATGAAATCCAACAGAGGTAATGCGAAATGATAGGGATTGAAGGTCTTAAGTCAATAATTCCTAGATTATACTTTTTCATTTTGAAAGATCCAAGTGAAAATTTTCCTGATGTCTAGGGATAAACGAACTGATATTATTTCTTGTGCAATTCAATACTCGCACCATATTCCCACAGAGAGTATGCGAGGCCAACAAACAAACTTTTAATGGTTTGCACATGACAAGAGTGCACCTAAAAAAAACTATTAACTTGGGCCCTAAGCAGTGAAAGACTTTTTAAGTTCCTTCCCCTCAAAACCTAGCTCACTATTGTCCAGTAAAACCAATTGCAACATCTGCAACTGATCCAAATTAGACACTCAAAATGATCAAAAGGGCCCTTGCTTGAAATTACACTGTCAAGAATTTGAAATTTACCATAAAAATGTGTTTTTTAAAAAATAATAATAATAATAATAAGAACAACTACACCACACTTAATTCAATACAGTAAGGAAAGAAAGCTTAAAAAATACCCCAAATATCCAGGAAATGGTCCAGGATAAATGAAAATGGAAAAACAGTGTTCATGCAGTTACCCTGAATTAGTCAAACAACTTGTGACAATGATGACGATGATCCATGTCAAGAAAGAAATGCTGATATTAGCAAGGCATGTTAGCATACAATGCATCATGCGATGCAATTTTTTTTAGTTTTTGAAAAATAATATTTTCTTTTCATTTATATGTGGGCCCAAGTGTATATATTTCATATACCAAAATTAACCAATTTTGAATTATTGTACACATAAACAATCCTTGGGTAAAAGATGATGAATATGGTCCAAGATGGCAACCCTAGCATACACATTTTCTTTTTACTGTCGATAACATTTTCACTGCCTGCTTTTGTAGAAAACGGGTTATGATGATTACAACAACCAAATTAACATCACAGAGAACAAAAACCAAAAGAGAGATGATGCTGGTTTCTAGAAATAATGCTTCACCTTCATAGGCAAGACATCATTACTGGCTGAAATAGAGGCAGTAGTGCAAGTTGACTCCAGGCAAGCTGCAGCTTGTAATTGTGATGACCTGATGCAAAGGATATTTACCTAGATCTTAATTTCAAGAGAAGTGGAATCTGCTACTGCACAGTAGTACTGGAATTTACTATTCCGAATTTTAAAAATGAAAAAAAAAGCAGGAAATATACCGTGTGAGGTTACCGAGGCTATCAGAAAGACCAGTAGGTATGCCTTGCTGTTTACCTGGAGGGGAAAAACAAAGAATGATGAAGCAGATTGCAGAAAATTGTAATTGACAGATTCTGTGACTAATACCTTCCACAGATGCAAGTTGTGCACTAGTTTTGGAGTCCTCAGTAATGGGTTGTACCTCCCACTTCAGAGCAACTGGCACAGCCTACAAGTAGGAAGTTCAACAATTCCAGTCAGAAAACGAGAAAAGAATAGGAAAACATTATCCATGTATCTTATTTCAATTTGAAGTGGACGACAATCATTTGAATTTACCATGCAAAGAGATCTAACTAGAACCTGTTCCCTAGCATATGAGAACAAAGAAAAACTTATTGGGCCATTTCATGGAAGGTGCATTTCAGTGCAAATACCATATACAAAAGGATGAAAAGGGAGGTGTGCTTCAACCCCTTCTACCTTTTTTTGAATTGAATTGTCGCAATTAGACACAACTAAATTTGCGACTATAACTCCTACACATTTCACTTGTAAGAAGAAAATATAGATTTGGACATGACAGCATACCTGCAATGTCCCAGTCTCCTCTGCTTCTCTCATTGAAAAAATTTCAGGTTGCACAGTCTGCAATGATCTGCAGTCAAGGGACAAAGAAGAAAGATTAGCGGAGAACTCAATGGTAACTAAGAGACAAGAAAGTGGATAGATACATATGAAGAAAATACACACCCATTCCCGACAGCTGATTCAGATAAAATTTGATTAGGAAGTGAGGCATTGACAGAACCACATAGTCGCATCTTCTCTGCACTTTCATTGTCAGTTGAGGAATTAATTCCTTGAATGTCAGTTTGTGCGGGACTATTCAATTCAAGATCAAAACTGTGACTTCCTGAGGAAGTGGACTGGTCTGGAATACTGGACTTGGTCATAGGCTCAGCTTCTGCAGGAACTTTTGGCAAGTCATCTTGGCACGAAGAAGGATTTGCTAAACCATCAGTTTCTGTGGATACACATGCAGTTTTTGTGCTCCCTTCCTTAGAAACTGCATGTGTAGTACAAATAATTTAGCAAAAGAAGTATGAGAGTAGGAATTGCTTTTACAGTGACATCCTTGAATCCAACCAAGCTGGTGATTGCAAAATCTCATAATTTATCATCTGATTGCTGGCCTACAGACTAATGATAAAAGATTGAAAGAATCATCACAATTAGATGGTAAGATGTCCCACACAGCTCAATAGTCAAGATGGATGAGTGGTTCAATATTCTGACTAGAGCAAATATGGACCACTACATGCAGAGCACCAACCAGATGAAGTCTCTGAACACTGAGAGATGTGCACCCAGATTTTGAACTGGCATGCAGCAAAGAAGACAAATAGGACAGTATGGCCCAAGAGTTATGTTTGTCAAACAAATATAGAAAGAAATGCAAAAGCAGGGATGGCAATAGATAAGTGCCTTCTGACAGGGGCAGGGAGGTCTCTGCTGTCTCAACTAAAGGCAAAGCCTCTTCTTTCACCACTACACTTTCCCCGTCACACTCGTCAGGTTTGTTGTCAGGGAAGATCGTAGCCAAACAATACAAGACCTCTGCAACTTCTTCCTCTTCTTTGGTAATTGAAATGGGCTGCTTCGAAGATCTGACAAAGCTTCCTTGCTTCTGCAGGAATGACCAGATCAGGCATCAGTCAAGAGCGGCCAGAAAAGTACAACAACAAACAACCATAGAAAGGAAGCTCCTAAAATTTGTTAAGAGATGCAGCCACCGTGTTGTGCTTGGATCTTTTCATGCCATTAACGCTGGGCAATTCAGCTTCATTCAAAATATGATGATGTCTTTTTGCATCAGGAACTGGGGGGGAGAGAGACTCTCGGCTGCGCTTGCTCATTGCTGCAACGAACAAAAAAGAAATTCTTTCATGATCGATTTTTTTTTCTTTTTTTAAGAAACGAAAACAGCCTAAAAGCTCTGCACAAAATTCACAAAATGGAACATGAAAATGATTTTTATACATCAAACGGGGATTAGACACACCGAGTGGAAAGGCAACTCAAACAGGATGACCAATGGACCACCTGTCCAGCATCCAAATGCTTTTCCTGATGCAATGACAGGCCTAACCTCTTTTCCAACATCCATGTACAATGATGCATTAACAGCAAATTGACTATTGATCCAGATCGCACCAAAGAGGTTCTCATTATCTGGCATTCATCATATCAGTCTAACTTGCACAGTACAAAAAAATGCGATCAATAGAAATTGTTTGGCAGAACATATACGCTGTCGAGAGAAATTACCAAGTAGGTGAGAGTACCTACCACGACTCTCAACCAAGCCACACAAATAAAGGGTCTAATCTCTTGCTTGGTATGCATAATCGCAAAAGCCGAATGGCAGAGTTGGATGAGAATATCTTTACACACGTTTGGATGCAATTGAAAGGAACCCTTGGTATCTTCCTTACATCTCTAGTCACAAACGAGAGAATCGGAAAGAACCAAACTGACCGCTTTTAAAGAAATGAATCCAAAAAGGAACCAGATTCCTGGTCTCTCAGAGAATCAAATATTCTCTCATCAGAAGGATGGTAAAATAAAATATATAGTAAAAATATATATATAAAAAAAAAACAGCTCAAAATTCTAAGCGCGACTCATTCCAAGAAATTGCACCACCGCCTATACCAAAAAAAACAAGAATAATAACAAATGCACCGAATCAAACTGCAACTCGAAATTGCAACCTAATTGTACCATACCTGATCTTAATTTCCTTGGAACCGACGGAGGATCGGCATGGCCGCAATCATCAGAGGCCTGCAAATCCACAAAAAGATTCAAAATTTGAACGGGGCAAAGAAAGCAATATCTCTCTCCACGCGCATGGATGCAGGAATGCGGCCCCCACCTTGCCGTTGAGCTTATATCTCCTGTCGTTGCCGGTGCTTGGCATGCGATGCTCCTCTTCTCCTCCAGACACCTCACCACCCATCTCACTGTCGTCGCGACCCGGGCTTGCTCTCCAGCTCACTCTTACACTTCTGACTCTCTCTTTCCTTGATTTCTCCGAAAACACCACGTTATATCCGTTCAGAGCTGGGGAGAAAAAAAAGGACACAGAGACAACAGAAAGGATAAGGACAGGGGAGGTGGCCTAAACTCTCAAACAAGTAAATTACACAAGAAAAAACAAACGGATTCGGCTCTCTTTTTTTCCCCCCTCCTCGTATAAATTCGTCAATAACAGAGTGAAAATCCCGACGAGAGGTAATTTCAATTTCCGTCGGATAGATTTACCAGATGCCTTCGGCTGTCGTTGCTTGGCAGGCGATGACCGGCTTCCCCCACGTCTCAATTCTCGGGCCTTGTCCATTTGCGACCAGTGACATCGACCGCAGATGCGTGCCACACACGAAATCGATTTAACCCAACTCCGTAAAAGGATCGGAATGTGATTGTCCTTCAAATTTTGAGAGGACCCAAATCATCAGATGGACTGAGACATCAAAAAAAAATTAAAAATTAAAAAAGAAAATCTTTTCTTGCTCTCGAAGAGTTGAACGTACAGTCGAGAAAATGTTTTTACGAAAAGGAAACACACTCGAGATAATCTTATCAGCAAAAAATAAAAAAGAGTTGCTCAATTTTGGAGAGAAAAAGAAGGCGAGACAACCGGTATTTTTGGGAGTCTCCGCCGAAAAAACAGCAGTAAAAAAATCGAAAAGAAAAACGGCGTTTTTTTATTTTCTCGATGAAGAAATCCTATCAAAACCCATCTCATTCTGCCTGCGAGAAAGGAGGATTCTCTATTTGGGGGAGAAAAGATATCCAAAAGGGGGCAAAAAGAGAAGCCAAAGACAAGAAGGGAGAAAAGGAAAAGGCGAATTCGTCGGGATTTTCAGAAGAATCAGGTTCGTCACGAACCAAAAGCAGATACAGAGAAAGATGGAGATCGCAGCAGCAGCCAAAAGCTTCACGAGAAGAACATGAAAAGGCTCCCACCCGTGGAAATAAAAAAAAAAGAAGAGGAAAAAAACCCAGATCTCTCTGTGTAAACACCAAAAAAATGCAAACGAAAATCCTCGAATCGGGATTAAAACCCAGAAGGGGAAAAAAAATCAGTTTGTGCCAACAGGGAGAAAAGAAATCCTCTGCCGTTCGTGAATGCTTCAAAAATCCATCAACCAATCCAACAAACGAAAAATCTGTCGCAATAGTAGCAAGCAACAGCAAAATGGGAGAAAAATGTGCAAATCTTTAACCTCTGCAAACTTAGAAATCCAACAAACTCGAATTCCAAAACAACAACACGGCGAAAACACAAACTCGCGTGAATAATTCAAACCCAAAACTACTTCATATCCGCAACCTTCATGGAATCGAAGGATCCCAAGATCGCGAGAAGAGCTCAATTTACATAATCCACCTCCTAGACTGAAAAAATAAAGCTGAATGCCCAGAAGAACTCCCTGAATTACCCAAGCAGCTGAGCCAAACGAAATCGGCAAAAAAGAAAAAACTCAGGAACGCAAGGATCTCAAATCCCGAATGCTAAATCGAAAATCACAGAAGAAAGAGAAAGCAACACCTGAAATGGAAAGGAAAAAAATAGAAATAACCATGAGAAAATACAGACGAGCAAAAAAGAAAGTCTTCAAATCTGCAAAAACCCATCCAAGAAACGTGAAGATACAAACTTACAAAACAACAAAAAGGAAAACAGCCATTTTGATGAAATCACAATGTAAAATCGTCGGCGAAAACAACGATACAGAAATGGGCTTGAATCCTTCAAAACTTTCATCCCTTTCCGCAAAGTCTCCATAACAGAGCATCGAAGAAATGCGCCGGAGGAAGACGAGGAAACCCCATATTCCCGAAACAACCCAGAAAATCTTATAAAAAAATTGATTCGAAATCACGACAAAAAACAAAAACAAAAACAAAACAAATGAAAAGAAAAACCATATAAAACCTGCAAATCCTTCGTAAACATGGTTTCTGTAAGCTTCCTCACCTCGAACGCCAAGACCAACCTCAAAACCGTGAATTACGAACCGAAAAAAATCCACCCCAAAAAAGAAATCGAGAAAAAAAAAATACTCTTCCAAATCCTCGAAAAACACCAACAGCACCTCCCCATAGTCTCCGCCGAGCAGAGCACCCCCCAGAAAACCGGCGAGAAGGAGAAGAAACGGACCTCGGAGGAATGTCCAGACGGATTACGAACGAAGCAATACCAGAAGATTCCCGCAGCTCTTCCAATCCAACTCTCTCACTCGAAAACAAAGAGAAATATCGAACCTTCCACCCACCCTGCAAAAAATCCTGTAGCATCCCAAAACCGACCCCTCTCACTCTTCATTTCTTTTCTTCTTTTCGCCCTTTATACCTGCACGGAAGCTCTTGCCCTCACTCCCGACAGCCTAGATCCGCTCCTCGCATCGCCCCAACGGCTGCGATCCCTCCTTCGAGCCACGTCAGACGCCCGTCTTCCACCGTGGATTCCGTCCACGTCAGCTTTCCAATCTTGCCTAGCCGCTCTCGTGCCCGCCCGAGTACAAATGCACTGGTGTGCGTGCGCTCCTGTGTCTGTTTCTTTCTTCGGCGCCGGTGGGCTCCACCGCCTCCCACCTTGGATCTGTCGATCGCCGCAGCAAGCCATCATCTGGGCCGTTGGATCGCGATATCGCGCACGCTGGGGAGGCGGTTAGAAAGGAGAGATGGCGTAACCGAAGCATCGCGAGTGGGCCTTGATCGAAGGGCGAGGATGGTGGACACGTGGTGGTCAGTTGGCCCGGAGAAAGAAGACAGCGCAGGTCGAGTTGCGGCGGTTTTCCTTCCATTATCCCCAGCAAAGCATTGTCAATCTTCCACGTCTTCGTTTCCTCTCCCTTCTTCGTCTTTTGTCTGCTTTCCGTCCCGGGAAGACTCTTGACCCCACGCCAACGGGCTACCGTGTTTGCTCACAGGAGGGCGGAAAATATGCAATGCTAATGAAATAGGAGCCTGATCCTGTCTCCCGGCCGTATATACTTTTTTTTTATTTTTCTTAAAAAAAAATTATAAGATTGTTAATCTAGGTATATTTAACTTATGTATAAATTTTTACTAGAGTATTTTAAATATTTATCAAATTACCTAAAATATCACTGATTTTCAAAAATAAAAAATAAATATCTAAAATACTCCAAAAATGATAAAAATTTATACACATCTTAAATACACATAAATTAACAATATTGTAAAAAAAATTTCAAAAAACTAAAAAAATAGGTGTATGCATCCGGAAGCATATAACACTGCGTGCTCCCAGAAGCATAGAATGGAAGTCCGATGAAACAGATATCCAGGAGTAAAATGGTAATAAAGAAGATGAGAGCAGTAAGATATAAAAATATTAGAAAATAATTTTAAAAATATAAAAAATAATTGAAATATAAGATTAAAATAAAAAAAAATGCAAGGTTGTCGAGTATTCACTTCTGCATTTTATTCTACATTTTTCATTTTTTCTAGAAAAATACATCCTGAGATTAAAAAAATTAAAGTAAATGTCGTTAAATGATAATAATAACAAATAATATATGTAAAATGATCATGTTAAGCAATGAGTACAGATTGTTGACCGAATGACGTCTGGAAATATTTTGATATTTATGCCGATTTATTTTGATTAGTTACTGTATATTATTTTTGGTTTTTTATGCTTACGCACCAGTTTGTAAACAGGTTTTTCCCTTCCGATACTACTACAATAACGATAATTAAATTTCTTATGAAACCATGAAAATGCTCCTGTTAATAATAAATTAAGTATTAATAATATTATTTTTATTATTGAAATATTTATTTAAGGTGTTATTATTTTGTAATATGCTTATTATCTACAGCGGTGTTTACAACAATGGTAATGAGAATAATGATTACAGATGATAAGAGATCCCCTCCAAAAGGAGCATGGTTAGACCTGCAAATCACTTGGGGCGAACAAAACCCACCAAATCATGCACAAAAAAGGATCATGGGCAAATTCCTCCTCTATGGGAGGGATCAATCTTATGCATATCACTTATAATTAATGAAGGCGCCTCAAAGAAGTGCTGCTTGCCCTCGAGTTGGCGGAAACCGCCCAACATTAAATGAGTTATGGATAGTTATGAAGCCCGAAGCTGTCCTTTTTTTTTTTTTTTTTAAATTGATACTTTACCATATCTCTTTTCTTACATCTCAAATCCGTGAAAAGTTTACAAATTTCCTTTACAAATTAACCCTATAAATCTCTACCATTTTTTCATTTACAATATCAATATCAAGGAGTAGGCTAAAACTCCTAGCGGAAACTGATGCTCCCCCAAAGGCTACATGGGGAGACAATTTGTTCGCATCCCACATGCAGTTGATGAAGTTTGAACCACGGTGGGAGGATTGGCAGGCCATGCCTTTAGCCAACCAAGCTAACCAATTAGTTAAGCTGTCCCATTTGATCATGGGAAACCTAAGTCAAACTCCACGTTGTACACAGCTGATTAAAAATAAACACATCACCTTTTGAAAAAATTCAAGCATTTGTCCCTATGCTATAACATATATAAAAATCGGAACACATTCTTGAAATCAAGATCAATCTCCACAAGGAGAAAATATGCTAGTCTTGCGAACTCCAAATAGTGTAGCCAAAAATTCTAGATAGTGAAACTTTAGCCAGCAGTCATTGTGGTATTTTTTGGTGATTTTTCATTCATAGATTACTATTTTTCAATATAAGTGTCATGTTTCTACTATTTTCTTCCTTTTGTAGCAGCAATTTTAGCTTAGTGGTAGTACATCCAGGCTTGAGTTCCCGAGATACAGGATTTGAAATCCTATAACAACAAGGTCTAAAGCTATGAACCACATAATTCCATCCAAAAAAAAATTATTTTCTTCTTGTCATGATCTAGCCCTTAATTCGTTTCAACTTACCTCTCAACCGATTTTGGACTTATTAACAAATGATAAACTTTATTCTTGAAAAAGAGGAAATTTTAACAGTGATTTTTTTATAATAAACACATTGATTATTTTCCATAAATATGATATGTTGATTATATGACATCCATCCTCAAAGTAAATTTAAAATTTTTAAAAATAACATATTTAGGAAATTATTTCTTATTAATTGGATAGATATTTTATTGTATAGAAATTAAATGAATTATAACTTGATTAAACCAATCTGTTGTTTTTTTGCCACTACAAAACATATTTTTGCATTTAAACCATGTATAATAGTTATTGGGCTCTATTTCAATGTCAATGTGTGCATTGAATCTTAATGCACATGCTTGGATGACCTTTTTATTTTAATTTTTTTTATATCCACAAATAAGTCCAAGCATAAAATTTTTATACATACAATCTCACATTTTTTATTTTTTATTTTTTTTATTTTCAAAATAAAAAAAACCCGGGTGCAAGAAACAGAAACATTTTTTATCTTTGAAATTCAAAAAATATTTTGTAAAATTGTATGTATAAAAATTTCATACTTATACATATAAATGACAAAAAATGAAAAAAAAAAGGTCATGCAGAGTGCACGCATTTGCTTATGCATTTGAACAAAGCCCATACTTATATCTATTTTCTACGATATCAAATAATACTGTAATCGAAACTTTATATATTGTAAAATTTTAACATCATTTGAGAGAAAATAGATAAATTTTAAATTTTAAAATTAAATATATTATATATAAAATCAGATTGATCTATGCATCATAGCTAGAAACATATTAGCCTCCCTTTAACCATTAACGAAATCTTGTTTAATGAATAATATGGATAGTGTAATTGTAAACAGATAATTTAAAATAGAAAAAATAGTAAATTGCATTGAAAATGTCAACGCAGCTGGTTTTATGAAAGGATTTATCAAGCAATATTGGCTCATCTTTACCGCCCTAGAGGTAGCTAGAGCAGTGTTGGTGCCACGTTTAACTTAAAAGGATGTTCAAGAGCTACTTCTATAACCATGACGACTTTAAAAATCAGTTTACTGATGAGTGATCCTGTTAGCCCTGGCTAAGTAAATGTCCCACTTAGTCCATCTTAAAAAATCTATTTACAATAATTTTTTTAACTTTTTTCTTCATGCACTTATTTATCTAAATGTATTTAACCTATAAACTAAGTTTTACCATTTTTGAATATGTTTATTTATTTTTTTGAAATTTTTAAACATCTATATGTATATATGTATTTAAAATATCCCTATTTTTAAAAATCTAAAAAAAATATATACACATATCCAAAAATGGTAAAACTTGATTTATATATTAAATATATTTAGATAAACAAGTGTATGAAGAAAAAAGTAAAAAAAATGTTAAATAGGATTTTTAAGGTGGGCTAAGTTAGACATTTACTTAGTTTGGGCTAACAGGATCATTCCTCCAGTTTATTTGGGCGAACTTTATACTTTTTAATATTTTTGTACAAATATTTAGGTATAAGGTATAAATGGGTACTTTAATCCTCGTTACTTAATAAAATTAATCCTGATCACCAAACTCATTAGTGTTTGATTGGTCAAAATGCAGACTTACACCCAATTCATCCCATGATTATTCTTGATTTAATGTGATTTACCAAAATTCATAATCTACACCAATTGATATTACAATTAAGTCCTAAGGCATTCTAACAATTTTCATGTAACATCCTTATAAATTTCTAACAATATCCCTCCGAAACACTCATGTAAATCACCACTTGAACGTTATTTGGCATCCACACCCGCCAGCTGTACCATGACTTCGAGGCAATCTTCTCTCCAGAATATTCGCTAAAATCTATATTCTACCACCAATATTCATTAATCTATGATCTATAGTACCTTTATTAATTTCGGAACTAATTCAATGCACCAAGGGTCAAAACCTTTTTTTTTTTGAAAATTTTTCACACAACTGTTAATCTAAGTGTATTTAATATATGTATCAATTTTTACCATTTTTGGAGATTTTTAAAAAAATATATAAAATCTCTAAAAATGATAACAATTAATATACATGTTAAATACATCTAGTTTAATATTTGTTTGAAAAAAATTTCAAAAAAAATAAAATTTTACACCCGGGTCCATTGAAATTTCAATATATCTGGGTGCAAAATCCCATTTTTAAAATTTTTTAAAAACTTTTTTCACACAACTATTACACTAGATGTATTTAACATGTGTATCAATTTTTATCATTTTCGGAGATTTTTAAATTTTTAAAATTTTTTAAATTACTAAAAATACCAGTGATTTTTAAAAACCGTAGGCCCCAACAAGCTATAAATTGGAACTGTCACTACCTCTTATCACACGGTGGGCAACTCATCCTCACAAGTATTGCTCGCCAATCATGAGCAGTTCCAGCACTACGGTTTATTAATTCGTATCGACAGCTCGTTCAGACCGCTCAACAAGGTGTACTTTCCAAAAAGCCCTAGGAACCTCACCTAGTATCAACGGCTTGTTCAGACTGCTCAACAAGGTGTGCCTTTTATGAAAGCTCTGGGAACCTCACCGTCAAAAAAATAACAACATGTTGTTCACTCTATTGTATGTAACAAATATTTCTAATTCCAACAATGTAATGGGGCAAGTGGTAGCTTCACTTCTATTACGCGGCGATACGTTTATACAAAACTTTTACCTCGAGCACACACAATAGAGCCCTAGATAGTCAAACGAAATCCAACCCATGAAAGAATTTGATCCATGCACAGCATTATTATGGTAAAAGTCATAATGCCAGAGGAATCATTACCGTAGGGAATAAATGGGAAGGTCATAAGCGTCAATCAAAAAAATATCTAAAAATTTCAAAAAATAGTAAAAATTAATACACATGTTAAATACACATAGTTTAACAGTTATGTTAAAAAAAATTCAAAAAAATATTAAAAAAATAGATTTTGCACCCGAGTGCATTTGAAATTTCAATGCCGTGGATTACTTCCCTGTTAATTTAGCCGGCGATCATGTCTGATTTGTCAAATACAGTGAACAGCACCGATTGTCATGCTTGACTTGCCACAATCTGTCGCTAAAGTACTCTTCCATTTATGCACGAAGACCGATTTACCAGAATTTATAACATGCACCTACAGTATTCTCGAGATAATGCGTGCCTCTTCCAAAGCATGGAACGGTTCTAAATGAGTCTGAGATTCTTCTATTCAATTTATATTTGAGATGAAAATATAATAATATGTATTAAAAATGAATAAAATTGTATTAAAAATAGATAAAATTGTATTGAAAATTAAAAAAAAAACTGTATTGGGAATTGGAAAGCTGTATTGAAAATGGTGGCACAGATTCAATCCAAGAATTTAATATTATTTGGAACATGCCTTTAATGAGATGGGATGCAATGAAGATGGAGGTAAAATTTCTTATTTTATATAAATACTTTTTATTTATCAAAAAATAATAACCTATTCTTCTTAATTTTTATACATAAATTTTTTCGTTAATAACATACATGACTTTTTTCACAACCTCTTCAACCCATCCTCACAATTCAAGGCATGAATAAGAATAAAATAAGAAGATCAGATATTAAAGGGGCTGCTGTGTACTACTTACTTGGAAAATAAAACATGTATTATGAACAGAAAAAAAAATATTAAAAATGAATGAAAAAAAAATGGTGCGCCAATCATATACAGCCGCTCGTAAATCATGCGGTCTATGGGCAGTCAACAGAATTATTTTGATATTTTTGTAAAAGTGTAGGCTAATAGAATTTGATATTTTTTAAAAATTTATTGTACTTCTATTTTTGGAAATTTTAAAAATGCACGAATCCATATCTTTTCTATTTTTGAAAATTACAAGTATCATAAAAATTCAAAATTTAATAAAATTTACAGAAGATGCATCAGGTATTCACTAAAAATTGTCTTTTCCATCTCCAACTTTTTAATTAAATTATTTTTTCAATTATTTCTTCACATATTTCTATATAACTATCCTAATTTTAAATTATCTTTTCACAAATATAACTACCTTATCTGTTTTAACTTTATTTCTTAGGTAATTTACAAATATATTCACTTAGTTTGATCAAATTCGCAAAAATACCCACATAGTTTCAAAATTTGAAAATAGCCCTCGTGTCATCATGACGTTGTTACTTTATCATTACAGCATTGGGATTATTTACAATTATGATTAAGCAATATTGAGTTCTTTGCAAAAAGTAAATATACCACTTAATTTCTGAAATTACAAATGCACTAACACACTAATTGAGTGAAGGTTATTTGCAATATGGTTAAATTATGTAGGATTATTTATAATTTTTAAAATTACATGAGTATATTTGCAATTTTGATCAGACTAAGTGGGCATATTTGCAAATTACCCTTATTTCTTTAATTCTCTTTACCACCATTATATTATATTGCTTTTTCTCATTTAAAAATTTTTTCTTTAAAATTTTTTATCAACTATCAAATACACCTAGGATGTATAATTTAGGCAAAGTTTATACTCTAATAAAAAAAAGTTTTAAAAAGAATAATTTTCAACCCCATAAATCGCATGATCAACAGCCACATTAGAGATAAAGAGCCGAAAAAAATTTAGGATATGTTTGGCAATAAATAAAAAAATATCAAGTTTATTTCTTTATATTTTTCTATATAACTATCATACTTTTCAATCATTTCTATATAACTATCCATTATTTACTTAAACTTTATTTTTTTACTCCTCATTATTTCTACATAACTATCCATTATTTACTTAAACTTTATTTTTTTACTCCTCATTATTACCTCTACTATTTAACGTGCTTTCTTTCAATTCAAAAGTATAAAAAATTTCTTTATTATATATATAGAGAGAGTTGTTCCGGTGCAACGTCACTGCACCGGAACAGCGGTACAGTACCCAAAAATGGGCTCCACATGATCATGAAATTATGATCTACTCCACTCATTGTATTTAGAATAATGTATTCTATTACCATACCAATTTTCATCCAAATCAGATATGTATATGGGCCCCATCTGAAAATGGTACAAATCCAACGTAATAAAATAGTTTGATGTAAATAATAACTTTAAAGTATCTGATTGGGATGAAAATTGGTATGGTAATAGAATACATTATTCTAAATATAATGTGTGGAGTAGATCATGATTTCATGATCATGTGAAGCCTATTTCAGCGATGCTACACAGGAACACACACCCTCACCCACAGGAGATTTATCCTTCCCGGGCACACACATGTTATGCCTTTAAGAAATCAACGCGGAGTTACCGGAATCCACAGCGTGACGGTGTCAGGCTGTCAGCCTCATATGGCAATGCCAAGTGCCAACTGCCGACTGCCAACGTGTACCTCTCATACAACGTCATAGCGCATTCGTTGAAGTTTTGAAAGGAGCATTAAGCCAGGCAAAACGTACGAATGCTGTGGAAGATAGAATTAAAATGAGAATTTAATTCTTCATTTATAGAGTCCGCGGTTTCATTTAAACCCATTCATTTTTAATATGTTGGCGATTTATCAGAAATTTACTCCATTTATTGTATCTAACTAGGAGATAAATTTTTAAAATATATATATATATATATATATATATATTCATGTGTAAAGTATTAAAATTACTTAGTTTAATTTACTACAATACTTCATACAAAATTTATCTATGTAATAATGATACTTTATAGTATTACAAAGTTGAAAATAGAATTTTAAAAGTGAAATTTAGCTTCAAACTATTATTTTATCATGCATGGTAATATTAAATAAATGATGAAGTTTTCATGGTAATATAAATGACATTAAATATAATGAATGAAGTTGATTTTTCAACAATCATCAAGGTTAACAAATGGGGTAGGATTACAAATAAGCGAGGTTTCATAAAAATGAAACTCTTATTTATAAAACTTAAATTTATTAATTAAATAATTTTTAAGTCATATATTTGAATAATATATTGTACATAATAATTAGATATATTTGAATATAAAATACTAAAGTATAAATTTTACTAATAGTCTAATTTATATAAATAGGAGGCTATATTTCTCTGAAACCTCCTTTTCTACATAGTCTCCTTCATTTTTAATATCTTGATGATTTATAAAAAATTCAATTTATCTATTGTATTTAAAATCATTTATACTATAAAAAAAACTCTTTTATTTGTCTAATATCATTATGCATGACTTCATCTGTAAATGAATAAAATCAATATAATAAAAGTATTTAATACTAATATCAAATTTAAAATAGTGTTCTCAACATCTAAACTATCTAAAATCATTATTATATCAATTAATTATTCCATTAAATATTGTTATATTCTAATACATATGTAAATACATCTAAGCATTTTTTCTAATTTATAAATGAACATATACTTAATTTTATGCAAATGCGGCCCATGCGTATATTTAATTTGGATGAAACTTAGTCTTTTGGCTAAACAAATGATATTAAATAAAATGAATTAATTAAATTTTATACTAATCATCAACATAATAAAAATGGATGATGTTACATGGAATTACTTCCGCGTAATCTAATTATATAGAAGTATTATGTGCGCCATAAATAAAAATAGGTCCCACGTTGATGATAATTATCATTGTGCTTAAACCAACCTAGTTGGAATTTTAGGTGCGCCACATTTGCTTAAAATGTACTTAATTATGTGTAAATTAAGAAAAATACTTAAATCAACTCATTAGTGTACTAGAATATTATAAAATGTTATAGAATCACTTATCCACATATAATTGATATTTTAGAGGGTTTAAACATTGAATTTATAATTTTAAATTAATATATAAATGTAAAAATTATAATTATAATTTTATGTATCTTTTTTATATAGCCTAAACACATATTTTATTTTGATGAATCTTGGCATGCTAGTTAAAAAGAATCATATCAAATGTAATTGACGGAGAGAATTTTCATTTCTTAATCCAAATGTGCTCCATTCATTCACAGTTCACTTCAACCAAGGTGCAGATGATACACTTTCAGATGTTTGTTCTTTTTTTTTATTGAAATATATTTACATATATTTCAACACATATTACATCGAAAGTCTGAGATATTCTTACAAATCTGGAGACACTGCTCCACCAAATAATCAGAAAGACACAGTTTTCAACAACCAAACGGGAGAACACTGCTCCCACAAATAACCGGACAGGAGACCACAGCTCCCACTAATAATTTTTTTCCTCATTTCTCATTTCTGGCCGAAATCCCAAATGTTTGTTCTTTAAATGTGCATTTTGTAATCGCTTAACTTTGTTAGAATGGCCACTAGGGGCTTAGCTAAACTGGATGTCATCTTGGCTTTTGTGCGAATTGACTCGATTCCAAACAGAAAAGGAGAGCATGTCTCCTATTTATTGCAAGGAGCTTGTGTGTTTTACTTGTATTAGGATTGTGTTCTCCTACTGTTTAGGATAAAAAATATGTGGATATAACGATAAAAAATTTACTTTGTCAGAACGGATGTAATACTGCATTAAGCCTCGAGGCGTATAGCTGACAGATTCATCTTTAGTACTTTTTTTATTTTTTATACACGTGTGAGCCTCATTCGGATTTTTCATTAGTAAAATTTAATAATTTTTTGAATTTATTTGATATTATTTTGATTTTTGAAATAAAAAAAATGAACATATACCGCATTGAATCAGAGCCCTTTATTGTATGCTCGGTGAAGCTTTTTCTTGTAAAAATTATTCATGTTTCACATATTTCATAGTAGAACAAGTAAAACGGTGTTTCTAATAGTGAAATATTAATCTTTGCAATTTACTACAATTTTATTATTTATTATCTATTTATATTAAAATAGTTAAATATTTATAGAAAAATGCGATGTTAAAATTTAAATTTATAATTTTAATATTTTTAAACTTTAGCTTTAAGATATTCAATACACCCAAAATAGTCATAACTTCAACTTATATGATTTGATTATCAAATATCTAACTAATAGTCTAATATTATCAATATTGAATATAACACTTGAAATTTTAAAACAACCTTAATATTAAAAATAAGCGCACCAATTTACTTTTTTATGTTTTATAAAAATATGCATCTACAAATGTTTATTTCTATTTTTGAAAATCTTCTAAAATATAAATTTATCTGTTTTATATGCATGACTTGGGTTATTGAGAAAATTTTATACTTTAATACTATAAAAATATTTGAATATATCCAATAAAAATATATTGATCAGATACATGGGGTTGTATAATTATTTAATTTAAAAATACATTATTTATTTTAATCCTACTTCAATATGCTCTTGGGTAAAACTGGGCTGTCATGTCTTTGGCGACACCTGTTGTGGAACAGCTGGCATCCACCGGTAAGAGATTGCATCGGTAACGAGAAAGTAACAGTAATATTTTTTAAAAATATATATAACGCGTGTTTTTTCGGTAAAAAGTTTTAAAACTTTTTTTTTTTTGATGAAAAAAGGACACCCAATCCCCTCTTCTCTGCATTCGAAGGCGAGGATGGGATAGTGGAGTTCAAGCAATTCATTGCCAAAAAATTTTCTATACAAAGTTTTTCCAAAATAATCTGAGGTGGATTGCCCCACCACTCATGACTGCCCACAAGAGAAATAGAAGCAAAATCAGCTAAGGAATGAGCGACAGCGTTTTCATGTCTTAACACATGATGAAGAGAGAAATGTGGGGAGGAAGACAAGAGAGATTTGATTTCCGCAATGATTACCCCAGCCGCTGAGAGAATCGGCTCGTCCTTCAAGATATAATTGACAAGAAGTAGAGAATCAGTTTCGTACTGCACGTTCCCCAGTCTTAGTTGAATAGCCCATTTGAGAACCAAGATGAGAGCAGTCGCCTCCATACAAAGAGGTCCTATAGTGCCACTACTTCTCCATCCTTTTGCTCCCACGTACCTTCCCTTCGAATCCCGAATAATGGCAGCAAAACTCAAAGCCTGGGTATCGTCATGTCTCCTTGCATCAACATTCATTTTGAGATAGCCTCCTGGTGGTTTCAACCATCTGACCGCTAGAGGTCTATCCATCATCCCATCTAAAATAAGAAATTTTGCTCTCTTGTTTTTCTCGAGGTGGTCCTTGCACCACTCGATGATGTTGCCGAAAGTTGGCGGAACCCCCTCCTCCCTAAGTTTGTTGCGCATGTACCACACCCGCCAATAGTAGATGATGAAAAAAGCAAGCCTCCCCTGCCTGTTTGTTGAGACCAGGCTTCGAAAGATATCCTGGATGGACTCCGAGTGAAAGGTGATTCTGGCAGCTTTCAAGAACGCCGCCCGAATGTGGTGACAACCCGTGAATACATGAGCAGCGTCTTCCGTCTCCGATCTACAAAACAAACAATATGGATCGACATCAATACTCCTTAACAATAAATTTAACCTGGTTGGTAGGACATCTTTGAATAGTCTCTATCCAAATATCATGATTTTGCTCGGAAGCTTCGTCTTCCAAATGGCCTTGTAAATTGCCAAGTTTGACGGGTTGGTTGTTGCCACGTTCAGCATTCTATAGGCAGATTTGACAGAAAAAATGTCATTTGGTTCATGTATCCAGAACATCCGGTCCTCATCTGTAATGTTGGGTAGGGGTACTTGACTAATTTGTCTCCATCCGACCTCCCCCACAGCCGCCTCGACCCTCTCCCTGTTCCACGTGTGCTCAGCTTCATTTATGAAATGATTGACTTTCACATCGTCTGGGATTCCCCGCGGGAGGGGTCCCGCTATGGGCAACCGGTCCTCAAGCCATGCGTCCTTAAAAAATTGCACCCGCTTTCCATTGCCAATACGCCACTTGCAACCGGTCTGAATCATCATCATTGCCTTCATGATACTCTTCCAAGTAAAAGAGTCGGAAGCTTTAGCTTTTGAGCTCCATATGTCACCATGTGGGAAATATTTTTCTTTGAGAACCCTGTAGCAAAGTGAATTTGTTTGCGAAATGAGGCGCCTGACTTGCTTGCCGAGAAGAGCAATATTGACGAAATGTAACTCCCTAAATCCCATGCTGCCCGATAACTTAGATGTGCACATATCCTTCCAGGCAATCCAACACATTTTTCGTTTGTTTTCCTTCTCCCCCCACCAAAATCTGCTTATCATCCTGTTGATTTCATTACAAAATGCTTTTGGGAGCAGAAAGATGTTCATCGTGTAGGTCGGTATGGCTTGGGCGACAGCTTTGATGAGGACCTCCTTCCCTCCCCAGGAGAGGAGCCTACCCTTCCATCCCTGGACTTTGTTCCAGATGCGCTGTTTGAGACCATTGAACATGTGATTTTTTGCCCTGCCAAGCCATGCTGGAAGCCCCAAATAGTGGTCCAAGTTCTGACCCATAGTTCCAATCAGGTGGATAAGTTCACTTCTCACATTACTGCTAACATTTGGGCTAAAAAACACAGCAGTCTTATCTACATTTACCACTTGTCCCGAAGCCTCCGCGTATTGTTGAAGAGTTGCCATGAGATTTTGAACATCCCGCCTCACTGCCCTGATAAATACTATAGCATCATCCGCAAAAAGAAGGTGAGTGATGGGCAGTCCCCTAGGGTTTAGTTTGATGCCACAGATTCTCCCACAATTAGCCGCACTAGCAATGAGAGCAGATAAACCCTCAGCACATAAGATGAAGAGGTAAGGAGATAACGGATCACCTTGCCGTAAGCCCCGCTGAGGTTTGAAGTATCTTGATTTTAAAACTTGAAAGATGTGTCTAAAAAGTTTTTTATATAAAAATTTTTAAAATATAAAAAATGATGTAATATAATAAGTATAATGATGAGAAATAAAAGTAATAAAGTTAAAACAGATATACTAGTTGTATGAATAATTGTATAAAATGATTGAAAAATAAGATAGCTGTATAAAAATATGTGAAAAATAATTAAAAATAAGATCGTTCTAAAGAATGAAAATTTTAGATTGAAAAACTTTTAATTTGAAAAGTTTTATGGGTAAAGAAATAGCCCCAAACGTTTCATTATTTACGATTGCTTTATTTTTAATTATTTTTCATATTTTATTATATAATTATCTTAATTTTTAATCATTTCTACACAACTATCAGTGCAGCTAACCTACTATTTTCTTCTCTTTATTTTCTATCGTTACTCTTATTATATTATATTATTTTTTCCTTTAAAAATTTCTTACATATAAAATTTTACTTTGTAGACTTTCTAAACACAAAACTAATCTTCAACACATTTCACGGACCTAATTAACTCACAAAATAAACATTTTGTTACTAGTACGATGAGTCATAGTCCTGCCATGATCTTCGATGACATGAGAAATACAATTTTTTATTTTTTATGGGCATGTTTGGACAATGATAAAAATTTTGTATAAAAAGTTGTTGTTATAAAAGTTTTTGAATTTAGATAAAATGATGTGATGTGATATAAGCAATATTGAATAGTAAAGAGAATAAAGATAAAATATATAAGTTAGTTGTGTGGTTATTTGTGTATAAATGATTAAAAAGTATGATAGCTATATAAGAAAATGTAAAAATAAAATAAAAAATAGAGTAATAATTGAGATTGAACCTTGACATTTTTATAAAATTGTAATGCATATATAAATTTATAAATTAAATTTTACTATTTTTGAGATCGTATAATATTTAAAATTTAAAACATAAGAGTATTTGAATGATATTTCAAAAATATATACATTTTACAAAATAGTAAAACTCAATTTATAAAATTATGTACATTTTACAATAAAAAACTATGCTCGGAAGCAATGCTGGGCGCAAATGAAGCACTCAGCAGGCTATTAGCACTAGTACAAGAATTAGGATTATTATTGCTACCCAATTTCAGAGAAAGATGGGGGATAAGGGGGTATGTCACTAAAGGATGAATTATGTCCACAATTTTTTATTTTAATGCTTGTTTTGAAACAGATACTTTTAATATTTGTCGTCTAATAAACTTTGAATGATGATTATTTAGGTAAATCAATCGAGCTTCACTAGTTTTATTTTGTCAAATAGTAGGGGCATATTCCAAATCATTCTTAAATTAAATTTGTGTAATCATTTTTAAAACAATTTCTCAATTTTAAAAATAATTTTTTAATTTTCAATATAATTTTATCTATTTTTAATACAACTTCATTCATTTCTAACTTGAACAGATACTAAAGTTGTTATTTAACGTCTGTAGTCTAATAAACTTTGGATGATGATTATTTAGGTAAATCAAACTATTCGAGGTTCACTAGTTTTATTTTGTCAAATAGTAGGGGCATATTCCAAATCATTCTTAAATTAAATTTGTGTAATCATTTTTAAGACAATTTCTCAATTTTAAAAATATTTTTTTAATTTTCAATATAATTTTATCCATTTTCAATACAACTTCATTTATTTCTAACTTGAAACATATACTAGAGTTGTTATTTAACGTATGTAGTCTAATAAACTTTAGATGATGATTATTTAGGTAAATCGAACTATTCGAGCTTCACTAGTTTTATTTTGTCAAATAGGAGGGGCATATTTCAAATTATTCTTAAATTAAATTTGTGTAATCATTTTTAAGACAATTTCTCAATTTTAAAAATAATTTTTAAAATTTTAATATAATTTTATCTATTTTCAATACAACTTCATTTATTTCTAATACATGTTATTATATTCTCGTCTCGGATACAATTTCGATTTAAAAATCCTAAGTTGATATTTCCTGCCCGGCGTTCGAATGCTGGCCCGTACTTTCCCGAAGTCATGCTCCCGGCACTGGATAAAAATTCCTTGGGCGGCAGACGACACGAATACGGCAGAGACACGGCGCTTATATGAACTGCAGGCCTGCGGCTGCTCCGTACTTTCTCGTGGCCAAAGTCATGCTCCCGGCGTGACTCTTCTCACGTGCTCACGTATCCACACGTGCCGGGCATGCACCCGGTTTTCCCCACGTTGTCAGAACCGAACCGGTGATTGAACCGGTTGGAAAGAAGATCTAATCGGTGATTGAACCACCTGCGCCCATCATCTGCAGATTAGATTCGTTAAACTAAAAAGAAGATCTAAACCTGTCGAGGGAGGACAACTGACGAGTGAGGACGGCTTTTTTTTTTTTTATATCCGCCGAACCGGTCGCATGCGGTCCAACCGCGATATCCGGTTTGATGGTTTAAATGATTTATTACAATTAAACTGAACCGCATGCATACGAACAGGACTTTGGACTGGTTCCCAGTCTAACCGGCCAGTCCGTTTCGGTTTTAACAACATTGGTTTTCCCACGTTTGTGGGCCCGGTGGTCTCGATCTTAATGATGATTTACATTAACCTCTCGTTAAATTTAAGAATGTAACCCTTTTTAATTTTCAATATCTCCATGCTTAATGGCACTTTATATATTGTGCTATTATTGAATTTTTTTCATTTGTCTCATGTGCATAAGCCTCATTTATATAGGTGTAGAATTAATATAATAAAATATTTTAATATTAAATATTAATTTTAAAGTTACATTTTTAATATTTGAATTATTGAAAATATCATTATTAAGTATTATTATATTATAATATATATATGAATAAATTAAAATATTTTCATAATTTACACATAAATATATATTTCTCAAGCGATACGTCCATGTATATAATTTATTTGAATGAAACTTAATCTTCACACTAAATAAATTATGTTAAACCTAATGAATGAAATAAATGTCCCAATGTACATCTAAATAAAGGGGTGTTTGTTTGCACAAAAAATATTTCAAACTAAAATTTTTCACTCTTGACAATTATCTTAATTTTAATTTTTTCTTTCATTTCTTCCCATACAACTATTATACTTTTCAATTATTTCTACCCAATCATTTATAATATGAGGAGTAATCCTGTTAGTCCGGGCTAAGTAAATGCTCCACTTAGCCCACTTAAAAAACCTATTTACAACAATTTTTTTTTTACTTTTTTCTTCTTGCACTTGTTTATCTAAGTGTATTTAACATATAGACCAAGTTTTACCATTTTTGAATATATTTATCTATTTTTTTTAGATTTTTAAATATCTATGTGTATATATGTATTTAAAATACCTTTATTTTTAAAAATCTAAATATATATATATATATCCAAAAATGGTAAAACTTAATTTATATATTAAATACACTTAGATAAACAAGTGCATGAAAAAAAAACAAAAAAAAATTGTTTTAAATAAGATTTTTGATGTAGGCTAAGTGAGACATTAACTTAGCCTGGGTTAACCGGATCATTCTTTTTTATGTATATAACTTATATATTCTAACTTTAATCTTTTTACTTTTGATTATTACTCTTATCATATTATATCATTTTTTCTTATTTCAAAATTTCTTACACTAAAAAACATTTCATTAAAATTTTTATCAATTTTCAAACACACAATAAAATAAAAGTAATTATTAGAAACTGCTTTTATATACCTAGTTACGTAGTAGCGGGACCGTGTTAGCGTTTGGTCGTACACGGCAAGGAATTTCAATTCGATGTGAGCCGTGGGATCGGATTCGACCGACGGTCAGCTCGGATGTTCCTCACGCGCAGAAGGTTGGCATGTGCGAGAGTCGTAGGATGGATGGAAGGAAGGATCCACGGGGGTTGTCTCTCTGCTTCCAGTCTGCCAGATATTCCCTGGTGATGGGGATAGTCGTGTCGCGGCGGAGTACAGAGTAGTATGGCTGGCAGAATCGCAGAAGAGGCAGATGCTGAGCCGTGGCCGGTGGCCATACGCATGCATTCCGCTGCTCCAGCTCGCGTGCGCGAGCCAAGCATGTGTGGCTGTTGCTGAAAGATATGGACTTATGCTGGGGACCACACCGGTGAGAAGTAGGGACCACCTGACCGTTTCAACCGTGCATACGTCTCACACCAAAAGGGTCTCTTTGGACAAGGTTGAAACGATCACTGATGTATAATTTTTTTGAAAAATTTGATGTGATTTTTTTTTTTTTTGAAAATTCAGCTGATTTATCTAGATTTGCAATTACCACATGATATTAGTTTTTATATCTTAACAAAGAGTTATGCTTATGTGAAACTTACTTCTCTGCCAATCCATATAAGTTTCTCTCATCTTGATTATTGACTAAAAATTTATTCTATTTATTTTATTTAGTGTTGTTTATACTGTTATAAAATTCCATCATTTTTTTAGGATTATTGTGCATGCTCTTCTTCTATCAATATATAAAATCAATATAATAAAATGGTCTAATGCTTAATATTAATTTTAAAATTATATTTTTAATAGACAAACTTTCTAAATTAATATCAACTTCAAATATCAAAATAAAATAGTTTGCATGAGCATAAATATCACAATAGTCGTTGCAAAGGTGATTTACTGAAATAAAGGTGGTAATCCAAGTTATTTTTAAATATTTTTAAAAATTAATGTGCCATTTAAATTATTTTTAACAAAGAAATTGTCATAGACTTTTTATCACAAAGTGTATTTTGACAAAAAAAATAATTATTTATTTTTCATACTTTATGTTTTACAGTGTTCGAAAGTTTTTTAGGTTCTTAAATGGGACGCGTATGGATGAGTTTTTCATTCTCAATACAGTTTTCTTTATATTTTTAGTATAATTTTTTAATACTACATACATATCATTACAGAGCAGTGAAATCTAACTCATTTTGACCTCTTAATTAACGGTAGGAAATTAATACACGGCATTTATATATTATATTTAACAACATTTTTGTAGTTATAAATACTGCATTATTTCGCTAATATCATTGTGCTACAGATATGTGTATATCAATGTAATTAAACATTTGATGCAAATATTAATTTTAACATTATATTTCAATTAAGGTATAAACAGTTTAAATATCATTCTTATGTTAATAAATGATTTTCTGAATTATTTTTATATTCTAAGGCATATGAAATGTATCTAACAATTTTTCATAATTTATGCACATATTTTTTAGCAAATGCGGTAATAATATCTTTGATTTGAATTAAACTTAATCTCTTAGTTACGCAAACGATGCTAGATATAATTAATGGAGTGAATTTTATATCATTGTCAACTTCTGAAACATGGATATGAAATCACATGAAATCACTAGGACTCATATATACATACATTCATAGAAAATTCCACTAAACAAATAATATAATATATTAAAATTTGATTTACTTGTGCAACTCTTCTGTTGCGTGAATTTTATGTTAATGAAATGCTAATGACATGGTTGTAAAATATCAAACAGAAATTATACCAAGAGGATCAATAGTCAGCATTTTGTACTTGGAAAGCTTAAATGCTGATTAATAGCCTTTCTTCCGAACATTAATAAGTGGACCTAGGCCAACAGCCCAACACTTGACCGGCGTGGCTGGCAATGCTTTAGGCGCGCGAGGTCCTGATTTCGAGTTTCGAGTTTCTTTTAGGAAGCAATCAGTATCTTAATATCTTACTATCTACTTGGTTAGCAACATGGTTAGATTTATATTTCGAAACTATGATTGAAATATACACTTGTATTGAGTTGTAAATATAAGAATAAAAAAATAATGAACGTCGGCAGGAAGGCTACCTAGCAAGCATGCGTTGCATAATTATTAATGGAACGCGGATAAGGAGAATCATTGAACTGTTTAGGGCCACAGTGAGCTCACAAAAGTAGTATGCTATTTTGATAAGCATGTTAATGAATAATAAAAACTATTGCTGTGTAACAGTTCACGAACTGTTGTAATCCGCATCCTTATCAACGTGACTTATAACGTGACTTGTAACTATAGGCTAATAGTATGCTTATTGACACCGTCTCCCCAACTTAAATTGTCCAGTCTATGGCCAACACCCTAAAATTCATATTTGAAAATAAGTTAAATAATTGGAAGAATAAGTATGAATAATTAAAAATAAAAAATATAGGAATGACAGAAAAAGGGGATATATAATGATTGAAATATATTGGGTATATCTTGCTTAAAAAAAAGAATATGGAGATAGAGAGCACCTTCAAGTATGATTAAACTATTATACTTGTGACAGTTTTAAAATTATATGGTAGAAAATTAATATGTTTGGAAGCATCCTAAGTTGTGTTTGCATATACATGAGTCAGGGAGCAGGCACTGCGTTAAAGCTTGTTGTAGAAAAGTTAAAAATATAGTTAAAATATTAAAATATATATTTGAAGAAGTTGTGGTTAAATGGGAGAATAAGTATGAAAATAAATAAGTAGAAAATGTATAGAAATAAATGATAAAAATATAGTAGGATATATAATCATTGTGAATAAGAAGAACGTGCCCTACAAGGTTGCTAGTAAATGGAAGAACGTGATAGCTGACTTCATCCAACACATCTATGCATCTCCTTCAATGCTAGCTAAAATATCATGTTATAAAGAATACTTATATGTTGGAGGCACCACGGAAAATTTCAATATTGTTGCCTCGTTTAGGCCCATCGTATCAAAAATACATTCCACTCATTCCACTTAAAATTATTATTTAAATATGATGCTGAGTTTTGTCATCAGCAAATATTACACTTGTAAGCATCGACACGGGCGTAGTCGGGTTAGCAAAAGTCATGGTCTTGTGTCCAGGTGGTTGCAATTTTGATCTCCGACGAAGAAGCTTTGTATTTCCCAGTTTAGATGCATTGATTTCCTCCATTATTGATGTATATTGGTCTTTATCAATTGGACAAAAAAGTAAGATGAACTAATATATGTTGGTCACTGTTAGTCGAGGAAAAATATAATATAAAAATAGTAAGGTAAATTGAGCATGAATTGTAATAAAAAAGATATCATAAAAAAAATCATAGAGAAGTATTCCACTTGTAAGCATATGATAAAAGTCATAAAAGTATAAATTCAATTTGATAAAATTATTTAATAGTACTTGCATGAGAAATTTTATAAAAATTTTGTTGCTTCGTATTTTTTCTTATAATTTCGATTGACAAGATTCTTTACTATTGTGCTAGAAATAATTTTAAACAAAAATAAGCAAATTAGAATTTTATTTAATCATCAAAATACCTTAAAAAGAGTGGACAATATTGAATTATTACCTTGTTAAAGTTGGGTATAAAGTATTTTCCAATGTCATATATTTTAAAGGTTACATGTCGATATAATTAAATCCATTTTTACATTCTTCATGATTTTTGAGAAATCTACTTTATCCATTATATTAGCATCATTTATATTATTATAAAAATTCTTTCGTTTGTCTAATATTATTATGTATAAGCCTCATTTACAAGAGACCTGATCATTTTAGTCAACCGGTCCAAAATACATTTTTTTATTTTAAATTTTTTTTGCAAAATTGTTAATCTAATTATATTTATTCTATAAATTAATTTGTACTATTTTGGAGATTTGTATATATTTATTTTGAATTTTTAAATATAAAGATATTTTAGTTATTTAAAATTATTAAAATATGACTAAAATAACTTTATATTTAAAAATTTAAAATAAATATATATCTCCAAACTAGTAAAAATTAAGTTAAAGATTAAATATAATTAGATTAATAGTTTTATAAAAAAAATTTGAAAGAAACAAAAAAATATATTTTTAGGCTAATCTGTTTTAAATGATCATTTCATTATTTACAAATGTATAAGATCAACATAATAAAATAGTTTAATGTTAAATATCAATTTTAAAGTTATATTTTCAAATTTTAATTATCTAAAACATAATTCTTATATAGCATATGTAAATGAAACAAATATTTTTCATTATAACTGGCACATGAATATATATTTTTAAGTAAATTGGCCCATGTATATCTTTAATTTTGATAAATTTAGTCTCTTAGCTAAATAAAATAGATAACAATGATTTTTTTTATCAATCAACAATATATTAATAATAGAAGTGATTACATAAAACTACTTCTACCTAATTTTGTTACGTAGAAGGGGAGTTCTGCTTTTTTGATGTGTATAAAGACCATTGCTCTAGCATGTATTTGAAATCAGGACTTGTTCTTGCACACCCAAATGTCAAATCAGTTAATCTTGCCTTGGGCGACAACGTTACCCTACTTTAAATGTGCTAGACAGCATTACTCTACTTTAAATGTGCTACACAAGCAGAACTAGTTGGTAGAAGAATTCAACGATGACTATTAAAACTCTGTTGTCTTAAACTTCCGCAACCAATAGAAATGCAACTTCAAATGCTATGCAATTGTATGAAAATTCTACTAAGAAATTACCATAGTTGGCTCTAAACTTTAGAACTACAGGGTACAGTTGTATACACCCTCGTGTATATACTTATTTTTTAAATTTTTTTAAAAAGTTTTTTACACAAATGTTAATATGCGTATATTTAAATGTATATCAATTTTTATCATTTTTGGAGATTTTTAGAATTTTTGAATTTTTAAAAATCAGTGACATTTTTAGTAATTTAAAATTACTAAAATTTCACTGATTTTTAAAAATTTAAAACAATCTAAAAATCGATAAAAGTAGTAAAAATTGATACATATGTTAAATATGCTTATATTAACAGTTTTATAAAAAAGTTTTAAAAAAATTAAAAAATACTTATGCGCATACGATTGATGTCCTAGAACTATAAAGTGATTGAAAGAGGGCCTTTGTTGGGAAAGATTAAGGAGCTTAATTGGGATAACGGAGTAAGATAAGAATGTAATAATGTATATTAAAAATGGAAAAAATTGTATTAGAAATATAAAAAATTATGTTAAATTTGAAAAATTAGCTTAAAAATAAAAAATTTCATACCATGCACATCTCATTTAAGATACTAGTATCATCTGCAATACCAAATATGCAAAAAAAAAAAAAAAAAAAAGTAAAACTAATTAGCATGACATTTTTAATTCATTTTTTTTTTTTTTTTTTTAAATTTCTGTTTCGACTTGACCACTTTGAAGTGGAAACCCATGGCAATGTGCTTCCGGGACGAAAACTGCCAAACAGCGGCAAGTTGTGGCTCGGCTTTAGGCAGGCAAAAGTCAAATCTAACACTTGTCTACCAAGAGCGGCGTCGATCTGTGAGCCATGAAAAAGCGGACATTTTGGTTGAAAAATCAGGCCAATTCTCGGCACTGTCGGCCTCTGCAAGAAAGACAAATCGATGGCTGCCGCGTTCACGCAAGAGCATGCTACGAGCTTCTTACATTGCACATTGCTAGTGATTGCCCAGCTGCCGGGTTATGCTTTGAGGCCTCTTTTCTACCTTATCCGTTTTCTTTTGAATATCGGGTAAATTTTATACATGACATGCCCAATGTACTTATATATTTTGTCTAAAATTATATTTATATTCATGTTGTTACAAATCCATTAAAGACATCCTTAGCCACCAGAGAAATGTTGAACATGCACATCGCTAATTATGATTTTATAACTAAAAATTTATATTCTAATGAATTTCTAGTAATTTTATAATTATAAAGTTATACATGATTTGAATATGATTTTTAATAATTCTATCATTATAAAATTATATATTATTTGAATATGAATATTTAATTTCATATAAATTAACTTCAAATTATATTATAGCTTGAGCATTTTTTTCATTTTATAAGGGGTTAATAACCCATTTAATGAATTCCTAAAAGTGTGAGTATAAGTGAAAATTTTTATTATGGTACTTTATATCCATCCGAATTTACTTTGGGTGTGTTTGGTAATGAATAAAATTTTTAATGAAAAGTTTTAGAGAGTAAAAGTTGTCAAATGATATGATATGATATGGATAATGATGAGTAGTAAAGAGGATAAAGTTAAAATAGATAGGTTAATTGTGCGGATAATTGTGTAGAAATGATTGAAAAGTAGGGTAGTTGTATAGGAAAATGTGAAAAAATAATTAAAAAATATGATGGTTATGGAGAGTGAAAAGTTTTAGATTGAAAAGTTTTAACTTGACATTTTTTATAGATTGCCAAACACACCCAAAGGGACCACATGCTCCCAATTATTACTTGAAAGACAATAAGCTTTTGCTTATTGTTCTAGAAGTCAAAACCCCTACTTATTATGGGGAAACATAGCTCCCATTTGAATTCACGTCGGTGTCTTGGCTACCATGAGACATAACTAATTGAGCAACACCACATTGGTACTCAATTGGTGAGTATAAGTGGGATTTTAAATCAGATATGTGAGTATATCTGGAATTTTTAAAAGTTCGTGAGTATACCTGAAATTTGCCTTTTGATATATTGATGATGGATAAAAAATGTACTATATTTATTATATTTAACATAATTTATATTAGCATAAAAATTCTTTTATTTATCTGAATATTACTTATGAATGGACTCTATCATAAATGCATAAAATTAATGAAATAAAATAATTTAATAGTAAATATTAAATTTAAAGTAGCATTTTTAACGTCTAAAATGTTGTTACTAAGTGCATAAATGACTGTGTAAATTATTATTACATTTTAATACTCATGTAAATAGGTTTAAGTATTTTTCTTAATATACATATGACCCATGCACATATTTGATTTGAACGAAACTTAGTATCCTAGCTAAACAGATGATATTAAATGCAACAAATGAATTAAATTTTACATTAATTATCCACATATTAACAATGAAAAGAGTTGCATGGAATTAGTTATACCTTAAAACCCACATACGTGTAGGGCTCTTAGCTAAACAAATAATGTTAAATACAACAAATAGATCGAATTTTGCATCAATTACCAACATCTTAAAAATAAAAGGGGTCAAGTGAAGTCACTTTTGTGTATGTATATATATATATGAGATTAGCTTCAGCATATCCCTTCTTACCAAGTCACTTTGATGGTATGGACTAATTTGAGCTCCATTTTGATTATTTTCTTAAATTCCATTTGTCAATTGTATTTAACACTACTTGTTTTACTTAAATATCAGAACTCATCAATCAAAGTAATGTATGGATCTCATCTTTGGAAAATTTATAGAAATGTGTATAAATTTAGAAAATCACTTGTATCTATATAATAAAGTCTTAGAATTTTATGAAATCATATAGAATCATTATTTAAGTAAGAAGAATGTTTTAGATGGTTTAAATATTAAATTGTGATATTTTAGGTCTCTATAATAAACAAATTATTTTAAACAGATTTAAAATTATTCTTAAGTAATTTTTAATTTTAAGAATAATACAAGTTACGAAATAAGATGATTTTCGGTATTTAAGTAAAACAAGTAGCGTACAAAATCCAATATTGGTTTGATGTCTTCTTCTATAGTGGGACGCATGACTTTTATTATTATTTATGGCGGATGAAGAAATCACGGGTCTCGAGTGGCACAATTATGAGTGAGATGCTCAAACAGCTGAGCTGCAGTTTAATTTCTGACGTCAGACCACTTTTCATATGTCACCGTAGGTCACAATTTCTGGGATTGGCCATACCCATTTTAATTCGGCCAGTTTTTACTGGAATGATTCTAAGGATGGGGATAGACAGAATGAGAAGAAAAGATGGAAAGAGGAGAGGTTATGTACTAACAAGTAAGAATGAGAAAGTGGTATTTGAAATATAGAAAATTATATTAAAAAGAAAATTTTTTTTGATGATAAAAAAAATAAGAAGCATTGAGAATTTAAAAAGCAACGCTTTTATAAAATTTCTTTTCTATGTAAATTCTTCTATTTCTAAAATCTTGATAGTTGATAAAAAATTTACTTTATCAATTGTATTTAATATTATTTATAATATTTTGAAAATCTTTTTATTTTTTTAATTTCACTGTATATGGGTCACATCTATAAATGTGTAAAATCAACAAAATATACCGATCCAACACTCAAATATCAATTTTAAAGTAATTTTTTTAACATTTAATTTTAAACTACATAAAATGTAACTACTGTATGGATAAATAATTTTATAAAATATTATTACTTTCTAATACGGGTGTGAATGGATGTAAATATTTTTCATAATTTATACATGAATGTATATATTTTTGAACAAATGTGGCCAAAGAATATACTTGATTGTCATAAAACTTGATCTTTTAGATAAATAAGTGATGTTAAATACAATAAATAAAATTGAATTTTAAATTAATTATTAATAACTTAAAAATTAAGGGGTCATCTGTGACCGTTTCTGAGCCCAATATAATTTCATTCACGTCAAATCTTGTTACATTCTCATAATCTCATCCCGATATAGTCTATCCTCTTTTGATCAAACTGTAACAGGCGTGAATTTTGGATTTTTGCGCCGGATTGTAACATGAAATTAACTAAGATGAAATATGATTATAGATTATAGATGTCACCGTGACTTTGTAAAATAGCAAACTTGGTCATCCACTTTCAACGGTTTTTAAAGAGCTTTGCGTGCGACAGGTTGCAATTTTTAAAGGAGAATATCATTTGCAACCCATTCCAGACTGGCAAAATTTTGTTTTATAAAATTATTAATTTAGTGGTATTTACTCTATAAACTATTTTTTTCTATTTTTTAAATATATATATATATTTGACTTTTAAACACCGGTTAAGGCTAAATGCACCCGGCTTCACTTAGCTTTGGTGTGCCTGGGTGCATTCGACTAATTTTTTTATTTGTTTGATTTTTTTATATAATTATTAATCTAAGTGTATTTAACATAGGTATCAAGTTTACTATTTTTGGAGTTTTTAAATATTTTTTTGATTTTTAGAAATCATTAACATTTTAGTAATTTAAATTTAACAAAAAATGCCTATGATTGTCAAAAATAAAAAATATTTAAAAGTCTTAAAAATGATAAAACTTGATGTACATGTTAAATATACTTAGATTAATTGTTATATAAAAAAATTTAAAGAAAATAAAAAAATGAGTTGAATACGCGCGGGTGTAATGAGGTTCCGAGTGCATTGTATCTTAATCCTTTAACCGCAAGGGTATTTTTAAAAGAAAGGGCTTGAATCCTAATTAAAATTCGAAAGCACAAAATGGATTGGTAGAACCGCCTCCTAAGTCCTAACTAAACGGATACCTATAAATTTTTAAAGTGGGTGAGGTTTGCAGGGTTCCAAAGGTCCGGGTCTGGGCCCACCCATTAAATCCTAATTTACAAGTTGTGGGACCCTCTGCTTTTTGCGGGCAAAGCTTCCATGGATTTCTTCTTCCCATTTGTGGTTCGTGAAGACAGAAACTGACTCCACCGTATTACTTGATCGAGACCGTTCACGACCTGGCATTTGCTACTAATGGCCTACAATTGTTCTGTAACATCAAGAAGTGCTTTTACTTTTACTTACGGGGCAATGATTTTATGGAATCAGTTGCTCTTTAAATTTCCCACGAATACCATAGTTTGATTAATAATTTAAAGTTAAAATAGATAAATTTGTTCTACAAATACTTGTTAAGAAATAATTAAAAAGTAATATAATTTTATAGGAGAACATGAAAAAATAATTAAAAAATAAGATAATTATGAAAAATAATAAATTTTAGATTGAAAAGTTTTCGGAGTAAACAAATACTAGCTTATTTAAAATGAGAATAGATTCAATACATCCCATGCAATATTTTAAAATTTTAAATATTTTTAAAAATTGAATGATTTATCGTATGTAAGGGATAATGATTGACCATGTTATCAAAATATTTTTTCGAAACTTATATTTTATAAAAAATAGATTTTTGATGGTGAATAGTGAATACATGATTATTAACATTTTTAAAATTATAATTTAGATGTAACAAATATTTTAAAATTTAATAAAAACAAATGGCTGCGTGGAGCATCCATGGAGCCGGATGCACCTATTGAATCATTAGTCATTTAAAATTATTTATTTATCTGTAAATAATCATCACAGTGATACAATATCGGATGAGTAAAACAAAATGAATCACTTGCGGTAAACATTTTTTATCTTCTGAAATTTGCTTTGTGATACAGTTGACCAAATCATGTATTAACATTTAACATAATACTTGCATTCTTAATTCAAATTTCAACACAATGAAGTTGGGATTTCTTAAATTGAACTAAGGATTTTTCGGAACCACAATTAAAGTGCAATTATCTCAAAATGGGTGCCACATGATCATAAAATTATAATATATTCCATCAATTGTATTTAGAATTATGTATTCTATTAACAAACCAATTTTCATTCGAATTGGATATGTGTATAAACCTCATTTGAAAATGATACAAATTAAACTTAATAAAATAGTTTGACGTAAATAACAACAATAAATTTACTTTTCAATATGTAAACTATTTGCTATAAATTTTATATATAGATAAATGATTATATAAAATATTTAAGTACGTGTATTACTCATTTTGGACCAAATGTACTGTTAATTATGATAGAGCTCCACTGCTCGTAAAATTTTAATAGTAAATTACACCTAGCCTTACATGTCGAGGACAAAAAAGAAAAAAAAGCCATGCGGCCGGTATAAAACGGAACAGCTGAAATTCCGCAAATTTGGGTAATGGGTCAGGAAAATTGTCGCCCAACACAATTTATTGGAGGGCCATGTCCACATGAAACATCTTTTTCATGCACAGTACTACAGTGGATTGCTGAGTTCTTAAGATATGTAATGAACCTAAACGCACATTTTTCTGCTGTCCGTCTATCGCTTGCAAGAGATCCGGCAAGCCTTTCACATTCAAATATCCAAATCAAAATCCAGATCATGTGCCAACAAATGGGAGGTCATTCATTAAATGCTACAAAGATTCCCAAGAGCTGGATAATCATTTGTTAGCCGTTAGAAAATAACAAAATACCTTATATTTAAAATTTTTAAAAATATATTCACATTTTCGAAAATGATAAAACTTAATTTATAAGTTAAATATAAGTAGATTAATAATTTTATTAAAAATTTAAAAATAGGACCAACGACTGAGTCTGTTAGCCCCAGCTAACTGGATCACAGCTCTTTAAGCTATCTGTCAAACCAGTCAAGTGGCTGTAATTCACCTGTATTAGCAAGATTAGCAGTATACTAAATTCAGTTTAAATGGCAGAATTACACTAATTAGCATGTGATGGTATTTAAATTGAATAACCATGCCAAGCGGGAAATTAATAATAATGATCTTGTCCAGCCAACCAACAGTCTCATCATTATTCTTCCGCCGTGGATGGTTCAACAGCCCATTGTCAGAGACATTTTCAGTGACCCAAAGGCCCGAAGCCATTTGTATCCCAGAAAAAAAAAAAAAAGGCCCGAATGCCACCGTCAAGGGCGGGAGTCGTGGGACGGGGACTACCCACTTCACGTCCGATTCTGCATTCCTGAAGAAGTGGAGCAGAGTGAACAATTGAAGTATTTTACTCCAGTAAGGATCGGAATTTAAACAACAGTTCATACTTCATTTTTCTTCCATGGATTAACAGAAGGCGGAATTATTTTTTTTTTTTTTTAAAAATCACTTAGTCAGGGTCAACAGAGACGCAACCCCAAATCTTTGAGGAGATTCATTTATTACTATCCGGCAAGGGCCAACAACATCACATACGTGAGTATCGGGATGCCTTGTTGTCCTTCATTGCAGTGCCAGGTGTCAAATGTTGCTCCCTCGTGCGCAACCATGCATTTTGTAGTGGCCGTCCGCACACTGAAAATTGCAGCGGAGACTAGCCGGAAGTCGTTGCTGCTAACACGTACCCACCGCAACTGCTTGTGTCGATTAGCCCATCCGCCACATTGGTACTTAAGAGTCCACACAGTAACAATACCATCCATCGAGCTTTTCTGTTTGGGCGCGCACGGCACTTGCTGGTGCTTACGCAAGTACGTGTACCAAACTAGCCCCTTCAAGCAGTGTACCACCCAGTCTGCTCTGAGCAAGGTACGTTCCGCACGCCCCCAGAAGATTTCACAACAGGGGACACTACGTCGAAGCTGGTGGTCGTCTCCCAAACTTTCAATGGAGGACAAGAGTTCCGCACGCTGCTCCGCTGCTTGCCAGTGGCAAATGCTTGGTGGTGGTATGCCAGTCGCAGAAGCTCCACCCAGTTCCCACGATTTCTCGAAGCCACCATTGACGACGTTGAAGCAGCCGACGTTAGATGGAGGAGACAGGGTAACTCCGCATCATCGGAGCATGAATGTGTCGTGCCACGGCATCCCTAACTGCTTTTCTGCTGCCGGGATCCCAGATTCGACCGGACTGGACTGCAGTCGTTGATATTACCTTTCGACCCCGCTCCCACGTCTCGTGCCTCTGTTCGCACCATAACTTCTTATCCGACTGACAGGGCACGATGGTCTTGGAACCCCACGTCAGTCCCTCAATAGTTGGCCAGTGCCTTCTTTTTTCCCTAGGCAGGACATTCGGCGTGTAGAGCTGCAAGCTGAAGCTGGATGAGTCTTCTACACAGGAATCCACTTCAAAATCCATCACGAATGCGCTACGCTGGTTCCCACACAAGAAAAATTCAGGCAAATGACATCTAGCCTCACCTGGTCTTGCAATGCTTGCATTTGTTTTAGAAATAGCGCTAAGCATGCTTCGACAGAGCTGTCCATGCCGAGAGGCCATGCTCGTGTGGTGACCATCAGCGGCATAATCACACCCTCTGCTCCGCTCTGTTCGGCCAGATACTGAAGAAGCTTCGTCCTCATCTCGAATTGGTTGGAATTCTCCTCCGATCGATCCTCCACTATGTCACCGCTATTGGATTTTTCGTTCTCGTTATGGTCTCCATAGTCACTCCCCAATAGCACCTCCTCTGTCGCCTGCGCCTCCACCCTAGAAGGTTTGTTGCGTTGAGATTTCTTGATAATAGACATTCCTATTTGCTGATGCGTCCCACCGAGATCGCCATCCGCACCCAGATTCTTAGAGCATGACCAAGAAGGCAACTTTCTCGTGATCAAGAAAAGGCTCCCTGTCGCATCGGACTTCATTCTTTCGCCATCATAGGGCTTGGGGAATGTTGTCAACTTCACGATTGCTGCTCTCTGAACATGGTTGTCGATGAAGGTCGGTAAAGGTTTATCAAATCGGTGGCGTCTTGAGCTTTCCCCGAACGATCCTTTTCCCTCATGCGATACGCTTCTGCCGCTTCATGCAAACTAACAGGTAACTCATATCTCTTTCGAGATCCTCCACCTGCTGCTTCATATTCACCATTTTCTGTTCCAGGACGGAGATGCGTCCTTCATGGCCGCTCGAGTTGCTCGAAGCCGCCATACTTTGCTTCGCCTTCTTGATGAGTGAAATGCCCGGATTCCTCGCCAGCGTGCCGGACCGGAAGGCTCTGATATCAATTGTTACGAATCAACCGGCAGGTGATTTGTAGCAAAATATCAGACAACAAAGAATATTAGTCTGGCCGGTTCTGGGAACCCGTCCAGGTCCCACTTAGAGGAGGGAACACATCCTGATCTGTTTCAAGAACAATCAATGAAAGAATCCCATTCCCCTTGTTTACAATCTCCCTTTTATATCTATCTTGTTACAACTGACTGACTCGTGTGAGCCTCCTTGGTATCGTTGTCACTACCCTGTCCCATATCCACGTGTGCATTGCCCGCTCCTGCCGTATCATATGTTTTCACATATTGCATCAAATCTGTGATGCTAGTGTATGAAGAACCGCCCACTTCCATGGCTACCCTTGCTTTCTCCCCAAGCTCTTCGGCCCTCTTTCTCCTCTCCTCTGCTTCTCTTCCCCTATCCATCAATTTCTGCACAGCCTCCTTCACGTCCTCCATCTTCACGACCTCCCCATTATTGCTTGCGTCGTCCCACGGCCGAGAACTAGTTTTCACGTCGACGCTGACGCCAATCTCCAGAACCTGCGATATCAGCTTCTGGTTTAAAAACTGCTCGGCCGAAAGAGGCCAGGCAATCATAGGCAGGCCTGCAGAGATGCCTTCCAGCGTCGAATTCCAGCCGCAATGAGTCAGAAACCCTCCCGTTGCTGGGTGAGACAATATCATTATCTGCGGTGCCCATCCTCTAATTACAAGACCCCTCTCCCTCACCCTCTCTTCAAATCCACCCTCCACCCACTTCTCAATTTCGTCGGATTGCTGGTTTTGTCTGATCACCCAAATGAATGGCTGGTTCGAGGCTTCCAGGCCAAGCCCAATCTCAATTAGCTGGGAAGTTGCTAAGCGGCACATGCTCCCAAAAGAAACATAAACAACCGACTTGGGTGGCTTCGAATCGAGCCAATTCAAACACTCGCTCGCGCTAGCTGATGCTGCCTTGCCTCGATTTTCCTTGTCCAATGCACCCTTGTTGACAAGAGACAGAGGCCCCAGTACCCACGCCTTCTTCCCCGAGGCCTCCTCCAAGCCCCTGGCATAGCCGGACTCCAGCTCTTCGAAGCTGTTTATCACGACCCCATCAGCGGCCTGCTCCACATCTCTGATGTTTTCCATGACGCTCTTCATCTCGGGAGAAGTGAGGGAGAGGGATGTGGGGAGTTGGGATTTGGTGACCTCGATTCGGTGAGGCAGGCCAGGGACGACGAACGGCTCAGTGTTTGATGCGGTGCTCTCGTGCAACCTGCTGGAGCGTATGCTGTAGATGCAGAGGTGAGCGAAGGAACAGGTGCCGCTGAAAGTCAGCCTGGGAACACGGAACTTGGCGGCTGTTTGGTGGGGCCATCTGAAATAGATGTCTGAGATGATGCAGCTTGGTGGGGGCTGAGCTTCGTGGAGCAGCTTCTCCAGTGGCTGCTGCATCAGTTCTTTGGCGGCCACGAGGCTCATGGCCATGTCTGGGGAGGTGAGGCCGTCGAGGGTCTCGCATCCCTCGGGCAGGCCAACTTGTCGAGCTGGGAAGGGGGCGTGGAGGAGGCGGATAGAGAGACCGGATTCGTTGGCTCGATCAACCTCTTTCTTCAGACGAGAGGCTGCGAGGGTGGTGGTGGCTATTGTGACAATCGCACCGCGAGCTGCCAGCAGGCGAGCCAGGTCGAACATGGGAATCATGTGGCCCTGGGCCATGGCAGGAATTAAGACGAAATGAAGCTGCTGGTGCTTGGGATCCATTTGTGTGCTGTGGGGGCTTGAGCTTGGGAGATTGGATATAAGAATTGGGCTAGAAATAAAATAATTTTGATGAAGCATGCTGCGTATCGGATGAGGACTTTTATCCTCTGATCTGATGAGGACTTTTCTCCTCTGATCTGATGCCGCCATTGACTAGAAACAATCACATGCCTGACGTAGTTGCTTACCGAAGCTGCTGCTGAGTCGATCAATTGGGATGAGATTATATACATGTTTTTTTAATGCTTGTTAGGTTGTGATTGATGGAGTTTCAGGGTTGGGGCACTGCAACTTCATCGACATGGCACTGAAATAACATAAATATAAACATAAATAATATAACGGGCTCCACCACATGCAAATAATTTTGTGTGACCTCCTCCGCTTTGAAAAGATTGACGGTTGATGTAACATTCCATCCTTTTATTATATTTAACATTATTTTAAGAAGGAAAGTTTCATCCATATGTCATATTTGTTTAAGAAGAGACGTATTTACCATTTATGCATAAAATAGAAATTTTTTTAGATCTATTTAATTTATGTATGTAATATAATAATATTTTATAGAATTATTTATTCGTATGTTAATAATGTTTTAGATTGTTTAGATGTTGAAAATACAACTTAAAATTAATTTTTAGTATTAATTTATTTGATTAGGTTGATTTTATACATTTATAAATGAAGCTAAGCTTTAGTGATATTAAACTAAATAAATGAAAAAGTTTTTATGATTATGTAAATAATACTAAATATAATAGATACTTTGAATTTTTATCTGACTATCATAGCAGTCAGCTTTATGTTTGTTTGGTCGGTAATGATTGATGGCCCCTGCGCAAATGGTCGATTTCTAGTGCCATGTCTATTAACCAATTGCAGTGCCCCATGCCTCCTTCCAAGGTTCTTCCCCTCAAATTCAGGGCCATAATGATATATGACGGTCCAAGCCCATGTAGACAGTTACACGTAGGGGTGGGAATCGGGGCGGGTCAGGGTGTGCCCAACCCTGACCCTCCTTTTTAAAAATCTTATTTGATCCTTACTTTTTTCTATAAGGTCTCGGGACAAAATTCGGGTCGGTATCGGGTCAACGGGTCGGGTAAAAAACTGCGGGTCAAGTAAGAAATTTTTAAAAATTTATAAAACTATCAAGTATAAAGACAAATTTATATTAAATTTAACTACTATATGCTTGAATCTATTATTAATCAGTCAAAGTAAATATAAATAATTAAATAAAACATAAAAATTAGCATTGAACGAGGTTTTTTTTTAATGTAAAATATCAGAAAACGGGTCAGCAGGTAGGTTCGCCCCGACCCGCCTTGACCCGCCCCGCCCCGGTATTAAACAGGGTCGGGACGGGGCGGGTCACGGGTCGACCCACCCCGATTCCCACCCCTAGTTACACGTAAGGTTGGTTGGATTGAGATGTAAATGACAATTGTTGTAAATTGAGGGTACCATGTTCCTGTCACCTGCGGCTAGCGCAGGTGGCAGGGGCGTTGGCTCCTTTAGCGTAGGTCGTGGGTTCGAATCCCACGTTGGGATTTCGACCCGGAAAAATGGCGTGGGAGCTGTGGTCTCCCTTTGAGGTGGGGTGGGAGCTGTTGACCTGTTGTCTCCCTTGGGCTAGATGGAAGCTATTTTTTCTAATTCGTTAGTGGAGCTGTGTCTCCAGATTTCTTTGGAGGAGTTATGTATCTCCTTGTTTGTAAGAATGTCTCAGAACTACAATGTAATCTGTGTTGAGATGTATGTAAATATAAACCATAAAAAAAAAGGGTACCACGTTCCTTGTACGGTCCTTCTTCGAAGAAACACTTTTTCAACGTAAATTTTTTTATTTTTAATATCTTAATAGTTCATATAAAATCCACTTTATCAATTATATTTAATATTATTTATATTATTATGAAAATCCTTTCATTTATTTAGTTTTACTGTATATGGGTTCCATCTGTAAATATATAAAATCAATGTAATAAAATGATTTAATATTAAAGTATCAATTTTAAAGTGATTTTTCAATATCTAAACACATCTAAAATATCACTACTATATAGATAAATGATTTTAAAAAGTATTATTATATTCTAATACATTTATGAATGAATCTAAGTATTTTTTAATTTATATATGAATATATATATATTTAAGTAAATGTAGCCTATATACATACTTGATTTAAATGAAACTTGGTCTCCTAACTAAATTAGTGATGTTAAATACAATAAATAGATTGAATTTTATATTAATCATCAACAACTTAAAAATTAAGAATGTTAAGAAGTGGAGCCCTTCATCATATGTGCGTGCTTTTAAATGGTTAAAATTACAAGGCTTATTATTTTTGTTAATGATTCCATCAGTGTTCATGTTTGTCCAAGATAATATAGGCACATTATGGTGGCTACAATTTGCCACAAACCACGAATATAGCCTACTTTTGCTTCTTTGGGGGCAGCGACACACTTGAGGATAGGCTGAGGGTTTATAAGGGAATCGGGTTAATACTTAATAGAGGTCAAGACCAACTTAACTAGGAGTGCAACTTGGCTTGGATTTACCTCAACAACCTTAAATTTCTTTTTATTTGTAAAATTTATAACATTAACCTTAATATTTATAAAACATAAACTCAAATTTTTATGTAAATCTGAGTTTAGGTTGAAATTAGGATAAGTTTCAGATTGACAAGCTTTCATTTAAGTTAAGAATAATAAGTTTAAATTTTCACTTAAATATATACTAATTACCTAATTTTGCAAAAGAAAATAATAAAATATATTCAAATTAAAATGGGCTTTGCTTCTATGAAAATATTTTAAGATTTAGATATTAGATGGAAAATTTTGATTCATTCATTATATTTAACATTATTTATTTAGCGAATAGACTAAATTTCATCCAAATCAAGTATGCGTATGAGCCGCATTCGTTGATTATATATATTTATGTAAAAATTATGAAAAATGCTTAAATCCATTTACACATATATTAGAATGTTATAATAATTTATAAAATCATTTATCCATATAGAAATGATATTTTAGACGGTTTAAATGTTGAAAACATAACTTTAAATTGATATTTAGCATCAAACCATTTTATTATGTCGATTTAGATAGGACCTATGCCCAATGATACTAGACAAATGAAAGAGTTTCGATAGAAATATAAGTGATGCTAAATAATAGAGTAAATTTTTGGGCTTTCCCCAAATATACTCACTACATTTGACATTAATATAAAATATACCTATGATATTTTCAAAATCTCAGATATACCAACTATAATTGCAATTAATCCCCAAAATGCCCATTTCGTTAAAAACCTTTAGTTAAAATTTTATAAATATTCAAAATAACCCACTGTTTTAAGAACCGGACCGAATCGGGTGGTTGGACCATGGACCAATCGGACCATGAACTGGTCATGTCCTGGTTCACTGGTTTTTCTAGTTCAACCGCAGTTTGACCGTTGGTTTGCACCGGTTGAACTAGAAAATCGGGAACCGGTCACGAAATTGGTTCATTGCCCGGTTCGATTTTCAAAACATTGAAATAACCCCGTTCTAAAATGATAAAAATGAAATAAACAAAAAATGAAATTAGGGCTCTTCAAATTTAGAACTCTTATGCAATTAGGGTATTGATGAGTTATGACATTCAAATTTTCAATTATGTCCAAAATCTGATAGGCATATTAGTAATTTCATACGTTAATTAGTGACCTTAAATCATGAATATAGTGTTTTTGGGATTAATTGCAATCGTAGTTAGTATATCTAAAATTTTGAAAATGTAGTGGTTATATTTAGAGGTGGGAATCGGGGCGGGTCGGGACGGGTCAAGGTGTGCCCAACCCTGACCCTACATTTCAAAAATTTGGTTTGACCCTTATTTTTTTCCGGGTCGGGACAAGGTTGGTTTGACCCTTACTTTTTTTTACTAGGTATTGGGACAAAATTCGGGTCGGGAACGGGTCGGGTAAAAAATACGGGTCAAGTAAGAAATTTTTGAGAATTTATGAACCTATCAAGTATAAAGGGAAATTTATATTAAATTTAACAACTATATGCTTCAATCTATTACTAATAAGACAAAGCAAAACATAAATACTTAAATAAAACATGAATATTTATTCATCTATATAAGAACAAGTTAATGAAACATACCTCGTTCAAAATTCTGTTCGCAATTTGAATATTGAACTACTAATAGTTTGAACTCATTCCATGTCTTTTGTTGTTTACCTTCAACAAAAATAATAATGATATCACAATTAAAATTAAAATTATAACTGTTTAAGTACGTAGCAAGAGAGCAGTTTTACCTGAAAAGTATAAAGAATGTTGATAATACTTTTGTATTATAAGGAAAGCTTTTAGTAGGCATGACCTAAATAACACCCATGCATTACAAACAATAAAACAAAATCACAGTCAATAATACTTTCGACCATAATTAAATAACGACATATACGCACATAAAAAATAAAAAGACCATCCATTCAAGCAACCAAGCACAAATCGGAACACAGAAAAATGCATCCAGAATTTCAATGTTATACCCTTGCTGGACGATAAATTTGGACCGCAGATCTCGACTGCAGATCTGGACGGTGACGATGGAGGAGACAAATGCTTGCTGGACGACAGATCTGGAGAAGACGATCTGGAGGCAAATGCTTGCTGGACCGCAGATTTCGACCGCAGATCTGGAGACGACGATGGAGGAGAGTAAGAGACGACGATGGAGGAGAGTAAGAGACGACGATGGAGGAGACAACTGCTTGCTGGACCACAGATCTCGACCGCAGATCTGGAGACGACGATGGAGGAGAGTAAGAGACGACGATGGAGGAGACAACTGCTTGCTGGACGACAAATCTGGCTCGCCGTGGAGACGACGATGGAGGAGACGACGATGCTTGCTCGCTGTGGAGACGACGATGCAGGCTGCTCTGCTCGCCGTGGAGACGACGATGGAGGAGGCTGGCTGCTCTGGTGGCGACGGCGACGGAGACGACGCTGGATGCCGGACGCCGGACGATGCGAGGCAGCGAGAGAGAGGGGATTCAAAAATCTGGAGCTCGGGCTCTTCAGTTTGGGACTTCGGGAGTTCGGGGGTAGCAGGTAGCTGCTTAGCAGCTTAGGTTTAGGTTCGCTGGGTGCGGGTCAGCGGGTTGGGATCCGGTCGGTCCGTCCCGACCCGCATTTTGAACATCTTCTTTAACCCTCGACCCGCCCCGCCCCGCCGGGTACTTTCCCCCGACCCGTCCCGGTATAAAATAGGACCGGGACGGGGCGGGTCACGGGTTGACCCGCCCCGATTCCCACCCCTAGTTATATTTGGGTTTAGGGTGAAAGATAATAAGTATATTTGGAAAAAAGTCTAGATTTTCATCAATTATTAAGATATTAAAAATAAAAAAATTGCATAGAAGGAAAGTTTAACAGAAGCCTCGAACTAAAATTTGTTTAAAAATAGTGGAGAGTAATGTCGATACAGACAAAGGAACCTTGTCGACAATAAATAGCACGGATATCAGATACAACCACCACAAAAGCCACTAGCATTCAATCCCATGATGAGATCTGCCCTGCACGCTACATCTCAAAGAATTGGATGTCCACCATGCATAACGGAAGTTATTTAAAGGGCACATACAAGAAGAATACTATCCTAGCTATTTTACCTCATGTTCTCACTTTTCCTTCCCTAACTACATATTATAAGCCTCCCACCATCTCACCTAACACATATTTCCATCAATGGGACATACTGTAATCTTTTATCACCTGGTGAATGTCTTCTCTTGCCTACGATTTTTATGGAAGGTCTTCACCTTACAAGATTTTCTTTTCCCCATAAAAAATTTAGTGTCACTCTCTTTGTTTTGCCATTAGTCTCTTGTGGTCACCCATACTTCAAATTTTTTAACATCATCAAACATATTTTTAGACAAATGAATAATAAATTAAAAAAACAAGATAAAGAAATATAAATGATTTTTTGAAAGAAGATAAAGAAAGAAAATCAATAAATTTAAAGGTAAATAGATATAATATAAATAACGTAATTTACATATATACCTATATAGATGATGAGCAACTTGGCAAGTATATATCCAAACATAAAAATAAATAATATAAAATACATAAATTTGAATAAATATTGTTTATATGTTATGCATATAATATATTTGAATTCCAATTGTATGCTCCCGAGAGCATGAAAGCCTTTATGCTCTCGAGTGGATACACCGATTTTTTTATTTTTTTTGAAAAACTTTTTTATAACACTGTTAATCGAAGTGTATTTAGTGATTTTAAATTACCTAAAATGTCACTGATTTTCAAAAATAAAAAATAAATATGTAAAATACTTAAAAAAGGTAAAAATTTATACGCATATTAAATATATCTAGATTCACACTCTTATAAAAAAAATTTCAAAAAAATAAAAAAAATGGGTGTATGCACCCGAGAGCATGGGGCCTTCCATGCTCTCGGGAGCATACGATTGGAATCCAATATATTCTATATTAAAAATACGATCCTGCTTCTATGCCACTTCTTTTCTATGAATCATCTCCATTTTTCAAATCTTAATGGTTGATGGAAAATTCACTCAATCCATTATATTTAGTATCAATTTATAGTATCTTGAAAACCTTTTTATTTATCTTACATCATGGTACATAGGCCCTATTGAAAGTCAACATAATAAAATAATTTAACATTAAATGTCAATTTTAAAGCTATATTTTCAATATCTGTGCCATAAAAAATATCATTTCTATGTGGATAAACGATTTTATAGAGTATTAACATTCTAATACACATGTAAGTGGATCTAAGAATTTTTCATAATTTACACATGAAAATATAATTTTCAACAAATGTGACCCATAAACGCATTTGATGAGGATGAAACTTGGTCTCCTCGATAAATAAATGATGTTCAATACAATGAATGTATTAAATTTTTCATCAATGATTAAACTCTTTAAAATTAAGAAAGTGAGGCCCTTAAATATAAACACAAAAAATTAGGCTCAAGATCGGGTTTGCTTGAAATCCTAAATTTATTGCAAAATAGATTATTTGGATATGGGCTTTCAAAAAAAGCTCCAACACTAATTTGTATTAGATTTAGTTTGCGTCCCTAAATCCAATCCTAATTTTTGGAAATGAATAAAGCTTGGATTGGCCTAGAGTTTAGCTCAAGAATTTTTTTTTGGACAGCTAAGGTCAAGAACTTAATATGGAGTTGAATTTGCATATATTATAAATTAAAATCTACTATAAAAATTAAAGTCATGTTGACGTTGAACTAAAATGCTGATAGCTAAAAATATTTCAGTAATAAGTTAAATTAGAATGTAAGTTGCATCCTTAAACCAAACCCTAACCATAATTTTCATGGATAGAGCTGGGGTTGGGCCGGATGGCCGAGTTCAGCTCAAGAAAGTAACATGAGTTGAAAGATTAGGCTTTTTACATATATTGAAGTCTACTATAGAAAAATTAAAATTATGCCGACATCGAACTAAAATGCTCATAACTAAAAATTAAATTAAAATGTAAGTTGTCATAGTTTAACTTGCAAATATAGTATATAGTTTAGAATTTTTATAATTTTATTATAAAAGCCAAAAAAAGCCTTTGTTGCCAAGAGATTTCTTTTACCGGACTCAAAGAATTGGAAGTAGACTAGGGCACACGAGGTGGGGCATGTAGAAGGGTGCTTGCCAAGCACACTCAAGGGTAGGGGTGTAATTGGTTAGGATCAAATTACAACTTGGTAAATTCAACTCCGTTTCCAAGGGATTAGGGCTGAGAATTTTCAATGTGTAAACTCATTTATATAACTCGTATAACTTGTGTAAGGAATTGTTTGACAAACACAAAAGCTTTTCCAACCAGAACTTTTTAGTCTTTATGATTATCTAATTTTTAATTTCTTTTTACATCTTCCTACACCAATATCCTACTTTTCAATCATTTTTATACAACTCTTCGTATAACTAACATATCTATTTTTACTTTAATCTATTTACTGTTCATCATTACTTATATCATATCACATTATTTTCTAACAATTCAAAAAATTTTGCACAAAAAAACTTTCATAAAAAATTCTACCACTTCCCAAATACGTTCTAAATAAATCATTCGATTATGTGTTGAGCTTATCTAATTCATTTAACTATCAATTAGTAAAACCCATTTATAACCTATAAAAAATTAACATTTTTGAATTCAAAAAATAATATTTTTCAACCTTTATTTTACAAGTTATATGTATTTATCAACGAGGAGTGATCCTGTTAGTCCGGGTTAAGCAAATGTTCTACTTAGCCCATTTCAAAAGACCCATTTACAATAATTTTTTTAATTTTTTCTTGATAAACTTGTTTATCTAAGTGTATTTAATATATAAATTAAGTTTTTTTTACCATTTTTAGATATGTTTATATATTTTTTGAGATTGTTAAATATCTATGTGTATATATGTATTTAAAATACCCTTATCTTTAAAAATCTAAAAAAATATATGTACATTTCCAAAAATGGTAAAACTTAATTTATATGTTAAATACACTTAGATAAATAAGTGTATAAAAGAAAAAATAAAAAAATTATTGTAAATAAATTTTTTGAAGTAGACTAAGTGAGATATTTGCTTAGCCCGAGCTAACAGGATCATTCCTCTTTATCAACAATTAAATAAACATTTTAATTAATAATATTTATAAAAATTGATGTTTTAAATTAAAGTACTAGTATTAGAAACATTTGTTAAAGATGTAGAATATGTAAAAATAATTTATTATGGGTATGTTTATTTTAAGATAAAATTTTTCACTCTCCACAATTATCTTTTTTTAAAATTATTTTTCACATCTTTCTTACAAACTACCTTATTTTTTAACCATTTTTATACAATTAACATATCTATTTTAACTTTATTCTCTTTATTTATCATCACTACCCATATCATAACACATCGTATCATTTCTTTTACTTTAAAAACTTTAAACAATAAGTTTTTATCCAAAAGTTTTAAAGGAATGATCTTGTTAGCTTGGGATAAGTAAATATTTTACTTAGCCCACCTCATAAGACCTATTTAAAAATATTTTGTTCTTTTTTCTCCATACACTTGCTTATTTAAGTGTATTTAAAAAATAAACCAAGCTTTATCATTTTTAGATATGTGCATATATATTTTTAAGATTTTTAAACATATGAATATTTCAAACACATATATACACATAGATATTTAAAAATCTTAAAAAAATATATATACATATCCAAAAATGGTAAAACTTGGTTATATGTTAAATACACATAGATAAACAAGTGTATGAAGAAAAAATAAAAAAAAAATTTTAAATGAGTTTTTTAAGGTGGGCTAAGTAGGGCATTTATTTAGCTTGGGCTAACAAGATCACTTCTCAAAGTTTTATCACTTTCTAAACACACCCTATTTTAATTTTTTATTATTCAACTTGACAACTTGTTTTACTAACCTGTTAATAACCCCAACCCAATCCATTTATATTAAATGCATTAAGTTAGATTTAAAATTTTTATAAATGGGACTACCCAGTTACACCCTTCTAGGGGCCTAGTGTCAGGTGGGCGACCTTATGATAGCAGAGGTGGCCTTTTATTTCAATCAGAAATTGATTATTAGTTAAGGACCCAACTCATGAGAAAGGCTTCTCATAAGGAAAAAAAGGAATAAGGGGCATTGTGATAATTTGACAATGTGAGTATATTTGTTTGAAAATATGAATATGTTTGGTTTTTTGATAAAATTTATATTAAATATACATAAAATCTCAATCTATTCCATTCATTTGGTGGATCAATCATTAAAATATATGTGAATATATTTTTTCATTATTTGAAATTTCGTAAAAATATTTGTGTAAAAAAGATTATTTTTTACTAAGATTTCATTATATTTGGTAAAGTTAGAAAATATATTTTATATTAAAATTTATTTTATATTATTTAAAATTCATATAAATAAGGTACTCTCAAATATAATAATTTCAATATTTATTTTTGAATATAATATAATTTAACCGCATCTAACTAAATCTAATAGCATCTAACTGGATCTAATTGGATCTAACTTTTAATATTAATAAGTTAATCCCAATTTAACACTTGTAATCAGCGTTGTTAAAACTGGACCGGCCCGGCCCGGCCCTGGGAATCGGTCTAAAATCCGATTTGTATGCATGCAGTTCGGTTTCATTGTAATAAACCATTCGAACTGTCGAACTGGTGGTCGAACCGGATGTCGTGGTTGGACCGTATGCGACCAGTTCGGCGGATACAAAAAAAATCGTCCTCATACCGTCAGTCGTTGTCCTCCCTCGCCCCCAAATCGGCGACTAGTAGTCCAGCACCCTAGCTGATTCCTCATCACTCGTCATCTTCCCCTCGTCCGATTGGTGTTCCGCGACCAGTATCCGAAACAGCAGCAACCTCCATTTCCGGCGACCAGCAGGCGACTCATTCTCCTTTTCATTTTGCCCCCAAATCAATTATAGCACAGCAGCAGAGCTGCCCTCCTCCATTTTCTCTCAGCGGCCGCAAAATTGGAAGGAGCAAGCTCTCAGGGAGTGACGCCAAAAACAAAAAACCCACTGTTGCGCTCGCTTGCTCGCCCGATCACCCGCCTTTCTCGTTTTTTCTTTTTCCACTTCGACGTGGAAACCATGAGTGACCTTGTAAGGAGAAGGGGAAAAAAATTTCTGGTGGTCCAGCGGACCATTGAATTCATGTATACGCAGATCGTTATTTGCAATATAGAGCATTCAAAATAATTTTATAAAAATTCCTCAATAATCTAATAGAATCTCCCAAATTATGTAAATATAATTTTTGTGTAAAAAATTTAAATATCACTAAGTATTGCATCAAAACCTCAATTTCAATATAATTTCTCTTAAAACAAAGTGAAAATGATATAAAATAACTACAAAATAATGTAATTTTTAATAAAGTTTTTATTTAATAAAAATATTAATTCAATTAATAATATTCTATTTTTAAATTGACATTATCTTCCATGAGATATGAATTATTATAATCACATGCATCTTTATACCGACGACGTAACAAATAAGAAAATTAGATTTTAGGTGAATTTCTTAGTACCTAGGACGATTAATGTGTACTCTGAAAATTTATTTTTAATAATTTATTTATTTCATAAAATTGAGTGCCCCTTAAATGTCGTTAGATGCTGTTCGATGTTGTTAAATTAAGGTGAATTTCATTAAATCATATTATTTGGATTTTAAGTTCTATAATTAAGGTATAATTGACCTTATAAGGAGCTGAGGATCATATTATAGGTGTTAAATTAGGATTAACTTATTAATATCAAAAGTTAGATGTTGTTAGATGTCGTTAGATGCTGTTAGATGTCGTTAGACGCTGTTAGATAAGGTAGATTTCATTAACTCCTATTATCTGGGTTTTAAATTATGTAATTAAGGTATAAATGACCTTATAAAGGGCTCGAAATCATATTACAAGTGTTAAATTAGGATTAACTTATCAATATATTTACTTAAAATTTAAAAATAATTTAATATTTATGACATCATAAATATGTCCATGCTGACGTCACCAGTTCGAATCGGTTCGCTTAACCGGTCGAACCGGTTCGAACCAAACCAGTTCCTTTACCGGTTCAATCACCGGTTCGGTTCTGCAACATTGCTTGCAATATGATCCTAGGCCCTTATAAGGTCATTTATACCTTAATTATAGAAATTAAAACTCAGATGATGAAATTTAATGAAATCACCTAAATCTAATCGCATTTAATCGGATCTAACAACATTTAACCAGATCTAACTTTTGATTTTAATAAGTAATCATAATTTAATACTTGTAATATGATCCTATGCTCCTTATAAGGTCATTTAGATCTTAATACAAAAATTAGAACTCAGATAATGGGATTTAATGAAACCACTTAAATCTAACGGCATTTAACCACATCTAACCAAATCTAACTGTATCTAACCGGATCTAAATTTCGATATTAATAAATTAATCCTAATTTAACACCTATAATATGATCATAAGCCCCTTATAAGGTCATTTATACCTTAATTACGGAAATTAAAACTTAGATAATGCGATTTATTGAAATCTACCTAATTCTAACTGGATCTAATCGGATCTAACTGCATCTAACTGCATCTAATTACATCTAATTGAATATAACTGCATCTAACTACATCTAACCGGATCTAATTTTTGATATTAATAAATAATCCTAATTTAACATTTGTAATATGATCCTAAGCCCCTTATAAGGTTATTTATACCTTAATTACAGAAATCAAAGCTCAAATAATAGGATTTATTGAAATCCACCTAAATCTAACTGGATTTAATCGGATTTAACTGCATCTAACTACATCTAACTGTATCTAACTAAATTTAACTTTTGATATTAATAAGTTTATCCTAATTTAACATATGTAAAATGATTCTAAGCCCCTCATAAGGTCATTTATACCTTAATTATGAAAATTAAAACTTAGATAAGAGGATTTATTAAAATCTGCCTAAATTTAATTGAATCTAATCAAATCTAACTGCATCTAACTGCATCTAACTGTATCCAACCAAATCTAACTTTTGATATTAATAAGTTAATCCTAATTTAAAATATGATCTTAAGCCCATCATAAGGTCATTTATACCTTAATTACGAAAATTAAAACTCAGATAATGAGATTTATTTAAATCTACTTATGTAATACCCAGACTCAAGTAGGGCTCATATAAGTGCATTTGATCTGTAATTCTGATTCATGTATGTTTTGAACGATTTTATGATTTAATGATATTTTGCAATTAGGGTTATGATTAAGAATGATGATTAAGATTAATCACCGTAGCCCAATGCGAGTCAATATGACTAAAATGGCTTAATAAGGATTGAAAAATATTAATGTATCATGAATAATTACTTTAATTATCATGATTTGATTAATGAAAATTAGAATGATAATTATGGAATTAAGTTGGAAAATGCTAGAAAATTCATAACTTGACGCCTATACGGCGGATTGAGATGAAATTTAAAAGGTAAGCACAAGATTTTGTGTCCAATATTATGGATGGATTGGATTATGAAAATTATGATGGTATTAGGATGATAATTATTTATTTTCTTCCCAAATCCAAAAGTTATTTTTAAACGATTATAACTTAAGATAGAAAATCGTTTTGAGATGAAATTTGAGATGAACAGATACAACTATATGATGAATATTATGGAAGAGTTGGATTAAGCTAATTATCATGAAAACATGCTTAATCACAAAAGAACAAAGTGACTTTGACTTTTCCAACAAGCATTTATGAAAGAGCAAGTGGCTTAATGACTTGAGTTAATGCCCCATATGAGGTGTCAACCAAGGGTTTTTTTGGCTTGATTTTTTGAATTATTCTAAATCATAAAATCCATGATAAATTCCATGCATTTATGCTTGAGTTAAGGGGCTAATGAGCTAGTCTCAAGGAGGCTATGGAGGTGGCACAAGTGGGGACGTCCAAGGGGGCCATATGCTTGGATTTTTGATTTTTTATATACCCAAGTCAAAACCTAGCTAAGATAAATGAGAGAGGGTATGTAAATGTACATAAATGGAAGTTGAATTGGTGGTTAAGGAAGCCACAAGGCGCAGCCATGTGGACGTCCAAGGGTGAGGAGCTAAGTAACTCACTCATGAGCTAAGATTTGGAATTTTAAAAATATGATAATTAGCCATTTTACTTGGATGTGATTGTGCCAAGTCATCAATGGATAAGTAGGACATAAATTACCCTATCCATAATGCGAAAAGTGGGTCCCACAAGGTGGTTAAAAAATATTAAAAAAATATATATGGGAGCAAGTAAGGGACGTCCACTTTGGGTAAAAATCAAAGGGGAGAAAATCTAAAAAAAAAGCAGCTTTTGGACGTGCCCAAGACCAGCAAGGAAGGAGGAAAAAAGAGGAGAAAAAGATAAGGAAAAAGAGGAGGAAAGAAAGGGATTCAAGCTAGGAAAGTTTGGATTCAAGTCTTCTTAGAAACAAGTATATCTTGAGTTTTGAATCATGTAAATCCAAGTTTTCTACCTCTAATTATGGGTCATGAATATGATTAATAAAAAACCCTTGAAGGATGATTTATGATGCCCTTGATTAGGATATTGAATGTAGATCGAATGATATGTATGAAATCAAGGATTCAAGAGAGAGAAAATGAAAACTAGGGTTGATTTTGGGATGAGAAGCTATCTTGAATTCTCTTAAAACCCTAAGTTAAGTTGTTGTTTTGTTTAAGCACCATGATTAGGACATGATTCATATTCTATTGAATTATACATGTTGATTTGTGCATATGCTAAAAATTTTAGAAATGATGGAACTTAGGGTTTCATATTTGACCCGATTTTCCACTTTTTATGTTAAATATGATGCAAGAATTAGCCTAAATGATTGTAACGCCCCATTCATAAAAATACTCAATAACTAATCAACGGCGCTACACAATCATAGAAAAATTCGGCAGCATCTCCCCATAACATACAAGGGATCATATGGAATACATGACCTGATAATCATTACATTTCCATCTGTAACATTCAATCCTATTTATATACTTGCATCTTCATATAATAAGAACATTTTTATAGAAGGAAATCATTACATATTTTCCTTACACAACAAACAGATATAATAGCCATGCATATGTGCATCAACAAGGATTATAATCCAATCTGAAATACCAAATACATTAAAGTTGTCAAAACGAATCCGCCTAAGTAATTGTCTACATATATGATTATCAAAAGAGCACAAGTCTAAAAGAACTGGAATCAACATATTGTGCTAGGGTCTCTCATGTTTGATCTTCAACTTGTCCCATCCTTAAGTTCTCCTTCTGGCCTGCGATCTAAAACCACAATAACAATGATATGAGTCTAAATAGACCCAGTAAGTAGATAGTGGTTAGCACAAAGTGCAAATAAGCATAATGATGGATACTCATACAGTGATGAAGCTAATACACATGGGTCCAATACCCACTCCCAAGATCGTATACATATAACCATACACACAAATTGACCAACACAACCAATCATCTACTCATGTCCATCAAGGGCCATGAACAACCCTCTCCTCATGTCAATCAGGGGCCATGAACAACCCTTACAACCAACTATTTGAGATAACGCATCATACATAACAGACAATGAAACACATCGCAAACCACACATACAACATCAACACAATTCAGATACAACACATAGATCTGTCACACAAGCATTTTATCAAACACATGATAGGCGCGAAATGAAATAACCTTCGATTCGTATTCTCTTTTGGGGCAAATCAATTCACGTCACATTTCAACAATATAAGAACTTCTAGGAAATCTTTCACATCATAAAAATCGCACATTCAAAGTAAATTTCCCATAAACCCTAACTGTTACGAACCCATTTCCTAATACCATAGAGTCGTCAAGCTCTGCATATTTCCTCTAGCCTCATGTCGTGTTCAACATAAAATTTCATCACTAAATCGAGAAAGGGCGACATCTACTTACTTCGATCGTGATTTTCCCCAAAAACAGCGACCCTAGGCTTAGCTTGCAGAGATTTGGAGCTTCCTTGATTCAAATCGATCACCTTCGAGGCAGTCAGTAGGGTTTTCTCGAAGAGATCTATTGCTAGATCGTACTGAGTAGAAGAGAAAGAAGAGAAGACGCCGTACCTACTCTGCGAAGGAAACAATAGTCGTAGTGCCCATCAATGGAACGCTAATCATACATGTACATATGCACTATACATCTCCTAAATGTCGTGTCCATGTATGTTATGTATCCATTAATATCGTAAAATTCTTACTAGCATGTTCATAAGTTACCTTATAAATAGAGAAAAGTTATAATAAAAATAGAATAAAAATACCTGGTCCTCACAATGATATATGGATGAATTGTAGGGTAAATTACCCTAATTTAGTGACTCTTTGGACATCCTACATGGGGTGGAAGAGATGACCCTAAATCTGATTTTTTGGGCATGAACAAAAGGGACGTCCAAATGAGGCAAATTAGGGTACCCTACATACAAAACATGTTGCTATTTTGTAAATAATTAAATTATGGATGTTTAGAGGGTAAAATATCCTAGGATTAGGGTACTTTGGATGGCCAAAATAAGTTGAGAATGTATGCCCTAAATCTGATTTTTAAGGGTATGCAAAGGAGTGTCCAAAGAGGGGTGCAAAAGGTACCCAAAACATGAGTGGAAGTTGCTGTTTTGGAAGCAACCAATATATGAATTTTAAATATATTGCATTACCCTAAATTTGGGTTAAATAAAATCATAATTAATTTTTGAAATTTATGGATTAAAAATCTGTTTTGATTTAAGTATCAAAAAGGCGTTTAAAGGATGAAAAACGGGTTGTAAAGTTGCTGCTTTGGAACCCTATGATAAATGGATTAAAATTTCATAATTAAATCCTAAATTATATGTTAATTAAAGGGTTTAATCATGCTGAATTAGGATACAAGTTGCTGTTTTGAAAAATTTTAAGAGACACATAACTTATGTGCCATAAGATGAGTGTATATGGAAGGATATGTATGGACAAGTGATGAATGACTTATGTGATTTGCGAAAATGCAAAAATGAATGAATTATGATAAAAGACATGTATATGTTACTGTATTAATGATTAATTATAATCTTAAAATTTAAGATTAATTTATGAAGCTTAAGACGTTGAATATGTGCTTAAAATGAGTATCGACGTAGAAAATGTGAAAATAGATGAAAATGATAAATGGGAGGTATGAACCCCCACATAATGATTAATGAATGGTTATTATATGTTTACCCTATATATGGGTTTAGAACATGATATGGAATGGATGGTATGATACATAAGTGTGTGTTATGTATGTGCATCAGACTTGAAATTTAAGTGGGTAGTGTATGTAATGAATTATGAGTTGAAAAACTAAATATATGTAAGCAAATGAAAGTTTATGGATGCAATGCCATTCTTATGTATAGGCAAAGGCAAAGAGAAAGTAGACTCGGAAAGCGAAGGGGAAACGGGTAAGCAAGCGATTTTCTAAATACTTTTTGTTTTATCAAAATATGATAAAATATTTGCTAATGATGTTCTAACTATTTGAATGGTTTAGCAAATGATTGATTTAAATTCTTTCTAAGATGTTTAAGGATGGTCATTCCTTTATCCACTGTGTATTGAAATAATATTTCCAATATGTTAAATGATTTATTCAATGCTTTCTCAATTATTTATGATAAGTGATGAAACATGAATTTATGAATGCAAAATCATGTTAGCATGTCAAAAATGATGTTTATGAAAGGTTCATGTGCACAAAGTATGAGGTCCACCTCAAAGGTATAAGTGGACCGATTGTCCCCTTTTGGTGCGGCCAAGTTGCTAAGATAAGCCTTGAGCTGGCGACGCCTCCCTGGAATGGGAGAAAAGTTGGAGACGAATGGTTGTCTAGCTAACTTTCATCCTATGATGTCATGTTTAAAAATGATGCATTGCATTATTTATGATGTACCTATGATGGGTATAAAGATCATGATTTCATAATATACCCTCGAGCAGGTATAATGTTTGCTTTTTAAGATGTTTAAATGAAAACATTGCCTGCAAAATGAATTGCTTGAAAATCCTAGAGCTTGCTTATTGAGTTTTGACTTCCGTTTTGTTTTCCTAACCCAAAGACAAGTAAAATGGAGAACGAGGCAAGGAGCACAGGTAGAGCTTCAAAGAATGATAAAATTTTATGAATGCCTATATATAATTTGTGAATGAATGAATGATTGTATGATGAACTTATGTGACTATCTTGATGTTGTATGAGAAAGATTTTATGTTATGTAACTATGGATGGAGAAATTTTTTATGAACAAATGCTAAGGTATGATTTAACATATTGCGATTGAATATGAGTTTTATGATATAACATGTGTATATTCAGATTTTATGATGGCCTAGAAGGGCACTTGATGAAAATTGGAATGTGTTAAATGATATAAACTCTTAAGGAGTTAAAATTAAGTGGATAATTATCCAATAAATCCCGTCGTGTAACAGAGCAACAATCCTGATCATGTTTACCAATCAATAACAGTCCCGGAGTAAGGCTAATGTTGTGACGCTCGGACTGGGGCGCCACGACCTAAATCTAACTGGATCTAATCAGATCTAACTGCATCTAATCAGATCTAACCACATCGAACCAGATCTAACTGTATCAAACTGAATTTAATTTTTTATATTAATAAGTTAATCTTAATTTAACACATGTAATATGATCCTAAGCCCCTTATATGGTCATTTATACCTTAATTACAGAAATTAAAACTCAGATAATATGATTTACTGAAATCCAAATAAATTTAACCGGATCTAACTAGATCTAATTTGATCTAACAACATTTAACCAGATCTAACAACATATAACCACATCTAACTACATCTAATGACATCTAATTTTAATATTTTTTAAAATATTTTAAATAAATTCATGTATTTTGCAAAAGATACATACTTAATAATTTGTTATAGAATTATGCAATCCTTGATTTTGTATTAAATAATTTAAAACCTAAATAAATATATGGTGTTGAAATTTAGAAAAATATTAATTAATTTAAACTGAATGAAATAAAAATTTAAATGAATATATAAAATTGTAGTAATTATTTTATATGAATTTTAAAAATAAAAATGTAATAAATTATATTTATTTAAATTATATATAATTGCAATTTAGATTTAAAAATATAATTATATACAACTTTTTTGGACTAGTTTAATAATGATTAAACTGTAATTTAGTTTAATAATGATTAAATCTTGATATTAATAATTTTTAAAGTTTATATAAAAATTTAAAATATATCGACCATTGAATTTTATTTTATAATTAATTTAAATTGAATGAAATAAAAACTATCTACACTATTTTAACGATGATCGATTCAATGCACTCAGGTGCAAAAATTCATTTTCTTATATATTTTTAAAAATATTCCACATAACTGTTATCTTGGTGTATTTAATATGTGTATTAATTTTTACTATTTTTGGAGATTTTAGATTTTTTGGTTTTTTAAAAACTAATGGCATTTTAGTAATTTTAAATTATAAAACTGTCACTGGTTTTTAAAAATCTAAAAATATCCAAAAATGGTTAAAATTGATACACATATTAAATATACCTAGATTAACAGTTGTGTGAGTAATGTTTCAAATATATATATAAAAAATTAGGTTTTGCACCCGAGTGTATTGAATCGGTTCTTTATTTTAACCATCCACATGACTATTTTATTTTCAATTTAAATGCTACATTTACCCAATCTAAACTGTCAACATGATTAAGATAATAGGAGTTAATAGGATTCAACCAAAGTTAATCAAATTTAAATAAAATAAAATTTTAATTTAAGCAAGTATATTTCATCCGTAACCATATTATCTAAACATGAAATAATTTACAATTAAAATAATTTAATATAATTAAGATAATAATTAATTTAAATTAAATGAAATAAAATTTTGAATAAGTATATAATTGTATTTTATATTTAATAATTAAATTGTTTTAAATTATTTTTAAAAGAAATAAAATAATAGTTGAAACTATTTACTAGTTTATTAGATTAACTTGAGGGAAACTAATACGATGAGGTGATCAACAAATCATACCCATTTGGTAGGAGACAAAATGGGCTATCATACAAAATAAAATATAAAATGATTTTAATCAATTTGGAACTATATAACTAAAATGAAATTAGATAGGCTTAATTTATATTTGAATTTTTATTAATAAGTTAATTTTAGTTTAACACCTGTAATGAATCCTGGACTTATAATTGTCCAACATAAACAAGATAAATTATGCTCAAACCTACCCGTCCATTCGCACACACGTTACTATTAATAATTATGTCTAGAAAATAAAATATATTTTTTGAAATAAAATAATCTAAAATAATATTCTTGTAATTTATATGAAAAATTAAAACATATCAATTATTAAAATTTAATTTAAAAATAATTATAAATGATTATTTCAATTAAATGTATATTAAGCCCTTCTAATTTATATAAATGTGACCTTTTTATATTTATTTAGCAGTTTTAAGTTTGTATATTATTATAAATTCGGCTTTGATGAGTTAAAAAAAGTAAATTACATATACTTATTTATATTTTGCATTTGATTTATTTCTTTTTAACTTCTATAATCTTAATTATCATTTAGTCTTCATTGTCATTTTATTTTATATTTACTTGTCTTGGGCTTTAAATATATAATTTTTAGATTCTTAATTTTTAAGTATTATATAAACTAAAAATATTATATTTATAATCTATAATTATATCATGTTCATACTACGACAAACCGGTTTAATTTAAATGATCTAATTGGTTTGAATCGAATTCAGTCACCATTTTTGTTTTGATAATCCTGAGATAAAATATTAAGAATAATTTTATAACTTGTATTACTTAAAATTAAATAAATATATGCTTACGACAAATGCATGCTTAAGGTTAGTCTCTTTAACAAAATATGACAAATGTATTTTAAAGGGAAAAAGTAAGGGTGTTCACAAAGCATTTTTGCATATAGGCAAATTAAAGTGAATTTCTTTTTTTATTTTAGAATTAAGTCCATTTCTTCATGTTAAAATCACATTTTTATTATAAAAGACACAATTAAATAGAGATTCTAAATGAAATTTTATAAAATTATTTTTTTTATAAAATTGTTCATATTTACTACAAATGTGCCATTTTGCATTATTTGTGAAATATAAAATATAAGGATTTAATTCATTTTTTGATAAAATAAAATTACGTTTGATAAATTTTTAAAAATAAAAATATATATCCAAAAATTATAAATTTTTTGTATGATTAATTACACTTAGAACAATATTTTTTATAACAAAATGAGTGTGAAAATTAAGATGCACATGTTGCTGCAGCATAAAAGGTGTACATGCGTTTATGAACATTCTAATAGCATGATTCTAAAACATTTTGATTCCTTGTGCATGATTCTAAAATATTTATAGATTATTTTAATACTTTTCATTTAAAAAATTCAACTAATTATAAATTTTTTGATTTTTAAAATAATTTTGAGTGAATGTTTATCACATGTTAGTTGATTTTCAATTGAATCTAAATCAATAATAGTATTTATTATATGTTTATTTAAGATTTATAAAATCATGTATGTTGAAAGTCAAATATACAAAATATTACAAGAAGTATTTTATAAATAATTTTGTGAGTATTTTGCATCAATTTAGTGAACAATTGCATGAAGCTGATGCAATTTTTATTTAAATTTTTCAAAATATGGGCGTTAAATATTAAATTGAATAATTTTATGATCTTTTTTATATCAAAATTTTACGTCTTTTAATTTCAAAATTAAATAATTATTTATTTATTGCAGCAGAGTAATATGTTTTTAAAATAATTTGAGGAATATCTAACGACCTGTTAAAATAACGGGCAGAATTACGTGGCTTTATAACTGTTTCCGTTCTTAAATCGGTGCTGCGTGTACAAGTTCGAGTGTACTGCTAGAGCACTACAGGTTTAATGCTCCATCATCTTTAACGCAAAGGAAAGCATGACAGACGAACCCATCACCCAGATCCAGCGGCAGTGGTTGAAAAATGCATGATCAGAACCAATCAAACAGTTATCGATAAAAAACCATGTAGGCGGGTGCCAATTTCTTCTCCGACCAGCAAAAAGGACCACGCATCTGATCAATGCCTGCACTTTGTCTCTAGAATTACTGTCTACACCCATGGTAAATACAGAGTGATCTATGCACGACTATTCCATCATCGGTAGTTGATTTTCAACCATCCGTTGTTGAATCTCAAATCAAAGTTGTAGCTTATTTAAATAAAATCCAGCTGCATAACCAAAATCAATGGAACAAATCACCCATTCCAATCACCATGGCAGCCAGCACCGTCTAAAAGTTGGTAGATGCATCCGGCAGATGAAATCCGCAGGTGAAAGAGATGAAAGCTCGTGGGCGCGAGTAAGCCTACCGAAATCCAAACCCTTCGATCGACTTTTTCTATTTCCAAATATGCCCAAAATCATCAGCCATTAACGGGAAAGGAACATCTGGAGATGAGATTTTCCCATGAGAAAATTGCGGGAACGTGTTCCCATGGCGGCCTATTAGTTATTACAGTTCAGGGACTTTGTGGAGCATTCTCTTCCAAGGACTGCTGTGAGAGGATAGTCTTGGACTGTTATAATCTGCATTCGTTTCAATCTGCGTTCCCAAGAACCAAACATTTCTTTGATAACGTAGACAGAGAAGAAGTCCTGCCCTTTATTTCTTTTCTTTTCTTTTCTTTTTTTTCCCGATGAAGTCCTGCCTTTCTTAGAGAAAAGGATTGCGCATTACCCATCTGATGAATTTCCCCTGCATAGTTTGGTGAGGCAATGTGAGGAAAATGTGTTGGACATAATGCCTAAATGTCGATCAGCTGAGTTGGGTAATTTGTATACACATTTGCAACATCTTCTTCATCTAGTCGTTCAGCTTTTTAAATCGCCAACATCAACTTCCAGATAACGTGTAGACGGCAAATGTGTGGTATATACAAAATCAAGCTCCCTGAGATTATTGGTGCTCGTTGAAAACACCGATGAGATTATTGGTGTTCGTTGAAAACACACCGATGAGATTGCCAAATGCAGCAATGGATTCGGTTAGCTATTTTCGCTGATGACTTGCCGAATTCGAGATTTATTTCACTAGTCCGTCAAAGCACTAGAGCTGTCGGTTTTAACTTTCATAAAGCACCATCAAAAGTTGCTCGCTCGATGATCCTGACTACTTGCCCAAGGAATTAATTAGTCAGGCGGTTTGCTTTCTGTACTGGGGATTGTAGATTTTTATGACTTTTAAGCTATAGCATTGACGATGATCCTGATTGTTCCAGCCATGAATGATGGAGAAATTCAGATTTTTGATCCCAAGGAATCGAAATTCCAGCGGAAACCCCAACCAAAAATAATAAAAATAATAATATCATGGTTTTAGACCCGGTGTCAAGAAAGACACGAAGCCACATCACTAAAAGAAATTGGACTATTGCAGAACACTCCCCCTAATCCTCCAAATCTTCATCAGGAAAGCGCAGATGCTTCCCTTCCGGCAATGTCACGCGGTTCAACAGCAAAACGCTTGGCGATGAAGGCAGACCCGCAACCACTTCCTCCCCTTCCATCTCTCATTCCATGCTCGCAAACTCCGGCAATCCCTTCTTCTCCCCCACCGATATCAGTGTTAGACCTTCGCATAGTTCATCTATCAATCCACCCTCTTCTTCTTCTCCTTCGTCATTATCCCCTTCTTTCCAACTTGCATTGGCTTGGACAGACCATAGAGAAGAAGCACCATCGTCTTCATCACGCGTCAGAACAGAGACAGGCGATTGTGGACGAACCAGAGCCTTCCCATTTTCTCGGGGAATCGAACTGCAGCGCCTGAGCGATTGTGCTGCTTAATTCAACAAAGACACAAGCCCAAATGTTTGAGGAGATTCATTTATTACGATCCAGCAATGGGTTTGTTATTGATTTTGAGCCTTGTATGCTTTCACATATTGCATCAAATCGGTGATGCTATTGTATGAAGAACCACCCACTTCCATGGCCTCCCTTGCTTTCTCCCCAAGCTCTTTGGCCTTCTTTTTCCTCTCCTCTGCTTCTCTTCCCCCATCCATCAATTTCTGCACAGCCTCCTTCACATCCTCCATCTTCACGACCTCCCCATTATTGCTTGCGCCGTCCCACGGCCGAGAACAAGTTTTCACGTCGACGCTGACGCCAATTTCCAGAACCTGCGATAGCAGCTTCTGGTTTAAAAACTGCTCGGCCGAAAGAGGCCAGGCAATCATAGGCAGGCCTGCAGAGATGCCTTCCAGCGTCGAATTCCAGCCGCAATGCGTCAGAAACCCTCCCGTTGCTGGGTGAGACAATATCATTATCTGCGGTGCCCATCCTCTAATTACAAGACCCCTCTTCCTCACCCTCTCTTCGAATCCACCCTCCACCCACTTCTCAATTTCGTCGGATTTCTGGTTTTGTCTGATCACCCAAATGAATGGCTGGTTCGAGGCTTCCAGGCCAAGCCCAATCTCAATGAGCTGGGAAGTTGCTAAGCGGCACATGCTCCCAAAAGAAACATAAACAACCGACTTGGGTGGCTTCGAATCGAGCCAATTCAAACACTCGCTCGCGCTAGCTGATGCTGCCTTGCCTCGATTTTCCTTGTCCAATGCATCCTTGTTGACAAGAGACAGAGGCCCCAGCACCCACGCCTTCTTCCCCAAGGCCTCCTCCAGGCGCCTGGCATAGCCGGACTCCAGCTCTTCGAAGCTGTTTATCACGACCCCATCAGCGGCCTGCTCCACATCTCTGATGTTTTCCATGACGCTCTTCATCTCGGGAGAAGTGAGGGAGAGGGATGCGGGAAGTTGGGATTTGGTGACCTCGATTCGGTGAGGCAGGCCAGGGACGACGAACGGCTCAGTGTTTGATGCGGTGCTCTCGTGCAACCTGCTGGAGCGAATGCTGTGGATGCAGAGGTGAGCGAAGGAACAGGTGCCGCTGAAAGTCAGCCTGGGAACACGGAACTTGGCGGCTGTTTGGTGGGGCCATCTGAAATAGATGTCTGAGATGATGCAGCTTGGTGGGGGCTGAGCTTCGTGGATCAGCTTCTCCAGTGGCTGCTGCATCAGTTCTTTGGCGGCCACGAGGCTCATGGCCATGTCTAGGGAGGTGAGGCCGTCGAGGGTCTCGCATCCCTCGGGCAGGCCAACTTGTCGAGCTGGGAAGGGGGCGTGGAGGAGGCGGATAGAGAGACCGGATTCGTTGGCTCGATCAACCTCTTTCTTCAGACGAGAGGCTGCGAGGGTGGTGGTGGCTATTGTGACAATCGCACCGTGAGCTGCCAGCAGGCGAGCCAGGTCGAACATGGGAATCATGTGGCCCTGGGCCATGGCAGGAATTAAGACGAAATGAAGCTGCTGGTGCTTGGGATCCATTTGTGTGCTGTGGGGGCTTGAGCTTGGGAGATTGGATATAAGAATTGTGCAGCGGATGAGGACTTATATCTTCTGATTGGCTGATGCCAATGACTAGAAACAGTCGCATGCATGACGCAGGTGCTTATCAAAGCTGCTGCTGATTCAATCAATTGGGATCAGATTATATATATGTTCTTTTTTTTTTAAATGTTTATTTGGTTGTATTTGGTAGAGTTTCAGGCTGGGGCACTGCAATCGGTTGACGCTTCATAGACATGGCACTGAAATCGACCATTTGAGCACGGGCCATAGTTATATGCGACGGTTCAAGCCCATAGTTACATGTAAGGTTGGGCGGATTGATCTGGAAACAGCGACTGTTGGAAATTGAGGGCACCAACGAGTGGGCGCTTCGAATGGTTAAGATTATAAGGCTTATTAGTTAGTTGATGATTCCATTCAAGTTCACGTTTGTCCAAGATACGCACATTGTGGTGGCTTGAATTTGCCACTACTATAGCCTACTTTCGTTTGGGGCAACGGCGCACTTAGCGATAGGATGTTGCAGCTGAGGGTTTACAAAAAAAGGAGTCAGATTATAATACAGGTCGGGTCAACTCAATCAGGAGTGCAACATGTGTTTACTTGAACAACTTTAACTTTAATTTTATTTGTAAAATTTATATTTTAATCTTAGCTCTAACCTTAATATTTATTAAATCTAAACCTTAATTCTATTTTATATTAAAATTTGGGCGACAAATTTTCATTTGAATTAAGAGTGTAAAGTTTAAATTTTCATGGAAATATCAATAATTATCCAATCTTATAAATGAAAATGATGATAGAGAATCACACTAAAATTTCTTTAAAAAAAGCGATGTATAATATTGATATAGACAAAAGACTCCTCATGAGGCTTGCGCCGGAGGAGCACGATGTTTTTTTTTTTTTATGGAAGGAAATACTCTATCCTTACTCCCTCCCAGTATGCAGGAGATTAGGGATAGAGTAATCCGAGCAGTTCATTGCCAAAAAATTATCTGTACAAAGTTTCCCAACAATAGCTCGGGGTGGAACACCCCACCACACCCGAATGTCCTCAGAAGAGTTTACAACCAGCTCGGCTAAGGAATGAGCAACCTCGTTTCATTGCCTCAGAACATGATGGACCGAGAAAGAAGATCTATCTCCAAGAATGGACCTAATATCAGAGATGATCCGACCAACCGGAGAAGTGACAGGTTCAAGATTTGACAAAAAATTACATAGGGTTAGAGAATCCGTCTCAATTTGGGCGCTGCAAATGTTGAGCTGGATTGCCTAGTTCAGCCCAAGTAGGAAAGCAGTAGCTTCCTGAGAAGCGGGTCCGTCACGCCAGCTTGTCTCCACCCACACGCAGCAATAAAGGCACCCCGACAATCCCGAATGACAGCTGCACACGCATAAGCCTCCAAATTCCCGAGCACGATGTTTTTGGTTCTTAGGTCCTAGACAATCCTTGCTACATTATACTATATCAAGGCCTCAATGATACGAGGTCTCGGCCCCAGGCATTACTCGTCCTGTGTAGGATGGCCTCATGTGCATGAGGTTGTCCAAATTGTTGACCAAATAATCTCCCTTGGTCACCCTCGCACTGTTGGCAATAAGTAAATGCCATCACTTGCAAAATCCCATGACAAAATTTAGTTTGCAAGTCTCACCTATGTATAACTGAAGTTATTTGAAGGGCAATTAAGATTAGAGAGGAGATTCCATTTAGAAGATTGCTATCCTAGCTATTCTACTGTTTGTTTCCTTTACCCTCCCAAGGTGTTATAAGGGTAACACCATCTTTTTATCAGAAAAAAAAGGCTACCACCATCTTATCTTACACATATTTCCCTCTAGGGGATACTCTTACAAATATTTTCCTCTAGAAGACACTTTGTAATCTTTTTACTGCCCAACAAATTTTTTCTCTTGCCTGTTATTTCTTAGAGGGCCTTACCTTACCAGATTTTCTTTTTCCACTTAAAAGATCTGATTTTGCTATCTTTGCTTTGTTATCCTTACTCAGTTTAATTAACAACCCTTGAAGTGACCAAACACAACATTTTTTAGCATCATCAAATATATTTCTAGAAAAAAATATTAACTTTTCAAAAATAAGAGGAAGAAAGAAAATTAATCAATTTAAAGGTAAATAACATAAATATAAATAATATAATGGGTTTTGTTTCCATTTAACGAGTTACATAGAAGTGATTTATATGACCTCCTTCATTTTTAAAATAGAGAAATGGTTATGTTATTCTGGGTTAAACTTAGCTCACATCGAAAAACCTATTTAAAGTATTTTTTCTTTTTTCCCCATAAAGTTGTTAATATAGATGTATTTAACATATAAGAAAGTTTTCTACCAAAAAAATATATAAGCAAGTTTTACCATTTTTGGATATATATATATATATATATTTTGAAAATTTTAAACATAGGATTATCTTAGCCATTTATTTTAGCCATTTCCACATATGTGTATATATATTTGAAGTAAAATATGTGTATATATTTTAAACTTGTTAATATAGATGTATTTAATATATAAACAAGTTTTATCATTTTTGAATATGTGTATATATTTTTTTGAGATTTTTAAACATAGGGTTATTTTAGCCATCCCCACTCCCCATAAATTTGTTAATGTAGATGTATTTAATATATAAGCAAATTTTATCATTTTTGAAAATCTCAAAAAATATATATGGCCAAAATAATAAAACTTGATTTATATGTTAAATACACTTATATATGTGTATGAAAAAAATAAAAAATATTTTAAATGAGTTTTTGGAGTGAGCCCCGGGCTAACATGATCATTTTTCTTTAGAATATTGATGATTGATATAAAATTTAATCCATTTATTATATTTTAACATCACTTTTTTTAGTTAGAAGGCCAAATGTCATCCACATCAAATATGTATAGGGGTTACATTTGCTTAAAAATAGACATATTTAGGTATAAATTAGAAAAATGCTAAGATTCATTTGCATATGTATTATAATGTAATATTATTTTATAAAATATCCACGTATTAGTGATATTTTAGATAACTTAGATGTTAAAAATACTATTTAAAAATTATTTTTAATATTAAATTATTTTATTATATTGATTTGATATATTTATAGATGATACTTATACATAATAATACTAATAGAATAAGAGAGTTTTTATAATAATATAATTATAAAGTAACTGAATTTTACATCAACCATCGTAGCCAATTAGCTTTATAATTGATGGCCCCTGCGCAAATGTTCGATTTCCGTGCCGTATCTACGAAGTGTCAACCAATTGCAGTGCCCCATGCCTCCTTCCCAGGTTCGTCCACTCAAATTCAGGGTCCAAGCCCATACATGAAGTTACATGTAAGATTGGGTGGGTTGATTTGGAACTTGAGGGTAAAAGAATTACAATGCTTATGATTTTCGTTGATGATTCCATTCAAGTTCATGTCTGTCCAAGATTATATAGGAATATTTAGGATAGGCTGTCTCATCCGAGACTTTATAAAGGAGTCAGGTTAATAGAGGTCGAGTTCGAGATCAGCTTAAACTAGGAGTGCAATTTGGCTTGGTTTTGTTTACCTTAACCGAAAATACTTCTATAAAATCTTTTTTTTACGTAGCTTCTTCTATTTGGAATATTTGAATAATTAATAAAAAAACTATTTTACTTATTGTATGTAGTACATTTATAGTATATTGTAAACCTTTTAACTTGTCTAGTACCATTGCACATGACCCCATTTACAATGCGTAAAATCAATGTATCAATTATAATATTATATTTTCAACATCTAAACTGTCTAAAATATTATTACATTCTCATACACATGTAAGTAGATTTATGCACTTTTCTTAATTTACACATGAATATAATTATTTTTGAGCAAATATGACCCAGCACATATTTGACCCAAATGAAACTTCGTCTCTTAGATAAATAAATAAGGTTAAATACAATGCAATGAATAGATTAGATTTTCAATCAAACATCAAAAATTTATAATTTGAAGAAATTGCATAGAACTGCTTTTATGTAACTAAGGCTCGTACCTTAACAATATTAATCTTAATTTTATTTGTAAAATTATACCCTAATCTTAATATTTATAAAACCTAAACCCTAATCTTTACGTAAATATGAGTTTAGGTTGAAATTAGGATGAGTTTTGGGTTGATAAGCTTTCATTTAAATTAAGAGTGGTAAGTTAGAATTTTCACATAAATACATAATAATTACCTAATTTTCTAAATGAAAATAAAAAATACAGCTAAACTAAGATTTCTTCAAAAATAGTATTGTGTGATATAGATACAGACGAAGGGGATGCTGATCAGGTGCACCAGGGAGCATTGAGCTTCAATGCTCCCGGGCGCATATACCTATTTTTTTATTTTTTTCAAAATTTTTCCATGAAATTGTTAATATAAGTGTATTTAATATATATATATATATATCAATTTGTACTATTTTTGGAGATTTTTAGATATTTATTTTAGATTTTTAAAAATCAGTGGCATTTTAGTCATTTAAAATTACTAAAATGCCTTTAAATTACTAAAATGCCACTGATTTTTAAAAATCCAAAATAAATATCGAAAAATAGTAAAAATTGATATACATGTTAAATACAATTAGATTAACATTTTTGTAAAATTTTTTTTTTTAAAAAAGTTTTAAAAAATAAATGTACGCAGCCGGGTGCACCTGATAGACGGGGAAGGACCACTCTTGAGGCTTGCGCCTTGAGAGCACGAGGTCTTTTGGTTTTTAGGCATCAGCACCCCTCGTCTCATCATACTACATTAGGGCCTCAACATTACAAGGAGTTGGCCTTAGACAAATTGCTTTATCCCAACGTGCCAAATGTTTTACCCTCACGTGAGACAATCTCTACAAAAGCCTAGTGGTGCATGCGATCCCACGATGAGATCTGCCTTGCATGCTACATCTCAAAGGATGGGATCTCTTCCATGCACAATAGAAGTTAGCAAAATAATCATTTCAAACCGGTTTACAAGCAGTTTTTTTTTTTAATTTTTTTTTTTTTGCAAAACAGTTAATCTAGTTAGTTTAATTTATAAACTAACTTTTACCAATTTTGGAAATGTATATATTTATTTTGAATTTTTAAATATAGAGATATAAATATGACTAAAATATCACTATTTTTAAAAATCTTATACCCTATGTTTAAAAATCCAAAATAAATATATACATATCTTCAAAATTGATAAAAATTGATTTATAGATTAAACATAACTATAATAAATTTTGTTAAAAGAAATTTGAAAAAAATGTGTTTTACCTGTCTAAGTACTTAAGATTAGAGAGGGCTTTTCATTGAGAATATTACTACCCTATCTATTTTACTGCCTATTCCCTTCCACCGTCTTACCCAACACATATTTACCTCCGGGGGCATACCGTAATCTTTGTATCACGCAGTGAATCTCTTCTCTTGCCTATGATTTTTTCATAAGGTCTTCACCTTACAAGATTTTCTTTTTCCACGTGAAAATAGGGGTGCAAGTAGGTCCGGGTACCCCCGGGTAGGGGTGGAACCTACCTTCACCCATTTTTTAAAAACGTCTACCCTACTCTATTTTAGACCGGGTCGGTTCGAAGTCTACCCTACCCAATTTTTTCAGGTGCGGGTCGGTTCCGGTTCGGTTCCAAATCGGTTCCTAAAAACGTCATGCATCCAAATTGGCTCCAAATACAGAAATACTATATTATGAAAAGAATTTTCCAATGAAATAGAAATGTCAACAAGACTTATACACAACACACAATCTGTAAACTTGAATAACTGAAAAAACATATCAAGTTGGAGACATTGATACATGTAGAAATTTTCACAATCAAATAGCAATTGATATGCAAATAACCTGTATCACTTGATAAAATTTCACAACCTTCTAAATCGAGAAATTTTCAACCAAACACAATATCAAGCTCCAAATAACCTGTTTCAGTTGCTAAATTGAACAACCTGTTTAACATTTTGAATATCTAAAACAAAGACAAATAATATCAAAACAAGTTAAAGTAAAAGTTGCAAATGCACTAAAGTACTTGTGCTTTCATGTAGGACAAATATACACACTAAAGTACTTGTAAATTTCGCCCAAACTCCTCACAGCCTATCAGGCAGAAAAAAAGCTTAAAGTGAACAACTAACAAGGAATAGAACTTGAGTACATTTGGATGATCTAAAGAGTGGAGAACTCGCACCTGGGTTATAAAAAAAACTAAATATTTAAAATGAAATTCCTTGGAAATAGGATAAGTTAAAACAGATATCATTTTATTGAGGTCACAATCTGCATGAGCTTAAATGTTCAGCTACAATTAAGATGCACATGAGCAATAATTTTGGAAAACAAAGATAATGCTAACTGACTAAACGAAACTTGTTAAGTGAAGCACAAACTAAAATGGCAAGAGCCCTACAGAATGCAAATAAGTATATTTTTTTCAAACGTTAACAATTATAAGGGTTGCAAATTGCTATAAAGAGCTCAGCAAGCTTTAAAGTAAGAATCAATAATAGAAGTTTACAACAATTTTGCACCTCAATATATATAAGACAAAAATTTCAACATGAACTACCAAGTGAAGAAATAGGAGAAAAACATTTCAACACAAAGTTGATGATAGCTTCTAAAAACTGTGTGACAGAAAACCTCACAACCATTTGGATTGCATGATCTATCTTTCTTATAGTTGCCAATGCAAATATCTATGAGACAACATTGTAATATAGATATGAAAAACTGCACAAAGACTAGAGTCTGACAAAGCTTTCAACAAAACTATTGAAATCCATAATCCGTGAAAAAGGCTTAATTCTTCTTTTTACGCATCTAGAACCAATTTTGTAAATCGAATTTAGGTTCAACTGGAAAGGGCAAATCATTTGTAAGAAGATCAAAGATCAAATGTCCATCGGTAGAATAAATCTGCAGACCTATCTGAATTTTTTTTAAAAAAAAGAGGAAATAGTGTAAATCTGTAGACCAATTTGGCCTTGCTGGCAAGAATGAAATAACTAGAAGCTAGCATCTTTCTGATTTTTCTAGCAGACAACAAAACCTGAAACAGTCAATAGAGAAGGCGTTGAGAAAAGAGAAAGGATCCTTTATTCTCTTCTCCACACCCCCAAAACCCACCCACTTCAAAACAGGCAGGAAATCCAGAAAATTCGTCGCCGCACTCACCAAGAACGTCTCTTTCATAATCTCTCGGAACTTTCTCGCCTCTCCAGAATCCGCCTTCTGCTCTCCTCCTCCATAATCCTCTTACCTGCAGTTATCCTCATCATCACATTCAGAATAAGCTCGAAGAACACCTGCCTCAATTCCACCTTCTGGAACCCAATCTCTCTTCCCCCTCTGCCGCCGTCGCGGAGCTTCCGGACGAGCGTTCTGTCCTCCTTGTTGCGTACGATGGAGGAGGCGTTGACACGATTGGAGGAGAGCAGAAGTCGTAGAGCATCTGTGGGCAGTTGCAATCGCAAGACTTGCAATAGCAGCTGCCATTCAATCAATCATCGTCTCTTCCTCTCTCGATAGCATACTGCATACGCATCTGAATGCCATGAGGGGAGCTGTGCCGGCGGGGAGGGAGGGAGAGAGAGAGGGAGAGAGAGAGATAGAGAATCACCAAGCCGTGGAGGGGAGCTGTGCCGGCGCCACTGCCTGATCTTCTGCCGCCCGCTGCCACGATTTCTGCCGGCGCCGCTGCCACGATCTCTACCACTGCCGCAGAGGAGAAAGGAAATGGTGAATGGCCGCCGAATGGGGATAGGGCTGGTCGTGCGTGGTCGGCTGGGGAAATTTACCTTAAGTATATATATTATATATATTATAATATATGAAATCCGGGTCGGTTCCGGGTACCCAGAACCGGAACCGACCCCTACCCGAAATTGAATGGGTATTTCGCCCGAGGAATCGAACCTACCCAATTTAGGATACCTAGCGGGTACCCGGACCGACTTGCACCCCTAAATGAAAATTTTAGTCTCATTCTCTTTGTTTTGCCATTGATACTCATGTAGCTGCCCTCGTGGTGACCAACACTTCAAATTTTTTTAGCATCATCAAACATATTTTAAGAAAAATGAATAATAAATTTAAAATAATATAAAGAAATATGACAAATATATATAAATAAGGCTCGAGATTGGAGCAAATTAAGACTTTTAGAATTAAGATAAAGAAAGAAAATCAACAAGTTTAAAGGAAAATAAATATAAATTTAAATAATGTAATTTACCTATATATAATGGAGCAACATGACAAATATATATTCAAACATAACAATAAATATGAAGAAATAGTTATATTTTATATTAAATATATAAATATGAAAAATCAGGCTCGAGATTGGGTTTGCTTGAAACCTTAACTTTATTTGTAAATTAGATTCTTTGAATTTGGGCTAGCTAAAAAAACTCTAACATTGATTTATATTGGATTTAGTTGAACAAGTTGATCAACTCAACCTAACCTAAGTTGCATCTCTGAGCCCAACACTAATAATAATTTTTCAAAAATGGATAAAGCTTGGGTTGGTCTAGAGTTGAGCTCAAGAAATTAATACGAGTTGAAAGATTGAGTAATTTTTTTTTACATATATTATAAATTAAAGTTATGTTGACGTTGGACTAAAATGTTGATAACTACAAAATATTTTAGGTGTGTTTGACAACGAGAAGAAAATATCATGCTAAAATAGATGGTTTAATTGAATGATTTATTTTTATTTTATTTACACATCATCATTACTTCCATCATATCACATCATTCTCCATAAATCTACCAACTTTTTTACATTAAAAACTTTTTATCCAAAAATTTTCCCACTTCCCAAAGACACCCTATATTAATAAACTAAATTAGAATTTAAGTAAGTTGTATCCATAAACCAATAAAGAATTAATATTTTTAACCTTTATTTTACAAGTTAAATATATTTATCAATAATGAAGCCAACATTTTAATTAATAAAATTTATGAAAATTGATGTTTTGAATTTAATTAGAGTATTAATATTAGTGTTGAAAATGTGAATATATTGTATGTAAAATAATTTATTATTTTTATTTTTTGTATTCAACCTATATAGCTTTTTTTTTTGTTATTAAACCCTTAATAATCCCCAACCAGATCAGTTTATGTTAAATGTACAGTAATTAACTTATTAAAAAAAAGTATAGTAGTTAGGGTTAAATTTTTTTATTAATGAATAAAAATTTTTATTATGAATTTAAACAAATTAGGGTTAAAATTTCATTAATAGGTTCGAATTAGGTATTTACACCCCCCTGCTGAAGTGGTTGACTAGCGGTAGCAAAAGTAGCATTTTGTTTCAATTTAGGAATGCAACTTGGGCTATGAAAATTGATGTTTTGAATTTAATTAGAGTATTAATATTAGTGTTGAAAATGTGAATATATTGTATGTAAAATAATTTATTATTTTTATTTTTTGTATTCAACCTATATAGCTTTTTTTTTTGTTATTAAACCCTTAATAATCCCCAACCAGATCAGTTTATGTTAAATGTACAGTAATTAACTTATTAAAAAAAAGTATAGTAGTTAGGGTTAAATTTTTTTATTAATGAATAAAAATTTTTATTATGAATTTAAACAAATTAGGGTTAAAATTTCATTAATAGGTTCGAATTAGGTATTTACACCCCCCTGCTGAAGTGGTTGACTAGCGGTAGCAAAAGTAGCATTTTGTTTCAATTTAGGAATGCAACTTGGGCTCACAAAACTCAGGTTCTTCAACCATAACCTTAATCTTATTTGTAAAATATAAATCCTAATATTTTTGAAAATTGGGTTCGGGTTGAATTTTGGGCTAGAATTTTATATTGATAAATTTTACATTTTATTTAAAGAGTAATAAGTTTAATACTTCATATAAATAAATAATAATAACAAATCATATAAACTGCATATTTTTTTAAGTATAAAGAATATTTCTAGAAAAAATTAACATAAAAAACAGGATAAAGAAAGAAAATTAATGGATGTAAAAGTAAATGATAGAAATAAAAGACGTATTCAATATATTTTATTTATAGTAATAAAATAATATATTTTATTTATAGAAATATGCCAACACGTGTTCAATATAGATATAAATAACATAAATATGAAAAATATAAAAAAAATATTGTTTAAATAGTATGTATATAATATATATTTTATAAAATGAAAAATCAGACTTCGAGTTCACTTGAACTTGAGTTTCTTCATGCTCGGTTTACTGACAACCGGATTCGGCGAGCCGAGGCTCGGGCTGAACTCGGCCAAGTTGCACCCTAATAATCTGCGTTTCCCGGAAGACAAATTCTTTGGTGAAAGGATATCCCCCCCACACACAAAGTGTGGAAGGATGCGTTGGGCGTAAGGAATGTGTTCCTGACTGCTTGGCCAAGGAATTAATTAATTATTCAGGTGGTTTGCTTTCTGAACTGGGGCTTGTAGATTGACTATGATCCTGATTTTTCCAGCCATGAATGGAGGAATTCAAATATTTGATCCCAATGTATCCAAATTCAAGCAATTAGTTCATTCGTTCCATCAAAAAAAAAAAAACAAAACAAAAACAAACACAAAATAACCCCAACAAAAAAAAGCCAATTATCTTTTATACCCCTATGATCCTGATTTTTCCAGCCATGAATGGAGGAATTCAAATATTTGATCCCAATGTATCCAAATTCAAGCAATTAGTTCATTCGTTCCATCAAAAAAAAAAAAACAAAACAAAAACAAACACAAAATAACCCCAACAAAAAAAAGCCAATTATCTTTTATACCCAGTGTCAAGAAAGACACGAACCCACATCACTAAAAGAAATTGAACTATTGCAGAACACTCCCTCTAATCCTCCAAATCTTCATCAGGAAAGCGCAGATGCTTCCCTTCCGGCAATGGCAAACCGTTCAACTGCAAAATGCTTGGCGATGAAGGCAGACCCGCAACCACTTCCTCCCCTTCCATCTCCCCATCGCTGTCATAGATGAAACGAGTGTGCCGCCCAGCAAACTCCGGCATTTGTTTCTTCTCCCCCACCGATATCAGTCTTAGACCTTCGCATAGTTCATCTATCAGTCCACCCTCTTCTCCTTCTCCTTCTCCTTCATCAGTATCCCCTTCTTTCCAACTTGCATTGGCTTGGACAGACCATAGAGAAGAAGCATCATCGTCATCACGCGTCAGAACAGAGAGAGAGGAGATTGTGGACGAACCAGAGCCTTCCCATTTTCTTGGGGAATCGAACTGCAGTGCCTGAGTGATTGTGCTGCTCTCTTGTTGGGAAGTCTCTATCGAAAGAACAACCTGCATAAATTTTAAAAGGATGAAATACCCAAATGAGGAACAGAAATCAAAGAAGAGACCGGCGAATTGTCAAGAACCCAATTACCTCAATGATCTTGGAATCTTCATGACCAAGATTATAAATGAGGGGCGTGTTTGCGGGCGTTGGAGCCAGAATTGCAGCGGGGGAGTTGGAAAGGCCGTTGAAAGTGGGGAAAGGGCGGTCATCCAAAGAGAATTTTGGAAGCTCTGAATCTTCTTCAACCTTCTGCAGCAGGGTTTTCACCTGTCCACGGAGCAGCGCTTCGCCGGACCCGGGCGTCCGTTTGTCTCGGCCTTTGGCCACCGATCTTGGGGTTTTCAAACTGCCCATGGCAAGCCCCACAATGGGGGAATCATTTGTGATGTCGAAGAGCACTGACCGCTCCGTTTTGGGCTTTCCAGACATGACCCTTTCAGATTCTTCTTTCTTCTCTGCAATGAAGGACAAAAAAGAACATAAAGATATAATCAGATTGAAATATTTAAGGATTTTCCAGAGTCTTTTTAATTCTTTGCACAGAAAGGATAATGCAATTACTGGAATTGGGTATGTTGCTGGATGCTGCGGAGGTCTGGGATCTGGTGACCCTTCTGGTTGAGGATGGAGTTTCCATGGATATGTATGAAGTGGGAAAAGAAATTCGAATGTGTGCAGAAAAATGGGATATTTGAGAGCGATTAGCGACAGGAAAAAGAGATGCGACGCCGGCAAATGTGAAGTGTTTGCCGGAGGAGGGAGCGAGAGATATCCAGAGACGTTCTCTTGCAGAGAGACTCTTTGGTCTTTAAAGAACTGAAGAGTGGCTGCGAGCCTGCAACGGTAATGTGACCGTTAGGCAGCGTGCGGTATTTCTCGAAGCGTGCCAGCCTCCGGAGAGTTGCGCGCGTGAAGTATCGTGCAGTGAGTCGTGCGATCCTATCCGAATGACTGGGAACTGATTTTTTTAAAAATAATCTAAAAGATATGGAATCAAGTGATTTTTATAAGAATTTTTGCAAATATACATACAAAGTTCCACCCATATTAAACCCGTGTCCTTAAGTTTTCAAATATTGCAAATATACCTACAAAGTTACACACAAATTGCAAGCATATCCCCTATGAACTGAATAGTAAATAATTTTTCTATATTACTAAATTACACCCTGCTGAAATGATGATATTCCCTAAAAATACAAAAAGTCGTCATACATCTAAGTGCATTCTTCACATGACACTAAAATAATCTCAAAATGATGCCTCTCCTTAGGTGGCTCTAAATGCGCAAATAAAAAATTATCTATTTAGCTAATAGCGTTTAGGCAAACCATAAGGAGATACGCTTGTAATTTGTGCTTAGCTTTGGAGGCATATTTGTAATATTTGGAAACTTGAAGACACATATATAATATCGGTGAAACTTTGTATGCATATTTACAAAAATTTCTTTTTTATAAAAATAATCTATCAACGAAACATTCGAGATAAAAAATAATAAATAGTTGCAGGGTAGACTCATGATTTTCTTTTTGTTGCCGAACCCCAATGTGACCCTCGTTTGCGCATCTCGAATATCACCATTACACTTATATAAGTTATAAGAGAAATTTATTTTAGTACTATTGTCCACAATAGAAAATAAATATATTTAAATGATTATATCATTATTAAAATATAAAATTTATCAATAATTATTATCATAATATACTACCGAAGGTTTGTTTTAAGATCTTAGTTTCCATTTGATAAGAAATAGAAAAAATGGGAAATATTTATGGAAATTTTTGTTAAAAAGTTAGAGGTGATGCAATGTTATATGTGTAATGATTAAGAGTGAGGAGAATAAAAGTAAAATAAATATAATAGTTGAATGAAAATACTTATAAAAAATTAGAATGTACAGATAATAATGAAAACACAAAATACTTTATGTGTAATGATTAAGAATGAGGAGAATAAAGTACAATAAGTATAATAGTTGCATGAAAATATGTAAACAAAATTAAAATGTACAGATAATAATAGAAAAATAAAATACTTAGGGTGTGTTTTGTAGGTAATAAAACTTTTGGATGAAAAGTTTTCTATGTAGAATTTTTTAAATGAGAAGAAAAATAATATGATATGATATGGGTAGTCATAAATAATAAAAAAATAAAGTTAAAATAGTTAGGTTAGTTATGTGAGTAATTATATAAAAATGATTAAAGCATAACATAGTTGTATTGAAAATTGTGAATAAATAATTGAAAAATATGATAATTGTGGAAAATGAAAAAATTTATTTGTAATAAAATATAAAGTTGCTTATTAATATGTCAAATCGTCCAAAAAGTTTTGCACTAAGGAATGAAAAACTTTTTCTCACAACATCAAATGAACCCCAAGGAATAAATAAAAAAAATTCTTATAGCATGAGAAAAGCTTTTTATTTTTCTTTTTATAAGAATTATTATTCTAAGGGTATGTTCGTTAAAATTTTTTACTCTCCACAACTATCTTATTTTTTAATCATTTTTTCATGTCTTCCTATACTACCCTACCTTTTAATCATTTTAATGCTATTGCCCATATAACTAACTTACCTATATTAACTTTATTCTCTTTGCTCTTTATCATTATCTTTATCATATCACATTATTTTTTCTTAATTTAAAAAAATTTTACACTAAAAATTTTTTATTCAGAAATTCTATCACTTCCCAAACTCACACTAAGTGGATTTAATTTATATTAATTTTTACCACTTTTAAAGATATTTTACACAATTTTGAATTTCAAATATAGTAGTATTTCAGTCATTTTCAAGGGGTTGAAAATGTTTAAAATAACTAAAATACCCTTATTTTTGAAAGTTAAAAAACATACTTATCTCCGTAATAATAAAACTTGTACATGGATTAAAAACACTTAGAATAATTATTTTATGAAAAAATTAAAATTTAAAAAAAATATTTTTGAGTCGGCCTCTTCGAAGTTCCAATTAAGGCAGATGCATGTAATCATATCACATAAATAAACGCAAGCATTTCACCGAAAAATAAATGCAAACATTTGTTTACATATATATGTGGCTTAAAATTTTTATACGTAAGGATCAAAATTATCTATACAAATTTTGAAATATTAAAATATTATAAAAATATAATACTCAGCCATATATAAGTTAAAAAGGCTTAGATGTGTATAAGTCCAAATAATATACTACAATAAGGATATGCTAGGATGCATCATATTGCACCTTAGTTAAGGTGCACAATGATGAAAATAGGGCTACTTGATGATGAAATTGAAAACTAACCAATTACATTGTTTAATCTCATTTGTTTTATTATGTTATAAGTATCAGTTTGATCAAAATATTAATTAGGTGGGACACATGCGTTTAATGACACAGATAAATATGTATAAATTATTATTTTATATTATTTTAAAAACTTTTATATTAAAATTTTTTTATACTCTCAAACACATCACTTCCCAAGTACACTCGGACTATTTATAATCAAGATGATATCTATAAATTTCGGACATATTTTGTCAATTTTTGTAATTTGCAAATATACCTATATAGTTTGATGCTAATTGCAGATATATCTATGTAATTTTATGAATTATATATTAACCTCATATAGTTTCACCGAATTGCGTATTACTCCAATGTCGTTACCTACCATTAATAACTTGTCTAACATTTTGGAAAATGACGAAAATGTCCTCGCTGGTATAGTTTGATGTTAATTGCAGATATACCCACATAGTTTCAAGAATTGCATATTACCTCGACGTAGTATCACGAAAATTGCATATTACCTCCACATTTCGTGAGGGTAATATGCAATTTGGTGAAACTATGTGGGAGTAATATGCAATTTGTGAAATTATATGAGTATATCTGCAATTAGTGTCAAACTATGTGGGTATATTTACAAATTATCAATGAAGACATTTTCGTCATTTTAGGCAAGGTATAATGACAGGTAATAGTGTGGAAGTAATACGCAATTTTGGTAAAACTGTGTGGGGATAATATGCAATTTATGAAATTATGTGGATATATCTACAATTAGCTTTAAACTATGTGGGTACATATGCAAATTACCCTTTTAGTTATTCTTTCGAAACAACCATTGCCACAAATTCCATATGTTCAAGAAAATGATAATTTTAAAAAATTAAAAATAAATATGTAAAAGTATTTTAAAATGACAAATTTTGGTATATCAACTAAATACAGTTGGTAAAACATGTTTACAAAGAAAAATAAAAAAACAAACTGATTGTAAAAATAAACGAATGATATCATCATGATGTATATGATGAGACTCCTTTTGAAAATTATAAATAAGATCGAATTAGACGAGATTCAATTCAATAGCGGGTAACTACGAGTTGACGTAGGTCCGAGCCAACTCAACCCAATTTCAAAATTTGGGTCGAAATTTTGGATCCAACCCATCTGACTAGACCGTCGAGACGAAATTCCTAGCCCAACAGCCCAAAACAAAATTTCCCCAGGGCCCTGTATTGTTGTTAGGTTGGGCCAAGAGGCCCAATTGTACCCATTTCCAGGAACAGAGAGGCAGAAAAGAGAAACCTCGACGGGCCTATCTTAGGCCGCAGATGAGGCTCATCTATCAATGATACAAACGTCCAGCAGCCCTTTTGTCTGTCCTGTAGTTGACAGTCCTACGATAAGTGATCCTGCTAGTCCGGGCTAAGTAAATATTCCACTTAGTTCACCTTAAAAAAATTTATTTATAACATTTTTTTTATTTTTTCTTTGTGTATTTGTTTATCTATGTATATTTAACATATAGACCAAATTTTACTATTTTCGAATATTTTTTTGAGATTTTTAAACATCTGTGTGTATATATGTATTTAAAATACCCTTATTTTTAAAAATCTAAAAAAATATATATACACATATCTAAAAATGATAAACTTGATATATATATATATATATATTAAATACACTTAGATAAACAAGTGTATGAAGAAAAAACAAAAAAAAGTTGTTTTAAATAGGATTTTTGAAGTGGGTTAAGTGAGACAATTACTTAGCCTGGCTAACAGGATCATTCCTCTTCATTGCAAAGCCCGTAAAGAAACTTGTTGTTCAGCTGATATAATAATGAAATAAAAATTTAATCCCGTCATTTTATCTAAGAAAATTTTTTAATCAGAGTTTTAAGTGGGATATACCTAAAAAAGATCTATAACAATTTTAAAATATGAAAATCATGCATTTGTAAAATGCATTGGATAATAGAATTATGATCTTGTTAGCTCCGGGTAAAATTATATTTTTTAGTTTTAAAATGTTTATAAAAATGTTAATCCAGGTATTTTAACCTAGAAATCAAGTTTTAATAGTTTTGAGATGTGTACATATATTTAAAATCTAAAAAAAATATGTACTCATGTTTGAAGATTGATATAGGGTGTGTTTGTTTATGATAAAAAAGTGTCAACTAAAACTTTTAAATCTAAAACTTTTCACTCTCCATAATTACTTTATTTTTTAATTATTTTTTCACATTTTTCTACACAAACTACCCTACTTTTCAATCATTTCTACACAACTACCTATACAACTAACCTATCTATTTTAACTTTATTCTCTTTACTCCTCATCATTACTCCTATTATATCACATCACTTTCTATTGATTTGACAACTTCTACTCCAAAACCTTTTCATCAAAAGTTTTACCTCCAACCAAACACACCCATAATTTAAATAATTTCGTTACACTGATTTTAGACTTCCTGTAAAGGGAACCAAGTAGATATTTGATGGGTAATAAATCATAGAGGTTCCACGTTTATCCTTAATTTTTCAATTAGAAATTTTTTTAAAATATAAATCATTTATCTCATTATCCATGTATATTTATTTATGACTTCAAAAACTGTAAATATTGCAATTTTTTATTTACAATCTGTATACTTTATACTTTTAAAATATTAATAGTTATTCTCAAATGATACTTATTTTTTTCAAAATATAAACTTCCCGTGAAAATTATTTTTCACAGTACGATAAAATAAGATATGAAGAAGAAGCTTTCGTGGATCAATTTCAAAACCGTAGCCTAGTACAGCGCCAGTAGGTAAAAAGAACAGCAAAAGATAAAAGTAGCCAATTATATATTATATTATGATGTATTTTAGATTAAACACACTATTCATTTATTTTTATAATTATTTATATTTTTAATTTTCTTTGTAAACATATTTTATTAAGTGTATTTAATCCATATAGCAAATTATGCTCTTTTGCAATAATTTTATATATTTATTTTTGTTTTTTAAAATCAAATTTTTAAGGGCTGAAAAATGACTTAAATGCCTCTAAAATTAATGAATTTAAAATATATATATATATATATATATATATGAAAGAATTGTAGAAAGTAAAACTAGGTATATAAATTAAATGAAGTTTGTCTTCTCAAACTAGTATAAAAAATCCATTTTAATTTTTTTAAAAATTTTTAATAAGATGATTAATCTAGTTATATATGATCCGTAAATTAAATTTTATCAATTTGAATATATATAATATTTTTAATTATAGGAGTATTGTGATCATTTTCATATATTATGATAATCGCGTTGACTTCTAGCTACGATTTAGTGCACTCGGGTGCAAAAATTTATTTCTTTTTAATTTTTAAAATTTTTTTATACAACTATTAATCTAAGCTTATTTAGCATGTATATTAATTTTTACATATTTTTAGATATTTTTTGGATTTGTTAAAAATCAATACCGTTTTATAATTTATAAAAAGTTTAAAACAATTTTTACATATCCATAAAAATAGTAAAAATTAATATATATGATAAATACACTTAGATTAATAATTGTATAAAAAAATTTCAAAAAAATATAAAAAAATTAAAATATACCTGTGTACACTAATACTAAGTTCGCGAGTGCATTTGAAAATATCCGGTTTACTTCACTGCCTGACGCCCTCTTGTGACATGCCTTTTCCGCTTCTGCGGCAACACCGCAACAGAACAGACTCTTTGCAGAGAGAACAAGACCGTGTGTCAGAAACTCTAGAATATTCGTAATTTTTTCCGCGAGAAGTAGTCAATGGGAATTTTCTGAGATTTCGCAAAACTGAAATTTACTTGCAATATTACTCAAACGCATGATATTTGAGACCATTCTCCATTAAAATTTATTTTTATGTGGTGGATTAATAGAAGGGATCGAGAACTATCACCATAAGAATGTAACACGCATTTTTTAGCTACATCTTCAATTTATTATTTATGACAAATACTTGGTTAAAAATATTTATATTTAATTACATAATTTACAAATACAACTACATAATTTGAACATAATTAAAAACATATGACAATTTCAAAAATTATAAATGAGCCAATGTAGTTAATATACTCATGTTATGATGCTGTTATTGTACCATTATGGTGTGAAAACGGTTACAAAAATATATAAATTACTGGAGCATATTTACAGTAATTTCTAAAATTACAAAAATGCTCATTTAATTTCTAAAATTACAAATATATTTATATAATTTACATATTTTTGCACATATATTAATGTCATGATGATACAGTAATGACAACATAATAATATGAGTATATTTATAATTATAATGAAACTATATAAATTATTTATAATTTTTAGAACTACATGGATTATTTATGATTTTTGAAATTATCAATATATTTATAATTCTGATGAAACTATGCAGATGTATATTTGTAAATTATCCTATTAATTAAATAAAACTATTTTTCACGTCAAATACAATCAATTATTTAAATCTTGTCCACAATCAATAATAAAACTAATTAACTATAATTAATATAAACCTTAATTACATTCGGTATCTGATGCAAACTGATACAAACCAATGTAAATTTGGCTAAAAAAGGTAGCAACGTAAATTTTTTATTTTTTATTTTTTATAGTGCGTTGGATAATTAACCACGGCTTGAATTATAAAACGGAAAAAGAGGCCGCATTCTTCTCTTACAAGGAAGGAAGCTCACAATAAAGGGGGCTGATGTTTATACGATGGAACTATAGCTGGTTATCGGCTGCCTCCGTGTGCGGTATCACGTACATGAACCGACAGTCTCTCTCTCTCTCCACACATGCTGCATCACACCACTTACCATACATGCAGCAAATCTCACAAACACAAAACTTAGGGTGTGTTTAGGAAGTTGTAAAACTTATAATGAAAATTTTTTTATGTAAAAATTGTTAAATTAATAGAAAATAAATAATGATAAGAAATAAAGAGAATAAATTTAAAATAAATCGGTTAGTTGTATTGATAATTGTGTAAAAATAATTGAAAAATAAAGTTGTTATATAGAAAGATGTGTAAAAAATAATTTTTAAAAAAAATAATTATGGAGAGTGAAAAATTTTAGATTGAAAAAATTTTAACTTGATAACTTTTGTAAATTGCCAAACACGCCCTTAGTTTATTAAGAATAGGATCTGTCAGTATATATCTGCATAGATAAGAGAGACTAATTAATTTAATTAATTCACATGCTACATATTACATGATTGCCATCTACGTACTTACGTACATGAGACAGCACATGCTACGTATTACATGATTGCCATCTACGTACGTACGTACATAAGAAAGAGACTCCTTTAAGTAATAAATTAATTCACATGCTACATACTTATACGATTGCCATCTACGTACGTGCATCATCTTTCTATACACACTCTCTCTCTCTCTCTCTCTGCTTTCTACACACAAATTGGTTTTATTATATTTCAAAGGCAACGACGAAGTGGGGAAGGTGGGAACGACTCAAAAGGCTGCTCTCTATGGACTCTGTAACGACCGACTACTTATAATTTCAAGGGCACTTGCGTCTATTGCCGTGCGTAGTCATCTTGGCGTAGCACGGACACGTCTCGTAGTTGCCAGACGTGCCTGGAGGCACGCAGCTGCACCTCGCGCAGCAAGTCCCACAAGCCCTCTTGCACAGCCTCGGCCTCGACGACAGCTTGCACCTCCCGCTGCATGCCGACCCACAGTCTGATTTCATGAGCAAAAACTAATATTAATATTTGATTTGAAAAATCTTATCCGTAGGATAAGGTGGGCCATTGGATGAGTGGGGAAGAGATGAAAGCACGTTATTTACGTACCAATGACCTTGGGGAGGGGTGCCTCTGCTCCAGCAGCAGCGATCAACTGCAAAATTCGTACATGTTACTTATATAGTTAGTTATATATGACTTTTTGAGCTTCGAGGCAGTCAAATTCAAGAAGAGATAGAGACGCTTGCATTTGATGCGTGCATATTACATACCGTGTGATCTTCGGACCCAACAAGTCCTTGGACCTTGCTACACGAGAGCAGAGCAAGGAAAAGCAGAGCAAGAGCTGCCTTTGAGAAAGCCATGAGACGGAAGCACAAAGGGAAATTGGCCTCACTTAAAACTCTCTTGTGAAACTTTTTCCCTTGCGAGATGTTGGTCGTAAAAGACAAAGGGGGGATGCTCTCTATTTATAGACACAGACGATCTCTTGCGGGCACAGGGAGAATGATGAGAGGTTTTCATGATGAAAACGGGGTGACCCAGCCCGGCAGTCCCACCAACCCACCCTGGTTGGTGACTAGTTAGCACCAAGTTTTTAGATGACAGGCCCGACTACTAACTAAGATGGCCCACATTAATTACTTAGAGGGTGTTGTAAAGGATCGCCTTGAATTTATATTTCTAATACAAAATTTTCTCTTTCTGCTTATAATTAAGTTTGATCATCTCATTTCTTTATCCTATTTAAATCCCTGTGAAAGGACTTAAAAATTAATAAGCAGGTGGGCATCCAAGCAGCAGAAGAGAGCCACACCTCCCCAGGCTCTTGAGGATAAATGCACATAGATCAATCCGCTAGTTCATCTAATTAGTCAAATCAGCCACTGTCACCAGTCGCGACATCTAGCTGAAAAAAGGTACATCCCTCGTCCATGTCAGGTCCCACGAGATTCGGTTTTTTTTTTTTTTTGAAATTATTGGCATGAATAATTAAAGATATCCATAGCCATTTTTATAATCATACAGGTGACATTTGGTAATGTTGAATTTTAGGATAAAGTAAACAATAAGAAAAGAATATTTTGAGAATAATGCAATTAATATAAAATGGTAGATATAAATTTGAAATAAATAGAGTAATTGAAAGAAAATAATTAAAATGTAAAAAGTAAAAGTAAACAAATAAAATTGTTAAATTGTTAAATCATGTGTGGAAAAACGTGGTGGAGACGGTTCTTCAGCTGATTGCCAGAAGTCCCAATGGATCTTTAATGACCCAAGATCTAGGCAATTAAAATTCAATTCGACCATCAACGGACCTTAAGTGGCTTAGAAATTTAAAAATAAACATGATTCCTTTTCATTAACTCAGTGCTATGGGTAAAATTCTAGATGTTGTTTACATTGATTACTGTAATATTTGAAGGGAAATGGTTTCTTAGAAACGTTTATGTATTTCTAGAAAGGTTAAAAAAATACTTGGCTTGAGCCTAGGAAAAATTATCTCGAAATAACCAAATGTATAGTATAGTTTTTAAATCGTTTATAACCATGCATATTGCTATTAAGGGTGTGTTTGGTAACAACACAAAGTTGTCACTTTAAAACTTTTCAATCTAAGGGTGTGTTTGGTTACACACAAAACATGTCGATGAAAACTTTTCGATTAAAAACTTTTCACTTCCCATAACTACCTTATTTTTTAATTACTTTTTCACATTTTCCTATATAAACAACCCTACTTTTCAATCATTTCCACACAAATACTTATACAACTACCCTATCTATTTTAACTTTATTCTCTTTACACCTCATTATTACCTCTATCATATCACATCATTTTCTATCAACTTGACAACTTCTACTTTGAAAAGTTTTCATCAAAAAGTTTTACCTCCAACCAAACACACCCTAAAACTTTTCACTCTCCACAACTATCTTATTTTTTAATCATTTCTTCATATTTTTCTATACAACTACCGTACTTTTCAATCATTTTTACACAACTACCAACACAACTAACTTATATATTTCAACTTTATCCTATTTATTCATCATCGTTATCCCTATCATATTACATCATTTGACAACTTTTCATCTCTACAACTTTTCATCAAAAGTTTTATCCATTCACGAACACATCCTGAAAAGAAATCATTTATATGCCACCCGTGGACGCATGGCTGTCAAGAGCTGGCTCCCGCCAAAATAAAAAAAAGACAAAAAGAAAAAAGTCATTTATAATCATGCATCTAAAGTCTAAACCATGCATCGGCTATTCGCAACAATCCATATGGCCAGCCTTATTACGGACGCCACGGTGACAATGTACCGTACATCCGCGATTGCGTGTCACGGCAGCATCCGATAGCATCTTGGGATTGGACTGTTGTCTACCACGCTCCGCCTTCCAAAAGCAAAATCACCGAGTCTGAGATTCTCCACGTACGCACGATGAGTGTGGTAGGCCCACACGTGCACCAGAAAAGCCTGTTGTGCTGTGCCTCGCATTCAATCTGTTGGCAGTGGTGCTCTACGATGATTGGAAGGGCTAAGCCCTTCCCAAGGCAGCCACAGGCGGAGGAAGGCCCGCAGACAGCTGGTGAGCCGTGTCAGCTCTCGGATTCGGTGGTAGACAGCTGGATCTTGCCCATCATACCATCATCGTCGTCGTCGTCACTATCATCGAGATTATTCCAGAGATCGGAACGGACATTTCAATAAATTTATTATTCTATACTTTTTATAATTATCTTATTTTTATTTTTTTTTCATATTTTCCAAAACAAGTATTATACTTTTTAATTATTTCTTGACGATTATTTAAATAATTATCATACCTATTTTAACTTTATTGTTTTTATTATTCATCATTTCACTTATAATATTACAAACACTCTTTTGAGAAAATTTTTATCCAATGTCAAACACATTTTCATTTCCCAGTTTCCGTTGTTATCCTGAACTAACATTCAAAACATTGCTGCGTCTTTCCTATTTCCCGTTTTCATTGTCATCTTAGTCCCCGCTTGGCCTTGCGATGGATTTTCCGATTAAGAAAAGCCCAATAAGAAATGGAGCTTTTATAGAAAGTGTTGTAATAAAAAATTGTTTAGTATTTGACAATGTCAGTTAAGAAATACTTCTATTAATAGCCTTGTGTCTGGCTAAAATATTAATAGTGCTTTTTAAGTATGTAAAATTACTACCATAAAAAAGTAAGTGAAATTACCAAAAGGAAGACATACAGGTAATTTTAAAATCGAGCGATTTAATAATATAAATATTTTTTATCATGCATTGTTAATTATACATTACGTAATTATATTTTAAAAATAGATTTTATAGTAATAAAATGCGAAAGAGGTGATGGTAATATAAATATATGATCTTTACACATGTAAAATCATTACAAAAATCTTATGCCAAGTTTACGTGTTTCTTTTATGAAAGGTATTTAAGATTGCAATATAAATTTACAATCATTGCAAAAATTTCATGCCAAAGTTTATGCACTTCTTTTACTTTCATTTATGAAATGTACTTAAGATTGTCACATAAATTTAAAATCACTGCAAAAATTTCATGCCAAAAGTGTATGCATTTCTTTTAGTTTTATGGGTTTTGTCATTAATTATAAACTTTAGTGAATATTTTCATCTTTTCACCGTCAATATACACAATTGACTTATGCAATTTGCATAAGTTTTAGAGTTGTGTTTTTTTCCAATCACTATTTCTTGCAATTGCAAATCCAATAAGCTAATTTAAAGTTTATGCCTCATATTATTTTCATGAAATGAACCTGCTTTTCAGCTAAAAAGAAGCACAATTGCAAGTTATAAGAAACATGGACATGAATTACAACAATTTAAGAATTGTTATTCGATGACAATTTTCAGTGTTGATTAGCATACTATCTTAATAGGAGTGTAAATCAGGTCAGGTTAACTCGGGTTGGGGTAAACACAATCTTAACCCACCTTGTACAATCTCAACTCAATCATATTTTTCACATATTAACCCTCTCTATTTTCATCCTATAGAAATCAGTTCGATTTCAGTTAGAAATTAAGTTAATAAATGTATAATATTGAAATATTATTTTAAAATATAAATTTATATGAAAGAATAAAAATTAATCCTTTTTATATGAATATTTTTCAATTTATGACTTATACAATAAAATAATTACTAAATAATCTTATTTTATAGAAAAAATATCTAGCTAATTCCTATATATTTTGTGCTAATATATGATTATTTTTTTAACATTTATTATATTTTACATTAATATATAAAATTGGGTTGAGTTTGGTTGACAAGCATCTAACCCGACTAGTCTACTGTTGAAATCGGATCAGTTCAATTTAAGTTATATAAATTATTTTTTTTTTTAAATACTTAACCTAGCTCTGTTATAAATCGTGTTGGGTTGGTTGAGTTTGGATTGAATTAACCCTATTTACACTTCTAAATCATAATGAACATGCTAACTATTCATATAATGATTGGCATGCTAGTTTTGTGAGATCTTAATGAACATGTTCACATGCTAGTTAGTTTCGTGAGATATCTGGCGGGACTCGGAGAGTTAGCACAAAAATTCAAGATCGGTGACGTCGGTGAAGGTTGTAGTACGTGGGGTGGGCACTGTTCCACTTGCGACACTGTGCTCATCTTCTTCTGGGAATTTTCCCAATCAATCGCTTCTGATCTTCGATGTCGAGTTAGGAATTAGGATCGTGCGGACGCTGTTCAGATCGCTTTCCCCTTTCAATCGCTTCTCATCTTCAAAAGCAGCGCTCCCCACAGTCGCTGACTCTAGCATCCGAGTCGTCTCATCCTTGCCCCGTCACATTGCATGAAAAAGCTAACTAATCCACGAACTCGCTCACGTGGGTCGTTGGCTTTTTTTCATTTGTACAAAATTTATATATCTTGTATTTGCAGGGGAATGATTATAAAAATAAATTATACTTGTATTATTAGGGTGTGTTTGGTAATGAATAAAGCTTTTGATGAAAAATTTTAGAAAGTAAAAATTGTCAAATGATGTGATATGATAGGGATAATGATGAACAGTAAAAAGGATAAAGTTAAAATAGATAGGTTAGTTGTGTGGATAGTTGTGTATGAATGATTGAAAAGCAAGGTAGTTGTATAGGAAAATGTAAAAAAAATAATTAAAAAATATAATAGTTGTGAAGAATGAAAAGTTTTAGATTGAAAAGTTTTAATTTGACATTTTTTATTAATTACCAAACACACCCTTAATATCTTATAACATTTATCTATAATATTTAATTATGATGTCAAAAAAATCGAATACGTTAAAATTTATTATATATGTTATATTCGTCCTCAATGATATTAAATATTTACCACATATAAATTTTTAATCAGAGTGGTTCTTAACATTATAACTATGGGTTATCATCTTACTATCCCGGGCAGTCCGAGTAAATGTGTATATATTGTTAAAATATGTCATGAAAAATCGAAACGTATTTCGTTCATTCGTATATCGAATTTATCGTTTTTGACATATGTATATATTTTTGGAATTTTAAAAATAAGAGTTTGTGCTGAAACTTATTAAATATTTTCAAAATTTTTGATTTTTGAAATTTATACGTATATATTAAAATGATCAAATCTGATATATACATTAAGCACGCTTGAACCGATAATTTCATGAAAAATAAAAACAAAAAATAAACCAATGTGCCTGGACCAATATGCATCCTTGTTACCGCGGGTTAGTAGGATAATAATCCTATAAGAAAATGTATATATTAATTCATATTTTAAATGATTTAGATGTGTAAAAAATATAAAAAAAAAAAAAAACTAAAATCGTAGGTAGATTTTCGAGAGTGGGGCTCCGCTTGATTGCAGAAGATAAAGACGAAATTAAGCAGCAGGTTTTCATATTCCCCAGTCCGGACGGCGCACAGGAAGAATACAGCTGTCCAGCACCGAATCTGGACTTGGTTTGACCCGACCCATTCACCAGCTGTCTGAGAGTCCCCCGGACCTCGGCAGCCTTGGCCGCCTCTCGTCCATCAATGATCAAACCCTCCCTCCTCGTTCGCTTGTCCTCTCTCTTCCAACTCCTCCGGTTAATCATTTCACCAAGGCAGGAACACGACAGGCCGAGTGTGGGCCCACCAGAGACGATCGACTTCCCCGCCCCAGCCGACGTCTTTCCTTTTGGGTTGGGTTGACTAGTGTATTAGTGATTTTAATTTTTAATTAAGGTGTAATTAGGATTTTTTATTATTTCACTCGCTTGATGACTAGCCAACTTACATGGAGTACAAATCCGGGAAAGGGGTAAGTGAGGCATCTCTATCCAACTTCAGACACAAGACCTCTATTTAATTAAGGTATAATTAGACTTTACATTACTTACGTCGAACACTTAATCGTCTATTGGGTGAACTCATTTTATTAAATGGTGGAAGAGAAAATCCACTTTCCCATTTTTCCTCCACACCACTTTTCATTCTTGATTCATGAGCACCTTCATGTACATATCATATGAAACTATACTATCTTGTTTTTATTTCATTAAGTCGCATATATTGGATGACCAGGCCACTAGCAGAAATGTACTCTAAGGTAATGTTTGGTACTCGCCACGAATGGGAAACTGCAATAATCCATGGGAAGTTGGTGGAATAGTGTATGACTGTCTCATTTCTAATATTTTATTTTTTCAATTTTATCTTTATATTCAAATTATTTTTCCTTACAATGATCCTCAAATAACTTTATTTATTCAAACTTTACACTTATCATTTCATATAAATCATATATTTTTCAAAATATTCTCGTTTTTATTTCCCTGCTCATCCCACAATCCCATCATATTACCAAACATCCCTTAAGAGAGCAGTAAATGAAATAAATGCCTTAATCTAACTTTGAATTCTAGACCTCCAGTCCACACACTTAAATCAACCATTTGGTTATCCTAGTGGTGATGAAAATTATTTTATCGCAATTAATGATGTAGATAATTTTTTATATTTCACTTTGGAACCTACCCATAAGTAAGAAAATCCATGAGTACCTTAACGTAGCATGGGAATAAAGGGAAAGTGAGGATGAAAATATTTTTAAAAATGTGAATATGGATTGATATATAAGGGTAAAGTGAAAATAAATATAATAATCATATGAAAAATTATTAAAATATATGGGGAAAATACAAAAATAAAATAACGCATATGGATATAGATTTTTCTTTTTCTTCTCATATTCTTTTCTCACCACTAATATTTTATTTACATGAAGATTGCTTTAATGTTAAATGTTTTATATTAAAGAAACCGATTTAAAATCAAAATTATATGAACTAGGGCATAACCCAGTGATATGGCATTCGGTATATGTGTACATGATGTGTCAATTCCATCATCTCTCAAATCAGTTACTGAAACTAAGGATTTTAGTCAAAGAATTAAATTACAATGGTTGCTCCTCACAAAACTACTCTATCTAACTATCCTCTACAGAAATGAAAATGCAAGAAATGAACGAATGAAAGAGCAACAAAAACAATCCTCTCTCAATCCATGATCTTCTTTCTATTTATAAGCCTAACCAACTGACCCGAGCCCACAGAGCTCACCAACCATTTCCTTACTTGTGCTACCTCACACGTGCATTACCGTCCTAATACATTCCTATCAGTACATGAGATTTGGGCATTGATTTCACTAGGATAGGTGATTAAAAATCAAACCATCTTAAGGACATATTAAGAGGACTTTCACAAATAGAATATGAGGACTGAATATGAGCCTAAACCAACAAAGAGGCATTTATTAATGTAAATATTCGTAGGATTTTGGGATAAGGTAGGAAGCGGAAAAAGAAATATTTTAAAAATTGTGTGATTGTTATAAAATGATAGGAGTAAAGTTGGAATAAATAATACAGTAATAATGAAAAATAATTAGATTATAGGGATAAAGCTGAAAAAATTAGAAATATTGAGTTGTAAAATCATTAGCTAGAAAATGCAGAAGAGAGAACGTTTTTCATGAAATTCCATATCATTCTACGCATATCCATTACCAAACATCCTCAAAAACCAACCTATAGACATATTAAGAAGACTTTTACAGTGCATGGGTATGACAGGACAAGAACCGAAATGACTCAAATTGCTAGACAGGCCTCCCAAATGAATGAATGGTCAAGATCTTCGGATGGAACTCTAAACACAGCCGATGTGGGGCCCAGTCGGTGGGTACAATCCCTTTCCCGATGAGAATGAGAGTCTGTTGTTCAATGAATACGTCAATTGCACCAGCTAGCTGCCCATTATTGTTGGTAGCTAGCATGTCACAAGATAGCATCAATCCAAACACTCATTAAAAAGCTCCTAACGATGCATGCATCCTCTCTTTTCTTTGCTTTGCCGCATGCTTTCCATTCTCTTCTCCAAACCATACATATCACCAGTCACAGCAGCCAATTTCAACTACGAAATACTACAAGAAAAAGACTACTAAATGGATATTCATTATTTAATTATCAGAGAGAAAGCAAAATATATTTATTAATCACACATCTATCTACCTTCCTACTAAAGCATGATATATATATATTTGAAAAACAGCTGGTCTAAACTGTCTACATTTGCTGGTGGGGTACATGTGGAACAGTTTTGCATCGATGCTTTTAATCACATAGTCTTTCATAATTATTGCTCAAAGAAAACTATGATATATGTAGCTAAGATTCCTTTATATGCCCATAAACACTGGAGAAGTGGGCATGTATCAACTAATCATGCACATAAACTTGGGTAGCCTCGAAAATTGAAAGTGTCTTTTCTTTTCTTTTTTAATAAGAACTTTAAGCTGCCTTCGAGTTCGTTCTTAGCTGGCCGATGCTTTGAAAATTTTGGTGGCTAACCAAACCAGGGTAGGTTGTCCTGGTAGAAATCTCTACTCTACACCCACAACTTTCTGTTCAGGTATAAATAGACCGTGCCTTATAGCTCTTCTCTCATCACTTGCCACGAATCAAATACAAATATACATTCGTACTAGATAGTGATAATCGAGGCAAATTTAGTTTCCTTCTAGTCCTTTCTTTCTGATCATGGCCTTGTTCTCTAAAGCTGCCGCTCTTGCTTTATTTTATCTTGCTCTGCTCTCGTGCACTCAAGTCCAAGGGCTTCTTGCTTCACAACTTCATGACTCCGTCAGTATCAAATGCATGCCAACCTATATATATGTATTTCTTGCTAATTAATTATATATGCATGCCTTTATTCGTTTCTTAATTTCTTGAATTTTACTGGCTCACAAGTAGTACCAACTGAAATCAATCTGGTACGCTTGAATTATATTTCCTTTTGCAGTCGATGGCCGCAGGAGCAGTGACAACCGGCCTTCCTAAGCCCATTGGTACGCATGTCTCTCTCTCTCTCTCTCATATATCGAATGACCCACCTCATTATATTGACGACTGATCATTTACGACCGGTCGGAAATCCGGTGATTTCCGACCGGTCAAAAAAAAAATATATTTTTTATTTTTTTTGAAAAATAATTTTATAAACATGTTAATCTAGTTATATTTAATCCATAAACCAAATTTTACCATTTTTGGATATGTATATATATTTATTTTGAATTTTTAAATACAGGGGTATTTAAGTCATTTTAAATATTCTTAAAATGACTTAAATACCCCTGTATTTAAAAATCCAAAATAAATATATAAACATATCCAAAAATGGTAAAATTTGGTTTATAGATTAAATATAACTAGATTAACATGTTTATAAAATTATTTTTCAAAAAAAATAAAAAAAAATATATTTTTTGACCGGTCGGAAATCACCGGATTTCCGACCGGTCGTAGAAGATCAGGCCTCATATTCTAATAAGTGAAGAGCACCGATCTTTTCAGACCGGTCGGAAATCCGGTGATTTCCGACCGGTCAAAAAATATTTATTTTTTATTTATTTTTTGAAAATAATTTTATAAACTTGTTAATCTAGTTATATTTAATTTATAAACCAAGTTTTATCATTTTTGGATATGTCTATATATTTATTTTGGATTTTTAAATACAGGGGTATTTAAGTCATTTTAAGAATATTTAAAATGACTTAAATACCCCTGTATTTAAAAATCCAAAATAAATATATAAACATATCTAAAAATGATAAAACTTGGTTTATAAATTAAATATAACTAGATTAACAAGTTTATAAAATTATTTTTCAAAAAAAAAATTAAAAAAATATATTTTTTGACCGGTCGGAAATCACCGGATTTCCGACCAGTCTGAAAAGATCATTCGTCATAAGTGAAATGCAATGCAATTAATTACCAGTAATGAATTAGGATTGGGTTCGGATTATGGATGGTTGATCTTGAGTGGGTAAAACAAGAAAATATAAAATTAGGAATGAAATAATTATAGAAAACTTAAAAGTGAGACCAATTTGTGATAAAATGAGAGAAAATAGATTAAGATGGTTTAGTCATGTTAAAAGGAGGTCTGAAGTAACACCGGTTAGGAAAACAGAATCTATCATAGTAGAATGTGGTTGGAGAATGAGAGGAAGACAAAAAAAAAAAAAAACATGGATAAAAGTAATTAAACAAGATTTAAAAATATTACAAATTACAGAAAATTTAATCTTAAATAGTCAAAAATGATGTAATAGAATCCATGCAGCCGACCCCACCTAGGTGAGAAATGGCTTATGATGATGATGATGATGATGATGATCATGATCGGATCCTTCCCAATGTCTGATTGTTCATATGCGCGCAGACTGTGGGTGGGCATGCAGTAGCAGGTGCAAGCTGTCGAAGAGGCCGAGGCTGTGCAGGAGGGCGTGTGGGACGTGCTGCGCACGCTGCAACTGCGTGCCTCCTGGCACTTCCGGCAACCATGACTCGTGCCCGTGCTACGCTAAGATGACCACTCACGGCAACAAACTCAAGTGCCCTTGAAGCCAATCAATCGGTTTGATGGTGGAGAAATCAAGAGGCTTTCCCATTCTCTGTCGTCTGTGAAATTTTAATAAAAAGAATGTGTAGAAATCCCTGCATCTTGTTGTTTTAAATTAATTTTATATTAGTTTCTCCTGTTTTTGTGATAAACAAATATCTCTAGCTTGTGAGATTTGAAGCATCAAGCATATATCGGAAATGTAAGCTGGAGTACTAGCTACTGTATTTATTATTTTTTAGTTCATGGACTTGTTGGAATGAACTCTTGGAAAACTCTTGCATGAATGTTGACGTGACCCATTATTTTTTGTAACTCTTTCTTCCCGAGTACCCTAAATTCTTAAATTGTCATCTCTAAGACAGTTTTTCAGTTTCTAAGGGTGTGTTTGGTAATAGTAAAAAAATATCAAGTTAAAACTTTTTAATTTAAAACTTTTCACTCTCTATAATTATCTTATTTTTTAATCATTTCTTCACATTTTCCTTGTACAACTACTCTACTTTTCAATCATTTCTACACAACTATCCATACAATTAACCTATATATTTTAACTTTATCCTATTTACTATTCATATTATCTCTATCATATCACATTATTTGACAACTTTTATTCTCTAAAACTTTTCGGGTATGTTTGAGAATGGATAAAATTTTTGATGAAAAGTTTTGGAGAGTAAAAATTGTCAAATGATGTGATGTGATAGGGGTAATAATGAAGAGTAAAGATGATAAAGTTAAAATAGATAGGTTAATTATATGAGTAGTTGTGTAGAAATGATAGAAAAGTAGGGTAGTTGTATGAGAAAATGTGAAAAAATGATTAAAAAATATGATAATTGTAGAGAGTGAAAAGTTTTAGATTGAAAAATTTTAAGTTGACATTTTTTCCTCATTGCCAAACACACCCTTCATCAAAAGTTTTATCCATTCCCAAACACACACGAAGATAGTTTTTTTCAATTTACAAATACAATTTTATTAATTCTCAATACAACTTTACTCATTCCCAGTATATATCTTTACATCTTCATCTCAGATACAAATTTAATCCAAAAATCTTGTGTGATTTGAAACAACCACTGAATGTTTATTTTTATTGCCAAAATAATCTTTTCAATTCTCAAAATAGATTGACCAATCAAAATAGATTGTGATCGCAGTGGTCCATACATCTAGCTTTATGCCAGCTCACTATAAGTACCAAACCGGGAGTGGGAAGTTTATGCCTCCATTCGTACTAGGTGAGTCGTCTTCTACAAAAAAATAAAAAATAAAAAAAATTCTCAAAAAACAGATTTTTAATTTTCGATATTAACTTTTTTCATTTACAATACACATCAAAACAGAACCTTCACTGGAAGTCTGCAACCGGCCGTGTTTTATCCAACCGGTTTCAGAAACACTTAACTGCAACAACTACTGGATGAATGATGAAGCATAGTAAATGACAGTGGTCGTCTCTGTAAACGATGGGTTCGTTTCTTAATTCTTATACAGCGATTCACGGGCAATCGTAAAAAATATTTTTTATAATTTTAAATATTTTAAATAAATGTATAGGTCCCATCTAAATCTTCCATCCTTTGACATTTAGCAATTTTTAAAATTTATTTGATATTTTTTGGATTTTAAAAATCAACAAAAAGGCATTTATACATGCCCATCCATGTCATTTTTGTTGATTTTCAAAAATAAAAATATTGAATAAATTTAAAAATGGTCAAATTCCAAAAATATAAAAATATTTTTTATAATTTGATGGTTAATATCAGTGCATTAAAGTTCTTTGATGTTTGCATGGTTTTTGAAGCTTTTAATTAAATATTTATGCCTTCTAAAATGTTCAAACTACACTAAATGAATGATTAATAAGTTATTGTAACATTTCATGTTAATGTCAATGAATCAAAAGTGATTCTCGCATTTTACCTGTGAATTTATATCTTTTTAGCCCGTGCAACCTCCGCAAGACGTCAAGACCTTGACTGTAATGATTTTTTTTTTTTTTTTTTTTGGCATCCATCGCTAAAAATTAAGACAAAAGCCTGAAAAAATGGCAAGCAGTAGACGAAAGGAAATTACAACCAGTTGTTGAGGGAAATAGACAGTTGAAACTCTTCTAAGGTAAATTTGTTGAATGAATGGTACAAACAGGAGAAAAAGATACAAGATATCCCATCCATAAGTATAAATTAAGGTCATTCTGTATTGTCGTGGATGTCTACATCTATGAAACAACTTGCTAATATCTACACAAAATGTGTGAATCAGTTCTGAATGCTCACAGAGTTCATTCAATGTACTTTTGATCTATAGATGTTTGGAAACTCAAAAAAAAAAAAAAAAAAAACTCAAAATTGTCGAGCCACTTCATCAATCAGTTAGGCCCACTTACCATTAACGCCAAAAAAGAACTTGCGGGCTCCAATTCATAAGCTTTCACAAAAGACTTCAAAAGTGGGTACACTTGGTCGTCAAACAGAAGATTGCCTAATTTCAGTGCAATTCCCATGACTCCAAACATGAACACAGTGCTCATGACTGATCATCAAACAGGTTTTCTGGCGGATCATACACACTCATGTCAGGGAAGAGCTCCAAGAAATCTTCCTTCACCTTTTCCCTCAGCTCAGGGTAGCTTATAAGCCCTTTCAAGATTACCCTGTATGGCAAGCATAAAGGTGGGTCAGGAGACTGCTTCATTTCTTCATAGAACTCCATTGCCTGATCAGGTAAGCCATTGTCTAGGAAGGACCTGACAATGTCGCCAAATGTGTGTTGATCAAACAGGACATCCTCGCTCTTCAAGTCCTTCCAGACCTGCACTGCCTCATCAACCCTTTTGTTCCTTGCAAGCATAAAAAACATATCTCTATAAAAGAACATATCTGGCCGATACCAGATTTCTTTTCGCACCAAATTATATATCTGCACAAAAGGAATACTTAGTGTGAGTAGGCATTGGGAAGGGAAGCCCCAACTGCAATATTTTTTCTGAATCTGGGAAATAAAGACAATATGAAAAATGTTGAAAGTAATCAACGACAAGATCACTTGGTATCTTATCATGCCAAACTACCAGCTTCAGTAGAAAACTGCCCAAATGCTAAACATAGTAGAAATTTAAATAAAATAATGAGACATAAGTCACATCACAATAATGAATGTATTTGCAATACTTCGTCTTTCAAATATATCATGGAATAAGTATATTATTACGAAAAGCTGATATTCGTTTTCTATTTGCAGTAATATTTCAGTTCAAAAAAATTTTAAATGCTAACGGCTCTTGTTTTCCTTAAATTCTAGGTTAAGAATTTATCATTCCAGGAATTTTTTTTCCCCCTACAGTCGGGAGATCTTCTAGATGAGCTAATTCTGATCCCTACAGATATTCTTTGCTGAACTTGGACCTAGACATTATTCAGGGATTGATTAGCTCTTTTGGAAAATCTTTATATCCCTTATATTTGTAATATTCATGGCATCGATCCAACAATATTGACAGCTTATGAAATTTATTTTGAAATCAGCATTACTCAAAATTTTCCTGCATATTTTTGTTCAAGATGCTAGAGTAAATATTTTAGTGTTCCTCACACTTCTATCCTACATCATGAGCTCTCTGAACTACTACAGATTTGTTAGGAGGTTGGTTAAGGTTCTGCCAAGGAAATAAATTATAAGAGAAGTTTTGGCAGCTTATACTTCCTTCCAAGGGGAATTAGATCATGAACGTCATTTTGCAGGCTTTCCAATAGACAATTCAATCAATTTATAGAATGGGTTAAAGTGAAATCATCATGTGTACAATGTCAAATATAATAAGTACCACTGCCTTTTTTTTTTCACTGTTCCCCCAATATTTAACTTTGCTTGAAATTTTCATAAAAAATCTGTTGACAGATGAGATGAGGACAATTAAAATGAACGCTTCCAGAAGGCTCATAAATGATAGAGATAGAATGCAAGGGACATGTTTCATTTCACATTTAAATGTTAACGGCCCATGTTTCACAGATTAACCATTTATCTAACATCTTTATAATGATTTTCAATTCAATAGCCTTAGTGAATCTCTTGAAGTACAACTTGACATGTAAAAATTGATTTTTATAGGTTTCGACAAAACACAATTAGCCTCCCTGTTGGGCCCTGTTATGACTACAACTCCTTGGCGTAATAGAGTTAAGAATCTCAAGATGGAGTCATCACAAGAAAAAAGTTTGTTGGTGTGAAACGATGGCATGACAAAGAAAAGAGGCAGACACTTGTGTGGATGTATGCGCAGTAGGCACATACAAGGTCTGTTTGGCCTAGCTTCCATGGGAAGTAAAATCTTCACCATGAAAGCCTAATTGCAGGAAGCACCCATAGTTAACTTCTAGCACATGTTAAAAATAACATATATGGAAGCATTTCCATGTGTCGGTCAAACATAGTAAAAATCTTGAAAAGCATTGTCCACAGCCTAACCAATAGGGGTGTTAATGGTCATGGTCAACCCGTTAACCCGCTCGTTCAACCCGTTAATAAATGGGTTTGGGTTGGGATTTTTGAATAAATGGGTTATGATCCGCCAACCCGTTCAACCATTTAATTAAATAAACGGATTAGGATTGAGGCTTCGCAACCCGTCAACCCGTTTATTTAACCCGTTCAACCCGTATAACTCATTTAATATAATATATTATAATATATATGTAATATTTATAACAAGAAGTGACATTAAAGAGATGACTTGAGATTGGAGCTGATATTTTCAAGTCAAAATAAATTAAATTCAGGTATGTTAGCTTCGAATTATTTAATTTATTTAAATTTACAGACTTTATTAAAGATTTTTAACATGAAAATTAGTAACAAACACAACCCGTTAACAACCCGTTAATCTGTTTATTAAATGGGTTCTAAATGGGTTAGGGTTGAAGTTTTTTAAATGGGTTAATAAACGGATTAGGGTTGAGATATATTAAATGGGTTAGGTTTAGGATTAGGCTCCAACCCGTTCAACCCGATCCGTTAACACCCCTACTAACCAAGGGGATGAAAAAGAAAAGAGCAATTCAACAGCAATGCTCTACATCAATGCTTCATCTCTAAAGGAATTGATTATGTTGAAAGAAAGAATTCATATAGAAACCTAGGGAGGCAAGTCTTAGGCATTTTACAGCATTAGTAAACAGGAAATCTAGAGGTCCAAGTGCAACCACCAAGTGCTAAACTAAATATCCTCCCGAATACTGCTGCCACCCACATATATTAGCCTAAAGAACATATCAACGAAAGGAAATTCAGAAACGATTCACTAGTACAACCATACTTTGATGGATTCATGACAAAGGGATGCACTGCAAACAAGCTATCAGATTCATATCTAGTGGATCAAAATCAGTCATTTCTGATACGTGGACAGTTGCTGGATCCCTGATCTATATTTCTAAGCAGAGAAAATGAAATACATCCTTCTGTAGTCTGAAATTCAAAGAGGCATAGAATTCGAGAAGGCTGGTCATCTGCAAACTCAATTTCAGGATTTCAAATCCCCGCTATCTGGCCCTCCAAAAATGCTAATTTCCAGCAGCTCAGCAGCCCAATATCACAATTTTACATAAAAAATGCTTAAATTCCTACTGAAACTGATGTAAGAAGCCTACGAAAACTGTGGAAATATTGGAAATGTAAACCAACAGATACCTTCATACAGAGAAGGACGAGATCCTGGCGTTGCAGCTCGGCAAGTACGGCAAGAAGATCAGTGCGGAGGAGGCGAGAGACGCGGGTGTGTATAACGCGGTCGAGTCGAATTCGGTCCGATTGTAGGCGCTTCAGCTCTTGGACGGCGAGCAGGCCTTCCTTTCCCATCTCCTTCTTCCTTCGCCAGATCGAAAGACTAGGACTTGAAGCTGAACCAGCCACTGCAGTCGACGAAGAAGAAGAGGAAGTGGAGAAATCCGCAACAGCAACCACAGTCGCTGTCCCAAGGCTCCGAAGAATCGATTTTAGGGTTAGGGTTAGGGTTAGGGATTTGGAAAAGGTAAGAGAACGATGTCCCATAGCCACATACAGATCAAGGAGCATACACTGAAACTCGGCGTATCCACCGCCACCTTCACCACCTTGCAGGCTGTTGGAGTTAGGGGTGGGAATCGGGGCGGGTCGGGACGGGTCAGGGTTTGCTACTTTTTAAAAATCTTGTTTGACCCTTATTTTATACCGGGTCGGGATAAGGTCGGTTTGACCCTTACTTTTTTCTACCAGGTCTAGGGACAAAATTCGGGTCGGTATCGGACCGGTTTCGGGATAGCGGGTCGGGTCAAAAATACGGATCAAATAAGATAATTTTCAAAATTTATATATCTATCAAACATAAGTATACATTTATACTAAATTTAAATATTATATGTTTCAATATTTCACTAATTATTAAAAAACACATAATTAAGAAAACAAAATATTTGAAAATATAGTATACATTTATTAAAATAGGTTAATATACAATTACACATGAGGGTTACATCGTACAAATTTTTTTTATTGATTCTTATATTGCATTTTGAATAAATTGATTCTTCTATTGTTGATAAAGTTGATTATAAAAAAGTGAGAAATTTGAAATAAAATAATAATAATATTTCAATATAGTCTTATAATTTTTAATAAATTTATATATGCGGGGCGGGTCGGACTCTTCGGGTCAGGACATGGTTGACCCACCCCAACCCTATTTTTGAATTCGGGTCAAAATTTCTGACCCATCCCTACACCGGGTCAAAAATATATTAGTTTTACCCGGCCAAAAACGGGTCGGGTCAATACCGGGTCACGGGTCGACCCGCCCCAATTCCCACCCCTAGTTGGAGTCCGTTTGGGGAAGAGCAGAGAACCGGAGAAGGGATGTGTACAAATGACCCCTCAATTTTTCCAAAATTTGTAATTTATTGCCAATAAATTTTAATTTTGTAAATTACTCCTACTTCTGAAATTTGTTTGCAAAACCCCCCATAATATATTCACTCAATACAAATCATGATACCAGGTCGGCCCTTTTAGGATGGTTTAACTGCAAATGCTTGCTGATTTCCGCGCATCATGATTTTAATTTATTTCATTACCAGTCATTATGTGATGAATGATGAAAGAAATTCTTTATTTATTTATTTATTTTTAAAAAGAAACATCCTTCTTTTGTTCATCCCATAGGAAGTGAATCGAGAGACGTCAGACAGCAGATCTTCCTCATCTTGTTTACTTTTTTCAATGATTCTTGGACAACTGTTTCTTGTTCTGAATTTTTTTCAAACTTCATCTTCATTTTTTTTAATATATTATTTATATAATTTAGAAGTTTTTTGATCATGAATTTTCACGCTATTAAAATTTAAAGTGAAGGTTCTCTGACAAAGAGAACGTCATGCCATTGATGTATGTTAACCTTCTCTGCCTTACCTTTCAAATAAAAAAAAGAAAAAAAAAGAAAGCTATTTTATTCATCTGTGCTTTGATTTCTCAAGTATTTTGCATTCAGGTTTCGCGGATCGATGTCACTTACAGATGTGTGGATTTTGAATCTTCTAATATGACGAAGATAGTTCCCATCTTAGCTTTTGATTTGTATCAACATGTTTGGCTGTTATAAAAGGTCTTTAGTAATGATTTTAAAGGAAATGAATTGTCTTGTTAGTTCAGGCTAAGTAAATCTCTCGCTTAATCCACCTTAAAAAACTCATTTACAATTTTTAAAATTTTTTTATATACTTCTTTATCTAAGTGTATTTAAGATAAAAACCAAGTTTTACCATTTTTGAATATGTATATACATTTTTTGAGATTTTTAAAAATAGAGATATTTTACAAACATATATATACACATAAATGTTTATAAATCTCAAAAAAATATATACGTATATCCAAAAATGGTAAAATTTAGTTTATATCTTATTAGATAAATAAGTTTATAAAGAAAAAATATAAAAAATGTTGTAAATGAGTTTTTTTTATATAAGCTAAGTAAAACATTTGTTAACCCGGGCTAATAAAATCATTCTCAAATGATGATTAAGAAGTAATTTGAACCCAAATAATAGGGATAAAATAAGGTTGTGATGGATGATGATTAAGAAGTCATGGTTCTTGACTGGCTCAGTGTAGAGAGGGGGAAAAAAAGATGTTGTGCTAGAAGCCTAAGAAAAAGGCTTCTCTGCTGAGCTGATAACATGGAATATTTGGATTGTACTTAACCCCCATACAGATTTATCGAAGTGAGAAACAAGAAATAGCTTTAATAAAGGAATAGCTCAGTTTCTTGAATTTCCATGTTCTGGCAACAGGTTTTGTTAATAGAGAACTAAAACAAGTGATTGGTTGTTTTACACTGTTTTTGCATTTGTTTGTAAACACTGGCTCCACATAAACCCTCTAAAGGATATTGTACCACATAAAGATCCATGTTGAACAGAAAGCTCTCACCTGGTTCCAATGTCTGTTGTATTCTCATTTCATTGTACCATCTTGAATCATAATACGCCTTAGAGATTATTCTCCAACTTTGGTACAAGAACAGGTGCAATGGCCATTACCCCTCGTCATTTCAAGAAAAGATTTGACAGAGTATCAGTTGATCTTTCGGTTCCGGTTTCACTGGAAACACATCAATCCCCAACTTTGTGCAACATCGTAAATACATCAAGTGCGCATTGTGCTTCTTTCTGTTCAGAAGTCTAGCAATTTTGCTGGCAGTTATGTTTGTGGCTTCTGGTGATAATTTCTCCATGCAAGTCTAGCAATTTCCCTCACAAATATTCTATTTCCCATTCTGTTTGCACCAGTCTCTGCTTCATCTGTGCTTTGCTGAGTATGCTTAAATTTATTATCAGCCTTTTACATTATTCGACATTCGAGGTAGGTTTTAGTTATTTCATTATCATGCTATTATATTTCTTTTTCTTGGGTGAATCAATTGCCTTCTATTTCCTTACTGATGATGTCTAAGTTATTGAACCCAATTGGGATGTGATGCACAACAGATTTGAAACTGCAAGGACCATAGATGAGGTGTGCTAATAGCCTAATCACTAGTGTCCATGCCATGACAACGCGACCACTGGCGGCAACAAACTCTTTGAGTGCTCCGAATCATTAGCTTCCTTCATTGGAGAGAGACTGGTCTAAAGCCATCAGGATTCAGATCCACGGATGCTCTCTCTTCTGTGGAATTTTATTTAAATAAAAGCAGAGCGCGGATTCAGTGTTCTTTTTAATTTTTTTGATTTTTTTTAAAAATGTCATATGTGGGCCTAAGCATAATGTTGCCATATATGTAGTTTTACAGCTTTTGATGTTTTTAAACATATTTTTTGAATTTTTAAAAATAAGAAAAAAGCCATTTCTCAGAGCATGAAAAATGGCTTCTTATTTTAAAAATCGAAATAATATATTTAAAACATCAAAATGGAGAAATTACATATATGGAAACACATATATAAAAAAATTCATGGAAAATTAAAAAGGGTCAAGCACCCATGTGCACTGGACCGGGCCCATAAAAGCCCTGGTAGGAAGTGTTATTAAATAGAAAAATGATGTCTAAGATAATGAATAAATTATAGCACGTGAATTAATTAATTAAACAGCCTTGTTCTTATGTTTTGTAGGTAAGTTTTGTTTCTTGGAATAAACCGGGAGTTTGTGAGATTCAAGGCATGTCTGGACTCTGAAATGCTTGGAGGACTTGTGGATCATATGATTTTTAGTTCATTTAGGTGCAGACCAGGGTTTAGTATTATCCTTTATAAGAAATGGGGGGTTTAGTACTATTAGCAAAATAAAGCCTAGAAAGAATCCTCGTCCACAAACCAAACTTTAGGTCAATTTGGAAAATGATTAATTCCGTACACGGATGAGTAATTGATATTCGCGCATACATCATAATATTATGTTGGAAAAATGATGTAAATTACTAGATGATATTCGACGTTGGCAACTTCAGTAGTAGGGAGAAAACGTTCTGATTCAAGGGACAACAATTACGAATTTTTGATGGAACTCCAATAAAATTCATCCACTGGCGTCTGCCTGATCGCTGCAAGGACAATCAACGCCCTCTGTCTAGATCTTATTAGCATTATACCCACGTTAAGATACGAACATTGGAACACCTTGTCAGCCTGTGTTAACGCCCAGAAATGAATTTCAGGTGAATAGAATTTTTGCCCTTAAAGCGAGTGCAGGAATATTTCTTAATGATAGCTATTCACTGAATTCAAAAGAATTTTTTTATTATCAGTGGAAGTAATTCCAATTCTAACTATGGTATTTTCCTTGCTAACAAGGTTTCCAACTAATGGTGAGTAAAACAAAAACCAAACATCAAGACCAAATTTTGGAGTAGAAAAAGAACGAAGGAAAAGACCACTAGCAATGCATCTGGTGCATGATTCTGAATTTTCAGAATGAGAGCTTTCTTTTGCAATCTGCTTAGTTCTAACCTCATGAAGCGGCAGGGGTCCAATATTTTCACTTGCATGTCCGCTGGCAAGCCATGAAAAAACAAATGATGTGCTGCTTGCGAAGTTGACCAGCCTGATTTTCCAGAAAAAAGTATCTGAGCAGTACATCAAAGTGATGACTGGAGGGCACTCATGTGTGTACTCATATGCACGGGGGACAGGCCTTTCATGCATTTGCATTAGCAAATGTCTAGAAGAACGCATGAATCTTAGCTCTTCGAATATGGGCATGCCTCCCATGGTTTCATTACCAGAAAGAACATAAGCAAGGATTGCGAAATCCAATGTGTTAAGATAGCTTCCAGGGTTCACCTTACTCAATAGACTCAACATCGTGGGTTTGTTCTAACATGTCCATGATGCTGATCTTCTCATGAGTGGCTTCATCTGTTTATCCTCCTCAAGCGATACCATTCCCAAATGAGATGGATCTTCAAGCATCATCTTTGCTACCAAGTAGCCTGCAATCGACCATGTTTGGAACTTCCTAGCCTGCTTCCCAATGTAACGTCCAAGCTTGCCATCATAGTATTCTGGCCAGTTATCTTTCAGCAGCCTGGTTTCTGCAAGTTCAATAGCACGCCTGGCAATTTGAGGTCGTCCTGTCTTGATACATGCTGCAGTAAGAAGCCAAAGGAGCACTGGATCCAGGATAATCACTAATGAAAGTCAGCACAGTAGCAGATACGAAAGGAACAAAATTTTCCAGTTTCAATTTCTAAACTAAAAGTTACTCCATCCTGTCATAAGGCTTTGGCAAAAGATAAATATTGACCCATCGCAAATGCAAACTTACCATCACTTAATTCTCAAAGGCTGATTATTATGATGGTGTCATTTGTCTTAATAAAACTGATATCCTGGAGAAGTGGGCATGCTGGGAGGAAAATATAAATTTATTGGTATGTGATAGAGGTGTAAATTGGGTCGGGTGTAAACACAACCCTAACCTACCTTATAAAATCTCAACTCAACGCTTCTTTCAACCCTATTTTTTACACCTTAACCCAACTCTATTTTAACTCTATAGAAATTGGTTTGGTTCACGTTAAAAATCGGGTTAATAAATATATAATATTTAAAAATATTTCGCTTAATTAAATCTATTTTAAATTATAATTTTATAAAAATATATATATTTGTAAAATAATCTTATTTTAAAAGCAATGATGTCTAGTTGGATTTGGATGAAACTTGGTTTTTTCGCTAAACAAATGATGTTAAATATAATTAATGAATTGAATTTTCCATCAAACATTAAAATCTCAAAATGGAGGGGGTTATATGGAAACGCTTCTATATAACCCGGTTACATAAAAGCAGTCTTGAATAAATAAATGTATACATCTATATAGAATTCCAAACCTTTTATTTTATGCCTAGCTGGTTTGAGTATATTAAATTTGACTTGACCATTGCATTCAATATTGTCTATTTAACTAAGATACCAAAAAACATTCTGATTGTAAATAAAAAAAATCATTCTGATTGGAGTTTCGTGTGGGCCAAACTTTTGAAATGCCCTCAAGTTGTATGTAACCATCATGGATAGTATGAATGCTTTAAAAGGTTTAGATGTTTAATTATAAATATAAATAAAGATAGAAGCAGGAATAGCACCAAAACATGTAAAAGAACTTAAAAGGCAAAGAGAATATTTACCAGGCCAAGATCCACCGTTGTGGTAGCTCCACCTAGTATTCTTTGGGTCACAGCCAGTTTCAATCCGCCAGTCATGACCTTCTATGGCTGGATAACAAACTTTTAGAGGCATCTCTCCAACCAATTCCTCCCATCGTTCTTCAAGAAGATCCATAATAGCTGCAGATTGCTCGGGAGTAGCTAAAGATGATAGAATTGCCATACAATTACCCAAGCAGAACCAACGGACATCCATCCTTGCAGGACTAACATTTCCAATAAAGTAACCACCACGAGTAGGCATAAAGTCAAACACCCACTCAGGAAGAGAATCGGGAATAACATTGAACTTGTTTACTGCAGTATGAGAGTATTCCTCTGTTTTATATCTGTAAATATCATTAAGCTGCTGAAAGTCAAGCCAAAAGTAACTTCGCATGTGATAGCTCAAGGCATGAAGGCGTTTAACTATTCGCTCTACAAATTCCTTTCCCTCATCGTCTTGCTTTAGCAAAAGCAGAGCGCATCTCAGAGCCATGAAGAAAAGTGCCTGTATTTCAATTGGATAACCATATACACCCTGTGGAAGTGTTAAAAAAACGCGGTATGATCAATTAAGTAAACCAGAATACCCATCCAAAAAAAAAAAAGTAAACCAGAATAACTTGATAATGGACATAATTGTTAAAGTAGCTTCTTTAGATTTCGTTGCGCACATAATTGGAAATTCCTTTGGCAGATTATGTTCTATACCAAACCCACTTCTTTGTGAAAAATTAACTGTGAGTTTTCCATCTTTAATAGCACGCATCTATGACAAGATTCAGCAAAGGCAAGGAATTAAAAAAAAAAAAGAAAAAACCCATATCTACTGCAACATTTAATGCAGGTTGATAACCAGTAGTTCCACTGCGCACTGAAATGCACATGGAGAACACAATAAGGCTAACACATACATTAGGATTATTTATTTTGCATTCCGAGGCATTTAATCTAGGTTTTATTGAAATTATATCACAATTTCTTTATAGAGGATCTACTTATAATTTATTGTTAAATCGGATTAAATGAATTATGGCTTTTAATTGTTGATGAGTAGAAAACTCAAGCATGTTCCCTATCTTCTCTCCTTTCACCATTTCCTTTTATTTATCCTTGCTTCCCTCCATTTGAGAGAGAACCTCTTTCTTCCACTCTGTTCCCTAATAGGAGTCCACATCAAATTCAACACTGCCATCTTCATTCCCTGGTTTCCACTTCATTGCTGCCACGGCAATCTGCCAAGAATTTCCACGTCTTTCTTAATCTTCTCCTGTTGTTTCCATTAGTCATCAATTGATTACTGAAGACTGAAATATAGCCTACCTGTAAATTTTCATCAAATAAGCTGTCATACTACAATAGCTGGGGAGATTAGAATTCATGGGTGGGGGACTTAGAAGAGTATTGCTGCTTCTTACTGTTCTAGTGGACAAGTTGATTTCTTTCTGTTTATATCTGTCATGAGAAACAATTTTTCATAGACTCCTGATATTTCATCTGATCTGGGCTCAGATAGATTGATAAAACACACAAAAATTGTTTTGTAAAATTTATGTTTGCCTTCTGGGAAAAAGATGATCGTAACTGTGAACATGATCATTTCAGAGGACCAACAAATAAAAAAAGAATTTGTTGAGCATATGAATGTCTGATCTGTAAGTTTTCTTTCTTTTTTTTTTAATATAAGGGATATATTCTGACCTACTTACATCATATCATATGAAATTATGATTATTTTCCAGCAATAATATTTAAAAAAAAGAAAAAGAAAACAAGAGTAAAATGAAAGGAAGAACATCCTTAGAGAAGTAGTGAAGACAAGGATCATCATCCCCCTTCATATTTCTTATATGTTTTCATAACTAGATTCGTGTGGACTTTTATTGAACAAAGTATTGGATGCGTGAAGCAAAGATAACAACAACAGTTACAAGCAACACTAAATTATGCATTTATTTCAATTCGTAACAGTGGTACAGGAAGATCCAAATATAAAAAACCATAATATATCAAAATATTGTAAAATCACTTATTTCAATCCTAACAGTGGTACAGTAAGATCCAAATATAAAAACCATAAATGTCAAATTATTGAAACATCAGAATATACATAACAAAATCCCTAAAAGTTAATACTGCAAATTCATGTTCAAAAGCAAGAGTGGCGACAAAGAAAAAATAAAAACCAAACCTCACCATTCTTCGATCAATCATACAGCAGCCATCTGCACAAAGTAAGGTGGGGAATGTATCAAACCCTTCTGAAAGACATAATGTCAATATAAGGCGCATACCCCGTTGGCATTCAGGCCTTTCAGCTAAGGAAGTATCTCCTGTAGATTTTGTATATGCCCGAAGCAAAATAATCCACCAAAATCCAGAGTCAACAGGAGCAACTCTTCCTATTGCAGTCTCTCCAAAATCTGCAATTAAAGTTTCATAATTCCGAACAGGATCGTGAAAGACCTTAAAACTAGCAGGCATGACTCCTTCTCCAAGCTTGAAACGGTCAATCCTTTTCTCCCAAGACTGAAGGCGAAGAGTCTTCAAAATGAAATTCTTAACTATTTCTGGTTCTCCATTCATCAAGAATGCCAAAGCACTTGGGACAAAATCTCGCACAAACACCTATGCAAATAAACAAAGCAACAATCAGATATACTTCTTCTGTAGCTCTTTATATTTTTGAATATTGAGAACATACAAATTCACATTTTGGATTATGAATAGAGAAATAACAACGGAAAAGAAACAAGAATATGCAAAATAGCACTTGCAAAGCATAGCATACTATAATGCCTGGCTCATTTACAGATTTCATAGTTTCATATCCTGGATAAAGCCATTATGGTAACCTAGTTGCCTCAACTGTTGTGTTTTAGACAGGTGAATGTGCTATTTCATGGCCAATCCCTAAAACAACAAAATACAGAATGTAGGGTCATTGATATACAGGTTCTCTGTAGAAGCTAATGGTCAAAATTATTGATTCAGCATGCCACCATCTCTGTAAGAGTGTGTTTGAGAAGTGAAAAAACTTCTGATGAAAAGTTTTTAGTACAAAAGTTTTTGAAATAAGAAAAAATAATGTGATATAATAGGATTAACAATGAAGAGTAAAGAGAATAAAATTAAAATAAATAGGTTAGATATATAGGTAGTTGTGTAGAAATAATTAAAAAGTAGGGTAATTGTATAGGAAGAAGTGAAGAAATAATTAAAAATATAGTAGTTGTAAAGAGTAAAAAGTTTTAAATTGAAAAGTTCTAGGTTGAAAATTTTTTAGGGAAACAAAAACCCAATATCAGCCCAAACACTAAAATTATGGATAGTTTTATCCAACAAGTTTTTCCCACTGGAAGTGGACGAACACTCCTTATCCAAGTGATTTTCTGGCCAAACTGCTATGGTCCAATGATTTTTTATAGCATCACCAAAACATGAGATGGCCCAAGTAATCAATGAAGCAGGCACATCATAGTACCAGCATCAGCTTTGGTCTGAATTCATAAAGTAAACTCTACCTGATCATAGTTGACGGCTTCTTCTCCAGCATGCTCCAGTGCAGCAATTGTCCCAACAGGTTGACCACGGAAATAGACTAATGAACGCCTCAAAGCTTCCCATGCTTCAGTGACTATGGGATGTGGCTCAAAACTGTGCTGAGATAGAGGTGTGCTCACACCAGACCTTCTACCTGGAGAAAATATGCTGTCGAAGTGGTCTGGAATCCTCAGGCCCTCAATATTCCTGGGATAGTGAGGTGATACACCAATGGTTAAGTCACTGATGGACCTTTCATCCAAGGATCTCTGCCGTTCTATATTCAGTGTCCTGGGTTTATCCATCAGCTTTGAGAAATCACATTCTTCAATTTCTGTAACTGTACAAAGTGGAATGCAATCACCCTGAGACACCTCCACTGAAATGGTTGACATACTGAAATTTAGGAATCAGAAGAATCTTTTTACTTCTGAAGCCTCAGAATCTGCAAGCAAATCAACAAAATAAGAAACATGAAGACCAAAGTAAAGTACTACAAATCTAGCATTGACCTTCCACTTTATAGGAAGCACTGTGATAGACATCTGATTGTGGATAAGTATCTTAAATACATGTCAGCACTGACCTCTTGAAAGATGTTAATCTCTCCCTCCAAAGAAATGTTTACACTGGTACATTCAATAACATCAGAAGTGCATGTTACAATCCTGCATATATGATATGCTGGCACTAATGCTTCAAAGTCCAGAGCTACAAATGCTAACAATTGCAGAAATCAAACTCAGACTCAGAAAAGCATAAAACAAACAATGCATTTTCATCACTTCAAAGATTTCTTTTCCTTCCTATCAACGTTTGCAACACGTCCAAAGAAGAATAACCTTAAAGCTTGGTTTGAACCTTAAAGCAATATAATATTTTTTCAAACCAGCATCTATTGTTTTGCACTTTTGTTAGGAGATGCAATCCTATTTATGTACAAATTTTCATAGACAAAATATCAATAAATCCATCAATTCTCAGAGGGTCAAACTATTAGTCAGCACATTAAATCAGAGATTCAATTTTGCAGCATAATCCATCAAGACAAGCGATCTCGTGATGTACAATCAACGTGACAAACCAGTGGGGCCGCCCGTGTACATAGATGGAATTCATGGAAATGTACATAATTCCGCCCTTGGTCAGTTAAAACCAAAGCAATTCCATGACAGCAAGATCCCATGCTCTAACAGCTCATCAGCCGGGCACAGACCAACAGAGACCAACGGCAAGCGACTGTTCCAAGACGATCCCATCCACTCAATCATCAGAGTTCAGCTCGAACCTCGAGCCAACATTCCATCGTTCCAACTCCAAACCGCCATCATTTTCTACATCGCCCAATCCACGGCGAGGACCACCACCAACCGACCGAGAGACCAGTTCATTCCATTTCCGCACCACGCCATGCATCCAAGCCGTTGGAACAGATCAATTGCAGGGCGTCAATCGCAGAAAGTGAGCGAAACCACTTCCGAATTACAGATTCCAAAACACAAGAACAACGCAACTCCAAAATGATCAAAATCCCTCCTCCGAGCATAATTCGGCATGCAAAGATAAAAAAAAACAAATGCAGGTTTCAAGAAGTAGCAGCAGCAGCAGCAGCAGCAGCAGAAAACGCACCTGGAAGAGTTCCAAAATCGGAAGATCTCGGAGGTGTAGCAGTAGAAATGCAAGTTGGAAATCCAAAGGACGGGAGGGAGTTGGTAGGTGAGCTACGATGATCTGGGGGTGCGCCGGCTACTTATCCCACGCACACCTGGGGCTTGGACTAGGGAGGAATGCGGGAGTATGTATCTGGGCGAGAGGCTATATCATCCATCGCTAACGCCATGCCAGCATGCCAACGTCAGCAGCAGCGCCACCGGTTGCGCCTTTAGTGGGAGCCCACCGGCTATTGCCCCTCCCTCAACTTGCTGACCGCCTGCAGCCGGTGCACGGAGTTTCCTTAAAGAAAACCGACGGAATTGCACTGCACTACACGACCGCCTCATCATTGACGGTCCTGATGCATTCAGCCGATCCGAAGTGGGCCATCTTTTTCGATTGAAGGATGATGGCCCCAAAATGATCGTGGATTAATGCAGAAAGTTGCATAAGTAGGATTACGAAATTAAAATATGTTTTGTTAACTATCTAATTCTCTCACGTGCCACTTACCTGCGAGTAGCTGTGGGGATCAAACGGACGGCTGGAATTGGCGGCTTCTTCTGGTGTTTAGCTGTCATGGGGCCCACGCGGCGGGCCCCACAAGAACAAGCCACCAGTTTCGGGGTACATGCACGGCTGGAGAGGAGAAATCTCTTTTTGGCAACATTTCTTATTCCCGAGGGTAAAATTTTTGAGATTGAACAAATGGATAAAAATGACGTAATATACAAGAAGTTACGATGAGAAGGAAGGAGAATAAAAAATGACGTAATATACAAGAAGTTACGATGAGAAGGAAGGAGAATAAAGTTAAAATAGATAGGTTAGTTGTATAGGTGGTTGTGTAGAAATAATTGAAAAATAGGATAGTTTTTATAAGAAAATGTAAAAAAAATAATTAAAAAATAAAATAGTTATGAATGGTGAAAAAATTTTAAATTGAAAGATTTTGGTTGATATTTTTTTTTATTCCTAACAAACACACCATTAAAAGATCATGTTGTTTGGTTCCTAATAAAAAGATCACATCCATCTTTTCAGATACAACCGGAAAATTGCCTTTTATATTTTTACAATTTTTAACATATATATGCAGGCCTGTCGCATGTATTGATGCTTTATTTTTATTTTCAAAAATTAAAATAAAATACCAGACAATTTAAAAGAATCACTCAATTTTATAAAGAGGAAGATCCTGGTAGGATTTCATGTCCATAAAAAAAATTTTGAAAAGTGATTCTGGGCATCTGCATAAGATCACTAGCGATTAAAAATATATCTAGAAGATAAAAGTGAAATATCAATTTAGTTACAAAAATTAATAATTTTTATTGCGATTTATATGAATAGCATACAATGTTTTAACAATCCGTGATGTGAACTCTTGCAGATAGTAGGCGCGTTTGGTAATGAGAATCTCTTAAATTTTTGTAAGAATACAAAATAGTCTCATCATTAACAGGGGCTCCGTGGTCACATGTAACCACAATTATTTTTTGCATCACCATGATTAATAGCAATTGCACTTCATTTATTGTATCAGACTTTCAGTATTATTTTTTAGATAAAAAACCTAATTTCATCTGAATCAAAAATATACAAACTATATTTATTTAAATATTGTGTAAATTATGAAAATATTAAGATATATTCACATATAAATTAGAATGTAACAATACTTGTAGAATTTATAAGATTTATAGTTTTGGATAATTTAGATATCAAAAAACAACTTTAAAATTGATTTTGAACCTTGAATCATTTTATTATATAGAATTTACCCATTTCTAAAATAAGACTTGTACACAATGATATTAGAAAAATAAATTTTTTTTATGATAATATAAATTATGCTAAATAGAATTAATGAAGTGAATTTCGTATAATTATTAAGGGTATAAAAATCGATGAATTTATATAAAAGAGTGGTTTTACATAAGCATAGCACCACTAAGAAAATAGCAAAGTCTAAAAAATTTCTATGAGAAATGCAAAATGTTCTCACTAACAAAAATAGCAGATACTATAAAAATGGTCAAATATTTAAAACTTTCTATTAGTTCTAGTAAATGTTTGGGGTGATATATTAAGATCTATTTATAATATTGTGTAAAATTTATACATAACTAGAAACAATTTTTTTCTGAAATTAACTAAAGTCAAACAGAATTAGGAAAATTCGATGATGCTGTCTTCCTGAAGTGCTTGGAACTACGGTCGAAGGCGAGAGATTTCCGTTTTTGGCAACTAGGAAAGAGAGGGTTAAACTTTTTCACCTTTTCTTTTATCTCTTTAATGTGATTTTACATTTTAAAGGTATTTTAATATTTTTATTTTCATAAAAGTAATGCGTTTTATATTCTTCATAAAAAGTAAAAGTTTTATTATTATTTACTTTATTTCATAAAATTGTTTATTATTATATCCCTACATTTTCCTTTTTTTCCACTACAACCCAATTTTTTTTTTAAAAAAAAAATTATAGATTTGATTCTGATGATCTAGAATGAAATGCCAATGACGTTTCATAGCATAAAAGGTAAGTCAACATCATAAATAATGGGATATCCAAGGTGCACACCCTTAATAAATAAGGCATATTTTGGAACTCCAAATTTGCTATCTATTTACTGGATTTGATGTCATTTATTTAAGGTTAAGGCTAAATGCACCCAGGTGCACTTAATCTCATTGCACTCGAGTGCATTTAACTTATTTTTTAATTTTTTTTGAATTTTTTTTATATAATTGTTAATCCAAGTATATTTCATATATGCATCAATTTTTACATTTTTGGAGTATTTTAGATATTTATTTTTTTATTTTTAAAAATCGGTATCATTTTAGATAATTTAAAATTACTAAAATGCTTAAAATACTTCAACACCTTGGAATTTGAATATTTACATGAGCCCCCATCTAAAAAAATTATAAAAAACAACACATTATCGCGATTTGATTTCAGCGTTAATTCCAAGACTTATGGATAACATTTTAATTTATCTAAGAATAGATCCAAGTATTTTTCATGATTTATAAATTATTTTAAATGACATGATTCATTGAATTTTGGTTTCATCATTAGCAAAAGCCACATTTTATCGTGCACCCTAATGATGACAATGACGAAAATAAAAATAATAAGATTATTATAATATAAAAATAATATGCTAAGCCAAGCCCTTTTGAGTTTTCAATCTTAACACGTCTTTCCTCGCGAGTGGAGGCAACAGGGCAAACTCATAAAGAGATGGTCCAATTTGAATTGAACCGTTGGATGTATCAATCAAAGGGTGGCGCATATGTGTCCGCTACTGCACAGCTAATGTCGTTGCCACGATTTTCAAGAGGGACCATAGGGTGCGGCCGTCAGAAAATTACAAAAATGTTACTATATTTAAAAATAAAAAATACTTAAAAATATTTAAAAATAGTAAAACTCGATTTACAGGTTAAATACACCCAGATCATGTTTATAAAAAATTTAAAAAATATATTTTTTGCAGAGTCCCGTGGCCGGACGCATAGGGAGTCCCATGCGCCCGGAGGCATGGGATCTGTGGGTGAAACGGCGCAGTGGAATCTGCTCCAACAACGAGGAAAAGGAGGAGGAGACGTGGGCCAGAAATCCACGTGTATCTCGTGATGGTGATGGCTAGCGCCACTTTTCATTTCCACCGCTGAGAAGCAGAGCATGTCCGGTTGCGGCTTTCTGACGTCGTCCTCAATAATGACCCTGAACCGTAAAAACTCCCTGCAAGTAATTATCATTCATCAAAGAGGGCTGGCTCCACAAAACCATTTTTGGTTTTTTTGTTTTTATAAATATGTTCCGTATAATATACAAATCAAAATTTATTATTTTTGATATGTTTATATACTTGATGTAACGGTTAAATACACCTAATTTAATCAAATTTTATTATTTTTGATATGTTTATATACTTGATGTAACGATTAAATATGCCTAATTTAACATATTTATAAAAAATAAAATTTTCAAAAAAAGTTAAATGGCTGGATGCTGTTGGGCCCCAACTGCGTGATCAACCAACTTTATTAAATAATGAGTGGTGATCTATGAGGCCGGCCGCAGTTGGCGTCAAACTATGTAGTGTCATTTAACATATTTTCTATTCTTTTAGTTTTTCTTATAAACATATTAACTTAACTGTATTTAATTTATTATTTATAATCTAAGTTTTACCTTTTTTATATGTATTTTTATTTTTTAGATTTTTAAATATAGGTGTACTATAGTCATTTCCATATGTGGAAAATGACCACAATATCTATATTTAAAAATAAAAATATATTCAAGAATAGTAAAACTTAGTTTATAAATTATATTCTTAAATTAACATATTTACGAAAAATTAAAAATTAAAATATATAATCTATAGCTGGCCATCGGCCGTCCAAATAGCCTTGTAAAGCACATTCAATACGAAACTATCAAACTCATCAAAAAAAAAAAAAAACACGAAACTATCAAAATGATTTGTGAGCAACTCCCCAACTTTTGCACACTGTTGTTTCGCTGTTCATCTCCATAAAGCATTCACAAAATTAAAGGAATATTTTCGTAGTAATGCCTCCAATAAGTATATTATTAGTTACATCGTTAGATTTACTTTTGTTAAGCAAGAATTGGAAAAAAATATTTACTTAGGATGGATTGAGTTGTAAGATAAAAAAATAAGAAATTTTTTTTACTCATAATATGTATCCCTAATTACTAATATACATACAATGATTTTACATATTACTCCTTTACCACGATGTTTTTTTTATTGGTATTTATATATGTTTTAACAACTAATATTACACACACCATCAAGATAAGAGGCATAGCGTGTTACCATCGACACACTGCCACGATTCCTTTATCACAATGTTAACACAAGCATTATCTACCTAATTAATAAGATATTTTTGTTTATCTAAATTTTTTTTAATTGAAATGATTTAGTCCGAACGGAATACTCGAATCATTTGATGCCACCAATTAATGATTTATTTGATGCCACAAATTATTAATTTTTTATAATCAATTAAATCATATTATGGTTAAAATCATTCTAATAAAGAAATTTTGAATGAAAATGGAAATGATAGGAATTTAAGAGTATGAGAATAATTTATAGGTATAAATTACTACTTTACTATAATCAATTAAATCATATTATGATTAAAATCGTTTTAATTAAGAAATTATAAATGTGAATAGAGTATGAGAGGAATTTCATTATGGCTATATTAGGAATAAGTTCAAATGTTAAGCGTATAAGAAAATTTTTTCCAGAAAATAACAATATTACGAAAAAAAAGTCATAAGATCTTCGGAAAACATCAAGAGAGACGTCTAAACAAATAGCCATGCGATAGACATGTATGCGTCTTATATTATTTTCTTCGCCGTATTTGAATTTCTTTTCTAGACCTCGAACGTCGAAATTGACTTGTGCGATGGAAGGATTTAATCGGGAAGTCCTGGCATTGGCTTTATTCGTCGGATCAGAGCTATCAGGCAAAAGCACAAGCTGTTTACATCAACTTCACGGGTCTGGGCACAGCTTTTTATCGCAACTAGCTCTTTGCTTTTATGTGTCAGTGTCGTCGGGCTTGTTTGGAAAGTGAAAGCCGCGGAAAATGTGGGATTCGGTAGAAGATGAGAAATGCAATATTTAAAAAATTATTTAATTGATATGAAATAACAGGGGTAAAAATAGAATAAATAAAGTAGTTATAGTGTAATAGGAAAGAGAAATGATTGGAACGTAAAGGTAAAGAAGTAAAAATATAATTATTGATTAATGAATTATGAGCTTAAGAATTAGTGTTCCCACGTTTTACCACCCCACAATTCACACACATATTACCAAACAAAAGACGACAATAGATTTGTTTATTATTATTTATTATTTTTATTTTCTTTTGAAGCTGATCACGTGTTCATATTATTGTGAGTTCTTTGCACATTGATCCTTCTAATTTACGTATTTTCTTTTTAACTCAAGTTTCATATATTAATGTGGCTAAGTTTGTCTCTTTTGCATTTTAAACTTGTCATTAATGCAGGTCATGAAACATACGAAAAATTTATTAGCAACTGCTAGGGAATGCAATTCGAGTCGGTTCAATTCGAGTAGTAGTTTATTCTACTGGTACCATAATTGCAAAAGACCTACTCTACCTCTTTGTTAGTTCAATTCCCACCCTATCCTATCATACCCATTATCTATAGAATCAGTTCCAATTTTCCTTTCAAATTGGTTCTTTTAATACTAAAATACAATATTTTTTAAAATATATTTCTATATTATTTTAAAAAATATAAAGCAATACCTATTTACGTTTTAAAATCACAAACAAGTATGCATGGTACTGTTTATATTATTATATAAAAAATATAAAATATAAATTGTGACAACTCAATCACTAAAATTATTAATATATTAATCATAATTAACAAACTTATTTATAAAAGACTTTCGTAAGTCAATAACATATATATAAAAAATCAAATTGATTTTGTACTTTAAAATCCATAACTTTACAAGGCGCAAAACCTATTTGAATTCGAATTTGTTAAAATAGAAATGTACACCACGTCACAAATAAAAGACAAGATACACTATGTAATATATACCGGATGCTGGTTCAATGCACCCGGGTGCACTTCACCCATTTTTTTAATTTTTGTTCAAAATTTTTTTTACACAGCTGTTAATATAAATGTATTTAACATGTGTATAAATTTTTACATTTTTGAAAATTTTTAAATATTTTTTTCAGATTTTTTTTAAATCCACTGATCTTAAAAAATCCGAAAAAAATATCTAAAAACTTCAAAAATGATAAAAGTTTATACACATGTTGAATACACTTATATTAACATTTTCATAAAAAAAAGTTTCAAAAAAAATAAAAAAAAGGATAAAGTACACCCGGATGCATTGAACTAGCATCCATATATACCATATACTATATATATAATTATATTCATGCGAATCGGTTTCACGTACTCAACATATCTAATCTACACGTAACCCATTCGAAGAAGCAGATAATAATTTATACCCTACCCTACCCAAATTAGAGTTGGGTCGTGGGTACCCTAACCAATTTGTACTCCTAACTACTACCATTCAAAATTTTTAATGACAATATTCCCCTTAAAAGGAGTCAACTTAGTCACAGCAAAAATTACAATTTGAAAGTTTAAATTGACTCATAATTCGGAGCCGATTATGCTTATGAGTCGACTTATATTCATGACTCACTCAATTAAACTATATAAAATTGTCTTGTATGTATATATAAGTAAACTCATATTCATAAGCAACTCAAGACAAAGTTATGTTAGACTTTTCATTTATCAATAACAACCGTACGTTTTGACTATAGAGTTCAAAAAGCAAAAAAGACAAACTTACAGACTTAAAAAGCAAATACGCAAAAACTCATGAGTTAAAAGGCAAATATGCATTGTAAGAGGGACCAAAATGCAAAAAATCCTATTAGTTTAATCTTGCTAACCGTGACCGCATTTATTGTTAGAAAAGTATCCTGACGAATCTTAAAATACCACTCCAGGAAGAGAAAAGCCACAGAATCTTGCAACCTATTTGGACATGCAAATAATCAAATGTGATTTCAGCCGAATGAAACGCAACATAAACACATGTAATGAGATCAACAAAAAAAAAATAATCAACAAAGACCAAATAAAACTGACTCAGAAAAAAAAAAAAAATTCCTTTGCCAATTTCGGCATTCTATCGACCAAAAGTTTTAAATTTAAACATGACTACAAGGCAAATAAACACCATTTCTCTCCTATAGCACATGAATTGAAAACGGCGCGAACAAAACATCCATCCTCTTATATTATAATTAGCCGAAACAAATGGAATGCATGTCGTCTCGGAAGCCCATTTGACCTAAAGCAGCATCTCTGCAATTTGTATCGCATTGAGAGCAGCTCCCTTGCGAATCTGATCTCCACAAACGAAAATGTCCAACCTGTTGATGATTTCTAGTTGTTAGTGCAAAAGGATATAGATTATTGAGATAGGAATTTCAACAGCTGGTCCAAATCTTAGTATCTTACCCAAGATTTCCATCTTGGGACACATCACGACGTATCCGACCCACTGCAACATCATCCTTGTTTGACACCTGCAGTTACCAGTGAGAAATAGACTGATAAGAACCTGCAAAATGCTAAGAGGACAACTGCTCGATAGCAGGCTCGGGACCCATAAACGCTGATAAAATGGCATGATTCTCAAAATGGGTTCAAGCAAAACTGATTCCACCAGAATCAGGAAGAATAAGAAACCAAGGATATTAACCTTTTTCTTTTTCTTTTTTTTTGAGAAAGAAGAAGGATATTAACTTGATTGTTACAGTTTGTTTATTAGCACTCTCTTGAGTGAAGCCCAACCCAAAACCTGTACAATCTGCCTCAGGCCCTCATCTCGACCCATTCTAAATTTCTACTGGGTTTGCTCTCATCTAGCGTGGTTTTGGATGTCGTGTTCCCTCTGTGCTTACAAATAATCAAAAAACTCAGTTCACTCTGTTCTTCATGGTATTAAAAACCACAAGGAACCACTGAGAAACAACTCTGGAAACTTCATGAAGCATCTGATAAATATATCAACGCTTGGATAAGAAAAATAATAACAATAATTCAAAAGCAACATCATAGGGCGGATGCGTATAACCTGAAGAGTTGCATTAGTTTGGTCATTGGTCAATCAAATGAAAAAATCAGGAAATAAATGAAAACACAAATAAAACCAGCCATAAGATGAGCTGCAGAACCATCCAGTTGGAGCAATAGACTAAGCCACAAACAAACCATGTAATAATCAATCATGTCTCTAAGGCTCTGTTAGACAGCAAAAAATGAACTCATTTCATTTTGGTCGACAACAATCAAATTGATGTTCATCATAGATGAGTAAATTCTATTTACAAATGAATGATATCGATGTTCAGCATCCATCAGACAGCCCAACGCAACCAGCAAAACTGACAGCCGCAGAGAATGGAGAACCAAGTTTTTGACACAATGAGGCCCACAGCTGTATGCATACGAATTCAAATATCTGCATCACAAGACCCGCTGAACAGTACTGCAGTGCAATATCAATCTTAATAAGTTCACTAAGATTGAGAGATACCACTTTCCAAGATGTTCACATCCAATTAATCCATCCAATCACCACAATAACACTTGCATACACAAGACACCTAAGCATGCATGCCTGAACAAAAGCACACATGTGCATGCATCATGCATGATCAATCCACAGATAAGAATGCACTGGCAACTAAGAAGTAAGAAAACACACACAAGCATACACTAAACAATGTGCAAGCAAACTGATGCAAACATGTAGGCATCTGCTGGTCCTGCCCACTTCTCCCAACTGTTTAGCTACCCAAAACAGAGAACCCGCATGCACATGCATCCACATGAAAGTGCTAATAGAAACAATTTCATGTACACGACATGTATCAACTGTGCGAACATATTTGGAGGATGCTCAAGTAAAGTTAAGAACTGTAGTTGAGTCTTTCCATAAACATCTGACGTAGGGGTCCTTTCCAAAAATTTTAATTATTAATGAATGTGTGATACTCAATTTTTCCAAAAGAATTTGTTAATTACAAATCATGCAAATGGGGTACCAATGCAGCATACAACTGAGTCATGACAAATGACAGATGACAGAAACAGTCCACACCATACCAGCCCATGTCAGATATGGGACAGTGAAATCAGGCTTTGTAGAAAAAGTAATGGTTTAGAAAGCCATTCCATGAAATGGTAATAACTTGGGAGGTAGGTGCACATTAGAGTGTCTGAAAAAATTTATTGGTTAAGTCAGCAAGAATGTGAAAGCCAAACACACCATTGATGACTGCAAATTTTCATGCAAAAGATGTGCAAGGGAGGGAGGGAGAGAGAGACCTCCAAAGGAGTTGGGAAGTTATTTGATTCCCGATCATCAATGACAACTAAACCAGCAGATTTCTTGAGAATTTCTCTTGCAGTATGCTAGAATACAAACAACATTGAAAAAAATTAATTATGTCGAGGAATCTTTTTCTGAACAAGAAACAAAAGCAACAGTGAAAGAAAGAACTTTCAATTTATATATATATAAACTATGCATCATAAAACTATAAATCATTGACAGAATCCAGAAGATGAGGATATCATGTGTCATTACGTGCCAGGGAAACTCCAGAAGTTTGATTGTAGATTTGTGGGCTTCATGTAAAAGCAGCATAAATCTTCTCATTTACTTATAACACTGTGCAGGTGTTCATACTGTTTCATATCAGGTGAGGTAACCCAATACCTCCTCCTGGAAACCCTCCATTCACCAAGCAACAACCAATATGCAAAAGACCACTACTTAAAATTGACTTTATATATCTTGATTTCCAAAAAGGCTTGAAAATGACTTTAAAAAAAAAAACTCCTGTTTTTAAAAATAAAAAATATATACACATTTAAAAAAATGGTAAAACTTGATTTATATATTAAATACACTTAAATTAATAGTTTTATTACAAAAAATTTCAAAAAATAGATTTTGCACCTGCGTGCATTGAAATTTCAATACATCCGGATGCATTGAAACACGAGTCACTTTTCACATCTAAAAATTATGAATTACATGGGAAAACCATACACAAAATAACATACCATATTGGATCAGCAAAAACTGGTATGCACTAAGCTAGGAACTCATTCTAGGTGATTCTTTTCATATAGAGTCAATTCCTAAACAAAAAAACTTACGTCGTGTAAAACTACAAATGACAGAAGAAACAAACTCTGAATCTATAAGAAAGACGATTTCGATACATTAACATTTGCATATAGAAGTCTCTGTAAGAAGTGCTTCATTAAGATAATTTATGATTGCAGTGAGAAAATCATAGTTAATCAAGAAAATTTACCAAAATTAGGACAATGACCAACAGTGCTGGCATGTGAGTAATAATTACCAAGTTGAGAATGGCTTGAGCCTGATTTGAAAATTCACTTTCTAGTGCATTACCTCATCAAGGGGCCTCTCAAATTGCAGATTCACGGCCTCAGCATGTGCACGCATCACAGGTACACGTATACAAGTTGCAGTCACCTTGATACTTTCATCATTCTGCTAAGCACAAGATGCGGAGTTCACAGCCATGTTACTTGAAATGAATTAGAGATACTGTACAACTCAAATCAAAGAAGATTCAAAAAATTACCCAAATTTTCCGAGTCTCTTTCACTAATTTCATCTCCTCCTCATTATACCCATTTGAGAGGACTGGTGCATTGTGGGAGAATAAATTAAATGCATACTGCAAAAAGATCATATAAAGATATAAATCTTGGGGTACTGAATTATATATATATGCTACAGTTTACCTGAAAGGCAAGATTTAGTGGTTCGACCCAGCAACAGTATAGGTGGCTCTGGATCCATTTGATGGCCATCAACTAGATCAGCACATGGAACACCTACTGACGATAGAGACATAGCCATCCAACAAAATAAAAAGTCCACATATAGTAAGGAATTTGGATCTCCAAAAAACTTGTCAAATGGTCTACCAGCCACAAGCCTGATCATGCATCCTACATTCTATGAACATCACACAGTTCATGCACAATAAGAACCACTGTCATAGTAAGAAGAAAGACCTGTTGCTTGAATATTTTACATGTTGGCTCCTTTCCTTCTAGTACCTACAAACAAGAAATGTTGGTGAACCTAAATGTAACACGCATGTGAATGGAAAGTGAAAATATGCAACATAGAAGAAAACCTCACGAGTCTGTAGTTCAAGCTCCTCCATTGCTGCAGCACCAGCGCCACTAGCTGCTTGATATGTGCTAACAACCATTCGAACTACCTGATACAAGTAATTTATCATTAAATTAAGAAAAGCAGAATCCAAACTTTTATCAATTGAAATGCAATACAGGTCAGGTTCTGGTTAGGCATAATGAAGATAAGGACATAGGTTATATAATTGTTATCACACTTGTCCATCTTCTTGAGTCAACAGACACATTTCATAGCAGTCCAAATATTAGAAATTTGAGTCACAAAAGAAATATTTTCAATCCAGAAATACAACCAGCAATTTCAATTCATAGTCCAAACTTCAAGATACTAGGTGAATGGATTCTAACTGTTCAACTTATCTTCTATGGATGGTGCAGAACTTAACCTAAAGATGACCTCCACCATTTAGCAATGGAAGTGGAATAGGAGCATAAAAGCACAACTGAATTCTTCTCCCACAGTTTGCTTCCCAAAGATGTAAAACCTTCATATTGCTATGGGGACTAGACTGAACAAGAGAAATAACTAGGGTAACTGCCAATGGACTGAGAGACACACCAACCCGTTTCATGGCATTCCTTCCTAAGATCATTTTGGTAGCAACACAAATTGAAGACGATCCCAAGGAGCCTATCGCTGCACTGATATATCAGGTGAGCCAGCAACAATCACTTGAAGTCAACAAACCCAGCAAATGAGAATGCTAGTCATAGATTTATATATCACAATTAGATTGAAAGACAAACTAACCCTACTTAAAAAGGTTAGTTCTTACGATCAATTTGATAGGAAGAAAATTTGATTATTATCCTAAGAAGGGTTAATACTGCTGATAGCTCAGCTGAACCAGCAAAAATCACTAAAGTTGCCAAATCCAACGTATAAGAATGCTAATCATTGGTGTGCTGTATATATCATCAACGTCACCATTGCAAGCTGTTTTCCGCCCAGGTGGGGTCAGCTAGTTGGATTTTGTTGCACTATGCCAATCAATCTTGGGTTATGTCCAGGTCATGTCCTCAATAATTCCTCTTATGTTTGGTACCATAGGTTTGTATATGGTTGGGAAAATGGAATTTTTTGCAAAATAAAAGAGTTTTTTGATGTATAGTATACAGCATTCATGGTACATGGATGACCAGTGAGTTTCATAAAAGATACCAAACAAAGGTCTGTAACAAGTCCCCTCACTATCTCCACTTGCAGCTGCAGAGACAAGAAATCAAATACTCAAACATAGCTTCAAATAGGGACATATGTTGAGTGTAGTTTCAAAGAAGGAGAACTGTAGGGTAGTCAGAATCCCATTTCCTGTGCCTGAGACTCCGAGAATGCCTAGACCAAATAGAGATATGGTTGGAGACTTCAAAACTGTGTTTTTCTTTCAAACTTCCAGAGGAATTGTCAACAAAAAGAACTTATAGGACTTTTGTTGTGATAAAAGTCCCAGATGATATCAGATACTAAGACAGGCACCGATAGGTTTTAAAACATCATCAAAAGACAGTGTTAATCACGAAGGGGAAGGAGCAAATAAATAGAATAGTTGTTACTGCTACCCAAAGTCCCCCAAGCAAGGAAGACAGGGGATTGGAAATGCAACTGTTTGGTTATTACAGCAGCGTCTTGAACAGCATGGAAATTGCTAGCAGAGGATTGGATAGGAATCATAAAATCACCCATTTGAGCAAAATATAGAAAAATAATCATCCATTCAGAAAGGGGAATTTGTATATTCACCTACAAATTTTATAATTGTTGTGGATATGCCTACAATTTTTTTATTTGTTATTAACCCTGTAACCCTTTTTGATATTTAAACTCATGCCAACATCTTTAAATTTGTGAAATGGCCAATAGATAGAAATGACAATTATTGCAGACTTCCAAAATTACCCTTTGTCTTTTTCTTTTCCCCCTCATGATTATTCACTCTTTATCATATTTTCTTCCCTTTGTCCATGGCTATGTGATTGGTTGACTAAAATCGCTAAGTGCAGACTATCCAAATATGGTCAACAAGGACAAACAGGTCTCCTCTGTGCTTGCTGACATTTGCAGATACAATTAACAACTCTTTTCGCTTTATTTAAATGAACAATTCGCCAACTTTTAATTCAGTGCCAGTCAAGTGGAAGATGCTGACAAGCCCATTTCCTATCAGGAAACAAAAACACGCTTATCATAAATAATAGACTCTACCGGGTCAGAATCCAAATATTTTACACATTAATTTGTGATAATTGGTTGGCTGATGCATGTAGAAAACTTATAGCTTCATTCACAGAAACTAAAGAAGAAACCAACAAGTTCTCCCCTGTTAACTAAATGAATGCAGATACGTACCTTGGCATGGCGGTGAAGCGGGGTGGCAGCCATCAGGCAGATGATGGTGGAGCAGTTGGGATTGGCGATGAGAGCTCCCTTACCAGAGCCAAGCTTGATGTGCGCCATTGCGTGGGTATTAACCTCCGGAATTACAAGCGGAACATCTGGATCCATCCGGAAGGCTGAGCTGTTATCTACAACGATGGAACCCCGGGAAACAGCCACAGGACCAAACTCTCTGCTAATCGATCCACCCGCGCTAAACAACGCAATGTCAACGCCGTCGAAGCTGTCCTTGGTGAGCTCTTCGATGACGTAATCTCTGTTCTCGAAGGAGAGGCGATTCCCGGCGGATCGTTTGCTGGCCAGCATGCGGATGCTCCGGTAGGGGAAATCACGGTCGGAGAGCACGCTGAGGAACTCTTGACCGACAGCACCGGTGACGCCGACGATTGCTAGGGAAGGGCCATCTTGCTGTAGACCCATATGCACGACAAAGCGTCGGTTCCGGCCGCTACAGCTGCCGCTTGTTCTTCTTCCCCATGAAATGGAAGTAACAGAGGGAGAATGGTGGTACTGATAAGCAGAAGCTTGCATTTTTCTTCTTCTTTTTTTGTCGTAATGGCTGCCTTGCAAGCAAGTTGCAACGGCTGGGAGATAGACGGTCGTTATTCGGAGGTGGAAGGAGTGCCAGTCTTCCAAACATACCTAAACCCTAAACCCCTCCCTTTGTTCCGTCCAATGTGCGGCTCAAAAATAACCCTCTGATTTTTACCTAATTGATTTTTATTTTTTTTAGCTTTATAGTTTAGATATCTTTTTAAAAATAATCCTTAAAGTTTTTACCCGTGCAAACGTAATCCTGGGAAGGACCTGAGTTAACAATTTTTGCCTCCAGCCTCCAAGCATATTTGACAAGGAAGGAAACCATTGTCGGGAATAATAATTTTAAAATTAAATTTATCATATTATAATATAAAATACAAGAAAAACACCTTAAAATAATATTTTTATTTTCTGATATTTTTTTAGGTCAAATTTTAATTTGGTGTCTTTATTATTTTAAAAATTTCCATAATAACTGATGTAAAACACAAAAGTTTTAATATTATATTAGAAAATAGAGGAAAATAATTTTAGAATATAAAAAATCTATCTTTTTCCGCAGTAATCTTCGTTGATTCAAGAGTTTATAAAGACATCATTTTTATTAAAAAAATAAGAGGTGGATAGTCCAAGAAATTGAGTCGACCGATCTACATGGGCGCCGCATGAACGAGAATAAGGTCGACCAGCCTGTGGGCGCCGACGAACGTCTGCCTCCGGCCCAGATCAACCCGACTTGGAGTGTGGGGTCAAATTCGGACATTCTGCACGCTGTTTTAGACTGTAGAATTCAATTTGGGATTCTCTGATCACTGTTTAGAGCAAGGAATTCAATTTCGGAAGACTATAAAAGCTATGCAAATTTATTTATTTCTTTAAACAAGTGTAGGTGGGCACACAGAGGTACAGACCATGGAATTCAAGACACCAACAACAAAAGTGATTGGGTCAATGGATATTTTAAAAAATATTAATTTCTAAGCCCAAGCAAATCGGTTCTCCTAATTAAAATGAAAAAACGAAGATAAAGTTAAGAAAAATTGGAAAAAGATAAGAAAAAAGAAAACTTGATAGTTTGTGACATAATAATAGTAATGATTAGATAAACTAGATAAATTAATTGTATAAAAATATGAAATCATTAGAACATAAAGATAATAATAAAAAGTAACCCTAAAAAAGGATAATAATAATAAAAAAGTAGGATACTAGCTGTTAGTTAGTCAGTTAAAATAACAAATGGGGTTCCGCCAAGTGCAGACGGTAATCCAAAAGTACTTATTCCCCATTTTCATGAGTTAAAATCTTGTATCTAAAAGCAATTTTAACTCACTAACTAACATTATAATTATTACTATTTAAAATTTCTTAAATTTAAACGGTCAAGTAAAAATGTTTGAAAATAGATGTTTCACCAAATCCAGTTTGTAAAACTTTAAACTTTATCGGATTAGGGTTCAATGTAACCTTAACTTGAATTAGATTTAATCATATTGTGACAAAATCGCTTTATGGATTATGTTGGATTAATAGGGTTGAGTATCACTTTGAACCCAAATATAATTATCGAAAATGTTTCTATGAAATCTTTTTTTATGTGACAATTTTTATTTTGAATATTTTGGCGGTTAATGGAAAATCTACTTCATTTATTAATTTAGCATAATTTATAATTTCTTGAAAACTCTTTTAGTTGACTAGTATTATTGTGGATGAGTCTCATCTACAAATGTATAAAATCAATGAAATAAAATGATTTAATATTAAATATCAATTTTAAAGTTGTATTTTTTAACATCTAAATTGTCAAAAATATTATTTCGATGTAGATAAATAATTTTATAAAAATATTATTAAATTTTAATGCATATACGAGTAGATCTAAGTATTTTTTTCAATTTATATATGAATATATATATATATATATATATTTGAGCGAGTGTAGCTTATTTTCAAATTTGATTTGGATGAAATTTAGTTTCATAGATAAATAACTGATATTAAATTTAATGAATAGATTAGATAAAATGTAAATGAGTTGCATGGAACCACTTCTATGTAACTCAATTACACATAAATGAGCCTATTTAATTATAAAATATTAATTTTTTATGATAGTATATGTTTTGAGAATATATTATAGAGAGGTATTAACTCATTTAAATCTCAAATAATTTAAATTCAAGTTAAAAACAAATTTCATGTAATAATTCTAACTTTGTTTTTATTTGAATTTTTTCCGTAATTTAATGTGCATGTTTCAGTATGTACACCCAAGATGCATTTGGAATTTAATTTAAAAAAACTATCCACCACTTTTGTTTATACACCTTTTGATATAATTTCATATCTTAATGACTAAATTATTTTACTTTTTTTACTTTATATCCATATTAAAATTATTTTTGAATTTTTTCATGCAACTACTTTACCTATTTTATTTTTTCTTTGTGATTGTGATCATTATCACCGCGACATCGCATTACTCTCTCATTTTTTTCAAAACATTTTCATCCCCCCACCACCGTTTTTTTTTTTTTTTTACTGATTACCAAATGCACCACGTGACAAACTGAATTCTTCTTCTGAAGCCAGTACGAAGTTCAATCAAAGATCAACTTAATGTAATCGTAGAATATTAAATCAACTTAATTTAATCGTAGAATATTAAATCAATTTAACTTAATCGTAGAATATAAAAATCCTCTCTTTTCCAGAAACTAGAAATATATTAAAATATTTAAAAGGGCAAATTCTTTCTATATCCACGAATTTTACTTTTAATTCTACTTATATCCATGAATTTTAAAAATTCCTCTCATACCCATAAATTTCCATCCTAATTCCATTTATACCATTCCTTTAAAAAAATTCCACTTATACCCACACCATCAGGGATTTGTAAAGAGATTGTTAACTCTTTAGAAAATAATAAATATGATCATCCTTAATTATAATTTTATAGTTAAAAATTTACATTATAATAAATTTTTAGTAATTCTACAACTATAAAATCATATATTATTTGAAAATGGATCTTTAAATTTAAGCAAAACAACTTTAAATTACATTAGAGTTTGGACATATTCGTCACTTTACAAAGAGGCTAACGACTCATTTAATGAATTCTTAACGGTACGAGTATAAGTAGAATTTGAATAAAAATTCGTTAGTATAAGAGGAATTTCTGAAAATTCATTAGCATAAGTGAAATTAAGGGTAAAGTTTCGTTGGTATATATGGAATTTTCCCATATAAAAATAATTAAAATATAAAAATAATTAAAATATAAAAATAATTAAAATAGAAAAATAATAATAGAAAAATAAAATAATTAGATAGTTAAAATATCGAATTACATCAAAAAGCATATATGAGGGAAAGAAAAATTATTTCTCTAAGTTTAGAAATCACCATCCCTTAATAAGGCTTGCTCTAATGAGGATTAATTTTTTCAAGCCATTATTTAATTAACATCTTAGAAATGATAATCGCTAATTATGCGAATTGGCTTATATTAAGATCGATCCCCTATTTTTGAACTAGGATTGACATGCACACCTTAGAAGAATACGCCTTAGGCTTCGAATCTGCGTGGCACATGTTTCCAATTGCCTCGAAGAGAGTCTCTTTCTTTCCATGCATCCCAAGGAGATACCATGTAGGCCTACCATTTCTGCTTCCCCAACACAATTTTGTCCCTTATACATTGCTTTCAATGGCTATATCTCACCTAATTGACCATCGGCCAAGATTTCCTTCATCTCAGTGCCCTAAACCAAATTAAGGTTGTTTAAATGAGAAATCTATAGAAGGATGAACTACACAATAGAAAGGGAAATGCGCAATTGCCTTCAACAATTGATTGCGGAGCTTAAATGTTCTTCCACTTGATCTTGGATCGTCTTCTCTTTTTCCATCTTTTTTTCTCTCCTTCAATTACTTTGTAAGGTTTCAACTATTTCTCTTACTATGGCTAGGCAATACCCTTGTACTCTTTTACCTTTTGTTAGTGAAATCCTTTCCTTTGTGGTTTTTTGGACAGATATCAGAACTACCGAACGTTGTTTTCATGTAAAATCCTTTTATTTATTTCCTCCTGCTCTAGACCTCACATCTCGGCGAGACCTTGTCTCCACAAACTCAGACATTTTAGACCTCATCAACTAATAAATAATAATACAAATTTCTGAGTTAATATGTACATGAAAAGAATTAATTTTAGAGCCAAGTGTACAATGAGTGACCCAAATGAAAAGAAATGGAATCTGCGATTGCTGATTTCCTAATTATCTAATCAACGAATACGACCGTTTGAGCAAGTTGTTCAGGGGTCGATTCTCTTGGGCTCTGCACAACACGTCCCTCACTCTCGCCTTCATCTGTTTCATTTAGCCAACCAAAAAAAGGACAGATGTTTCCTCGGTCAGTACAATTCAAAGATTTGCATGCTCAAACTGGCCTGAAGATCAACATGGCTGATTCATTGGGCGAGTAGCATGTGCATAAAGTACATGTCTGAACACATGCAACCTTTATAATGAATCAACCATGATTGGCACTTGTAGTTGGAAGAAAAAAAAAGACTTCATGTCTGACCTCATCCCAAATTCTCTAATATGACGTATTTTCAGCTTTATTTCAACCAAGAAATAGGCATCTTCCCTAATTTAGTGAACTCAAAATGAACAATACTTGTTTCAGAACCAAAAAAAAAAAAAGAACTATACTTCATAGGAACCTGATTATATATATCATGATATATTTTAGGTCAAAATATAACATTCGTTTATTCTTAGAATTAGTTATATTTTTTTGATTTTTTTCATAAACATGTTTTCCTTAGTATATATCAAATTTTTTTTCATATCCAATGTATATATCAAATTTTATCATTTTATGCAATTGAAATTTTTTTGTTATTTTAGAATACTTTGACATATTTATTTTTGATTTATTAAAATCAAGTTTTCTAAGAGGTGAAAAATGACTTAAATGCCCTTGAAATTGATATTTTTTAAAATTGAAAAATAAATATATAAAAGTATTCTAAAATGGCAAAACTTGGTATATAAATTAAAAACACTGAGAAAAACATGTTTATGAAGAAAAAACAAATAAAAATAAAATAAACGAAGATTATATTTTAGTTTAAAATATCTTATGGTGCATATAATCATACTCCTACTTCATATTAGGCTTGAAGTTGGGTGGTAGAAGACTATACAATGGATGATACCTTTCCTAAGCTGCCTCTGGAGTAAGGAATCGACCTTTGGGCCTGGGGAGGAAGAGGAGGAGATTTCCTACGAATTTCTTCAAGTGACAACCTTCTCCTTGTCTGGCTTCTGGTAGTCATGCCCGGAGACCTCACAACTTCACCCTTCAATACATGTGGGAAGGTTGACTCCTGATTGCCCAACACAAGAGATTAAAAAGATAAAAATGAAGGAGAAAATATGCAAGCTAGGAATAAACTCCCAGCTTCCTTGTTTTTTTTTTGAGGATTCTAAAACTAGACATTTCATCAGTTCGAATGAAGCTAAATTACCAAGAAGAGTATGGTTGCACAATGCTTGAGAACTTCCAGGTTCATCCGGACATCGTCGAGGCTCCTGCATACCATAATTAATCGGATCAAGTACCAAACAGGTAATTAGCATGTGCTTCTGATAGCTGAGCGCAGCTCTCACCTATGCTTTTGTTGCCCGAGGCCAAAGTAGGCTGCCAATGTCGCCATCTAAGAGGAGAAAACGCTTGTTCACATGATGGGAAACAAGAAAATAGTCCTCGAAAACATTATATTGAATTGATTGGATCTTCTCAGTCATTCCATGAAGTGCAAGACACCAGAAGCTGATATGTGCCATTTGCTCCAGGTGGACCAATTATTTTTAACATGAGAAAAATAAAGATGGAACACCTAGTTATCAGCTTCCTCAGTCAATTTCTTGCAGATGACTCACCTAAGATGGGGAGATCCAAGTCTTGAACTAGGACCATGCATTTAACTAAAGGTGTATGATGAGTGCTTGACTCCTAAAAGAAGACTTTCAATGAAAAGACCATGTTCTAAGTTCAAACACCAAATAGTTATACCTTGAGATTTCCTGCTCTCCTTCCAAACTTATCTGCTAAAACAGCCAAGGAATCAATCATTCCAGCAGGCTCTGGAGCAGGCCTACCAATGTCAGAAAATGCCTCCCTGATCCTAGCAGAATCAAACCTCAGAATGTTATGTCCTGCCCATATTCTCCCTGAAAAATATCCCACATGATCCAATTCTATCAATTTCACATGTTAGATTGTCATGTAATTACCATGGTAAGAACGGAACACATGGAATCTACAGCAAAGCTGTGGATGCAGTTACCATTCAACAAATCAAATATCTGGTCAGCCACATCACTGAATGTGGGAGCATCTGTGACAACACTGCGTGTGATCCCATCCAATCTTCCTGAATTGAGTGGGACTGCAGACAAATCCCCTGGCCTGATAAGGGTGCAATAGCTCTCGAGCTCCACGAGCTTCCGTGGGCACACAAGGATCGCCCCAAACTCCAATATCCAACGCCTGCCATTGTGTAGGGGCATTGTTGTTTCCACATCAAAGAAAACAATCTGCTTGCTTTCATTGTTACAAATGGGAATAACCATTTTGGCTTCCAAATTTCGAGCCGTTTGTGTTTGTTCCAAGATTGAGACATGTATCCGTTTGCTGAGGGTTATAAATAGTGGTTGAAGAATCCATGCGTGAGTTGGATTGTCTTGTAAATCAAGTCATAGGGGTAAGCAGAAAAGGGAGCCTTTGGCTTGTGATAGCGGTTTGCATGGGAGTGCAGGCTACCTATATTTCCAAAGGACAAGTAAACAATCTTAGTAAGACAGGAATAATCTGAAGAATCATGATGAGATGCAAGCGTTGGCATGACTTTTGGGGTCACCTTTGAAGTGTGTATCCTTTTTGTACTTCCTTTCTAAGAAGGAACCTCTTTTCAATTTTCATATCTTTTTGCATGATCTAAAGATGCCGGAGCTTGGAGGATTCTTTTGCATGGTCCTACCCCTTACAATGTATGGGACTAGAACAAGTCTTCCCAACTTGAGTTCCTTTGCAACCAGTAGAGATTCTCTCTTGGTTTGGATATATTTCACATAATTTACCTATAGCTTGTTAAGTTAGCTTCCACATAAGAGTGTTAATGATCATGGCGAACCAATCAATCTACCTATCCAACTCATTTATAAATGAATTTAGGTTAAGATTTTTGAATAAATTATTTATAATCCAACCTGTTTGACCATTTAAATAAATAAATGGGTTAAGGTTGAGATTTTATAAGTCATCAACATATTTAGTAATCTATTTAACCCATTTAACTATTTAATCAGTCAACCCGTTTATAACTCATTAAGAAAGGGTATATATATTTTTTAAACCTTAAATCTATTTTTTTCATTTTGATTTTCTATTTTCCTTCGATGGTCTATGACTCTATAACGTCTCCTTTGCTGCTTTGCTTTGAAGTTACCATCACTATCCTTACCACTACCTATAAGTGTCATCGATAAAATTCTTTTTCCCTCTCTACTTCTCTCTCCACTCTCCGTCCCCAACCATTCCGCTCTTCATCTCTCTTCTTGTTTACACATTTTTTTCTTTCTCTTCATCTCTTCCTTTTCGTCTTCCATCATTTCTCTCTTTCTATCTTCATCTCTATTGCTATTTCTCCCCCTCTGTCCTTTTTCTTTTTATCTTACTAAGTTGTTGTCCTTGTTTGTGCTGGCACATCAAATATACATCACTAAATTAGTTTATTTTTGGCTTGTTTTCAATATATATATGTACACACACAACCCTTTAATCACCTACAACCCATTTATTAAATAAGTTGTAAATGGGCAAGAGTCGAGGTTTTGTTATTAAGTTAATAAATGAATTAGAGTTGAGATTTTTAAATGGATTATAATTATGATTAAAATTTAATCAGTCTAACTCAATCCGTTAACACCTTCAGCTCCACATCTCTAACTTGTGTCAAAATTTAGATTTGATTTGGATCTACATTCGAAATACGGAAACCTAACCTATAATGAGATATACGCAAAGGTGAAGCTAGCTACACATGGACCCATCATTTCCTAATAAAAATAAAATCTGGCCCTTTCATTGCATTTAGGATGTTTATTTAATTAGATCACCAAATTTCATCAAGATCAAATATGTGCATTGCCCCACAACAGTAGTATGAAGACGAGTTTCGGTTGATGGATGTCTTCAATTCAAGGGGTAGAGTCAATGCTATGTGTGGTGACATTATTTCTTCTCTATTATGTGGGAGCGTCCATTAGTGTCCTCCAACTGGAGAAACAAATTAGAAAAAGGATTAGATTATCGGTAAGCTATTTATAAGATGATTGTTGGGAAATTGTAAGAATATTTCAGAACTTACTTATAATATCAATTGAGATGATTATAATATATACATGAATACACATAAAAAAAAGTGCATTGCCCCCATCTAACCAAGGTATAAAATCGACGTAAGAAAATTATTTGATTTAAATATCAATTCGAAAAAAAGCATTTTCTTAATCCAAGCAGGACCAGGCAAAAAATAACATTCTGCGTAAACATATATAAGCATTTTCATAATCTACACATAAAAGATATATTTTTAAGCAAGTATGGCGTACCCAAAACTTACTTCAAATCATTTTGGTATCACAATAAAATAAATGCTTTTAAACTATGCGACTGGTGTAATTTTAATTTCATCACTTGGATGTATGTCATCATAGCCGTATGAATACTTGCTGGCTGCTCTCCACATCTACGGATGACATTCGATTTATGACATTCAACTGGTCTATTTCAATGTTCATCCATATGTCTTCTCTCAAGGTATAATCTTCCCCTTGGGTTGCATCGGTGTATTCTTTTTCACCGTCAAGTGGACTATGAGGCCTTTTGACTTTGTAATTGTGACTGATCATATGCGTCATACACGTTACTGTCATTGGGATTATCAGTATCATCCCTTCGTAATTTCATAATCGCAGCAGCAGCAGCACCACCACCACCACCACCATCTCCGCTATTAACATCATCTTCTGTACTTGATGATGAGCCTTGAGATGTTGAAGCTCCTTTCTTAGTTCATGTTCATCATTTGGCCAGTGTTGGAAACTCATAAGAGCCTCCACATCCACGCCAAGATCACGAGCTTCTTTAGCAAATGCTCATGCTAGAGCACCATTTCTCTCATCTAAGTCTGCTGACGTAAGCTATTCATATGGAATCCCGATCATTTAGGACTGGTCGTTTATAAGGCCATTGGATCGAGCGGGTGAGATATCAGCAATTAGATGGAATTTTTAAAATCCCTGCACTGACAGGGCGTTTACTATTCAAAAATTTCACACTCACCTCCCTATCATAAGGCTTCTCTCCTCTCGTGTGGCGGTTTCCTCTCACTCTCCCTCTCAAACGTGTTACTTGTGGCCAAAAATTGTAAAATTTAATACAAATGTTAAATACAACTAGGTTAACAATCTTATAAAAAAATTTAAAAAAAATATTAAAAAAGAGTTTTGCACCCTGGTGCATGGGATGCATTGAATCAGTTCTTAGGGTGGGGGACTGAATCAATGCACTCGGTTGAAAAACTCATTTTTTAATTTTTTTTGAAATTTTTTTCACACAACTATTAATCTAAGTGTATTTAACATGTGTATCAATTTTTACCATTTTTGAAAATTTTTAGATATTTATTTCGGATTTTAAAAAATTAGTGGCATTTTTAGTAATTAAATGACACTAATTTTTAAAAATTCAAATTTTTTTTAAAAATCTCCAAAAAGATAAAAATTGATACACATATTAAATATACATCAGAAATATTCAGGTGCGGCGTCGCTGAAATGGGTCTCACATAATCATTAAATCATAATCTACTCCACCCATTGTATTTAGAATAATATATTCTATTATCATACCAATTTTCATCCCAATCAAATATGTATATGGGCCCCATATGAAAATAGTACAAATTCGACGTAATAAAATAGTTTTATGTAAATAACAACTTTAAAGTGATTTTTTCAACATGTAAACTATTTGCTATAAAATTTATATATGGATAAATAATTGTATAAAGTTTTATTGGATTCTAATATGTGTGGGGCCCATTTTTAATCAAATATACCGCTATCGGTGTAGTTGTGCTGCACCGGGACAACTCCCAATACACATAGTTTAACAGTTGTGTGAAAAAAGTTTCAAAAAAATATAAAAAAAGGGTTTTGCACCTGGGCACATTGAATCAATTCCCATGCTTGTGCAAGGAATGATTAATTTTCTGATGCAGCTACTTGGGCAACATTGCCATTATTTGGACAGCAGCACATTTGGAACTAGTTGAAATTCTTTTTTGAAAAAAAAAAAAACTAATCAATTTCTATTGATCAACCCATGATAGTAAATAAACTGTCAACATCTCTGCTTAAAGGGAACGTGCCATCAAATATGGCAACGAGCATGATGGATGAAGATGATGCAGGGGCTGCCCAACCAAATGCTGTGTACTTCCACCAGCAACTTCTAGAGCTATGTCTATTGAAGCAACAGAGTCAGAGGTGACGTTGGAGTAGCAAATGAAGAGCACAAATCTACTGATAGCACCAAAGACATGAATTTGTTGTTGTTGCTCAAACTCAATGGGATGGACCCCGAGAGCTCATTCCCTACAAGAAACAAATGCTCAAGCCTCCCACAACTCTCTCCAGCCTTTAATAAATTGTAATACAATGACAAAAAGTTCAGATTCTGAAATCCTATGACGACCACCGACAAAAGTGTTGATCAGCTGGTTCCTGTCTAGATTAACAGCTTGCAATTGAATACGTCTTGCGAGTGATGACAGTAACCCCACCTTCAACTTCGTTGAACCAAGATCAAAAACCCGTCACTTTCCAACCTCTCAAGGTATCTTCTCAAATTTGTTAAAACCCAAGCTGCCGCAAGGATGAGGAGGCATGATGGGGGAGGAGGATACAGAAGAGAGAAGAAAGGAGAGAGCGTGGAGTTGCAAATTGTCGTTGCTGGAGGATGGGACGACTGCAGTAGGAAGAGGGCGAGAATCTCTTTAAAAATAGTAAAAATTAATATATAGTTAAATATATTTAGAATAACAGTTATATAAAAAAAATTAAAAATAGGTTAAATGCGCATTGATACACTGAGCCTAAGCGCACAGCATATATCTGTAACCCAGCTTAGTAGGGCTTTTTGAAAAATACACCCTGTAACTATGTCTAATTTAAAATTACCTCGTGATCTGGATTTTTGCAAAGCAGAACTAAAATAGAAAATGTCGCAAATAAAGGCTAACCCTACCTTTGACTTGCTATTACATTTCAAGAAAATTAATCCCTGGTAATAAATATCATATTTCGTTAACTCATCTATGTTTAAATAAGCTCCGCTCATCATTATGCTTCTTGGGCAGGTTGGGCCCCAACTGAGTCTGTTGGCTTCGAGTTGCTCAAACTCGAGCCAGGTTTTCTTATTTATATGAGCTTACTAGTCATTTCCGACCAGTCCGAAATTTTTTTTTTTTTTGTTTTTGTGAAATTTGTTGATAAACAAGTTAGTCTAGTTACAGGGGTATTTAAGTCATTTTTATTTAAAATGACTTAAATATCCTTGTATTTAAAATTCTAAAAAAAAAAATATATATATATATATACATATCCAAAAATAATAAAACTTAGCTTATAAATTAAATATAACTAGATTGACATGTTTATAAAAAAAATTTTAAAAAAATAAAAAACATATTTTTAGACTAGTTTGAAATCACGTGATTTTAGACTGATTTGAAAAGATTGGTACTCTTTGTGTAATTATATGTGATATAAAATATAGATACATTTGTGCTACTATCTATGATAAATATGCCTAAGAATTTTTAAAATGGCTTTAAAATCATGAGATTAACATTTTCTATAGGCAAAACTACTAATATTTTAAAAATTCTTAAGCTTATGCGCAATAAATTTCAAATCATAAGTATAAATGCAAATTTCGTAAAAAAAAAAAGGTATGATCTCAAATATCTCTAAAATATATTATACACATAATACATAAAAAAAAATCTTCAAATTTATGTATTTTATATTATTTAAATTCATGCGTGAAGATATTATTGTCATGTTAAAATTATATTATAAATAAATTACTTTATTCTTATTTTATTTACATTCATATTTATGTTGTTTACCTTTAAATATATTGGTTTTCTTTTTTTTTTTATCTTATTTTGAAAAGTTAAAATTTTCCTAAAAATATATCACAAATTACTGCATTTTTATAAATTTAATTAGACTATATATTATTAATTTTTCTTATAAAATTGTTGTGAATATTTATATTAATTTGAAAATTTAATCTCACCATTCTTCCATATTTATTCAAAAATTTTAAAGTATTATTATTAACTCAAACAAAAACATGCCAACTCAATTTCAAAACCGGATCTATTTCTATTAAATAAAGTTAAGATTTAGATTTTACGAATGAAATTAAAATTAGAATCAGAATGAAAGCTGAGGCAAACCCCAGTTTCATGAAGACCCTAAGTCGGAGAATTCGGATGCTGAACGCAACTGGCGCCGCTAATTGCCAACCCAAACCATTATCCATAGGCAGAAGACAGAGGAAAAGAGAAGGTTGCAGAGGACTGCAAAGCAACCATCTCCACGTGGGTCTGCAATCCATATGACGCTTGGTAGGTCGGCTGGACAATGAAGGGTTCTTGGAATCTAATCCCTTACTTTCGGGGCTAAAGCTTGCCTGCCATAAGGTGCAAAAATCCAATTCTTTTCTTTCTTTGGTTAAAGCCCAAGCAAATAAATAATCATATCAGAATTCAGCAACAGAACTGATGTTTGCAAACGGTGGAGGGTCATCCATGTTCCTCCCCTCCATACTATATTATAAAATAAAAATGATAATTTGCAAATATATCTACTTAGTTTGATCAAAATTGTAAATATATTCACATAGTTTCTAAAATTATAAACAACCCCCATTAGTTTAACCATAATTACAAATAACTCCTACACTACTATAATACCACCATAGTGTGTGTGTATTTGCAAATTATATTGGTATACTTGCAATTTCAGAAATTAAGTGATATATTTAATTTTTGCAAATAAATCCGACATAGATTAACCATAATTGCAAATAAACCCCAACGACATAATAACGTGTCATAACGGAGTGGGGGCTTTTTTGTAATTATGGTAAAATTATTTGGAGGTTATTTGCAATTTTTAAAACTATGTTGGTATATTTGCAATTTTATTAAATTAAATGGGTATATTTGCAAATTACCTAATAAAAAAATTATAGTCATCCAAACGAAATTGTTGCCCATCATAATAGGATGGAATGAGACATGCCAAGTAATTAAAGAATATGTGTAGGACTCGTGGATTGTCAAGATCAATTGATTTCTTGATCCAATCGAATTATTCCAATCGGTCCAATAATTCGATTGGATCATCCTACGCTAGTGGGGAAAGACAAACATTAAAAGAAATCCTATGCTAGTGGGGAAAGACAAACATTAAAAGAAAGGCCATTTTTCAAAACATATTTTTCAGTATTTATCTATACTTTTGGTGATTCTTTGTATTTACAACTTAACTCAAATATGTATTGTAATCCTATCTTTAGAAGTGTAGATGTTACAATATTTATAACTAACTGACCTCCTACCAGCCGTGCTACTTGCGTGCGGTGGTATTTACCTATACTTTTATTCATTAGTTTTATGTGCACTTGCAAATTTAATTATATATATTTTTACTCATCAGTGTATTGGTCCTTTTTCTTTATGAGTATTGGTACTTTTTTAAATAAATATTTATAAATTTATTATTATCTATACCAACTTGTTAAAAGTTTTCGCCACAAGTTTCTATTTGCAAAAATAAAGAAAAATATACTTCCTAAAACGGATTGCCAAGAATCAATTTTGTTGAGGTGAAAATAGGAGCGAAGTATTAATAGATTCGTAAATCAATCACTGTATCAAATATTAATTAATGAAATTACTATAATGAAAATTCTTAATATAAATTTATAAGGAAAATTAATCAATGAAATCGGTTGCATAGAGTGACTTTTGATTTGGTAAAGGATATTTTAGATTGATATATACATTAAATAATTTTACCCTATTGACTTTATACCATTATTAAATGGAGTCATGCACATGATTTATAATGAAACTTAGTTTTTAAGTTGAACCAATATTCATAAATGTAATGGCTTAGGGGATTTTGTATCACCATCAAACTAATCCATCGGAACAAGTTTCGTATAGAATCAGCAAACACAAATTTCTCATGTGTAATTTTTGAAATCATAAAAAATATAATGACTAGCTAATGCAAATATTATTTACAACGATTATTTAGATTTAACTAAAAAGACTGCGCCACAACGCCTTTGGTAACGCACCTGTCTAATGCATGATAGGTTGTGTATTCGAAGCAGCAGGTATCATGTGTAATATTTTATTCTTCAATCCCCCTGTAACAGCGGTTTTTACAATCTCTCCCCTATTACTGGGGTTTACAATTTTTTCCCTTGTGGTGGGGGTTTAGAAAAAAAATTTCCTCAATAGCTTGAGAGTATAAATGTACTTTATTATAATTTCTAGATGTCATGATGTATATAAAAATAAAAAAAAATTATTGTAATATCTAAACGTCAGGATGTGTATAGAAATATCAAAAACTAAAAGGATCGCAAATGAGTGACTTAGGGGCAATCAGAAAAAATACTTTTTTATTTTTTATAAAAACCAACATGATATTGACAAGCGTGGCGAAAGCAGAGGGAAATGAGTGAAGAAGTTTTGACTTCCTAGAACCATTTCCCATCAATAAATAAAGGAAGAACCTTTTTAATTTTACTTATTTTACCGTGTATGTAATCTCATATCTCTAGAATATCATTTTCTTTAGATATTCCCACTTGCATCAATCCTGTAAAGAGAATTCGAGCATGAAGGATCGAATCCATTTTTGAGAAGTATCTATTCCATGCAAAAGCACCGGCAACTAAATATTGTTCTTCTTTTTAAGGATTTTTTGCAAAATGGACCCCATAAGCATAGATAATTGCAATTTTTAAAATTTATGTTGGGATGTTTTGCAAATAAACTCTTTAACTAATTATAATATTATATTTTAGTAATTATTAACCATTAAAAATGATTTAAATACTTCAATATTTAAAAATTCAAAAAATATATACATATCTTTAAAAATTATAAAACTTAATTTATACATTAAATCTATCTAGATTAACAAGTTTACATAAAAAAATAGAAAAGTAATTAAAAATAAATTTATTGGCATCGGCGAATTAAATCATTATTTAGCTTAGGCTAACAGGATAATGTCTTATTATATTTTAACATATATTTTCGTACATGCAAACTACACCTAGTAAGTCTCAAAATTCCTTTGCAAAAAAATTCCATTCAAAGGTGTGTGTGAAAAATGATAAAATTTTTGGATGAAAAATTTTTAATTAAAATTTTTAAATAAGAGAAAATAATCTAATATGATATGGGTAATGATGAGGAGTAAAGAAAATAAAGTTAATAGATAAATTAATTATATGAATAGTTGTGTAGAAATGATAAAATGTATGGTAGTTGTATAGAAAAATATGAAAAATAATTAAAAATAGATAATTATGAAAATAAAAAAGTTTTACATTAAAATTTTTTTGATATAAATAAACATATCCTTGATGTAGAGCCGGTCAAAAAAATCTTTTTCTGCACAATTTAACTGTAAATAAAAGCAAAAAAGTTCTTATCAAATTTTCAAAATTAAAGTGTTTATGTGCAATTAAGAACATTAAATACATTTGGATTGTGAAAGAAGTACTTAGTGCATATAAAGAAAATTATACAGGTAGGTTCATGATCTTGTTAGCCTAAGTTACATTAGTTTACGTTAGCCTAGAGTAATATATATTTTATTTTTTTATAAATATTTGGTGACACATATAATTCACATGCCACAAATTTTTCAATTTAAAATTTTAATTTTTCACAATTACTTTATTTTTAATCATTTTTCATATCTTCTTATATAAGTACCCGACTTTTCAATATTTCCATGTCACTGCTCATCAACTAACCTATAAATTTTTTAATTTTATTCTTTTTACATTTGATCATTGCTTTTATTGTATCACGTTATTTTCTCCAAATAAAAAACTTTTACATCCAAAATTTTTCATCAGAAAGTTTTATCACTTCCCAAATACACCCTAAATTTAAAATTTTTAAATATATACATATTTAATTTTAAAAATATCAACATATTTGGGGTGAAAATTATAAATTTTAGTATACAAAATTAAATATCTTTAGAAATTATTTTCATAAAAATTACAATATGTAAATTAGTCCGGGTAACAATATCAGAGCCCCATGTGGTCATCTCCCATATGTCAACTGTTGAGTTTGTTTTGAAAGGTCTGAGATTTGAGGCTAATTCATGAAATATCAAAATACATACAACAAAGGGAGTATTTTGCAAAAAAAACTTTCCATAGAACATCCATTGATGGCGTGGCGATTCGAGACCATTACCGAATACTAGCTAGCTGCCAAGCTCTATAAAGCGGAGGCGCCCGGAGACGGAGGCCGGGGCGAAACTAGTTGAAATTTGAAATTGAAGCGTTCGGGGCGGAGGCCGTAGCAATATTTAGAATGGCGTGGTGGTTTTGGGGTGAAAAAAGAGGGCCGCAGTGGAAGCAGGGATGGCGAGGGCAGACGCTAACGTCGATGAGCCTGCCGCCGCTCCCTCTTATCGCCGTCTTCGCCATCGTCATTCTCTTCCTCTCCATAAAGAACTACGTAGAGTACAGGAAGGAGCTCCACCACACTCTCTTCAACTTCCACATGCTCCTCTTCCTCCTCCCCGTCCTCCTCATCTTCGTCGCCCGCTCCGTCTCCGAGCACGGCCGCCTCGTCCTCCACATCCCGCGCCCCCAGCACGACGCCATCCACCGCGCCGGCAGCTCCCCGTGGGGTGTCGCCCTCTTGCTCATCCTCCTCTTCGCCATGATCTCATACCAGTCCTCCTTCCAGTCCAGGTGGTTTTGGCCATTCTCCAGATACTATTGACGCACGCACGCAGCGTTACTCTGGATTCTATCCATCATCATGTTCGATCCTATGTTTCTCTCCATTTTCAGTCCCGCCTCGATCAGCTGGTGTACATTTATATGTAGATAATATACGTATATTTTGATCATATGCATGCCTTCGGTGTAATTTGCTGGCTCAAGCTATGCTTTCAAGTATTTCTAAATTCTCTTTGGGTTGATGCAACCTGGCCCGTGCATGTATATATGGATGTCGCTTTGTTTTTTGTTTTTGTATTTTTGTTTTTTAACTAATGTCGCTTTATTAGTTTCCAACTGTTTATAATATTTATCGGTATGTGTTTGATATCATTCTAACAATTACTCTTTATTTTAAATATTCATTTTTTCACTTCCAAAAGAAGTTAAATTTTTAAAAATATATAATCTGTGAATTAGAGAATGTAAGTGGGAAGTGGAAAAGTGTGAAAAAATTTTAAAATTGTGAAAATAATGTAATATGTTAAGGATAAAATGGGAATAAATAGAATAGTCGTATAAAAAATAATTAAAATATAAGGTAAAAATAAAAAAATAAGGTAGTTAACTTGAGCAGCATAACTGAGATGCGTTGTGATTTAGGCTTCTCTGTCTCCCCTCTCCCTCCTTGCTTTCCAAATCATTCCCCTATTTCAATCAGAGCAAATTTTGACATTGCATAAATACTTATTAAGAAAATGGAAAAATGGTTTAGATTCTTAAAAAAAACTTTTTAAATTAAAAAGGTAAAAGGATGCATGGTTGCATTAGATAATCACGACCCAGCATCATCTTTTAATTGGTTACTACATTCCTGTTCATTTTAATGATTTTTTTTTTTTTTTGTATTCAATCTAAAATATTTACGAATTCCACTACTTGCATTTACATGCCCTTTTTCCGAATTCTCTCTAACCATCAATTTTGCAAAAGCACCTTGCGAACATTATTTGTTGAAATGCACTGGCCAGCATGTGCTCTCTCTGGAAGGCAATATTTGATTGATTTTTTTTTTTTTTTTCCCACCGGATTCTGTACCTACCTGAGACATGGTCAGGGCCATAACACGATTTGGAGATAAATTTAAGAACGCATATTTTCCAAAATCTGATTTCAAAGTTCATATCCATCATCTAAGAGCCGCGATCATATGCTTCTCGCCTAAGTAATAATCTTATCTTTTTTAATTTTATTTTTTTGAAGTAAAATTTTTTTTTATTTTTTGATTGTGCTTGGGAAGTGATAAAACTTATTGTGAAAATTTTTTAGTGAAAAAGTTTTTGAAATGGAGGAAAATGATGTGATGTAATAAAGGCGATTAGGAGTAAAGGAAATAACGTTAAAATAAATATGTGGGATGTGTTGTAGTTTTGCAGAAGTAATTAAAAAGTAAAATAGTTATACAAGTAAAAGTAAAAAAATGATTAAAAAATAGAATAGTTATAGAGAGTAACAAGTTTTAGATTGAAATATTTTGTGGGTAAACAAACACCTCTTTTGTTTTTCTATAAACTCGCTAATCTAAGTATATTTAAGTTTTAAATCATATTTTCCACTAAACATAGGGTTATTTTGGTCATGTTATTAATTTTAAATATAGGATTATTTTGGTCATTTTCAAAGGTATACATATCTTAAAAAATAGTAAAATTTAATTTACTGATTAAATATACCTATATTAATGGGTTATAAACATTTTTTATTTTTTTTATAAATACATAGAGCGAGGTGTATTTAAAGTTTTACCATTTTGGATGCTTTTAAATATTTTTATTTTTAAACACAATTGCATTTTTCATAATTTCTGAGTCAGAAAATTATGAAAAAGTCATTGTGTTTAAAAATAAAAAATATTTAAAATCATCCAAAATTATTAAAACTTAGTTTCCAGATTAAATACATTTAGCTCTATATGTTTATAAAAAAAAATTTGAAAAAATATGTTGAGGGGGTATGGAGGGGGGGAGTCTCATGGCCGGAAGCACAGGGGGGTCCATGCACTCAGCCTAAAAAAATCACCCCTCTATACAAAAATAAAAAATAAAAAAAAATTCTGCAGCCGGACATAGTTTGGGGTGACCCTGCGGCCGGCAGCATATGATCGCTCCCCATTATCTAATACCATCGGTCATCCAGATCAGTAGCATGCATAATGTCTAAGAGTAACATTTTAAGGTCGTGACCGTAATTTTTTAAAATTAAAACGGTTCATATAAATTTTGGTCAAATTTAGTAGTGAAAAATTCAACTAGAAATCGCAGTAGTTGATAACTACAAAGGTGGTTTTGAAGAATTCACGGTAATGAGATAAATTTTGCAAAATTATAACTAGTAGGCTGTCTATAGGCTTCACGCATCAATCATTTGAATTGTCTTTTGACAAATTAGTTAGCTGAAGGGTCTAATGCTAAATTGATCGTCCAATCGACGAATAATAATACATGGATGTCGAAGATGATCATGAATAGGAAGCAATTATGCAGAAATTTCCCCATTACATGGTTGTCTTTCGAGGGTCTAGATTAACTGAGTATCACCCAACTTCAGGAAACATGCGATCAGAGAACAGTTTCAACGTATGAGACAATCATAATTGCAGCTTCTTATGCCAGAGGAGACTACATGCCACCCGCCAGGATCCCATCAACATAGCACTAATTTAATGGCAGCTTATGCTGCTAGACTAAGGGCTTGTTTGGCTACGCGGTGCGGAAAAAATTCCACATTTACTTACCTCAAATGATGCGTATTTGTGTGCATACGAGGTAGAATCCCGGCCTTATGGAAAACTTGGATTTATATATTTTTTTTATAATACATGCTACGCGTTAAATTTTTATTTTTTATTTTTCACTAAAATTCAGTGCGGTCAAACTGGCCCTACCCACAAGCAATTGACATGGATTTTGGTTTAGGGCGTTTTCTTTGAAGTAAAATGAAAAAAACATTTTGAGTATTAAAATCTCTTTTTTAACTGATCGAGATAAAACTCAAACTACACTAATTGTTCACAACTTAGATGGGAAGAAAGAAATGATGTCGCATATTGAAAATAAAAAAGCGTATTGAAATTGAGAAAAATTATACTAAAAATGAAAAATAAAGATGTTATTTTTTAAGAAAGAAAAAGCTTTTTCTTAAATAAAAAAAAAATGAAAGACTACATTCTATCCTACTCCAAGGATCATCCCATCTTACATGTGAACAAATTCTGTTTACAGACATGATTATTGGTTCCAAATGCCGTTTATATAATCATAAACTCGAAGCGTAATGGATGTCAATTGATGATAGATGAGCAAAAATCTCACCACGTAAGCAAAAAGACCAAACCCTGTTTCATTTGTCTCATCTGCTTGCAAGAATGAAAAGATGACATCTCATCTTTTATCATCATTATGCATATAGACTTGGTTGCAGCAACAGCATGTAATATCATGCTTTAGGTCGGACTGGTCATGAAAATTGTCGTGCCAACAATGCATGTAAAGACGAAGAATAATCATACCTAGAAGTATCACAGAATACACCTCAAATAATTTTAATTTACTTCATCAATGAGGAACTGTGGAATAACATAACTTACTATAACAACAAAAAAGATTTCATTTTCCCCTTTTGTCTTTTTTCCCTCATAAAAATCTTCTCTTACCCAAGGTAGGCTGCGGCCCCAGCACTGCCCAAACGTGCCATTTCTCATCCCTAAAAAAAATTAAAAAAAGAATATATCTATCCCTCCATCCTAAGAAACTGAAATCAGCTGCTATAATGCCCATACAAATTCATCAATGAAAAGGATTAAAAAAAACAATAGTCACTAGCCCCGGAGCTACACTTTCTCATCTAGTTCATCAGATTCAGACGTGTCTCCATGTTTTTGGGATCTGCTGTTTGATGACGAATGGATCCTGCGCTCCTTCCCGCCAGGCTTAGATGATGCATTACCATACCAGATCATGCCCACAACTGCTAAGACCATGCCCAAAACTACTTGGAGTGTAAGCCCCTCTTTCCCAAATAAAAAGAACCCCAAGATGAGAACAAGAATTGTCTTCATGTGGCCAAGGACTTGGAATGACACGGCCGTAAATCTCCCAATGCAGATGAATTGGCTGAGATTGGTTCCCACAGCAATTGTACATGACAGGATAATGAAAAACTGTGGAATTTGTATCATAAACAATATTAGTAGCATGCTATCAAACTAGCATGATGCATGCAAAAATTAAGTGCTCAGATTAGCGTAGGCGGCATTGAAATAGAATAAACATGTTGGAGCATCAATCCTTGCATTTGAACCAAGAAACTGAGAAACGTGGGACTTATTTTGAGTCTCCTATGCATCTAAAAGTAGACGTCAGAAATTGCTTTATAGAGGCTGAAGTAAACAATATATATTTATTAAATTGTGTTTGGTGCCGCTAAAAGTTGAAAGGCAGAAGTAGTGACAAAAAGACTGAATTGCTAATCATTATTAAGTGCTTTTTTTAAGAGTCATTATTAAATGCCGTTTAAGACAATGTAATTGAAATATTTGAATCGATTAAAAATAAATAATTTTAATAAATGCCATTTTCAGTGTTTCGAATACCAGACTGAGCTGCCCAGTTGAAAAGGCCGAAGCACGAACCACATCAAGGCTGGTCTAGTTTTCAAATGCTTTTTAGATTTGATAAAAACTGTTTTTGACCAGTTGGACCATAGGTTGGACTGCGAAAATGGGACCAACCATTTAAAATCAAAACATTGTCCCCACGTTTCCCAGGACCAGTTCCCACGCTTTTTCGTCCCCTCAATTAAATGATAATAATATTGTATTTTGATGTGACATTGTTATTGAATACATGAACGGCTAGCCTGCTTTATTTTCAGTTTTTTGGGCATATTTAACCTAATGCTTATAAATATATAAATTATATATAATGATATCTAATTTCTTACTTTAATATAATTCACAAAATTATTCAGTATAATTTTGTTATGTTAACATTACAGTTTAAAACAGTTTGAAATTTCGAACCAACAGTTGAACCAGCCAAAATAGTTAATTCACAGTCCAGTTTCAACAAACATCAGCCATTTTCATAAATGCACATAAAAAGCTATATATGTATAACACTTCAAACTTTGTAAAAAAATTTAATGGGAGTACTTCCAAGTCTATTTGAATCACAGAATAACTTATGCAAAATTTTGAATTATTGGATAATCTTTATTTGGTCCATAGATCAATTAAAATTTTTTTTGAAAAAAAAAAACCTCAAATCAAAATTTTAAATGCACAAATGAGAAAAAATGATAATTCAATTGTATTTCGTTGAGTGAATCTAGTTAATTAAGGACATTAGAAAACAATTTAAGTCATCATATCCCCTAATCTGATTAATCTACAATTTTTTTAAAAAAAATCTAAATTGACAGTCAAAACATTATTTGGCCAAGTCAGGAAACTTTAAGCATTAATCTACGTAGATACATAGATGTAAGAGTGCAACATTTGGGAATTAATCAATATTTATGGTAATAGTTTAGGCAAATAAAAGTTTTGAGAAACCAAAAAAAAGAAAAAGAAAAAAGACTGCTTATAGCTTAGTCATCAAAATGGGCTTATAAGCAAGCAGCTTTTTTTAAAGCAAATGAGTTATAAGCCTACAAAATAAGCCAAATAAAACAAGCACTGGTCTCTCGGATAAGAGTTCGTGTAATCATTCAATGTCATCCAAGCTATTTTCCTCTTGGCAAAACCATGAAGACATACCTATCTTGTATGAGATCATCCCATTTAAGTACCCAAAAAATGCATTTGGAATTGGGTCAACATCTTAGCTATCCATTTCTTGTTTGACAATTGAGCAACTGGCAAGCTAATTGTCGTTTTTATGTCAATGCACTACCTAAGGAGCATTGGTTCTGAAATGCGCATGCCTGGCTGGCACAGCTACCAAGTTCTCTCAGTGGAACAACTATCATATCATGCTCATAATATAAAATGAATCTAAAAGGCAATGCCATAAGAATAATGTAAAAGGAGTCAGCAAATGCGTTTAAAAAAAAAGGAGCCAGTCAACAAAATCATGGAATGCAGGCAGTGGGCATGCAAGTAGTACATGATTTTTATCAAAGCACAAGAACCATGAATATGAGAATTAAATGAGTTTCAATTTTTTTTTTCGATTTCAAAATTAGTTTCGTTTTAAAACTAAGTACATGCAGGTTTCAAATTAGGGACAGAAACCTTGAGAAAAAAGCCAAAAGTTTGGACCAATTCCAACCCTTTCCTCTTGAGTCCCTGTGCATGTGGGACCTGCATCAGGTGAGGCATTGGTTCCTAAAATGCTATTCCCTTTGCAGTAATTAATGCTACTTACCACAGAGATTAAATTATAGTTGTATGCATCAACTCTTTGGCTTGTCAACCAGAAATCTAGAAATGGCCCCAATATCAGCAGTGTTGCAGCCTGGGCTGGTGCAGTATGACCCAAGAGATTGAATGATCCAAGCGAATACTTCCTTTGCAGGTAGTGTACATACTGCAATAATAGTTTAAAAAGAAAAATTAGGATGTACATTTGAAAATAGATTGAGTTCATCCAAATAAATCTATGAAATATTATCTCATTGAAAATGAAACACAATGAATCAAACTGTTAATCTGTGTTGGATAAAATGAATTTGCTGGGGGAAAAAACTGGGTAGACATACTGGGAACAGAGGTAGCTACCACTCATTGGTAATTTGGTATGCCCAGCACTACGATTTATGCATTGTATCATCAAAAGCAGTCAAACCCAGTGTGAAGCACTGATATGAGCAACTGGTCATATAATCATCCATGGAAGAATTATGATGATGATGTTGACAGAAATCATTTCAGATCTCTAGACAAACTAGCATAAGGTTTTTATAGGCAGCCATAAAGTCATAAATGCCAACTTGTAGTTAAAATTCTTCCAAGTCTCTTAGCAATACTTAGCACCATATAAAAATCTTACAACATGAAAATAAAGTATCTGCCTCTTTAATAGAGTGTGTGCGTGCATGCGTGCGTGCGTGCTTGCGTGCGTGCATATGTGTGTGTGTGTGTGTGTTTTTGGCACCAAAGAGCAATAGAGCATGTATGCCTCAATAATTAATTTTGAGCCCCTTTCAACTGTAATTTGGAAATGCATGGAGAGCAATCCACAAAAATGTAAGCCCAACCATGAAATCCCCAAACATAAAAAGTGGATGAACATATAATACTCTATGTCGAGATCAGACATCCTCGTCAATAATGAATCAGTTCAGGATTCATGGATGGTAGCTCTAGTTCATTTCATTCATGTGGTCCATGGTGGATTTACGAAAATTACAAATGCTTTCTGAAAGCGGATTGCTTCTAAAACATATACCTCACCTTCAAAGTGGTGTGGCCATGGTTGAATTGAGCTATGAAATTATAAAGAAGAACACTTTATATTGTTAGTGAATCCAAGATTTCATACAATTTTTCTTTAATGAAGAAAGATTCATATGCTAACAACTTTACACCAAAGACTTTTCTTTCTCCATATCACACGAATTCTTAAGCGACCTTTCTCATGAATCAACAGTAAATCTACTTGCCTGGAAAAGGAGAGAGAAAAAATAAAAAAAAACAAAGAACAGGCATTGATAGAGATTAACTTACATACTGCTGCAGTGCAGTGCTCCAAACAGCTATGAAGGCTGCTATGAAGCCTTTAGCGTTAACACTCACATCAGTAACAGTGCATATTGCAACACCTAGGAGAACCACCACTATACTGAGCTTCGTATCTCTTGAGTATCGGATCTTGTCCAGGACAACTTCCAAAAAGCAGGATACAGGAATCATACTAAGCTTTGCAATCTATGAATGATGTAGAAAACATTGTACACAATAAATTAGTAACAATTTTTCTGTTACGTAGGTAAAAAGGAGGGCAAACCATAAAAAGCGTGTAATAGAACAGACCTGATAAAATCCCACGGAATTCCACATTAAACTCACATTCATTCCCACAATTGAAAAGTTGGCAAACAGAACAAATTTCAGAAGCTCAGAAAATGGTAAATGGGAGGACTGAATATATCCCATCCACCTAAGGACTCCAGTCATTATGGTTGTGGTGGCAAAATGCAGACCAGTTAATGTTGTAGCTGCAGAAGTTACCAAGAAATTGACATGATATCAGAACCGCAAATCAAATTAGTAAGGTGAACATATCAAAACCAGACTATCAGCAAGAAAAGTTCCCCTATGCATTCATAGCGTATACGATGATAGAGGCATAATTATAATACAGTAATAAAGACAGTTTCTGATCTGAATGAGTAAAATTAGTGAGCAATAAAAAGTAAATCATTTACAACAAAAGTCAAAGCTTGGCCATTTGAAGATATTTTGGCTATCCGGCATGTCATGAGTTTCAACTTTGAAGTGAACAACTGTTATGCACGTAACAGTAGGAGGAATATGGCCATTAGAAATTTTCCAACAATCAAAGATGATGGAACTCCAAACGTCTTTAAAGAGCAAAATAAAATGACACAAAGACCAACACAAAATACCAGAGACATCAATCTGGTTGAAGGACCAGTACGAATTGAAGCAAAAAAACCATAAGGGCATATACTTATTAAGCATTGGAATGTCATTCCATCAACCCTTGTACTGGGTCAAAGTCCACCATTCAATTTCAATCTAGATGGTTTCCTAAAAACGAAGCTACGGGTATGAACTAATTTTTTAATCAAGGACAAGCAATTAGCAATTCAATGTGAACTACAGGGAAAGGAAGCCAAAATAAGTAGATGAACAAGTGCAGAACTCTAATGAGCTTACCAAAACTGAAGCCATAAGTGGCCATTAAAGCCTTATTAACCATGATAATTCCAACAGAAGTAACCACATTGAACAGCCATGCTGCCACGTCTACTGCAGCCTTTTTGTCGGCCTTGCTTGCAGGAGCCATTTTCATCTGATCCTTTCAGCTTGTATCACAAACCACTACCTCTCTACTCCCTTGCAAGTTTCCATGCTTCTACATTAAAGAAAACCAAGTTCTTATTCACAAAAATTTCTAACAAAAGAAAAGAAGGGCAAACCCAAACCTTCTAGACATTTTTTTAATGATCTAAAATATCAATGTTCAAACTCAAGACCTTTTTCCTCATATTTATTATGCATGCACCAGCAAGACAAAAAATTTTAAAACTTGAAAGTCTCAAAAATATGAAACTTGTAATTCAATTAACCATAAAATAATACTTCAAGATTGCTGATTTTAACATTCAGCTTCAATCTTAAACAGAATCATTAAGATCATAGTTGTGAGAAAACCATTAACTTAACACAAGTTCATTAAACATATTACAATGCTTCATGGACGAGACAAAAGAAAGATGTCTCTCGGGTTCTATATAACAATCTGTTACATGGGTTTATTAGCACATACTAGTTTGACTGAAATCAACAAGCATCTTACAGAGTATGCAATGCTAAATCGCACAAGCAGATAAGGCATTGTTTAATTTTGATTATTTTGAGTTCTTACGGCTTATTTCCTAAAAACTAGGAGCGTTTCAAAATAAGTTACGTTTGATGATGCTTTAGTGAGAGGGCTTAGATGCCTATTTTGATAGATAAATCGTGAGCTACCCTGAGGTGCTTATCAACTTATTTAACTTTATATTCCTAAAATATCCTTTCATAAATTATACAATTAATAAAAAAACCCACAATTTCAATTTTTCTTACAACTATGCGTATCATTCTCCAAATAACATTATTTTTATGTCTTCCTAAACAATCAATTTATTTTTTCATAAGATTTTATTTTCATTCATTAAAATCAGATTACAAATATTTTAATTGTTTTTTAAAAAATAAAATTTATCCATTCTACTGCAAAGTACTTGATATTATTATCAAATTAAAATTTTGAATTATAACTAGATATTTAGATCTTAACAAATATTTTACATGTAACAAACTATAGACTCAAAATGGTATTTTTAGTCTTGTATCTATTATTTCAGCCTTTTGCGTCAACTACATCAAACAAACAATAATTTAAAACCATTTATTTTCATTCATATCGAATAACCTTAGCATACTTTAATTCAGCTGCTTATCAGCTTCAGTGACTAATCAACTACAACCAATACTTTTCAGAAATAAAAATAAAAATAAAAAATCAATCAATAAGCTCCAAAAGGATCAGTGGCAGATTCAGGACCTTTGGCAAGTAGGGACAATTTGAAATGACGGGGGTTATATTATTATTTGAGAGGAGGCAATCATGGTAAAATGAACAGAATTTTAAAAATATTTTTAAAATCACATTAGATTCATACTAATTTCCAGATTTCAGCCCCCACTCACCTACATGTAGATCGACCCATGAACAGGATCAAATAAGAACTAATTCATGACTTCATTAAAATCAACGAGCTGTCAGATTTATACCTCAAAAAGTCTAGTTAAACAATTGTGAGGGAATATCATTAAAAAAAAAAAACAATGTGAGGGAAGAATAAAAGAGAAAAAACATTGTGAGGGAAGAATAAAAGAGAAAAAACATTGTGAGGGAAGAATAAAAGAGAAAACCTTTAAACAAAGAATAAAGGGATGCTGTGATTGACATAGATTTATGTGTGCGAGCGCGCAAGAGAGAGAGAGAGAGGGACGTGGAACAAGTGTTCCTTTGCAATATTCTGCAATGAACGCCTACAAATCTAAGAATCTAACTCCTATGAAACTGTCTAAGCAGTAAAAGTTGGCTTGTCAGAGAGGGGCATTGTATCTGCCCGTAGGTGACAGAATTGAGGATTTCGGTTCTATAGATGTAGCATTACAGAGGAATGTGCAAGGAACATGAAAAAGCTTAAGACTAATACTAGGCTGATTTAAATCAATGCAGCAGTTACAAAAATAAATAAATAAAAGAAACAATGTGACTTATTAAAAACGTGTAAAAATAAGATCAATGATATCCACATTAGCAGACTGAATATGTTTCATGAGAATGTGAAAAGAGGATAAAACGAGAACCCAACAGATCTTTTCTTTATGTGATGAGACAAGATATGAAGGCTTCCCTGTTTGTCACTCATTGATATGATTAATAGTCATAAAATCACCCAAAAGCTACAGAAAGAATGAATCTAAGGGTGACGGAGGATCCATTCGCTTACCTGGGCAAAGTGAATTGCAGGTGTCAAGAACACTGAATAGAATTAGCAAATTGTTTCCAGTCTACATACTTAGCCAAAAAGGTTCGATCTACAAGGTCAATCTATTACTTTCGCCATATCCAAAACATAGCCAACTAAGATAAATCCTTGGCATATAGAAATAGGACCATATATGATGATAGGAACAGAAGATAAGAAGAAGCTTCGCCATGAACAATACAACAACTGCCTCTTGTAAAAGCTGCAGATGAATATGACGCAACATTCTCCTGTGAAAGGGCCCCGCTACCAAAATTTTCTTCTTCTTCTTTACTTCTTTCACAACAACAACCTCCATTCATTAAAGGAAATCTCCGAGTTGAACTTCTATGGTTAACGAATACTATAAAATGGAAAGGGGAAAAATACTATACGCCAAGCGGATGGTGGTATAAATTATAATGCATGGCGTCAAAACCAAAACGAAAGCATCTGCATCGATCCATAGGACAGATTTATTGAATTAAAATCCAAATCAAGCCCAAGAACTGCCAAATACTCAAAAACATAACTGATCCACATTCCCAAAACTGCCATTTTAAGTGAATTTTAGGAATTGAATATATCGATCACGATCCACAACCAGAAAGCTCCAATCGTCAGTTCACTCGCCCGGCGGGGCGGGGAAAAACGTTAGATCAGAGTAATGGCGGAAACGATATGAACTTGGAAGGACTCTTACCCGCGGAGAAAAATGAATTCAAACACAAAAACACTCAAATTTGACGACTACGACTGAAGAAATGGGGGTAATCGCCCCAATCCGGACGAAATTGAAGTGCGAATACAAGTACCGAACTCCGATCTCGAAAATTCAAAGACACATTAGAGGCGGAGAGTAAGGAAAGCTGAAGGAGTACCGTTCATTCAGGCAATTGCTGCTGTTACTGCTGCTGTTGCTGGCACCGATTCTCCTCCAGAGAGAGAGATGGGGAGGGAGGGAGGAGGAGGTCTTTTGCTTTTTGCTGTGTGTGAGGAATGGATGAGGAGGAGGAGAAGAAGGAGTCCGGCTTTTGTGAAGATGAGAAAAGCAAAGATCTGAGATGGTCGGATCGGGTCCGGATCGGCGGACCGAGATCAGAGGACGAGACAAGGAGAGGGATCTTCTTTCTTTCTTTCGGCATAAAACGTTCTTGCGCTTGCCCGGCTTTCGGACTTGGCGTGACTTTCGTGACTGCAATCCGGCTCCGACCACATCTCATCTCAGCCGTCTGCTGGCCGGGCCACAACCTCTGACCTGTGCTCTGTCCACGACGTGCACGGCACAGCCTAGCTGTAGGCTGGGGAGAGAATAAAATAAAAGATCTTTTACAGGAAGATCCAGTTCCAGCCTGCAGCGTATAGTCACTCGTGTTTGGACAGTTAAAGAAAAAAATAAAATTAGTATTAGAATAATTCCATTATGGTACGACAGGACCACCTAACAAAAAAAAAAATTAAAAGCATATCTCAATCTACAATCACTTCCGGACCATCATGTTCACAGCTGAGATGAGCATGGATGGAATGAGATTTCATACTTTTTAAAAAATAATTTTATAATTTTAAAAATTAATAATTTATTTTTTCATTTTTAATACACTTTTACTCAATCCCCATACACTTTTACTTAAAAATTTTCATGTCATTGAAGCTTTGAACAATGCCTCGATAAAGATAATAAAAATGAAGAACTAAGAATTGATGGATATAATAAGACATTTTTACAAATTTGGAAACACAGTTCCACCTAATAAAACTTAGAGATACAATACTACCAAAGAATCAGAGAGAGGCATAGCTCTCAAAATAATAAATGGAGACAAAATGTCTCAAATATCATTTGAGCTCATGTCATACCAGTTGACGGTGCAATGAGTTACAACCAAGCTGGTAGGCCTCGTGGTGATAGATAATAAAGTGAAGGAAAATACTTCAATCTAACTAATGTCATTAAATCCTAGGCGTCGTCGTCCCATTTTATAATTAAATCAAAATCCAATAGTCTATGTCATTCAAAATTATTTATTATTTAATTAGGATGCTAATTTTCATCCATGCAAATATTTGTGTGGCCATAATTTGAAAGTGTAAAATCAATATAATATAATTATTTATTGTATATGTTTAGGCGAAAGTGATTAATTCAACATATATACCATTTAAAACTTTATTCCTTTAGATAAATGATCACGTAAATTATGACAACGTTACAATAAATATATGAACGAATGTAAGTGTTTTTCATATTTTACCTATGATTATAAACAATTTGAAGAAAAGTGTTTTTAGTATCTTAAATAAATAAAGATGACTAAATATCCTAAATGGTTTGAATTTGAAAAAATTGTTCAAAATAAAAAATGAAGTCAGTCAGATCATTACCATTGAGGATGGCCTTCACAGCTAATATAAATTTACAAATATTCGCCACCATGTAAGTTACTTGTTTTTATTACATTGCAAATTTGAATATAAGGTACATTGAGTAGGCCACATCCAAGCCAATAATCTGGTTGCACTATAACATCTTTGGAGTTGATCATTTGTGGCCCAGTGCAAATGCTTCGCGCACCTTTGGGGGTGATCATTCATAGTCGAGTGCAATGGCAGAATTTGCGCTAAGCAAACAAATCTATTTTTTATCTTTTTTAAAAAAAATTATCCCTAGTACATGAACAAACGGATTTTTCTTATTTTCAAAAATCGAAACAGAATAGCGAATGAATTCCAAATTTTGTCAAAATTCACGAAAAAAAGTACAGATGGGGGCATATATGTGGATAAAAATTTTAAAAATAAAAAAAATGAGTTTGCTAACTGGGCACAAATGCCACCATTTGTGTTTGGCCACGAATGTTCAAGCTGCGACATCTTTTTTTTAATGAAGAAAATTAATACATAAAAGAGAGAGCCAGATGGCTTCCAAACCCATATGCCACCAAATATCTAACTAGAGAGAATGAAGAGGAAGTCATCTTTTACACCAAAAAAATAAAATTTTCACTTGCAATCAAATTCTTTATACAACCTGGAAGGTCATTTCTCCAAAAACCAAAACCACCCTTCGTGGTAGTGCCCATTTTGCTAGATTGTGAGCACGTTGATTTCTTGTTCTATGCACATGAATAAAACAAATTTGATCAAAATAATCTCTTAGCCTCCTGATTTCATCAACCACGATTCTAGAGCTAGATCAAATATCTTCTTCCCTTGTTAACCAGTTTATAAGTATTAATGAGACACTTTCACATTCCACTCTTGAAGATCCATATTCTAACAACCCTTCCACACCCAACGACATTGCTTCTTGTCTTCATCAATTTGGGTTTAGCATGCCCAGATATAGACCAGCATTTGGCTACCAAAAAAATCCATCACTATCTCTTAAAACAACTCCAAACCCCATTGAGGTTGGTTGACATCCTTGCATCTACTTTTAGTTTTACAAGTTCCATTCTTGGAGCAAGCCATTTAGCTGAACTTTCATTCAAGTTTAGAGACCTTTGCTAACAATAGAGGGAAGATTGAAGTAGTGAAGAAAGATCATGTACCAAACCACCAGACTTTTTAGAGAAATAAGATATTCTTTAGCTAGATAGTTATTCCATATATTCCAAATTCTTCAGCAGATTGAAAGATAAAGAATGAAGAGGTACTTATCTTGTTCTCTTGCTAGAAGGATGAAAATATCCACCATCTTGGCAAATGGCTTTCCTGATAAGGCTTCAAAGAGAGGCTTGTTAAACAAGTTTTCAACCTTACAACAGCTCCAGAAAACATGCAAATCGTTTTATTCTTCCTCTTTCTTGTCGCATATGATGCAGTGGGTTCAACACGTGATTCATTTTTTGATCAAGTTGGCTCTTAGGGAGAGAGAATTTATAATCATACGTCAGCCGAAGATCTGGATTTTCCTTAGAATTTTACAACTCCAAATAGCTTCAAGGATTGATTTCAAGTTGTCATCCATTTGTTGATGCTCTTAACTCTCTTGAAGTGTAAGTTCATGTGAATCATCGTATAGGCTAACTTAACTGTGAACATACCATTCGCCTTATGATTCCAATATATTATCTAAAAAGGGGAATGTTTTTAATTTGACCTCATCCCACCTCTCCAATTGCTTGCTTAATCTCTGTTGGAAACACGTGGAAAATAAGTCAACTCTATGTTTTGATGATTAACAAATCAATTTGAGTAAGTTTTGGTTACTAACGTGTTTGAGGAAATGATTAAAGGATATACAAGTGAAGAAAATTAAGCATGACAAGTCAAGTCGATTTCCAAATCAACTCAGGCTTCGACTTAGGCCAGGTCGATTCCCAAGTCGACTCAAGAAGCGACTTCAAGACGTAATTTCCTTCCAGAGTTGAAATCGAGAATGAGAGGTGCCGAAGTCGCATCCCAAGTCGACTCCGCTTACGACTTGGGTGAAGTCGCAGACCAAGTCGACTCCAGCATCGACTTCGAAACGTCATTTCCTTCCAGAGTTGAAATCGAGAATGAGAACTGCCGAAGTCGCATCCCAAGTTGACTCCGCTTGCGACTTGAGTGAAGTCGCAGACCAAGTCGACTCCAGCTTCGACTTCAGTGCAGAAATTGCTGAAATAAAAGAATTGAATGGAGATGAAGATCAAGACAACTCAAACACTCAAATGAAGTCCAGAGCAAGCAAAGTTGCATATTTTCATGGATAATCAAATCATACATTTGGACCTCTCTTATGCATTCCAATATTCAAAGACACAAGACTCAAGACATGGAGTAAAATGTGCTTTAAGATAGAAGAATTAAAGAATCTTAAGTATAATCAAAGGAAGAACAACCAAACATGAAGAGATTCAAGCAAGCAAGGCATTCCAAGGATTTCAAGTTCATCAAGCAAGCTGCCGAGGTGAAGTCGCACCCGAAGTCGACTCCACCTGCGACTTGGGTCAAGTCGAGGACCAAGTCGACCCATAATGGAACTTGAAGAAGCTGCGGACAGGCGAAGTCGCACCCGAAGTCGACTCCATCTGCGACTTGAGTGAAGTCGCACTCGAAGTCGACTCCACTTGCGACTTAGGTTGCAACGATCAAAAAATTTTCGAACGTTGGCGCATTAAATGCGCACCACCTACCTCCAAACGTTCAAATTCCCTCCACAATTATAAAAGGCATTCAATATGAACGAGGAGGGTAGCTGAGAATTCATTAAGTGTGCATAACTCCCATCTTCAAGAGCATTAAGTGATCAAGTCATCATAAAGAAGAAGAACTCCGAGTTCAAACTGACAAGAACTTCTTATTGAATCATCAACACTGCTGTACAAGTTCTTCTCTGCGCCAAATTTGTCTCTACACAACAGTAACGTGTAGAAACTTTCTTTTACTTTTACTTGTTGTATTGAACTTGATTTAGTTTGGGTAACTAAGATCAAGTGTAAGCAAAGTAGGGTGTGACTGGAGTGGAACTCGTCACCTACTTGTGTTGTGGATTATTGATGTCCCCTAGAGCTGGAATCTAGAAGAGAGCGGTAACTCTAGTTGTATTTGTGAAATACAATAGTGGAACTCAAGTCACAAGAGGTGTGAGCTTGGAAGAGTGGAGTAGGGAGGTTGCCCGAACCACTATAAAAATATTACTTGTTGATTTTTATTTCTGCTCTCAACACTATATTGCTTTCCATTTTGTTTCTTCATAAAGGGGACTAGATTAATCCGATGTAAAGTTTCTGTTTAAGTTGAAAATTTTTAATTACCCAATTCACCCCTCCCCTCTTGGGTATTTGCTATTAACTCGGGACCAACAATCTCTACTTCTTTCCACTCTCCTTTACGCATCTTATGTGGCTTATCCCCATCACTATTTACGTAATCCCCATCAAGTTGCAATATCTTTGATGTAGTTATTTGTGCAGCTTAACAGCCGCATCATGTGTTGTACACATATTTGCTTAAATTTTGTCTTCATCGGCAATGTAAAAGCAACCAAAAAGTTGTTGTTTATTTATCTTGCAGAAGATTAATCTAAAATTTAGATAAATTAACATAAGATGAACCCAAAGTCATTATACGTTTGTCTTATATTTTCTTTTCTATCAGAGTCATACTTCTATTATTGCTTGTATATATTATGTTTGGATTTCACATAGAAGTATCTACTTAATTCAAAAACTTGTTTAAATATACGCTTGTATAGGGTCCAATAGAAACTCATATAAACTATCAATAAGTGTAAAATATACTAATTTGGACAATAATACATCTACATTCATAATAAAGTGGACACATTCGAAAAAAAATTAAGTTACTTTACTAAGAAAGAAATTAGTCACATACTAGAAAACAAATAGTACTACGCCATAGCTTATTTAAACAAGGGGTATGTTTGGTAATGAATAAAACTTTTGATGAAAAGTTTTGGAGAGTAAAAGTTGTCAAATAATGTGATATGATAGGGATAATGATGAGTAGTAAAAAGTATAAAGTTGAAATAGATAGATTAGTTATGTTTATAGTTGTGTAGAAATAATTGAAAAGTAGGGTAGTTGTATAGGAAAGTGTGAAAAAATGATTAAAAAATATGATAGTTGTGGAGAGTGAAAAGTTTTAGATTGAAAATTTTTAACTCGATATTTTTTTATCAATTGCTAAACACACCCAAGATAACCAAATCTCATGCACAAACCTTTATATATATAAAGGACTGCTATCATTGCCCAAGTGCATTCAATGTATTCACTTGCAAGCATAAAGTGCATTTTCACAAATAGTTTTTAAAGTCTTAAGTTTTTTTTATATTTCTTAATAGAATGAATATTAGGAACCCCTTTTGTGCACTAATCTTGTTTGTCTTGCAGATGACAGAATGTGAATATCTTGTTGAATTGAATAAGTCGAAAGCAACATCAAAGTGCACAAACCTCACGTGAAGACTCTAATTTGCTTATTAAATATTGTTACATTAGACACTCACATGATATTTAGATAAAGCATTAACATGATAATACTAACATGTTATCAAAAAAAAATATTTTATCTTAGACAAAGCACTCAATCAGACACTAACATAACGACAGAAATTTAACAATTACTAGTTAATATTATAGTATATTATGATTATTTTATAGTTTTTTATTTTTAAACTAAATACGAAATATTAAATATATTATTTGGTTTAGATTTTGTCAAATCAGCTTAATTGATACCAAATCAAGCATATTTGCTTAACCTAAAGGTGAAAAAATTAATTTGTTTCCTTATCAGTGCTCCTATTTATGCATTTATGATCACTTTGACCTTGGCATTAGCCTTAGCCTTGCATTGTCATCCTAGAGGCTTTTTTTAACACTTACCTTGATGTACAAATGAGGCTTAGATGTTTGGGCTTACTACTATAATTGTAAGATTCAATTAATATGTGTTAATCTATCACTTTGTACACTACTGATTAAGAAATTGTGGTGATCTGTACTTACCTCACACATAAGGTCATGTGGTTTAGTACTACGCACATGCATTATCCATGTTGTAGTGTCTGGTTAGTTTTTGACATCATCGCCAAAGAGAAGTAGCTCGTGCTTGCAAAATTACTCCAACAAATCTTTATTTTCCTAACAAAATTTCTTTCCTTTGTCAATTTACTTAATCTCTAATGAGATTTCTCTCATATTTCATGCCAAGAAGATCTTGCTTAATTGTGATATGAAGCCTACATAAAGAGTACTTGAAAGTAGAAAAGGGATTTCATTTATGAGCTTCCTTAAGCTCCAATTTAAAGGCATTCTCTAAAAGACTCTATCTATCATCTATATGGCCACAATTATTCCTATCTCAAACACAAAATAAGGATATTGTATTCTTTAATTTCAACAAAATAGAAAAATTTTTCTCCTGGTGGTTTTTTAGAAAGCTTTTAGACCAATGAAGACGTTCTTTTTACATGAAAAATCTTGTGTCCCTTACTTTTATCAATAACTATTTGTTGTAATGACACCTAACTAGCATGTGCTTCTTCAGCCATATTTTATTTTAGTTTTTATTGGCTTATTAAGTATCAACTTTTTTCCTTTTTCTTATAATTTTTAGGAAATTTTCAAATATATTTATGAAATTTAATCCTAATTCCTCATATACCTATGTATTTATAAAAGTTTATCTTATATCCAAAAATTTGCTCAAAAATTCTTCCTATACTCACACTAATAAGGTCAGTTAGTTGTACTTAAATTTTTTATTTTCAATTTTTAATATGATTAAAATGACTAAAGCTTCATACCCAATTTTAGCCCTACCAGTTAGCAGCCTTTGCCAATTCCTTTGGTAACTGAGGATTGCAGTTCATGTTGTCCCTAAAAAAATTGACTACATCTAGCAATCCAACCACTATAAATATCTGTCAAACATGTGGTCACCGTAAAATATTAAAAAATAATAATTTAAGTTAACTGGTCAAAATCCACGTAGGACACCCTATGTGGCAAGGGTAGACTTTTTGATCAACTAGGTCAAATGAGTAATAATGGATCGTGACCAATTATTATTTAAATATACCACGAGTTATATTTTTATTTTTATTTTTGAATGTTATTTCAGCAACCCGTGTACCTCGGTTGGTATACAGGTGATCCAAGTGGTCTTACAGGTCTAGGGTTGGAGTAGGGGGTTCCGCAGAAAAATAACTAATTTTTGCACTTTTGCCTCCCCAGGCATGTGGGCCCCACAAGATAAGATAGGATGAGATTATAACTCTCTTAGATAAGATTGGCTAATAATGAATTTACGTTTAAGCTGAATTTTATCTCTATCTCTCTCTCTCAGAAGCTACAGTAGCTTTTATAAAAGGGTTTGGGGAGTTGGTAGATGGAGGCATCCGTAAGAAAGGTTTGGGAGATAGAATTGTGACAGGAGAGAAAGCTACGTAAGGCAAGTGGGATGTTATTTAGAAATTAATTTTAGTTTAATATGGTGTGGCGCATTTTAAAGTCGTGAGGTTAAGCTGCCAGGTCAGAGCAAACAATATCACACTGTGAGGCCCATAGCCTACAGGCCCAATGGACAATTTTTGGGTCTGTGTGCTCTGTGTGTCAGGCCTAATGGTCTCTTTTCTGAGTCTGTGCGTGACAAGTGGTATCAAAGCGACTCCCCCTCCACTAGATGTAGTTCGAAACCTGAACCAGTGAAAGTCAGGGCTACAAGCAGAAGACCAGAGTTGGGTTGTAGTTCAGGGACGAACAAAGCGGAAGCTAGTAGGCTTGTAATAGCCCAGAACCGAATCCTACATAGAAAAGGAGAGCAAGTTCCTGGTAGTTTATAAGTGGATTTTAAGTTCAATATGATATGACGCGTTTTAAAGCCGTGCGACTAAGCTGCCAAGCCAGAGTGGACAATATCACAATGTGAGGCCCATAGCCCACAGGACCAGTAGACGTTTTCGGGGTCTGTCTACTCTGTGCATCAGGCCCGATGGTCGCTTTTCTGGATCTGTATGTGACAAGTGGTATCAGAGCGGCACCCCCTCCAGTAGATGTGGTTCGGAGAGTTGAACCAGTAAAAGTCAGAGCTGCAGGCAGAAGAGTTGGATTGTAGTTCGGAGACGAACTGGGTGGAAACTGGTGGGCTTGTAATAGCCCAGAACCGAATCCCATATCAAAAAGGGGAGAAAGTTCCTGATAGTTTATAAGTGAGTCTCAAGTTCAATATTACGTAACGCGTTTTAAAGCCGTGCGGCTAAGCTGATAGACTAAAGCGGACAATATCGCACTGTGAGCCCATAGCCCACAGGCCCAATGGACGTTTTCTGGGTCTGTGTGCTCTGTGTACTAGGCCCAATGGTTGTTTTCTGAGTCTGTGTGTGGCAAGTGGTATCAAAGCGGCTCCCCCTCTAGTAAATGTGGTTCGGAGAGTTGAACCAGCGAAAGTCAGGATTGCAGGCAGAAGCCCAGAGTTGGATTGTGATTTGGGGACGAACCAGGCGGAAGCTGGTAGGATTGTAATAGCCCAGAACCAAATCCCACATCGAAAAGGGGAGAAAGTTCCTGGTAGTTTATAAGTGGATCTCAAGTTCAATATGGTGTGATGCGTTTTAAAGTCGTACGGCTAAGCTGCCAGGCAAGAGCAGACAATATCACACTGTGAAACCCATAGCCCACAGGTCCAATGGATGTTTTCTGGATCTGTGTGCTTTGTGCGTCAGACACAATGGTCGCTTTTCTGGGTCTGTGCGTGATAAGTGGTATCAGAGCGGCTCTCTCTCAGTAGATGTGGTTCTGAGAGTTAAAGTAGTGAAACTCAGGGCTGCAAGCAAAAGCACAGAGTTGGGTTGTGGTTCGGGCACGAACCGGGCGAAAGCTGGTGAGCTTGTAATAGCCCAGAACCGAATCCCACATCGAAAAGGGGAGAAAGTTCCTGATAATTTATAAGTGGGTCTCAAGTTCATTATTGTGTAACGCGTTTTAAAGCCTTGCGGCTAAGCTAGTAGGCCAAAGTGGATAATATCATACTGTGAGCCCATAGCCCACAGGCCCAATGGATATTTTTTGGGTCTATGTGCTCTATGCATCAGGCCCAATGGTAGCTTTTCTGGGTCTGTGCGTGATAAGTGGTATCAGAGCGACTCCCCCTTAAGTAGATGTGGTTTGGAGAGTTGAACCAGTGAAAGTCAGGGCTGCAGGCAGAAGCTCAGAGTTGGGTTGTGGTTCAGGGACGAATCGAGCTGAAGCTGGTGGGCTTATAATAGCCAAGAATCGAATCCCACATCGAAAAGAGGAGAAAGTTCCTGGTAGTTTATAAGTGAGTCTCAAGTTCAATATGATGTGACACGTTTTAAAGCTGTGCGGCTAAGCTGCCAAGCAAGAGCGAACAATATCACACTGTGAGACCATAGTCCATAGGACCAATAGACGTTTTGTGGGTCTGTGTGCTCTGTGCATCAGGCCTAATGGTCGCTTTTCTAGGTCTGTGCGTGACAAGTGGTATCAGAGCGGCACCCCCTCCAGTAGATGTGGTTTGGAGAGTTGAACCAATGAAAGTCAGGGCTACAGACAGAAGCCCAGAGTTGGGTTGTGGTTTGGGGATGAACCGAGCAGAAGCTGGTGGGCTTGTAATAGCCCAGAACCGAATCTCACATCGAAAAGAGGAGAAAGTTCCAAGTATTTTATAAGTGGGTCTCAAGTTCAATATAGTGTGACACGTTTTAAAGCCGTGTGGCTAAGCTGCTAAGCCAGAGCGGACTATATCACACTGTGAGACCCATAGCCCACAGGCCCAATGGACTTTTTTGGGTCCGTGTGCTCTATGCATCAGGTCCAATTGTCACTTTTCTGGGTTTGTGCGTGACAAGTGGTATCAGAGCGGCTCCCCCTTCATTAGATGTGGTTCGGAGAGTTGAACCAGCGAAAGTCAGGGCTGCAGGCAGAAGCCCAGAGTTGGGTTGTGGTTCGGGGACAAATCAAGTGAAAGTTGGTGGGCTTGAAATAGCCCAGAACTGAATCCCACATCGAAAAAGGGAGAAAGTTCCTGGTAGCTTATAAGTGGGTCTCAGGTTCAATATGGTGTGATGCGTTTTAAAGCCGTGCGGCTAAGCTGCCAAGCCAAAGCGGACAATATCACACTGTGGACCCATAGCCCACAGGCCCATTAGTCGCTTTTCTGGGTCTGTGCGTGACAGTTACCCTCTAAAAATTCAATGCCTTATTCTTCTTTAAGACCAGCTAGTGCTAATCATCAATCGTAGCAACTGTTAACTCAAATTGGCCAAGTCTATTGAATTCATTGATTGTTGCAGCCTCCATTAAAATATGGCAACACCTTTTCCAAATTCAAAAGCATGCCCTCTTACCATTTTTAATTCACTAGCGAAACTTTAGAAAAATTCAATTAGCTAGAAAACATGATCACCATCCTATTCACCAATAGTTACTAAATTTACATTTTTGGCAACCATCCACGCAAAAAATTCAAGTTGCAAATGACATAGTAGTGACCCATCACCAAATTTGATCATTGATCTTAGCAGCGCACCTCTAAAATTTGACAACAAAAGAGTTCTAGCAACATCTCCTCCAAATCTATTGTTGTTCCTCTCCATTTCATCTTAACTTCAACTATACTGATATGCAGCATCAAAATCAACTCACCTCTCATCAAAATTGACTAATTTTTCTATAATCATCGATGGTCAACAACTATTGTAAGAATTTTCTTTGTCTCTGATTGGTAAGGAGATATCTATCTTCAACGATAATTCCAAATACAATAGTTTTTCGTAATGAAGATAAAATCCATCATAGCACTAGTTGCCCTTGATGATGAAGAAAATTGCAATTGTTCGTTAGTTTGCACCCAATAGCAGAAGCCTCAATCCAAAAATTGCATGCATCTCTTCAATAAAAATAGTTTGCATTTGGCTTTTCTTCTTCAAGTGCAATCTTAATAATTAGTGGAATCAGGCCAAGTTGAAAGAAGATGATGGTCAACAGTGATCGATCAAGATTGAGATGGGTTAAGCTACATGTACATGAAGTTTTAGGTGTACTCCCAAAGTATAGGAGTTCAATACTCTATCATCTTCCAACCAAGTTAGGTTCAAGCATTCATGATTATCGGTCTCCCAACCACCGACACCCTTCCCTTTAAAGCCAACGACTAGAACGTCTTCTTCTACCGCGTGGCCAAACAACTTTCTCTTGTGACAATGATCGATAATAAGAAAAAATAAAGCATCCTTCAGATCCTTTGATCTTAACATCCTCAGCAACCTTAAATGGGAAGGGTAAATTAGTCATTTCATCTAAATGTTAACAGCCATTGAGTATGAAAGGAGTTTTGAAGAGAGAATTTTTTAAATTTGAGTCAAAATTGGTATGTATATTTGGGAATTTTTACTAATTTTTAAGTCAAAGTGCACTAGATTGATGGTTTTTACTTTTTTATGGATATATTTGAGGTAATTTGTTGATATATTTATTTAGTTTGACACTAATTGCTGAGATACTCATAGTGTTTTATGAATTGTATATTACTCTAATAAAGTTTTACAAAATTGCTTGTGTACCCATGTTAATGGCTAAGATTTAACGGTTGTTTAATAAAAAGTATAATTTGCTAATATACCCTTTTAGTTTAATGTTAATTACTGATATACCTACATTGTTTTACGAATTGCATATTATCCTAAAAAGTTTTACTAAAATAGCTTGCATACCCATGTTAACTGCTGACATGTTATTCCTAGGTAAACCCCTTCCACTTGTACAATTGAGTATTTTAAAAATCACGAGATTCTAATATTGTTTTAAATAGAGTCATTTCCATTATTATCCAAAATTTTAATGTGCGCATCGATAGCTTTTTATGATAAAGAGGTGTCATAGTACGCAAGCAATTTTGATGAAACTTTGTGGGGGTAATATGTAATTTATGAAACAATATGGGTATATCAGCAATTAGCATTAAATTAAGCGTGTATATCGACACATTACACTTTTTTATTTAACAGCCGTTAACAAGGGTACGTAAGCGATTTTTTGTAAAACTTTATAAAGTAGCATGCAATTTATGAAGTAATATAAGTATATAAGGAATAAACGTCAAACTAAGTGAGCATATCACTAAATTACTAATATATATACAACCATCTTAATTTCTATTACATTTGAGCACTTGACACACTTTACAAGTTTTTTAAGAAAAACCACTGCTCCAATCTTCTTTTTTTCTTTTTTCTTTTTTTTTCCCGTGGGGACACACTACTGTTACGTCATACGAGCCGTAAGATGGCTGAAAATCAATGGGAAAACCTAAGTAGCCTGTAGGCCTTCTCCAACTAGTAACTCTATTTTATATTAGTTAAACGCTAAATATGGCTCTCACTTTCGAGGACGGTTGGTATTTTGACATTTAACGGCAGCTATAAATTGACTTGATGATCATGATACGTTGTCTTGTGTGGTAGAGACTGACAACCGAATTTCGTGCCATGGCCGTTTCGCATGCTGGTACGTGCATGGTATGGATTCGTTGTATTAAAAATTAAAAAATTAAACACGATAAAAAAGAATTAAAATTTTTTCTTAAAAAAAAAGAAACCGACGTAGAAAGAGTGGAAGACAGTGAAGGCTGTCATTGTCCTCGCGGAGGTTTTGTTGCTGGACTCCACGTACAAAAATGCAGATCCATTGCACAGAAACAAAATTCGTTCCTACCATGACTGGTGTCGTAGATACATGCATCCAAATGAACACTACATATTTAATTAATTAAAATTTAAAAAATCATGAGCGTGTTGGGGAGTCTTACATAATTTGACAATAATTTATAAATATATTCACGCTATCATATATAGCTTTGTCATAATGTTGTCATGTGTCAATATATTTATAAATATAAGCAAATTATATGAGTGTATTTGTAAGTTTACTAATAATTTATCATTCTTTATGATTTTTATAACATACCCATGTAGTTTACATATATTTACAAATATACTTAAGTCATGATGACATCAGGATACAACCATAACAATATCAGTATATTTGTAATTATGATCAAACTATATGAAATATATTTACAAATTAATTTCTCATTTTTAATAGATAAGTACCATTACACTTCCCATGTCGCTCTTTTCATTCACAGGACAAATAACCCCTCTTCATCTCATTCTCATCCAATCTCGGTACATGAGATTATTCCAAACACGCCAATTGACCCGGAATGCATGCCAATTTCCCTACATATTTTGGCAACATTTTCATGATGTGCATCGCATTAGTTTGGTCTGCATGTGCAAATAAATGAGATCCCAAGTCATTTTCCAAGATTAGAGGCACACCATTTTCATGAAAGGTTAGACGTTCCCTTCAAAAATACTGTTTTTAGACATCCTTTTGCTGATTCCTCATCAGAATAAGATGGCCAAAAATAGTCACTTGTGCATCCATGTCAAAGAGGTTAGAACTCAGGACCAGCCCATTAACACAACAGGAGCGTTTCAGCCTCGTGAGCGGAGGCGGTTACGCATCCCGATCCAACAGTCGTATTAATTGAATTTTCCCACAGTCAGCTATAGAAATGGCTCGCGTGTCAGTCTATCACTATGCATCTGGGATTGATCCGGCTGAGGTATATCGGGAAAAAAGCATGGCGCGGTGGACTGAAGCCAAGGTGCTGGTGTGCCTTCTGATGCTGTTGCTGTCGATCTGGGCCGTTGTTGTCTCGGGACTTCGTGCCCGCTGGGATCCCGATCAAAAGTGCCTTAATTTCTGCAATCTGGAAGACATCGCTTGCAGAGCACTGCATCCATCTGATACGTGCGCTGACCAGTGGCTTCGGTGCATGGGAAAATGTGAAGGGTAATTTGCACCTGTACCCATCAGGTTTGACTATAATTGCAAACCTAGATATATAGTTTCAAAAATTGAAAATAATTTGATATAGTTTAATCATTATTACATACTTAGGTCGCGCTGTTATAATCTTGTTACTGCAGTGTCAAGTTATGAATGTATTTATTAAAAATATAAACTACGTGAGTATATTTGCAAAAATTAACCATACAAACGTAATTTGCATATCTTTATAAATACAATAAAACCATATAGTAATAGTGCTATAACAGCGTAGGTATGTTTACAAGCATAGTTAAACTAGGTGAAATTCTTTACGACTTTTGAAATTATATGGATATATTTATAATTATAATCAAATTATGTAGATATATTTATAAAGAAAATACATCATGTGCAGACAGACTGCACTATAATTACGGTGCAGTCTGTTACAAAATAAGTCCTGCACATATTAAAATGTAATAATATTTTATATAATTATTTATTCATATAAAAATTATATTTTAGACCGTTTAGATGGTGAAATATCATTTTAAACTTGATATTTAGATTAAACTATTTTATTACATTGATTTTGCACGATTTTTAAGATGGGGAATATATAAGTTGGTTTTGGATGAAAATTAGTATGTTAATAAAATGAATAATTCTAAATACAATGGGTGAAGTAGATTTTTTTTCATGATCAAGTGGGCCTCATAGTGCATGAACCACATCATAATTATGGTGCAATCTAAATGCGCTTGAATAAATTCCATTCATAAATTACCCAAATGTTAAGGAGACATGGTGGGATCGATGAGCTAGTGATATTAACGAAATAAAGGAATTAATTAAGTTTGATTTTAATTAGAAAAGGATATGTATACGTTCATTATCGTTAGTTATTGGTTTTCATCAATTGCATGCAAATGTTAGAGATTGAAAAGTAATTAAACAAATCAATGTCTACTACCCTACCTGAGATTCATGGGTAGAATAATGTAAGCATGCATGTTATGCTTCAACCAAAAGCAACATTCGATGGGCTGCATGCATGCCAAGCTCATGGTCATGATAGCATGCAGTTGAATAAAATGTGCAACTAAGTAGCAGAATCTAAAATCCGGGGAGCGATTGCTGTCACCAGCAACATTGCTAGATGCAGCTCGCGATTGCTATATATTATGGCCATGCCTCAGTGGAATCGGTAGCAATAGCTGGCAGTGATCATTGTAGGTTAGACGGTGGTCCAATAAAATAGATTCATTTGTTTGCACAAAATATTTTTAAGTTTTAAAATTGAACATTTTTACTTTTTATATTTTATTTCGATCGAGTAGATACTTGTAAAATAAATTTATTTTAATTTAAGCTCCGTTTGTTTATTTTTCGGTAATTTACAAATATACTTATATAGTTTGACCATAATTACAAATACATTCATACATTTTTAGTAATTACCAATAATGCAATTACTCATACATTTTTAGTAATTACAAATAGCTTTTACGTAGTTTGACCATAATTGAAAATATATTCACATTATTATAATGTCATTATTGTAACATCACAATATGAGTATATTTACAAAAATATGTAAATTATATAAGTATATTTGGAAAAGTAAATACATCTACTTAATTTTTGAAATTGCAAATATACTACGTTTAAATCATGACGGTGCAGTAATAGCGCCATAATGGTGCGAATATATTTACAATTATGGTTAAACTATGTGAAAATCATTTGCAATTCTAAAACTATAAAGTATATTTATAATTATGTCCAAACTAAGTGAATTTTATTGCAAATCACCCTTTATTTTTAAATGGATAAACTAATAATTTTAATTTCTAAATGGATAAACTAATATTTTAGTTTACCTAATTGAATTTTGTCACATCCATAAACTTCCTTCAATACTTGATAATAGGTATAAATTGGGTCAAGTTTACCAATGAACTATACTTCTTCAACTTGTTTTTCACAAAATTGGGCACGCAGAGATTTGTAAAAATCCGATTGAACCGACCAGTTCGACCGGTAACAGAACCTAGAACGATCACATTTAGTTGGTTCCGGACTGCCCCATTCTAGCCGATGCCAACCGATTCAACCGCTGGTTCTTTCGATTTCTTCAGAAGTTGGTTAGACCAGTTCGTCTTTGGCCTGTATAAAAAACCCCAAAATCAGCCACTTTTTCTCGCCTAGAGCTGCCGCCTAATATTTTCTTCTTTTAGCCATTTCCATGCTTTCCATCCACCATTTCCCTACTTTCCGTTCGCCATTTTCTGATCGAGTTGCTCCTTTTCGATCTGCCATTAATGTTTAGCTCCTTTTCGATCGAACTCTGTCACACTGTCGCAACTCCTTTCTCGATCCGCCATCACTCCAAAATCTCTATTTATGCTACTGCTATTCGATCCACTGTTCAAAAATTTTCAATCGAGCTACCGATATTCAATCTACCATTTTTTTTCATTGCAGTTCCCTAAGTCAGTCAAACAACTCAACATCATTCGAGGCACCAAGCTCGGTATTCTCAATCTGTCATGTTTGTTTCTTTGGATTAAGTTGCTAATGTAAAGTTCTCCATTTTTGTTCATTACAGCTCCCCTATGTTGAGAGTTGGAAGCTCTTACAATAAAATATTGCTTATAAAAAATACAACAACAAATAATACACCCAAAAATAATTTGGACACTTTATAGGCTCCTACTCTTAATAGTAGCACTACCCGTACAAATATTCCCTTCCTTACAATCACTCCAACTCACATAAAAAACACCCACAAATCTACACACACCCTTCACTCCTTCGTCGCTCACCTGCTGCTCATCTTCTCTTTCTTCGTTTTGAAACATTAGCCCCTTATATAGGCGAACGGGTGCGGCGGGCGACGATTCTGGCGCTTCGGCGTGAGCGGGTGCGGCGGGCGATGATTCTGGCGCTTCGGCGCATTTGTTTTATACGGCGCAGTATTCGGCACGGTTTCGGCGCCGTTTGATTTTGTTTTATTAGGCACCGTTCGTCTTTTATGAAATATTTTATTAGATGCCCTTTTTTATACGGCACGGCAACGGTGCTGACTTTTTAATTCTCCCCCTCAGCACCAACTTTCTTCTTTGCCTCTATTCTGTTTGTCACACCCATCTGACTTGAGTCAGCTGGTGCAACAGAATACCCACTTTGTAGTAAGAATTCAGCAATCTTACCATACCAGGCTCTCGGCGTCTGCTTTAGTCCATATAAAGCCTTTTTCAGCTTGCAAACGTATTCTGGATGGGTTGTGCTCTCGAACCCTTTGGGCTGCATCATATATATTTCTCGATCTAGTTCGCCATGCAGAAATGCATTCTTGACATCCATTTGCCAGAGCTTCCATGACTTGCTAGCTGCAAGTGCGAGTAATACTCGAACTGTTGTAATCTTTGCCACTGGGCTAAATGTTTCATCATAATCTAGCCCATACTTCTGAGAAAACCCACGTGCTACCAGCCGAGCTTTATATCTTTCGACTGACCCATCGAGCCGTAACTTTAATTTGTACACCCATTTGCATGATATGGGTTGCACATCTCTCGGTTTTGGTACCAGGTCCCATGTCTCGTTTTGCTTTAAGGCTTGAATTTCTTCTTCCATAGCCTTCCTCCAGTATAGACTCTGGGATGCTTCCTCGTACGTAACCGGTTCCGCTTCTTCAGTTGCTTCGAGCACTGCTGCATTAGCATATTTTGGATTCGGCTTCCATTGTCTGCTGGATCGCCGTGGAATAGGTCTTGCTATTTCTTGCTCATCGAACTCTTCGATCTGGCTCGGTCTTTCTTCTTCTATACTCCTGTGATGCACCCCTGTTTGCCATGGGCTATCTGATTCAGGTGATTTGGACTCCTCTCTACTTGGTGAGAGTTCGTCCTCTTCAATTGGCCCTTCTGTTGACTGGGTTTGACTTGGCTCGATTTGCTCCTGCAGTCTTTCTTTTAATTGTTCTTCAATTTCATTAGAGTCAGGTAATAAGACTTCCTGTGGTGACCACCAAGATGATGCCTCATCGAAAATTACATTTCGTGAGACATGGCATCGGCCTGTGGTTGGATCACAACATTTCCAACCTTTTCTTTGGCTATCATAGCCAACAAATATACAGCGAATGGCCTTTTTATCGAACTTACTACGGAGGTGGTCAGGAACAAACACATAGCAAATGCATCCAAACACACGGAAATGACTTACCGTTGGTTTGATGCTCCACAATTTCTCAAAAGGAGAAATATACCCAAGTCTAGGTTGAGGAAGCCTATTTATGACATGGGCAGCAGTCTTCATGCATTCAGCCCAAAATTTAGGTGGCACATTCTTGGCATGCAGCATACTTCTGCATATCTCTGCCAAGTGTCGATTTTTTCTTTCTGCCACTCCATTCTGTTGTGGCGTGTTTGGGCAAGTCAGCTGTCGGCGTATCTTACACTTTTGTAGATACTCTGAAAATTCAGCTGACGTATACTCTCCCCCATTGTCTGTGCGTAGGCATCGTATTTTTCGGCCTACTTCACTTTCCACTTTTTGCTTAAATTCTTTGAATTTAGTGAACGCCTCAGATTTTTCTTTCATAAAATCAACCCAGACGTACCTTGAATAGTCATCGATGAAGGTTATCATGTACTGGTAGCCGCTAATGGATGGCTGCTTCACTCGTCCAAATACATCTGAGTGTACTATCTCGAGAGGCACCTTGGTCCGAAATTTTGACTCCTCATACGGTAGTTGATGTGCCTTTCCGAACTGACATCCGGCACATACCGTATCTTCTTGAACTTCGAGTTGGGGAAGACCTCTGAGCATAGACTTTTTCATCAACTGCTTCAGCTTATGATAGCTTACATGTCCCAGCCGCGCGTGCCATAAATCTGCAGTTTCATTTCTCCTTGTCTTGTCTATGTATGCTGTCTGTGCAGACATCACATAGACAGACTCAAGCCGACGCCCCTTCATGATCGACTCATTTGTTATTTTTAATTTAGGATATACTCTTACATCACTTGGACCAAACACCACATAATTTCCAGAGGCGGTGAGTTGTGAGACAGATAATAAATTTTTCTTCATACCTGGTACATGGAACACATTTTCCAATTGTACCTTCTGTGAGCTGAACCGAGGAGTAAATATAGTTTTGCCGATATGGGTGATGGGCAGCTTCGAGTTGTTAGCCGTTACGACCACTCGTCCTCCTTTGTACTCAGACGTGCTAGTCAGCTTCTCATAGTCTCTTGTCATATGATTGGAACATCCAGAATCGACAATCCAATCATTATTATAGTTTATTAAATTTTCACTTACTGATATGAGAGTCGTCTCCTCTTCTGTCTTGATAATGCAAGGTGCCGCCATCTCTTGGAGCTCTTCCATTGCAACCCATTCTTCTTCATTATGGATAGAGGTCGCAGTATTTCCCTCTATTCGTTTGAACCAGCAATCTCTAGCAAAGTGGCCTCTTTTGCCGCAGTTGTAACACTGATCCTTCTGTCGTCGAAATTTGGTTTCTCTTTTGTCACCATTTTGACGAGCTCCCCCTTGCTGTGAGCTTTGTCCTTGCTGCCTCCTTTGCCAGCTGCCCTCTTGCTTTCTTGTGTTGCCTCCATTTGGCCTCGCAGCTAATCGATCTCTGTTTTGGAATTCTCTCTTTTTGCTAAAGAGAGCATTCTCCTCATCTTTTAACGAAACTTTAGACATTTGCTTGTCTAAAGCTTCTTGGTTGGCCAATATATTTTCTAACTCAGTTAGAGTTGGTTCTTTGGCCCATCCACGGGTAGCAATGATAATCCCGTGGTATTCTGGTTTTAAGCCATGGATGATAATCCTCCTCATCCTAGTCTCAGAGATCGAATTTTCTGGGTCTAATTTTGAAATTTCTCCACAAAGAAATTTAACTTTGGAGAAATATTCACTTACCGTCATATTCTGCTGCGAAATGAATAACAACTCATTTTCCAACTGCTGGAGCTTTGCATCATTTTTCCTTGTGTAGAGTGCTGCGAGGGTGTCCCATGCCTCCTTGGGTGTTTTAGCATCCTTAATCTTCTGTAGTAACTCGTCTTCAATAGTTACTGTTAGCACGTACATGGCTTTGCCAGCTTTTATCTTCCACTTCTTTGATTCCTCGTCATCTATGGGTGGCGCAGTATTATTGCCGCCAACTATATCCCACAGATCTTGACCAAGCAGATAAAACTGCATACGCAAACACCAAGTATTATAGTTATTATAGTTTAGCTTCTCAATGGTGCTTACCGAGGTAGAAATATCTGCCATCGTGACTTGGTATGCCCAGCACTTTGCCAAGTAAGCTGATTTTAGCTCCACAGTCCTAGACTGCGCACGTGCAGAATCTCTTCGTACTTTATCTTGCTAGCGTAGCCTTCACGAACCACGGTCCCCGACCCTTGGCTCTGATACCACTTGTTGAGAGTTGGAAGCTCTTACAATAAAATATTGCTTATAAAAAATACAACAACAAATAATACACCCAAAAATAATTTGGACACTTTATAGGCTCCTACTCTTAATAGTAGCACTACCCGTACAAATATTCCCTTCCTTACAATCACTCCAACTCACATAAAAAACACCCACAAATCTACACACACCCTTCACTCCTTCGTCGCTCACCTGCTGCTCATCTTCTCTTTCTTCGTTTTGAAACATTAGCCCCTTATATAGGCGAACGGGTGCGGCGGGCGACGATTCTGGCGCTTCGGCGTGAGCGGGTGCGGCGGGCGATGATTCTGGCGCTTCGGCGCATTTGTTTTATACGGCGCAGTATTCGGCACGGTTTCGGCGCCGTTTGATTTTGTTTTATTAGGCACCGTTCGTCTTTTATGAAATATTTTATTAGATGCCCTTTTTTATACGGCACGGCATCGGTGCTGACTTTTTACCCTAAGCCGGTGAAACAGCTCTCCAAGTCGTCATCACTCTAATGCACCGAGCTCAGTAATCACCTATTTGATAATAGACCCATAGCAGCTATGACACTCTTCAAAATTTCAATTTTTAAGCCATTTTGCTATTATGCTAGTTCACTATACTCGGTGCGCCATTGCAAAAATACATTCATTAGTTTAATTTTTAACTCTATTTATAGGTTAATTGAAATTATTTGACATGTTTTATGGGTGCATATTTTGCAGGTATATTACTTTAAAAAACCAAAAATTCAATGTTAGTACAGATATAATCTACAAACAAACGTAAGTACAACATTTTTCAACTTCTAAAATTATAAACACAATTTAAATTATTGCATTATTTTTATTTTTGTATATAAATATCTATGAGTTTAATCTTTTTCTTATGAATTCATTATATATTTTATATAAAATGTTAATACATCAGTTCAATCCCGTTCTTAAAAACGGTTAACCCAGTTGAACCAAAACTAGATCCAGTCCTTGACCCATTAACCGGTTCGATTATAAAAACATTGGTGGAATACATGTACTTGAAGATTGGGCAGGAATATATGTTGACCCAAGACCAGGATGAATAAAAATCCTTGAATACAAAAATCGAATATGTTGGATCAACCGTGCCTTGACCTAATGCAATTAACCCACGCATACAACGTTTTTTTTAAAAAAGATCCTAAAAGTAAACATTTTATGACAATTTCAACCATGACCATTTATCTTAGGCCAGTGATCTCGCAACATATTTCAGGCCCAATATGACGGCCTAGAAATCTATTCTTTTCAAAAAAAATTATTTTTTATGCATATTCAAGCCCGACATAGGTCTTCAACATATGTTTACATATCACACCCTCAATTTGATTTAAAAAAAAATGACATATAAAAAAAGTCTAAAATTGTCAAATTTCACAGGTAGAAAATTTTAAATAGAACTCACACGTATCCATATCCTGAATTTTGATTTTTAAAAATTAAGGTAAAATATTAAATATATTTAAAATTTAGCTAAATTTTACGAGGTGAAATATCTAAGTAGGGTTGTATATGTATAAAAAATCAAAAAAATATTTTTAGCCAGCCTTACTGCGCACTAGATCAGGACCCTTTATATTTTTTTGACCCTTTATATTAGTGATGATTTCATTTACTAAAAATAAGCAGAGGAATGATCCCGTTGACTTGTGCTAAGCAAATGCTTAGCTTAGCCCATCTTAAATAATATATTTACAATATTTTTTAATTTTTTCTTCATACACATGTTTATTTAAGTATATTTAATATATAAACGAAGTTTTACTATTTTTGGATATATATATATCTTTGGTAATTTTAAATACCTATGTGTATACATGTATTTAAAATATTCATATCTTTAAAAATCTAAAAAAATATATACTCGTATCCAAAAATAGTAAAACCTGGTTTATATGTTAAATATACTTAGATAAACAAGTATATGAAGAAAAAAATAAAAAATGTTGTAAATGATTTTATAAGGTGGGCTAAGCGGGCATTTTCTTAACCCGGACTAACATGATCACTCCTCTTTATATACGGATATAAGTAACGTGAAAGAATACAATTTAAAAAAAAAAAAAAAAAAAAAAAACTCTAATGATTAACTGTACATCAGTGACGTAGTGATAACGTCTTTGCCACGGATGGGAGAGCGCAGGCATTCGTGTCCCTCTCTCCTTCATGGAGAGGCTTTTTACAATTTAGTTCTCCTAAAGTGGAGTTTATAATTTTTCTCTGATGTGTGGGGATTTTACAATTTCTCTCCCTGTGGTGGGGGTTTATGGGATTTTCACTCCATGATATGAGATGTTACACTGTATAAATATATCAAAAAAAACGTAGTCTGTACACGTGTTAACAATATACCATATTTAATTTTATTTTAATTGCCTTGATTTTAGTCATCTTCTTATTCTTTTGTACATAAATTCTAGATAAGTATGCTTCTGGATTGATGGTTTTTACTTTTTAGCTCGTGATGTATAGAATAGATACCTGTCTCGGGTGGCTGTAATGCAAGAGGGAAGCCTTCGTAGGGAGTCCATGTGAGGCCCCTCACTTTCGAGAACTGTAGGTTCCCCGACATTAATGGCTGCGACAAATTGATTTGAAGATCATCGTACGTTTTTCTTGTGCATGTTGTAGAGATCGAAAAAAGAATTTCGTGCCATGACAGTTTCGCAGGTTGGTATGGATTCGTCGTATTAAAATAAACGGGCGTAGAAAGGCAACGCAGGCTGTCCTTGTCCCTATGTAGATTTTGTTCGCTCGACACCCAAGTCTAAAATGACAGATTCATTTCTCTTCTGAAAAAAATGACAGATTAATTGCGCAAGAACACTGACCAATCACATTTCCAATAAAGCAGCAATTTTATATTCCCCCATGTCTGGTGCCTACGCATACCCTCTGTGATGTAAACCTTTTCAAGAGCTTGTTAGAAGTTGGGGTTAATTTAGGTTTTGGTTGGTCCCATTCAAGGTCAATTTTTTATTTTATTCTTAAAAGCTTATGTCATCCTCTATTTTAGGTTAAGTGGGTTCTAAGTTTATCTTAATTTATTTTTTAAAATAGGTCAATTTCAATATTGGTTCTAAATTGATTCTTTAAAATAATTTTATATTATGAGTGTGTTTGGTTTTAAATAAAATTTTTCATCTAAAATTTTCACTCTCAACAATTACCTAATTTTTTAATTATTTCTTCACGTTTTCCTATACAAATTACCATACTTTTTAATAATTTCTACAAAATTATCCATACAATTAACCTATTTATTTTAACTTTATTCTCTTTATTCCTTATCATTGCTCATATTAAATGACATCATTTTCTTTCATTTCAACAACTTTTAAAACCAAAAATTTTGATTCAAAAGTTTTATTAGTTCCCAAACATACCCTATATTTGAAAACTATAATTTTATTAAAGTTTTACTTGACAATATATAATCAATAATGATAATAATATAATTTTTAAAATACATTTATTAAATTTATTAATTCTTTATATATTTAAAGAATATATTTATATCTTTTAGTGTAAAATATATTTTAAAAATATATATTAAACATATATTAGTAATTCGGATTGGTTCCAAGTATCCCGACAATGGAACCTGTCCTACCCTAATTAAACTAGATATTTTTTATTTGGAACCTATCTTACCTTATAAGCATTAAAATAGAAATCTATTTTATTTGGAGTACTAAACAGCTAGATTCATAGATACCCTACCCAAATTACACCCTCATTAGAAGCTTAGGTTAGCTTATGTAGAGATCAATCATTCTTAATCTAAATTAGAAAAATCTTAACCAAATTAAACTACAATCCATTTTCTAAAACTAAAATCCAAATCAAACCAAAATTATAAAAACTGGATTAAGTTTTGGGTTAAACAGATTAAATATTTGAGTTGACAATTAAAGTTAATTCTTTATTTTTTTTAATTTTTATTAAATATGTTATGTATTCCGTTAAATACAAATCCATATACCTCCTTTCTTTCTTTTATGAAAATTATGTGAATGCATCCAATTCTTGTTTAATTAATTAAAATTTCAAAAGTCATTTCAATTGAAAATTTACATAGATATACCATAAAATCTCAAGCGGGCAGTTACAAAACATAAAATGGACCTGAAGTCGCATATGCACATGCAACATTCATTATCTGCATGTGCAAAATAAAAGAGATCCCACGTCATTTTCTAAGATTAAACGTGCGCCATTTTCACGAGACGTCCAAAATGGCACATGGCTTCCACAGTTCCACGTTCCTTTCAAAAATCTTATTTTTAGGCACCCATTTTTTCTGATTCCTCTTCAAATTAAGATGCCCCTGCCCCTCCCGCATACCATGCATGCCTGTCCACGTCCGGCCGTGGTAGATGGATAATGACACCATACATACATACATACATAGATACATACATACATACATACAGTTGTTAACTTTATGCATTTCATATTTTTTAATATTTTTATTTTTATGAGGGTACAATTCTATTTACTTATATATCAAATTTTATTATTTTTGGATTTATATATACTTTTATAAATTTTCACCATCGATCTCACCAAGGCTCTTACGCATGAAAAATGGTAAAAAAATTTATTTTTAAAAATTTATAAAAACACGTACAAGAACTAAAAATTGTTAAATTTTGATATATAACTAAATACACATGGGCCACCAACCGAGGCTGGCTCGGTTGGTCGTCAGCAGCGGCGCGGCACAGGCTTCTGCGGCTGGCGGGGGATTGAATCCCATACGGGATTTCGGTCCCAAATTGATGGGCGTGAGAGCATGGTGGTCTCCCGGGTGGAAAAAAAAGTGGGAGCAGGTGGTCTCCCGGGTGAAAAAAGTGTGGGAGCAGGTGGTCTCCCAAGTGGTTGTTGGAAGCTGTGTCTTCCAGATTTCTTTGGGACGTTATGCGTCCCCGGATTTGTAAGAATGTCTCAGATCTTCAAGTATAATATGTGTTGAGATACATGTAATTATATACCAATAAAAAAAAAATACACATGGGCCTATATAAAAATGAAAAGCAAATTAAAAATTAAAAAATATGAAATGCACAAGTTTGCCGTATATTCAATATCTTTATCAGCGGATGATGTTTGAAGTTAGAACCAGATTGCCCAGAGAACACGAACCGCGCGTTTGAGGCGCGTCTAGAGAGGCCGTTGTATCACGATCCTCACACGGTGAAATTTCCCAAAGCCATAGCTATAAAAATGGGCTCGTGTATCTGTTTAGGATCGATCGAGCTGAGATATATCTGAAAAGCATGGTGCGGTTGAGTGGAGACAAAATGCTGGTGTGGCTGCTGCTGCTGCTGCTACTACTATCGATCAAGGCCATTGTTGGCTCGGGGATTCGAGAGACGGAACATCGCTGGGATCCAAAAGCGCCGTGTGTTGTTCATTGCGACAAAGAAGAAGACAAATGCAGAAAGCACCAGTCATCTTATACGTGCGATGAATTGTGGCTGCAGTGCCTCGCACATTTCTGTCCCACGTTGCAACAAGCTAAGGTGCCTTGAAGACGCCGATGGGAGGAGGCTGGGCTGACGATGAGCTACGAAATAAAATAAATAAAAGGAGTGTACACATGCAAGGCTTCTATGCATATGCATGCATGCTGTGAAGAAAGTTAATTTGGTTTCAAACAGAAAATGATTATAATATTCGTCGTGGTTAATTATTAGTTGTGGGTTTTCATCAAGTGCATATTACAGATTGATCATTAACCTAGCCAATCAATGTCTATTAGACATGCAACGCATGCTTCGATGAAAAGAGAGATTATTTGCATTCCAATCTCATGATGATATACAGCAGTTCAAATGAAATGATCATCTAAAATCAAGGGCAATAATCATTGTCACCGAAAGTACGGAAGAATCCAGTCCACTCATATTATATTATTGCCAGCCTCAGTGGAAACCGTTGCAATAGCAACGGTGGTCATTGAATGTTGTATTGAAATTAAATGCGTAGTTTTAACAATATATAAGAAATGCTATTAGAAGTAATTAGCCAATTTGCAGCAATATATATATATATGGGAAATAATCCAGTGCATGCGACTACACCGTGCAGTTCATGCACTGTGAACCCCATTTAATCATAAATAGAAAATTCACCCCACCCATTGTATTTAGAATTATTCACTTTATTAGCATACCAATTTTCATCCAAATCCAACATGTGTATAGTCTCCATCTAAAAATGGTGCAAAATCAACGTAATAGAATAGTTTAATGTAAATATCAAGTTTAAAGTAGTTTTTTCAATATCTAAACCGTCTAAAGTATAATTTATATACGGATAAATGATTGTACAAAGTTTCATTACAATCTAATATGTGTGGGGTCCATTTTACAGCGGATTGCACCGTAATTATGGTGCAGTCTGACTGCACAGGATTAGATCTCTCTCTTTCTATATATATATATATATATATATATATATATATTTTGACTGCATATAAATGGATTTGGCTATATAGCTACTAAAGTAGAGGCACTTGCTCAAATGTAATTGTTTTTCCTTATGCGCAACTAAAAATCTCATTTAAGGCAACTATTTATATTCGATTTCAAATAACAATAAAATTTAGCTAAATAGTAAACACTGTTGTAGGGTTTAAAGCTTTATATACTTAACTAAGGACATGGTTGTGAGGACTATACATTAAAGGGAGTAATTCCCCATCACTTTTGCATGGAGTGCGGTTTACAAATGGTTGCTTGTTTTATTTTTAAAGTTTTTTACATCTAAACTATATAAAATATGAATTAATATATATTACTTATAATGCTAAAAACAACTCTAATTAGAGAGAAACTTATATGTTATAAATATTTAGATTATTTAAAAGTGTATATGAGGTTGTTAAATAATTTAAAAATATAATATGTAAAAAATTTTAAATATTTAATTTTTAGCTTTATAACTGAATAAATTTAGGTGAATATTATGAAAATTTTGTATATTTAAAAATATATGAGAAGCCCAAAAAAGCAACCATACTATTCACCATTCCATGCAAAAGTTTGTGGGGAATTACTCCTTAATTATTGATAAATTTAACTATATATTAATAAGTCGTCAATAATAAGCTTCGTTCAACACTAGCTAAAAGTTCGATTATATATGTCAGATGACTTGAACGCTTTCTCACTGGCTAAAATAAAAAGCAAAAGCTTTGCATCCTAATCTCTGTGCCATACGACTAAGGTTGGAACTGGGAGGGAGACCATTTATCTCCCTTTTCAAGAGATCATACACATTTGAGATGATTGTGTATATAAATAGAATAAAAAAAGAGGATCTTGTGAGTCCGAAAAGTAAGATAGTAGTATTTGATGGTGTAGAAAGTAGAAAAGAAAATATTTTAAAAATTGTGTAATTGATATGGAATGATAAAAATAATGTTTAAATAAATAAGATAATTATATAGAAAAATTTGAATATAAAAGTAAAGTTGAAAACATGACGGTGTTGGATAATTAAATTATTTATAAGAGAATATACAGGAGAAAAAAAATCATGAAAAACTATAGATGTATATATATTACAAAACATGCCCTTAGACAAAAAAAATTTCATGATTGCGATATATACATTTGGACTTTGAATATGTAATAACCCGACTTAAATATGTTGACTTGGCATGACATAATGATGTGACACGTTGAATTTTGACCGTTGAATTCTTGACTGTCTGTTGTGTTAGTAAAAATAGAGATGGCCGGATTGACTCATTGACTTTAACTTATTGACTAAGGTGTGTAATTATAATTTTTTGGCACCCCAAACTCGAGCGTCACATCCTGAGCCTTACCTCGGGATCGTTATTGATTGGCAAATGTGATCAGGATTGTTGCCCTGTCACACGACGTGTTTTAAGGGATATTTATCCAATTAAATATGTTTCCTTAGGTATTTATTTCCTTTTATTTTTCATCTCATGCATATATAGGTCATTTTCACCCAATAATTTCATAACTAATCATGATATTCAAGATATATTTCGTCACCTGCGGGTAGCGCAGGTGGCAGGGGCGTTGGACCCCTTAGCCGCAGGTCGTGGGTTCGAATCCCACGTTGGGATTTCGGCCCGGAAACATGGTGTGGGAGCTGTGGTCTCCCTTTGAGGTGGGGTGGGAGCTGTTGTCTCCCTTGGGCTGAATGGAAGCTGTTCTTCCTAATTCTTTACTGGAGCTGTGTCTCCAGATTTCTTTGGAGGAGTTATGTATCTCCTTGTTTGTAAGAATGTCTCCGAACTACGATGTAATATGTGTTGAGATGTATGTAAATATAAACTATAAAAAAAGATATATTTCAAACTTTCACATAAATCAGATGCCACAGCATGTATCATCCATAGATGTTAACACAGAAACATAAAATTAATTTACAACCATCCAACATAAATTTTTTACAATCATGAACTAATAATGTTTTTCAATTTCTTCAATGGTCGGCTCTTGCTTCTTTGTCAGGTCTTTCACCTATCTATGGGTTTGAAAAACGAAAATGTTAGTCAAAACTCAATAAGCAAGTTATATATTTTACAGGCAATTTATTTTGTAGGCAATATTTTTCATTTAAAATATCTTGAAAAGCCATTTATACATTTTGATAAGGTATATCTTGAAAACATAGTCTTTGTACCTATCACAGGTACGACATGCATAATGCAATATAAAACCGTGAAACATGTCCTTCATAGGATAGAAGTTAGCTAGGCGACCATCCGTCTTTGTGTTCTCCCGTCTCAGGGAGGGCACCGCTGGCTTTTGGCCTATCTTAGCGACTTGGCCATACCAAAGGGGGACAATCGGTCCGCTTATACGTTTCAGATGGACCTAGTACTTTGTGCACATGAAACTTTCATAAAAATTATCTTTAACATGCTAGCATGATTTTTTAGAATCACATTATTTTTCATAACATTTATCAGAGAAATTTCGCAATATCATATTTTAAACAAAATAATCATTTCAATACATATTTAACTAAGGAATGACCATCCTTAAATACATTAGAAATAATTTCAATAATCACATCAAAACAGTTATAGCAAAAGTTACATTTATTTAAACAATTTAGAAAACAAAAATTATTTAAAATTTTTCTTGCTTATCTGTCTCACGTTAGCTTTCCGAGTCTGCCTTTTTTTTGCCCTTGCTTACATGAGAATGATATAACATTCATATATTTCTTTTGCTTGCATTCAACTTAGTTTTTCAACTCATTTTTATTAACATACATAATCCATTTGACTTTTCAAGTCGTTATGCACATATAACATATACTTGTGTATTACATCGGTTATTACACAACATGTTCAATCCCATAAGTGGGGTAATCATTCAATCACTTAATAATTATTTAATAATCATCATTTAAAGGTTCATCACCTTCCATACACCATATTTCACTTATTTTCTAAAAATTTATACATCGGTGCTCATTTTAAGCACACGTTGTTGCCTTAAGCCTCATTAATTAATTCCAAAATTTGATATTAACCTTATGTAACTAAACAACAATATATTTATGAAATTTACCATATTTTCATGCATTTTTTCACATAATCAATTTACATAAGTCATTTACCACTTATTCATGTTCATCTTTCCACATATATCCATTTCACAACACATATATGATGTATTTCATAAAATTTTCCAAATCAGCCACTTATTCCCTAATTCAGCATAATTAACATCTTTAATTAATACTTTATTTAAGATATTTTTATGGAATTTTAATCCACTAATCATAGGTTTCCAAAACAGCAACTTTGGAACCCGTTTTTCACACTTTCAACGTATCTTTCGATACTTAACCCAAAACACTTTTATAATTCTGAATTTTCAGCAGTTAATCCAACTTTTCCTAACCCAAATCTACGATATTAACACATATTTAACATTCATAATTTAACTCCTTTCAAAACAGCAACTTTCATATACATATTGGGTACCCTTTTCAACCCATTTTGAATATTCCTACACATGCCCTAAAATTTCAGATTTAAGCCAAGATAAATTCATTCATTTTGGTCATTCAAAGTATCCTAAATTTAGAGTAATTTACCCTCTAAATCATCCATAATTCACTTAAGCATACTTATACAACATATATGTCACAAAAACATGGAAATCGAGTCATATACGTAACCTTGAATTTCATTCTTTCTAAAATTCATATTTTAGGCTTAAATCAACATATATATTTTACTAAAGCATGATTCATAGCCTAAACATGATACTAATCCAAAACAGAAATTTAATATATGCATTTCGGATATTTTAAGTTAGGTTTTCAACCCATATTCAATTCTAATCTCCATTTCAACTCCTTTAAATAATTGAAATTCATATGTATCCCTTAGTACTCATTCAATATTCAATCAAATGGCATGCTAAATCACCATTTAAGGATTCTTTTCAAATCATATTCACATCCATAATCTTGAAGTAGAAAACTTAGGGTGTGTTTGGTTGGGAGTAAAACTTTTGATGAAAAGTTTTTGAGGTAGAAGTTGTCACATTGATAGAAAATGATGTGATATAATAGGAGTAATGATGAAAAGTAAAGAGAATAAAGTTAAAATAGATAGGTTAGTTGTATAGATAGTTGTGTAGAAATGATTGAAAAGTATGGTAGTTTGTATAGGAAAATGTGAAAAAATAATTAAAACATAGAGTAATTATGGAGAGTGAAAAGTTTTAGATTGAAAAGTTTTGATTGACATGTTTATATCCCAAACAAACACACCCTTAGAATTAAAGAGTCTAACACATCATGTATACCTACTTGATTGTTGTCAACTTTGATCCCAACTAATCAAGCTTGGTTTTTCTTTCTTTCTTCCTTTCTTTCTCCTTCTTTCTTCTCCCTTTTCTCCCCTCCTTGCTGGGGTTTTTATGGACGTGCAAGGCTGCTGAGTTGTGGGGGTGTTTGCTCTTTAGAATTTTTTTTTAACTCTCTTCTCTCATGGTCGTCCACCCCTATATATAAGGGCTGAATTTTCCAGCTTGTGGACCCCACTTTGAGCATGATTTGAGATTATTTAAATGCTCATTTATCCCACTTATGTGCTGTCCAAATGGTGGCCAAGTATTAATATTTTTAACCATATTTTCAATATGTAAAAATCTGCTTAAGATCAACTCACCTAGCTGTCCATTGTGCATGTCCATACAGCTGCTTCCTTTACCATTTTTCCACACATTTACAGCCTTAAATTAATGGTAATTTATCTATCTAATTAGTAGCTAGCTCAGCTACTAATTTAGCATAAAAATAATTCAAGAAAAAATCCAGCAGCAGGCCACTTGGACGTCCATATGCATGACACCCTTGTTGTCCACTATTTGATCCATCAATGTGCTGCTGATATCAACGATTTTCCATGGATTTTTCCACATGAATTAATGCTCATTTATGTACCGTTGCATGCTAGCTACTTAGGTTCATATATCAAATAATAAAAAAAATGCAAAAATCCAAATGGAAGCTGGTTTGGACGTTCCATGCATGACACCTTACCTATGCTCCTTTGAGCTCTCCTTTAGGCTCATGAAATTCAACGTGAATGCAGGGATACTTTCAGGGATTTTTCCTTTTATAATAATTCACAAAATACTCTTTATTTGAGCTACATTTGACACATATTTGAGCCATTAAAATTGAATTTAATTCATGCAATATTTGCCTTAAATGCATGGTACTTTTGTGGTGTAAAAGTCAATTGTATACACCTTTTTCTATTCAGGCATTTTTCCAGCATAATTTTCTTAATCTAATCCTTCCAAAATATTAATCTCATGATTTTATTCAACCGTTTCAAATTTTATCTTAATTCGACTTTTCTAACTCAAGTTATAGCCACTCGAAGTTAACGGTTGAATTTTGAATATAAACAAGTATTTGTCACACTAATTTTATCATAATTTTTCATAATCCAATAATCCCATAAGGTTAAGTCCATCATTATCTACTTGTCTTTCAAATTTCACTTGAATCCGCCTTACAGGTGTTAAGTTATGAATTTTCTAGTATTTTTTCACTTAACTTGATAATTATCCCTTAAATTCTTATAAATCAAATCATATAATTTAAGCTAATCATTCATGATATATTGATATGTTTCAATTACCATCAAACTACTTTAATTTTATTGTCCTATATCTGCTTATAATGATTACTTGAATCATTATCTTTAATCATTTATCCTAATTGCAATAATTTACCAAAATCACAAAATCATTCAAAAATTCAATTGAATCATATATAAATCACATTTATAGGTTTAATACATACAATTGAGTCTTACATAGTTTGGGGTTTCACAAATTTCAAGAAAAATGAGGTCTAAAATATATTTATTTAAATTAATTTGTAATTTAAATTAAAAAAATTGTTGAAAAGCTAAGATGGTTAGAATTGTGGCAAGTAAATTGGAGACAGTGAGTTTAAATTATATCTTAGTAGAATTAGATAATTTTTCTTTTAGCAATTAATCTATGCGGGACTCACAAAGAAATAAGATTTGATTTTTAAATTTTTAAATTTAAAAATAATTACTAGAGAAAATATTGGGAGGTTGCGATTAAGTAAAGATTTGGAAAAGTAGAGACGTGTGAATGGAGAGAGGTTTGAGAGAATTTTATTTATTTTCTATATGAGAAAAGAAGAGAGGAGCAGAGAAAGCTAGGGAAAGGAGGAACTTGTTGTAGATTGGGAGTGGGAATGGAAGAAATTATTTTTATTCAGAAAATCCCTCCGTGGGTTCTACAAAAAGGTAAGTGAAGAAATAATTAAATCTTTTTGTGGAGTCACGTATGTGGTATTACTTAAGTTATTTTGAAGATAATCTGTGGAAATTATTTGTTATAGAGTTTTCCAATGACATGGCTAGCAATAAGAAAATAATTAGACAAAATGATGATTGTGATGAAATATTATTTGTGACTTAGTAATTTCTGTCTGTTAGAAATTCTATGGAATTTGGAAGTATGCCGAGCATAGTTGGATATTATATAATTTAATAGATTGTAGATTTTGTAAGGGATTTGTGTCGTTTGAATTTATTGTGCTATATATAAACTTGGCATTGATTAAATGAGTTATTTTGATGAGTTCAACTTAGTTTTATATCTATGACCGTTATTTTATATATATATATATATATGTATATATATATGTATATATATGTATATATATATGTATATATATGTATATATATAACGTTCTCTGTTAGTGGAGTCTAAAACCCCCATCCAGATGTTATATATATATATGTGTGTGTGTATAATTATATTATATATTTTTGATAACTGAAAGCTCCTGAACCGTCATCACTTTTTATTAAATATATTATATACATCGCTAATGGAAGTTTAACACTTCCGGTGCTTATGCATAATTCAATGTTCTGTATATTTACGGAAGTTATAATCTTCAAAAACGGATAGTATATAATATAACATATGTATATAAATTATTATAGCAGTTTAAAAACTCCAGAAGCCAATTACTTATAATGGAGCACGTTGCACTTATGGGTCAGGTTGTTATAATATATGTATAATATAAATATATATTAGATAGAATTTTGAGGCTTTCAAGATTGATTGTATATAATTTTGTCTATGGTTAAATATTGCAGGAATGACATGTATAATATTTTATATACGAGATCTTATCATTTACACGAGATCTTATTAATTTTAAATCTAATTGGGTGAAATAAAAAGTTGTAGAAAATATATGAATATCTAGCAGATTAACATCGTAGCTGGAGGATATGAACGAGATGAGTTATTTTTGAATTTGAATAGAAATTTAAAATAGGATGGAGTCACATTTCAATATTTATAAAATTTATACTAAGATACAATTGCAACAGAAGGACGCTTTTGCTAGAGCCGAGGCGGTATTCATCTGAATACATATTATGTATAATATAAGATAGACATTTATGGTTGGAAGCTAGGTTAGTCCCACGGAAAATACTTGTATATATATATATATATTAATTGGATGTTGAAATCTCCAGGTACTAGTACTGCTCCATTAGATATACATTAATATATATAATATATGAACTGGAGGAAGGTTAAAGCCCCTGGACCGGTGCATTTCGTTATAATATAATATATTATATGTATTTCAACCCTCCAGAGCCGGTACACTATATTATAAGGTGTTATATATATTTTTATGTTTTAAGAAACACCACCAAAATGGGTTATATGCGATGCAACGTGTGTGTATTTTAATTGCAGCTTAAATAATCATGTGTCGATTACATAAATATATTAAATGGATGGTGACACGAATATATGGTTATCCATAAATGGACGGAAATTTCAGCCCAATGTTGTATAGAAAAAAAAAATTACATAATTACACTTTTATTATTGGGATGAAACAAATATATTGGTCGTGCATGAAAACAAATCCCAAGCCAACCAAGGCCTTCATATATTCGAGCCGAAATGATTTCTTTTTAATAATATCTAATCCAATAAATTTATCTACCACTAAGAGAATACCCAAGCATAAATTCAAAATTAAAAAGAATTTTATTTTCATTAAACCAATTCTGTTACGGTAGCATAATTGAACTTTATATTGTAATTATATATGACCATGAGAGGAGTCCGTGTAGCTCCATAAGGATATAAATATACATATGGGAAATTTTAGTTTCTGGACATCAGGGATGTCCATGAACAGTCCATTTTGGGTTAGATAAAAAGATACATATATCTTTAAATGAAATAGATAGACATTTTGTTTAGCAAATATTAAATAGGGTATGGTGGAGGATAAATTAAATTATGGTTTATAATAGAGAATGGATTCAAGAGTTTATAATTACATTCCAATAAATTATTTTATTCTCTAATAAGATTATTGGAATAAGAAGAGTGAGATTGGGAAATAAATGGAAATAGCAAGTTATGCTATTTAGATTATTTGTAGTTGTTCATTTTGACATTCTGACTACTTGCTACTTATGATGGAAGTTTTTCTTGAATTCATTTAATTAAATTCAGTGAGTTGGTTCACCTAATTAAATGTGAATGACACATTATTTTAGTTGGTAAAATATTTAATTAGGTTGAGATAGTTGTTATGATGTTTAAGTGAGAATGGTGTGTGTAATGCATCATAATTATTGCCAAATGGAATGGAATTGCATATATGGGACCCCGAGGATATGTGTATTGGTTTTATTTATTTTCTTAGTAGGTTCTATGCATGCTAGAATGTTATTTTGGAATGTCCTGTTGTGGACAGTGTGTTATTACCTTCATGGGCTGTGGTATGTCCCTTTGTGGACTGTGTGTTGTGCCCTGAAAGGCCGTAAGTTTGCTCCATTGTGAGCAGTGTGGATAATCTTACGCATTGGGTTAGTGGTTTTTGCATTTCCTATGGTACTTCCATGATGTTATACACCATTATATACATGGTTTATTTCTTGCTTACTGAGTTATTTAACTCATTCCTGAGTAATTTAAATTTCAGGAAAGATGGGATCATTTGGTCAATAATGCGGTTAATGGGCTGAGATGGTGCAGCTGAGACATTTTATTTTATTTATTTATTTTTATTTGTTGGCTTATAATAAATTAATGGGAATTATTCTTGTTAACTCAATGGATATTTGTGATTAATTTTGGATATTACTAAATGAAGTATTAATCATTAAGTTCATTGAAGCATAATTGATCCAAGTTTTTCGCCCAATTAGGGTGGTCATTAGGATCGTGACAAAATATGTCACAATATTGATCTAATGGGTGACCGAAGATAGGAAAGACGTTCTGTGCTTCACAAATCTTATTTCTAGAGTTCCCCTTTTCCTAATTAATTCCTCTATCCAAGATTTTTTCCATTCACATGCATGCGCGTCCGCATCTGGCTGTGGCTGGTAAGAAGATTGCGGTTACAAACCAGATACGTTATTTCAGGGGCGTGTCCGGAGGCAGTTGTATCATCATCCTCGCATGCTGTGCTCTCCCCGTTGCCTGTTTGACAAGCTATAAAAATGGGGCTCATCGATCGAGCTGAGATATATCTGAAAAGTGAAAACCATGGCGCGCTTGACTGTAGCCAATGTGCTGGTGCGGCTGCTGGTGGTGGTGGTGCTGTCGTCGTGGGTCGTTCTTGGCTCGGATATGATGCCATCAGATGAGCAGGATCCCAGAAATAAGTGCATTGATTATTGCAACAAACAAGCTGACGAATGCCAAAATCGCTATCCAACTGCTGTGTGCATTGAACACTGGTTTCAGTGCATCCAGCAGTGTCCCTGACAGCAACAAGCTAAGAATCACTGAAGACGTAAAGGAGCTATCTAGCAGCCAGCAGATAAAAGTATCTATATGCTAGGTCCCATATGTATGGATACTAGCTGTAAAGAAAATCCTTTTCTAATAAAATGATCATATACACGACATTGTTGGTGAGTTTTATCTAGTAAATCAATGTCTGCTCCCATTTGGGACGCATGTTGTGTTGAACGAAGAAAGAAGTTGATTATATAGGTTGCCATAGCAGTTCAAAGGAGTTCCCGTGGAATCAACATTAGAAATAGCAGCATTTATCATTACTATTAACTAAAACCCGAGTACCTAGCTAGCTAGATCTCATTAATGATCCAATAAAATATATCATCCGTTTCTTCCCACAAAATATTTGTAATTTTAAAATCTGACCATTTTTATATTTAATTTTCAAGTAGAGGTTTGATAAAATTATTTATTCCAATTAATGATTTTTAAATTATTCTTCAAATAAATTTTGGTAAATTATTTATTTCAATCTACTGAATGTTTCAGTTAGATAAGTTGTCTCAAACAACACTTGACCAAGGGCCAATGAGTTTTATTAATTAATCAGTCGCGTTTCTTTATCACTTTATTGCAAGAACTAATAAACTTCCTTCAAAATTAATACTTGAACATATATAGATATATATGATCATGACTTACATCTAATTTCCTTACGTCCATAAATAATTGAAAAAAATAAGAAAAGGATCCATACAATCACACTGCTTATTACATTTTTATCAAAATTATTAATTTTCGGACATTTATTTTTCACACTCCGCCCACCTAATTGTTTTTCCTCGGCCGTGCGTGGGTAGAATAACCGGATGATTGATGATTCTACGCAAGCCCAAGTACTCTCTACAGCGCAAGAACATCAGTCACAATTATTTTGGCCTTTCAAAGTACGAGAATGCCTTCTTTATATTAAATTTCCACCTGCAAACTAAACACATGCGACGAGAACATTAATGATCATTACGCACCAACTTTAGACAGTAACATAGACACCAGTTCTTTTATTGAATATGGCAGCAAGCTAGCCTCGAGAGGTGATCATACGCATAGAATATAATATTGTTCTGCCCATTAAAAAAGATATATATATATATATATATATGCGTGTAATATATATACATATTTAATGCTGGGTAGCTTGGCTTCTGGTCGCATGCGCCGGCGGCGGAGGCGGCTGGCCCTGGCAGAGGTCCATGCATCGATACCAGATCCACACGCACTGGTTTCCACACTTGGGATCCCTCTTGCAGTTCACCAGGCATGGGTACGCCTGGGCGTGGCAGATCTCCAGGCAAGTTGCCTCCTCGTTCGGGATTGCAGCGACTCTCCTCGTCGATGTCCATGACAGCAGCAGCAGCGGCAGCAGCAGAAGAGCTGCCATGCTGATTGCCTCACGCATGCGTGCCATCTGTTGATCTTTCCTTGTAGCTAACTGGGATGGCTTCTCACACCCACCCTTATAATTATATACCTCTTTCCGGACGTTGTTGAACTTGAACATTCACTTGGCTGATCCATCTCCTCCATCTAAAAAATCCTAACGCATGCAACCCAGTTGTAACAACCAAACAGAATGCCACACACTATTTGTGTGTGACGCTAGGATTGGGCTACGAAAGAAAGGAATATGTGCGTGACAAATGAATAAATGATATGTCATGGCCAATACAGGCATAGAACGGTTATCAATATTATCAATTGAGGAAAAAATAACATCAAGATTATAAAATGAATTGAGAATGAATTATATATATAAAAAAAGAGATACTGTAAAAAAGAAATTATAAAAAAAAAATGACATTTATCGTGAAAACGTACACCATCATTTAATTTATGTAGAGTGCTTAACCTACTGAGAGAGTGAATCCCTCCAAATCTTAGGCTTCATTGAGGCGTACACTAGTAAAGATGATAAAAATTGATAGATTTCTCAATGAGAGGACATTTTTGGCCAAGAAAATTAACAATGCTTTTTTACTCCTAAATGTGTGGCCAAATAGAGCCTTATTTACCGCTTTAATTAGCCTATTGGATGCGCGGCCTAGTTCTTGCACATCAGAAACAAATTATAATTAATTAAGTGAGTTATAAGGATGATCACTTACAATACAACAATTTTCACTTAAATGTAGCTAATTTTTTGACCACATATAATATGAATTTGATTACATGAAACATAATTTTACGATAATTAATTACTTCTCTCCAAATAATTGATTTCTTTTGAGAGGAAACATTTGATAAAATATAATCATCCGTTGCATTAGATACAAACAAAAGTACATTTAAATTGGTCATTAAAAAGTGGCTGTAAATAGCAGTAAATTTTTTTACCCTAATGAACATAGGAATTAGCTTCAAATAGTAATACAATCTTTAGCTGCAGTTACTGTAGGATTTGAGTGGCGGCAAAAAGTTACTAATTGATCTGATTGACGTAGCTACTTGAACCGTTCTTAAAATTTGCAACCAAAACGGCATGCATGATGGCAACGTTCTTGGGAGGACAATGTGCCGCGCGTTAACCATCTCAATCAATCCATACCTGCCGACGAGATGTAGTGAGAAGAAACGGCCAATCTGCATTTTTTGGGGTATGCCGGTCAATGAGCTGAGCTAGGATCCCATGCCCAAGTAATTTCAGAGATATCCATCCACGCAAGTTAACGTTGGCAGATCGGTATACGCAAAACAAGCCAACAGCAAATAATAATAATTCACAAAACACCTATAAATTTCAGGCGTGTGCGTGTCTATTCGTGAGGCTAAGCCGTTGTATGTCACAGTCTTAGCATGATCGATGTTGCTCATCTACCTTTCCGACAGCTTTTAAAACCCATTTTAAATATATATATATATATATATATATATATTAGTATTTTTTGATTGCAAATTTAAGTGTGTATTAACTATAAACTATGTTTTAGCAATTTTGAACAGGGATAAATAATTTTTGAATTTTAAATGTAAGGGTATTGTGGTCATTTCACAATACTCCTATGTTTAAAATTAAAAATAGTATGTTTATCTGTATCCAAAAATGATAAATTTTGGTTTATAAATAATACAATCCATGATTTACAATTTCAAAAATTTTAAAAAAATCTCTTCCTTAACCGGCCGAGAATGATCATTACGGTGTAAATTATAAGGCGCTCGACAGCAGCTAATCCATAAATGACTCGCTTACGTGCTAACCATAAGAAGGTCTGAGATTCACAGACAAAATTGGGTTACTTTCTCTTCAAAAACTCTTTTATTTTCAATTCTCAACCATGATTTTTATTGGAAGAAGTTAAATTTGAGGGTTAATTTCAAATATACCCACTACATTTACGCTTAATTACAAATATACTCATTAAATTTAAAAATTTTCACATATGCTTACTAAGTATGAGTGAAATTTCATCCATATTCATTCCGTCAGACATAATTAAAAATCGTTGTTATCCATTGTATAAAATGTCCAAAATGTCCCTTATTATTTAATAATAATAGTCGTTTAACTACGACATAAGTTGCGTAATGTGATAAAAACACATCTAGTATGAGAGAAAAGCTAGGCAAAATGAGCTTCAATGGTTTAGATACGACACCAATCACGATGAATGTAAAATCAATCCGGGGTATTTTGAAATTTTGAAATGATTAAACATTCATAACTATCATATTGGTTATATTTGAAATTAATAAAATACTTTGTAGATACATGTGAAAGTTTTCAAACTTAGTGGGTATATTTGTAATTAAGGCAAATTTAGTGAGGATATTTGAAATTAACCTTAAATTTAATATTTAGTTGCAACAGATTTTTTGAAGCGTTATTAAAAGATGAAATCTTTTCTTATACTATAACAAAATTTCTTCATTATAAAAAATTTCTTCCTAATTTCATTGCCAATAGTCAATCAATAGTTCATTTATACTACCATAAAATTAAATTTAGGTGCATTTGGCACCAAATATAATCAAATCCAATTTCATTTTACTTGCAGCTAAGTTTGCTATTATATGCAATCAAATTTAGACCACTGTATTAAACCTTATTTTTGACTGCATTTAATTTGAAAGTGTGTATATTTAATCAAATATCATCACCTAAACAACTTAGTAATTACAACCAAAAATCAATTATAGACAAATTCATTTAAATATATTCAAATTTATGTTACGTGCGGCCAAAAACAGCTGCATTTAAAGACATTTGTTGTAGTGAATTGATTTGGCTAAAGCAACAAAAACTTCTTGTAAAAACAAAATCAAGGTAATTAGTAATTATACAATATTCAACCATGAAAATGATGACTTTGCAATTGTATAATAATGAAAAGATAAAAAAAATATCAAGGAAAATAATCGAAATATATGAAATAGAAATGGCACTCAAAAGTTAGATGAAAGCACTCTATAATATTGTTATATATGTGCTCCGAATTTACATTTTTCGCTGCTAAAAAGGCTTAATTATCTATGCGCATATTTCATAGACGCATGCATGAAAAGTTCTCTTCATCAAGCTAACAACTCTAAGCCCATCATAATTTCATTGTCATATTAACCGGCGTTTTTTTATGTTGGAAATATAAGATTCACTCAAATAACGTTAAGTAGATAATTTTAGGAGGTTCCACCAATATTATTATGATAAAAACATTTTTTAAAAGAAAATTTTGTATTTTAAGCGAAAACGGTCATACTTTGATTTCTGCATATCTGTAATACTGTTTATGAACATTTAATTAATGCGTCCCGTCTTCTTTTTAATTAATTTTTGTGGTGCAAGTCGCTGTATGGCATACAATTTAAGTGGTGCATGGTTGGATCTATCATCACGCACGGTCAATTCTTTCAATTCCTCACACAAATTAATGTTGGTCTGATCATTCTCCTAGCATATTCTAGGAGAATGATCCCCTATTTTGATGCTAATTAATTAATTAGTTCGTCACTAAGATTGTATAACTTCTCTTCTACGGCCCACCTAGATTCCAATTTGCTGGATGCCCAAGCTGATGTCTAGCTATCAAAGCAGGGAAAATTAAGAACTGTCCCTTCGATATTTGTGTTGGGCATGCATTTGATGATGTGATGATGTCGACCTTACGTACTTCCAAGCAATAAGAGCCGTATGCGAATGAGAGCATGAAACTAGTACTCCATCAATCTACTAGCCCAATGCGTAAACATGCCCAGTATTAGTAACTATAGATAGATGGCCTATAAGAGAGATCGAGCTTGCTGCATATACATCTTCAACAGCAAATTAATATATCTTTTCAGATTAAGATGGCGAAGGTGGGAGCTGGTGGAGCTATGATCATGGCGATGCTGCTTGTTCTGTCCGTCTCCAAGCTGGAGTTGGTCGCTGGGGGTGATCCTTATTATGACTGTGTCGCCAATTGCAATGCAAAATCTGATGAATGCAAGAAGTACCGTTCCTCAACTGAATGTGCTACGGCCTGGTTTGACTGCGTCCTCGCTTGCCCGCCATGGCCTTCTCGCACCTAACTAGTAAAACTCATACACACAAACATTCATATCTGGCAGTTTATGTTATGAATATTTATATATATGTTTTGCAGACTGTTCTGTAATCAAGCATTGTACTAAGATCGATGCAGTGCAGCCCATACATGGGGATAAATAAACATCGATCCTTTTTCCTTCTTCTTTTTTATTAGAAAAAAATCTCGCAGCAATCATGGTCGACCATGTTTGCCTGGATGTTCCAATTTGAGTTGTTTTATAATTGCAAAGCCCCGACCTTCTTTTTTTTAGTGGGTTTTTACAGTCATTTCAATTGGAATTACAATTAAACTTTAAGACGTTTTTACAAATTCTAGATAATATTTTAACACATATTTAACAATATCTTTAACTTTTTCATACGGAGGACCCTCGCAGAAATAGGAAGACTGATGCCGTATGACAATTAAACTTTTTCCATTCATTAATCTCATGATTTAGTTTTACAGATGGTTTTTTAATGATGCACTCCTTTCACACACAAAAAAGGTGGTAGGATATTTGAGTCTTTAAATTAATAGTTGAGGCGGTGCACCCCAGTGCATTTAACTAATTTTTTATTTTTTTAAAATTTTTTTTACAACTGTTAGTCTAAGTATATTTAACATGTGCATCAAGTTTTACTATTTTTGAAGATTTTTAAATATATTTTTTATTTTTGAAAATAATAGCATTTTAGTAATTTAAAATTACTAAAAATGACATTGAGTTTCAAAAATAAAAAATATCTAAAAATTTTCAAAAATATTAAAATTTGCTATACATGTTCAATACACTTAGATTGACAGTTATATAAAAAAAAATTTAAAAATTTAAAAATTGATTAAAATACCCTGGTCCACCGAGGCTAAGTTTACAAGGTGCATTGTATTATAATCCTTAAATTAAATGGATTAATTAATTTTTGTCCACTCCTTGTTACACAATCAAACAATCAACTTGATTAGGGGAGCAAATCTAGATAGGTATCTGATCCTATTTTTAATACGAAGTCAACACAAGGTAGATTTAACCCTTACTTTTTAATATGCGTCGAGATAAACTTTGTGTTAGTCTTGTGTTGGTATTAGGTTGATAGATTGAGTAAAAAGTGCAAGTTAAGTAGGATTATTTTGAGAATTTATACAACTGTCAAATACTATATTTGAGAAGTGTTAAAACCTTTGAATGAAAAGTTTTGACGTAAAAGTTATTAAATTAGTAGAAAATGATGTGATATGATAAGGATAATGATAAGGTATAAGGAGAATAAAGTTAAAATAAATATGTTAGTTGTATGAGTAATTGTGTAGAAATGATTAAAAAATAAAGTAGTTATATAGAAAGATGTGAATAAATAATTTTAAAATTGGGTAATTATAAAGAATGAAAAATTTTAGCTTGACGTTTCTTCTTATTGCCAAACACGTCCTAAATTTAAATGTTATATACTTGACAACCCAACATTAGCCTTGTTGGTCGCTAATGGTGATAGAATGGCCAACTGATCGACTCCCACTATGAGAGTCCGACGTTATGGTGGAAGTTTAATCTTCTATAAAGAGAGATAGAAGCTTGCTGTCTAAGCCCACATATATATATCATAATTTCACCATCATTAATAACTAATCATTAATAACTAGCTAGAGACTTTTTTAGTAATGTTGGAAATTCATTCCACGTTAATTAAATACTAATTATTTGAATGAACATGATCGCTTGCACTTTCTCAAATAAACGTAAATTTCTAAAAGTAAACAATAACTCAATTACTTTAATTTAATCTATATAACCATGAATTATTTTTTCATAAATTAATAAGATTAACAAAGCTAATTGATGTGGGCAAGCCGCTACATGACCTAAGAAAAGTTAAACTGTTATCTAGTGCACCCGAGTACAAAACTCATTTTAAAATTTTTTTTATAAAAAACAAAAGTATTTTAAACATTAAATGACTAAAAAATCCATGTTTTTAAAATATAAAATACGTACAAGTCTCTAAAATGTTAAAACTTAATATGTATGTTAAATACATTTAAATTAACAATTTTATGAAAATTTTCAAAAAAATAAAAATATAAGTTTTCACACCTAGCGTAATGAAACTTAATACACCCAAAGTGCATTGAATCAAAAACTAAAAAAGTCACGGTTAGATAAATGGTCAGCTCTGTTAATTAAATTCCCACGAAAAGTTGGTCTCCTTCTCTAGCATGCATATTCTTCCAATGTATTTTTGGTTAATTACCTCCAAGCAATAAGATCTAGCTGTATTATAGATATGTCACTAGTATCCCAACCTAACTAGGAAGTGACATAAGTATTCTATATCTAGCTAGCCCAATATGGACGCACGCCCAAAACTATGAAAGCATGCAAGCCCAAGAGCGCCTCACACAAATTGATGCGTCTGATCCTTCTCTTAGACTAGAAACTCTTCGAGCCTTGTAACATTGTGGATTTTCTCACCACTTAACATTAACCATAAATATATGGCCTAAGAGAAATCGAGGTTGCTACATATACACATCTTCCAGAGCAAATTAGTATATCTTTCAAGATCAAAATGGCGGAGGTGGGCGGGCGCTGGTGGAGCCATGAATCTGGCCTTGCTGCTTGTTCTGTCCATCTCCAAGCTGGAGTTGGTGATTGGAGGGGATCCTTATCATGACTGTCTCGACGCTTGCAGTGTAAACTCTCACGAATGCGTGAAGCATTATTCCATACTTGAATGTGTTGCGGTCTGGTCGAAGTGCTTCAATGATTGCCAAAAAATTCCGATTCGCACCTAGCTTTTAGTATTTATTAAAACCCATATATACGCATATCAGGCATGTTATGTCATAAATATTTATATGTTTTGCGGGCCGTTTTTTAATTAAATCAAGCATTGTACTAAGATCGATGCAGTGCAGCCCATTTATGGGGATGCTATAGTTAGATAAACTTCGATCTTTTTTTTTTTTTTTCCACAGCAATCATGGTCGGCGTAGTTAATTTGCCTGCATATTACAGTTTAGTAATGCAGAAGAAGGAGCAATATCAGCCAATGAAATCCCATTTTTTAATTTTTCACAATATTCAATAGATAAGGGCAGCAGTAGAAGCAAGTGAAAGTGGCAGGAGATTTGAGGTTTTAAATTAACGTGGGTTAATTAATTTTTGTCGATTCCTTCTTACACAATCAAGCAATCAATCCGATCATGAGACTTCCCCTAATTGGCTGTCTCGCACATGCATAATCAGCGCTCCTCATCAAGCCCTCCATGCCAACCCTCGTCTAATTAAAGCCCATATCATAATTTCATCGTCGTTAGCAACTAGCTAGCGGTCTTTTAATTAATGTCGGAAATTAATGCAAGATTAATTCATTCCACGTTAATTAAGAACTTATCTGAGCCACATCGCACTTTCTCACATAAATGTAAATTTCCGACCGGTCAAAAAATATTTATTTTTTATTTTTTTTTTGAAAATAATTTTATAAACTTGTTAATTTAGTTATATTTAATTTATAAACTAAATTTTATCATTTTTAGATATGTCTATATATTTATTTTGGATTTTTAAATACCCCTGTATTTAAAAATCCAAAATAAATATATAGATATATCCAAAAATGATAAAACTTGTTTTATAAATTAAATATAACTAGATTAACAAGTTTATAAAATTATTTTTAAAAAAAAAATAAAAAAATAAAATTTTCAGACCGGTCGGAAATCACCGGTCTGAAAAGATCATTCGTCTTTTAAAAATAAGCATTCGCTTAATTTTTATTTTAACCTTTATGATCATGACCCGTCTTCTTTCAATACATTAATATGAACAATCAAGTTCTAAGATAATTCTTTTGAGATTTCATAAGAACCGTCAGCTCATTTGTGCTGGGCATGCGCTTGATGATGTGATGAAGTCGAGCCTGCGTACTTCCAAGCAACCAGAGCATGACACTACTCGATCAACATGCGCATACATCGCCAGTACAGTTAACTATAAATAAATACATGGCCTGTAAGAGAGACCGAACTTGCTACATATACATCTTCTGCAGCAACAACAGATCTTTCGAGAATAAAATGGCCAAGGAGGGAGCTCGTGGAGCTATGGTGCTGGCCCTGCTGCTTGGTCTGTCCATATCCGTGCTGGAGTCGGTGTTTGGAGAGGAATTTGTTATGAATGCGGCGCCGCTTGCAATGCAAACTCCAATAAATGCTTGAAGTATCATAACTCAACTGAATGTGCTACGGCCTGGTTGAAGTGCGTGGACGATTGCGAACCGATTCCCAAGTCCGTCTCGCACCTAGCCAGTAATTTTAATTAAAACCCATATACACATGCATGCATCTCAGGCATTTTATGACATAAATATTTGCATGTTTTTTGCAGACTGTTTTTTAATTAAGCGTTGTGCTAAGATCGATGCAATGCAGCCCATATATGGGGATGCCATATCTAAATAAAAGTCCATCATTCCTTTCTCTTTTTTTAAAAAAATAAAAATTTCTCACAGCATCATGGTCGACGACGTTTACCTGCATGTTTCACAGATTGGGTTGTTTTATTGTTGCAGAACCAATTCAATCCGATTTTAATTTTTCACAATATCCAATAGATAAGAGCACCAATGGAAGCAAGTGCAGGAGATTTGAGGCTTTAATTAACATGGGTTAATTAATTAATTAATTTGTATCTGTTCCTCGTTACACAATAAGCAATCCACCCGATTATCAGACTTCTTCTCCACCTAATTGGGTTAGACGCAAGCACAATCAGCACTGTTCATCAAGCCCGGCGAGCCCACATCATAATTTCATCGTCAGTAGTAACTAGCTAGCTGTTTTTAATTAATGAATGTTGGAAATTAATCATTCCATGTTGATTAAGCACTGATTTGACCCAAATCTCACTTTCGCACATAAATGTAAATTTTTAAAAAAACATATGATAGCTTAATTACTTTAACGTTTATGATCATGACTCATTCTCTTTTAATACATTAATATGAACGAAAGCTAATTGATGTGGGCAAATCGCTGCCTGACCCCCACCAAAAAAGTCACAGTTAGTCGTATCGATCGGCATGGATACGGTTAGCTCTGTTAATTAATTTCCCGCGCAAAGTTCGTCTCCAGAGAATATTCTTTTGGTTACCTCCGAGTAACAAGAGCAATTAGCTTTTGTATATGAGAGTACGATTCTATTTTCTAGTTAGCCCAATATGCACCCACGCTCACAACCATGAAAACATGCAAGCGCACTCCAATTCAGAGAAAGCACTTTCAACCAGAAAAAAATAAAAGCAAGGATACTGTGGTCATCTATAACCGCATAGTTGTTTCACTGGCTGTCTCATCGATGATGGATGAGATGAACCTTAGTGGCTAGGGTTAGCATCAAATTGGCGAACCAAGAGTGTAAATCAGGTCAAGTTTATTCAAGTTGGGTAAATACAACTCTAATCCATCTTGTAAAACCTCAATTCAATCCTGCTTTCAATCTTTTTTTTTAAACCTCAATCCAACCCTATTTAACCATGTAGAAATTAGTTCAGTTAAGGTTAAAAATTGAGTTAATAAATATATAATATTTTAAAATATTTTGCTTAATTAAATTTATTTTAAAATATAAATTTATATGAAAGAACAAAATTAATCCTTTTTATATGAATACTTTCCAATTTATGACTTATACAATAATATAATTGCTAAATAATCTTATTCAAAATAACAATGTTTGTTAATTTTTTAATAATATATTATATTTTACAATAATATATGAAATCGGGTTGGGTTGGTAATCATCTAACTCAAACCAAACCACTTTTGAAATCAGGTTATATAACTTATTTTTTCTAAAATGTCTAATCTAACTCTACTATAAATCATGTTGGGCTAGTCAAGTTTGGGTTGAGAACAACCCTATCTACACTCCTAAGCCAAACCCGTCTATAAGAGGTTAAGGAATTGAAATTGCTGGCGGGGAGTCCAAGCAAGCATAGGCAACTATATTTTACCAATTAGTTGTCTTTAAATTTATTTTTTTTGTCATCCTTTAGCTGTAACAATCATCCATTAAGTTATCAATCTTTTCATTAAAAATTCACATTGCATTTATAGAAAAGGATCCTTATCCGACGAAATCTAAAGAGAGAACTATTCCTTGGATGTGTTAAGAGGGGCGTAATTAGACTATTAGAGTAACAACTAGCAAGCGGCTAGTAGATTTCCTTTCCACCTCTTTACATCATTCTAGGAACTTATCACAATGCAAACTAGGGCACCTATCATGGCGTTAATCCAAACTATGATCATGTTACAAAGCTGCATTGAAGAAGTCATTCTATAAATCAATTCTACAAAAATCAATCTTACTCGATCTGCCATTCTCTATTTTCTACTTGGAGATGTGGTGAGAAACTACATCCTTGAATTCACACATTGTGCAAAAAGGTCAAAGACTAGACTCTTGATTGAGCTTATAAGAACGGATATACCTAAACAGGAGCAAATATGTATACCTCAGGCTGCCAGTCGTACACACCCGAGTGCATAGTTTTAATTTTTTTGAAATTTTTTTACACAACTGTTAATCTAAGTTTATTTAACATATGTATCAATTTTACCCTTTTTAGATATTTTCAAATATTTTTGGGAATTTTTAAAAATCAGTGGCATATTTCAATCCGAAATGGCACCAATTTTTAAAAATAAAAAAAAAGATCTAAAAGTTTTCAAAATAATATAAATTGATATACATGTTAAACATACTTACATCAACAGTTTCATGAAAAAAAATTAAAAATTAAAAAAATGAGTCATATGCAGCCGGGTAAATATGACCAGGCACCATATACCTCAATAAGTGAGTGAGAGACCTTATGGGCCTTTATATTGAAGCATGTGATATAATCTTGTAAGGATTCTTTGGGTACCAATAGATACACATCAATTGTATCACCATAATGGGACATCGTTATTGATTATTGAACTGCGCCTCAAAAGATATGTTAGTTGCTTGAAGTTGGTAATGGTATGGATGCAAATCGTAATTTCCCTTACTCATCAAGGGTGGAAGAGAATAAGTGGCATTTGAATCCTTTTGATATTGGTTAAGGTCCATGTGGATGTTATAAATTATCATATCCTATGGGGTTGAATTTTTTGAGTCAAAGATTGACATTTTCAAATTCGAAACTTCTTCAATATTAGTTGGATTTGAAGATGTTAAGCTAGTGAATTGTCAAAGTTAAGGCTATATATATTAGTTAGAACTATAGTTTAAAGAGGACTAAGCAGTGGCTATATTGTGTACCAACTCTAGGAGCTAAGGAACAATGCTTAAGGCATGGCGAGAGAGAAAGTTGGAAAGATAGTGTCCTAGTAAGGCATGTGGGACCAAAAGGCCCCACCATGGATGAGAATGACCATAAAAGTATTTTGGAAAGATAACATTAGTGGTGGAGGCGAAAGAGTAGCTTCAAAAGTAGAGTAGTCAAACATGGCAAAGTTACTAACATGGAAACTTAGGTCGCATGAGCAAGCTTTGCTTTTTTCTGAGTCAATTATTATTACAAATTCCTGATAAGGTCCATTAGAGCTATAAATTCTATTCAAGAAACGATGGAAGATTCCTTAAGGGCATTAGTGCTTTTCTCAAATAAAGAAAATGCTGATTGTCTTGAACCTCAAGGTTTATTAAGATAGTTGTTGGTGCTTTGGTGTTTGCTAAATTTAGGATGTCTCTTCAACACTAGTATGCTTCAAGCATGTTTGGCAATATATAAAACTTTTTAGTGTATTTGGGAACCGATAAAATTTTTAATAAAAAATTTTTGTGTAAAAATTTTTGAAATAGGAGAAAATGATGCGATATGATAAAAATAATGATGATGAGTAAAAATAATAAAGTTAAAATAGATAGGTTAGATGTATGAACAATTGTATAGAAATGATTGAAAAATAGAGTAATCGTACAGGAAGAAATGATGAAATAATTAAAAATATGATAGTTATAAAAAGTGAAAAAATTTAATTTGAAAAGTTTTCGGTGTAATCAAACATCTCCTAAATTAAAACTTTTCATTATCTATAACTATCCTATTTTTTAATTATTTTTTACATTTTCTTATACAACTATCCTAATTTCAATCATTTTTATTTAACTATCTATACAACTAACCTATACATTTTAACCTTCTTATCTTTACTCTCCATCACTATCCCTATCGCATTACATTATTTTTTCTCATTGCAATAAACTTTTACACCAAAAGTTTCTTGTTCAAAAGTTTTATCACTTCCCAAATATATCAGTATTCTAATAAGCAATGACCCCACAAGTGTTCTTTCTAGCTTTCATGCCTCAATGTTGACTTTGAAGTTATTCCCACAACTTGACGACGGATGATGAAGTCATGCTTGGGTTGAAGTTTAGAAGGGTTACTGAAGCTAGGAAAAAGATCAAAGTCAAGAGATAAAGAATTTTATGTGAAAAAGACACTTGATAATTCCTGTGCTTGCTTGAAAATTCACATGAAAGAACATTTTGCTATCCGAAAAATGATTTATACAAGTGGGATGAAATTTAAGTTGGGCCAATCCTTGGCCTGTCCTTAATTAAATCTAAACTTTCGAACCAAATGAGGTGTACTTTCTTAACTTGTTTTAATAAATGTGTTAAACTATCTATTATTATAACTAAGAGGAGTGATTCTATTAGCCCGGGCTAAGTAAATGGCCCACTTAGCCCACCTCAAAAAACCTATTTAAAACAACTTTTTTTTATTTTTTTCTTCATACACTTGTTTATCTAAGTGTATTTAACATATAAACCAAGTTTTACCATTTTTGGAAATGTGCATATATTTTTTTTAGATTTTTGAAAATAAGGGTATTTTAAATGCATATATACACATAGATGTTTGAAAATCTCAAAAAAATAGATAAACATATTCAAAAATGGTAAAACTTGGTCTATATGTTAAATACACTTAGATAAACAAGTACATGAAAAAAAAAGTAAAAAAAAGTTGTTTTAAATAGTTTTTTTGAGGTGGGCTAAGTGGGCCATTTACTTAGCCCGGGCTAATAGAATCACTCCTCTATAACTAATGCTATTTTAGTTTCACCACTTAGTAATATAATATGGAAGCATCTAACCTATAAAATTAAGATAGATTTGATTTGATATTTAATAGGTCTACAAATTGTTACAAATATTATTATGCTTGCCTCACATTTTCAACCCAAACCACATATCTAAAATCAATCTTATGTTTGACAAGTGACCTATTAAAGTATAGTCATGAAAATAGCCCAAGCCTTTAGAGCCTTAAGAGTTAATGAGTATTTCCTTTTATAAAAAGCTTTAGCTAGCTTAGATACTTGTAGATGTTATCTACTTTAGCTAGATAACTTTTTTTTTTTTGATAAAAGGATGTGCCCTACCCCTGACTCCAGTCAATGTGAAAGGGGTTAGGGATCGAGTAATCCGAGCAATTCATTGTTAAAAAATTGTCAGTACAAATTTTTCCAAGAATGGCTTGGGTGGGGGTTGCCCCACCAAACCTGGTGGTCCAAAGTAGAGACCGAGACAAAATCAGCTAAGGTATGAGCAACATCATTCCCTTGTCTTAATACATGATGTATTGAGTAGTGAGTATTCACTTTTAGAATCGACCTTATTTCCTCAATAATAAGGCCCACCGGGGAAGAAATGGGGGTCGCATTCGCCGGAAAGTGGCAAAGTGTGAGGGAGTCGGTTTCAATCAAAGCGTTTCGGATATCATTTTGTAGCGCCCATTTGATCCCCAGTGAGAAAGTTGTGGCTTCCATAAGCAGTGGTTCCATTACCCCATTCCTTTTCCACCCACAAGCCGCGACGAAGGAACCCTGGGAGTCTCTAATTACCGCTGCACAGGCAAATACACTGAGTTCCTTCATGCATCGGGCGTCGACGTTGATCTTGACAGATCCCAAAGGCGGTTTAATCCATCATGGCACCGCCTTCTATTCATGTTAGCTAGATAACTTAGTTGCATAGTTTTAAAATGTGTTACACTATGTTTAATTAGAGGCTTTTTCTATTCATTTTTTTATACACAAGCCATTTAATATTACAAATCAGTACATTGGGCTAATTTTTAAACCATCGTTTTCAATATGAAATTTGGTTCTTTACTGGATCAGGCTTTAGCTTGTATAATTCTTAGGGCTGTCATGTTATGAGAGCAATGTCACTTATAACCTCTCAATAGGCATTGGGCACAAAGAAGGTTGGGGCATGCAGAGTTCGACTCCATCTATGGGAGGAGCAATGTTGTTTTACACAAGTGGACCTGGCAGTACTTTGACATTACTATCAGTTTCAATTAGGGTTCTTAATTAAGCAGGAAATGAACTTGATATATAATCTTATTTTAACATCTAATGCTAAAGAACATTTATTAGAGCCGGGTCTTTCAAGTTGCAACCACATATATTTGTTTTAATTTTAAATACTAGGTCCTTGCTTCTTCCTGTGAAACGAAGGAAATGGACAAAATAGAGCACCGCAGGTCCGCAGCCAGCACAGAGAAAACCGAGCACAACCGCTTCGATGGGAACGAGTCAGTTGGAACCATTTAGAAAAATAATATTTTGGCTTGAGTTTAAAAATCCTACCATGCATGTTAATTAAAATATAATTTAAATTGTTCAAGGTTGAAATAAAATAAATATGAACTTAAATAAATAAAAATTATAAAAATAATATATTTAGCATATAAAAAGTGATATCCAATACTTTTAATAACATAACTAGACATTTTTAGACTTTTATGGATAAAATACATTTATCTAACGTTTCATATTATATAAATTTTACTTATAATTTAAAAACAAATACATCGTTAATATTCTTCTATTAAAGTTTTTAATTAATACACATTTGATTTGTACGATTTTTACTGTGAAGAGTCCACATAATATTTAAAAAAATATGAACGATGAGATTATTAAAATAAAATCAGAATATTAACTTTTGGGAAGAGTCCCGGGTACAGAAGCCATCCCCGAGAAAACCCTTCAACTGAGGGTCAGAGAAACATCGAATTGTGGGGTCCAGCTGTGGGCCACCTAATTAATTAATCGCCACCTTAAGTTAACCTTACTCCTTGAGGTGGACAGTACTAAATATGTCAACTTCGGCCGGCAGACGAAACGGAAGCCTGATCGCCTGCTCCCGGGAGCTTATACCCATTTTTTTTTATTTTTTTTTGAAACGTTTTTTATAAAACTATTAATCCAGGTTTATTTAACATGTGTATAAATTTTTACTATTTTTGCAGTATTTTAGATATTTATTTTATATTTTTAAAAATCAGTGGCATTTTAAGTAATTTTAAATTACTAAAATGCCACTGATTTTCAAAAATAAAAAATAAATATCTAAAATACTCCAAAAATGGTAAAAACTTATACACATGTTAAATACACATAGATTAACACTGTTTAGGAGAAATTTTCAAAAAAAAATAAAAAAAAATGGGTATAAGCTCCCGGGAGCAGGCGATCAGGCTCCGACGAAACGCAGGTGCATCCGAGACAGGATCTAGTCTGGTCAACCAGTCGCTCTTTTGCAAATTACGCTTCAACCTTTTTAGTACTTTGCAATTTATGCCTGGTATTTTTTGTGTCTTCAACTAACTCTTACTCGAGAACCCTTTTTTTTTTCAAATTTTCACTGGCAACCGTATTTATCATTTTCATTAATAAATGTATAGTCATATATGTCTGTAATTTGTGATAATATCCGGAATTATATTTAAAAGCAACTGTGAAATTATTATATTTAAGAATGAGGAATGATCCTATTAGTCTAGACTAAGCTAACCTCCTCAAAAAACTTATTTACAACATATTTTTTCTCTTCGTATACTTTTTTATCTAAATGTATTTAATATAAATCAAGTTTTACCATTTTTGAATATATGTATATATTTTTTGAGATTTTTAAATATACGGATATTTTAAATACATATATACATATAGATGTTTAAAAATATCGAAAAAATATATACTCATATCTAAAAATAGTAAAACTTAGTTTATATGTTAAACGTGTTTTTTAATCTATATGTTAATCATGCTTAGATAAAAAGGTATGAAGAAAAAATTAAAAAATATATTTTAAATAAGTCTTTTTAGGTGGGCTAAGCATGTCATTTGCTTAGTCCAGGCTAACAAGATTCTTGAAATAAATATATATGACTAATAGCCAATGCACCCAGTGTATTACCTCATATTTATCTATTTCTTTCAAATTTTTTCAATTTCATATGTGAGCCCCAAGCATGCTATTTTTCATATATGTAGTTTTTTACATTTCTCATATGAAAAATGCCTTATTTCTTATTTTTAAATTTTTAACCAAAATATTATTCGGGATTACATAAAATATTTAAAAGTATCGAAAATGTAAAAATTATACTTATGGCAACACCATGCTTCGCCCACATAATGTTGCCAAAAAATTTTAGAAATTAGCTAGCAAACTGGAATTTGATCCAATGCTTTTTTTTATTTTTTTTTGAAAATTTTTTCATAAACTTGTTAACCTAAGTGTATTTAACACATGTATCAATTTTTACTATTTTTGGAGACTTTTAAATATTTATTTCAGATTTTTAAAAATCAATTGCATTTTAGTAATTTAAAATTACTAAAATGCCACTGTTTTTTAAAAATCCGAAATAAATATCTAAAAATTTTCAAAAATGGTAAAAATTGATACATGTGTTAAATACACTTAGATTAACATTTTTGTAAAAAAAAATTTAAAAAAAAATTAAAAAATAGGTGTATGCGCCCGATAGCATTAAGGCTCAGTACTCTCAGGAGCACTAGATCAGAATCCTAACAAACTGGCCACATTGAAACTTAATTGCATCCGGTGCACTAAGTTAATAACATAAATTTATAACCAGTGTAGTTTTCTAATATATATTTATTTGTCGTGATTCCATATGGCCAGTAAATTAGGCAATTTATGGGCAATCATAAAATTAATTTTTACTTTTTATAAATGTGTGGACTCCATTTACATCTTTCCTTTCGTGTCTTTATGTGAAAGTTTAGCAATATTTTGAATTCACTTGTTATTTATTTTTGGAAATAAAAATGAGCATATGTGCGCTAGTAAGATCTAGGTAGGACCTATATATTTTTTCAAAAATAATTTTTATATGCGACCAATTTACCATATAAAAAAGGACCCTTCTTTGAAATCATTTACATTAATGAATTTCATTACGAAATACAATTTAAAAGACAAATGAGGAATGCTCTCCGTTCCAGTAGCTTTTATCAAGGGGAATGTGTGGCTTCGCGACTGCTTAATTTTATTTTATTTATTTATTTATTTTGTGGTGGGTATAGCCACCAGATTCAAATCACCGCATGACCGGTGGTGGGAAGAGTCACTTTCAAAAATGCAAGCCGATTTCATTTCACAATCGAGATAGCGTAAATTAGGTAGGGTTATACCAAGTCAGATAGCCGTTGCCATTCTTTAATCCAAAACCTATCCTAGTTGTGAAACAATGCGACCAAAACTAATAGCCATTCAACTCGAATTTGAATACGATGTGGGGATTACAAGAACAGATGTTTAATCTTCTCATTAAGTTAACATTAAAGTTAAAATCGGGGCTAATTTTTATTTATATGAAACTTTATATTAAAAATGAATTTCAATTAACGGTAGCGATTTTACTGATATACTGTTTATGCTACACAAATCAACATGAGATGCACTGAAACACATGAATGCGCGTGGTTTTTTTTTTTCCTATTATTATTCTGACCCAAGTCTATGGACCACGATACCAACCTAGGAGTGCTCGGTTGGTGACCGCAGCCGTAATAAGGCTTCTGCGTGGCTGCGGTCGTGGGTTCTAATTCTACGTTCGGATTTCGGCCTGGGAAAAATAGTGTGGGAGCTGTGGTCTTCCTTTAGGGTGGAGTGGGAGCTGTTGTCTCTCTTTGGCTGGGTGAAAGCTATGTCTTCCTAATTCTTTAGTGGAGTTGTGTCTTCAGATTTCTTTGGAGGAGTTATGTATCTCCGTATTTGTAAGAATGTCTCAGAACTACAATGTAATATGTATTGAGATGTATGTAAATATAACCATAAAAAAAAAAAAAAAGTCTATGGACCACGATGGTCGCGGGTCTAATGAGTGCATGCGTAACTCAAACTTGTTGAATGTCGAGACAAAGGAAGAAACACCCATACATGTTGGATTACCATTGCTTTTCTGAGTAGGGTTTTGTCGGGATCTGATCTCCAACACCCGGGAGCAGGCAGCGTTGCCTGCTCCCGGGTGCACACACCTATTTTTTTTATTTTTTTTGAAATTTTTTTTTAGAAATGTTAATATAGGTGTATTTAACATGTATAAAATTTTTTACCATTTTTGGAGTATTTTAGATATTTATTTTTTATTTTTGAAAATCAGTGGCATTTTAGGTAATTTTAAATTACGATTATGCCACTGATTTTCAAAAATTAAAAATAAATATCTAAAAATCTCCAAAAATGGTAAAAATTTATACACATGTTAAATAAACTTGGGCTAATAATTTTATGAAAAAATTTTCAAAAAAAAAATAAAAAATAATTAGAGTATGCGCCCGGGAGCAGGCAACCCTGCCTGCTCCGGGTGCAGGAGATCAGATCCCGGTTTCGTCGGGTTAGTAACAGCGCTGGGCGCAGGCAGAGTTACGCGTGGGATCGACTCGTGCAGGGCGAGTTTGGTATCCTGTGGTGCGGATGCACTTGTCTCTCGTGTGGATAGCTTTTAAACAATCCCATGCATCTGAGTCCATGTCATATGTTTGGGACCAACCTTGATAATGAAATTTAAGTCCAAAAGATCGATTAATTAATATCTGGTTCCCGCCACCTAGGGTCAGCTCAGGTGGTATACTTGCATGGTAGTCTCACAGGTTGTATATTAGAATATCATTTTGAAAAATTATAAGAATATTTTAAAACCTGATTATAGTACTAATTGATATGATTGTAAATACATACCCATCAAAAACTATCAAGTTCCCTAATATTATTTTAAACAAGGCGATGGATTGGCTAGAAATACTTAATATATATATATAGGAATATATTCCTGTGCAGCATCGCTGAAATGGGCCCCACATGATCATGAAATCATGATCTACTCCACCAATTGTATTTAGAATAATGTATTCTATTACCATACCAATTTTCATCCCAATCATATATGTATGTGGGCCCCATCTGAAAATGGTACAAATCCAACGTAATAAAATAGTTTGATGTAAATAACAACTTTAAAGTATCTGATTGAGATGAAAATTTGTATGGTAATAGAATACATTATTCTAAATACAATGGGTGGAGTAGATCATGATTTCATGATCATGTGGAGCCCATTTTTGGGCCACTGTACCGCTGTTCCGGTGCAGCGTTCCGGTGCAGTGACGCTACACCGGAACAGCTCTCACATATATATATATATATATATATGGGATATGATCGTGTGCAGTCGGACTGCACCGTAATTACGGTGCAGTCCGCTGTAAAATGGACCCCACACATATTAGATTGTAATGAAACTTTATACACTCATTTATCCATATGTAAATCATACTTTAGACGGTTTAGATGTTGAAAAAACCATTTTAAACTTGATATTTACATTAAACTATTTTATTACGTTGATTTTGCACCATTTTAAGATGGAGACTACACACATGTTGGATTTGGATGAAAATTGGTATGGTAATAAAGTGAATAATTTTAAATACAATGGGTGGGGTGGATTTATGGGAAATGATCAGGTGGGGCCCACAGTGCATGGACTGCACGGTGCAGTCGCATGCACTGGATCATTTCCCTATATATATATATATATATATATATATATAACTTGAACGCTAAGCTTTATTGGTAAAATTTAATTTATCCATAATTTAAGAAAAATAAAAGTATATTATAGAAGAGATAATATTGATTTTATAGAAAAATTTAAATTGAAAAATAGATATGTATATATTTTACTTGGCATAAAGAAATTATAATTAGAATGAAATAAAATAGATAAACCAACGCTAAAAGCAGAATTAAAATAAATTCATCATTTACTTCATTCGCTAATCTTGATATTTTGGTCTAAGAAATTTTATTTCTACACACAAATATTTTATTTACGATTTTAATTAATATTTAAAAATTTCGCAATTAATTAAAAGCGTAGAAAACTGAAAAATTATATCTCAGGATGAATCTTATATATTATGTTTTTAGTAAATTGTTAGAACGAATGTAACTTAAACAGGGTAATGCATCATGGAAATTTGAATTGGTTTCATTTTAGCATCCAATTATTTGCGTATGGAAATAGTTTTAAAGTTTAAACACTATTTCTAATGCAATTCATACAGAAATTTTCGAATGAATTTTCTCCATATTAATTATTTTTTGAAATTATTAGATACAATATTATCTTTACTTTTAATCGTTACCTTTTTCGATATGTTACATCACTTTTTCCATATTTTAAAAAATTCACAATTTTTTTCTATTTTTAGAACTTCTTTAGCCAGCTTTTCAATCTCAATCATGGAACTAAAGGACGATAATGTCTGAAAAAAGCATATATATGTACAAGTAGAAAGCCCCACATTGTCTATCAAAAAAGCAAAAAAAATAAAAGAAAGCCCCACGTTGACAAAAAACAGAACGAAAAAAGTTCCGCCCATGAGATTTATGTGATGGAAAACAATAACTTTCCTCTCTCCTCACACTTTTGATTGGATTTATCTAAAAATTTAAATTTAAATTTTCGTTTGCTAAGCGTTAAAGAAGTAACAGAAATTTTGGTAAGAAGAATTTTTTAAAATTTTAAAATGGTATGATATTATATAATATGGACAATAATTATAATTGAAGCGAATAAAAATAAAACGAATACGATATCTTAGATGGAATCGATGGTGGAGATATCAAATCTTAATGTAAAATTTTTTACATAATAATTATATGAAAAGATATGAAATTTTATTGAAATATAGAAAAATAGTAATAATTACAAAATTTAAATAATTAAGTTTCACCGCCTACTTTTATACAACTGAGTTACATTAAAGTGTTTTCATACAATCTCTTTAAATTTTAAATTTTAATGCTTAATAGAAAATTTAATTCATCGTCGTAGTTAACATCATTTGTTTAACTAAGAGCCAAGTTTTATCTAAATTAAATATATGCACTAGCAGCATTTGCTTAAAAATAAATATATTCATGTATAAATCAGAAAAATTCTTAAAATCATTCATATGTGTATTAACATACAATAATACTTTGTAAAAAATTTTATCCACATTGTAATGATATTTTAGATAATTTAAAAATACTACTTAAAAATTAATATTTAATATTTAATAACTTTTACACATTTATGAATGAGCTCACATGCAATGAAGCTAAACAAATGAAATAACTTCTATGATAATATAAATAATACTAGATACAGTGAATATAATATTTTTTCATAATTTTTTATAAACTATTAAGATATTAAAAATAAAAAGAGTTACGTAAAAAGAAATTTCCCGATTATCACGAGGCACGTATAAGAAGTAGAAATTATTTTTATTTTTACTTGTGAGTTGTGACGTGCGAAACGGAGCTTGATTGTAAAAATTTTTGAAATTTCTTTCTTCCCTGGGCCCCGAGTCCCAACTAAACAACCGAATCAACCGAAGAGCACGAAAGGAGCAAGGAGAAGAACGGAGGAGAAAGAACGGGAAAAGAGGACAGAGAAGGAGGGAGAGAATCAGAGAGAGAGAGAGAGGGAGAGAGGGAGAGAGAGAGAGGGAGGGTGGGGGTGAGGAGCCTCTGCACCATCTCTCTCCCTGCTTCTTCTCTTCAAAAATACTTCTTTTTTGTAGGAATCATGGGTGCTTGCGCTTCATCTGGGAAGGAAAAGGGCTCTGCCGACGACAATAAAAAAAGCAACGAGGAGAATAATAACAACGAGATCGAGAATTCTGTATCGGGGAAGACAGCATCCGGACAACAGTCGTCGCCGCAGCAGAAGCAGAAGGAGAAGGAGAGCCAGAAGAACAAGGACAAGGAGAAGAGTGAATCCAGGCGGCCCACCAGCGCCGTTGCTTGCGGAAAGCGCACAAATTTTGGCTATGACAAGGACTTCGATCAGAAGTATACGACAGGGAAGCTGCTCGGCCATGGTCAGTTCGGATATACGTTTGTCGCCATTGATAAGAGCAATGGAGACCGCGTCGCCGTCAAGAGGATTGAAAAGAGCAAGGTGCGTTGTTTTTATGTATTTACTTCTCGGATTGGGTTCTGTAGCCGGATGTTTCGGCCGCGTGCATTTCACGATTTTTTGTGAATTCTTGTTTCCTACTTTAGTGGGTTGGATCTGCATTCTATTGGGCTTTTCGGTATTGGTTTATTCGAATTTTGAGGAGAGGAAGCAAATTTTCATTTGGGTTTTGGATCTTAAACAACGTGGAGGTACTTTCTTCGATCATTTGATCTGGAATATTCTCGAGCTTTGGTTTATTAGATTCCTATTGCGGGCTCTGATTCTGAAAAGGAAATTTTGTATGCATAGATTTTAAATTGTAAATTTTAGTTCTTTCTTTGTATGGGGATTGCGATTGTTTCAAAATACAGAATCCGTGACTGACATTACAATCATTTCAAAAGTACTTTTTTTTTCTTCGGTTTACGTTCCTCAAGGTTTGATTGGTTTCTCTCAGTTTCGATGTTTTTTTCCATCGACTCGTCATTTTCTGGGGCCAACTTCTGAATAATTGCTTTTTCTATTGCTCCATATTCAGATGTTTTGGTCAGTGGAACCCATTTATTTTATATTCATTTCATTTGGTAGATTCTGAACTGCTCAAGTATCTAATCAATTTGTGTTCTCTCTCTCTCTCACTCATTTACAAGGGGAATTTCGTCGTATAATTCTCCCATTTAGAAGGGGAATGTCCGTAGTAGATGATATTGTTAACTTTAATAGGGTGCTTTTAGATGGAGACGGTTGAATACCTTGAGTTCTTTTACTCGATTCTGAGTCTAATCTGAGTGGATGTATCTCATGAAAGAATCAAAGCACATTCTTTGTGGAATTCAATAAGCAGGAAAAATATTAATTATTAATTCGATTGACCAAATGTTTTGCTCAATGTGATCCATAATTTGACTATTGTTGCTCCAATTTAAGATCACGGTTTTGGCATCAGCAGACATATTTAGATGAAGGCTTTTTGTATAATAATAATAATAATAATAACAATAATAATGTATCCAAGACAGTTGTTTTCCACGGATTGTTCCCTAATAATTTCCAACTTGCGTTGGTCAAAATTTTTGCATTCAAATTCAGTCTCTTTCGTTGAACACTTGCTTTTGTTCTTGAGATGGTCGTAGTTTCATGATTTTTCCAAGGTGATGATATTTCATGGTTATTCATAGGTATATGAGATTGTTTCAGTGATCAGATACTTCCTCGTTAATCCTTTGATCGCGGGTGTTTATTTTTGGTGGTAGATGGTCCTACCTATTGCTGTCGAGGATGTTAAGCGGGAGGTGAAGATACTTAAAGAGCTGACAGGCCATGAGAACGTAGTTCAATTCTACAATGCATTTGAAGATGATTCATATGTCTATATTGTAATGGAGTAAGAGTCCATCCTTTTCTATCTTGTAGTTATCAAGTGCTAATTTCAGGAATTCGTAGGAAAAGAAGAATAGGGAGCTGGTTTATATTATATTTTTGAATTGCGTACAACAACAGTTACTGATTTTTTATGAAAATCTTAATCACAAATTTCAGTGTGGCCTGGTGAGATAAAATAGGCTTTACACTTGCTAGTCAAGCATAATGCAACAAGCACAGGATCCCTAGGAATTCTACCAATAACGGTTGTTGTAATTTCTTTAAGGTCAAAGTTCCAGCTGGCCTGATAGATGAAATTGTGCTTTCTTGGGCAAATCGATCATAACTGGACAAACACAAAAAATAAAATACGTCAGAATTTTCCATATCAATTATCAAGTACACCCTTATATCTATTGCTAATATTTTTATTGTTCCTGATGAATATTTTTTAATTTTTGTTGCCCAATTATGTTACAAATGACTGTGTTTTTTTTTTTTTTTCTGATGAAAAACATGGACTGTGTTCTTATAACATCCATTAATTGCATAGTTTCATCCTTGCTTCACATTCTTGGAAAAGTAATCAGAATTAGCCTTCCATTCGTCACACAGTTATTGACTTCCTAATATAGTTTTTCTCAGAGATCATTGCCCAGATGTGAGATGTCCTCTTATTGTTAATGCCTGTGAATATGTATTTGCGCATAGCTCTGTTGTAGTTGCTAATTGAGAAAACAAGAATGATGTTAGTTAAAGCTATTAGCCTCCCATTCGTACAGTAATTGACTTCCTACTATAGTTTTTCTTAGAGATCATTGCCCAGATGTGAGATGTCCTCTTACTGTTTATGCCTGTGAATATCTATCTGCACATGGCTCTGCTGTAGTTAATACTTGTGAAACTTCTTCTAATGGAGAAAACAAGAATGATGTTAGTTAAAGCTGGCTAGGATCCTTTTTAATTATGTTTCTTTGTCAGGTTATGTGAAGGGGGTGAACTACTTGACCGTATACTAGCAAAGTAAGACTGTTTTTTCTTCTTTCTTATGCTTTCTTCTTATTGTGGTTCTTGGAATGCCACTATCTTTGTCCATTTTTAATGCTTTGGATTACTTCCCAATTTTTGTTATTGAAATTGCTGATTTTAGTTTATTGATGCTCAAGTTCACTTTCCTGATTCAGAAAAGATGGTCGGTATACAGAGAAAGATGCAGCAATAATAGTGCGTCAGATGCTCAAAGTTGCAGCCGAGTGCCATTTACATGGTTTGGTACATCGTGATATGAAGCCCGAGGTAATCTTAGAGAGTCACATTTCCTTCTCTCTTTTTGTTTGGTTTATTTTGAAATACTGATGCAGTATTTTTTTTTATAGAACTTTCTTTTCAAATCGACAAAAGAGGACTCACCCCTGAAGGCTACAGATTTTGGCCTTTCAGACTTCATAAAGCCAGGTTGGAACAAAAGATTTTGTTTTAGATGAGACTTTGAAAGATTCAAGATGTTTTTCACCTTTTCAATATTACTTATGTCCATGATTACTGAATTAAATGTGGAATAATGCAGGGAGGAAGTTCTGTGACATCGTTGGCAGTGCCTACTATGTTGCACCAGAAGTACTGAAGCGCAAATCTGGTCCAGAATCAGATGTGTGGAGCATAGGTGTCATTACATATATCTTGCTGTGTGGAAGACGTCCATTTTGGGACAAAACAGAGGATGGAATATTCAAGGAGGTTTGTTTGATTCCTTTTCACAATTAATTCAAGGGCCTGTTTGGCACTTGCATAATATGTCAATCAATCTTGGAGTCATGGGGTCTGTAATCAATTACAACTCTGGAAGATACTATCAATAGCAAAGAAGAAAAGGGTGTTGATACACAAGTTAGGAATCAAGGTCACATGCCTGCTTAATTAATACAAAAAAAAAGAGCAAAGTTAAATGCACACTTAATTAATGTCGGAGAAATCTAGGTTAAATGCACAAGTATTAATGTCGAAGAAACCAACTTTAAATGCACAATTCAATAATGTTGGATATAGAATTTATAATTTATATGCACAATCAGTTAATGTGGAAGATACAGTTCTTTGAATGAATACTGGGATTTATTTGTTTCTGATTTTCTAAAAAATGATGCAGCCAAGGGATCTTGATTTACGACCATAACAAATGTTCTGTAGCCTGCACTACACTTTCTTTTGAATTGAGTCCATGACAACATTTGAATTACTTCTTGAGTATTGGACTTGATTAGATATGAATATGATTTTAATTTGTGCTATGATCACAATTTGTAGCTCCAGTATTGAGTATTTCAAATACATATGAACAATAATTGTTTGATGTCTTTGCTTTTTTGGTCAATGCTACCTATATAATGGTTCTCTAGAGTTGGCAGCCATCTTGTAACTTGTAACGCCATCCCTCTTTATTTCTCATATATTTTTAAGTTTTTTTAATTTGTACTTCTAAATCTTTCCTACCAAAATCAAATTGTTTGATTGTTCTCAAGTATGACGATCTTTCTTTGAGTCTCCTGAGACTATAGGGAAGCTCTTGTAAGTTTTTATTGTGTGTTTTTCAGGTACTGAAGAATAAACCTGATTTTAAGAAGAAGCCTTGGCCGAGTATAACTGACAGTGCTAAAGATTTCATCCAGAAGTTGTTGGTAAAAGATCCCCGTGCGAGGCTGACAGCAGCACAAGCCCTGTGTATGTGTTTGGATGAAGTCATCATAATGTTTTTTTTTTATTATTATTATTTTTTAAAAAAGTGATGGTCCGATGGAGACTGAGCCAGGGGGCTGTTTGGGCACAATACACATGTCACCCACTCCTGCATCACACTATCCTCTTCTTGGGTTGCTGGTCGGCTCAGATTATCTCTGATTACTTGTTGAAGATTAATGCGGAAATCTGTTCACAGATTCTTTGCTGCTCATCTGGAGCGCATAATGCAAGCATAGACTGACTTGTCGTATTTCAAACTTACAGTGCATAGGCATTGTCTATGCTGGTTTTTCAAACTGCTTCATCTCAATCTCGATTATACAGTAATCTAGCTGAGTTGACTTCACTAGTAATCAGCCAGGCAGGCACATTTTGCTAATGATGCAGGATAAGTTGGAAAACGGAATATACCTTTCTTCTTCTTCTTCTTCTTCTTCTTCTTCTTCTTCTTCTTTTTTCCATCTCTGAATGACAACAATGTAACTAAGCGCTCAGTATTTTGTTTCTTCTTCCAGCACATCCATGGGTGAGAGAAGGAGGGGATGCAGCAGAAATACCTGTTGATATATCTGTTCTTTCCAACATGCGGCAATTTGTAAAGTACAGCCGTTTGAAGCAATTTGCACTTAGGGTAATGAAATTGGTTTGGGTTGGATACTTGCACAGGAATAGAAAGGAAAAGAATGGATTTTATTTTCACAAGTTATGTTTTCAATATTTCTGTTGGCCCCTAATTTTTATTCTTCCTCCCATACCTAGGCAGTAGCAAGTACACTTAATGAAGAAGAGATAGCTGATCTCCGTGACCAGTTTGATGCAATCGATGTTGATGAGAGTGGAGCTATCAGCTTGGAAGAAATGAGACAAGTATTTCTTCTCCTTTCTCATGGGAATCCAAGTAGTCATAACTCTACTTTCTCTTTCATGGCATTTTTAGATCCAATGCTGTGAATCATCAGATAATCCATCTAATCATTATTCTGTGGTCCTCGCATGAGGTTGCTAATGGCCTTCCTCAATAAGCAGCATAATTATGAGGATTTTCTTTCTTTCAATGAGTTTGTTTCCTTGCTTTCCAGCAAAAACATCTCCATTAATAAATATGGTCTTACTGATTGTATTAATAAATATGGTCTTACTGATTTTCTTTCTTAAATTTTATATGGCTTTTATTGCAGGCCCTTGCAAAAGATATTCCTTGGAAAACCAAAGGGCCACGTGTTTTGGAAATTCTTCAAGCGGTAAGATATATACATATATGTTAAAATCTTAGGAATTCCATTAAATGATTCATATGCTTTCTATTATTCCAATCTACAAATCCATTCTTCAATTGTTCATTAAAAAGGACTATTGAAAACAAGAGGCACCCACCCTTCTAAAAAATGGAACCAACGCATGAATCTTAGATAACTCTGTGGCTATGATTTGTGTTAGTATTTCAGTGACAGTGAATGAAAACAGAGGGCCCAGAGCTCCAGCACGTTGTGGGGTGTGGGGAGGGGCATCCATGTACACAAGCTTTGCTTTATCATGAAGAGGTCGTTTCCTATGAATTGAGTTTACATCTATTGGTAAAGGCAACAACTCTTACTGTTGCACCAATGCCTGACTTCTTCAGTGATGGCACGTATCTCAGATAAAATCCCCATTAAACTGTGACTTGTGCTTCCAAATCTTATGAAAGTCACATCCTATGCTTATGAAGGCATGAAGGCATTGCACACCTAGAAGAATACTTATCACAGTTCACAAGTGGCAGTGAACTAATTCTATTTTCCTTGGCAATAGAATTTTGATGCCACGTATGTTTATTTGTATGTGAAAAGTATAGCATTTCTTTTGAACATGAACTATGTCATTTTCGCACCTGTGCATACCAAATAGTTACCCTAATCTCCGCCAGAAGGAAAAAAAAAAATGTGCTCTCTTATTTAATAAGCAACCAGCTTAAAAGTAAGATATTGACCTTGATTATGCTTCTGATATGGGGAGTACAACGGAATATTTTGTGTTGTAACAGATAACTAGATTATGAACTCTTTTAAGTTTCAAAGGAAAGTTATGTTATTGTCATATATGCTACTGTAAATTACTGTATCATATTAAGTGGTGTCCAAAGCTGGAATCAGGTTCTGTGACAAGAATCCAGGTGCCGATTGGCGGTGAGAGTGGACAAGATCAGTGGAGGCAAGCCTGAGTCCCCCGCCTGTGTGCTAAATGAGCCAAAATCCCGACCCAAACCCTGCCAGCCTCATTAACCAAAGGCACTAGGTTACTTGCAAGCAAGAATCAAAGCCTGACTATCACAACATTGGGAATCCAAATGTTTCCATGCATGTAATCCCGTGGTAGATTAACAAAGTCCAGCAAGACAGCAACTTCGTATTTATACAATATGATAGGTTGACCTTATCTACAACAGGGGTACCAGATCAAAAAAAATTTGTGGGCATAAAAGTAGAAAAAGGATCTAAAATCAAGTATTATCACATAAATGCATTCTTGGTATCAAGAGATAACACAAACATGCCTTTTGCCGAGTACAAAGGTTGAAAAATACTTTAGAACCCTGGCCAGAATCCCAACCTCTGTGCTTCTGGTCAAGCGTGGCAACTAACCATACCCATTCGACCCGTTGTACCTTTCAAATATCATCATTATATAAGTTTGATGTTGGATATTAGCAAAACCACAAGCGCATAGTTGATATCAGTTCATTAGAGGTCATGGCTTTATGGGTTTGGCCTTTTCAGCAATATGACTTTCTTTCTTTCTCTAGCCCGAAGTTTGCCAGTTTCTTGTACTTGCTCTCTCATTGTCCAACCTGAAACGTTTGGTCGTTTTGCATGACTAAATTCTAACATTATTTGCTACATGTTTGTGGCAGATGGACAGTAACACAGATGGGCTTGTAGACTTCCCAGAGTTTGTTGCTGCCACTCTACACGTGCGCCAGATGGAAGAGCATAACTCAGATAAATGGCAGCAGCGATCTCAAGCAGCTTTTGAAAAATTTGATGTGGATAGAGATGGGTTTATCACTCCAGAGGAATTAAAACAGGTAGCTCTTGAATTTCTAATCGCAAAATTCAGTGAATTCTTCCAGGTTCTCACTAGCTATTAAAAGATTATTAGCATCCACTCCAGATGGCTGGAGTATGGATTTTTTTACATTCTTTTATGATTCTGGATGTTTGGTAGCATGTTTATGAAGTTGTTATAGAAATGTTTATGGGCCAACAGCATGTTTTTGGCACATCATTGATCTGGCGGCTAACAGGTTGATGGGCACAGGGCGGTGCCAATGAGAATCTACAATTCTAGCCATCCTCTGGTTAAGCGCTCTGTTGTATCTGGACATTGATTCATGTATGCCGCATATTTGTTCCCACTTCCCAACGGAAGTAGATTAGAGCCATATGTGAAGACATGCAAGAAGGGAGCGTGATTTCTAAGGAGAGGGAGGGGCCCTAACCTGCATGTCATTGCAGGAGTGTGATTTCCAAGATCTCTGCCCTTTAGATATTTCTATCCCTGTTGATAGTCTTCTGACATCATATGTTACAAAGGATCTGAGAAGCAAACCGCATAACTTGATTGTTCGATGGTTTTGTTTGCAGCACACAGGGCTGAAGGGCTCAATCGACCCACTATTAGAGGAGGCCGACATCAAAGATGGAAAGATTAGTTTGTCAGACTTCCGCAGGCTGTTGAGAACTGCAAGCATGACTAACATGCCCAGCGCAACTGGTTTCCGAAGTTAACGCAAAATGTAGATCTTGTAAAGGCACAGCATAGAGAATGGCAGTGAGGGAGGGAGATGGATTAGAAGCCAATGCTCATTCTAGTCATCTTGTAAACTAGTTTGCACAACAGAACCTGTGGTCTTCCTTTGTAACGTTTCCATCCTATTGAAATGAGTAATTTGAAATTTTCAATTTAAGCAGTTCAGACTGTCTTGAGAATTTGGTTCCATGGAATTTGATATGGGTTCAGCTCAAATGGGTTTTTTTGAGCTGATGTCCATCTCAGGGCCTCTTTGGCTATCTATATCCCATGTCGCCAGTACTTTTAAAAATTTTGACCGTTTGGCTGTATTTAGAAGTATTGTCTCCCTTAAAAAATAGCCTGTTCCTAGGAAGATTTCTATGTTTGGGGGAAGTTGCTCATTGATGCTTCCCTTAAATGTGTTGGCCACAAGATTCTGTTATACACGAACGCAAGGTCAAACAGGCTCTTATATTAATGCTCTTGTATGATTCTTATCGCAATATATTATTATTATTATAGCAACAACAAACATATGCAGCTTTCTAATGAAGTTCCTTTGGGGAATTTGCATATAGGCACCTCGAATTTATGTGCTTTTTGACTTATGTGCTTTTTGATCCTTAAATTTTATATTTGTTGGAGATGGTTTGAAGTTTGGCCGGGAAATTTATAACTATAAAACTCTAACCACTGTTAATTTTTAATTTTAAGTAAACAAAATGTTCTTTTCATATTTTATTTAAAATGTGTGTTTGAGAAGTAATAAAATTTTTGATGAAATTTTTTTTATGTAACAGTTTTTTAAAAGAGAGAAAATGATGCGATGTGATTGAAGTAATGATGAGGAGTAAAAAGAATAAAATTAAAATAGATAAGTTAGATATATGGGTAGTGTGAAAATGATTGAAGTTAGGATAGTCGTACAGAAAGAAGCGAAGAAATAATTAAAAAATAGGATAGTCGTGAAAAATGAATAGTTTTAAGTATAAACAAGCACTCTCAAAATCTAAATCTTTTTCCAGCAAAAAATCCATTAAAATGGCTCTAAAAAATTCAAACAAGTAGGGTAGTCCATTTAAGGTTTGAATAAAATTAAATAAAGGGTATTTTGGTCATTTTAAGAAAAAAATTATGTGCTTTAGGGTTTCATGTTACTAGCGTGACTGAAACGAAGGCTGATCGTATGCTCTCGGGCGCATGCACCTTTTTTTTTATTTTTTTTGAAATTTTTTTTTATAAAACTGTTAATATAAGTGTATTTAACATCTTTATAAATTTTTACCATTTTTGGAGTATTTTAGATATTTATTTTTTATTTTTGAAAATCAGTGAATTTTAGGTAATTTAAAATGTCACTGATTTTCAAAAATAAAAAATAAATATCTAAAATAGTCCAAAATGGTAAAAATTTATACACATATTAAATATACATAGATTAACAATATTGTAAAAAAAAATTATAAAAAAAAAAAATAGGTGTATGTGCCCGGGAGCGTACAGCGCTGCATGCTCCCGAAAGCATACGACCGGGGTCCAACTGAAACTAAACATTTTCAAAACTTTAAGCCATCTAATAAAAATATGAAATTTAAGGGTCAAAAGTGCAAGTTTAAAAAACATGAGGGGCCTGTATGCAGATCCATCCTCACCCCAACTTGCACTCAAACTTCCATTCCAATCTAGATAAGCAGCATGGCGGGAACAGTGAACGTGGGAAAAGAATGGGAGTCATGCGTCTCTCCTTCTTGAGTACCTGCGACACGCATCTAACCATTCCAAACTGCGGATCATAATGAAATTAAGCTGATTTTCTTAAATAAAAGCTATTTATTTACTTAGGCAACCAATGGAGAAATATATACATATATATGGAAAATAATCAAGTGTCGATGCATTATGCCATAATTATGATGCAATCCACTGCAAATGGTCCCACATGATCATAAAGTTAACATTTACTAAACCTATTCTATTTATTATTATTTACTTTAACAAAATAACAATTTTCATACAAATCAAACGTGTGTATATGTCTCATTTTAAAATGATACAAAATCAACATAATAAAATAATTTGATAAAATTATCAATATTAAAGTTCTGTATTGAAAATCTAAACTGTCAAAAACATGTTTTTATATAGATAAATGATTGTACAAAATATGATTATATTTTACTAGATGTAAGACCCATTTGGCAGCAGAATGCACTATAATTATGATGCAATTTGTCTGCACAAAATAGTTTCTCTAAGTCTAACCAGGAACCTAATTAAAGTTGCATGCAAAATGATACAATCTCAAGTAATTAAGTTTGAGTCTGATTCAATGCTTGACCAACCACAAGATTTATTCATTTTTAAACATTTGTAAAAAAATTTTGCATGGATATATGGCTCTAAGTAATATATTTTTATTAATGAAATTTTATTCTTTTGTTCTTATTTAATATGTTTTAATTTTTAAAATGAAAAATTAAACATTTTAATTTCATGTGCTGGTGCATGAAAAATGCTTTTTTTCATTTTTGAAATTCAAGAAAAATATTTTAAAAATCAAAAATTAAAAATTCATATATAAAAAGACTTTTCTTGAGCCTATATATCCATAAAAATTAATAAATTAATAAATAAAGCGTATGCAAACATTGACGGTAAAGCATTACAGATGTGTATTCAGAAAACATCTTTGATGAGGCCCTACCTTGATGAAATCAAAATCTAATCCGTCCATTTTATTTAACGTCATCTGTTTTATCATGATAAAACCACGAAAATCAATCAGACCTTTTAAAAATATAATCACGTGAAAAATATAAAAAAAATACTTAAATTTTAATTTTTTGGAACCGGTTTATAGAATCAAAGCCCATAATATAAGATTAGTAAGACTCTCGCAAAGACTAAAAGTGTCTATTAAAATTCGTGTTTAAGATTAGCAAATCTCTCACAAAGCCTTAAGTGTTTGTGACAATTCGTGTCCAAATGAATGGGCCCGTTTGACTACCGATTTTATTAAAAAACATGTGCAAGACTATAAATCCAAATTTGAATCCATTCCTTTGAAGATTCAAAATGATACGAAAATTCGCATATCTACTGTTGGATGTGAAATAAACAATTTTAGAAGGTTTGGACTTTGGAAAGAGTAGTGGTTATTCTTAATTTTGAGAATATCCTCCAAATGTATACCATTGAAACACGACGGTACCTTTTCCCTTAACTAACATAGATTTTTCGGTTCTTGCATATGTTCGTTTTAGAAAGAGTAATGGTATTCTTTGTCTTTTTCTTTTTCTTTTTTTTAATGGAAAGAGTATGGTTATTCTCTGTTCGTTTTAGAAAGAATGAGTTCTGGTTTCTTGGAACATTACTTCATTTTAAAAAAAAAAAAAAAAAAAAGAATTTCAGTTCTTGAAACCACGTTTTCATCTCATCCCATCCATTTTTATATCTTAATAATTAATTGAAAAATTCACTTTATCTATTATATTTAGTATTTTTTATATTATCGTGAAAATATAATTTGTCCAGTATTATGTACATGATCTTGTTGCTATATTGATAGATGATCCCAACATCGTCATATTCTAATGCATATGTGGATGAATTTAAATATTTTATAATTATAAATGAAAATATATATATATATATATATATTTTTTATTGTTGGTATTATATATTATGACGATCAGGACCATTCATCAAGAACAGTTCCCATTAAATATGGGAAGAAATTAATACTCAGATGCAGCCACCGAGAATTGAATACCTGTAGACCAAAAGACAAACGTATTTTTAAACAAATATAGCATGAGCATCTTTAATTTAGATGAAACTTATTTTCTGCCTAAACAAAATGATGCTAAATACCACGAGTGAATTTTCCGTAAATCATAAGGGGGGTAAATTACATGTGCCACGCATGACTCGTTTTCAACGACAGAGCCGGAGAGGCGAGCATCCGCAACGGAGAGTCGTGCTAGGCGCGAGAGCTGGTAAGAGATGTTGCTTGCGTAGGGCCATGTATCGTCGGGGAGGCGGAGTTGGATGAGGCGATGACATCGAAACCTACTGTTTCTAAACACCAACAACGTCAACGTTGCAGTAACCACCACCGGAGATTGGTGGGACATTTTTGTGCATTCATAGTCGATTTTAAGAGGGAAGTTTATTACCAATCAAAACAAAGAGGGGGCAGTTTATCATGTTGTTGGAATGGATGTCATTGATCTTAGAAATTCTTAGCATATTTGCAAGAATTTTCAGACATTATTATGGATACTAATAATTTTCAACACAGGTTAAAACTTTCTTAGTTTTTAAAATATTTATCAAAAGTAAAATTTTTCAAACCAAAACTTTTTAATTATAACTTGCTACTCTCCATAACTATTCTATTTGTTAATCATTTATTTACATTCTCTCGTACAATTACTCTACTTTTCAATCATTTCTATTCTTCTACCCATACAAGAAACTCACTTATTTTAATTTTATTATCTTCACTCTTCATCAATACCCTTATTATATCCTATCCTAATTCAAAAACTTTGATAGTAAAATATTCATTTAGTTTAGTCCAAATGTTCCTCGGACCCTAATTCCGGTGTGGTCAACCGCGTAGGCTTTTGTAAATACACGTGGGCTACACCTAGATGAGTATGCGTAAAAAAAATTTCATAAATTTTAAAGCTATCTAGACGTGTTTTTGAAATTTTTAAAATACAAAATATGCATTTCTCATGCAAGGTATTTTTTGAAAAATGTCAAAAAATCCAAATAACAGGCCTACAACTCCACATAGCTTAAAGAATTCCGAAATTTTAATGAGCCCACAAGCTAGAATTCAAAATTTTTAATGAGGCACCCGAATTTTTAACGTCAAAAAAAAAAAAAAAAAAAAATTGAAAAGAAAGTTGTGGCCATCAACCTAGATAAAATTTTCAAAAAATACATATGCGCCCAAAATTAGGGCGCTTCATCTTGAATAACACTTCGTGTCCAATGATGATGAGAACACGTACACATCAAGCACAGCTGCACAAGGGAATCCGAGCATGCTTGTTCATCCACACCCTGAAGGAGTAATGCTATGTTGTCTCACAACTCACAAGCCACACTAATCATGTAATACTGCAAGGATGCCAGCAAACTGCTGCTGTTACTTTTTTGTTTCTGTTTTTCCCCCAAATAAGATACCATTAACATTGACTGGGCTAGAATTTCGTTTTCAGAAGCAAGAAACTTTTGAACAATGATTTTCAATCCTTATTTCAGAAATTAACCCTCAGAGTTCATTCTCTACACATTTTCTTTTTATTTTGTTTTAATTTTTTTTCCTTACACTTGTCAGGGAGAAACAAAACCCCTTTGAATACAAGCAGCAGATAACCTAAACAAAATCATTCTACTTCCGGACTGAAATCACTTAGCTGACACCTTCTTTGCAGTAACAGAGTTGACAATGGTAGCAAACTCTGGGCCCTGCAAAAGCCATAATTTATCATATCTGACAACATCATGGAGAAATAAACACAAAGCAAATCATATACGTAATTCTAGGAGACAGTAATACTATTCACAATTTTAGGCACAACCATTTACCCGAGCAATCATATGTAAATTTTAGGTGAAACCCAGTTTCAGATCTATAGCCACTCAGGAAACTAGACCACAAACCTGTTTATGGAAATTTATGTTTTATGTTTTTCTTTCCATGCCATTAAAATTAGCTGCCGCAGCATGGATCCATGGAAGTCTACTTGCATCTCAGGCAAATAAGCATAGGTAAGAGAATGGCATGGCGAAAATGCCATTGACAATTTTTCTGAATTATTCTTTCAGCTCAGAAACAAAATAATGAGATTTCAGTAGTAGCTGTAAATATGCTACAGCATCATTTGTCATCTAATTTGGAGGTAAGAAAATGATGAAGTATCCGCAGAAACTTACCAAGTTCAAGAATTTAGTTGTGAAAACTCGCAAGAAAGGAAATTTTCTCTGATGATAAGCTAACATCATGGTGATGAAAATCCCACATGCTTGCTTTCAAGTTAATCAACCCTCACACTTTCATGTCTTTTCTTTAGCATTTTTTTTTTCTCTTTATGAGTTTATGTTCCCTTTTGAGAAATAAAACAAAATATAATATGGATTAAAAAAGGGCCAATTTGGACGTTTACTAAGTTGATTTTTTTTTTTATTCGATACTAGGTTGATATATATATATTTTTTTTTTTTGATTTTGCCAGAGCAACACCCGCTCAATGGCAACTGCGGGATTCGAATCCCGGTGGATGGGCACGTAGCCCCCATGCGAAACCAACTGCCCTATGGGCAGGTTCGCAATACTAGGTTGATATTTAAGTGGGCTAAGATGATGTTTTATCATTAAAAATTTATTATTGAGATCCCATTATGGCTGATATATCTGTGAGTCAGCCCGATAGCTATTAAGTTGTCTGAAAGCCCTATAACTATTAAGCTTTCTGCAGATCTAGTATAAATAGAGTTTTAAGGATGTCAAGATGACTTTCCGCTGTTCTAACAAAAGAAAATCACATCTAAAGATTTCATTTCTTCTACAATTATTTTACTCTTTCTTTCATGTGTTTCATTTAGTTCTAATACACTTCCCTTTTGCCCATCAAAATGATTCTCTAAATCCATCAGTGATTATAGTGTTTCTGTTGCGGTAGCTTTAATAGTGACACCAATTAAGGTTCGATCATGAGCACCAGATCATCGACATAGAGATAAGGACAAACAATCACACCACATAACAAGATTTATGTGAAAAAAAACTTCAATCCAAAAATAAGACAATAACAAAAACAAACCAACCACCCAACAACTAAAACCACCACCCACATATCAACTGCTAAAGAGAAGACAAGGGCAGAATAGAAGTTTACACCACTGAGGCTAAGCCTACGGCTGGTAAGTCAAGCAAGTTTGAAGTCAAGACCAATGATAAAAAGGCAAATTCATTAAATCAAACATGTAACAGAGATGTATTCTGAAATATCCCACACTCATTATGTAATAATCTGCCCCTCAATGTGTTGATCCAATGTAGCATCTTGGATTTTAAATGTTAACTCTTGACAATGTAGATCATAAATTTGCTGACTATTTGCTGTGTGATTTAAATATGTTAATCTAATCATTAGGCTAAATAATCTAAATGAGTCAAATATTTGTTGTTTGAACTTCACAAATAGTAAAATAATGTGGCTTCAATGGTTTCAAGAGTTGATTAGTGACAATAAACTCATGGGATTCAATTTCGCTTTCAGCGAGCATAGTAAGATTTTGTTCTTACGAATTACTCTCTAGTGGTAGGACCCATATGTAAGAGAATTAAATCTCTAACATAGAATGAACAAAGTGGCCCGTAGAGAAGGAATCGTAGCTTTTAGAAGAGCATGAGAAATTTAAATAAAGAGTATGACTTGCTTGATGGTAGTTGTTGAGAAACAAATTCATGTTTGTATATAAAGAATTGCAAGGAAAATAAATGCAATGCTAACATGAGTTGCATGAGATAAATGCAATGAAGAGAGATGAAGGAAATTAGATTTTCCGCAACTTGATGGCTTATGTTTATATATTTAGTTCATGGAGAAAGTCATGAAAAGCGCAAGCTATTAATTAAGAGAAATTTACATGAGATTTTAATAACTAAAAAAGGAAAAAAAATTCAAATTCTAGAACCGGGCCAGCAACAAGCCCACGAGCCAGCCAAGCATCCAACCCACCCTCAGTCCCTTTCTCCTCCACCCACGCGGCCAGGCCAAAGTCAATCAAGCCCAATTTTTCTGTTGAGCTCAAGGCACGGCTTGCTGGCACCAAATGCCAGTGCTGAATGAGCCCAATGGAATAACCAAGCTTGCGATTGCCCCTAGCCCATCAAACCCAATGGAGATCTGTCCAGCAGGCCAAAGCCATCCAGTGGGCTGTATGTGGCCAAAACTGGTCTCGCAGCATGCTTTTAATGCATTTTTAATGATTTTCAACCCAAATTGACCCACACCCTATGCTTGAAAAGATTTAAAGAATAGATTTTTTTTTGTGTTTAAAGTGGATTTTAGTTTGTTGAAAGTGTGTTATCATGTATGTTGCTTTGCAAATGTTAGTTTATTACAAGTAATCATTAGCATGGTTCGGTATGCAAGTATGACACATCCTAACATTGTTCAATTCATTTCTTTGGTAATGCAAGGTGTAAGTCCCTACGATTTGTCGGAAGGCCACCTTTATTTCTACATAATAAACCATATACATTGCATCAGCAAGTTTTTGCATTTCCTGCTAGTCAGTAAATTTGCAAGTTCATATTTTTATGTAGTTATCTTAAAAGTGTGTCCATGTATGTTATTATTGGATAAAGTGTCTTCTGTCATTTTTAGATTAAGGGTTATATTATATTAGACTACACAAGCACACAATCTCAAGTACTTTAACCACTTCAATGTCTAGTTTCCTAAAACCATTTTAATAGCTACAAGCAGATTAATTATGCATAGATCAATGTTCTATAAAAATCAATCATTTCCACAAATCTGCAAACCGAACAAGCAACAACCCTAGTTACTTCAACAACAAATCGCAAAGGGATTTTATCATTCTTCCCACCGCACACCCTCTACAAATCCCTGTATTGTCTTCCTTCTTTAAACACTCATCTCTCTCACATGCAAACTATTCCCACAACCTCTCCCTCCCTCCCTCCCTCCCTCCCTCCCTCCCTCCCTCTTGCATTTGTCTCATTTTTGTCATTTGCATTTACTCCCTCGCAATTCCCTATGAGATATTTCTCATCCTTAACCTTTAACACATCATACCCTTGATTTAAATCTTTCATACTCTTAGAACTTTTGTATTAGAAGTTTTATAAATGAAATCCATACAGCTAACCCCACTTAGGTGGGAAATGGCTTATGATGATGATGATGACAATGCTCTCTTAGAAGTAAGTCTCCCTGACATTCATTTAAACGTTTCATACTCTCTTAAAAACTAGGTCCCTCTCTCCATGCTACATTTAGTCATTCAATGCTAGGCATTTAATTGTCTCTTGCATGTGGATCCCACCACTAAAGAAAGTAATTCGCAAAACAAAATTTTTTACTACATTTTTGAACTAGGCATTTAATTGCCTCTTGCATGTAGGTCCTATCACTAAAGAAAGTAATTTGTAAAACTAGAATTTCTACCACATCCATCAAAGGTAAAATCAAACCCAATAACCTTATTGCCACCAACCAATCCTCAACATCACTTTAAGCTATGTCGTTTTGCTATTAATAAAACTCAAACACAAATATTTGACTTATTCTAGCCTATTTGGCTCAGTAATTACCTTAAGCATATCCAAATCATGCAAAAATAGTTAATGAATCCATAATCCATGTCAAATAATAAAGAAATCAATAGTCAAAAAGTTCAATGTGACACATTAGATCACATATTGAGGGTTCAGGTTCCTACACATTGTAAGGCCTATTTATAAAGAACCCCTTGAGTTTTTTTTAATGTGGCAATTTATACTTCTGCAAATGTATCCTACTTTCAATGGAAGTCAATGTTAACAAGTCAAATTTTTGACAGATCAATTTTGAATAAGTTTTTTAACCAACCTAGACACAATTAAAGTCATATGAAGTAATGAAAAGGATGAATTTTACTAAGACCTCGATGAAGTGCGTAATGGGGTGTACAACTTCGGTTTCATACAGGGTGGCTTTGAATGGGGAGGAAACTGAAGCAATCACTCCATCCAGGAGGTTGAGACAAGGGGACCCTTTATCCCCTTACCTCTTCCTCCTAGGTGCGGAAGGCCTATCTGCCTTAATTAAGAAAGCTCATTCAGAAGACAAACTACAAGGCATAACGATCAGCAGAGGGGGGCCAAGGCTTTCACACTTATTTTTCACTGATGATGTGGTGTTGTTTATGAGGGAAAATCAGAGGAGGTGGAGAATATGAAATAAGTACTTTGGATATACAAGGAGGGCTTGGACCGACAAGTAAACATGGGAAAATAGCCTCATTTTTTAGTAAGAATACAAGAACTGAGATAAGGCAGCAGATTGAGGGTTGGATGGGCTCAAATGGGCAGCAAATTCTTGTTTATCTCAACCTCCCAGTGCGGGTTGGCAGGAACAAAATGGCTGTGTTCTAGTCAATCAAAAAGGTGGTCTGAAAAAGAGTCCAAGGCTGAAAGAACATAATGCTATCATGTGGGGGCAAAGAGATCTTAATCAAAGCTGTGGAGCAATCAATTCCTTGCTATCCCATGAATCTTTTTCTCCTTCCAAAAAGCATATGTGAGGACCTCAACTCCCAAATGAGCAGATTCTGGCCGGAAGAGAGACAGAAGGAGAAGAATCAACTAGATGTCATGGAGGAAACTGTCTATTAATAGCAAGGAGTGGTTTTGGCTTCCGTGAGTTATCGGCTTTCAACTTGGCACTAGTAGAGAAGCAAGCGTGGAGGGTTGTGATCCACACCAACCCTCTATGTTATCATCTATTGAAGGCTAAATACTTTCCTTCTGGAAGTTTTTGGGACTGCAAAATTTTCAATGGATGTTCCTTTGTTTGGAAGTGTATTGCAAAGGCCCGGTCCCTTCTCTAGTTGGGGTACAAGTGGAGGTTGGGGGTGTGGCAAGGATGTTAGGTTCTTCTTTGACAAATGGGCTGATGATATGGTATCCAGGTGTGGTCCTCTCCCACAGGACACCACATATAAGGCCACAGCATATCATTATATAGATTGCGAGCATGGATGTTGAAAGGAAGATGACATTATAAGAGTGGCAGGAATGGAGAGTTGGGAGAGGGTAAAACACATCCCACTGCCTAGCATTGAAGAAGAGGACCAGGTCTTTTGGGAGCCTGAAACAGATAGATGCTATAGAGTTAAATCAGCATACAGGCTTGCACATGCCAAGATCCTTGAAAAAGGGATTACAAATGCTGTCAACACAAATGGGGAGTGCATGAAGGTGATGTGAAGCTTAAGGTTACCAAGGAAAATTCAGATTTTTGCTTGGTGTCTCCTCACCAGCTCTCTACCAACAAAGTAGAACCTGAGGAAAAGGGGGGACTAATGTAGACATTAACCGTATTTTTTGCAAGCACTTTTGAGGAGGATGAAGACCACCTGTTCTGTAGCTGCAGTGTCTTTAATGCAACACTGACAGTGCAGTATCTGCTGCATCTCTACCAGCTTAATATACAAGGCGCATGGGACATCATTAGTGTGCTATCCAAAGGTAAGGAAGCATTTTCCCCTCAAGCTACTCACAATGGGCCAGCACTTCTGGCACTTGAGAAACAAGATCATGGCAGATGGCCCTCTCCCTCCACAGCCGTCCCACTCTCCTTCTATTGTGAGGGACATTGGTCAGTGGAGTGTGGAGTTTATCCACCAAGTTCAGTCAGAGTGTGTCATTCAAAAGAGAGATTCTAACTCACTTTCCAACCCAGCCAAATGGAAAACGCCAGTGGGGAGATTGTAAAGATAAATGTGGATGCAAGATGGAGGATGGAACAAAGAGAAATGGAGTCTAGTGCAAGAGATTCCATAGGTAAATTTATTGCAAGCAGATGCTAGAAGAGAGAAGGCACTGCCAACCCTCTGTGGATGGAGGCCACTGCTGTTTTGATGGGGATGATATGGGCAAAGAGATTGGTTTCAAGAAAGTTGAAATAGAGAGTGACTCAATGATTATGATTAACTGGTTAACAGGAAATGGGTATTCATTTACCAGCCTAAAATTTGTTGTAGCAAAAATCAAAATGTGTGAAAATGGGATGGACAGGATGATGTTTCAGCATGTCTTTAAGGCAATGTGCCTATTCATGAGCTTGCAAAAACAGCTATTTCTTCTGGCCAGGGAGAATCAGTGTGGTGGTAGTACAAACGACTTGTTTGTATTGCTGATATGTTGTGTATGGACCTCTCTCTCTTATTGAATTAGTCATTAAACCTCAAAAAGAAAAGGTCGTATAATGGTAATCTTAGGTCATGCTCCACAAAATTTTGATAATCATATAGACATCCAAAAATTAGACATTAATAAAACAAAGAGTTTTATAATTAATTTAACAAATATTCAATATTCAATATATTAGTCATGAAGATCAAGTAGGATATGATTTAGAGGTACCATTACATAACTTCGATTATATCTAGATGGGCCCAAAAAAAATTCAAAATTGACTATCAAATGTTGATTTCATTCAACAACGAGAGTTTTTTTGCAAATAAACTTAAAAGTAGAGAGTTATTTGCAAATCAATAGTTATTAAGGAAACGTTCAGGATTTAACAAATGCAATGGAATGGAAAAGTCAATGCATATTAAATGCATTCTACTACCTACCTACCTTACTTTTTCCATTTTTATCCCTATATTTTTTAATCATTTTCTAATATCTTTCTACAAACTATCTATCTATTCATACTTTATTCTCACTTTATCCCTATCATACCAAATCACTCTCTCACTTTTCCAAATTCATTTAATTCAATTCCCACCATTTCCCAATTCTCAAACATTTCCTTAGTACAAATTGCAAATTTTAAAAAAAAAATGTTGCAAAAAAACATTACAATAAATGCCTAGCATTCATTATCAGGAAGTGTTTGGCATTTGGAAAATAATGGGAATAAAATAGAATGAAAATTGAGTAATATGATATCATAAGGGTAAAGTAGGAATAAAATGGGAATAGATAGTAGTTGTATAGAAAATACGAAAAAATGATTGAAATTTAAGGATAAATGAAAAAAAAGGTAGTTACATAGTTAATATCTTTGATTGTCCAATTCCATTGCATTCCAATCCATTTGTAGATTGTCAAACGCTTCCTCAATTAACATATTTTAAAAACCTTCTCTCCCAATTGAGAAATTTTAAAATCTACTTCAATGACTCCTTAGTCTCAACCTAGAGTTCTAATTGAAACCTAGCAAAAACCTCAATATAAAGGGTTCCTATAAGCTTTAGTAATGCAAAATCACTTAGACCCAATTCACTTGCATAAGCTAATAGGCCTTGCAAAATACAAAACACTCAAAAAACTGAGAACATCCACCTTAATGTAAATTCTGTAGTCAGTCACTCAAAGAGAAAAACCAGGTCACCTTCGACAAGTCAATCACCAACTCTCGATCAATTAGTTCATCATCCACAACATTTAGGACCCACATTTCCACCTAAAATGCTTGTGCAATCCTCTATTGTATGTCTTATCTTCCAACCAAAAGCACTGCAAGACATCAAACTATCACAATCAAAGATTAAGAAGACCATTTCTCAATACACATCTTGTTTCCCATCATTCACCATACTTGACTAGCATGGTTGGCAAATCCTCTTGAGATGTTTGCACATTCCATAACTATGCATCTTGCGACACCATTTATTCCATTTTGCCATTGTTTATCATACTTGACGTAGCACAACCTATATCTCCTCCTAAGATATTTGTACAACGCACTATCATGCATCTCTTCCACCCCACCAACACTCAAAGAGATCGAACTATCACAGCTAGGTATCGAGAAGACTATCTCTTGACATACATCACATTTGCCTTCCTCATCTCTTCCTACAGCATCTCAACTAATCATCCTCACTATATTTGTACTATCATAGCTAACATGTTAGATGCTAGAACCACATGCCTCTATGATTGCTACCTATTGCACACACTCTAACATCCTCATTCGCCTAAACAATCACATGGTTACAAAAGCTTCATAGCGACATGCTCCTACTTACCACATATGTTCTAAATATAATCCTTACGCCACTTGTAAGTGAAACAGCCTAGGCACTCCTCTATTTGCCTCCTATATATCTACTAAGAAATTATGCATGCATTATTTCAACCATTTCCCAAACTACTAGACTCAAGCCCAAGCTTCTTTCACAAACCACTGTTGATCACAATAACATGACATATCCATTTGATATGCAACTTGGGTAGAGTAAGTACGGTTTGAGATCGACCTTATTCTTACCCTATTTTTAAAAACTTCTATTCTACCCTCTTTTAGGCTAGGTGTTGACACCCTTTCTTATTCTGTTTTGATTTGATATAGTTTGTTTTGCAATCATGTTTTTAATAATTTATCATTTGTGTGGTGCATTTTTGGCATTTTGAAAACTTAAGATTGTGTTGGTAATTCTTAAAACAAATGCTGTTTTGTAATTTTGATAGAACTTGAGCCTTGTTGTGCATTTTTTTTCACCCACTAACTGTCTGGATGAGCTGTCTTGTTTTGATTGGATGTTTTATTGCATGTGGAGACCACTAGGAAGCTTTCATGCACTTTCCTAAGACCCTAATGCATGGGATATATAAGCTCTCTTTAGTTTTCTGCATGGGGGGGCTACGTAAGGGAGAGGGAGCTTTTCTTTTCTGCTTGGGGCTGGGAAAACGGGAATAGTGAAGTTTTTTCTGAGAGGGAGAGTTTTCTGAGGAGGGAGAGATCCTCTCACGTTTTTTGGGAAGGAGCAGCTGTTGGAGCTCAAGGGAGAGAGAAGAACTGCTGGTATTTGACTCTTGCTTGGGCTGCAAGTTTCTGGTTGTTTATCCTTTAGATTGGCAGTGAGATTCCCAACAAATTGTGAGAGATTTCAGCTTTCTTTTAGTTCTTGATCAGGTATGATTATTGGAACTGTTTTGGTTTAACAAATCTGGTAGCCATGTAGCCTTTCATTTGACATTTGTTCTTCAATAAATCTGTATAGAATAAAACAGCTTTCATTGGTATTGGATGCTGCATGTCATTTCTGTTTTCTTTGTTCTTTAGATGGTTCATTTCTGTACCTGTCCATATGGCTGGAGTGAGAGATCTCATTCCCCATGGTCATCAGAAGGATTTTCTGGGCAGTTTTGAATCTTCTCTTTATTCTTAGTTTTGAAATTTGATTGTCGTTTTGATTCATGCTACTGTCTAGATTTTCGGTTGAGCATGTTGTTAATCGTTTTCTATGCTTTGAATAACCTATTTTCTATTTATACATACATGAATTTATGCATGAAATAAATACTGGCTACATACCTTGATTTGATCATTTCTATGATTCTGTCAGTCTCATATAATTTCATTAAGAATCTCTATTTTGAATGTTTTGTGTATGAGTTGATTGAGAGCCATTTACAGCCACTTGATGATTAAATTCATGTCTCTGTTTTTCATTAGTAAGAAGATTGAAGTAAACAGATTTCTGAGTTCAATAAAAACATGTTAGTTGAATGGAAGAGAATATATGGAATGGGCTGTGAGATTTACTGTTTTGTTTGAACTTATTCATGATTTTTGGCCATTTAATTCTCCATCATTGGTTTGATATACTTGAGAAGAATAAGTGGCTGGAATAGGACTCCTCATGGTGTGTTGCTGAATTTTCATACATTAGTGCTGAAACTGGATTTCCTTTGTGAAATATTCTGGTGTGGAAATGAAATTTGAACAGTTTGTTGAAATCAAGTGGAATCCTACATGCAGCTTACAAAACCATCAAAAAAATCTTTTCAAAACCAACCAAAGTACAATAAAATCTGCCTGAGTAAAAAAATGCAATAAACACTTATGGAAACCCATTTTTGGGGTGCAAAGGGTGTCTAAACCCTTCCCTTTGTACAACTAAGCAACTTCCCTAGAATCTCTGATGTGGACTAGTTGGATATGATATTGTTTTCCAGTTTTTCCTAAAAAACTGGTGGCGACTCCAAATCTCAATCATTAGTGCATTTGTCTAAATGCATTTCTCCAGTTTTAGTGAGGTGGAAACACCAGGTTAATTCGAAACCCACCTACCTTATTTTTTCAAAGTCAAGTCAATTTCGATTTTGGTTCCAAGTCGGTTTTCTAAGATAGTTTTCAAATTATTTTTTATTTCAATTTATATTTGAAACTTATAATTTCATTATAAATCTTAATTAGAAACATATGATAAAGTTATAGTTTTAAAATGTATTTATTAAATGTACTAATAGATAAATTAAACAATTTTCTACATTTGCAATAAACATATTTTATATCTTTAAATTATAATACATTTCATAAAAGATATAGTAAGTATATATATCAATAATTTGGTTCAGTTCCAGGTATTCAGACTTTAAAACCTACCTTATCCTAATTGCATCGGATATTTATTTTATTTGAAACTTACTCTACCTTATGGGTAAAAAGATATCAATGAGTCGACCCATGGCCACCCTACCCAAGTTGCACATTTATTAGTGCACTTAATAAATGCATAAATTTACCATATAAAATAAATGCATAGATTATATTACTATCATGCTAATTACAGATTTCTAAGTAAGATCTATAAACACAACTACGGTTTTTAAATGTACATAAAGGTTGTTTTGAGGAACCAATTTAGCACCTAAACCAACCCAACTTTAAAAAGATAAGGTAGAATAGATCTTAAACAAACCCAATCTGACATAGGTTAAATGATGAGGTCGACCCTTACCCTAGCACTACCTCACCCAAGTTGTACCCGTGGCACTAACTGATAAATAATTAAACAATTGTCCATATCTTTAAATTATAATATATTTCATAAAAGGTATATAACACCTATTATATATATATTCCACCATCCACCATTGTTGCCCATTGTAGAATATAAGAAAATTGATCTGATCACCATGACCCACATGCACCATCTGCATCTTAGACAATTAAAAAAAAAAAAACATGCAAACATATTTCTAGAACAATAATCACCTATGAAGACCACTGCACTTTAATTAGAACCATGTACATGCCCCATCAACCTCGAATATCACAACCGGTCCATAAATATTCAAATCGCTTCTATAGCCAAACCAAATGAAACATTATCTATCCCAATCAACTATGATCCATCCTAATTGTACCCGTGAGGCATAATCCACCTGATCTACACCATCCATAGCAATTGCAACACCTCAAAATTTCATATCTACCACTAAGACCATTGATCATCACCAAATCACATTCAGGTTGCACACATCATCAAATATGCATAACCAAAGCTGAATCTACCCAATTTAACTCATCCATTTCCCAAAAACATAGATATGGACACCTACAACACCCAAATCTAACATCTAAAGCACCAAAGCTTGGCACTCAAGATTTTATTGCATCATTGCATCAGACCAAAAACTTTCTATCGCCATCTCCAAGAAGCAGTCCAGCAACACAAACCATGCCAACTGCCATTGCCACCAAGCGTTGGTATCATCAAACCAATAATCAGCTGATTCAGCTCTGTCGAATGGCATCCTCTTGCCATTTTATCTTTGTCCAACAGATCATCCAACGATATCCAAAGCTCCTACTGGAAAGAAATCACAAACTGATGATATAACTTATGCTTCTAGTGAAGATCTGAAATTGATAACCTAACTGATGCACAGTTAATGATAGCTTGTCGATTGCTTACTTTTTCGGATGGGCTGATGTTTGCAGAAACCAAGCAAAGGCATTCCGAAAGCTGAAAAAAACCTACTAATTGAAGTTTCAAATAGGTCTCTGGCTGAGTCAAAAGAGCAATTGTTGTAGATTCTGAAATTTCCCAAATGTGAGGAGGTTTTCAAAGTATTCCAACAAATGGGTGTGAGACATCTTGAGTGTATTTTTGAACTTGTTTGATTATAGTGATTTCCATCGCACGTTCTTTTTTCTCTTCCAATGAGTTTTCCATGTAAGTCTTGTGCCTTTGATTTGAAGTGATTGTTTATGCTTGATATATGCGGATGATCTTATTCTTGTAATCATGACCCAAATTGGTATTGAAGCTTTTGCAACAATTTCTTTTCTTTCTTAATTCTCTACTTGTTTTTGTTGCAATTCTAGAAAGACCGAAAAAATAATAATAAATACTTTTTCCCATACAGACCATAATTTCCAAATTCTTCCACAGCAATTCTAGTTTTGCTATTGAAGTGATAAAAGAAAACTTCCTTAAACATGAGATTGTTCCAAATCAAGAAGTGAGTTCGTAGATACCAAGGCATAGTGAGAAAAAAAATCTATGAGTACTCAATTTAAAGAAGCCTGATTGTTGACATGCAAAAATAAATGAATGGGAATGGGGAAGAAAATTTGGCATGCTGCACTTCTAGAAATCATAAATGCTGAGGAATCAAAGGCAAAGTCTAATATGATCATGCTGATGTACCTTCAAAGAAGCGCCACCAACTAGAAATCCATCAATATCTTCTTGCTTTGCAAGGTCAGCGCAGTTGCTCCCATTTACAGAGCCTGCAAACAAAGGACTCCATTAACTGAAACTTGTACAAGCATAATAACATTAGCAAACCACGATGCTTGGATAAAACAAACTGAACCATAGCACTGGTTTTTGCAGACAGGCAAAGCTTCAGAGTCGAGAATCACCATTGATAAAATTAGATCGATGAATGGAACCATCAACAGAAGTACAGGAATAGACATCCCTTGCAGCCTAATGTAAAGAACTTAGAGCTCCAGTAAACAGAAAATGGCAGAAGGTACAAGGCTGTTGCTGGTTATTCTAAGAATGATTTTATCTCTGATAACAACCACCAAGTGCTTCAAAGGACAGGCTTGTTAAGGACATCTGCTTTCACAAAGTAATAGTCCATAATTCGATGCACAAAATTCCCATTAAAAAGTCAGATGACAACAAAATTTTGGCACCTTGAAAAGGATTACAATACTTGACAATACAATGGGTTGTTACTCGACTCATGTATTTTGTATTTTTTAATTTTTTTTTGCTTTTTCCTTTTTTTATGTGGCCCCAAGTGTATTTAGTTCATATGCCAAATTTTACTATTTTGAATTCTTGTATATATTTTTTTACAAAATTTCAAAAAATCAAAAATTGGGTGAAATTTTTTTATTTTTGAAATTTGGTATATATAAAAAATGGTAAATTTAATATACAAACTAAATAAACTTGGGCCCTCATAAAAGTGAATAAAAATACAAAAAAGAATACGTTAAAAAATACAAAATACATGAGGTTGTTGTCTAGTTAAGTAACCACTCATCGAATAGTATCATAATCCTTGAATTAATTCCCACTAATTCTGTTGTACAATCATTTTACAATACCATCATTATAGCCTTGCTGCTAGTTTCACTTAGCAAATCTGGTTATGCTGTTACCTTATATACTTGGAAAACAGGCAACTGGCTGCTAGAAATTTCAATGACCACAGAACAGCCAATTCCTGAATTTGCCCATACTTCTTAATACTTAATGTCACTGAGCTTAGAGTTGCCTATTTTACAAAAGATGGCCCACCTGATTATAAATCCAAGACTTCACATAAATCTGCTTTGAAAAGGCAAGCATAATGCTTCATCATGCATTCCAGTATAGACAAATATTTTATTGATGAATTTGACAGTTCTTGAACATTGACATCTTTCCTCTGCAGGCACACAAGATTTAACTGTAGGCGTTTCTCGTAGCTCATGGTTCAATGATCAAGACTACAATCTTTTCAACCAAACTACCAAAAAAGGATGCCCAAAATTCCCCATTTAGTTCTGGTAATTCTGATCTCTCTTGAATCTTGATACACCACCTAGTTTTGATATCTCTTCAGCCAATATCTCTTGATTCCACTTAGTTTTGCAACTCGTTTTCTCTTTTTGGTAACAGAAACACCCGTGCTGCTTAGAATTATACTACACCGTACCATGACCGAGAGATAAGTTTGGCATTTGTTACTACTTTCTAGATATTTTTAAGGTTAGATTTTCAAAAATTAATACAAAAAATAGTCTACAAAGCAGCCATTATGTGAATATTACCTCCATAAATAATCCGTGTTTTAGATGCAACTTCCGCAGAGACATTCTTTTTGAGCCAATCTCGAACAGCTACATGCACTTCCTGAGCCTGCTGTGGAGTGGCAACTTTACCTGTGCCAATGGCCCATACAGGCTCATATGCAACGACTATATCATCCCAACTGGACACATTATCTGCAAAATATCATCCATTCATAAATCATAAGCCACTGTCTAATCTTTCTTCCATGTAACTGTCTGAAAAATCATGCAGTTCCAATAAAAGTACAATATTCTCCACAACTGCACACAAAATACCTGCAAAGGCCTTCAATTGTTGAAAACAGACATCAAAAGTTTTGCCTGCTTCTCTTTCTTCCAATTTCTCTCCAATACAAGCAATCACCTTGAGATTCTGACCCAAAGCATAAGCAGCTTTCTTCCCAATAAACTGAAATCATGAGTTCCAGCCATTTCCATATTTAGTTACTGAAATTCCTGTACTCCACAAGTTCCTGAACGAAATCGCCTCAAACATTTTCATGGGGTCAGTTCTGCAACTATACCTGATCATCTTCACCAATGATATGCCTCCTTTCGGAATGCCCTAGTATGACCCACTCACAACCAACATCCTTCAGTTGTTCAGCACTAAAGATTGAAGAATTTAATTGGTTAAGGATCACAATGATATAATAGTTAATATACAATAAACAAGAAAAACAGAATAAAGTTGGACCCATTGCAGAACAATCCAGCAGTTTCTGGATCAGGATAAAAGAATCAAACACTCAGCTTGCCAGGTATACATATGAGAGACTGAAAGTTGATCTCGATAGAAGCACCAAAAGGCAACTCAGAATGTTCAAAAAAGATCCAGCTTTCAAAAAGTTGGTAAGAAATTGATCAGAAACAGCCAACAATAAAATGTTTCAAAAGCTTCTACCCCGTGACCAAAAGATCCATAGAGATAACAGAACAAAAGATAGAGAATGTACGATAAATCCAAATATGATCAGGAAAAAAAACCTGATTTCTCCAGTGAAGGCTCCACCTTTTCCAATCCAGCAATTCTGTGCAGATAGCTCAATCTGACCAGTTAAAGAGTTTTTTACCTGATCAATGAATATAAATGGAGGAGCTACAACAACATCTGCATCATCAAGACAGCAACAGAACGAAACATAAGAATATCGTTCACTAACTATTTAACAAATAAGTACCTGACTCACACAAAGGGTAAAACAGAAGAGAGGAAAGCTTGATTTACAAACACAGATAGCAGAAGTAAAAAAAGGAAGTGTATAGACAAATGGAGAAAATTCCTAACATTCAACTTTTTCAGCTACACACACATGATGTCTGTCAGATATTCCATTCATTCTTTTCTCCATCCTCCAGGCACAAAACCAATTGCACCAACAAATAAGTGGAATCTAGAGATCCCCAGATGTGTCACAAAATAAAATATGTAACAAAAGAAATTGATGCCCAATAATTAAGCCTAAAAAGCTCAGAAAATAAATTCGAAAAAACCTTCAGCAAAATTTAGAGATGTAATTATACATCTTTGACAAACTCGGTCTTAGACCTTATCTTGATACATACAAGTGCATCACATCAACATAAAATGCAAAGAACTAAGAACCCAATGTCTAACTGTAGTGGCACAAATTCGTGCCATAAAAAGAATATCCAACGGCTTACCAACATCAGAGTCCATCTCTGAGATATTCAAGTTAGCAACAAGCTTGGCAATTGATTCTTTAGTACCATTCTGCAGATGGAAAAGGCTTTTTTATATTAAAATTTTAAAAAAAAAATCACAAGTCATGTAAACCAGCAAAGCAAACAAGTATTTTCAAAGCACGACCAAGAAAAGAATAAAAAGAACGAAAAGAAGGTACGACATAGTGTGTGAAGTCTACTGACACATTTCCAGTTGCCTCCAACAAAAAACTGCAACAACAAGCAAAGAGAAGAATCAGTAGCAGATATGATACAAGAAAGTGCACACACAACCACCCAAAATCGAATAATAAGGGTGTGTTTGGTAATGAATAAAACTTTTGATGAAATGTTTCGGAGAGTAAAAGTTGTCAACTAATTTGATATGATAGGAGTAATGATGAATAGTAAGGAAGATAAAGTTAAAATAGATAGGTTAGTTGTGTAGAAATGATTAAAAAATAGGGTAGTTGTATAGGAAAATGTGAAAAAATGATTAAAAAATATGATAACTGTGGAGAGTGAAAAGTTTTACATCGAAAAGTTTTAACTTGATATTTTCTATCGATTGCATACATTCACAGCACTCAGCCAACATTTGCATACATTCACAAAAACACAATGTTGGATAAAGCAACCAGCTTGGGCCAACAAACTGCACAGATCCCACCAAAATGCCGGAACCCAAGCGAGCAAAGAAGGCAGATCTCTCTCACAACGTGTACATGATCGTAGACGTTCCAACTATTTCATAACCTAATGTTGTAAGGGAACCAAATAACTACACCGACAACGACGACAGATTGCCAATCCAGTGAAGATCAACGGCTTAGATTACCAAAAAATGTGGGGTCTTCTAGCAACATATCCAAAACAGAGCCAAGACAGCTTCTTTCAGATCCGACAACAAATGAAAATATCCACAGAAACCCCTAAGACTCCATTCGACAACATCACGAACGCAGGACAACGAAACTGAGAAAAGAATCAAACTTGATTCGTTATAGCGAGAGACGGACCTTCCCGGTTCCAGCCATCGCGACAATTCCCCTGGAAGCTCTTCGGCTGCTGGAGATTTGGAGGTAAGATCCGACCTTGTGGAAAAGGCCGTGGGCGGCGGATGAAGTGTCCAAATTGAAGCAAGATGCACGCAATCCAGAGAAATGCGCGTGCAATTGGATTGCGGATTTGGGGCTAGGCAGTTGGGAAGCGAGGGAAGTAGGGAAAATCACGGCCATTGAGACGACGACAGCAGCTGCAGCAGAATCGACCGCGAAGCAAAGACGACGAAGACGAGGACGACGGCCCCAGCAACAGCAGCAGTAGCAGGGGCGCACAGCAAGCCTTTTATTAAACGTCTTCTATTTCCTCGTTAACAATCAGAGAGGAAAAGCCAGAACGGCGCGGAGGTTGTTGGATGCGGAAAATCCCTGAGCTGACCACACCTTCCCATGCACGTGCAGTACAGACACTTCGTGCCGTTTTGTAGCCGCTTATCACGGACGTATTAGATAGCGAGTGTACTCCCTCGATTCGGTTGCCGCTACTCGGGCGGTATCTCATACTCCATACGGGATGCTCGTGTGGCTTCAGCCCGATATCCGAAACTGGGAGACGATCTATTGCCACGTAAACAAAAACCCGATCACGTGAGACTGCAAACTTTTCGACGTGGTCAACCGAGTACTCGTCGATGCTGGAAATAATCTTTCGACAGCGGCTTTTGCGTTCAGCATGTGAAGACAAAGGGTAGAAGACGTTGGCCAGCCGGCCTGGCGCGTGTAACAACAAAAGCCCACTCACGAACGCGAGAGAGCCTGGGATTGCGTGCATGCCGTTGCGATGGCGTATGATTTTTTTTCCGAAGAACGTCCGTTCACGTGCATAATATTGGTTCGTATATTGTGTTGTAATCTGTAGATGACATGGCATTTTAATTATTTAACAAATCTACTTCTTTTAATTCTATTTACTTTGTCTAAAGATTATATTATTTATTTCAACTTTACTCCTTATTATATTATATCATTCGAAATATTTTTCAAAGTATTCTTTTTTTTCATTTAATGCATTAGATAGCAAAACACCTTTTTTAAATTTTTTTTGAAATTTTTTTATAAAATTGTTAATTTATGTACATTTAATCTATAAACTAAAATTTATCATTTTCGGAGATGTGTATAATCTTTTTGATTTTCTAAAATAAGAAAGATTATAGTCTTTTTTTATAAATTATAGCCATTTTAAATGACTAAAATACTCATATTTTAAAAAAAATTAAAAAGTATGTACACTTCAAAAAATTGTAAAACTTAATATAATGTACAAGTTAAATACACTTACATTAAACCAAACGAGCGTGACAGGAGCGGGAACGGAATCTTCGTTCAGCGGGCCCGTGCGTGTTCGACTTCAACTGTGCGAAGTTCGAACTGATTTGGGGTGGGGGCATTTGAGTAGTCTCCCTTTATATTAGGTGGGAGCTTATGGTCTCCCCAGTTGATATTCGGAAGCTTGTTGTCTTTCTCGGGAAAAATTATTAATATTGTCTCCGAACTTTAAATGTAATATGAATGGAGATATGTTTTAAATATACTGTAATAAAAAAATACGCTTACATTAACAAGTTCATAAAAATATTTTCAAAAAATATTTTAAAAGTGCGATTTTACACCTTAATGTGTTGAAACATTACTCGTACCACTATAATTACATCACCAAATGTCATCTTTGGTATTTTATTTCAAACAATTATTTAGACCAATATGCAAGGTTTGGTACTCTTTCAAGCAAGTGCTTAGAGAGATGTGGATGATAGAAACCAAATTTAATGCAATGGATATGTAAAGTTAAAATAAAAAATAAAATATAACTAAATAAGGTAATTATATAAAAAATAACTGAAATATAAACATAAAAAGAAAATACATATAGTCGTTAGGTGATTTTTTTTGTTTTTTATTTTTTTGTTTTTTTCATTTCCATCCATTTCACTCAATTTTACATCTATCAAGCAGTTTTAATTTACTAAATTCTAAATAGTTAAAAAGTTTGATTGCGATTGCCTATACCCACGGCGTGTGTTTCGCAGTGTTAAAAAAAATATTAATCTAAAACTTTTCATTTTTTATAATTATCTTTTTTAATTATTTATTTATATTTTCTTATTTAACTACACTATTTTTCAATCATTTATATACAACTATACATACAACTAACATATCAATTTTATTCTTTTTACTTCTCATTATTTCCTTAGACATATCACATTATTTTTTTTAATTTAACAATTTTTATATAAAAAAATTTTATCTTAAATTTCATCACTCCCCAAATACATCTTTAATATCGGCGAAGCTATGGGCAGCTCGAATGTCATTCAGATGGGAAATGACAGGACGGATTGGATTGGCACAGATGTTCCTGTGCATTTTTGGTGCAAATATACTCGTTTGGTTTTAGTCGCGCGAGCAGGCACGTCCGGTGGTCGTTAGATGCAAGATGTCTTTTTCTTTTTTTTTTCCTGGGAAACGGTGAGATGAAAGAATTGGATGAGAACTTGTGGAGTAGGACGTTAGAGCGCCGCCGGTTGTGAGGATATGGGACATTTATGCAGTCGAATCCATGCGCTATCACTCTCCTACGCTTTGGTCCGACCGCACCCTCCTCCGTTCGGGTTCTCGGTTTCTGTTATCTCGGTGCGCTCGGGACTGCATTTAAATTGGGTACGTTAAAAATTGTTAAAAATTATAATAGGGATGTAATAAGATAACGGTAAAATATAAATAATTAGCGCATTTATGTGAGAAAATAATTAAAATATAAAGGTAAAAATGAAAAAAGTATAATAGTTAAAAGCAAAATGATCATATCAATTCAGACCGGTCCAAAAACATATTTTATTTTGTTTTTTCAAAATGTTTTTTGCAAAATAATTAATCTAGTTATGTTTAATTTATATACCAATTTTTACTAATTTTGGAGATATATATTTATTTTGGATTTTTAAATATATGGGTATTTTAGTCATGTTTTAACAATTTAAAATGACTAAAATACTTATATATTTAAAATCCAAAATAAATATATACACATCTCCAAATTTAGTAAAATTAGTTTATAGATTTAACATAACTAAAACAACAATTTTATATAAAAAAAGTAAAAAAATTATGTGTTTTAAATTGGTTTGAAATGGCCTCATTTCATACTAGTAAGAAATGGTCAAGACTCTAGTTAGCTAAAAGGGATAAAATAAGTGCTTTAGTGACAATCCTCATTCCTGCTTGAAGTGCCGACAAAGATTCAATTGTGGGTAGCATCATTTCTCTCCATTTACGTAGGAGCATCTACCAATGGAAGCTCTAAGAAGATATTGTTAGGAAAAACATAAAATGTTGTTAGATATTTTAAAATATTGTTAGAAAAGTTGTAATAATGTCCGAAGGGCCTAGTTAAGGGACCGTTTGGATTTAACAAAAACCTCATGACGTTTTTTTATTGTTGAAAAAAGTTGTCACAGTTCATTGCATATATGAGACAAAATTTCTATAGCATTTTTTAGCCACAAAAAATGACACATTAATTGCATCACACAGACAAAAGCTATTTTTTCAGTCAAAAAATGATGCAATAATTGCATTGCAAACTGGAATTAGCAGCTTGAAATGAAAGGTTTTTTTTTCAAATAATCCTCTAGTTGCAAAATTTTACCAAAAGCATCGAGTTTAATATATTAGCAAACAGACCCTAAAATAAATAATTGAAATAATGATAACATATAAAGAGAAATTATCCTGTTAGCCTGAGCTAAAAGAATGCGTTGCTTAGTCCACCTCAAAAAACTCATTTACAACAGTGGTTTTGCTTTTTTCTTTATACACTCATGTTATCTAAGTGTATTTAATATATAAACCAAGTTATACTATTTTTATAAAAAAATTTGATATTTTAAAATACTAAAAATCTCGAAAAAATATATACATATATCCGAAAATGTTAAAACTTGATTTATATGTTAAATAAACTTAAATAACACAAGTGTATAAAGAAAAAACATAACATAATATTATAAATAGGTTTTTCGATGTACGCTAAATGAGACATTCGCTTATCCTGAACTAACAAGATCACTTCTTGTATAAATATCATAAAAAATGCACAAAATAAATATATTAGAAAATGTCCCTATCAGGTTACAGGAAAAAGAAAACTCATTTATGTATGAGTTATGACCTTGTGGTGGTGAATCATTTTAAGCAATTATAATGATTCAGTAATGTGGTTAGTGAAATAAGTGGATAAGTGAAGAATAAAATATTTTTAAAATACATATGAGTGATATGATTTGATAAAAATAAAATACGAAGAAATAAGATAATTTATGTTAAGAAGGTGTTTGCTAACACTTAAAACTTTTCAAATAAAATTTTTTTAATATAAAACTTTTCACTCTCCTTGATTATTTTATTTTTGAATTATTTGTTCACTTCTTTTTTGTATAATTACCCTATTTTTAATCATTTTTATATAATTATTATCACATATAACTTATCTATTTTAACTTTACTTTTTTTCTTTATTATCATTATCTATATCATATCACATTATTTTCTCATATCTCAAAAACTTTCATATTAAAATTTTTATTAGTTTCCAAACATATTCTAAAAATACTGGAATGAAAGTGTAAAAATAGAAAAAAAATATAGTAGTTTAGTTATTATTTTTTGAAAAGTGTGGATGGGAAATGGTTTCCCATTATTATCCAATGGTGCCGAACGGATGAAGGGAGTAGACTGCTTGATATGGAAACTAAGCACTTTACCCATCCAATTAAAAAATAAATAAATTATAATCAACAAATGATGTTAATATAAGGTAATTATAATGCATTAATTTTATTCATCTATTTAATCAAAACAAAAATGAATATTATATAGTTGATATATTTGTATAAATACATGATCATATGCGGGTGGCCCAAGTGATTGGCAGCTTAGGCGGGCCACAAATATATTTTTTTATTTTTCATAACTATGTTAATCTATTTATATTTTCGTAAATAACTATAATAATTTTGTGTTCAAAATCTCAAAAAATATATACATATTTTCAAAAATAGTAAAACCTTGCTCTATAAAATAAATATACCTAAATTATTAAGTTTATATAAACAAAAAAAATTAAAAAATATTTTAAATAGTCCAATGTAGTTGGGGACAGGTTCTCATCTCTCATGCAATATGCGATGGGATCTGATGGCTCGCAGTACTAGTTGGAAATATATAGCCTTTCCACTTTCCAATTAGTTCAAGAAGATCAAAATTCATAATCAGTACATATTATACGGAGTCTCAAAGGATATAGCTATGCCCAACTTTTTATTTAAAAAAAAAAAATCTTTTGTTTTATGTAACCTAGTATGTATCATTGTATCTAGTTCGTCATTCCTGTTTGGATATATTTTTTATAAATTACTAAAATGCTGCTAATTTTTTAAAAAAGCCTAAAAAATTCAAATATAAATTTTTTTTGATATATATGTTAAATACGCTTAGATTAACGGTTATATAAAAAAAATTAAAAGTAAAAAAGGATTAAAGCACCCACTGCATAGAAACTAAGTGAACCTAGTGCACTGTATCAGTACCCAAATATCATTTCAATTATAGTGTTGGGTCAGCCACGGCCCTTATCTGTTTCAAAAGTAAATTAAGCATACATTCTTAGGGTATCAGTTTACAAAAAAGAAAAAAAAAAGTTAAACTAAAACTTTTCGGGTCACGATTACATGCATCCAGCTATCAATTCAAACAAAAACTTAGTTCTGATGCACCAAAGTACAAATACTCATTTATTTAATTTTTTAAATTTTTTTTACAAAATTGTTAATCTAAATGTATTTAACATATATATTATTTTTTACCTTTTTTAATAGTTAAATTTTTTTTAAAATCAGTGACATATTCATAAGTTTACATTATTAAAAATACCATTGATTTTAAAAATCCAAAAAATATAAGAATGTTAAAAATTGCTACATATGTTAAATATACTTAGACTAATAGTTGTATAAAAAAAATTTTAAAATTTTAAAATAAGTTAAATGCATATAAGCATTACCCAAACTTTTCAAAATGTGTTTAGAAAGTGATAAAATTTCCGAACAAATTTTTTTATATAAAAAGTTTTGAATTGAAAGAAAAAAATATGATATTATTAGGATAATGAGGAAGAGTAAAGAAAATAAAATTAAAATAAATATATTAATTATAAAAGCAGTTGTGTAAAAATTATTGAAAAATAGAGTAGCTGTACGTATGTAAAAGATGGTTAAAAAATAAAATAGTTATATACAGAGAATGAAAAGTTTTTTATAGAAAAATTTTAGTTTAAAAAGTTTTTATGATTGATAAATATGCCCCCAGTTTAAAACTTTTCCTTATATATAATTACTCTATTTTTAATTATTTATTCAATTCATTTTATGCATCTATCCTACTTTTCAATCATTTATATATAACTATCTATATACTTAACCTATCTATTTTAATTTTATTCTCTCTGCTTCTCATCATTTCTTCAACCATATCACATTATTTTTTCCTGTTTTAAAATTTTTTACACTAAACATTTTTTATCAAGAATTTTATCACTTCTCTAATAAAAAAAAGATCACTTTTTAAAAACACCCGTAGATTGGAAAAAACAATTATATAATTTACAAATGCATTACGATGTAATCATAATTTTTCTTGGAAATTCAGGATGTAATGATATTTTGTATAGTCGTTTATCTATTAGGAATAATGTTTTAGATAATTTTATATGTTGAATATTCAACTTTGAAATGGATAAATAAGTTGATTTTACATATTTTCAAGATAACTTGTATGCACAAATAAAAAAAAAAAAAGATAACCTATATGCATATTAGATACTCAATTTGGACAAAACACTATCTATTAGTTAAACATAACTCGGAAGGTACGAGACAAGACGAGAACTAAATAAAAATGCAAAAAAAAAAATCTTATTCTAAGTACTCTTTTTCTCATTTTTAAAAATAACAACCTATTTTATTATTTTCTATATAATCTTTTTAATTCCAAGGTGTATTTAGAAAATGATAAAATGATAAAATGTATTTAGAAAATGATAAACTTATAAAAATTTTAGATGAAAAGTTTTTTAGGAAAAGTTTTTTTGTGATAGAAATAATGATGAGGAATAAACTTTTACGACGATAGAAATAATGATGGGGAATAAACTTTTACGACGATAGAAATAATGATGGGGAATAAACTTTTACGGCGAAAGAAATAATGATGAGAAGTAAAGAAAATAAAATTAAAATAGATAGTTATCTATATTGCTAATGTAAAAATGATTAAAAAGTAGGTAATTATATATAAAAATCAATGTTATTAAAACCGGACCGGACCGGCCGGTCCGACCGGTCTGACCGGGAATCGGTCCCAAGTCCGGTTCAAAACCCTACGGTTCGGTTCAAAAGCAGAAAACCGCGCCGAACCGGTGAACCGACGGTCGAATCGTAGTTACCGGTTCAACCGGGTTCAACCGGGTTCGACCGGTCGTAGCATAAATAAATAATAAATATATATATTAAAAAAAAAATCGACGGAAGGATCGAATCGATCGATCAGCCGATGCCCGAATCAGCGAATCCCCTTGCTGGAAACCCTAGCCCCTTTTTCTTCCTCGTCGCAGTCTGCTACACTCGCAGTCATCGGCCATCCAGGCCTTTATCTTCCTCGTCGCCGTCCGCTGCACTCATCTGTGTCGTCTTCGTCGCCGTTCGGGTCCGCAGCCATAGTCTTCGTCGGCGTTTGCATCCGCAGCGCTGTTACGCTGTTTCTGCCTCGCGGCCCTCGCCCGTGCCATCGTCTCCGTCGCCATTCGCCAGTGTCATCGTCTCTGTCGTCTCCGTGCTGCTGCGTAGTTTCTGCCTCGCCCGTGCCATTGTCTCCGTCGTTGTCGACTCGTCAGGCACGCACTGCCGCCCGCCGTCTCTGCCTCTGCTTGCTCCGGTCGCTGTCTCCCTGTCGCCGTCTCTCCGGTTAGCAGCTGAAACTGCAACGCAACATATTCACATTTCATTATTTCAAATTTTCAATGCTTTAATCTTCATTTAATAAATTTTAACATGTTTAGTAGTCTGTAACTCATTTTATATTTTTTTGTAATGAATTTGAAGTTAATAATTATAAAATGATCAAAAATAAATTGCAAATATTTGTTGAGAGGATAAATGTAAAGTGTTAATCTGAATTTCAACTCAGAATTCAATTTAAGACTGATTTTTACTAAAAGGTTTAGAATTTAGATTTTACAAATAGAATTAGAATTATGGTTTAGCTTTTATAAATAAATTCGGTTAATGTACTTAATTTTTTAAAACTCGCTATTAATTTTTTCATGCATGTTTTGTTCTTATATTGTGGTCCTTAAAATCCAACATATATATTTAGGATTTATAAAAACATAAGTTTATCAATATATTTAGTTAAAATTTTAAAAAATTTAATATTTATGATGTCATAAATATGTCATGCTGACGTCACCGATTCAAACCGGTTTGATTAACCGGTCAAACCGGTTCGAACCATACCAGTTTCTTTACCGGTTCGGTTCTGACAACATTGATAAAAATGTGAAAAATAAAATAATTATAAATAGTAAAAATTTTTAGATTAAGGGTGTGTTTGGTTAGAGATAAAACTTTTGATGAAAAGTTTTTGAAGTAAAAATTGTCAAATTGATAGAAAATGATATGATATAATAAGAGTAATGATGAGAAGTAAATAAAATAAAGTTAATATATAGGTTAGTTGTATGGGTAGTTGTGTAGAAATGATTGAAAAGTAGGGTAGTTTGTATTGAAAAATGTGAAAAAATAATTAAAAAATAAAGTAGTTATGGAGAGTGAAAAGTTTTGAATTGAAAAGTTTTGGTTGACATTTTTTTGCCCCAAACAAACGCACCCTAAGAGTATGTTTCACTGCACCAAAAAAATTTTAAACTAAAACTTTTTAATATAAAATTTTTCAATCTCCACTACTATTTTATTTTGGAATTGTTGCAAATACACTTACAACATTTGACCAATATTACTCAGTGTCCCTAAGTTTGCCAATATTACAAATATGTACACAGAGTTTGTATGAAATTGCAAGCGTGTTCATTTCGTTATTATGTCATTAGGTTTTTTTTGTAAAATAACGATAATGTCCTTTAAGCCAAATGATAAACTTATAATTTTTGCAAGTGTATAAGCATATTTGCAAAAAAATCTAAAATAAAAATATATGTAAAAATATATAAAATAATAAAATAGCTAATATATCAACAATTTTTTGATAGGTAATAATCCACAATATTTGAAAAATTGGAAGTGCATCACTTGACTTGAAGGATATTATCGTCATTTTACAGAAAATTTTAATGGCTTTTTAACGGATAAAACACGCTTGCAATTGCAAATTTAACGGATAGTTGTAATATCGGCAAACTTAGGGATACAAAAGCAATATTGGTCAAATTTTATAGGCATATTTGCAAAAAAATTATTTTTAATTATTTCTTTATATCTTCTTATAAACTATTATATTTTTTAATTATTTCTACATAACTACCAATGAAACTAATCTATTTTATTTTTGGTATATTTGGTTAGAATGAAAATTTTTCGATAAAAAACTTTTCTATTTAAAACTTTTTACTTTCACAATTAGTATATTTATTTAATCATTTTTTACATATGTAGAACTATTTTACTTTTGAAATATTTTTACATAAATACCCATACAATTGACCTATTATTTTAACTTTTTCTCCTTATTCCTCACCATTACTCATATCGTATTATATTCTTATTATTTTAAAAACTTTTACACAACAAAATTTTGTTTAAAAGTTTTATTACTTACTAAACACACCCTTTAATTTTATTCTCTTTTAATAATCATCATTACCCTTATTATATTACATTATTTTTTCATATTTCAAAAATTTTACTCTAAAAACTTTTCATCTAAGATTGTGTTGTTAAACAATAACAATTTTCAAACTAAAAATTTTCACATTCCACAATACCCTATTTTTAATTATTTATTCACATTTTATACAACTACTTTACTTTTTAATTAGTTTATATAACTACCCATGCATTTAAACTATTTATTTTCTTTATTTTTTATCATTATCCCTATTATATTATATCATTTTCATCCATTTTGAAAAATTTTATCCTGAAATCTTTTCATCTATAATATACTATAAAAGTTTTATCACTTTTCATATACTTTAAGGGTGTGTTTTGTTGTATATAAAATATTTTGATGAAAAATTTTCAAGATAAAAGTTGTCAAATTGATAAAAAATGACGTGATATGATAAGAGTAATGATGAAGTGTAAAGAGAATAAAGTTAAAATATATAGGTTATCTGTATGAGTAGTTGTGTGGAAATGATTTAAAATAAGGTTATTTCTATAGAAAAATATGAAAAAATAATTAAAAATATGATAATTACGGAGAGTAAAAAGTTTTAAATTAAATAGTTTTGGTTGACATTTTTTTGGTGTGTTTGTTTGGGGCAAAAAATATCAACTAAAACTTTTCAATACAAAACTTTTCACTCTCTATAACTATTCTATTTTTTAATTATTTTTTCTCACTTTTTTAAACAAACTATCCTACTTTGCAATTATTTCGGTACAACTATCGGTACAACTAACATATCCATTTTAACTTTATTCTGTTTACTCATCGTTATTGTCTCTATTATATCACATCATTTTCTATCAATTCGACAACTTATACTTTAAAAAATTTTCGTCGAAAGTTTTATCCCTATCCAAACATACCCTGTGTTTAACCAAACACACATTAAAAAATATTAGTTTGAAAACTTTCACACATAGACAAAAATACAGTGATATAACTTTCCTTATTCCTACCGTACGTAACACTTTTATTAGGTCACGCGCTCGGGTCATCCTCATCCAAGTCTTCAAGAGGCATTCAGTGAAGGTTAACATGCTGATGTCCTTGCCAGCCCGTTCCTCAGTGAAGACAACTGCAAAGAAAAATTTTCTATAATCCGATCGTTTGAGCTTATTTCGCCATGATACTTTGCTCAAATTAAACCGCGGATATCTTTGTCAAAAAACACAACCATCGGTATCACGTATTTGTATTAACCTAACTAATGGCATAAAACTAATTGCAATTGGACGGCTTACGGTTTGGAAATGATAAAATTTTTGGATAAAAAATTTTGTATAGAAGTTTTTAAAATAGAATAAAATAAAATAATATAATTAGATAACCATGAGCAAGGATAATAAATGAGACATTTGGTAATGGATATATGTGCAAAGGTATGAGATTTTATAGGAAAGGCACATCCATTACATTTTTCAATTAATGATTTAACAATTCAATAACTCTATTTTTTCAGCTAACTCATGTAATCCAATCATTTTCTTTCCAACTACCTTATTTATTCTAACTTTACCCATATTATTCCATATGAATATCATAATTATTAAAATATTTCGTTTCTCACTTTCCACTCCATTCCAAAACTCCTTAAATATTTACATTACTAAATGTCTCTAAAGTTAAAATATATAAGTTAGTTGTATGAGTAGTTGTGTATAAATTATTAAAAAATATGGTAGTTGTATTAGAATATGTAAAAAAATTATTAAAAAATATAATAATTACGGATAATAAAAAGTTTTGATTTGAAAAGTCTTTGGTGTAGCCAAACATGCCTTTTAAGAATTTTATGTGACATTTCAATCTTTCATATTAAAGGTTTGTTTGGGAAATGATAAAACTTTATTGGTGTAAACGCTTTCCAAATAGGAAAAAACGATATAATATAATATGGGTAATGATGGGGAGCAAAGAAAATAAAGTTAAAATAGATAGATTAGATATATGGGTAGTTGTGTAGACATCATTAAAAAGTAAGGTACTTGTATAAGAAAAAGAAATAATTAAAAAATACAGTAGTTACGAAGAGTGAAAAATTTTAGGTTGAAAAGTTTTTTGGGTAAACAAACACCTCCTAAATACTAAACAAGTTAAAATAGAAATGATTAATTTTAATTCAGTTAAAACATCACTCACTTAAACAACAACTTGTGTGTAAAATTTTGTTGAAAATGGTTTTAATAATACACATGCGGTCTTTACTTTTTTTTTTATAAGAAAGAGAATGACCATCACAATCCCAACACTTTCTAATCCAAGGGTTGAAAAAAGGGAGGAGGAATGAAATAGTCCATATATTTCATTTTCAACAAATTATCGATGCAAATTTTCTCCATAAGATGAGGTGGAGGGTTACCCTGCCATTCCTGAGTTTGACAAGAATTATAAGAAACAAAATTAGCCAATGTATAAGGAACAACGTTACCCAAAAGTGTGACATGAAGAAAAGATAAAGAGGTTATAGAAGCAGCAAGAACTCTAATCTTTTCAATGATTGCCCTTACTGATGAAAAGATGAGTCTTTTAGTTTTCAAAAAATCAATAAGAATAAATGAATCAGATTCCACTTGTATATGTTGAAGCTTGATCTCTAGCGCTTATATAGTAGCAAGCAAAATAGTCTTGTCTTCCATAAGCAATGATTCCGTCCTACCCCTGTAGTGCTATCATTTGTTTGTGATAAAAAATCCCTTTGAATCTTTGATGACTACTGCAAAACTCATAAATCCTTGGAGGAGTTCCATGTTGCACTCATGTGCAGGTTGTACTTAGATCTTTCATTATGTAAAAATTGACAAAATTTTAAATTTATTCAGTATTTTATTTTATGTTAGATAAAAATTAAAGTAGGCAAAATGGTCAAATTTTGTAGGGTAGAAATTCTAAGCGTGTCTGTATAGTGTACAAATTTAAAGAAATGTTTCTTTACTTGTGTTTCATGAAAAAAATAGAGAAGATAATTTGTTAGAAACATTTTTGAAATTGATAAAATGATAATACAATGTGATAGGAGGAACGATAAAGAGGAAAAGAAATAAAGTTGAAATATATAAGTAATAATAGACAAAAATTTTGATGCCAAGGTAATTAAAGAGGACAATTCCGAATGAGGGATAAAGAAGACAAAAGCTATGTATAACTTAGAAAGAAGACACAGACTTTAGAAGCTTGGATCTCCTACCATATATACACCCATATAAACAATGTAGTCATTGAGGTTTTCTTTTTCCTTAAAGTTATAAGAAATGATAAAGAATGCTACTTAGGTTGTATCGGGGAATCAATAAAAATTTTTTATGAAATTTCAAAATTAAAAAAATGATAGGATATGATAGGGGTCATAATGAAAAATAAAAAATAAAATTAAAATAAATAGGCTAAGGAGCTATTTAGTAAACTGAAAAACTGTCCATTTTTCATAAAACTTTGCCATGGCACGGGTAACACAAGAAAAATAGTCATTTAATGGCTTGCAAAAACCAATTTTGGTTGATTGGAGTGATGCAAGTTGTACTTGGGCATTTGCGTGCCTTATGAATTGATAACAACTAGCTACCTTGCCATTACCTGGTAGTTGTATTCAATGCAGCAACTTGATGGATTGCATCTAATGTTGCAACGCAAGAGATGCACTTCACTGTGGAGCCATTATTAATGCGCATGACCGTTGAGTGCAAGATGTCAACTTGCAGTAGAAAATCATGAAGTTTTTGCACCAATAAAACTTATCTCGGAGTTTTATAGGGTGTGTTTGGTTGGGGGTAAAACTTTTGATGAAAAATTTTTGAGATAGAAGTTGTCACATTGATAGAAAATGTGTGATATAATAGGAGTAATGATGAGAAGTAAAGAGAATAAAGTTAAAATAGATAGGTTAGTTGTATAGATAGTTGTGTAGAAATGATCGAAAAGTAGGGTAGTTTGTATAGGAAAATGTGAAAAAATAATTAAAAAATAGAGTAGTTATGGAGAGTGAAAAGTTTTAGATTGAAAAGTTTTGGTTGACATGTTTATATCCCAAACAAACACACCCATAGTTTCAATAAATTTGCACCATAAAATTCTCTAACTTTGTGTATTAGTATTTTGAACTTTGAAATTTACGTGTTAGCATTTTAAACTATACTAAGTTTTGATATTTGCATTTTAAACTCTCTCCCCTCATGCTGTCAACAAAGCTTCGTCTAGCCCTAACTTAGAAAACTCTAACCCATCCCCATTATGACAAATCAACAACAAATCTCACTGCCCCTATTCGGTTTTGGCAACAAATCTCGCCAGAAATGACTAGTCTATTTGAAATACTTATTTCAGTGGAGGCATAAATTTTGTGGTGGGTTATTGTGTTTCCTAGCTGCAAATAACCAGATTACAGAGACGAATCTACATGTAGTCGAGTGGGGGTAGTTGCCCTCCCTGAAATTATGGAAATTAGTATAAATTTAATGAGTTTTAAAAAATATTTTTAAAATGTAGTTCATTTTACCATGATTGCCCCCTCTCAAATCACAACATGACCATCTTATTTCAAATTACTCCCACTTGCAGAAGGTCTTGGATCCGCCATTGCAGGATTTGATGGCCAGATCAGAGCTAATGTTGGTTGCTACTCCCACTAACAACTTTGAAGAAAATGCTCTCATTGTATTGCTTGTTAGAGAAGCTATGGAATAGCAGAAGTGTGGTGGCTTTGACTGGCGATGGGGATCCTGCAATCGCTTTATGCTTTGGGGATGAATTTGATTTGAGATGGGCTGCTTTGAAGTGAGATTGGCTTGATTGGGGATTTTTTTAAAATTTTATGATGTGGTGGAGATAGAAGCATGCGGATTTAAATGGGCACTTAGTCTTGTTGAAAGGGTGTCATTGTGCAGATGGAAAAATTACGTTTTCTTGTAGATCGGTGCTGTAGAGGGTAAAGCCACTAGTGTTGGTGAGGAGTGTTGGAACTGTGGTAGAAAAGAGGGGTTGCTGCAGTTGGACGAATCTTCTAGTAAGTTGCTAGATTTATGTTGTTGGTCATGGAGGTTTGCATGGAGGATGACAACCTTTTTTTTTTTTGATAGAGGGAGAATGGCATCTTGACTTGTCTTCTTTTGGAGGTGACGGAGTACCTATAATAGTACTTCGACGGCATATATAATATCTGTACAAATGCGGTGACTACGAGTTATCTAAGCCATATAAAATATTACTTTGATGGACATGAAGGATTGCTGCATTATATCATTGCTCCAATTTTTTTATCATAAAGATATGATTTATATTCTAAAATTCCTTTCAAAACCTAAAATGTAATTATTTAGATGACTGATTTTTCTAGACATTTATTTTTAGGCATCCTTTTTTTTTTTTTTTTGATAAAAGGAATCACTCTATCCCTGCTCCCTTTCAATATTAAAGGGATTAGGGATAGAGTAATCCAAGCAATTCATTGCCAAAAAAATTATCTGTACAGATTTTTCCATGAATAGCATTGGGAGGGTTGTCTCACCAGGACTGGTGGTCCTCAAAAGAAACCAAAATCAATTCGGCTAAGGAGTGAGCGACTGCATTTCCTTGCCGAAGTACATAATGGACCGAAAAAGAAATATTGTTAGTGAGAATAGACCTAATCTCATCAATAATAAAACCCACCTCGGAGGTAATGGGATCCGAATTAGATAGATAATTGCACAAAATGAGAGAATCAGTTTCAACCTGTGCACGACTGACCTTTAAGCGGAGTGCCCACCTAAGCCCCAACAGGAAAACAGTAGCCTCCATAAAAAGCGGTTCCCTCATACCAGCCCGTCTCCATCCACTTGCCGCAACAAAAACACCCTGAGAATCTCTAATGACAGTTGCACATCCGAAATTACCCAAGTTCCCATGACGACGAGCATCCACATTTATCTTCATGAAACCCGGCGGCGGTTTGGACCATCGGGGCACAAGGGCGCATTCCAAAAGACCCGTTTTAGTGAGCATGTTTGCATTCTTATGCTGGTTGAGAAACTCCGTGCACCAGGCCAATGTGTCCGAGAACTTTGGTTGGATTCCTTCCTCTCTAAGCTTGTTCCGAAGATACCATACCCTCCAACAGCTTAAGATGAAAAAAGCGAGATCCTCAGATCTGTTCTTCTGCATTAGAATTTCCAAAATCTCCCTGACTGTTACCCCCTGAGAAACCATCCTTGCCGCTTTCCTGCAAACCCCATCGGTCATAGCACACCCCAGAAACAGATGATCCTCATCTTCGGTATCATTCTTGCATAATACGCAGCTCGGGTCAACCTCAATTCCCCTATGACTTAGATTCTTCAGCGTGGGAAGGGCATTTATGAAAAGCCGCCATCCAAAAATGATGACTTTACTTGGAAGTTTCAACCGTCATATTGCCTTGTAACACCTAGAGAGGGCCGGATTATCATCATCTGAGTACAGTAGTCTATATGCCGATTTAACCGTATAGAATCCATTTGGTTCATGCTTCCAAAACATACAATCATCCACATTCCTTTGGGGTAGAGGAATCATGTTTACCTCTTGCCATGTAGCCTCCCTCGCAGCAGCCAGTACCCGGTCCTTGCTCCATGATTTTGTTTCATCATCAATAAAGTGGCTAACCCTCACATCCTCTGGAATTGAATATGGAAGGGGACCCGCCTTATCTACCTTAGAATCAAGCCAAATATCTTCAAAGAAGCATACCCATTTTCCATCTCCAATCCGCCATTTGCAACTCCTTTGAATTACATCTCTCGCCTTCAAAATGCTCTTCCATGTGAATGAGTCCGATGACTTCGCCTTGCAAGTCCATGTATCTAAGGTTGGGAAGTATCTTGCCTTAAGTACTTTGTGACATAAAGATGAGTTGCACGATACTAACCTTCAAACCTGCTTTGCAAGAAGGGCATAGTTGAATTTGTGGAAGTCCCTAAATCCAATTCCACCCGAACGCTTTGGTTTGCAGATGTCCTTCCATGCCACCCAGCTCAATTTCCTTTTACCATCTTTCTCTCCCCACCAAAATTTACTGAGCATCCCATTAATGTCATTACAGAATGATTTGGGTAGTAAGAAGGTGCTCATCGTGTACGAAGGGATAGCCTGAGCAACCGCCTTGATTAACACCTCTTTTCCACCTCACGAGAGCAGCTTACCCTTCCAACCTTGAATTCGGTTCCAAATGCGTTCTTTGAGGCCCTTGAAAATTCCAACTTTGGATCTTCCAAGCCAAGCCGGGAGACCTAGGTATTGATGGAAGTCATTTCCAGCAGATCCTAATAATTGGATCATCTCCCTCCTAGCAAAGCATTCCATATTAGTGTTGAAGAAGACTGCGGTCTTGTCAACATTTACCATTTGGCCCGAGGAGTCCGCATATTGGTTAAGAATATCCAAAAAATTCCTAATGTTCCCCCCATCCGCCCTAAGGAAGATGATTGCATCGTCCGCAAACAGCAGATGAGAATCGTCGGGCCACGCGGTTGAAGTCTAATGCCATGAATTGCTCCATGAGTGGCCTCATAAGAAATCAAAGCAGAAAGACCCTTTGCACATAATAAAAATAGGTACGGAGATAGCGGATTTCCCTTCCTTAGCCCCCTCTGAGGTTGGAAGTATGAGGATTTGAAGCCATTGACATTTACACGATATCTGACCGTAGATATGCAGTTCATGACCCAATTGATCCACACATTGCTGAAGTTCATAGCCCCCATCATCCGTTTGAGAAAACTCCATTCGACCCTGTCATAGGCCTTTGACATATCCAGCTTAATAGTCATCTCTTGTTTACGCCATTTCTTGCGCCTTCGTAGAGAGTGTATTGCTTCGTAGGCGATCAACATGTTATCAGTGATAAGTTGCCCCCGAACAAAAGCGCTTTGTTCTTCCCCTATGACCACATGAAGTACCCCTTTAAATCTGTTAGCCAGGACCTTTGCCAAGATTTTTAGACCACATTGCAAAGATTAATCGGTCTAAAATGAGATAATACTTGGGCTCCAACCCTTTTTGGGATCAAAATTAGTGTAGTTGAATTTGATTCCTTTATGTGCCTGCACAGTTGGCCGGGATTGCTCTCTTCCATGAACATCTCGCACCACTCGGTGATCTCTGAACCGACGATGTTCCAATGTCTTTGATAGAATCCAGCTGACATTCCATCCAGGCCCGGGGCCTTAGTAGGACTCATGCCTTTAATCGCTTTTACAACTTCCTCAGTTTGCAGTGGAACGTCAATGACCGCCTTTGTTCGTTGGAAATTCTTCTTGTGATTACATTCTCCACCCATGACGCCTCCCGAGGTGTAGATGAGGTATAAACCTCATAAAAGTATTTAACAGTCATATCCATCAGCTGGTCCTGGTCCCTAATTCAGCCTCCGTTCTGGTCCCTCAACGCTTCAATGAAAAGGCATCCTTTTCTTAACTAGGTGAAAAATCAACTAAGAAAGAGATTATCATTTACTTTTTATAGTAAGAGCTTGAGAGGAGAGTTAAATGCCAGTGCAATAAGTGAAACCTAATCTTCCTTTTTTTCTTTTTAAAAGCACATGCATGAGGTCTGTAAAAACACACATATGCAATGGGACGACTAGGTGTAGCTTTGTTGACGACACGAAGAGAGAGAGTTTAAAATACAAATATCGAAATTTAGCATGATTTAAAAATACCAATATACAAAATTCATGGTCCAAAATAATAATATACAAAGTTAGAGGATTTATGGTTCAAATTCTCCTATTGTTTATCAAATGTATGAACAGTTGTTTAGAAATGATTGAAAAATCGGATAATTATAAAAAAAATATAAAAATATATATTATTTAATATGAAAAAATAATTAAAAAATAATATAATTGTGAGAAGCCTAGTTTTGAGTTTGAAAAGCCCCGACACGAAAAGTTTCTGGTTTCGGTAGACCTGCCCACAAAATGAAGCTCACCGTTGAACGGTGTGGATCACCTCCTCCATTCGAGCTCACTTGCCCCAAAACCCGAGCACGTGGGGTCGAGGATTGAATAGAAAATGTTCTGCTCTTGAGTTGAAAAGACTCAGCATGCTCTGCTCTCCTTTCTGCACCCAAAAACCTCAAACCTGCTCGTAACGCCCATCGGAATCAGCGAGGATCTTGCACCATCTACCATGTCGATTAGGGTTTTCTTCTTCGCCTTTCTCCTGCTTGCCGCTCCTTTCGCCCTAGGTAAACATCTCCTGAACTCCTCTCCAATCTCTTCTTCCCCAGCTCAGCTCCCTATTTCATTTCTAGATTTGTAAATTCGCGATTTTGCTGCAGGAGTAGAGTGAGATCCGATGGTGCTTTCGTTGAATTTTTTTAACTCGCGTCTGATGAAATTGCGTATGCTTGGATTGTTTATGCAGATCCGTTTGCTTTTATATCTGGTAGAAGACGCGATCTATTCATCTGTGTTTCTTTTCTTGCTTCTTAATTTGCGTGCCTGTTTCATGTTAACTGATTTATTCTTTCCTTGTTTTGGATACGCTTGTGCATGGCGGGTTGTATGGTCCATGCGTGGACTTCTCTGGCAATCATGGTTGAGGATTTGACGAGGAGGATCAGAGGAACAGACTAACACGTTTCATTTAGGATGAGAATTGAACATTAACTTAGTGAGATCTTTTGTAGACAGACGCCATTCACTTTAAATGTATTTGTCATGATGGCCTTTGAAAATGTTTGTTCGCTTGATTGTTGTTGATTACAATTGTATAGTATCCGTATTTTAGATGAACTATTTGATGCGCCATCTGCTCTTACTTGCTTCATTTTTGATAGAGATTATAAATGGAATTGGTATGTAACAGCTTTTAAGGCTCTTGGTCTCATTTACTAGGTGCCGCTGACATTTCTGGCAAAGATATTCCAACAACGCCAGCACACCAATTTAGCCTTTTGTTTACTTAATTTGATCCAGAATGTTTAACAGTAATAGCATGTTGATTGCACGTATAGTTTTTTAATTTACTTTTATTTTGACAATTTTGTTTTTACTTGAGTTTTCGTCTTGTTTAGTTCTTGAGTGTTTATTAGCTTTGTGCACATATTGTGCGAGAATTTACTCATAGCTAGTAATCGAACTTGGAATAACTTGTTGGAGACTTGGAGTCATTGGTTCATGCATTTAGATTTGCTGAACTGAATATCTACAACAAATACACTAATATTAAGCTCTTAGTTTTTATTTTTGTGTTGATTCCAGATATAACCGTGAAATATTATATTTGCTGACAAGTAAATTTTTGGCACAGTTGTTAGATGTCAATCAGATGTGGATTCAGAAGTAGCTGAAGGAGGTGATCTTGGAATTGTTGGTGATGATGTACAAGATTTTGGCGATGTTGCATCTACTCCAGCCCCCGGAGTGGATACAATCTGTGTTTTCCCTCGAAATGCTGCACGAGGTATGCATTGTCATTACACAAGAAAAGAGAACCTCCTGTTTATTTATTTTCAAACATTCCTTCTGGAGAGTTAAATGAATTCTACTATGCAGTGGTGCCAGCTGGGGAAGAGACAACACTGCTGGTTGGAGTTAAAAACGAAGGTAATTTTGCTGTGGTTTGTTGAATTTGGAGTATGTGATCTCATACTATTTTTCCATGTTTAGTGTCAATTAATCCAAAATACTAATATTCGGTATTAGAAGAGCTGCATTGGATGGTTAGTTGACCTGTCTGATCGGTAACTTCTCTAAGATGATTCTGGTACGGTTCTGTTTAGGTACATCCAGAAAATTGTTTAAACTGTTCAAATAATTGGACTGCCTCTGTTTGACTGCTTCTGCAGTTCTCAGAAGAGTTTAAAAAAGAGAAAAAAAGATCTCTTGCTACATCATGCCTAAGTCCTTGAGTGGCTTGGGCGTCCTCTTGTCATTCTGCCATCCCTGGAATGTTTTGGCAATTTTATGATTAGATCTGCCAATGGCTGTTCATGTCATGTCAGTGCAGCGGCAATGCAGCTTACTAAATATTCTTGATGTCCTCATGGCAGTGAAGTGGTGGCAAGGCTGATGGGTTTCTAAACTGCTGCCTGTGGGGTGTATTAATTTCACCATTAGCTGGAGAGAGACAAGGGGAAGGGAACAAAATGAATTTTTTTGTTGCCTATAGAGTGGTTATATTGGGAGATATGTTCGTGTAGAATACCGTGTCCCCTAATACTGGATATTGCCATATGCTGGAATGTAAGAAATTACAGAGAATTCATGAAGTGCTTAAAATATACAAGAGTGGCCACAGCTTGATTAAATTTTTTTAAAAAATGGTGGTATGATATTTATAATTAGCTGTGATGGTAAAAATGCGAGCACATGCAGCAAACTGCATATGAGCATGAGGTAGCACATAGAAGAATAGAGGAAGAAAAGAAGCAGGCAGAGCCATTAAATGTCCATTGTGTGGGTACAAGCACCACAAAAGAAAAGCTTGGATGTGATTTTAAAATGCATGTGCCATCTGGATAGAGTATCTGAAAATTAAAATATCACCAGTGCTTCCAGAATCAGACTGGTGACAAAAACTGGTCACTTTTCCAGTCCAGTTCAAACCATCAGCTCAGCCAAATTTGGAACCAGCTTAATCAAATTTAAAGATCAAATTAATATTTGCTAACTACAGTTATTATGATGAGTTTTATGTGGCAGACAGTGTTAGATACTTAGATGACAGGAGCTAGACTTAAGATGTTATAATTCAAAGGTTCAAGGTGCCATTTCCCATTTGACATTTTTCCATAAGGTGTTGCCTGCTTGAGTGTTGGTTCAACTTGATTTTTAAGTGTAATGACCAATATATGTATGAGGGTGCTGTCTAAATGAGTAGAGATAATTAGGTTTATGTAAGGTAGTAGGTTATTGAAGATCAATTTCAGTTGTCCATTTATTCATGCAATAGGACAGGTGATGGTGTAGAATTAAAGCTGATTGGATGATATGGATGTTATATGCTTTTAGTCAGTATGATGGAAGTATATCAAGGTTATATGATGAACCAGATAGTTCCCGTTATTAGTTTGCACATGTTCTGTTCTATCCAACTTTTCTATTGCACAAGAATCCTCACCACACTTTGCTTTTGTTGAATCTAATGAAGTAACCCTAGAAGATTGATGCTTTATGCTCTGTTAAGTTGTTTCAATTCAAATGGAGTCCTTTCTGTATTCTCAACCAAGGTTTCCAGTGCCTTTACAAAGATTCAGGCATTTGTGCAGTCACCCATAATTGGTCTGGGCTAATTGTTCGAAATACTAGTATTGTTGGTTGCTATTAGGTACTGGTTGACTGAATCCTCTGTTACTGACAAGCATGGATCAGATAGTCAGCATCATCAAATGAAAGGTGCTTCTTTAAAGTCATTAGGAGTTCAAGGTGGAAAAATAGTAGACCTTTGCAACTTGATCATTACAAAATTTTTTGCAGTGACAGCTTGGTTGTCATTTCTGGGTTCCTTTTGGTTCATCAAAATGTTTTTATTCCAAAATCAGGCACTACCCTTTGAACGGAAGCATAGTCATCCTAGGTGTTGGTTATGTGACTTATCTTTCTCCTTTTAATTATCATCTTTTGTTGTGTGATTGGACACAACCTACAGTTGAGTCTTAACTATCTAGTCCCAATGTCATTTCCGTAACCTACAATTTTCATTCACAAGCTTTTTTCAGATGGTATCTCAAAATTCATGGCTATTGCACTTTAGGGACCTTCTTTAGGTAGTTCATCCTTTTTGGGATCATGCAAGTGCCATTTCCACATCACTGATGCTTGGTGTCCTGTGTTTATTTCTAGTCATCTTGTCATGATGCCATTGGTCTTTCCTACTGTTTACATTTATTTCCTTGATCCACATGGTGCTGTGATATATTGATTTCAAATTTCGTGCAATTATTTACTTTCCATTCTGTGGTAATTTTTTGTTCATCTTTTCCTTTGGAATTTGCAAGCATTGTGTGTTATTAAGGCTGAGTAAAATCAGATTTCTATGATGGATTATGTCGATGGGTTTCTACAGGTGAATCACCTTTGAATGTTGTTGCAATTAAAGCCAGCGTTCACCTTCCATTTGATCATCAACTTCTGGTTCAGAATCTTACTGTGCAGGTGTGCAAGGTTTCCTTTGACAGTCAATTGTTCAACGGTCAATGTCATGTGTTTATTTTATATTCAATTACTTAACCATTATGCTGATGAATTTGTATTCAATTTGATATTTCTTGTTCTCATGTTATCAGGAATTCACCAATGCTTCACTCCCAATTTCTGTTCAAGCAACTTACCCATACGCTTTTGTTGTTAACAAGTACTTGCAGGTAAAAATATCATCCTATTGGTAGCCTGTGATGGGTGTAGTAATTGTTGCATTTTATGACATTTTTCTTATTGGCTTCTGATTTCAAACAATGTATCTGCATCGTGTGCATAAATTAATAATTTAAAGAAAATGCCTCCTACAGTTTTGCCGGAACTTCAATATTATCTTTATTCATGCAGCCTGGAGCTTTTGATCTCGTGGGTACTATTCTTTATGAGGTGGACCAGCAGCTACACCAGAGTGTCTTCTATAATGGCACAATTGAAGTTGTTGAGGCTGGTGGTTTTCTAAGCATCGAATCGGTTTTCCTTTTCACTCTTGGAATAGCTCTTCTTGGTCTTCTTGGTTTATGGATACATGGTCAAATACAAAACCTATCAAAGGTTAGTAATTTTGTTAAGGCTGATAGCTCCCATCATGAAGTCATTTTTTCTTTGTTCTTGTCCTAAGAGATTCTATTTGCCTTCTTGATTGGTGGGTAAGTACCAAATTATGTTGCACCTCCAGAGTCAGCATTTAATGTATCTGTGATTCTGTATGCCATTAAGTGTTCAATCAGCCGCTACAAGGTTAGTAAAGCACTAGGGAAACAATTCTGCATTTCCATGTAAGGTTCCTTTTTATATGATAGAGACAGAATATAAAAGACTAGAATTTCGTTAGTAATATAACCTGAAAGTGTGCTCTCTCTCTCTCTCTCACTCACACATACACACTTGCACAATCCACATGAAGCCTACCATGAAAGTTTTCATCATTTGCATTGTAGCACTTCTAAGGTGAAACATCAACAACTAGACTGGGCAAATGTTTGAGATTTCAAATCTACACAGCTGTTTGAGGAACTACTGGAACCTGAGTGGTGGAAATTACATTTTAGCTCCAATATATTTATGGGGTCAGAACTCAAAGAGCCTTATAAACTGTAGCTATTTGACCTGGTTCGAGTAGACTGAATAGAATACTTTGTGAAAACAGGTTCACACGTGTGTAACTTACTTGGGGTTCATCTCCATCCATGCTTGTATTTTTTTGAATCTATCTTCTAGATGCAAGCACTTGCTTTATATCACCTTATCCAGAAATCATGATTCTTTGTTATCATGATTACATTTAGTCCTTGCCAAGAGAAAATTCAATCTTGAGTGGATTTATTGGTAACTGAGATGCAAAGAAATCGTTATTGGGAAAGCCTTGTTTGATCAGCAGTGTTTAACTTCATGGGTGGGACTTCACTTCCATTTTACTTAGGATCCCAGACACCTATATGTGTGCTTTTTCTCATTCTAGATAGGCCAGCGGTGTTTTAACTTCATGGGTGGGAGTCTGCCTGCTTTGGGAGGATCCTTTTCGTATGCATTATATGTGTGCTTTATCACATTCCTGGAAGAGATTTTGGTTGTTATCATGATCACATATGGTCCTTATGCAGAATGGTTTTTCTCTCCTGAAGTTGTGCTTTGGTAACCCAAGATTTGTGAGGTGATCAACAGGCTATAGGAAAACCCTCTTGATTGTTGTTGGGTTCTATTATATAAATAGAAGACTTGAAAGTTTCTTGTGCTCATAAAAAGATCAGTTTTTAGTTAGTTTGCTAATTTAGGGGCTTATTCTTTTGCCCCTAAAAAATGAGTTCATCTAATTCTATAATCACAATTAAGTAGTTGAAATTGCTGTCTGTTATCATGGTTATTCTTTGCTTCAGCAATGGCAAATAATGCCCTAAATACCTGTCACGTTTGATTAAATTGGAATAAGGCGTACCCAATTAGACCTCAATTATTAAGTTAATCATGTATGGGTTGTATGGTTTACTGCTAAGTGCTAACACTTTTTTTGTTTGGTTAATTTTGTAGAAAGCCAAGAGGGCACCAAAGGTGGAAGTTGGAACTGGGACGAAGGATGCTTCAGTGGATGAATGGTTGCAAGTATGTTGTTTTGCACATCAAATTTTCTTAGCTACTGATTTATTTTCAGAGGATTATTTCTGTGGCATTTCTCTAAGGGAACATGCGAATCATTGTTTGAGTGGTGCATTTACATAACAGCATTCATCACATGGTATCTACTGTTGGTATTGCAGGGCCTGAATATTTGTAGCCTTGATTAGTGGGACTTCTCTTGGTTATCTTCCTTGGGCTGGGTATATGATTGCTTATATATTGTTGGTTCTCAAAAAGCATCAAGCAAAAAATATATATTTTTGATTATTGTGAATTAAAAACCCATGACAATGAATATGGTGTGGCATCTCTACAGTCTATTTCATGTCTGGGATCACCCACTAAAATCTCTTTTGCTTGAGATTCATATATTGCCTCTTAGTTTAACATTCGGTGGCCCTAGGAGCATTGACAATGTTGATTTTGTCCTGCTAATTTTATGATAATTTGGTTTTGTTGGTTAGGGAACGGCATATGCTCAGTCCCTGTCTTCAAACAAGTCGCAGAAGAAGAAGCTGAAGTAGACACCATGTCCTTCATCTTGAGGATGGATGGTTGTAAGCGGGTGCCGGTTTTCATTACTCCCCTCGACACTTGGGCTTTTTTCAGATGAGGTTAATGTTTTTGGACTTTGTAACATTTTGCATCACGCAGAAGTTGTCCTTGTTCTGGCAACGTCAATTATACGGAGTTAGATCATGATACTGAGTTAGTCTGAGATGCTAACAAGCATAAATATTTTAGGGAAAGTTCTTAATTCTTTTCTCTTTCTTGTCTTTGCCTTCTAAGTACCAGTTGTTTTTAAGGCCCTTGTAAAAGTGGGCCCTAACAAGCACCGGATACGTGGTGGCATTGCAGTTTGCAAGTTGAACTTGAAATTGGCCTAGTGCTTTGGAAGCATAGAAAGAATCCTTGATTGTGTTTAACCGACCGGTGCACCTAGTATTGCTGAATCAAGCATTTCTTGTTAGCGATTAGATAGTTTACAATCGAAATATATTTTTCTGATAGATTAGATGAAACTAAATAATTTATTCTAGGCTTGGTGGTTAAATTAGATTTAACCAAAATGTTATGGATTGTGTATGACCAACCAATGTTGCGGAACCATTCTTCGCTTGTCCCGTGCCTCTCGGCAATTGGCAGAACACGCATTTCTTTCATCTACTTCCATTCGGGCCACAATGTTCTACGGAAAAAAAGGAATTTTTTTTTGTCAACACTTGAATAACCAAGTGGTTAACAATAGTGTGTATAGGAGTGTGCTAATGCCTTTGTCCAATTTTGAACTTGGGATCTCTTGCACTTGAACATCTTTATATACACTAGTGTCAACCACCTGGTCATCCAGGTGTTGACAGAGTGAACTTCTCATATTCTATTATTAATCAATCAATCAAGTTCATATTCTATTATTAATCAATCAATCAACCAGCCTCGTAAATGGCCCGTCTAATTATATACCCAATGATAACGCTGCGATGTAGCAATGGGACATGCGAACTCCTTATTATGCTTACTATTTTCCAAATATTAGCAAGAATTGTTTGCCTTAAACTGGACGTGCTGGAAGGACCGTAAATTCATAAACTTGCAAGCAACTTTTCCATTTTTCATATTTCCCTCGTTGATTAATTTCATGCAACATTTCCTTTTTGAACCGGTTACCACGGCTTATAAAAAACCAAATTGAACTATTATATTAGCAAATTACGTAAGATTTTTAACAACCTAAATTGATAATCTAAGCTTAGGAGAATTACTTTTATACCTACAATATTTGTACATAATTTATAATATACTTATAATAATTTACAAATTCCTCTTATTCTCATAACATTTTATTTTAAAATTTCATTATACCTATGCCTTTAACAAAAATGTTATTTATTCAATTGAAAAGACAGTTTTGCCCTTCTAAAATTTTTCTAATTAAAAAGATTTAACTTTGATATGATTCTTAAATCATTTAGTATCACATCTTGATGATTTAATATCATCAATTGAGCCATATTGGGGTTGAATTATCTTAATTAGGATATTTTGGATGAGCGAAATTGTCTTTTCAATAAGGTAGACAATGGTTGTATTGGTGACATAAGCACGAGAGAAATTGATGGCGAAATATCATGGGTAGGGTACGAATTAATGAAACATTATCAATATATAAGGAATTAGGGGCAAATGTTATGGGCTTGATTCCTCTAAGCCCTAAAAATCTATTAAAATGGAAATTATTCAATTCATGAAAATTAGGCTAGAGTTTTTAAGAAGTTGAGTAGGACCAAATCCAAACATTGGTATGGGTTCCATGAGGGGATGCCTCAATATCGATTACAGCGGCCCACCGATAGTATTAATTGCAACTAGGGGTGTTAATGGTTATGATTAACCCGTCATCCCGCTTGTATAACTCGTTTATAAATGAGTTTAGGTTGAAGTTTTTTTAATAATTAGTTTATGATTTTCCAACCTATTTAACCTTTTAAATAAATAAATGGATTAAGATTGAAATTTTACAACCCATCACCCCATTTAGTAACTCGTTTAATCTATTTAATCTGTTTAACTTGTCAACCTATTTATTAACAATGGGTATATATATTTTCTAAATCTTAAATCTATTTTCTCTATTTCGATTTTCCTCTATTTGTGATTCTGTCTACAACTCCACAACGTCTTTCCTGTTGCCGTGTTGTAACATTGCCACTATCATTCTTATCGCCCTCTTCGCCCCCCCACCCTCCTTGTATCTCTAATTATCTCCCTTTCTATCTCTTTCCTTTGTCTCATTTCCTCTATCTCTCCCTCACCATCTTTGATAGCTCCTTTCTCCATTACTATTAACATCCTCCTCTCTATCCTTTCTTTTTTCTTTGTCTTGCATAGTTGTCATTCTTTTTTGTGCTAGTGCATCGAATATACGCCCCTCTTAAGATGAAAAATTGATCATGCTATGTATCTTGTTGATGTAGATTAATTTACCACGACAATTACAAATAGCACGCTTAACTTTAAATTAGCTTAGTTTTGACTTATTTGTAATATACATACACAATTCGCTAACAACCTGCTAACCAATTTATTAAATGGGTTGTAAATAGGTTAGACTTGATATTTTTAAAATAGGTTAATAAATGGATTAGAATTGAGATTGTTTAAATGATTTATTATTAGGATCAGGTTCTAATCCGTCTAACCTGATTCATTAACACTCCAAATCACAACTGTTACAGGATAATGAGGAAATAAGGCATTAGAGAATTTATATTTACAAAATTTTCTAACAATCAAGCTTTATCACAGGTTTGCTAAATGAACAATAGGACTCGAAATGAAGTATTTGGGAGGAAATGAAGCGTGCTAATTGTATAGGACCAGCAATTGATCTTTTGTGTGACGGAGCCTTGCATTTTAATTTGTCATCTTAGTAATACTTACCTCATTGACGAAAATATTAACCGCCAATTTTATATAGTAATAAAACAATTAAAATTTTCGTCATAAGTTTTTTTTTTTTTTTTTTTAACCAGATGATTTCAAACGAGTAACATATAAATAATAACGAGGATATTATACTTTCATTTAGTAGAAACTATTGTATGTGTTCCAGTTTTTTCCTTTTTGTTATTTGTACATCACGATAACTTAATATTATAATAGAGCACATTCACTAGCCTCACACTACGGAGAGACGATTCCTATATTCACCCCATACCAGGGAAAAATCTGAAAAAACTCCACTTCATGTGGACTATTTTGTAAAAACTCTTGCCACCATAGAGGAAAATTGGGCCCCAGGTTACCACGCGGGCAACAACCCAGCAGCATATGGGTTCAAACTTTTATGTCTTACAAACTACTCACTGGATAAGGAGCATGATTACATACATAATGACGTATTTTAGATGTATTTTAGGTTAAAATACGACATGTATTTATTTGTACAATTAGTTATATTTTTTGATTTTTTCTTCGTAAACATATTTTTCTTTTTTTTTTTGATGAAAAATATATTTTTCTAAGTGTATTCAATATATATAGAGTTTTGCCATTTTAAAATACTTTTACATATCTATTTTTGATTATTTAAAAATTAAGTTTTAAGATGTGAAAAATGACTTAAATGCTCCTAAAATTGATGATTTTTTGGGTGTTATTGGTCATGAACAACACGCCAACACGCTTGTCCAACATTTATAAATGAGTTTAAGTTGAGATTTTTGGATAAATGGATTATGATCCACCAATCCGTTCAATCATTTAATTAAATAAATGGATTAAAGTTGAGATTTTATAACTTATAAACCCGTTTATCCCATTTAACATATTTAAACTGCTTAACTTATTTAACCTGTTAAAGTTATCTATAAAGGTAAATTCCTTGATTATTTTTCCTTACCAAGTCTTCCTTATGTCATCTAATTTTTATTTTGTCATTACTGTCATAATTCCATTTTTCTATTATTGCCTTATTTTCATTTTTCTTGCCCCCGAAAACACCTTCTTGCCTCTCACTTGCGAGATCATTATCCGCAAGAGTCTAGACATTTAGGTCGTATGCCTGTCAATCCGTTTATTAAATGGTTATAAATGAATTAGGGTTAAGGTTTTTTAATGAGTTAATAAAAGGATTAAAGTTGAGATATTTTTTCCATAAAAAAGAGTTAAGATATTTTTAAATGGGTTAGGGTTAGGATTAGGATTAGGCTTTAACCCATCCAACCTGATCTGTTAACACCCTTATGAATTTTTAAAAATAGAAAAAAAATATGTAAAAAAATTGTAAAATAACAAATCCTAATATATGGGTTAAATACATTTATGAAGAAAAATCAAATAAAAATAAAATATAATAAAATAAACAAATGACGTATTTTAGCTTAAAATATATCATGATGTATATAATCATGCTCCAACTAGATAATTTAATTAAGATATTAAAATTGAATAAAGAAAAGCTCATCTTGTTAAATATTAGAATTTACTAAAGTCTCATTCTTGCACTACATATGAAGGAATAGTATTTCTAATACACCATTTTATACACATTTTTATAACACTAAAGACATAAGATTATTAATTTTTTTTTCCTTATCATTTCCTCATATGTGCAACATGCATACTTTATTACTTGTTTGTTGAAGCTTATATCTGTTCACAGCTTGGATATATGAAAATCATGTACAATTTCCTATTTTCCAAAGCACTTTTCTTATTCTAAAAAATAACAACTTTACTTTTTTCATTTTGTAAGAGAAGTTTTATCCATTTCCATACAACATTTTCCATTCCGGGTACATTTATCCCACAAAAAGAAACAAAAGAGATTCTGCTGATATTGAGATATCAGAGATAAGTTCTTTGTATATATTAAAGTTGGATAGTTTCTACCTATAATTTTTCACTCTGGCTGCTCCAATTATTCATAAAATTAGAGCCATAAGCAAGGGAGAGAGATCCTTTTCGCTTCTAGATGTCCACGGCGAGGATTTTGTTGATTTGACCCGACATGAATAAAACTGTAGTGTGCGCACTGGGCTCGGCCAGATGCGTCCGCAACCTGCATTTCTGCACAGCATGCACGTGTTTATAAATTATAACGCATCTCCTGTTTGTGGCCTCAAACATAAGGATGCAAACCATCCCATTAATAGCCAATTACGGCAAAAAGACCGTTCAAAGAAACTTGTGACATTTGCACATGAGCCAAAATTTTCAACATTTGCAGTTTTTCCCATAATTTTTCATTTTGTAAATATCCCTCACTTTTGAACTTCTTGCTTGCAAAATATCCCATTTTCCAACTTTGTTGCAAATAATTCCCTGCTTTTGAGTTTAATTTGCAAAATGCCCCTAAAATTGGTTGCTAAATTTTAGAATTTCAAATGAAAATGAGTTCCAGCTTTACCCAAACGACATCTCTTAAATGAATCTATACTATTTACATCAATGTATCGTGATTTACGTTGAATAAATATGCTTTGGTGATCTTTTACGAACCAAGTTCAAAAAAGATAACTTATTTGCAAAATTAAAAGCCATGCAAAACTTGGGGTCATTTATAAATAGGGCTCTAATTTTATTAGTCCGGGTAAAGGCACATAAGTATTTGTTTGTTTAGGTACACTTCTATGTAACATTTTTTATTTTTAAATGCTGATGATTAATATAATGATTGTATTTAAGATTATTTATTTAGTTAAGAGATCAAGTTTTGTCCGAATTTAATATATATAGGTTACGTTTACTCAAAATAGGTGCATTTATATATAAATTAAGGAAAATGCTTACATCCATTCTTATATGTATTAGAATGTAACAATACTTTGTAGGATCATTTATCCACTTATTAATGATATTTTCGACCATTTAAATGTTAAAAATTCTACTTAAAATTGATATTTAGGAGTGATAGAAAAAATTAATATTTAGTATGCATTTATATATGGGGCCTATATATAATGATAGTAAATAAATAAAAGAGTTTTCGTGATAATAGGAATGATACTAAGTACAATCGATGAAGTAAGTTTTTCATCAATTATCAAAAAATTTAAAATAGAGCGGGTTATATAGAATAAGGGTTTAATAGAAGTGACCTCATTTTTATTAAAAAATATATGTAAAGGTATATTTACTTGATGTACCAAACTTTATAATTTTGAAAATGTGTATTATATATTTTCTTGAATTTAAGAAATTAACAGTTTTTGAGTGGTATTTAAGTAATTTTATTCTAAAAAATGTTAAATTTAAAATTTAGAAAATATATTCAAAATTTGTAAAATTTGATAGGTGAGTTAAATACACATATCTATATTTTCATAAAACATAAAAATAAATATATAAATATAAACTATCCCCGGCTGTATTAGGTCAGAATCAAAATCCTTATAAATATTCGAGGAAACTTCTCTGTGGCACGTCTTATCAAGAATTCATCAGAGGAAAACAACCGTGGAGATTCTCACAAGATGTAGATAGCCTTATGGGGCTCACCAGTTGTTATGAAAGGCTGAATCTACTCCCATTATCATCCAGTGTAGGGTGCTTACATTTGAATTTTTTTATTTTTTTATGATGTCATCCTAAATATATTTAACTCATACGCCAAAATTTATATTTTTTTTTAGAGACGTGTATATCTTTTTTACTAAACTTAAAAAATCAGCCATTTTTAGTGACAAAAATGACTTAAATACCCCTAAAATGATTGAGTTTTAAAACTCAAAAAATAGATGCACACGTTCAAAAATTATAAAATTATATATATTAAATACAATTAGGTAACATCCTTCATGAAAAAACAAAAAATTAAAAAATTAAAAAAATGTAAATCAGGGGCCTTAAAACAGTATCGGCGCCTTCTATTGTAACTGTACGTGCGTCTCCGGCAATGGTAGTTGTGTGCCGCTGCGGGCTGCACATGAACCTTAGAGCCAAACCCAGAACCACCATCCACCTGCCACGTGGCGACACCAAGGAAGCTGCCATGGATTTCCGTCCCACCAAAGGGAGGGGGAAAAAGGTCGAAGAAACAGGGGAAGTATCCGCAGTATTACGCACTCCCCTCAAATCTACGAAATTTGACGTCCGCAGCCTGCCTCTCTCTGTCTCTCTCTCTCCCTCTCTCTCTCTCATGGCATCGACTCCACAGCGTCCTGGCAGACTGCTCACCGAAGAAGAGCTTCAAGTTGCTGAAATCCTCCTCGAGCTCCCAAAGCTTCTTCTCGAGCGCTTCAGATCTCTCTCCAGCATTCGATGGGGCAGGAAAAGGAGGAGATCTTCGTTCCCCGCCGCCCCTTCTCCCCCGTGCTGCGGCGGCGTCAAAATTCTTTTCAAGGCGGAGGCCGCCAGTCCTGCCACTCCTCTCTCATTCTCTCCTAGCGACGCGGATGAATATTCCAGGCCCAAGATTTCTAGAAGAAGACATCTCAGAAAGAAGGTAGGTCCCGTGTTCTTTTTGGAATTTCTTTTCTGGGTTTTGTGTTTTTTGATGTTCTAGTAAATGGGTTTTATTCGGTTTTGATTTTCTATCGTCTTCGACTGGGAACTAACGATTTTTGGCCTACCGCTCTGTTTTTTTTTTCTTTTTTCAAAATTCCGGCTATTTTTGCTCGTTTTGTGGACTTTTGTGCTCTGTTCTTCTTGTCCTTTTTTTTTTTTCCATGTTTGAATGTTTGATTTGGATTCTGCAGTCGCATAAGGAGCTGAAAGAGGAGATAGCTAGCTTATCTGCAGAGAGAATCGAGCTAGAACAGGTAAGAGTTTTGATTTCATTTATTCTGTTTCTTTCTTATCTATACCTCATAGCATATTTTCATTTATTAATTCTCTTTTTTATTCTTACTGATCGCGGTTTCTTTCTTTCTTTCTTCTTCTTCTTCTTCTTTTTCATGTTTCTTGAGCAGGAATATGCAGAGAGGAGCAAACACTGGAATGGGCTGCAAGCTTTGAATTTACGGTTGATTTCACAATTGAAAGAGACGCAAAATCAGGTCAGCTTTTTTTCTTCAATTTCTTTTTTCCTTTTTTTTTTTTTTTTTAAAAAAAAAATACCAGCCGTTCTTGGACAGTTTTTTTTTTTTTTGGGCGGTGGAACTGTCCATTAGGCCAGGTTCTTGGACAGCTTTCTGACGCATCACCAGTGCAAGGGATGTATGACATATGGATGGCGGGATAAGGCTGGCTGTAAAATTTATGTTATGGGCCCACTAGCAGTGAAAAATGAAGTGGAAAATGCTTTGATTTCCAAGTTGTCTTTTGGCAGTTGTCTGTGCAGGCATTTTACCAGCCTCATCTGAGCCAGTACGGAAGATGCTCGGATCTTATTGGCAATCTAACAGTAGCGGCAGCTTTCCAAGCAAACCCAGCTCTTGATATCAACCATCTGTTGCTGCGGCCTAGTACTGAAGATGCTACTCCTCCAGAATCATACAGTCGTGACGGGCAGCAACAGCCTTCATTGGCATGGATCATGCCATCAGGGCCTGAACTGGCATTGGGGGAGCATCACAGCATGGCTGTTGGTATCTTGGATCTTAATTCCCCTCCAAAGAAGGAGGCTACTAGCTTTGATTTCCCACACATTCCTGTTCAGTTCAACAAGAACAAGGCAGCCATTGCAGCTGAGGCCAGGAAAAGGAGGATGGAGATCAACAGGGGGAAGAGCTCTCTGACCTTGAGACAATCAAATGCTGTGATTGCTTTCTCTAGCTCTCAGGTCAATTTCCACGACCCATGAATTATTCTGTAGACTCTTTCGATTCTTTGGTGAGCCCATTAATTGGAAAAATAGGAGCTTGAGCATGCAGCAGATTGAGATATCTTTTCCAAGATTCATTTCATCTTGCCAATCAAAGCTGTAGAAATCCTTGTAAGTTTCAGACTTTTGCAAAATGAACCTTACAGGTGGATGATGTATATGATCTGATCTTAATGAAAAAAAAATTCAGTAAAAATATGTCCCAAAATTAGAGATGATTAGATGGGCTCTTTGTAGACTAAGTTTTGGCAGAACTTAATTTGTATATGATTACACCTATTAAACACAGTTTACATATATATATATATATAGAGAGAGCTGTTCTGGTGCAGCGTAACTGCACCGGAACAGCGGTGCAGTTGCCCAAAATGGGCTCCACATGATCATGAAATCATTATCTACTCCACCCATTGTATTTAGAATAATGTATTCTATTATCATACCAATTTTCATCCCAATCAGATATGTATATGGGCCCCATCTGAAAATGGGACAAATCCAACGTAATAAAATAGTTTGATGTAAATAACAACTTTAAAGTATCTGATTGGAATGAAAATTGGTATGGTAATAGAATACATTATTCTAAATACAATGGGTGAAGTAGATTATGATTTCATGATCATGTGGGGCCCATTTCAGCGGTGTTGCACCTGAATATTCCTTATATATATATATATATAGAGATCCGATCCTGTGCAGTCCGCTGTAAAATGGACTCCACACATATTAGATTGTAATGAAACTTTATACACTCATTTATCCATATATAAATCATACTTTAGACGGTTTAGATGTTGAAAAAATCACTTTAAACTTGATATTTACATTAAACTATTTTATTACGTTGATTTTGCACCATTTTAAGATGGAGACTATACACATGTTGGATTTGGATGAAAATTGGTATGGTAATAAAGTGAATAATTCTAAATACAATAGGTGGGGTGGATTTTCTATTTATGGTCAGGTGGGGCCCACAGTGCATGGACTGCACGGTGCAGTCGCATGCACTGGATCGTTTTCCATATATATATCATATATATATATATGGGAACCGATCCTGTGCAGTCGGACTGCACCGTAATTACGGTGCAATCCGCTGTAAAATAGACCCCACACATATTAGATTGTAATGAAACTTTATACACTCATTTATCCATATATAAATATACTTTAGACGGTTTAGATGTTGAAAAAACCACTTTAAACTTGATATTTACATTAAACTATTTTATTACGTTGATTTTGCACCATTTTAAGATGGAGACTACACACATGTTGGATTTGGATGAAAATTAGTATGGTAATAAAGTGAACAATTCTAAATATAATGGGTGAGGTGGATTTATGGGAAATGATCAGGTGGGGCCCACAGTGCATGGACTGCACGGTGCAGTCGCATGTATTGGATCATTTCCCTACACACATATATATATGAGAGCTGTTCCGGTGCAGCGTCACTGCACCAGAACAGCGGTACAGTGGCCCAAAAATGGGCCCCACATGATCATGAAATCAGGATCTACTCTACCCATTGTATTTAGAATAATGTATTCTATTACCATACCAATTTTCATCCCAATCAGATACTTTAAAGTTGTTATTTTCATCAAACTATTTTATTACGTTGGATTTGTACTATTTTCAAATGGGGCCCATATACATATCTGATTGGGATGAAAATTGGTATGGTAATAGAATACATTATTCTAAATACAATGGGTGGAGTAGATCATGATTTTATGATCATGTGGGGCCCATTACAGCGATGCTGCACAGGAATATAATCCTATATATATATATATGGGAGCTGTTCCGGTGCAGCGTCACTGCACCGGAACAGCCATGCAGTGGCCCCAAAACGGGGCCCACATGATCATGAAATCATGATCTACTCCACTCATTGTATTTAGAATAATGTATTCTATTACCATACTAATTTTCATCCCAATCAGATATGTATATGGGCCCCATCTGAAAATGGTACAAATCCAACGTAATAAAATAGTTTAATGTAAATAACAACTTTAAAGTATCTGATTGGGATGAAAATTGGTATGGTTATAGAATACATTATTCTAAATACAATGGGTGGAGTAGATCATGATTTCATGATCATGTGGGGCCCATTTTAGCGACGCTGCACCTGAATATTATCCTATATATATATATATATATATCTTGATCAGCTTGGCAGATATTAGTTGAGTGCTTGCACTTAATAAAATTTCTCCGGATCCACATGTACGTGGTTGACTTTTGTAAGATTCCACTGATAAGCCTGCCCTCCAAACCTTTTAATAGAGCGGAATTTTAGAAACTTCCCATGAATCCTTTTGTTAATGGTTAAAGGATTATTTTATAGGGACAAACTGGGGTGAAATCGAAGTTCAAGGAAATTTCGTGAGAACTTACTAGATGGGCCACCACGATTATGAAATCAAAATTTAATATCGTTTGTTTCCTCACGATATCAAAATCATTTTAAAGAGAGTATTATTGAAAAATATATAATTACGTGCAAATTATAAAGGGTTTGGTGTAACTCAATCTGTTTTGGCCCACCTTGATGACCACTTCGCACGGTGCTTTTGACATTACTTTTTTAGCCAAGGGAATGGGCTTCATCCAAATCATGGGCCAAATTTGCTTCAAAATATATATTGACTTTTAGACAGTGTAGATTTTGAAAATAAAAATTTTGAATTGATATTTAAGTTAAACTATTTTATTATATCATTCTACACACATTGTAAAATGGAACAATGCACATTTAGAATTTCGATAAAACTTCATTTTCTAACTAAACAAATGATTTTAAATGTATTAAGCAAAGTATATTTTACATCATGGTTAAGGTAGCCAAAATAAATGAAGATACATGAAAAAAATTCAATACAACCTGGTTGCACTATGTTGCGACTAATAATAAAATAGATTTTTGTATCCATACTTACAAGGTTTGGCCGAATTGTTGGTGTGCCATGAGTTTTGCAAAATTTACATATGTGCGAACATAGTTGGTTTGAAATTATGGGTTTACTATTTAAGTTAAAAAAAGGTAAATTCCAAATATGCCTATAACTTTTGCCATTAATTTCAAATATTATGTGTATTACTTAGGTTAAAAGGGCAAATGCAAAAAATATGCACAAATTTTTTCTTTAATTTCAAATATACCCACGGTATTTCAATAATTTCAAGTATATCTATATAGTTTGCCTAAAATTTCATTCATATTCCTATGTGAAAGGACAAATATACCCAAACTCTAGTTATGATTCTATAGCTAAAAATTTGATTTAAATGATGATTTGAATTCTATAGTAGTAAAAGTATGATTTTATAACATAGAAGTATTGAAAATTCATTTAAATGTGAATTTCGAGCTTAAAATTATAAGAAACATTTGGACATATTCATCATTTCATAAAAGAGGGCTAGGTATGAGTTTGATTTTGGGTATGTTATGTGGATATATTTGTAACTATTATATTTGGAACTATTGAAAACCATAATTATATACGGAATTAGGGATAAATTTCGTAGGTATATCTATAATTGCCCTAAATTTTTTTAAAAATAATGAAAATAACTTTATAAACAATTAAAATTATAAAAATGTAAGAAAATATTTTTAAAATACAAAATTTTTTTTAAAAAAATTCCTCTCTTTTTCTAGTCAACACATAAAAACGATTTCCCATGGATGGATTGAATTCCATGCATTTTAGGTCCACTCACTAGTCCAAGCAGCATGAGAAGAAAAAATGAAAAAAATTGTTGTTGTGGGTTGAAATTGAAAATGAGATGAGAAAAGTTGTATGAAAAATGAGAAAATTGATTGTTATTTTTTAGGATGAGAAAAAAGTGTTTGTTGGTATGTAAATTGTATCCCATCCTCATCTTATCTCATTATTCACGGTTGGATGAAGATGAGATAAGGATATAGGATAAAAAAAAGTGTTGTTCAATATTAGAAATGGAAAAATTATATATGAATTAAAAAAGTTGTATAAAAATGAAAAAAGCAGATTGTTATATTTTGAAATGAAAAAAACTTTTTTTTGTGTAACTTCATCTCATTCAAGCTGTGAATAGAATAAAAGATTAATTTCAAATATACCTACTACATTTAACCTTAATAATATATATATATATATATATATATATCCATCAGGTTTCAAAAGTTACGAATATAATATTTATCCCCATTCTAGTCACCATTAAAGGAAATTGTTTGCTCTCATTGAAATGTCTAGCGGCGGCTGTGATCTCAACAAAATCTACGATCAGCAGCTGGACCATCTTCTTCTCCTTCTCAGAGATAATTTGACAAGGCAACATTCAATGGCTGCAATGGACAATTTTCACAAGGGGCATTATTATTATTATTATTATTTTTTCAGCCGCAACGTATGATGATGATTGTCGATTCCAATGATTGCCTTGAAGAAACTACTGTGATAGCAGGAATTGAAGATAGTGTTAAGTCTAGCAATTGATGCAGAGGGTTGCTGCTGATCAGCCAAATTTGCTGCAAAATTGGATTCTCGATACCATTAACTAGATTACAGCCATGCAGAATCCAATTCAAAAGGGGTGCTACATGCATATGACCCATTTTTACAATTTTTTTTATACAACTGTTAATTTAATTTTATTTAACATGTGTATCAATTTTTATTATTTTTAGAGAATTTTAAATATTTTTTAAAATCAGAATGTCACTAACTTTTAAAAATCCCAAAAATATCTTAAAAAGGTAAAAATTAATACTCATGTTAAATAAACTTAAATTAACGGTTGTGTAAAATTTTTTTAGAAAAATAAAAAAAGAGATGTATGCTTCCGGGTGCATACGGCCGGGGCCTGCATTCCTGCTATTCTAATGCTTGCCAAATTTAACTGCCTCCCTGTACCATTGCCATCTAAGAATTTTGAGTTGTGCTGGATCAGTCGAATTTCATGGATTCGTTGCAATATATGAAGATGGTGGTGTCGCCTGTGTCGAATTTGATGGTTACCACCATCAAGTGGAAGAAAAAGGCAGAACAATATCTTTTGTACTTTTTGATGACATCAATTGGATGGATAACTTGGATCAGTCAATCAGGGACCATGCGCATCATATCTGAGATCGATTCTTGGATCTCTTGAAGAACCACTGTGCCGATAATTGTTATTGAGGAAAGCGGAGATGGGGCAAGTGGTTTGGTCATCGCTGGTGTTGAGGAAGCAACAGGCGTGTGCAGTTTTGGGCTTTCTGGTTGATTGATCGATTTTGGATTATTCGATTAAGGTTTGCCGGCGCCGGATTTGAGGTGGGTTCTTCTCCTTTTCCTTTTTCTTTGCCATTGAGCACCATCCCTGCTCACTGTTGGCGTCGAGGAAGCCTTGCAGGATCTGTTTACCATGTTCCAAACCAGATGATCACAATCAGATTTTTTAACTGCCAAAGTATCAGAGCCAAAGAAGATTTTTTTCTCTGACAGAATACCGGAGCTACAGTGTACCCTCACTTTTTTTAATAGGTCTAGTTACAAACATTGGATTGGTATGGGTTTGGTTTTGGGCAGCGGGTCTGGTAAAAAATATAGGTCAAATAAGATGATTTTAAGAATTCATATACCTATCAAACATAAAAATACATCTATATTAAATTTAAATATTATATGTTTTAATATTTTACTAATAATTAAAAAAACACATCATTACTAAAACAAAATATGAGAAAATATAGTATAAATTTGTTAAATAGGTTAATATATAATTATACATAAGAGTTATATTTGTGCAAATTTCTCTTATTGATTATTATATTATTTTTTGGATAAATTGATTCTCAAAACCAATTGTCCTTAAGAACTCAATAGCCTTTCCTCCATTAGCGGTGGAAATGCCATTAATGCCAGCATATTTGTTCTACCGCCATTACAAATAATCAGCAGACTTGATTGTGCAAATTACCTTGTTTACTCCTCTCGCTAGCAAAATAGATCTTATCTTAATTGGAAGGAGAAGGTGATTGAATGCAATCAGGTGCACCTAACCTTGCTGCACCAGGTTGTATTTAACTTAATTTTTATATTTTTTTGAAAATTTTTTAATGCAATTATTAACTTAAATATGTTTAATATGTATATCAAGTTTTAATATTTTTAGAAAATTTTAAATTTTTTTGAATTTTTAAAATGAGTAGTATTTTCAGTAATTTAAAATTATTAAAATGCCACTAATTTTAAAAAATTCAAAAAAATAATTGCAAATTTCTAAAAAAAGTAAAACTTGATACACGTGTTTAATCCAGTTTTTGGTGCACAGGAGGGGGTAGTGTTGGGGTTGGGTTGGTGCGGGTGTGTGTGTTCAGTGCATCAGATCGAGCAGCGACAACCGAGAAAAACCAGCAGTCCCTTGCAACCATCGATCCCGGTAATCTAATCAAAATCCCAACCGTCCAGTAGATTTTCGCCGCCCTTGTCGTCTCCTTTGTCATCTCCGAGCACCTCACACGCCCTAGCCTTTGCCTCTACACCGGCAGCGGGAGTTAGAGGAGCCAGCGCCAATCCATTCTCGGATCCCCTTTCATTGATGGTTGCTCATCCGTCTTCCATTAATCAGCAGCATGCAATTCGGTCTCTCACACCAGTGGCGGCTAGACCATTAAAGCCATCCATCTCCGATTTGATGCCTTCTATCCAAGCCACAGCCAGCACTGATCAAAGTGAGTGGTAACCCATCAGATTTGGACAGATGCCATTGCTAGCTGCCTCTTCTCTATTAATTAGCAGCAGCGATTTGCCAATTCAGTAGATCAGTGCAGTCGATCAAGCGTGAACTCACTGGCCACAACATCTCAATGGCATCAGGAGCAGTCGCCCTCTCCATCTTTCCTAAGGCCAGCAGCGCAATCCGGCATAAACAATTGCCGCTACTGCTTCAATGGCCGATAGGCATGTTCGTTGCTACCTCCACGGATTGGCAACGAGCCGGGGGGGACTGCCATCGGCAACAAGGCTGTAGGTTGATACGCTTTTGAGCCGTAAATTACAGGGGTTAGATTGGTCATTTTGTATGTGTTTTGACGGCAGCTGTTACTCACTTTAACGACTTGGGTAAGAGAGGATTATTCGGCAAAATTTGAGAGTGTGAGAAGAATTTTTAAAGTTTATAGATATATGAGGAATTGTGGTGAAAATTTATAGGTATATTTGGAAATTTTTTTTATATTTTTAAAAGAAATTTTATTTTTTGTAAATGAAAATGGTATATTTTTTCTTAATTTTTTGTCGACGTCACTTTCTTTGATAATTAGATAATTGACTGCTCCAAGGGTGAGGTAAGCTATGTAAATTTCTGTATCTAACTTTGAATCTTAGACTTTCTACCTTACACACATTTATACACTCTTATTTCAATTACTTGGTCATCTAAGTATTAACTCTTTTAACATAATATTTTTTTTTGAAGTAAACTTTTAACATAATATTAACAAAATGAACATTTACATAAACATTAATATATATATATATATAACAGAGAAAATGCCAAATATACTCATAATTTTTTTCCTAGTTCTAAGTTATTCATGATATTTTAATAATTCTAAATATACTTATGTAGTTTGCCACAAATTTCATTCTTATCCATCCCCTCTATGAAATGACGAATATGCTGAAATTTTAATTATGATTCTATCTATAAATTTATATTCAAATGATATATGATTCTATAACAGTAAAAATATGATTTAATAGCTGCGTATCAGGGCATAGCCTAGTGACAACACACCTAGGTTTACATGAATAATATCGCCAAATTGAATTTGGTTTGTTTCATTTAAAAACTTTTCGAAATAAAATTTTTCAATATAAAACTTTTCACTCTCTACAATTACTCTATTTTAAAATTATTTTCACATATTCCTATATAATTATCCTATCTTTCAATTATTTTTACATAATTACTCATATAAATAACTTATTTATTTTAACTTTATTTCCTTTCTCCTCATCATTACCCCTGTCAAATTACATAACCCGCGCTTTTCTGCACAACATGCTCGTGCTTAGGGCCATACAATGCAAGTCGTGCCTATTTTACGGGAATCTAGTCCCCGCATTACATGCGCCTCACGCGTATGTTAATGTCTTCCTCACCATAACCATGCCATTGTGCATGTCCTATTATTAATCTATCACCGGAAAACCCATGGCTGTGATTACTCTCGCTAAAGTGGGACCACCGGGGCTTGTGGGTCCCATCCCAGTGGCCGGTGCAAGGACGGGGCACCCGATTTTGAATAGCAAAGAGCTTTCTGCCTTGAAGTCCACTCCACTCATTATATTTAGAATTATTTACTTTCATAACATATCAATTTTCATTCAAATTAAACATGCATATGGATCTCATCTTAAAATGCTACAAAATCAACATAATAAAATAGTTTGATACGAATATCAATCTTAAAGTTGTATTTCAACACTAAACTATCAAAAATATGTTTTTTTTACATACATAAATGATTATATAAAATATTATTATATTTTAATACATGTGAGACCCATTTTGTAGTGTACCGCATCGTAATTATAGTGCAGTCCATTTGCATAGGATAAGTTATCTCTTTCTCTCTCTACATATATATTACAATGCAGTAATGCATCATAACTTGCAATGCATTTACATCAAAATGGGCCTTAAATGATCATAAAATGTACATCTACTCCACCAACTGTATTTAGAATTGTTTCTTTTATTAGTATACCAATTTTCATCTAAATTAGATATGTGTATAGGTTCCATCTAAAAATAGTATAGAATCAACATAATAAAATAGTTTGATACAAATAACAATTTTAAAATTATTTTTCAACACGTAAATTATTTCATATGTAATTTATATATGTATAAATAATTATATAAAGTATCAATACATTTAAGTATATACATGGCTCATTTCAAGCCAAATGCGCCATAAATTACTGTGCATGTAAATGCATAGTAACATATCTATATATATTTTGAGATGTGACAAAACATCCCAAGGGTCTATATAAGTCAAATATGTCATATATTTCTATAGCATTTATATCTAACATCTAGGAATGAAATTTAAACCTTTAAATACATACACCCTGCTTTTTATAATCTTAACTATTTATTTTTTGAAATCAAATCCTATATTATATTCAATGCAATTAAATATGCTTATTATAGGAAAACATTAGGATAATATGATGTTCATGGAACTAATGTCAATTAAATATTACCATCTCCGCAGGGGTGTTGCCCCTGTTAGAATAGTATAGGTATCGAATTTCAGTTCCTGTGATCTGGGAGCTTTGTTTCTCATTTTATATTTAGGAGTTTGTAGTCTTTTCTATTGACATTTAGGAGCTTGTGGTTGCCTTTTGAAGAATTATAAGAACTGTCTCAGAGCTTGGTTGTAATATAAGTTGAGATATAATGTAAATATATATTAATAAGAATATTAATTAAATATTTAAATTATTAAAAATCATATAAATAATTAATTTTATGCTATAATGTTAATTTTTAATTAGAAAGAAGTGAATGATTTGGACATTAAGAATAAAATTCTATGTTACCCTGGAAAAAGAATAAATTATATATTATGGGTGTATTTGGCAAGTGATAAAATTTTCGGATGAAAATTTTTAGTGTAAAAGTTATTAAATTGATAGAAAATGATGTGATGTGACAGGAGTAATGATAAAATGTAAAGAAAATAAAGTTAAAATAGAGGTTAGTTATATGAGAAATTCTGTAGAAATAATTGAAAATTGAATAGATATATAAAAAGATGTGGAGGAATAATTTTCAAATATAGTAAGAATGAAAAATTTTAGATTGAAAACAATCATACTACCAGGTGCGTTTTTCTTTTAACAATCTGTAGAGAGAGAGAGAGCAATGCTCTCTCCTGTCTCCGCTCTTAGAAAAACGACGGCCATGATTGCTCTCTTTTTGTGGGCCCGATCCCACGTCGCCGATGCAACTAGGAAAGCTGCGGGCTGCACGTAAACCCTAGAGCAGGGCGGAGCCGCGAGGCCAAGTGCATCTACCTGCCACGTGGCGTGCACGCGCGAAGTTGCCATGGATTTCCGTCGCACAAAAGGGTGAAAGAGCGAGAGGGGGTAGGACTTGGACTGGGGAGAGAGAGAGAGAGAGAGAGACAGGGAAAGAAATTCCCGCACCCGGTGGCCTTGTCTCCCCGTCTCCACCGTTCTCTGCTCTCCGCCCCACCCATGCCCATGGCGACCACTTCAAAGCATCGTGATAGATCTCCCACCGACGAGGAGCGTCGAGTTGCTGACATCCTCGTCCAGCTTCCCAAGCTTATCCAGCCCTTCAGATCTCTCTCCACCATTCGCTGGGGCAGAAAACGGAGGAGATCTTCTCTGGCCACTGCCCCTTCTTCTTCTTGCAGCGGCTACAGACCCCTTCCGGAGGCGGAGGCCGCGAGCCCAGCCACTCCTCTCTCCTTCTGTCCCAGCGACGCCGATGAGTGTTCCAGGCCCAAGATTTCTAGAAGACGAGATTTCAGAAAGAAGGTGGGTCGGCCATCTTTTCCCTGTCAATGTTCCCCGTTGCGGTGTTCCCTTTCTGGGTTTTTCTTTTTTGATGATTTCGCAAGTGGGTTTCCTCTGGTTTTGATTTCTGTATCGTCTTCCACCGGGAATTTCGGTTTTTTGGCCTGCTGTTCTGTTTTCTGGTGGAGGAGGGAGACGAGATTTATCTAAAATTCTTTTTCTTAGAGTTCGCTTCTTCTGTTGACTTTCTGCTCTTTGTGCTCTGTTGTTCTTGACTTCTTATCTGTTTCTTCATGTTTGGATGTTTGATTTGGATCCTGCAGTCGCACAAGGAACTTAAAGAGGAGATAGCAAGGTTATCCGCAGAGAGAATCCAGCTAGAAAATGTGAGACTTTTGATTTCATCTGCTTGATTTTTTCCCTATTATCTATACCATATTGCCAATTAATTTATTCTCTTTTTCTGTTGTTATTAGTCTATTACTGATGGAGGATGTGGCTTTTCTTGTTTCTTGAGCAGGAGTATTCGGAGAGAAGCGAACACAGAAACGAGCTGCAAGCTTTGAATTTACGGCTGATTTCCCAATTGAAAGGCAGGCAAAGTCAGGTAAATTTTTTCTTCAGTTTCCTTTTTCCTTTTCTGCTTCTTTTCTTTTTTTTATTTTTTATTTTTTATTATTTTTTAAAATTCCAGCCGTTCCTCTGCGATTTTTTCCTAGCCTGCTCAATTGCAACAGACTCCGTTGCAAAAAAAAAAAAAAAAAAAAAAGAAAAAAAAAAAAATCAAAGAGATGGTCGGCTGTAACATTCATTCCTTCCAATGATCGATATGTTTCCTGACGCATCATGGATTGTAGGATAAGGCTGGCTGGAAATTTCGTATTTGGAATTTTGCGTCTTTCCATCTTAAGTATTGGTATTTTGCACTTTTTACCCATAAATTTTAATTTTGCATATTCATCCCATAGATCTAACACAAATTGTATAACACAACTTTCAGTTTGCAAACTCAAAACATTAAGATATTGCAGGCCTGGAGTTGGGAGGCTGGTAGCAAGCCTGCAACCTGCCATTACAGTAGTTACGTTTTCATAATACGACTATTTGAGGCCTAGAATTTTCTATTGACTGTATACTGGCCTTTCCCATTACATGTCCATTTGGATTACAAAATTCAGTAGAAATTGATGATGGAGACGTTTTTGCAAACAAAGTTCATAAATGGAGGCATTTCCAAATATAATTATAAGATGAAAAATTGCATAACACAAAAATAGTAGATGGGTTCTGTGCAAATAGCATAGGCAACTAGAACCAACACTAGGAAGTTGGAAAGGCGCTCATGTTATCCTTTTTTGTCTTTTGGCAGTTGTCTCTGCAAGCAGTTTACCAGCCTCATCTGAGACACTGCAGAAGAAGCTTGGATTATCTCATTAGCAATCTACCAACCGGATCTTTCCCAGGAAGCCACTGCCCTAACATCATCAATCATCTGTTGGTAGGGCCCAATACTGCTGATTTGAGGGCAGAAGATAGTAGTGGCGGAGTCCCATACAGTCATGAGGGGCAGCAGCAGCAGCAACCTTCATTGGCATCGACGCCATCGGGGCCTGGGCTGGCATTGGAGGAGAATCACGGCACCACTGTCGGTATTTTGGATCTTAATGCTCCCCCAAAGGAGACTATTAGCTTTGATTTCTTACACATTCCGGTTCAGTTCGAGAAGAACAAGGCAGCCATTGCTGCTGAGGCCAGGAAAAAGAGGATGGAGATCAACAGGGGGAAGAGCTTACTGGCCTTGAAACAATCACGTTTTAGATGAACTTCCGTGATCGATCTCTCACATTCCAGTGGAAATTGTCAAGGTGTCAATTTCCAAAGTTTTTTTTTTTTTTTTTTTTTTTTTTTTTTCCTTTTTGGTAGATTCTGTGGGAAGAGCCCATTAATTGGGGAAATTCGGGGGAATAGGATTTGGTGTCCCCACTCAATTCATCTTAGTGCACGAACATTTCATTCATCTTGGTTCAAAAACCATAAGGCTTGATCGTGCAGATCTTGGCCTTTGAGTTGTCCACTCAGAAGATTCGTTTCTTTTTGGGAAAATTTTTTTTGATGAATCTTTTTGGGAATTAAAGCTGCAGAAATCTGCTTTTTTTTTTTTTTTTAAAAAATATATATATATATATATATATATATATGGATTCTGTTCCGGTGCAGCGTCACTGCACCGGAACAGCGGTGCAGTGGCCCCAAAATGGGGCCCACATGATCATAAAATCATGATCTACTCCACCCATTGTATTTAGAATAATGTATTCTATAACCATACCAATTTTCATCCCAATCAGATACTTTAAAGTTGTTATTTACATTAAACTATTTTATTACGTTGGATTTGTACCATTTTCAGATGGGGCCTATATATATATCTGATTGGGATGAAAATTGGTATGGTAATAGAATACATTATTCTAAATACAATGGGTGAAGTAGATCATGATTTCATGATCATGTGGGCCCCGTTTTGGGGTCACTGCACGGCTGTTCCGGTGCAGTGATGCTGCACCGGAACAGGTCCCTATATGTATATATATATATATAGGGAAATGATCCAGTGCATGCGACTGCACCGTGCAGTCCATGCACTGTGGGCTCCACCTGATCATTTCCCATAAATCCACCCCACCCATTGTATTTAGAATTGTTCACTTTATTACCATACCAATTTTCATCCAAATCCAACATGTGTGTAGTCTTCATCTTAAAATGGTGCAAAATCAATGTAATAAAATAATTTAATGTAAATATCAAGTTTAAAGTGATTTTTTCAACATCTAAATCGTCTAAAGTATGATTTATATATGGATAAATGAGTGTATAAAGTTTCATTACAATCTAATATGTGTGGGGTCCATTTTACAGCGGACTGCAATTACGGTGCAGTCCGACTGCACACGATCATATCCCATATATATATATATATGTATGTATGTATTTGATCTGATATTCCAATTCTCTGCTTCCATAAACCTTGACCATACCTCGGGATCTTCACCCTTGATATGCCTTTCCAAGATCTATCCCGCCTCTTCACGTTCTTAGTTCTTACTAAGAAATGGGAGAAATCATCCTTCGGCAATGACAATGTGCTCGTGAATGCATTTTCCTAGGATGTGCACTGTTTCAAATCCAAGCACAGTGTCCTTTAACCATCCAAAAAAAAAAAAAAAAGCACAGTGTCCTTTTGATAGGTTTTAGTCATATTTTGAAAATTCTCATAGTAGATGATTCTAAAAATCTCTTCTGATACTATAGAGAATAATAAAAAATATTTTTTAAAAATATGTGAATTTATAAATCTAAAACTATTTCTTATGAAAATTTCCAACGTCTAATAGATACAAATTTAATTTATTCGATGTGAAGAATATATTTCAAAAATAATTTATTGTTTTAAAAATATTTTATTATAATATTAAAAATAACCGTGAAAATTTGAAATTTAACAGAAAATTAATCTATTTGATGTGGATTATTTTTTTTTCAAATAAAATTTTGTTTTAGAACGTATTTTCTTATACTTTATATAATAGTATTAAAAATTAGTTTTTAAAATTATTTATCTGTAATTTATAAAATTTGATAATATGAAATTACTCTATTTAATATGAGAAATATTTTTAAGATAAAAGTTCGCATTTTAAAAATATTTTTTATATATTTTGCAAATGAATGCACCCGGGGAATTTTTATTAAATTTATGGATAATGATTTTGTTAGCTCATGCTCGCAAATCATTTATCTCTGTCATATAGGTATACGTTTTATATTTTTATTTTTCATAAAATATTGGCCAGGTATATTTAGTTTACATACCAATTTTCGTATAGGTATTTTAAAGTTAAAAAAATCAACCAATTTTAGGGTATTTAATGTCATTTTGACCCCTATTGGTTTTTTAAGTTACAAAAAAAAAATTATATGCATCCAAATTTTGATATTTTTATGCGAAAAAATATATATTAACCTAGGCTAACAGATGAGTGATTAGAATCTTTATCATTATTAGTTTTTCCAATATTTGCAACAAAAATAATGATTATAAACGATAGTTTTAATTTTCATGTATATTACCAGGAGCATTTTCGTCATTTCCTCATTAAGAAATTTAGTGACCGTCCATTATCCATGAACTCCTTGTGGGAGGGACACACATCATACACTATCAATCTGCCCCCATAAAATTAAAACGAAAGTATTGTGAGTTTTTGAGCCTGCCAAGAAATGGACTATAATTGACTCTCAAGGTCGCATGATTTCTCAGACATTTTGAAAACTTTTATGTTATTCGGCTTGAAGGTGCTTCCCTTAAGTCTTGATATAAGGTCTTAAAACTTAGTTTTTACAAGAGATGTCAACAAAAGTCAAGACAAAAGGTTATCTACAGATTCTACGTCGATGTGGAAAGGGCGCCTGCAAAAAAGTGTTGATATTCAATACAGAAAAAAATTCGCACCAATGGTTTTATATATGTCTTGTAGTAGTGTCTGTAGAATACTACAAATTTTTTGCATAGTGTGGTGAGTTCAATGAGATGAAGGTCCATTCATGTGCAACTATACAGCTGCACAAGAAAATGTAGTATAGAGAAGGAAATTGAAGGATGCTTAAATAGAGGGAGTTGAAGTTTACTGAGAGAATCGAAGCTAGCCTAGCAGTAAATCGCACTCGTCAAGCAAGAGAAAGAGATTACAGTGAAAAGACAACTCTCAAGTGTTGCCAAAGGCTCACTGTTGACACCCCACTTTAATGTGAAAATTAAAATTTCAAATGGGCTTGTTACCATTTGGCACACCCATTTAAGGTTTTTTGTGAATTTACATTTGAATTTTTAACCCAAATTTATATAGGATTTATGAGTCTCCAATGCTTTAAGCCTACTACGGAAGTAACGACTACTAATCCATACGGTTGATCAAGAGCAATTTGCATTCAAGATGAAGTAAAAAATACTTTCTCAAGTCAATTGGAATAGAGTCAACATGATGAACAGTTTGAATTAAGTGAATAACTAATATTTTATGAAAATTTTAATGGTCAAAGCAGATTTGACCAAGCAAGGATGTGGATTTGCAACATTTCAAATTATGAATGAAAACTACGAGATCTAAGCGACCAAATGAAGATCTAAACCGCTAAAGTGATTAAGGGGCACCAACGAGTGCGAGCCCTATCCAAAATCAAGGAAAATTAAGTGAACATTAAGGCATGAATGAAGGACATCAAAATGCGCAAAATCAATAGCTAAGAAAGAGTTGATTTACTAGCCAAACAAAACTATGGGCCCCGTTGGTAGTTTTACGAAACCACCCATAGACTTGCTAGAAAGGACTCCTTAAGTTGTAATATTACATAATGGACAAGGTGGGTTTATGCAAAATATTATAACGGCCCATTAATGAGCAATTTTTCTAAACTCAAGAGCTATAAAAAGAAGCCTCTTCTCCTTCAAAAGGGGACCGACGTTCTCATCCAAATTGTCTTCATATCCAGCCGGTTCCACCCACTGCTTATCCTCTTTGTTTTTGTTCAAAAACATCTTCATTTATTGTTGTCTACCACCTGCCCTTTGCCCTCCTTATCATAATTTCCATTTTGTTGTACCTCCTCCGTTTGCTCATGATCCAACTGGTGGGCACCCAAATCTCCTACTGTTTTCTATCCCATATACAATCTTGACCCCAAATTTTAGGCAACAGCTGCCTCCCAGCCGTCGCATACATCCCCTCATTGTCCTTTTCCCATCTCGAAAATCCTCTGTTTTGTTTTCTGTTTTCAGCCGTGTAGTATATATCTTTGCCTTCCCATTGCATTAATCTTCCCATCCAGCATTATTTGATATTTCCAGCCATCATCAGTACACGCCTGGTATGTAGACACCGCTACACCTGGTCTTTACAGCGCCGAGCACAACTCCCATTCATGTCATAGCAAATTGTTACGCTTTCTACCCTTTCAGATTCCATGAGTTTCCTTCATCATCTCCGGTTTTCTTTTCTTTAAAGTAGTCACGGTCCATATGCATGTTCAAAGACAATCATTACATTTAAAGCAATATATGGACGCCATTTCTATTGAATTTGGCTACCTATTTTGAAAACATATTTATAATATATCAGAAATATTTTGACCATCCAGATTTTTCCTATTAAAAAGAATCATTTTAAAATATCATGTTGTTACGCAGCAATTTAACCGTCCATGATTTGAAAATATTTTAAACATTAGTTCTCTCATATTCCATCTAAACTCACAATGATTTAAAAAAAAATTTAAATGTCGTTTCATCACATTTTTGACCGTTCCATAATCTAGAAGAGCCAAAAAAAATCATATTCATGATACATCAGACGTACCGTCTATCGTTTCTTTTAAAAAAATCTGTTTTGTGGTAGTTTAGTTATATTATGCATGGTCTTTTAAAAAATGAAAATATGGGTTTTGTGTTGTTTGCTTTCAAATAGTTAGAATAATTATTTAAAATAAAAAAAGAAGACAAAGATTTTCAAAAAAGAAAAAGAAAAAGATTAGATTCTCATTGTCAATTCACATGATGAAATAATCTTTCCATTTCGCTCATCTCGTTGCTAAAATCTTGCATCCCAAGTCAAGATTATAAACTTCTGTCTCAATTTTCAAACTGAGTTAGGCCTCATAAAAAGTTTGAGGAATAAATTATAGCATCCAACTTTTAAATTGAGTTAGGGCTTTAAAAAAAACCTAGGGGATTAAATTTTTGTCTCCACTCTCCTGAACTTTTATAAGATGTATGTTAATTTTTGGCACTCCTAGGACCAATGTACTAGAAAAATAAAGTTGTATTTTTTCTAATTGTGAGTTCACTTAGAAAATCTTTGTATTTCACTGTCTTATTGTACACGGACTAACCACCGTTATCTGGTTAGTTGCGACTCCAAAAATTAATATATTAATTTTTATCGGCATTTGTATGCATCTTAATGACTATTAACTGCGCCTAACTGAGACAAATATTTGTGTTTGGCTAACCCGTATCATTTAAAAATCTCTAATAACTTGCATCATTTAAAAGCCTTAACGCTTGCATCTTCCTTCTTTAACCTCCATGTCTACATCTTTTTTATTTTTTCTATTTATGATCTTGAACCCCTTTTCTACATCTTTTTATCTTTTTATTTACATGTTTAATTTTTATATTTAACTTGTATCATATCTAAACAGCTAACTCGTTAACTTACATTTTCTATTTAATTTTCAATCTCACATTTGCACATTTATTTTCCTAGACTTTGCATTCATATTTATTTTCCTTTCTTTCATTTGCGCGTTTACTTTTCAGCTTAGTTCATGGCTATTTTTATTTTTTTGTTAATTTTTTTGCATTGTGCATATTTTATATTTTTAGGCCCATCTGTTAGCTCATCGTAGCACGCCAAAAACAACATTCTACAGTTGGGAACTAATTTATGTACTTTTTTTGTTGTTGTAATGGCACTAGAAAGAAATGTTGTTGTCGTTAAAGGCTCTAGATAAAAGACATATCGCAAAATATTTAACCGTATTTAATTGAGCTTGCCATTAGGCTTGTTCAGCATTTGGATTTGCACAGCAAGGAGGTTCTCATGTGCAATCATGTTTTTGCAACAAGATTTATAATTAGCTACATATAATGTGCTATTTCTGAAAAATTCAAGACTACGTACTACTTTCAGCCAATGGCCAAGCCGGTCTAATTTATTTATATGCAATAAAATTCTGAAAGTTTTACGACAGATAATATTATCCAAAGTAAATTTCAAACAGTGGTTGCCTTTATAAGTATTTAAAGCAAGTGTGAGAATCGGGACGGGCCATACTGGGTCAAGGTTTGCCCAACCATAACCCTACATTTTAAAAATTGAGGTTGACCTTCTTTTTATACCGGGTCGGGACAAAGTCGGTTTGACCATCACTTTTTTTAATAGGTTCCGGGACAAACTTTAAGTTGGTATCCAGATAGCAGGCCGGGTAAAAAATACAGGTCAAAAAAGATAATTTTAAGAATTTATATACCTATCAAACATAAGTATACATCTATATTAAATTTAAATATTATATGTTTTAATATTTCACTCATTATTAAAAAATATATAATTAAAAAAACAAAATATTTGAAAATATAGTATAAATTTATTAAAATAGGTTAATAAACTATTACACATAAGGGTTATATATGTATAAATTCTTTTTTTTTTATTCTTATATTGCTTTCTGAATAAATTGATTACTCTATTATTGATAGAATTGATTATTAAAAAGTGAGAATTTTGAAAGAAAATAATAATGATATTTAAATATCGGCTTATAATTTTTAATAAATTAATATATGCGGGGCGGGTCGGACTTTTCGGGTCGGGACATGGTCGACCCACCTCGACCCTATTTTTGAATTCGGGTCAAAATTTTCGACTCATCCCTATACCGGGTAAAAAATATATTGGTTTTACCTAGCTAAAAACTGGTCGGGTCAAAATCAGGTCACGGGTCGACTCACCCCAATTCTCACCCCTCATTTAAAGCCAAATAATCCATGTATATGCAACAAAATTTATACAATGCAGGACATTTGTAGTAGTATTGTATCCTCACTTCATTTTCTTATTTGTCAGATGATCTTTTCAGACCCGTTGGAAATCCGGTGATTTCCAACTGGTCCAAACACCTAGTTTTTAATTTTTTTGAATTTTTTTTTATAAACATGTTATTCGAGTTATGTTTAAGCTATAAATTAAATTTTATTATTTTTGGAGATGTATATGTATTTATTTTTTATTTTTAAATACGGGGGTATCTAAGTCATTTAAAATTATTTAAAATGACTTAGATACCCTTATATTTAAAAATAAAAAATAAATATATACACAACTCCAAAAATGATAAAATTTGATTTATAGATTAAACAAAACTAGATTAACATGTTTATAAAAAAAATTTCAAAAAAAATATAAAAAATAGGTGTTTGGACCGGTTGGAAATCGCCAGGTTTCCAACAAGATCGGGGCTCTATTTGCCCACTAAATAACAGAAAACTCAATGTAGTTGTATAGCAAATTAGCAATAAGAATTTAGGTTTTTATATGCCTAACTACAGGTGGGTGTCAAATGATCAATATATAACAAAAGGTGAAATGATCTATGTACATATCAACGTAATTAAAAGCCCCATCCATCTCTGATATCTACATATCAACAGCAGGGATCATTTGTATTTTTCTTCATCGAAGAAGAACGAAATGTAAGCAAGTGAGACTACGTGGGTGCGGGCGCACTGGTCCCCGTTTTTATCTCAACCACCCGCGTTTCCACACGACATGCTGGCGTTTCCTGCCATACGAGTCGTGCCCATTCTCTAGGAATCCAAAGGCTACATTCTCTCCTCTCCTAAAACATCGTAGTGACCCCCCGTCAAATCATCTAATCATACCCATTGATTACCAAAGAGCAAACCAACATTTCTTTTTAAGAAAGAAAACACTAATATTAGCCGCCCATCACAATTATGTAGGATTCCATTTCTATGAAACTCACTTGCTGAACCTCCATCCACTTTAACTCATTTTTATGATTGATAAAAAATTCACTACATTTATTGTATTTGCTTATTTATGTAGCCTATTAAACTCATCGTTTCTCTAGCAACGTTTACATAAGCCCCATTCAATAAAATTATTTTATGCTAAATATTAATTTTAAAATTATATTATAAATATTTAAACCTTTTAAAATATCATTTCTAGGAGAATAAATGATCTTATAAAGTATTATTATATTTTTCATGCATATGATAATAAATCTAAGCATTTATAAATTATTATTATTATTATTATATTTGTAATGCATATGCGAATAAATCTAAATTTTGAAAATTAGGGCCTATACACATCTTTATTTGAAAGAAACTTGATTCTCAGCTAAGCAAGTGATAATATATATAGTATATGGAGTAGATTTTCCATCAATTATTAATTTATAGCAAAATGTATAAGGTTTCAAAAACAAAAACTTTAGGATACCCTATTGAAAGTCTATGGAAAGCCTTTTTTCTATTTACATGAAAGGTATATTTGGAAAGTGATAAAATTTTTAGATGAAAATTTTCTAGTATAAATTTTTTAAATTAATAGAAAATAATGTGAGGTGATAGGAGTAATGATAATAAGTAAAAAGAATAAAATTAGAATAGATAGATTAATTATATGAATAATTGTGTAAAATTAATTGAAAAAGAATAATTGTACAAGAAAATATGAAAAAATGATTAAAAAAGATAATTGTAGGGAGTGATAATTTTTACATTGAAAAGTTTTTGTGATTAACAAACATACTCATAATAAAAAAATTTCAATCTAAAATTTTCACTCTCTACAATTATTTTATTTTTAACTATTTTTTTCATATTTTCTTATATAATTATCCTATCTTCTAATTAATTCTACATAATTACATATACTATTATAATTTTATTCTTTTCCCTCATCATTATCACCGCCGTATATCATTATTTTCTTCAACTAAAAAAACTTCAGAATACACCCCGGAAACAAACGTGCCCCAGATTGCCAGGAATTTCCAACTGTTTGTGGGTCCCGCATCTTGTGCATAAACCCTAGGGTCCGAGTAGCAGCCCCCCGCCACGTGGCGCATCCCACGTAGCTGCCATGTACTTCCGGAGGAAGAGAGGGTAGGAGAACGCCACTTCAATCCTGCAAAATCCTTCGATGGCGACGACGGCTGTCCAGTATCGAATTCGAGATGGACTGGTTACTGAAGAAGAGCGTCAGGTTTCTGAGATCCTCCTCGACCTCCCCAAGCTTCTACAGCCCTTCAGATCTCTTTCCGCCATTGGCTGGGGCAGGAAAAGGACGAGATCTTCATTCCCCACATCCGTTTCTACCCCTTGCGGTAGCGAGACAGCCTTTCTGAAGCCAGAGACGGTGAGTCCGGCCACGCCTCTCTCCTTCTTTCCCAGCGACGCGGTTGAAGATCACTCCAGGCCCAAGGTTTCTAGAAGAAGAGATTTCAGGAAGAAGGTACAAGATGTTCTTTTCGAAATTTCTGTTATGGGTTTTCCTTTTTTGATGTTTTAGCAACTGGGTTTTCGTCGGTTCCGATTCCTGCGTTCTCTCCAACAGGGAATTATGGTTTTTGGCCCGCTTTTTATGTTTATTGTTTTTACGCCTTGTGCTCTGTTATTCTTGTCCGTTTTTTCATGTGTGGACGTTTGATTTGGATCCTGCAGTCGCATAAGGAACTGAAAGTTGAGCTAGCTAGATTATGTGCGGAGAGAATCCAGCTGGAACAGGTAAAGACTTCCGACTTCCGATTTCCTTTGATATCAATTTATTATTCCTGATAACGCGTAACTTCCTTTTTCATGTTTCTTGAGCAGGAGTACACGAACAGGAGAAAATACTGGAAGGAGCTGCAAGCCTTGAATTTACGGTTGATTTCACGATTTAAAGAAAAGCAAAATCAGGTAATTTTTTCTTTGTTTTTATGTGTCCAGTCATTCCACACTTTTTTATTTTTCTTTTTCCATCCTTTTTGCATAGAAAATGGGAATGTTTGGCGGAACATTCCATGATGGTTGGGCTCAAAATTCCACGGGAACACGACGCCAAAAATAGTAGTCTTCCGTTGGAAAGGCCACTGAATGTTTGTAGGACAAGCTTCCTACGCTACCAGTGCAACCGATGGACGCATGGTAGGAATACACTGGCTGGAGACTTTGTGGGGTCCACTAACTTTGATGGAAAAATCCTGCGTGGCAAACACCCTTCCACATTTTTTTTTTCTTGGGTCAATCCGCACCACCAGATCGAATTGTAAATCGGATTACTTGTTCAAGTAGCCCGTCGAAGGTTAGCATACAATATTGCCATCTAATCCTGTTTGTATACAGCGCAAAGATGTGGATTTCACACTAAATGGGCGGATCGTGGACCGGGCTTCCGTTTCTGTTTCTAATTTATACGCTTACTTATTCCTTGGTTTTTAATTACAACAATTTTCATTAAAAATAATTAATTTTTTGGTTGTATATAACAATTATTTTGCTATACATACATCAATTTTGCTGCATATACACATTAGATCATGATTACCTAGCTAGATAACAAATTCATGTATTAAATCTTTTTTATTTTTATATGGGGTTGCGTATATTTAGTTCATAACTTCATATGCCAAACTTTAACCTTTCTTATTTTTGTAATTTTATAAAATTGTATACAAGAATCCAAAAATACACGCAAGCTTGCATAAAAATAAAAAAACTATACAAGAGGTCTAAGTGTAGAGGATCATGATTCATATATATATAACTAAATGTATATGGTTACCTAAGGGCAATGACACTTTACTCAAATGCAATTATGGATGGGGTTATATAGAAGCGTAGGCCCTCGCGTAACTAAATTCAAATTTGGCTGCAAAAAGCTACATACATGTAGGGGTGTTAACGGATTGGATTGGACAGGTTTGAGCCTATTCCTAATCCTAACCCATTCAAAATATCTCAAACCTAATCTGTTTATTAATCTATTTAAAAACCTCAATCATAACACATTTATAACAAATTTAATAAACGGGTTGACAGATTGTTAACAGGTTGTATAACAAACAACCTGAAGACTTATACTCTAGTAGATGATGATTTCGTAAGGAGAGATGAGATAGTGTTTTCGGTGAAGAGGAAATAGAAATAAGGCAACAACGGAAAAATAGAATTAGGGCAGCAATTAAAAAATGAAAAATTAAGTAGCGAGAGGAAGACTTAGTGAGGGAAATAACCAAAGAGTTTACGTTTATATATATATATATATATAACTTTAATGAATTAAATGGGTTAAACTGGTTGAGGGTTATAAAATCTCAATCCTAATCCGTTTGTTTTATAAAATAGTTGAACAGGTGAGCGGATTATAATTCATTTATTTAAAAATTCCAGACGGATTGACGAGTTGAACATGACTATTAACACCCCTAAGTACATATATAAAACTTCTAATGCAGTGTTTTGTTTTGTTTCGTTTTGTTGTGTGTGTGTTTTTTTGGCAGTTGTCTCTGCAGGCATTTTACCAGCCTGAGGATCTGAGGCAGTGCAGAAGCCTGGATCCGATTGCCAACATTAATCCAACGGCAGTGGCAGCTTTCCAAGGAAACCCATGTGTAGACATCAACAATCATCTGTTGCTGCGGACAAGTGCTGAAGATGCTACTCGTGGAGTCCCATGCAGAGAAGGTCATGAGGGGCAGCAGCAGCCTTCATTGGCATTGACCATGCCATCAGGACGTGCCGGAATGGCATTGGAGAAGAATCAGAGCATGACTGTTGGTATTTTGGAACTTAATGCCCTTCCAAAAGAGGCTATTGCCTTTGATTTCATACACATTCCTGTTCAGTTCAAGAAGAACAGGGCAAGCATTGCTGCTGAGGCCAGGAAAAAGAGGATGGAGATCAACAGGGAGAAGAACTCTGTGGCCTTCAAAAAATCACGTCCTAGATAGACTGAAGTGATTGCTCTCTCTGTCTCTTTCTGAGGTGCCCAAATGTCAACATTCAACCGGCCATGAGTGAAAGGGCTCTTTCGGTTCCATCTTATTTTAGATTCGTTGCTATTAATGCTGTATTTCTTTTTACACCATCAAATCACTTAAGTGTACTTTTTGTCAGTTGATTTACTATGCTACATTTTTTAAAATCAAGTACCACATTTCTAATTGTAGTTACTAATACTTCGTTTTGGCCATGCTTATTTTATACATATATTATAATTGGGTTTAAATTCTGGGGAACCATTCTAATTATGTAACCTTTTTGATTTTCACAGGCTATAATCCAGCCACTTAAGTATCCAATCATGATGATTTTGGGATCTTAAATGAATATCAATATTAATCATCAGATAAGATGGCTTGCCTATGTAATGATTCCACTTCAATGGAACCGGCTAATTTTTCTAAATCCAATCCAACCGTCATATTTATTGACATTTTATTTTGTCAGAATATCAAAAACCAGCGTATTTTTCTAACTAAATAAACGCTAAATGATATAATGGGTGGGAAGATAAGACACAATAAATTACTCATGTATAAAAACTCCGGTAAGAATAAAAGTTTAACTCAAGTAAGGTATCCACAAGTACCCATCAACTCAATCTTAAATTGGGTAAGGAAGAGAAAATTGCATGAGTAATTAATTAACTAGGTAATAGCCGATAAACATTCAACCACAATACCATGTGATCGTCTCTACTTAAACTAGATAATTCAGTTTAACTAGTTTCAGCTAAGATTTTTGTGGTTTATCTTTCCTACTCCATTGTCTATGATTTGTAGCTGTAAACTAGTGCATCATCTGACACAAGTATTCAATTTGTTAGATGGTCATGGCTAGTCAAAGTCTACATGGCTAGTCAAGAGCATCTGGGTGCATACACTCATTTTTGTATTTTTTTAAATTTTTTTATAAGATTGTTAATCTAAGTATATTTAACATATATATTAATTTTTACAATTTTTAGAGTATTTTAGATATTTATTTTTATTTTTGAAAATCGGTGAATTACCTAAAATGTCACCGATTTTCAAAAATAAAAAATAAATATATAAAATACTTCAAAAATGGTAGAAATTGATATATATGTTAAATACACTTAAATTAATAATTTTATAAAAAAATTACAAAAAAAATAAAAAAGGGTGTATGGCCAAGAGAGCATTGAGAGCTCAATGCTCCCGCGAGCATACAACCAGGATCCCATCATTCTAATATGACTACTCTAAGTAAATTTTTTTCTCATCATTCTACTCCATTATGATGGTGACAGTTGGGAAACATTTTGTATTTCATTTACACTGTTTTATTATATATAATTATATTTTACTCAGAAGGATATTAAAAAAATCAATTTAGAACCAGAATCAAATCAATTTAACTTTCGAATGGGTATGGTAGAATAGGCTGGGAACTAATATTTGAGTGGAGTAAAGTAGACCATTTACAAAAACAACATGAATAGATATCCGAATCAATCAAATCAGCAATGCATCCTTAGATCCCTTAGGCAAGACAAGTCATATAACGGGTATTTGGAGCGTACCTCATGCAATATATACACTTTCCACATTCACCACCATCCCTATGCCCAAATAGATCACATTTCTTGTTTTTATTATATTTCAAACAGACAATTCTCCCCTCCCAATTTGATGTTGGGATTTCACGCACACGTGCACAATATAATAATACTACTGGACTATGCCTTGGTTCCCAAATAAATCACAAAGAGAGAATTGTTTTTCATTTCCCCTCAAAAAGAGGATTTTTTTTCCTTTATTATTTTTCTATACTTTTTTTTTTGTTTTTATGAAAAAACCGCTTAATTAAATTTAATGTTAAATTTTGTGCTTCAAAGGAACGAATTTCAAACGGAAAACTGATCCACCCTAACTTACACGTGAGGTCCACTAGTTGCCAAAACTATGATGTGTCATGGGCTCTCTACGTGGGACTGACACTTTGATGTACGTGGGTCTCCAAACGGGCTTGAGCGCCTGGGCTTGTCATCTAATAAATTTATAAATAATAAATATTTATAGAAAAAAGTCTTTTAATAAATGTCAACCAAGGCATAACTTTTTTTTTTTTTTTTGATCTGTAACCAAGGCATAACCTAGTACTATGACATATGGAGTGCGTGAGCGTTGATCCCAGATTTGAGTGCCCAAGGAAGCGTGGACGGTGGGTCTCCATTGTTATCCAATGTAATTAAAAACAAGTTTGTTGACGAATGAGATTAGATCAATATCCAAAGAAAATGAGATGAAAAATTTTCAATTTTAAATAAATAATTTTTCATTCTTTAAAAAATAACAACTTATTTTTCTCATATAATTTTAAAAAAAATTCTGATACAACTTTTTTTTTTTTTTTTTTCAAAACACGATGATATTTTTTTTCATCTTAACACGACATTCCACCTGTTATATTCATAACCAGGCCCTGCGAACTGATTGTGGGCTAGCTCTGGATACGACCTATGGGCTTACCTTAGCCCGCGACCATGCTCGGGCAAGTGACATTCGTGAACGTCGGACAACAGCTGGCAGTGACACGATACTTGCCCCATTCGGGCTCCAATTCAGGATTCAGTAGATTACATTATATGTTCCAAATTATTCAAGATTCTTAAATTGAATGTATATTACTACTCTCAAAATAATTTCTCAATTTTCAAAACAACTTTTTCAATTTTCAATATTTTACTCATTACCAATACATGTCGTTATATTCTTATCCCAAAAACAAATTCAATCTAGGAGTGCAACTCGGGTTTGGTAGTGGCTACCTTACTTATACCATATTTGTAAAAGGCCTACCCTAACCACTAATTTATCAGTTTAGTTCCTAGTGTACTCCACCTTACTCGTTACTCATAGGATTGGCTCCGGTTTCGATTCTAAATTGATTTCTTTAATACTCATATATAATATTTTTAAAAAAACTTCTATATTATTTTACAAAATATAAAACAATACTCATTTACATTTCAAAATTGTAAGTACATATGTTATTGTTTATATTATTATATAAAAATATAAGTATAAATTATAGCAACCCAATCATTAACATTATTAATATATTAATCACATTCACAAGCTTATTTATAAAAGGCTTTCATAAGCCAATGACATATATAAAAAACCAATTTGATTTCTTACTTCACCATTCACAACTCCATAAGACACAAAATCCATTTAAATTTAAATTTGTTAAAATAGTCGTACACACAAGATAAAACACAACAAATATTATATAATATAAGTCATATATATATATATGAAGCTGTTCCGGTGCAGTGACGCTTCACCGGAACAGCCTGCAGTGGCCCCAAAATGGGGCCCACATGATCATGAAATCATGATCTACTCCACCCATTGTATTTAGAATAATGTATTCTATTACCACACCAATTTTCATCCCAATCAGATATGTATATGGGCCCCATCTGAAAATAGTACAAATACAACGTAATAAAATAGTTTAATGTAAATAACAACTTTAAAGTATCTGATTGGGATGAAAATTGGTATGGTAATAGAATACATTATTCTAAATACAATGGGTGGAGTAGATCATGATTTCATGATCATGTGGGGCCCATTTTGGGCCCACTGCACCGCTGTTCTGGAACAGCCCTCATATATATATATATATACTTATATCTATGTCAGTCGGTTCTGGATACCTAACGTATCTAGCATATCCATACCCTATTTGAGAGGGCAGTTAATAATTTGTACCATACCCTACTCAAATTAGGGCTGAACTCAAAGGTACAATACCTAAGTTGTACTCCTAATTCAGTCTAAAAATTTTGCATGGTTTCGAACATTAAAAATCGTTACATGCCAAATCCATACTTGAAAAATTGTTGAGAAATCCATCTAGCCAATCAAGCCAATATGGCCAGAATGGCGAATTTATTCGTATCAAACGTACTACCAAAAAATTGTAATAGTTACCCTCAAATACCATTAAAAATTGTAATAGTTCTTCGAAACTGTCGAAAATCCAATGGAAAATGGAATAAAATAAAAACAAAACCCAGTGCACTTGTTTTCTCTAATTTCTTGTTACAAATACCACACGATCGACACGTTGGCAATTTGGCCTACAATTTCACAATCATAATAAGGAATGTTTGAGGCCCATGGGTCATGGCTGTTTATTTGATGAACTACTGGAACCCGTTACATAATACATAGCAGAACATATTCCATCCAAAGAGTCGGGCTGCTCCGAAAACCCTAACAATCAAAATTTAAAAAGCTACTTTTGTTTTTAAAATCCAAAACTTATCATCAGGATGCCTTCGTATATATGTATTAAATTGGGACCGTTGGATACTACCGTTCCCGCATGCATCTATTCATCATATATTCTCAAAGTTTTTAATAGTTATCTCAATTTATTTCTACTATTCAAGAAGATGAACGGCTTACTCGGACAAATTTGGTTATCATTGCTGAAATTAATAATGCTTGCGTATCAACTGTTACCTCCTATGCCGGAGTATTAAAGATATAGTTATATACTCGACTTATCCGATGCAGCTCAGTCGATTCTGCTTTCTTCATGAAGCAGAAATGGTTTCGGGGAAGCCTATTTTTTTTCTAAATATTTCAGTCTGGTTTGGTAGCAAAAATCATGCATGTGACGAATCTAAATATATAAGGTGAGAAGCTTGCATGATGCAAGCAGTGTTGTTCATCTTCCATGACTCTGATGCGTGCCCCTTTTTTTACTGATTTGTAATGGTTTTGGGGAAACCTATTTTATCTAAATATTTCGCTCTGGTTTGGTTGCAAAAAGCATCCATGTGACGAATCTAAATATATAAGGTGAGAAGCTTGCATGATGCAAGAAGAATTGTTCATCTTCCATGACTCTGATGCGTGCCCCTTTTTTACTGATTTTGCAATGGTTTTGGGGAAACCTATTTTATCTAAATATTTCACTCTGGTTTTGTTGCAAAAGGCATGCATGTGACGAATCTAAATATATAAGGTGAGAAGCTTGCATTATGCAAGCAGTGTTGCTCATCTTCCATGACTCTGATGCGTGCCCCCTTTTTTACTGATTCGTAAACTGTTTTCAATCATTTCCTCTTCATGGGTGTCGTCTTTTTTTAATTGGTTTTTTAATCTTTTGATTTCCTCTTCATGGGTGTTTCCATTTTAATAATATCATATAGTAGTGATATATTTAATTTTTTATGGATCCGGTTGGTTTGTGGCTGTGATTATTTTGTTCTCATTAATTTTGTATCCAGATTGGGAGACCGGAATCGTTAAAATCACCATAAAATGGATTGTATGAGTCGCTTCGAAGTTCAAGGTCTTCTGTTTTTATGATCTTCTTCTTTTCCATTGATAGGCCAATCTTAGGATCATTTGGAAAGGCAGATCAGATGTTCATCCATCTCTGTTTCATGAATGAACCGGTAAAAATCGAGTAGGCCAAATTGGCTTAGCAATTGCATAAATAAAATAGTTGGCACTAGGTTTATTAGGGTGTGTTTGGTTGGAGGTAAAACTTTTGATGAAAAGTTTTTGGAGTAGAAGTTGTCATATCAATAGAAAATGATGTGATATAATAGGAGTAATGATGATGAGTAAAGAGAATAAAGTTAAAATAGATAGGATAGTTGTATGGGGAGTTGTGTAGAAATGATTGAAAAGTAGGGTAGTTTGTATAAAAAAATGTGAAAAAATAATTAAAAAATAGAATAATTATGGAGAGTGAAAAGTTTTAGATTGAAAAGTTTTAGTTAACACTTTTTTACCCTAAACAAACACATTAATTTGGAAGTTGGAAGTCAATTTCTATCGATCCCATTTTTGAAAGATTGGACAGATTTGGCTAAATCACCATTCTTATGGTCACATAGTTATACACATAGTTTTAGAAATTGTAAATAATCTCTGTAGAATTTGACTATAATTACAAATGTACACATTCGATTATAATGTTAAGAGTGTAATTTGGGTAGGGTACACGTGGATCGACCAATTGGGTATCCTAAAATAGGTAGAGTAGGTTTCAAGTAAAAAATATCTAGTTCAATTAGGATAGGTAGGTTTTAGGGTCCGAGACTCGAATTATTAATATACGTTTAATATAGATTTTATAAAATATTTTTTACCGTGAAAGACATAAATATATTATTTAAATATATAAGAATGTGTTTAATTTATCAATTATTTAGTAAATCTAATCAATGTATTTCAAAAATTATATTACTATCATTTTGGTTTTAGGTTTTTAAATAAGACATGTAATAAAATTATAGTTTTTAAATATAATATAAAAATTATTTTAAAGAATCCATTTGGAACCGTAACCAAAATCGACCCGACCTTAAAAAATAGAGTATAGTATACTTAAAACTTACCCAACTTAAAATAGGATAGATAATAATTTTTGTAAATAGGATAAGGATACGATCAACCCCGAACTGGACCTACTTGACTTAAGTTGCACCTTTATGACATTGTGATTATACCATTACGGCGTAGGTATATTTGTAAAGATATACAAACTATACGAGTATATTTGCAATTTTAGAAATTAAGTGGGTGAAGTGCCTAGCCAATTAGATGCTACGATGGGCCAACTTATGGGCCTAAGAAACAAAATGGAAGTGCAAATAAATGGATAATAAATATAACGCGAGTACAAAAATTAAACATAATTCATGCACATGCACTAGCTAAATAAAATTTGAGATTCAAGTTAGCGGATTAGCATAATGTAGACATGTAGAATATAGAGCAAAAGGTATAAAAGAGGAGATCAAGATTAAAAATATGATTAAAGAGAAAATATATAGACACGGAGATTAAAGAAGGAAAATGTAGACATTAAGTCTTTTTAGATTGTGTGAACCATTAAAGGTTTTCATATGATGCAAAGGTAGGCAATCAAGTGTATTAATTAGTGGCAGGTAGAAATTAGTTGAATGCATTAAAGAAACATGTAAATAAAAGATAAAAGATGAAGAAGAGGGCTTCAAGATCAGAAATGAGAATAAAGAGAAAATGTGTAGACATGGGGGATACAGAAAGGAGATGAAAGCATTAAATTTTTTTAGATGATGCAAGTTATTAAAGTTTTTATATGATGCAAGGTTATTCAAACACGAACATGTTTCTCAGCTAAGTGCAATTAGTAGCTACCAGAACGTATACAAAATTAAAATTCAGATAGTTATTAAATAATAAAAATAACAACCACATATCAAAACAATCGAAATTGGCACTAACTAAATAATGATGGTTAGATAGATAATTAGGAACTAGAGTACGGAGATTATTTGGGTAGACTCACAATTAAAAGGAAACAAATACAACTTTATTTTCCTCTAATACATTGGTTTCAAGAGTACAAAATAATATGCATTTCTTACATAAAAGCTTATGAAGGAGGGAACAGGAACTTATTCTCTAGGTTTTTTTTTGAGTCTTTAACTCAGTTTGGAATTGGGTGTGAGACTTGTCTCCGGTAAGCTAGCATGGAAACTCTATTTCCATTATGCAGGCGAGATGTTCTATAATGATTTTTTTGTTATGAAATTCTTTTTTTGAAATGATATTTTTTAGAAGGCATAAAAAATACAGCAGTTAAATGTGCACGTCGACGTCAGAAGAAATGCAGTGAGTAATTCTATTGGTTGATTTCAAGGTTTTTTTTTTTTTTTAAAAAAATATAGAGTGAAATATGCGCTAATACATTATAAAAAGTATTCCAAAAAACTAAAACAGCCCATACCTGTTGTATAAATTGTTTGATTTAGAGATTCTGTCTATGGCACAAATGACTTGATTTCAATACACGTTGGAATCCCTTTCAATAGAAAACTAGATGTAATAGAAATTTTTTTATATATGTACAATGCTAGATGCAATGACCTGATGGAAAAGATTTTTTTTTTTTAAAAAAAAAAAAAAAAGAAAATGATGCCGGATGAGGTGACTTGCTGGTTGGAATCTAAAGAAGAATGACGCTGGATGCAATGATGCGTTGATGTAATATAAATGTACAGAATTTTTATTTTTATTTTAAGAGAGTGCTAGATACGACGATGTGCTGGATGGAAAAACTTCTTTTTAGAAAAAAAACGACGTTGGATGCAAGGCCAAGGCAGGTTAGATGTATAGAGATGCAGACGATGCGCTAACCGAAATGCGAAAAACCCCCAGATGGAGATGGAAACAGAGATGGGTCTTTTGGTCCACGGAAAACAACGCTAATGCAGTTTTTTCTTTGCGTAAAAACATGGCCTCCTCCTAATGGGTGGAGAAAGGGCTCATTTATAGGCATGTGGGTTCTGGAAACTTAAAAAGGTAACACCAAAATTCTGTAAATTTCAACCGACTGTATTTTGCAATTTGGATTGAGGAAGAAAGCTTTTTAGCAAATTTTAGGCCTAGCTGTCTCAACTGTGGGCCAACTGTAAACAGTTATGGGGTCAGCTTTTGGACACCTATGGACCAGCTTAGGTGTTCTCTCTCTTGTCTCTTGATTTGTCTCTTCATTTTTGTGGTGATTTCTCGTTGTCTTGGCCTTGAGTTTTTTTATGTAGCCGACCATTATTTAAGACACTTGACCACTTTAATGGCGTGGATCTTTATTTAGTTGAATTTTGAAGCTTTCATTCTTCATTTGTAGTGCAAATCTTCATCTTTTGCTTGGTCTAATGTATCCTGACCATTCAAAGCCCATGACATATTAATTTTTGGCTTGATCTAAACCATTCATCAAGTTGCTTTTAACGTGTTTGGCTTAAGAAAAATATTTTCCGCTTCATCATGAGTATAAATTGCTCTTAATTATTGAGGAGGATTTGTGACTATTGATCCCAAAAATGGGCTTGTTCATTGGGAGCCCATTTATCAAATAGTTCCTACAAAATCTTGGGCTTTCAAGTGTGTGGGTTAGTACATTTTTTAATATTTTTATATTTAAGTAGGGTGTCTATAGTGGGTATATTTTATTTTTGCAAATATATCTATATATTTACAAATATATTCACATCATAATGGTATAGTGATAGCGTCATAACAATATGAGTATATCCACAATTATAATCAAGCTTAGAGAGTTATTTGTAATATTTGGAACTATATAAATATATTTGTAATTATGGTCAAAGCAACATGTGGGTATATTTACAAATTCCTCTTTTATTTTTAGAAGATTCAATCTATAATAATTATTTCATAAAAAATATATAATAACTAAAATCTACTTTCTTTCATTTGTTTGTATTTGGTCATTCATCGTAATGGTATTTTGCTTGTACTTCGTGCACTCATCATAATGAGAGGTGATCTGCCCGCTGAACATATTTTTAAAATTTTGTATTTTTATAATTCAAGTTTTACTATTTTTGAATATGTTTATATATAGTATATACACATTTTATTTTTAAACACCTGGTAGTGTGGTCATTTTCACAGTTGGACACTAATCATAATACTTATGTGTTTAAAAATTAAAAAACATATGAACAAATTAAAAAGTGGTAAAAATTTATTTATAGATTAAATATACTTAGAATAACAAGTTTATAAAATAATAAAGAAATATAATTTGTGGCCAGCTGGCCACATATGATGGGGAATCGCATCCTAGTAAGAATCGCAACATAGTAAAATCATATATCACTAATCTATATCTTTATGGCAGGGAAAAGATCCAATTGACATACTTTTGTTTTTTAAGGTTTTTTTATAAAATTGTTAATTTAGGAATATTTAATTTATAAATTAAGTTTTACTATTTTATTTAATTTGGATTTTTAAATATAGAGGTGTTCTAGTTATTTTAAATTATTGAAACACAACTAAAATACTTCTATAGTTAAAAATTTAAAATAAATAAATACATATCTTTAGAAATGTTAATACTTTTATAAAAAATTTGGAAAAAATAAAAAATATGTTTTTAGGAATGGTTTAAAATCATCATTTCACTTTATAATACTGAAGTCTGGTTTATTGGACAGTAATATATATAGGCAACATTTTTTTTCTTTGAGTACTGAACTTATAAAATGTTTGATTCTCTGAACCTTTCGTCTCACACAAAAAAAACCAATATGAGATAAAAGGATCAAGAACCAAAACCAAAAAAATGACTCATGTGAATAATGTCTTTTTACACCAAGTCTTGAATGCATAGTGGAGTCTGGCCTTCTCACATTCTTCTATCATAGTTTATGTCCAGTGCACCTTTGCCATACGGTGGGCCACTTGGTTCCCATCCCTCAAAATGTGACTGAACACTACAGATTGAAAGAGAGCCCGCAACTTTCTAACCTCTTCCACCACTCGCCAGTAGTTAGATCTGATTTCTGTTCCATTTTTTAGCCAGTTAATGACAGTCAATGAGTCAAATTCAGTCACCACTTTTCTTATCCCCTTCTGTACCAACTATTTCATACCATACAGAACTGCTTTTGCCTCCTACCCCACAAGATCAGGGATACCCTTTTCTTTCTAACATTTCACAGCCCAAACAACCCTATTCCAGTCTCTCGAAACAATATCACATCCCATTCATTTCATAGCCAAGTTATGCCCAGCATCAACATTCAGTTTATACATACCTTCTACGGTTTTGTCCTCCTAGTTGAGCTATTTAAACTAGGAAGCTCTCTAATTGTAGCCTATTTAACATCTGATAGAGATTAATGAAGTTCTTGCACCATTCTGTTACATTCTGCAAACCAATAATACAATCCTCCATCAACCCTTTGTTCCCGATTGACCAAATCCTCCAGCAGCAAGTAATATAGAGAGTGAGAGGAAACTATCCTTCAAGTTGTTAAGGTGTTCCTATATGGTCTTCATGATGAAAATAGTAATAAATTTTTTAAATCTGTCTATTCTATGCGTAAGAATTTTGTAAAAGGGAAATAATCCTAGGATATTTTAGAAAGATTTTATTTTGCTATTTTTGAAAGATATTAGAAGATTCCTAGGATATTTTAGAATCTGTTTAAAATAAGCATGTATATATTTGAAGTTTACTTCCTTAAGAAGTTTACTTAAAATATACAACTTCCTTTTCTAAAAAAATTTTCCTAGGATATTTTAGAATCTATTTAAAATAAGCAAGTATCTATTTTAAGTTTACTTCCTTAAGAAGTTTACTTAAAATATATATTTCTTTTTCTAGAAGGATTTTATTTGCTAAAATTAGGTGGTATGTTCACCTATAAATACAGCTCTTGTAAGCTCTAAAGGGGCATCAGTTTTGAGATTTATAAAAGTGTTCTCTAGTCTTCTTCTACTTGTTCTTACTCTTCTCTTCTATTCATCTGTTCTTTCTACCTTCTTTCTTCACTTCTTATCTCTAGAGGTTCCTTCCTCTTTCTTCTCTACCCATCCTACATCAATTGGTATCAGAGCCAAACCTGGTACTACTTTCACCCAATTTCTATTACCATTTGCTATCCAAAAAAAAAACTGCTGCCATCTATAAAACATTGTTGTCCATTCTCTTGGAGTTTGTTGTCCACAAGCTGGTGCTATCATTGCTGTCCATTTTATTGGAGTTTGCTGTCCACAAGTTGATGCTATCATTGCTGTCCATTTCATCACTGTTTTATGTTGTCTACTGCTACCATCACAACAACGTACTGGTCATCGCGAAAATACTGCTAAGAAGTTGCTGAAATTACTTTCAAGTTGTCTCTTGCTAAACTTGGTAATATTGTACCTCAACAGGTACATTTTCTCTAGTTGAAAGTACTTAATTCATATCTGTTTCAATCAAGTTCTTTGCTTTTGAACCTTTTAAAAATGAGAGAAAAAAAAATCATTCTTAGTAGTAAGTCTTTCCTATATCAGTATAAGTTAAATTTTTAGTCACCATGCCTACTAATGCTGAATTAAATGCCGAACTCGAAGCTTTATCCAATTCTATTGATAATCGATTTGAATCTTTAACAACCCTTTGTGATACCTTGGCCCAAAAGCAAGAAGATTTACAAAAAGAAACCACCTCTTCCATTCAATCTCTCATTACCTCAGTAAACATGTTGACTGAAATTGTTGAAAAACGTCCTATGATTGAGACTGGACAATCATTTCAAAATGGTCAATCACACAATACTCATGCTTCTAGTAGCTCTTCTATCATAACTGACCTTCTCCAAAATCCAAACATACATGCTAAAGGTCATCATAACCCAGAGCATTCACATATTCCAAAAATGCATACAATTTTGAAAAATCATAAAGACGACAATAATTTTTATGAAATTGGTTTTGCAAACAATCTTAGACATGGGAAATATCAGAGAAATTATAATATACCTTTTTCACAACAACAACGGCGTGTAACTGATAATTCTTGGGGGGCAAAACAAGTCAAGGTAGAAGCTCCTAGTTATGACGGTCGTCTAGACCCTAATGCTTTCTTAGATTGGTTGGCAGATATGGAAGATTTTTTTTGTTGATATGATATGGATGATGCCCAACGATTGAGATTTACAAAAATGAAACTTGTTGGGTCTGCCAAACGCTATTGGCAAGGGGTTCTAAATGAAAGTCAACGCATAGGAGTACCTATCACAACATGGGCTGAAATGAAAGCTAAATTGAAAGAGAAATACCTTCCTGAATATCATCAGACTCAACTATTGGAACAACTGGTTAACTTGAGACAAAGATCATTAAGTGTAACTGACTATCTTAATAAGTTTGAAGATTTAAAAATGAAATGTGGAATACAGGAAGATCCTTGGGTTACACGAACAAAGTTTATCAATGACTTGAAACCAGAAATCAAAACTTTGTTGAAATTGCATTCAGTTGTTTCTGTGGAAGACGAATATTATAAAGCTCTAGAATTGGAAAATTTTTAAAAATCTTTCACTAACAAACGTTCGATTCCACAAACTGGAGAGACAAGGGTATCCAAATTAAATTCTAATCTAACGTCTTTTCAAGGAACAACTAAACCATTGCCTGAACAATACACAAGTAGGGAAAATAGTAATCCAGTTTCTCGATTTGATGCCACTAGTAAGCGGGTTAATGGTCCATGTTTTCGTTATGGGAGTAAAGGTCATATTGCATCACAATGTCCTCAGCACACACTTACAATTAATCATATAGAGGATCACGAAGATGTGACCATTGATCAAGTTGCTGAAACTTTTGAGGAACCATCAGATTGTAAACTTGATGGAGACTATAGCTACAATGAGGACTTGCAATTGAATGTTGTGCATTGCATTTTGACTACTTCTTTTTCAAATAGTGATTGGAGACGTACAAATATATTTCATCAATTTTTTAAATGTGAAAATACGGTATGCAAGATTGTTATAGATGGAGGTAGTTCCATGAATATGATTGCCAAATCAGCTATAGCCAAATTGAATTTGAAAACTGAACCACATCCTCATCCATATCGTGTAGCATGGGTAAACAAAACTACACTTCCTGTTAATGAAAGATGCTTGGTTCCTATATCGATAAGTGATTATTCTGATCATATTTGGCGTGATGTGCTACCCATGGAAGTGGCTCATATTCTTCTTGGTCGACCATGGCTATATGACTTAAAAGTAATCCATTATGGGCAACCCAACACCTATTTATTAAGCATAATGGAAAATCTATCCTTTTGAAGCCTGGTAAACCTAAAGAAAGTGATAGATCTCACAAAGAGTCTCCAGTTGTTCCGGCCTCGTGAAAAATCATAACTTAAAGATAAAATTGTTTTCCTGCGGCTTTGGAAATAAATGTTTAATTAATTTCCCAGCAAAATTTTAAAGCATCTAATTCTTTAACCGAGTCCGAAAAGTACATCACAGAAATATTTTGCATTGTGTTCCACATTCTGATTTTACATCTCCAACGAGAAAACTCTTGATTAAAAGAGCTGAATACAATGGTCCATAAAAAAAATGCTTAATAATAATGAAGTGCGTAGAAGATCATTCTACGTCTTTACAAGTGCACGAAAAATCGTGTCTGACAAAAATATAAAAATAAGTGAGTACACTTCGCCCCGCGCCATGACTCGAATGTGAGATATATGACGCCACGCGCCATATCTTAAATATGAAGTACATGACGCCACGCGCCATGACTTAAATGTGAGGTTCATGACGCCACGCGCTATGACTTGAATATGAGGTACATGACGCCACGCGCCATGATATGAATATGAGGTACATGACGCCACGCGCCATGACTTGAATATGAGATACACGACGCCATGCGCCATGACTTGAATATGAGGTACACGACGCCACGCGCCATGACTTAAATGTGAGTTTACGCTTAGCCCGTCGACCAACGATGACTTGGTTTGGGAACTAGTGAGGGACCCGTCGGCTACACCAGTGACCCTACACAGCAAACTAAGTGTGTCTTAGCTTCTGAATTTACACAGCAGACCAGCGTATCCCGCTTTCAGCTTCTATATAAGAAACCAGCGTCTCCCGCATTCAGTCTCTGGATTGAATGATTGGGTGGTTTTACCAAGAAATGGATTCAACCAAATTTTAAAAGTATTTTTGGGTCAACTTTGACCATTTGAGGAGGTTTGGGCCCAACTGGGCTTGTTGAGGGATTTTGGGCTCAAGAGGACTTTGTTGAAGGATTTTAAGTCATCTTGGACTTGCCGAAAGTTTTGGGGCCTATTAAGGCTCGGGTTGAAGAATTTTGGGGCCGAGTTGGCTTATTGGAGATTTTTGAGTCATCTTGGGCTTTTTTGGAGAGTTTTAGGCCTATTAAGGCTCGGGTTGAGCAAAGAGGTCATTCACCCGTGTATCAACTTAGCTCACTTCCCGGAGAGTATTTACTCGGGGAGAAATACATAATTATATATATATATTTGAAAGTCTTCTAAGATGTATGTGTATATAAAATATATTTTTTTTTTTGGGCCCGCGGGACAAATATATATATTTTTGAAGGTCCGCGAGACATATATATTTTTGGAAAATAAAATATTCATTTTTGAAGGCCCGCGGGGCATATATGTTTTTAGAAAATAAAATCTTAATTTTTGGATGCCCGCAGGTCACCTATATATTTTTAGAAATCAAAATCTTAATTTTTGGACGCCCGCGGGACATCTATATAATTTTAAAAATCAAAATCTTAATTTTTGGATGCCCGCGGGACATCTATGTAATTTTAAAAATCAAAATCTGAATTTTTGGATGCCCGCTGGACATCTATATAATTTTAAAAAATTAAAATCTTAATTTTTGGATGCCCGCGGGACATCTATATAATTTTAAAAAATAAAATATTGATTTTTGGATGCCCGCGGGACATCTATATAACTTTAGAAATCAAAATCTTAATTTTTGGATGCCCACGGGACATCTATGTAATTTTAAAAATCAAAATCCTAATTTTTGGATGCCCGCGGGACATCTATATAATTTTAGAAATCAAAATCTTAATTTTTGGATGCCCGCGGGTCATCTATATAATTTTAAAAATCAAAATCCTAATTTTTGGATGCCCGCGAGTTATCTATATAATTTTAGAAATCAAAATCTTAATTTTTCGATGCCCGCGGGACATCTATGTAATTTAAAAATCAAAATCTTAATTTTTGGACGCCCGCGGGTCATCTATATAATTTTAGAAATCAAAATTTGTAATTTTAAAAATCAAGATCTTAATTTTTGGAGGCCCGCGGGACATCTATATAATTTTAGAAAATAACATATTGATTTTTGGATGCCCGCGGGACATCTATGTAATTTTAAAAATCAAAATCTGAATTTTTGGATGCCCGCGGGACATCTATGTAATTTTAAAAATCAAAATCTGAATTTTTGGATGCCCGCGGGACATCTATGTAATTTTAAAAATCAAAATCTGAATTTTTGGATGCCCGCGGGACATCTATGTAATTTTAAAAATCAAAATCTTAATTTTTGGATGCCCGCGGGACATCTATATAATTTTAGAAAATAAAATATTGATTTTCGGATGCCCGCGGGACATCTATATAACTTTAGAAATCAAAATCTTAATTTTTGGATGCCCGCGGGACATCTATGTAATTTTAAAAATCAAAATCCTAATTTTTGGATGCCCGCGGGACATCTATATAATTTTAGAAAATAAATTCTTAATTTTTGGATGCCAGCGGGTCATCTATATAATTTTAAAAATCAAAATCCTAATTTTTGGATGCCCACGGGACGTCTATATAATTTTAGAAAACAAAATCTTGATTTTCGGACGCCCGCGGGATGTCTATATAATTTTAGAAAATAAATTCTTAATTTTTGGATGCCCGCGGGTCATCTATATTATTTTAAAAATCAAAATCCTAATTTTTGGATGCCCGCGGGACGTCTCTATAATTTTTAGAAATCAAAATCTTGATTTTTGGACGCCCGCGGGACGTCTCTATAATTTTTAAAAATTAAAATCTTAATTTTTGGACGCCCGCGGGACATCTATATATTTTTAGAAATCAAAATCTTGATTTTTGAACGCCCGCGGGACGTATATATAATTTTAGAAAATAAAATCTTGATTTTTGGACGCCCGCGAGACGTCTATATAATTTTAGAAATCAAAAATATTAATTTTTGGACGCCCGCGGGACATCTATATAATTTTAGAAAATAAAATATTGATTTCTGGATGCCCGCGGGACATCTATATAATTTTAGAAATCAAAAATATTAATTTTCGGACGCCCGCGGGACGTCTCTATAATTTTTAGAAATCAAAATCTTAATTTTTGAACGCCCGTGGGACGTCTATATAATTTTAGAAAACAAAATCTTGATTTTTGGATGCCCGCGGGATGTCTATATAATTTTAGAAAACAAAATCTTGATTTTTGGACGCCCGCGGGACGTCTATATAATTTTAGAAAACAAAATCTTAAATTTTGTATGGTCTTTTAATATATATATTTTAGAAAATAATATATATTTTGGAAGCCTATATGTATAATACATACGTTTTTCGGGGCTTTTTATATATATAGATATGTCACTACATTTTTTTTTTATTGTAAAAAGGGGACGTGAATATATATATATAAGTATGTATATATATATATGAGGCGTGCCCGTGAGACGCCAGGTTCCCGGGGCCTTCATATATATATATATATATATATATATATATATATATATATATCGTTGTTTCATCATAAAAATATATAGTTATATATATATTATTATTATTATTTTAAAAAAAAAAGACGTAACTATATATATATATATCTATATGTGGCGTGCCCGTTGGATGCCGGGTTCCCGGGGCCTTCATATATATGTGTGTGTGTGTATCCGTATGGCGCGCACACGTGTGTGCGTGGCGTGCCTAATGGGATCCCGGGACCCTTATATATATTGTTATATATATATGTTTTATCACGAAAATTCGTAGTTTTATATATATGTGTACATATATATACGACGGCCCGTGAAATTCCGAGACCCCGGGCCCTTTTATATATATTGTTGTATATATATATATTTTATAATAAAAATACGTAGCTTTATGTATATATATATATATTTTACGGCCACCCGTGAAATCCCGGGACCCCGGCCCTTATATATATTATATATATTTTATAATCCGTAGCTTTATGTATATATATATATATTTATATATAGAAAATACACACATATATTTATTTATTTTATTTTTAAAGGAGAAAAATACTTAACCCGCGTGTCAATTCAACCCGCCAGTCGGGGAGTATCCACGTTGGGAAAAGTAATCTTTTTGAAAATAATATATATGTATATATGTATATATTTTTATATATAGAGAATACACATATATATATTTTTATTTTATTTTTAAAGAGAAAAATACTTAACCCGTGTGTCAATTCAACCCGCCAGTCGGGGAGTATCCACGTTGGGAAAAGTAATTTTTGAAAATAATATATATGTATATATGTATATATTTTTATATAGAGAGAATACACACATATATATTTTTATTTTATTTTTAAGGAGAAAAATACTTAACCCGTGTGTCAATTCAACCCGCCAGTCGGGGAGTATCCACGTTGGGAAAAGTAATTTTTGAAAATAATATATGTGTATATATGTATATATTTTTATATAGAGAGAATACACACACATATATTTTTATTTTATTTTTAAGGAGAAAAATACTTAACTCGTGTGTCAATTCAACCCGCCAGTCGGGGAGTATCCACGTTGGGAAAAGTAATTTTTGAAAATAATATATGTGTATATATGTATATATTTTTATATAGAGAGAATACACACATATATATTTTTATTTTATTTTTAAAGAGAAAAATACTTAACCCATGTGTCAATTCAACCCGCCAGTCGGGAAGTATCCACGTTGGGAAAAGTAATTTTTGAAAATAATATATGTGTATATATGTATATATATATTTTTATATATAGAAAATACACATATATATTTTTTATTTTTATTTTTAAAGGAGAAAAATACTTAACCCGCGTGTCAATTCAACCCGCCAGTCGGGGAGTATCCACGTTGGGAAAAGTAGTTTTTGAAAATAATATATATGTATATATATATTTTTATATATAGAAAATACACATATATATTTTTATTTTTATTTTTAAAGGAGAAAAATACTTAACCCACGTGTCAATTCAACCCGCCAGTCGGGGAGTATCTACGTTGGGAAAAGTAATTTTTTGAAAATAATATATATGTGTATATGTATATATTTTTATATATAGAGAATACACACATATATATTTTTATTTTTATTTTTAAAGGAGAAAAATACTTAACCCGCGTGTCAATTCAACCCGCTAGTCGGGGAGTATCTACGTTGGAAAAAGTAATTTTTGAAAATAATATATATATTTTTATAAGAAAGAAACCTTTTTTTTTTAATATAAAAAAAATCTAAAAACTTACTCTTTCAGCGTGAGCTCTCGGGTTTTATCTCGCCGTTCCCAAGTTCTCTCCGTCCTTTTTTTTTATTTTTCTTAACTAAAAAAAAATGTGGAGAACTTCGTTGAGTTCTCCGCTCAAAGTTCTCCTCCCTCTCAAATGGGAAGCTTCAAGTGGGTATTTATAAGATTTCTGCTGGCTCGAAACGGGTTCAGCGGCTGCTGTCGTTCCCGCGGAACCTCATTCCACGGAACTACCTCTACGCGGAACTCACGTTTCCGCGGAACCCCATCCCGCGGAACTACCTCTACGCGGAACTCACGTTTTCGCGGAACCCAAGCTAGTGCCCATTGGTCGCATGTCTTGGTGAGTTCCGCGGCTGTGTTAGCGACCATATTTGCTTCCGTGGAGCCAAAAGTTGGTAATCGATGCCCTGACATATCTTGTGCATGCAAACACGCTACCTCCTGCAACTCCTGCACGAAGTAATTTACCATTCTATTGTCGAAGTCTTCTCCTCCAAGGTGAGTGTCTCCAGCGGTAACCTTCACCTCGGAGATATCCTCTTCAATAGTGAGGAGGGATACATCAAAAATCCCCCCACCAAGGTCAAAGATCAGCACGTTCTTCTCACCAGAACTGGTGGCCTTCTCGTCGAGAGTCGAGACCGTAAGCAATGGCTGCAGCAGTGGGCTCGTTGATGATTTGAGCCTTCGGACGACATGTAGAAGGCGGTAACAGTCCCTACAGAGCCTCCTTAAACCCGGCCCTTGTAATGGTTGTTTCAATGTGCTTGAGGCCATCAGCAGTTGCAGTAATGAAAGGTAAACTGATATTGGTCTGAGTCAATGATGAAAGCTCCATCTTAGCCTTCTCTGCAGTCTCAGTGAGTCGCCGAAGGGGTTATTTGTCCTTCAGAAGATCAATTCCTTCATCTCTTTTAAAGTTTGATGCAAGTCAATCAACGACTCTCTTATCAAAGTCGTCACCACCCAAGTCAAACACATGAATGGTTTCATTGTTCTTCTTCTCAAACCCATATGCAGATGAAGCTGCAGTAGGCTTATTGATGATGCGAAGAACATCTAAACCGGCAATCTTCCTGGCATCTTTTGTTGCTGTCCTTTGGGAATCATTGAAGTATGCAGGAACCGTAACCACAGCCTTCGTGACCTTGTCATTTAAAAATTTCGATGCATCATCAACGAGCTTCCTAAGGACCTGAGCCGAAATTTCTTCCGCAGCAAAACTGCTTCCCGATAGCAGAGCACTCAAGTTTGACATTCCCATTCTCGTCTCTCACCACTCGGTCTTCGACTCTTCGTCCGCCTTGGACACTTTTCTACCACTGAATCTCTTCACAGAGAAGGACATGTTCTCGGGGTTCACGACCGCCTGCCTCTTTGCAATCTGCCCAACAAGGCGGTCGCCGTTCTTGGTGTAAGCAACCACAGAAGGTGTAGTCCGATGCCCTTCGGCATTCGTCACGATTGTGGGCTTCCCATCCTCCATCGCTGCCTCAGCCGAATTCGTGGTGCCCAGATCAATCCCCACCACTTTCTCATTGACGATACGTACCGGGCCGACGGCTCGCGTTCCAGCGTTGTTCCTCCCTAACTTTAGGACTGCCGACCTCGACAGTTCGCGGTTCCCCACTCGCCGAGGAAAAGTTCCCGGCTCTCTTTGGAGTTGAAGAACCGAAGCCAGCGGCGCCGCCGCCGAGAACGTTGATCTGTGCTGCCGACGATGCCGCTATTTCCGACAAATCCGGAGTTGCTGTGAAGAGAATCGTAAGTAGGGAACCTCCGAAATGCAACGGTCATGAGTGAAAGCTCTTAACCGGAGATTTGCTTCCTTTGCTTAGTAGGCTTTTGATATCTCGAAATGGCGCATCTGATCTTAAACTTTCATCGTTGGCTGTAAAATTTTTGGTAATATTTCAGCCGCATTTTTGGTAAAATTATTTATTTATTTATTTATATTTATATATATATATTTTTTTTATTTTATTTTTTATTTTTTTTACGAGCTTCAGCAACATATTATTATTATTATTATGTTCGTGAGCTTTAGCTTAACCGATGAGTACCATTTATTTATTTATTTACTTATTTATTTATTATTATATATATATTTTATTTTTTATTTTATTTTATCACATATACATCTATAATAAATCCTCCCTTTTTATTTATTTATTATTATTATTTTTGAAATCAATCATAATAGACCCATGGTTAAAAATAAACCTCATCACCAGTTGATTCATCTGAAAAACGACCTTTGCATATTCTTACAAGAAAGCAGTTTGAAAAAGAAGGACAAGATTCAGGACTCATTTTAGCTATAGTAACCAAAGATGAAACAAATATTGTTCTTCATTAGACTAATGTAGCATTACCTGAAATCCAAACATTAATGAAAGAATACAAAGATGTGATTCCTGATGAATTACCAAATGAGCTTCCACCTATGAGGGATATTCAACACGCTATTGATCTTATACTAGGATCTCAATTACCAAATTTGTCTCATTTTCGTATGAATCCTAATGAGCGTGCTGAATTAAAAAGGCAGATAACTGAACTGCTTGATAATGGGTTTATTAGTGAAAATCTTAGCCCATGTGCTGTACCGGCTCTATTAACCCCTAAAAAAATGGATCTTGGAGAATGTGTGTTGACAGTCGTGCGATCAACAAAATTACTATAAAGTATAGATTTCCTATACCAAGACTTGATGATATGTTAGATCTTTTGACTGGCGCACAATGGTTCTCTAAGATAGATCTTAGAAGCGGATACCATCAAATTCGAATTAGAACGGGGGATGAATGAAAAACTGCCTTTAAAACTCAAGATGGATTGTTTGAATGGTTGGTTATGCCTTTTGGACTATCAAATGCCCCAAGTACATTTATGAGAATCATGAACCAAGTATTTCAACCTTTCATTGGAAAGTATGTGGTAGTCTATTTTGATGATATTCTCATTTATAACCGTTCTAAGGAAGAACACTTGCAACATTTAAAAATTATTCTTGAGACACTTCAATCTGAAAAGTTCTTTGTAAACCTCAAGAAATGTTATTTTTTGACAAATCAAGTGATTTTCTTAGGATTTGTGGTATCAGCTAATGAAATTTCTATGGATCCCTCAAAGGTTAAAGCCATTAGGGAATGGCCAGAACCCACATCAATTTCTGAGGTGCGAAGTTTTCATGGTTTAGCTGCATTTTATAGGCGCTTCATTAAAGGGTTTAGCACAATCATGACTCCTATCACAGATTGCTTGAAAAAAAAAATTTCAATAGTCAACTTCTGCATCTAGAGCATTTAAGGAGATTAAAAAGAAAATGACTGAGTCACCTGTATTGCGACTTCCTAATTTTACTAAAGTTTTTGAAATTGCTTGTGATGCATCAGGAGTTGGGATTAGAGGTGTTTTGAGTCAGGAAGGTCATCCAATTGCGTACTTTTCTCAAAAACTCAATGAAGCTAAACAAAAATATTCAACATATGATCAAGAATTTTATACCGTCGTGCAAGCACTTAAATTTTGGAGGCATTATTTGCTACCTCATGAATTTTATTGTATTCAGATCATATGGCTTTGAGTTATTTGCAATCACAAAAATGATTAAGTGCTAGACATGCAAAGTGGATTGAGTTTTTGCAAGAGTACACATTTATTTTCAAACATCAGGCAGGAATTGAAAACAAACCTGCAGATGCTCTCAGTTGTGTCTCATTCATTCTTCATACTATGGATGTTAAAGTTGTCGGATTTGATAGGTTGAAAAGTGAATATCCATAATGCACTGATTTTGGAATTATTTTTCATGAAACACAAAATGAAAATCGTAATGATTATGTGATTCATGATGGATATTTATTTAAAGGAATAAAGCTATGTATTCCCAATACATCACTTTGAGACTTTTTAATTTGGGAATTACATGCATGCTAGGGGTATTGCTGGTCATTTTGGTAGGGATAAAACCATTTCATTAGTTGAGGATAGATTTTATTGGCCTATATTGAAAAAAGACGTGTCAAGAATTATTTCACAGTGTCGCACATGTCAACTTGCTAAAGCTCAAAAGAGAAACACGGGATTATACACTCTTCTGCCTATACCACATATTCCTTGTCAAGACATAAGTATGGACTTTATTCTTGGATTGCCTAAAACCTCTCGAGGATTTAATTCAATTCTTGTGGTGGTAGATAGATTTTCGAAAATGGCTCATTTTATCCCGTGTACTAAATCTGCTGGTGCTTCATATATTGCAAAATTATTCTTCAGAAAAATTGTTAAGCTTCACGGTTTACCAACTTCCATCGTTTCTGATCGGGATGTTAAATTTGTAAGCTATTTTTGGAAGACATTGTGGAAACTCTCGGGTACCAAATTGAAATTTTCATCTACTTTTCATCCACAAACTGATGGCCAAACTGAGGTAGTCAATCGGAGTTTGGAAAATCTGCTTAGGACTTTGGTGGGAGAACATATTGGAACTTGGGATTCTGTATTGGCTATTGCCGAATTTGCATACAACAATTCAGTCAATCGTTCTACTGGGAAATCTCCTTTTGAAATTGTCTATGGTTATATTCCTCGAGCTCCCATTGATTTAATTCCTTTACCTATTGATACCCGTTCATCTGCTACTTCTAAATCTTTTGCTCAACACATTCGAGAAGTTCATGCTGATATTAGAAGAAAGATTACTCTAAGTAATGAAAATTACAAGCTTGTTGCAAATGTTCATAGAAGAAAACATGAATTTGATGTTGGGGATTATGTCATGGCTCGTGTACGTCCAGAAAGATATCCTAAAAATTCATTTAAGAAATTGCATGCACGAGCCAATGGCCCCTTTCGTGTTTTAAGAAAATTGGGATCTACTGCATATGAACTTGATTTGCCTTCAGATATAGGAATTAGTTCTACTTTCAATATAGAGGATTTGTTTCCTTACCAAGGTACTTTTGAGCCTCCAAGTTTGTCTGCAGGAATTTCAACAGATAACAGTTCAGCATCACCATATGTGCCTATACTTCCACGAGTATCGTCTACTTTTTCAGATCAGATAGAGGATATCCTACAAGATGAACTTGTCACTACTGGATCAGGCATTGTGCAAAGATTTCTTGTCAAGTGGAAAAACAAGCTTGATTTTGATGCTACATGGGTTACTGAAGATGACCTACGCCACTTGGATTCAAATATTCTTGAGCAGTATCAAAGTCGAAACTCTCCAGTAGCGAGTTTTTCGAAGCCGGGGAGAATTGATGAAAATAGCAAGAAATTTTTCAAATTTGTCTATTCTAGGCGTAAGAATTTTGTAAAAGGGAAATAATCCTAGGATATTTTAGAAAGATTTTATTTTGCTATTTTTGAAAGATATTAGAAGATTCCTATGATATTTTAGAATCTGTCTAAAATAAGCATGTATCTATTTTAAGTTTACTTCCTTAAGAAGTTTACTTAAAATATACAACTTCCTTTTCTAGAAAGACTTTTCTAGAATATTTTAGAATCCATTTAAAATAAGCAGGTATCTATTTTAAGTTTACTTCCTTAAGAAGTTTATTTAAAATATATATTTCTTTTTCTAGAAGGAAACAAAGATTTGAAAACATGAATTATGAACAGGCAATTTACCTCTTTGCAACTCCAAAATATGTGGTAGCTTAATTCAGCAATCTCCCTATTTTTGCATAGCAAACAATAAACCTCAATTGGGATGCCTCTTCTAGCCAAATTGATCCTTATGGGCAATGCCTCTAGATAAAGCCTCCAACTAAAAATTAGTACTTTCCTTGGTAAATTCAATTTCCAAAGTTTTGCAAACAATTTTCCATCCTCCACACTCCCATCATTAACAATTCTTCCTTCAGGGGCTTCAGCCTCTTCTATCGTCATCTTATATGCTGATTTTATGCTAAAATTACCATCTTTTTCTAGACACCAAAATGGGCTATCTTCTTCCTCTCTTTCGAGAATTGGAGTATCTTTGATTATTTCGCATCTTTACAGTCCAACAACAACTTTGATCTCCTCTTTCCAAACCTTCCTTTCTCTATCTATAAAATGCCCAACCTAAGGATCTTCATCAAATTCCATTGGTAGTGGACCAACCTTCAAAATCAGCTTCAATGCCCAAAGATCTGAAAACAGTTTGATTTTCTAGTCTCCTCCGAATTTTCATTTAATTCCTTTCCTAATCAAAGCCAAAGTTTTCACAATGCAACGCCAAATGAAGGAGCATCCATTCCTTATTTTTCCTTGAAGAATGTTCCCTGACTTAAAATACTTGAGCTTAAAGATTCTGTGGCAAAGAGTTTCTCTTTCAGTCAGCATACGCCAAGTTTGTTCTGCCACAAGAGTAAAGTTGAAGGCTGATAGTTCTGTAAATCCCATCCCTCCATCTTCTTTTGGACGACATATCCGTTCCTAAGAAACCCAACTAATTTTTCGCCTACCTTCTTTGTATTCCCACTAGAATTTACTCATCATCGCATTTAACTCAAGGCACAAGTTCTTAGGAAGGAGAAATAGATTCATGACATAATTAGGGATTGCTTAGGCTATCGCTTTTAGAAGAATCTCCTTTCCACCCTGGGAATTCAATTTTGATTGCCACCATTGTATTTTTTCCACACTTTTTCCTTAATATTCTGGAAGACTTTGGCTTTATTCCTTCCACACCAAACTAAACTGGTAGCCATAAATAAACATCCATCTGATTACATGTTGATGCAATCATCTCTGCTATGGCCTTCCTGGTCTCACTTCTTTTATTTTTGCTAAAGAAAGAGGCTATTTTCTCTTTGTTTACTTGTGCCCGGAAGCCTTTTCATAAGTCTTAATCAGATTCAACATCTGCTCAGTTTCTTTCTGGTTTCCTGCAAAAATAGCAACAAATCATTTGCAAAGAAGAGATAGGACACTCTTGGACCATCTTTGCAAATCTTTAACCATTTCACAACACCAGTAACATTAGCTTGCTTTATCAAGGCTGATAAGCCTTCTGCACAATAGAGAAAAAAGGATGGGGATATAAGGTCAACTTGTCTGAGTCCTCTATTAAGAAAGAATGGGTCTAAACGAATCCATTCACACACGCCCTGAATAAAACTGAGGACATGCAACTCTTAACCCATCTCTCACGAAAACCCATCTTCTTCATAATGTCTAGAACAAACTTCCACTCAACCCTATCATATGCTTTTGACATATCCAATTTAACTGTCACCTCTTCTTTTCGACCTTCCCTTCTGTTTTTTAAGACATGCACCGCTTAAGTGGTGCAAAGGATGCAATGTTTTATTAGCCACGATAAACGAAAAGGCTAGAGGGGCAACGACTTAAGCGGGTAAGTTCTCAAAATCCTCGCTACGTGCGCAAGCTAAATTTCAATGTTTAATTAATTGAGAAAAAGATTATGTTTAATGAATTTATATTTAATATTTTTATCAAGGTTAGAATTTATATTTAATCATGTTTAATCTTGAACAATTATGTAACGATTTTTTCGTTTTAGATAATAAAAAAAGTGATGCTAAGGAGTGTTATCCGATTAGATATATAGGTATATCTAAGAAAATCAAAATGGACCCAAAAAATCATAAATGTTATCAGCCACTCATACATATGGCCTTTTTAATCATTTATGGAACGACATCAAATGGTTCTGCGACTAGCTAGAGATATACATGTATCCCCTGCAAGTTATATCTAACATCAAATCATTTTATATGAAATAGAAACTTGTACTGAAAAAGGTGTAAAATCATAAAGTCAAAGGTAAGAATATGGGTAGCAATTGAGGTGGGAACCCAACTCATTTTTTATTGGAACAAATCAATAATTTCATGGCCTAGTATATGAATGGGTAAGAAATTTAACGAGAATTTGTAAGAAATATAAATGAGTAAATGTTTGAAAAATAAAAAAAAATGAAAATTGCCCTTAATTGTCAGATTGAAATATTGATTCAAGTTGCAAATGAAATTTTCAATGAGATATATTTTGTAAACTTGTTTTAATAAATTTATTACACTACTTATGTTTAATAAAAAAAAATTTCTATAACTAAAAGTGTCATGGGTATATAAATTCTTTTTTTGAAGAAAGTCCTCATTTCACTGTCTCAAAGAATCAATCCTTGGACTGGGGGCAACTGTACCTCGGTGAGTACCATTGTATCACAACACCGATCTTAGGTACATAAATTCTTAAGACTATTATATTTGACTTGCATATATCTATTGTCTCTAAGATTTTTAACAATGTGAGCTTTCTTTACCATTAAGACTCCCCCTCGTATCTTGGGCCAAAGATATAGATGCATGTCAGAAACAGGGACAAATGCAGGGACAAATACAAATAGAGTTTGGTCCGACTTTGATACTATTTTAAAATAGGCTCATACTAGCCATTTAGGAAGCTTATTCCATCCCCACACATATAAACAAAAACTCTTCACTTCTCTTAACAATATAGAATTTTCTCACCACTAATAAGTATAACTCACCTCACTCCTCATCTCTAGAATTTTCTTGACACTAACAAGTATAACTCACTCCACTTCCCATCCTTAGTAAAAATGTGCAAAATAAGCAAGAGAATAGAATAAATCTTTTAGAAAATAATAAAAAGGTAATTTTTTAAAAAAAAGTAAATTAGTATGTCAAAAGCTATTAAAATTGGGTCACTTGTTATATACCAACAATTCAAGGTAATCTCTTCCATTTTGAATACTTTCATGTTTTATAGGAGATTCATTTTTTATTGTATTTAACATCATTTTTTTAAGTTAGAAAACCATATTGTTTCATCCAAGTCAAATGTATGCATAAGCCACATTCACTAAAAAAATATATTTATATATAATTTATAAAAAATAATTAGATCTATTTACCTATGTATTAAAATATAATAATATTTTATAGAATTATTTATCTACGTAATAATGATATTTTAGATAGTTTAAATGTTAAAAATACAACTTTTAAATTAATATTTAATATTAAACTGTTTTATTATATTAATTTTATACATTTGTAGATAAGGTCATGGATAGTAATACTAAATAAATGAGCATTTCTATAATAATATAAGTAATGTTAAATATGATAAATGAAGTATATTTTTCATTAAACATTAAGCAATTAAAAATGAGAGGAGTTACATTTAAAAAAAAAAAAATTCATGCACGCAAAGCCTATTAAAATTTCACGTCGAACAAAAAGGCATTAAATGAGAGAAGACAGAGACAGAAGAATTTTGGTACAATTGGGAGGGGATAGAAATGCAGCACCGAAAGAGAGATTTCATAAAGAATGGAGTGAATTCATCCATCTGCTCAGTTGGGAAGTATATCAGTGTATACACGTGTTCGTTGCCAGATGCCAACCGCTGGGTGTACGATACGGCACTACCGGGAACAACCTCAGATGCTTCCTTAACTGTCTCATACTAGCTCCCAACCGCAGCTTAACATTTTTTTTTTTTCTGTGAAAAAGGAATTCGCGTTCACGGACTTCGGCCCCCTCTGCGCTGGAGCACACCACATCTAGTCTGCTGCATTCAATGATCTCTCTGCCCGCGCATGCCCAGCCTCCTCTAACCAGAGTCACTACAGCTTTCACTTTCGTGTTATTGCTCTGTTGCTAATGGACATCAGCCGCATGTTCGATAATTATATATAAAATATAATGCCGGAAAATCATTGCTATTATTGTCACTTAAGATTAACTTTGCTGCGGTGAATAACATGGTAGATAAATGCATTCCACTATATGGCCAACTAGACGTAAAAAACTCAACGGGGCCTGAAAATCCATTTTTAGGGTGTGTTTGGTAATGAATAAAACTTTTGATGGAAAGTTTTAGAAGATAAAAGTTGTCAAATGATGTGATATGATAGGGGTAATGATGAGTAGTAAAGAGAATAAAGTTAAAATAGATAAGTTAGTTGTGTAGATAATTGTGTAGAAATGATTGAAAAGTAGGGTAGTTATATAGGAAAATGTAAAAAAATGATGATAATTGTGAAGAGTGAAAAGTTTTAGATTGAAAAGTTTTAAATTGACATTTTCTATCAATTGTCAAACACACTCTTAGTGTTAATATGGTCATATATCATGATTAAACATTTAGAGTGTATCTGGATTGTATGTGTGTGGGGGAAAGGCTTCTCTAGTCATGTTGGCATGGAACTTGCCCATTTGTCAGGCTTGTATCCATTTAATTTCTACAATTGTCCTCCCATGCGTGTTTTGTTGGACTTGGACTTGTGAGAGGGAGTGTTGGGCAGTGTGTGATCGTGAATTTAGATGATTTGTTTGTAAAAAAGGTTATCGAAATCGACAGACCACTTTAACATTAACCTGTTTTTACCTGATCAGATCGTGTAACATTGTGAACGAAAACTCCCTCCTTGGTTTAGGTACGGAATCACCTTCTATCAACCCGGGTTGTAACTTGTATTCAAGCTCATGATACGTTTACGCTGGGACCACATTCTTGGTATCACAGTACTTTCATGAAAAAACAGTGCTGGTTTGTTGGGAAGAATTCATGAGCAGGAAGAATTAGGTAGAAAGAAAGGGAAAGGTGCGGTTGGAAGGTTAGTGCATTGATGGGGAAGTATAGACTTTCATCACCAACATCGGCGTTGTTGGTTACTTGGTTTTGGTTGCATCTTCATGGGATCCAGCTACACACAATGCCTTTAAGAGAGTTGAAGCTGACAGCTTAAAGTACCCAGTTTATAACTTTATATATAGCGAAAGAGACTGACAGTGTCAGCAGAACCAGAGTCGAACACCTAGTTTTCTTGCTTGGAAAACAATCAGAGTTCCACATGTCGGCTCTTTCAGCCCGAGGATGGGCCCATTGTGCTCTTTGGGCTGTATTGGTGAGCCTCTGTTTGGGTGATGCAGCGGCGACAAAGAAAGAGATCACCTCAGTTGTAGTGGTTGGCAGTGGAGAATGTGTGGACTGCATGCAGAAGAACATCAAAACAGAAGATGCGTTTGCAGGTAAGATTGATTGACTGTTGCAACTTGTTCATTCTACTTCAGCTAGCTGTTTGTTCTAGTTCTAATGTCCCCCACATGGCTTCCTTGAGCAGGCCTCTTTGTTGGAATATACTGCAAGGCTGCAAACAGCGAGTTCAAGTCTAGAGGGTCTGGTGAGCTTGGCAAGGATGGGAAATTCCACGTGAAGCTTCCCAACCAACTGGTGGGCAAAGATGGGCGGTTGACCGAGGAATGCTTTGCCCAAATGCACAGTGCTTCTCATGATCCATGCCCTACCACAAATGGGCCTGAGCAATCCAGGATAGTGTTCAAGTCGGAACAGAATGGAGAGCACAAGTTCAGCACAGAAGGAAAACTGTCCTTTAGCCCTGAAATTTGCACTTCTGCCTTCCTGTGGCCAAAGTTCAAGCCCTTCCCACTTCGCAAATTGCCTCATTTACCATTTTTTAAACCTAAGCCCAAATTCAAGCTCCCCATTCCTCACACAGATCCAATCTACAAGGCCAAGCCGAAGGCCTTCCCCATCAAGCCTTTGCCGCTTCATCCAAAGTTCAAAAAGCCACTACTGCCTAAAGTCCCCCCAATATACAAGAAACCATTGCCCCCAGTGACTATTCCCCCGATCTACAAAAAACCATTGATCTACAAGAAACCATTGCCCCCAGTGACTATTCCCCCGATCTACAAAAAACCATTGATCTACAAGAAACCATTGCCCCCAGTGACTATTCCCCCGATCTACAAAAAACCATTGATCTACAAGAAACCGTTGCCCCCAGTGACTATTCCCCCGATCTACAAAAAACCACTTCCCCAGGATCCCAAAATCACCGGAGTCTACAAAAAACCATGCCCACCGATCCCCAAACTCCCCCTAATCAAAAAGCCGTTGCCTTAACTTCCCAAATTTCCACCAATCTTCAAGAAGCCATGGCCTCCTGTTATCTTCAAGAAGCCATTACCTCATGTCGGTCGCGAGCATCCTTTCTTACCCCCAGTTTTCTCATCCAAGCAAACAACCCAAGAGCCATAGATTCTAAGTAGAAAGCTTGGCTTTCCACGCCTTTCATTTCTGTTGTCATAGCGCTTTTCTTTCGTCTTAGAATTATGCAGTTGGGGCTGCTCCTGTGATCGTTACCAACATCTTTTGAAAACTTGGCAACTTTCTGAATGCAGCAACCATAGAGCTAAGATATTAAACTGCAAGAAAAATCACTGCTATTATCTTGTGAAACAAATGAGAATCTATGCTAGATGTGGCTGAGAAGTCATGTATTTAGAAGGAGGTTAGTCACATGAAAGCCAAGCCCAGTATTTGCATATAGATGTGTTGAGGTTGGAAATAAATAATGGATGAGAGAGTGTATTAGACTTTGTTCTTATTGATGTCTTATCAACTAGACTGCTCGTAAAAATCTGGTATGTACTGATGTATTGGCAACTAGAATTCTAATAACAATGTGGTTTTTTTTTTTTTTTGGTAAATCAATGTCTAGTATTGTTTTATTTTGGCTTTTTCAGCCATTTTTATCCATCACGTGCACATATCTGATCAATAATCTTATGATATCTTGATAATGTTCAAAAAAAATCTTGAAACTAAAGCTCAAAAACTAATATGTTTGCAATTAATATAGCAAGATTTTATCTACCCTTTAATTGTAATCTTGAAAGATGTTGCACGATGTGATTGTGATCCTTTCAAGAATTTGTACACATACTAAACTAATGTACAGCCATGCTTATAAACGGTGGAATTAAAATGGGGATTGAATTAGTTGCAATCCGGGATGTCCTCTCCCACTAATCTCTGAGGGGCGCAATTGTGTGTCAGAGATGGGTTGAGGTGGAATGCGTTGCAAGCTTCGTCAATGGAGGTGCACAATCATGGCATTCAATAAAGACAATATGCTGGAAGAAGAAATGCAGAAACTCTCGATTGGGGAGAAAATGATCAAACGGATAGATCCAAAGAGAGGCCCTTCGGTCTTGTGTTCTATGGGTCTTCCAAAAGCTACAATAAGAATGTCTTTAAAGCTACAATGAAGAGGCTCTGGAGAACAAAAGGTACTCGGATATAGATGAAAATCTATACATGACCGCTTTGAACATGAGGAGGACAAACAATTAATACCTGGCGGCAGGCCATGGTTATTGGACAGACAAATGGTGCTTTTTGTTAGTCTGAATGAGCCGATGGATCCAAAACAAGCAGCCATTTACGACTTACAAGACACTAATGTGGATACATACAGATGATACTCCCCATCTCTGTGATAAGGCTGCTCTGGGAAGAGTCATTGGAGAATCTCTTTGTTTTGTTATGACAAGGAAGTAACAGAATATTGTCTAAAAATCAGAACAGAAGTGGATGTGAGACAGCCGTTAAGACGGGGAGTATTCATTCAGTCAGATACTCTCAGTAGAAAGTGGTTAAACTTTCACTATGACAAATTGCCAATCTTTTGCTACTGTTGCAGTCTAATGGGTCATGTATATAGAGATTTTCTTTTCTCCCTGAAGAAGATAAGATGAAGGGAGAAGCAGAATTGTCATATGGAATCTAAGGTTTGGATATAGAATGTTGGGAAACTGGATTGGGGAATGCTAGGATTAATAGGGTGGTTCGAAAACGTTATCAGTTCAACTGAGTGAGCCCAATTTGGTTCAGAAGGTAGAACGAAAGCAAGAAATACCATGGTTGCAGGGGACAAGCTCGCAGATCAGCAAGAGGAAGGGATAGATACAAATGTGTAAGTTACAATCAGACGGATCAGCAGGAAGAGGAGACAGATCAGTCTGAATTGGCGAAGATGAATATGGGTTTGAATGGAACTACTGATCCTGTTGGGAACATCTCGGGAATCGTTGTTTGTAGCACAATAAGTGCAAACCAATCCGCCGCCTATTATAAAGAGGTTAGCTGTAAACCAGATGAACCGAATCAAAAAAGGATACTTAACTTGGTGACTCATTCCCAGTCGCAGTCCTGAAATTTTCCATCCAAGCAAACAGCCCAAAATCCATAGATTCTAAGTAGAAACCTTGCCTTTCCATGACTTTCGCTTCTGTTATCATAGGGCTTTTCTTCATCTTAGAATTATGCAGTTGGGGCTGCTCCTGTGATGGTTCCCAACGTCTTTTGAATACTCCCAACTTTCTGAATGCTGCAACCAGAGAGCTAAGATGATCAAACTGCAAGAAAATTCACTGCTGTTATCTTGTAAAAGAAATAAGGATCCATGCTAGATGTGGCTGACAAGTCAAGTATTTAGGACGAGGTTGATCTGTCACATGGAAGACAAGCCCAGTATTTGCATATCGATGCGTTGAGGTTGGGAATAAATAATGGCCGGGAGAGAATGCATTAGACTATTTGTTTGTATTGATGTTATCAACTAGACTTCTAGTAACAATCTGGTTTGTACTGATGTATTGGCAACTAGAGTTCTAATCATAATGTGGTCAGTTCTTTTTCTGGCAAATCTATGTCTACTAATTTTTTATTTTGGCTTATGCCATTTTTATCCATCACATGAACATAGCTGAACAATAATCTTAATATCTTGATAATGATCAAAAAATGCTGGAAACCACTAGCTAAAGCACAAAAAGTAATGAGAAAGCAGTATAGCAAGATTTTATCTACTATTTAATTGCCATCTTGAAAGATATTGCACAATGTGATTGTGATCCTTTCAAGATTTTGTACACTTACTAAATTAATGTAATAAATTAATGAAATTAATATGGGGATTGAAGACCCTAGATCCATTATTGAATTCTTTTATATTAGGGGTGTGTTTGGTAATGAATAAAACTTTTGATAAAAAGTTTTAGAGAGTAAAAGTTGTCAAATGATGTGATATGATAAGGGTAATGACGAGTAGTAAAAAAGATAAAGTTAAAATAGATAGGTTAGTTGTGTGGATAGTTGTGTAGAAATGATTGAAAAGAAGGGTAGTTGTATAGGAAAATGTAAAAAAATAATTAAAAAATATAATAGTTACGGATAGTGAAAAGTTTTAACTTGACATTTTCTATCAATTGCCAAACACACTCCTAGGTTTCTACCTCAAAACAAGTTCACGCTAAATGTTAAGAGCACGGTTCAATGCACCCGGGGTATACCGCGTCCATTTTTTTATTTTTTTAAAAAAAAAAATTCTTGAAACTATTAATCATATGTTTTAAAATTACTAAAAATGCTACTGATTTTTAAACATCTGAAAAAATATTGAAAAATCTTCAAAATGGTAAAAATTGATACGCATGTTAAATACACTTAGATTAATAGTTGTGTAAAAAAATTTTCAAAAAAATAAAAAAGGTGAAGTACACCGGGGTACATTGAAGCTCAATGCATCCGGTTGCATTGAACCGGGTTCCTAAATGTCATGTCTTTATTATCATTTTGCAACAAAAAGTGAAATTTTCTACAATGAATTTTCAACTTCATTATTTCTCTAATGTGGGTCTTTTTGTTAATTAATTTAGGATTAATTTCAAATATTACCACAAGTTTTACCCCTATTTCCAGATAAGACAGTGTATTTACAAAAAGGGCAAATATAACCATATATTTTCACCATATTTCCAAATATGATAATATTCCCATTATTTTACCAAAACACCCTTGGCTACAACTTAAATTTCTCCACCTTTCTCATGTAAAAAATGATTTCAGTGGTATGTTGTGGTAGTATTGTATTATTGAAAACGATATATGCAAATAATTTATCTCTCTGCAAAGTTTTAAGTTTTAATCAAGGGTATTTCGGTATAGCTACAGGGGGCATTATCATAGTTGAGAATATAGTGAAATTGTGATCATATTTGTCATTTTCATAAATGTGTGGTTATATGTGAACTAAAACTTGTAGTGGGATTAACCCATTAATTTATTTCAATTTTCTGGACTATAATGGCCCTCTTAATTTGATTTGACCTTTACTATCTTGTGATTTATAAGCAGTTATCCAATTAAATGATTTAAAAGCATTAAGCTGTGGTAGATCCGACTAAAGTTATGTCAAAAGCCGTTGTATATACGTTAATACCTTAAGATATTGTTAAAGGTAATTAATCAATCGCAATATTAATTTGGATAAACTAAAATAGATAATTTTCCAATTATTCATTTAATAAATAATATAAAATCTAGAATAGTTGAATGTCAAAGTTTGAAGTTTTTTGAGAAGTATGTATATATGTTCTGAGAATGAAATTGTATAATACACTACAACGCAAGTAATATGCAGCCGCCGTTTCGCAACAAAATTTGAATTTTACATTTTTACTTGCTTTTAATTATAAGTAGCCATTTATCCCAAAGAAAATTATCAGTAGCCAAATTTTAATTTTACGTTCATTGATTATAAGCAGCCAAATTTCAATATTCGTTACTCTTTGTAGCTATGGCTACCACTGATGATAATATTTTATGGTAAAATATGTGTCTTATGCATGCATCTCACATCATTCAATAAGAGAGAACATGTCCTTACATAAAATGGTAGAAATGCAATCATGCGGCATTTTCTACTAGTCAAAACCCATTTTTTGAATTTTTTTAAAAATTTTATTAATCTGTTAAAGTGGGTATATTTAACAATCATGCGGCGTTTTCTACTAGTCAAAACCCATTTTTTGAATTTTTTTTAAAAAATTTATTAAACTGTTATAGTGGGTATATTTAACTAGTGTATTAGGTTTTTCTATTTTTGAAAATATGGATATGTACTTTTTATTTTAAAAATGGAAGGTTTTAGTCATTTAAAAATAACTAAAACCCTCTATTTTTAAAAAATCAAATATATATATATATATACACATATCTAAAAATGATAAAGTTTGATTTTTAAATTAAATGCATATAAATTAACAATTTTATAAAAAATTCAAAAAATTTAAAAAGAGTTTTGCACCTAGGTACATTAAAATTTTAATTCACCTGAATGCATTGAAACATTATTCCATATGCTACTAAGTAAAATTAGTCAAAACACTTGTTAAAGCAAATTAAAGTAGAGAATGGGTAGCTTGATTTCCGCAATGAACATAAGTTACACTCTTAATTACAAATCTAATTATGCATTTGTAAAAATGGCGAATATGAATATACTTTTCGCCATTTTCCAAGTTAGTTTTGCCAATAATTTTTATGAAATTAGTACCTTTGTTAGAACCTAAATCTATTTTTCCCATTTGGAATATAAGGAATACTTTTATTATATGTTATCCTAGCTAATTAGCTATGTGTTTTGACATCCATATTGTTATGGATAAATTACTTTTTTGTCTAGACAAAGGCTAATATTTAAACTAAGTTCAAATCCCAGACTTCTTGCACACGGACACATTCAACACTTGTGTTAAACACCTAATCTTCCAGACATTTACTAAATTATTTATTTTTAATATATGAGTTATGATATAGTGCACTTAAACTACACATAATTAAAGACGGTTTATCTTAATGACGAAATCCAAATCAACTTTACTTATGGTATTTAGAATCATTTATTTAATGAGCATATCAAGTTGCATCCAAAAAATACAATCAAGAAAAAAGTTTCATAAAAAATATTAGATATGCGTGTGGGGCCCTAAGTATGAGGGTATAACAAAATATAACCTAGCTAGTATATTCCTTTATATATTTAGATTTTAAACAACGGTATTTTAGTAAAAATACGTAAGTAAAACATACGACATTGATATATTTGAAAATAGTCAAAACGTACGGTAATATTTGTTATTTTTGCAAATGGATATTTATATCGGTAGCTAAAGTTTTATCTTATTGTCACAGTAATTAAAGTTATAAGTTGTATTTAGAATTAACACTTAAAAAAATCCTATCCCTAATAAATTAATATTCTTATCCCTAATAAATTAATATTCTTTAAAAAATTTTGAGTTAATTTCCCTCGTACCTTGTAAGTTAAATTAATTGTACGTACCTCTGCATAACGACTCGAATTTAAGGTTTTTTCACCGACGCAATGCGACAGGGCGTTTGCACGGATGAAAATAAGTATTTTCAAAATCCACAAGTGTTAAGTGGGCGTCAAGAAAATTTAAATGGTCGGCGTACGTAAGCTGGATTCCCGATTAAATGGGAACATGATCCTATGCTGCTGGGCATACATATCTATTTTTTTTATTTTTTTCAAATTTTTTTTATAAGATTGTTAATCTAAGTGTATTTAACCTATGTATTAATTTTTACCATTTTTGGAGTATTTTAGATTTTTATTTTTTATTTTTGAAAATCAGTGACATTTTCAAAAATTACTAAAATGCCACTTATTTTCAAAAATCAAAAATAAATATCTAAAATACTCCAAAAATGGTAAAAATTAATACATACGTTAAATACACCTATATTAACAATCTTATAAAAAAAAATTAAAAAAAAATTTAAAAAATAATTATATGTCAAACGAAAAATTGGATAGAAAAGAAAAAATAATGGCCGCATCTCTATTTTGCCACGACCAATTCTTTTTTGATGGTTTATATTTACATACATCTCAACACATATTACATTATTTTTCTGAGACAACCTTACAACTACGGAGATACACAACTCCGCCAAAGAAATCTGAAGACACAGCTCCACTAAAGAATTAAGGAGACAACCGCTCCCACACCCGCCCCAAAGGGAGACAACAGCTCCCCGTTTATCCTAAAGGGCCGAACCGTCATTCGAACCCCCGCCGACTGCCATTGCGCCACAGCCAGCGACCAACCTCGGTTGGTTGCCACGACCAATTCTAGAAGCGTGGATTTAGTCATGATTTTATAAAAAAAAAAAAAAAAAGGGAGCCAAACAGATCTGTCTTGTCTTCCAGTTGCATCACCTTTGTCAATGTAAGCAAAGTCCATTGCTAGTAACGTCTCCTATCATATTGCCTTCCAACTTCCGCTATCACTGATGACTGCTTCTATCTTCGAATCCAACGGCCCAGATCACCTAGACATGGCCACATGAGTACCATCCTGGGTGGATCAGTACACCATCATACAACAAACTTCACCTTCTCCAGTCTGTCGCTGCAACTGCCTACAAGCTTTCCCGCCAACAGCCTTTCAGCCATCTCTGCCATCCTCCTAGTTTCGGCATCTATCTCGTTGCCCGTGGAAATCCATTGCTGCTACCTCAAAGCCAGATTCATTCCTCTTCAACTCGAATTGAATCTGCCAGTCATCCATTGCTCGATCCTTGCTGTCGAGTCAAAAAACGCGGGCCAACGGTGCACCTCAGCTCCGCCACACCCCAATCCAAGTAGAAAATCCTATCTCAGTGGCCAACAACCTTCATTGTCATATGCTGCAATCTTCCCCAATCAAATGACTACTGATCAGTTTCAAAAAAAAAAAAGAAAAAAAAAGAAAAAAGGACCATTGATCGTCACCATCGTGCTTCTCATGGTTGCTGTTACAATAACGCACATTAAGCGATTCTGAAAACCGACGAAAACTGCCATCTTATCCTGTTTAAATATCCTATCATGCTGAGAAGTTGTAGTTGATTTCGTCTAAAAATCATTCCCTTTTTACATGGCAAGTCACTTAGGTTGTGGTAAAAGTTCGGATTCTTTCATGATTCCATTCATGATCGGTGTGAAGATTTTGAAATATCTCGCTTTCGCACATATACGCATAAATTAATTTATGCAATGCTAATTTTTATAACAATTAGCGATGCCAAAAACCCCCCATACTAGTCGGTCCAGTTCCCCATCTCCTTCATCCTTCATCATTGTCGATGATGGGAATTGCATTTGCCTTAAATTTTTAGAAAAAAATTAAGGCTTAGTAGTTCATTAACTATGGTTTGACTGTAGTTGCTATCATGGGTACACCTCCAATTTGCGCCAAATTATATGAAGTTATTTGTAATTTTTGAAACTGTATGAGTATATATATATAGGAAATATTCTGGTGCAGCATCGCTGAAATGGGCCCCATATGATCATGAAATCATGATCTACTCCACCCATTGTATTTAGAATAATGTATTCTATTACCATACCAATTTTCATCCCAATTAGATATGTATATGGCCCCCATCTGAAAATGGTATAAATCCAACGTAATAAAATAGTTTGATGTAAATAATAACTTTAAAGTATCTGATTTGGATGAAAATTGGTATGGTAATAGAATACATTATTCTAAATACAATGGGTGGAGTAGATCATGATTTCATGATCACGTGGAGCCCATTTTTGGGCTACTGTACCGCCGTTCCGATGCAGTGACGCTGCACCGGAACAGCTCTATATATATATATAGGGAAATAATCCAGTACATGTGACTACACGGTGCAGTCCATGCACTGTGGGCCCCACTTGATCATAAATAGAAAATCCACCCCACCCATTGTATTTAGAATTTTTCACTTTATTAGCATACTAATTTTCATCCAAATCCAACATGTGTGTAATTCCTATCTTAAAATGGTGCAAAATCAACGTAATAAAATAGTTTAATGTAAATATCAAGTTTAAAGTGGTTTTTTCAATATCTAAACCGTCTAAAGTTTGATTTATATATGGATAAATGAGTGTATAAAGTTTGATTACAATCTAATATGTGTGGGGTCCATTTTACAGCGGACTGCACAGAATCGGTTCTCATATATATATATATATATATATATATATATATATATATATATATATATATATATATGTTTAAACTATATGCATATATTTGCAAATTACTTTTATTTATTTTTTTAAATAAGAGAATTTTAGTCATTTTTGAACAACTAAAATATGCCTATTTTAAAAATAAATATATATATATATGTGCATTTAAAAAATAGAAAAACTCAATTTATAGTTTAAGGGGCTATTTGGAAATCAAGAAAACTCAGTGACATTTTCTTTGGCAATAAAAAATGATCCATTAAAAGTGGCTGATTGAAAACAGTTGCATTAATTGTGAACTCTTGGTGATGCTCTTCGGCATCAAATGGCGCAAGCCACTACAGGTTAGGAATCTGATTGTGGAATCTGATTCATGCATTTTGGTAAGTTTTCTCTCTGAAGAAGGCAACATCTTATCGAGTGTGGGCAACAAAATTGATGAAATTCAATTTCTTATTCCTGCTTTTGATTCCGTTGTATTTACCCGTGTATTAAGAGAGGGGAACAACTGTGCTCATTGTATAGCTGACATTGCTATCCATTCTAATGCTTTTTGTAATGTTTGGTGGGGTTGTCTAGCCAACTCCATTGTAATCGCTCCGAGGGTGTGGGAATATATACACATTATTCTCATTAAAAGAATTGGTGGACTATCGGCTTGCTTATTAAATGTGCCCGCAACCACATTACATGCGTCCGCATCACTTCGAGCATGCCAACCATTGGATGGGTATCTAGAACCCACCATTTTCATCTCCTTGGCGTCGATTTTCAGGCATGTAGCTACATAGGAACTGTTGTCAATATCCATCCAGCAAAATTTGAATTTGACGACTGATGAAATGACAAATTTTCTTCAGCCACTTATGTCATAGAAAAGTTTTGCGAAAAATGGAAAGTTTTCGTGTTTACCAAACAACTTCTGAAGATATCCAAATTGACAATCTTATAAAAAATTCAAAAAAAATGAATTTTGTACTCAATTCCACTCAAGTTTCAATGCAATTGAGTCCATTTAGTCTGGACTAGGAAACTTATATAAAAAGCGAGCCCAAATAACTCAAAAGACTTTTACTTTCGTATCATTAATCCGTATAATAAAAGGAGGTGGTGAGACTTCCTTATCCAGGGAACCGTGGAAGATCCATCGTCGATCAAGTGAAAATCATTCCACAGCTGTCTGTAATTAATTGGTAAAGGCTTTTCATAGTCCTTAAATACCAATTAGGAACTGGGCATGCATGCATTGCAGCACAAGAAACGGCCTTGAAACCTTACCATAAATAATATAGTCTGCAATAATATTCATCGTGGTTAGTTGGCATGTTCAACCACGTGGAGGTCACCCATCACTGTCTCACTCGTACAAGCAAGCAAACAATCCCTCTCCCTCTCCCTCTCTCTCTCTCTCACTCTCTTTCTCGTCCTCTCCACCGGCAACCAACTCCAGACAAGAGGCCTCGCCCTTCCTGGCCCATCTGTTATCCTCCATCTAACCTGCCCCACCTCCAAAAATATCTAAACTAGTGGATCATATTTCATATTCCTTGATCCAAACAGCTTGACTAGTCCGGCGCGGTTTCATATAACCTTCTCCATTATTCCCACTTTCATAATTGATAGAAAATTTGTTTCATCCATTAAGAAGGACAAGTTTCATTCAAAAAAAATGTGCATTCGGGACATTTGATTAAAAGTATATATACACAAATAAATTGTGAAAAATGCTTAGATCCACTTACATATGTATTAAAATATAATAATGCTTTATAAATTATTTTCATATAATAATTATTTTTTGGATAGTTTAAATATTCAAAATACAACTTTTAAAAATATTTTATTACATTGGTTTGACACAATTGTAGATGGGATCATGCACAATAATACTAGACAAATGATAAGATTTTCATAAAAATATAAATGATGCTAAATATAATGGATAACGTAAATTTTACATCAATTATAATAAGTGCTTTTATATAGAAGAGAATAAAAATATATAAAAATGAGAATGTAAAAGTCAACACACAACTTTCTTACTTATTTTCCATTTTTCTCTATATTTCAATCATTTCTTGTATCTTTCCAATCTTTTTTTTGTAACTTTTGATATAATTGTCTTATTTATTTTTTTCTTTATTCATATTTTGCACTTACCAGATTCATTCGATTCTATTTTTTCATCTTTTATTTTCTCTTAAACAAGTGCTCAAACTTCAAATTTTGATTGTTTCTAAGTGGTTAGTAACTTTTACCTCTAATGTACCCAAATTTAATATTTAATGAAGCTATTAAAATAGGAATTTGTTGTAGTGCACTCTGATGCACTTAGCTTCCGTGCATCTGGGTGTAAAAACTTTTTTTTAATTCTTTTGAAATTTTTTATACAATTATTAACCTGAGTGTATTTAACATGTCTATTAAGTTTTACCAATTTTGAAAATTTATAAATTTTTTTAGTGAAATTTTCGTAATTCAAAAATATCGAAAAATTTCCAAATTTGATAAAAATTAATACACACGTTAAATACACTACATTAACGGTTGTACAAAAATTTTCAAAAAATATTAAAAAAGTTAAATACACCCGGTGCGCTAGATCAAATTTCATTAAAATATAGTTTTTAAATAACAATAAACCTTTGGCTGCAATGAATATATGACTTACCTCAAATGCAATCAAATTAAAATTAGATGGCAAAAAGTGGCCACTTGTCGGAATAAATCTTTTGTCATTACATCCTCTTTCAATTACAGTACTAATATGGTTAACACTCGCATAGCTAAGTAATTTAACAACAGTGTGAGTGAAGTTTGGTTGTTGATTTTAGGCGAGAACCATAGTCTACACTCATTAAAAAAATTATAGTGTTCATGATGCATGTAATTAAAAAAATATAATGGTCATTCTTCTATATGTGCTTTTAAACTATTGTGAGTCTATTATTATTTTTCAGAATTTTTTTAAATGTTATTTTTCACATCATATATTATTAATTAACAAAACCTTGTTCACATCAATTATGTGTGTAATAGGATGAACCTTTAACAAAATGCTTATGATCTAATGCAACTAAGGGTGAAAATAAGATTTGGTTGACCTATGACCTGCCTTATTGCATCCTGATTTTATATAGAACAAGGCGGTGATTTTAATCCTATGGAGATAAGCGGCTCAAGATTTAAGATTGGTTCTTCGATTTTGGAGGCGAGACCACCTTGGCCCGTCTTACCTTGCAAGGTGTAAATTGTTTTTATAAACTATATAACTTACTTAAATATAGTTTTATTAAATAAATATTTTAACGTTATGACTTATTTATATGGATGTGTGTTTAAATTTATAATTTGTTTATACGAATAAATTTTTATTTCTTAATTATATGTGTTGTTTAAATTATGTCTTTCATATAATTAATCAATGAAATAAAAAAGCATTATCAATGTTGTTTACACCTTCTGAAAATGAATATTATTATTTTGCAATTTAGCATTTTTAATTATAATTAAAAATTTTACATCTATATTATTTTTTATTAAAGGTTGATACACATATTTATTAAGGTCAAATTGCAAATGAAATTATTAAAAAAATTTATCAATGCATTATTAGGGTGATTGTGTTTTACTCTACTAAATAGTAAAATATTGAAGCAAATAACCTTTAAATTTATTATAAATGTGACTTTATATTGATGCGCATATGAATTCTTAACATTATCACACTTTGACGTACTTTTTCAACTCAACTTATTGTCCTAATATCGATCGAAATCAACTTGAAGCTTGTCATAAGACTTATTAAAAAAAGATAAGGTTAGGCCAACCTTATCTCAACTTGATATAAAAAATAAGATCAAATAAGATTTTTTAAAAATATGGTTAGGATTAGGGACACTCTAATCCACCCTAATTTTCATCCCTAAATGCAATTGATGTGTCATTGCACCCATTTACTTGTTTTGATTTGAAAAAAATAAAAATTTAAATATTGATAGTATCTATTCGTGTGTATTTATTTATGATGCCAAAAATCACATGTATCAAGAACTAATTTATTATTTATTTATTTTTAAATTTTAGGCATCATTCGATAAGAGGGCTAGGGAGGAAAGCAAACTTTCTATCTTCTCGCATATTTTTCAAGAAATCATTTTATAGTTTAACTACATAAATACTTTATTTTTTCCATTTTTATCCTTATATTTCAATCATTTTATCACACAATTATCCTATTTATTTTTACTTTATTCACTTAGTCGATATCATATTACATCACTCTCACATTTTTTAAAAACCTAGTTTCACATCTTTTTACTATCTATATTACCAAACGATTTATGAGTATATTCACTCTCAAAAGGTGTTAGATTTGCTGGTTGCTAGAGGTGTTAACAAATCAGATTGGACGGATTGGAGTATAATTATAATCTTAATTCATTTAAAATATCTCAACCCTAATCTATATATTAACTCATTTAAAAAAACCTTAGCCTTAACTCATTTACAACTCATTTAATAAACGAGTTGGTCAGTTGATAACAGGTTGTATAACAGACAACCCGAAGGCCTAGACTCTGGTAAACGATGATCTCGCAGGAAAGGCGAGAGGGTATTTTCGGCATAGAAGAAATGAAAATAGGGAAGTAATAAAAAAAAAAATTGGAGTAGCAGTAGAAAAATGAAAATTAGGTGACCGAATAAAGACTTAACAAGGAAAGATAACCAAAGAGTTTACATTTATATATATAAAACTTTAATGAGTTAATAAGTTAAATTAGTTGAATGGATCATATGAGTTAAACAGATTACAAAACGGGTTGACGGATTATAAAATTTCAACCCTAATCTGTTTATTTAGTTAAATAGTTGAATAAGTTGGCAGATCATAATCCATTTATTCAGAAATTCAACCCAAACTCATTTATAGACGAGTTGAACAAGCGGATTGACAAATTGACTATAACCATTAACACCCCTGCTAATAGCCGACCTGGGTTCGAAGCCCCTCCTTGATGGAGGGGTATTTTATAGTTTCCCTTGGTATGGAGTTTTACAATTTTTCCCTAGAGTGAAGATATTTACAGATTTTCCTCTGATGTGGGGTGTTTACAAAAAAAATTTCTCCATAACATGAATATGGTGAATGTACGATTATAATATCAATTGTTATATTGTATAAATATTAGTAAAAAAAGCATAATTTTGAAATATATAATTTTTCAATCAAAATAACTTTACATCGAAATAAAATCTTATAAATAAAGATAATAAATTATTGGTATCTAAAAAATTTTAAAATTTAAAAAGTAAAGGAATGCAGGGACATAAGCTCTGGTTGCATTATATCAGTTCCTTCAACAAAATCGGCTAACTCTTATCGTTGTCTCCATGACTAATTTTGTAAACCACTTGGACAAAATGCCTTTTTTTGGCACGAATAATTGCAATTCGAACACCTCTTGAAGTGTCCTGTTGTAGCATAGAAATGGGAACTATTTTTAAATGTGTATTTTGCAAAAGAGGCAAAATGCCCCTACATATAATACGACTTTGTCATTGACTCATTAAACTCAATTGAGCAAACTGAATTCGTAGTTTGTGTTAGAAAGAGTTACTTTTTTAAATGCATTATGATCCGCTGCGGGGTTGAGTTGTGATCCAGTGCACCAAGTCCATTATCTCATTTTTTTTATTTTTCTTCACATTATGAGGATGCAAGGAGGTACATGAAAAGTGGTTTTTTTATTTTAAATTTTTAAAAACTTTAAATAAAATTAAGAATTTGTAATTTTGCATATATGATATCTTCATGCTTGGGCTCATATAATAGTTGGAAAAATTTTAGAAAATTTAAAAATTGGGCAATGCACTCGATCACAACCGCTGCAATTTTTTTTTCTTTACAGGCTTCGATCATTTACTCCACTCGCTCCCCGAGCTCTTTTTTATTTTATTTTTAAATTTTTTGGTGTCCATATACAGGCCTGAGTATGTAGCTTTCGTAATGCAATCTTGCATTTTCTTGATTTTTTAAAGTTTTTCTTGAATTTCAAATAAGAAAAACAAGTCCTTTTCACGTGCCAGCGCATGACAAAGGCCTTTTTCTGAGTTTTTCCGCTTTCGAAATTCAAAAAATATTAAAATTTAAAATATATGAAATTGAATATTTAAAAATTCATATTTGGGCCCGCATTTAGATCCTAAAAAACGCTCTCAGGAGAATATGATTAGGTCTCTTCTTATACGTGGCCGACCCCACCGAAATATTTCATCCACCGAAATTTGACTTCTTCTAAAATTTATTTTATATTTATTTTAAATTTTAAAAATAGACAAAAATGTGCATGGATTCATGCCCCAATGTGGGCCGTAACAGATATATCACTTTAATTGTTATTAAAAAATTTAATTGTCTAATTTTTCATTTATATGTATTTTAATTATTTTCTCAAAAACTTTTCAACCTAAAACTTTTTACCCTCTACCATTATTATTCTATTTTTTAATTATTTTTTTACTTTTTTCTGTACAATTATCCTACTTTTTAATCATTTTCACATGACTATTCATACATGTAAGAGTTGTGATACAGTGCACCCGGGTGCAAAATTTTATTTTTATATTTTTTTGAAAATTTTTTATACAATTATTAATCTACGTATATTTAACATGTGTATTATTTTGGAGACTTTCAGATATTTATTTTTTATTTTTTAAAATTAGTGGCATTTTTGTTATTAATGAATGCAAAAATATCACTGATTTTAAAAAATCAAAAATGAATATCTAAAAATATCCAAAAATGGTAAAAATTAATATACATGTTAAATACACATAAATTAATAGTTTTATAAAAAAAATTAAAAAATAGATGAAATGCACCCGAATGCACGGATCCCAATCATATACACCCGGGTGCATTCAGCCTCAATGCACCCGGGTGTACTACACCCATTTTTTTTTATTTTTTTTTGAAAATTTTTTCATGAATCTGTTAATATAGGTTTTTTTAACATATGTGTCAATTTTTACTATTTTTGGAGATTTTTAGATATTTTTTTTAGATTTTTAAAAATCAGTGGCATTTTCCGTAATTTAAAATTACCGAAAATGCCACTGATTTTTAAAAATCTTAAAAAAATATCTAAAAGTCTCCAAAAATAGTAAAAATTGACACATATGTTAAATAAACCTAGATTAACCATTGTGTAAAAAAATTTTCAAAACAAAATAAAAAAAATGGGTGTAGTACACCCGGGTGCATTGAGGCTCAATGCACCCGGGTGTATATGATTGGGATCCGAATGCACACGGTGTATTCAGTCGCGTCCATACATATACATGTAACTTATTTATTTTAACTTTATTCTCTCTTTATTATTATCGTTTTCATATCACATCATTTTCTTACATCTCATAATCTTTTATATAAAAAAATTTTCATCAAAAGTTTTATTACTTACTAAACATACCTTTTATTTAAAACATACTTACTAACATTCTCTACTATTATACTTTCCTAATATCACAAGTGTTAATTTTTCTTACCTTTGTTTTCCATATAAATTGGAATTATCATTATAATTTATAATGCCTTCATGGTAAAAGTAAAACTTGCTCCTTCGTCCAACATTTTTCGTCCATCAAAAGAGCTCCCAAATTAAAATCGGCAGCAATAAATTCAAAAAATAAAATAAAGATTTATAAAAATACCCAAATCTATAAAAATCATCCGCAAGCTTGCATTGGACCAAAAGCTGGCCACGCCCCATCGCTTGTCCTGTTTCGGCCACTGCCAATCTCCGTTCTCTTGCATGCTGCAAACAGCTGTCTTCGCTGGCAACGTGACTTGCATTATTGCCCGTCGCCAATCCCATCACATATACAGGCACCGCTCTCCCCCTCATGAAGAGCACTCGTCGCACGACGACACGTGTGCCGAAAATGGATTCTTCCCGTTAAAATACTCCCGACGAGAAATTGGAGGGGCAGTATATTTTTTGAAAAATAATAATAAGGGAAATGCAGAAAGAAATGGGTAGATAGACCAGATTCCAACCGACAGATAAGATCCAATATCAACTATTAACATTGGTCACAATTAATTAATATAATTAAGCTCTTTTATACAAAATCATGAGAGTAATTTGTTTAGTTAAAATAGATGTTTAATGATTCAAATTATTGTAATATAATATATTATACATAAATATAAAAAAAATTAATATAAAAGCTTTTATAAAACTATCTCCTATATATAACCCTTCCTTTTTAATATTTTGATGTTTCAAAAAAATTTATTTAATTATTATATTTAACATCATTTGTGTTGGAGAAATGATTCTGTTAGCCCGGGTTAAACAAATGTTTTGCTTAACCTACCTTAAAAAAATCATTTACAATAATTTTTTTACTTTTTTATTCATACACTTGTTTAGCTAAGTATATTTAATATCTAAATTAAGTTTTACCATTTTTGAACATGTGTATATATATTTTTATAGATTTTTAAATATCTGTATATATATGTATCGAAAATATCCATATTTTTAAAAATCTCAAAAAATATATACACATATCTAAAAGTACTAAAACTTGGTTTATATGTTAAATACACTTAGATAAACAACTGTATGAAGCAAAAATAAAAAAAAAATGTTGTAAATGAATTTTTTGAGATGAGCTAAGCGAGACATTTGTTTAACCTAAGCTAACGAAATCATTCATCTTTATGTTATCATAAAAAATATTTTATTTTTTAGTATCACTATGCATGCACCTCATATGCAAATGAATAAAATCAATGGAATAAAATAGTTTAATACTAGATATCAATTTTAAATTTATATTTTAACATATAAATTATCTAAAATATCATTACTATATTAATAAATGATTTTATAAAGTGTTATCATTCTATAAATAGATTTAAGTATTTTTTATAATTTATACATAAATATATATTTTCAACTAATGTAGCACTCCTAGCTAAATAAATAATATTAAATATAATGACTGAAGTAGATTTTTCATTAATTATTAAGATAATAAAAATTTAATGTTTTCCATTATGCCAGGAGATTCCAACACTAGCCATTTGAAAAGAAGACAACAGTTGTTACCAAAATACCACAAGGGTTTCACATGGGTGGCATACTGGACGCAAAGTTGACTACAAATATACGAGGAAAATGTACATAGAGAGATTAACCTTCCCATTTTAAGTCTTTGGATTTATTCGAATGGATGAACCTCTCACCTAATGATGTATTATAACCCATCTAGCGGACAACAGCAGTCAAATGTCATGGAAAAAAACATTTTTATATGTAACACGCCAAGCTGAATCTTAACAGAAAATTATTTTTTAAATAACCATGTATGGGAGATACTTTGGTGGTACTCCACTGCAACTGAAGATTTCGGATTCCCTTCTGTGTCTCCCCATATAGCCCATGATTAAATTAAAACCTAATTTGTTTGTTTTTTAAATTATTTATTTTATTATGACATTAAAATTTTAATTTAATTAAACTTTTGAGTAAATCATACATGCTTACAATATATAATCATGTATAAATTATAAAAATACTTATATCTATTAAAATATTCAATTATTTTGTATATGATAATTTGCCGATAGTTTAAATGCTTAATTAACAACTTAAGATTAGTAATTTTATTCCTTTATTATTAGAAGTAGCCACGATAGACATAAGTTCAAACTTGGCAATCTAATCTTAAGAATAATTCTCCTCACGGAAGGTTGAGGCTTTGAGGCGCGTGTTAGATGCAAGAAGATGGGCATTCGAGTCTCAATTTGTAAAGTTATTTTTCATTTTTTAAAAAAATCTTTGTAGTTATTTTGTTAATAATGTTATTAAATTTACATCCAAGAGCTTAAATTGAATTATATACTTAGGTTGAATTGTAAAATATAAAAATTTAAAAAGAATCTCCTCACGGTGGAAAAGTAAAGGCATTTAGTCTGGACAAGAAAAGTGCAAAGATACCATGGACGCAGTGTAGGCTGGATTAGCAAACTCGCTACCAATCCTTTGCCAGTGGTCGATTCATTTTCTCTGGTCTGTCAACAGCTAACGGCGATGACTCTGTTGCACGAACATGGGCGCGCGCGCTATAGCTCAGTGCAAGCTCTCCCTCCCCGCAGATACAGCCAACCGCAGCCTCCAGTCTCGATTCGCCAGTATCTCCTCCACAGCTCGATCTGGTCCGATCATTGATTGAAATATCTCATCCATCCAACCATCCATCAACCAATCTGCAAACCCACACTCGATGAAACATTAGACGTGATCCCTACCAACGGCTGGGATAGATTACACGCGTAAGAAATGCACACGACTCCCCACCTCTCCGCTTCATTCTCCTTGGCTTCGATGCATATCACCTGTTCGTTTTCCTGCCGTCGCGACTGACGCACTTGCCTGAACCGCCTTCTTCAGACCAGCAGCGCGAAATCTCATTTAATATTTATTTATCAAAGTACATCGTCCGAAACACCGTATACATTTTTTTAAGATGTGTACGAGGATGAATAAAATTTTTGATGAAAAGTTATAGAGAATAAAAGTTGTCAAATAATGTGATATGATAAGGGTGACAATAAAGAATAAATATGATAAAATTAAAATATACGGGTGAGTTGTGTGTATAGTGGTGTAGAAATAATTGAAAAATAGGATAGTTGTATAGAAAAATATGAAGAAATAATTAAAAAATAGGATAATTGTGGAGAGTGAAAAGTTTTAGATTGAAAAATTTTAACTTAATAATTTTTACTCATTAGCAGACAGACACACCCTAAACGTGTTGTTAGCGTTTTAAATCATCGGCCTATACATGCATCCGTGCTGCATGAGATGCAGGAAGTAAAATGAATCGGTTCGTCGCGATGTATAGAGACAAAATAATTACCGCCAGCACTGCGTCGTCCTACTCTAGCGCGGCTATTTAAGTGCCTCGGCAGATCGTGGCTCCCCCTCTCCTCCCGTTCCGCTGCAGAGCCCTTCCGGAGCCTGCGAAAAAAAAAAAAAAAAAAACCCTCATCTTATCGGAGAAGAAGAAGCAGCAGCTTCGGAAGAAGAAAGTCTCTACCGAAGATGAGAGAAATCCTGCACGTACAAGGAGGGCAATGCGGAAACCAGATCGGAGCCAAATTCTGGGAAGTGATCTGTGACGAGCATGGCATCGATCCAACCGGCCGCTACAAAGGCGGGCTGTCGGATCTCCAGCTCGAGCGGATCAACGTCTACTACAATGAGGCCTCCGGCGGCCGCTACGTGCCTCGCGCGGTGCTCATGGATCTCGAGCCTGGCACGATGGACAGCATCCGCTCCGGTCCCTATGGGCAGATCTTCCGTCCCGACAACTTCGTCTTCGGGCAGTCCGGCGCCGGGAATAACTGGGCCAAAGGGCATTACACGGAGGGAGCTGAGCTGATCGATTCCGTCCTCGACGTTGTCCGCAAGGAGGCGGAGAACTGCGACTGCCTTCAAGGTATACGCTCTCGATCTTGATCTGAATCTTGAATTGTGGCTGCTGGATCTTCTGATCTCGGAATCTTGCTGAAGTGCCTGCACTTCCTGTTGGCTGTTTTGGCTTTTTATTAAGTTCTCTGCGTTTGGATGTTTTAGTGATAAATTATTGTGATTTTGGCAGAAATGTGAGATCTAATCTGTATCTAAGGAATTCAGTAGCAATGTGGATATATGTTTTCACTAATGATGGTTGGATCACGACTGAGATTGGCTTCTTTTGTCATACATGGCACATCGTATTCGGATCTGTTATTTTGATCCGAATGCGCGCCTTGTTTCATTCTATCTATCACTTTTTGTTTTAATCAAATTTTTAAGAATCACTGAGGCCGTTATGGATCTGTGTATTTTAACAGACTCACATTGCTGGACTTTGCATAGTTCTTGTTGCCGTCATTCTAGATTGTGTAAGGAAGCGTGCATGTCATGCCCTTAATAGAGACTCAACTCTTTTGGATCTACGGTTTTGATCTAAAATGTGCTATCCGCCTCTTTAGGCATTATGCTTTGTCTTTGATTTGTCTTTCATGAGTATTAACACTGATGTCTCCTCGACAGTTAATAAACTGTCGAGTTGTAGTGTTTTTCTGTTTCATTTTCGTTTGCGGAATTCCTATATGGACTTAATGTTGTGTGGATTCTTCTGGAAGCGAATTTTATTTGCGTTACTTTGTCATTTAATCTACTAGTTTCTTGGAGAATTAACACTGCAGAAGTTATCTTCCAATCTTTTCCTCCATCCTGCTAGCTTTCTGAATGTTCTTGAGATCCGGATGATGGGATTGATCCATGAATTTAATTATCAAGCCCTTTTCTGTTCCTTTGTGCATCTGAAATTTGATTTTCCTTCAATTTCTACTTTTAATATGTTGGATTCCTTCAAATTCTACCTTCCTTGTGCTCTATTATCTTTCAGATGATTTTCTACCGTTGTCTTTGCTATGCAGCTGTGTTAATAGAGGGGCAGCTGGGTTGTTGCTTATAATTTTTTTTAATCGATTTTGATGGATCTTGGTGTTATTGTAATATTTAACTTCAGTTTGATTTTATTTTTTTTTTACTTTTTTTTGTTTTTTGTAATTCTTCAAGATCCTTTTTATCAAGTTCATTTGTTTGGGCTGAGATCAGCTGAAGTGTTTCTGGTCCTTCTGTTACAGGCATGCTTCAGTTTTGAGGGATGTGCTTGTGATTTACAATCCGTTTCTGTGGATAAAATAGAAGTCTACCACTTCCCGTTGGTCTGACTTTCATCTATCATTTGATTTTAAAAGGTCATTTGCATATCTATTTTTTAAAACCATGAATTAGAAAGTATTCTTAGAAATACTCTATACGTGAAGATAATTCATCATGGAGGGACCATTGATTCTTTACAGAATGGATATGCTGCATAGTTTATTCTTAACTTTATCTGAGAAGTCTGTTCAGGGCTTAGAAGTAATCTGTCATATTTATGGTTGAACCATTGTCCTTGATTTGGTAAATACCCACCCATCCTGAAAATCTTTTGTGCTAAAATTCAAAAATCAGGATTGCAGATAACCAATGATGAGTTCTGTACCCAATACACATTCTGGATCTTGTTGGTGGCTTTCCTTCTTTTATCCAATGCAATTATATTGTTAAGTTATCAACCAAGTGTAAGATGTTTGTGCCAATGATTTTTCATATTTTGTCGACCTTCTGGATTGCCGGATCTGGTCTGAACTTAGCATGTCAATGTTAGTGCAATTCTTGAGCCATTGCTTATGATCCCAGATTGTATGTGGAAGTCTTATCTGCTTGCAGGTTCAAGTCACATAATTATGATTTCTATGGTCCAATAATACAAGTGTCTTTGTGTAGCTTTAAGTCTTGTAAAGCTAGTTAAGTACAGAAACTAAGGTAAACAAAACCACCTTTGATTAACGGATGCTGATTCATTGAATTTGTGCTGTCTACTTGTTTCCTTCTGCTTTCAATAATATATTCCCTTGTACTGCACACAAGGAGTGGGTGACAATGATATCTTCATATGATGCATCAGTTTATTAACAGGACAAATTACATCCCAGATGCTCAGTTTGCAGTCTGGATCTGAGCTCATGCAGTGGACTTCAGTCTCATGCTTAATTCACTACTCTTCTATCCAAAAATAAAAATTCACTACTCATTTTGAGCAAGGAATCCACAAAAGGAACTGAGTATATGTTTGCAGTTCACATCATATGTTTTGTTTGTCATGCTTATCTTTATGGAAACAAATAAAATTTTTGATTTGTCATTTTACAAGGTGCAGCATTTAACATTGATCACCCAGTTTTATTTTATTTGCTCTAGTGTATAAGAGAATGCCTGTGCAGTCGTGAATGATTCAGAAAAAATTGTCATCAATGTTGCATATTGCATATCTTATTCTTTTCCTTTTGCTAGGTTTTCAAGTCTGCCATTCCCTCGGAGGAGGGACAGGATCTGGCATGGGGACTTTGTTGATATCAAAGATGAGAGAAGAGTACCCAGATAGGATGATGCTTACCTTCTCAGTTTTCCCATCCCCCAAGGTCTCTGACACAGTGGTGGAGCCATACAATGCTACCCTCTCAGTGCATCAGCTGGTGGAGAATGCTGATGAATGTATGGTACTTGATAATGAAGCACTCTATGACATTTGCTTCAGGACCCTAAAGCTCAGCACCCCTAGCTGTAAGTACCACTAACATAACATTTGATGAAGGCTTTTGGTTACAAGCGGATATTTTTTAAAGTGAAATTCCTACGATAATTTCAAATCTTTGATGTAGTGAAAAAAGGTTAGATGGTATCTACCTATTGATTGAATTTCAATTGTGAGGGAATGGCATTGAAAGCCGCCACCATGTATGCCTATTTCATTGTTGAACATCAGAAGCCCTTGACTGCAACTATCAAGTTAACTTTCGGGTGACAAATCATTTGACTATGTTGATTGAGCGTGTAATTTTATCTGACATGTACAAAGGCATGCTGAATTAAGTAATCTTTATTTATTTTTTCATCCAGATGTTCTGGCATTTTTGTATCTTCCTTTTAATACAATAGTCATGACATACCGTATGGATCTCTCTGGACATGTAAGCCTAGCAGGTTGAAATAGATTTGACAGTGCCATTTTGGTTTAAGCATTTCTGGATATTCGGAGGAAAGTGGTGATTTGTAATATATGGATTCTCACTGCTTTCAAACAGCCACTAATGCTAAATTAAAGACCTCAAAATTGAAAAAGCATTTCATAGAACGTTTTTGTCTGACTCTGAACTGATTTTTTTTTTTTTTTTACTGTGACTCAATTATGCCAGTTGGAGACTTGAATCATTTGATATCAGCAACCATGAGTGGAGTCACATGCTGCCTGAGGTTCCCTGGTCAGCTGAACTCGGACTTGCGTAAGCTGGCAGTGAACTTGATCCCTTTCCCTCGCCTTCACTTCTTCATGGTTGGATTCGCACCCCTTACTTCCCGTGGCTCCCAGCAATACATCTCCCTGACTGTCCCAGAGCTGACCCAGCAGATGTGGGATGCAAAGAATATGATGTGTGCTGCTGACCCCCGCCATGGCAGATACCTCACTGCCTCTGCCATGTTCCGGGGCAAGATGAGCACCAAGGAGGTAGACGAGCAGATGATCCATGTTCAGAACAAGAACTCGTCCTACTTTGTTGAATGGATCCCCAATAATGTCAAGTCAAGCGTCTGTGACATCCCACCAACCGGCCTGAAAATGGCGTCAACATTCATTGGCAACTCCACTTCAATACAGGAGATGTTCCGCAGGGTGAGCGAGCAGTTCACAGCCATGTTCCGACGCAAGGCCTTCTTGCACTGGTACACAGGAGAAGGGATGGACGAGATGGAGTTCACAGAGGCTGAGAGCAACATGAACGATCTGGTATCCGAGTACCAGCAATACCAAGATGCTACCGTAGAGGAGGATGAAGAGGGAGAGTATGAGGAGCAAGTGGAAGACAACTACGATAACTGAAGCAGAGTTGTCCAAGAAACTGAATACCATTCTCTGCTTCTATTTCATGGAAAATGTTTCTTCCTGCCATTGCCAATGCTTGCTTCTTCCTTTTTGTTATGTTTCTGCCCAAAAGGACTTCTGCGTCTAGCCGACTGTTATATTGTTGTTGTTTGAATTTCTCTTTCCCCTTCTTATATTTAGTCAATAAAATTGCTTGTCTGTGCTTCCCGGCTTGTCTAGATCGTTTCTCAGGCTCCACTTGCCTGGAAGAACTAGATAAACAGCAGTCGCCTGTCCAACAGCAGTGTACACTCTGATGGGCTCTTAATGAAGGGAAAAACATCGATCAGCTCAACCTGAGCTGAGCGGGGCTTTTTCCGTGTGCTTGGCAAACAGCAAACGTAGCTTGCCTGGCGAGAAACATTGGAATCTGTCGGATTACATTGGGTGATTTTGGGTCTTCCATACAAATCACAAGGCTTTCGGTGATGATGCATGAAGGCATTGTGAGGGCTCCACATATTCTAAAAGTGGGGGATGCAACTTAGATAAGATATCCATAAGTCGACTCATTGGGTGCCCAAAAATAAGTATAGTTTATATTTTGGAAAAATTTCCTGATACTCACAACATTTCAAAAAATTTTCTGACACTTACAATATTTTACCCATAATTTCCTATGCGCTCATGTTATTACTCTTAACCAAAAATTAATGTTGATTTTACCTCTTAAACCATTATGCAAATAAAGATGAAATAAATTTTTACTCGGTTTTTATTATAATTCAAACAAAAAATACATCAGATCTATTTTACAAAAAAATATGATGGGGATTCCGTCTAGAATTTTTTTTTACAAACAGTGTAAAGCAAAATCGACATTTCTACATGTAATTAATATTTACTTTGGACTGAGAGTAATGGGTGGGCATTTGAGGAATTAGAGATGAAATGTTGTAGATGTTAGAGGAATTTCTAAAATATTATTAGTATGAAAGGAATAATGACTAAATGTGGGGGTATGAGGGGAATTTTTCCTTATATTCTTTTATATTTTTTATGGAAGTTTACATTTTTATCCTAATTATAGGTTTTAAAGTAAAATTTACAAACGAAATTATAAGTTTCAAATATAATATAAAGACTATTTTAAAACTAAAATCGAAACCAACTTTATGTTAAGAAATAAAGATAAAATCCAATCTAACATAGGAAAGTGTTAATATATTTGAAAATAAGGTAAAGTACTAAAGATAGGGTCAACTCTACAACCTTTTTTTTAAGAAGTCACTTCATCATATTATAATGATCCTATATTGTAAATTAATATTGGATAACGATTCGATAGGATAGCATATAGGGGTGTAACTTGGTACCAGGTTGGGCCAAACCAATCCGACCTGACCTGGTTTTAAAACCAAATTTGGGTTTTGTTTTTTTTTTTTTTCAAATTAGACATGGTTTCAACCCGGCCCGAGAAACCCGATACCAATACCGGGTCTGCATCAACTCTATACCAAAACCTGACCTAGCCCAAACCCACTATTCTTCCTAATTTATTAAAATAATTATATTTGTTTATACATTAAGTATTTCGACTATAATTATAATAAAAGTTATTCCATATAACCATAACCTAATTTAATTGTGAAACATTTATTCTAAAACTTAAATGTTATATATTTGTTCATGAAAGTTGAATATATTACATCTACATTAACTTTATTTGCAAATAATTATAAATATATCAACTCTTTAAAATTATTGCACATATATTAATTAATTAAGAAAATATAAGTTTCACTTTTATTAAACTTTAGATAGTGATTTAATATAATCTTATTTATTTTTCTTACCTTGATTATTATGTGTAAATTCATTACATTCATTGTATTTAGAATTAGCATTTAATTGAAAGACCAACTTTCATTAAAACCAAAGATATCATAAGTCATATAAATATATTCACATGCAAATGCAAAATAATGTTTAAAAAATTTGTTGTTTCTATTGATAATTTCAACTTTTTTTGGTTGGTTTGAGAGTGATCCAAATTTTAACCTGAAATCAAGGCCAAAACCAACGTGAACTCGGTACGAACATGGATTATAATATTAGGATTTGAGTTTGGGTTCACCTAGACACGGTGGGCGTCGAGTTTGGGTTTGAAGTCACGCAAACCAAGATTGCAAAAACAAAATGTTTTTTATTCAAATTTAAACCATTTATAATGTTTATCCATGTGCATCTTAACATTTTTAGAAGTACGAGTTATTAATTTTTTCTAAAATATAAGTTTTCAATAAAAGTAATTTTTGACAAAAAGATTAAATGTTAAACAAAATAAATTTTTAAAAAAAGTTAAAAATTAGAAAAGAAGGAGCTTCACTTTCGTGCAACCCGCCTGCTTATTTATCAGATTATATTATACTATTATTTATCTACATTGTTTTTTACTGCTTTATCGTAGAAGTCCTCTTTTGAAAGTACATCGAAAGCCGCACTGCCACCCCTTCGAAAATGACAAAGCATGGTCATTTCATACCCTCCACATTTAGGGTATGTTTGGAAATGAATAAAATTTTTGATGAAAAGTTTTAAAGAGTAAAAGTTGTCAAATGATATGATATGATAGGAATAATGATGAGGAATAAATATAATAAAGTTAAAATAGATAGGTTAATTGTGTTGATAATTATGTAAAAATGATTGAAAAATAGAGTAGTTATATAAAAAAATGTGAAAAAATAATTAAAATATATTATAATTGTAGAGAGTGAAAAATTTTAGATTAAAAAATTTTAAGTTAACATTTTTTTCCTCGTTGCCAAACACTCTTAAATAAAAATACTCTTATCATTCGAAAACAAAATTTCCAATAACCATGAATAATATTTCGTTTAATGGAATAAGAGGGACCGCGCGAACGCGTATCCCCTCTGCCACAAATTATGACGTGCACTCTCCCACGTGAGGAGATGCTAAGCTGATGCACCTCGAAGTGCAATGAGGCCACCAACCTAGGCCATGAGCCTCCTTGATCACCCATAGACCCCGTCCAGGTAAGTATGCTTTTCATTATCCCTTTGCCCCTCTTTACATCTTCTACGCCACAGTACTCTGCCTTTCTCCTTCCGATGTGGGATCGCATGAAACACCAATCTCCTTTTAATTAATCATCTCTCTCTTTCTGCTGCATTTAATTATGCCACTCGCTGACTAGAACATTGCTTACATTACAATGCCCACAATGTTATAATCCACATCCATCTAGCCCTTGTCCAAATGTCAACCATCCTCTTCAAATCAACGGATCAGATTTCAAGACTCATAACACTAGAGCTGTTTTTTTTCCATCTATAAGCATCGCAATCACTCTCTTACGCAGCCAACACACAAAAAAGGTACTCTTAGAGTCATTGTACACATTAGCCAATTGCAGTTCACCTTGGTCATCTTCAATCTACCTTTTTTTTCAAAAAAAAAAAAATAATGATTTAAGTACTTACCATAAGAATGGAAGCTCCATATTTATGATCCTTTAATTTTAAAATATAGGTTTAAAATCTAAACTATTTATCATGTTTTGTGTATTTTGTTTTCTCATTGTTGCCAAAAATATTTTTGATTCCAAACTTCTATTTTATAAAAAAATAGAACTTTTAGGGCCAATATAATCACTGATTTTTTTAAAAAAAAAAATAAGTGGTGAAAAAGATTGCATTGAATCGGCCTCCTTATTTAATTGGGTAATTTGGGTCTACCATGCAAAGCACAAGGCTTTCAGTGATGATTATGGCATCAAGCCATTCTCCACGAGTATCCGTTTGATCCAACTGTAATGTGGAAAGAAGTCACTTAATCATGTATTATAATGGCAAGAGTCCCACCTTAAGTGCCAGTGGTCTGTGCTTCAGTTTCGGTATATTTTTTTAAGCAATGTCTCCATAATTACTTAGTTAACAACATAGTTAAATTTATAAGCAGAAGCTTGCATTGAATTATGTACTTAGGTTGAGCTGTAGAATACAAGAATAAATATATATTAAAGAGTGATTTGGCATGATGTTTTATTAAATTTAAACAATTTATAATGTTTATCCATATGTATTTATTTATAATTCCAATTGAAAACATTTGTATATTATTGACGGAGATATATAATTTACATTTTTCAAAAAAATCATAGTTATGTATTTACTCTCAAAAGATGCTAAATTTTTTCAAAATATAATTTTCCAATAAAAGTATTTTTTTTAGTAAGAAGATAAATGTAATGTCCTGACCTTTAATCTAGTCGGGATGTCATGTTTAACCCAAGACCCATCCATATGGGGCCTAAACTGAAGAACAATCATCTCGTGACACCACAAAATTAATGCATAAAAAAGAAAATCATTATGAAAATTTTGACAAAAATTTTTTCTAAAACATTAAGATTGCACCTATACATTCCATGCTAAAAAATTTTAACTGAGAAAAAACTACATGTACCCACTTGGTCAAATAACAGTTAAGCAACTAAGAAGAAATGTCAGTTTCTTCTAGTTTACAAAATAAATATATAATCATGTAGCTTCTTAACCCAAAAAAAAATTCACCATCGAAATCATCAAAAATATAAGAAAAAAAATACATGTGAGAGTTAGAGATATATTAACTCCTCACTACATGATTTCTCTCACTCACAACCTAGTTTCATTATGATGTCCTGCCAAATCATTATCCCACCCCACTAAAAGATCTGCACATCTATCATCTAAAAGTGGCAAACAAAGGTATAAACTTGTGCAATCTTAGTAAGTAATATACAATTACTAAATTTATTTCAAAGTTAACTATACGTCAATTAATATAAATATGAATGCATCTCATGCAAATACTCATCACTTCACGACTTACCCATACTTCGCTACCAAATAAGATAAAAATAAACATGTGTAATATATAATGGTTTATATAGCTCTAAGCATATCTCTCATATTAATATTAGACTTATAAAGTCATTAGGTGACTTAAAATACTTCTCTCACATTAATATCAGGGTCAAGATCATTGTCACTAACTATGGCTCGGAAATGTCTCTCTCTGGCATTAATGCTAAGGCCAAGACCACACAATCATTCAACACCTGTATATTCATATATGCTACATAGGCTGCTACATTTCTCACCAATGAATGCCAGCACTTCCACAAGTATCCATGCAACATGTGAATGTAAAATCAAATAATCTACAATAATAATTAACATGCATGAACATAAAACATGTATATAAACATGTAACACCAAAATATGCCCTAACTCAACAGCAAAAAAATATTCAAATAAAAGAAAATGGGTAAAATATTTTCCTCACACCATGTTTTGCAACATAACAACAATAAACCGTGAAAATATTACCTCACGTTTCATTATAATTAATTTATAATATTAAAATACATAAAAAAATAACTGCTTTCACAAGCTCCAACAATGGGGCTTTCTAAACCTTAACTCAAGTTTACCATTTCAACCACCACTTTCCTTCACTAACAAAATCCTACCACAATTAATCACCCGCACATACATACCATGTCGAGCTGTACTCATTTCTACCATGAAAACACTATTCATCTTTTTCCTCACACTAAGGTTTTTAAACCCATTATCTCTATCATCATAAAATATCACCAAACTACACCGACATGCTCCCCTGGTATTAAGAAGGAAGATTATCAAAAAGTTTTAAGAGAAATCAAAAGCAAAACTATCTGCTTGGCTCTATATCAATTTTTCTAAATTTTATTCAGGCTTCAATCTTTAGATCATTTTCAATCTAAGATGGGTTAATAGAAATATGCTCCCAAGTGGATATAAGAAGAGGAAAGAAGAGAATATGGAGAAGCTTTATCATCTTTTTTTTCTTCCTTCTCTTTTTTTTCCTTCCCCTTGACTGCGGTATTTTATTTTATTTTACTTTTTGATCGAGGTATGCCCTGTTCTCCAAATAGGGCTACTGCTCACGTGCAGCCCCATACACCTCTTTTTAAATTTTTTTATCTGTTAATATATATAGCATATATCAGATAATAAATACAATCACATTTGAATGCCTTCCATACATTATTTAATAAATATTCAATATGCACCATAAACATTTCTTGCTATTTAATTATCTTTAATTAAACTCATCAATAACATTTACTAAGATGATTTAATTTTATAATAATTATTATTTTGAAAATTTTAATAACAATTTTTTTGTCAATTTAACATGTCCACCATTAATTTACATTAAAATATGAGACTTGGGGTCTCACAATATAATAAATTAATGGCGATATACAAAATAAATAGTCTAGATTTTAAAAAATAATTCAAAAATTAAAGGGTTTTCACTTTTATGCACACTTTTATGCAACCTAGTTTTCATTGAATCATCACCTAACTATATTATCAGATTATATTATATTTATTTACATTGTTTTATTATCAATTTCCAGGGATGTATTTTTATTAATTATCACTTCATCGTAAATTCTTTTATAGAAAGTCTAGCTACGCGCATTTGAGTGGTCATATATTTACTTAACTTGATACAGAACCCATGTTGATCAGAGCCCACGAGCCACACTGCCACACCTTACAAAATAATGCATAAATATACGCACTTGTTCTAGATAAAATAAAAGGGGCTATCTTCTCATGATTTCAGACCCGTCCAAAAATATTTTTTTTGAAAATCTTTTTATAAACATGTTAATCTACTTTTATTTAATTTATAAACCAAGTTTTATCATTTTTGAATATGTGTATATATTTATTTTGGATTTTTAAATACAAGAGTATTTAAGTTATTTTAAATTATTAAAGATTTTTAATACAGGGGTATTTAAAAATCTAAAATAAATATATACACATATTCAAAAATGGTAAAACTTGGTTTATAGATTCAATACAACTAAATTAATATGTTTATAAAAATAATTTCAAAAATATTTTAAAAATATTTTTATGGACCAGTCTGATATCACCGATTTCGGACTAGTCTAAGAAGATCTGCCAGCAAAATTAAACCCCATTGATCATGTCAGACCGGCAAATTTTAGGCGGCCCGAAATAATATTTTTTTGTGAAACTATTTTTTTATTGTATATAATCGAAAATTCAAATTTTTATCATTTCTTGAAATTTGTTAGTATTTTTTTAATTTCAAAGTCAGGTGCATTAAAATTTTTATACACATGCATGCCCCAATTAAATTATCGTAAAGATCAATTAATTTTTTTGGAATAGCACAAATATTTATGGGCATTTTTATGTTCGAAAGTCAAAATAAAATATCAAATAAATCTAAAAATTATCGAATTTTACGGAGTGAACGATGTTGGTGGGTCATATGTCCACGTCTATTTTTTATTTTTAAAAATAAAATAAAATACTGAATAAATTTTAAAATCATTAAATTTTAGTGGAGAATCATCTGACTGGTTCCCACGTGCGCATATTCCGGCGCATTGAATCCAACAACTTGCATGCATTACTAATCCCGTAGTAATCCTTAATATTGCCAATGGTCGGATTTTAAACAACCGGTAGATTCTTTGCAACCGTCAAGTGGTGCTGTAATACTAAGATAGTGTGTTCCAATGATACAAGATTATTAAATTAAATCTGTATCATCATTCCCAATACAGCTTTTTAAATTTCTAATACAACTTTACTTATTCTCAATATAACTTTATTTTTTTCCAACACAGGTAATTACAATCTCATCTCATACACAAATTCAATGCAATCCTACTCTGTAGACAAGGATTAGATCCAATCCTACTCTGTTCACAACCATTTTCATAAAAACCTTAATCCATTTATTGGATGTGGTTTACATTAAAAACTTTTTAAATTAAAAATTTTCAATATAAAACGTTTTACTTTTCATAACAGTTTTTTAATTATTTCTTCACTTCTTCTTACACAACTATCATACTTTTCAATTATTTCTACGTAACTACTATACAATTAATTTGTATATTTTAATTTTATTTTTTTTTACTGTTTATTATTACCCTTATCGTATAACACTATTTTTTTCATTTTAAAAATTTTTGTAATTTTTCGTGTAAAAATTTCTTCCCTTTCAAAACACACCTTAAAACTTTCTATCTAAAAATTTTATCACTTACCAAACATACAGTGTGTTTGTTTTCACATAAAATTTTTTAAATTAAAACTTTTTACTTTTCATAATTATTTTATTTTAAAATTATTTATTCATATTTTCCTATAAAATTACCTAACTTTTCAATCACTTCTATATAATTGTTCATACAATTTACCTATTTATTTTAACTTTATTCTCTTTACTCTTCATCATTACTCTTATCATATCATATCATTTTCTCATAATTCAAAAACTTTTATATCAAAAAGTTTTATCACTCTCTAAACGCACCCTCAATCTAAAACTTTTCATTCTCTACAACTACTTTATTTTTTAATTATTTCTACACTTCTTCCTATACAACTACTCTACTCTTTAAACATTTTTATACAACTACCGTACAACTAACATATCTATTTTAATTTTATTCTCTTTACTCATTATTATTACCCCTATTTATCATATCATTTTATCATATTTTAAAAAAATTTCATCAAAAATTTTATCACTTCCAAGACATATTTTCGAAGAGAATTTATTCAACTTCATCAAAATTCTTTTCTCCTACCGGGCGAAAGAGAAATATCAATCGTGCCTGGCTCCAGCAATCAATTCGATATACAAATGTCTGGTTTCGTGATGCAACCCATGGCCAAAAAAACAAAAAAAGGATTACATTAAAAAGGATTTTTGGTGCTAGAAAAGATCAGCTCCGGCTTTTCAGATTTGTACAATTTATAGTTGCCTCGTAAATGTGTGGATGGCAATAATGTTCATGTCAACAGATCTAATTGATTTTCTGTTAGCAGAATTTGTTCGCAGCTTTCTGATTGAATTTCCTATAGCTGGATGGATTACAGATTTACATGCCATTTCCATTTCTTTATAGCTGGATGTATTGAAATTCATATAATTTAAAGCTAAAAGATTGCATGGCTGCCCTGATCCTTCAATATAATGACAACCTTGCTTCTTCTAGAAGTGATGATAGCCTTAAATGTTCATTTCATTGGTTGCTTGCTTCTTCAAATCGAAGAAAATACTTTATGTAGAAAATCCTTTATGTAGCACTGCATCCAAGAACTCCCTGTTACCAGCTTGGGCATTGGAGCCAAAATGCCTATTTCAAATAATTTCAATGAAGATTTTCCAATATTAGGAATCGGGCTTTAGACTTTAATGTAATAATAGCATATTCTCTGAAAACGTTAAACCATTGAACTTTAGACCTGAATGTAATCAACTTAAACTCTCTACCAATTCGACAAGTTCAAACTATTGTAAACTAATGTAAATCAATCACAATCCATATTTTAATGATTAACAATTCATTTGAGAGGTTTTAAGGCACTAACATGTGTGTTAAGATAATTTAAGGCTTAAAGAGTTCAAGATTCAAAGTATGGCAGGCTAAGTCGCAACCCGACTCGACTCAGGCATCGACTCAGGTCAAGTCGATACCCAAGTCAACTTTGGTATCGACTCCAAGCGATCATTTTTCGACAACGCTAAAATTGTGCACAAGTGAGCAGGTGAAGTTGCACCTTAAGTTGACTTCGCTTACAACTTGGGTCAAGTCACAACCCAAGTTGACTCCATCAGTGACTTGGAGTATCTTTAGGGGTCCAAAGCTAAATATGATGAGGTCAAGTCGCAACCCAAGTCGACTCTGACATGCGACTTAGGTGAAGTCGTATATGAAGTCGACTCGGATATGCAACTTGAGAGAAGTTGCAAACCAAGTTGACTCCAGCATTCAACTTGAGTACAAGAAGGCTAAAACCAAGATATTTCAAGATCAAAGGTGACAAAATTGGCTCAAGCATAATCATTTCAATATGAATCAAGGTCCGAGATACAAACCCATGCAAAACTTTCAAGTGGATGTGAACAAGTAAAATATACAAGAAGTCCAAAGGCCCGAATGCAAAAATGAAGTTTCTTGAAGACAATTTATCAAGATACAAGGACATACAAGCTAAGAGATTGAGATTATGAAGCACCAAGTTCTAATGAGCTAAGTGCAGAGTAAAATCACAACCCAAGTCGATTTCACCTGCGACTTGGGTCAAGTCTGAGGCCAAGTCGACCCCAAATGGAACTTGAAGTTGAAGAGCTGAAGATCGAAATCGCAGTCCAGTCTGTGACTTTGGTGAAGTCGTGCCTAAAGTCGACTCCGAACGCGACTTAAGTCGGAACGGTTGAAAAAATTTGAACGTTAGCGCATTAAATGTGAGTCACCTACCACCAAACGTTCAAATTTACTCATCTCCTACTTAATACATGTCAAATGGAAGGAAGAGGGTTAGCTAGTGCATCGATTAAGCTTTCACCTTCCAACCTTCAAGTATTCAAGTGCTCATTAAGGAGATCTACAAGAAGAACTATGCTCTTTGACTGCAAGTACTGACGTGTTCATTCATCCACTCATTCTACAAGTTCTTCTACGAGCTAAAAATCTACTTACACATCTATAAAGTGTATATTCTTATTTCCATTCTTTGTGTTTGTAATTTTATTTGGTTTAGTATTGATGACCAAGACCAAATGAAGCAAAGTAGTGTGTGATTGGAATATGACTCCCTAGCTACTTGTGCAAAATTTGTAAAGGCCCCCTAGAGCTGGAATCTAGAAAAGAGCAAGGGCTCTAACTGTATTTCCATTGATATAGCGGAACTCAAGGCACAAGGGTGTGTTCTTAGAGGAGTGGAGTAGGGAGAGTTATCTCGAACCATTATAATATCTTGTGTTTAATTTTTTTCTCTAGTTGCTATTTAATTCTCCACTTTTTCATTCAAGGGAACTTAGTTCACAAAGTGGGTTACATCTAATACATCGGAAGAATTCTTAAAAACTCAATTCACCCCTCCCCCTCTTGGGTTTTGCCATAAACTCGGGACAACACAAACCATAATCATGATATGCAGCTAATTAAGTTGATAAATAAATAACAGAGGCATGAACTAGGGCTTATGCAGCCACGCAATAGTCCTTCAAAACATACATGGAAGGAGCTTGATATCATCACCATTGACCAGTTCAATCATTAGAAGCTTCTGAATAGCCATAAGCAAAAGTTTTTTTGTTTGAGACACCAGAGATAACCAAACAAAATATGGAGTACCTGAAGCCACCAAAATAAATAAATATATATGTGTATATGGGCTCCGCTTCTATGTAACCAGGTTACATAGAAGTCGTCCCATCTAATTCCTTAAATTTCAAGATATTGATCCTTGATGGAAAATCTAATGCATTCATCTTATTTAACATTACTTGTTTATCTAGGAGACCAAGTTTCATTCAAATCAAGTATGTGTATGGGCCACATTTGCTCAAAAATATGTATATTCATGTATAAAGTATGAAAAAATGCTTAGATCCATTCACACATGTATTAAAATATAATAATACTTTATAGAATTATTTATCCATATAGTATTAATATTTTAAATGGTTTATATGTTGAAAAGACTACTTTAAAATTGATATTTTAGCATTGGACTATTTTATTACGTTAATTTTACACATTTATGGATGGAACCCATATACGGTAAAATTAAAAACTAAAAGGATTTTCAACATACTATAAATGATACTAAATATAATTGATTGAGTGGATTTTTCATCAACCATCAAGATTTCAAAAATTGAAGGGGTTACGTAGAAAAGGAGTTTCATAAAAGTGGGATCGTATATAAATATGGAATCCTCCTTAAGGTCTCCACCCGTAACGTGTTAATGGTCATGGTTAACCCGTCAACCTGCTCGTCTAACCCGTTTATAAATGGGTTTGGGTTGGAATTTTTAATAAATGAGTTATGATCCGCCAGCCCGTTCAACCATTTAATTAAATAAACGGATTAGGTTTAAGATTTTATAACTCGTTTAACCCATTTAATCCGTTCAACTCATTTAACTCATTTAATAAATTAAAATTTTATATATACAAATTTAAATTCTTTAGTTATTTTTCTCTGTGAAGTCTTCCTCCCGCCACTTAATTTTCATTTTTAAACTATTGCATTAATTCTTTTTTCCTTTTAATGTCATATTTTCATTTCGTCGATCCCAAAAAAACCCTCTCACCTTTCCCTACAAGATCATCATCTAACAAAGTCTAGTCCTTCAAGTCGTTTATTATATAACCCGTTAACAATCCGCCAATCCATTTATTAAATGGGTTAGGGTTGAAGTTTTTTAAACATGTTAATAAACGGATTAAGGTTAGGATATTTTAAATAGGTTAGGATTAGGATTGGAGTTTAACCCGTCGAACCCGATCCATTAACATGCGTACCCGTAACTGGATAAAAATCTTTACTTCATTTCTCTTGAATCATTTCTTCGGTTTCGCTTGATCTGCACCTTTGGAAACGCCATAAAAAATCCAATCATGGTCCCGCATTCGAAAAACAGAAAGCCACTCAACGCCTTCGCTTCTTTTTTTATTACCTGAATTAAAAATCGAAGTGATGTGAGACCATGAAGTAAATAGATGAATTGCATAGTGAATACATGGTCAATTGTTTGGAAGATCCATCCAACTGAAAAGGCAAATTTTATTAGAGCTCTAATCCCATCAAAATGGCGCTCACAGCAAAAATGCAATTATAATAAGAATGCATGTTATTGTAATGCATAACAATTGCTAGAGCACATGAATAGATTGTTTCATCCAGCCAAGCATCAGAACTGACTTTAACCATCTCTCATCCTCACACTTCATAGCACCAATTATGGATATGGAGGAGACCTTCCAAGAACTCATTGAAAAATAACATACCTACAAATCAAAATCAGAAAATTCCTTCGGAAAAGGAACTCATGAAGAATGAAATGAGTTTGAAAAAAGATGGATCAAAAGTAGCAATGAATTAAAGCGAGCAGATGATAAGGTAGAGTGAGAAGAAGTGCAGCCAAAGCACTAATTTCCGAAACATGAGTATTCGGCCTTTCTACCATCCCTGCCTTGGGCCTGCCAGAATTCATCAGCAGCTACCACCTTTGAGGATGTGACACAATCAAACAAAATGATAAACAGCCCAAAATTCAAAATCCTGGAAAAGGTGTTTTGGGCCATCCATCATGAGCCCACTCTAATATCTCAAAATTGGTACAGAAAACCGAATTTATTCATTAATAAACTCCATTATTCATTTATAAAATTACCAATATACCCCTTAAATTTAAGTTTGGATTTAAAAAGTTGACTATTATAACTCACTACTACCCTAATTACATAAGAGTTATAAATCCGAAGAGTTTTAATTTTATTCATATTTCATTTTATTTCATCTTTTATTATTTTATATCAGCAGTATTTTAAATATTTATGAAAATATAACCAACATCTAAATGGATTACCATTAACTTATTTCATGGTCTTTAACGGAATGAGCATTTTTAGAATTAAATGCAAATGTAATAGGTACATATGGAATTTCTAAAACTAGTGGGCATGCTTGGGATTAAGGTTACACTTAGTAAATATATTTAGAAAAAGCTAAAAAAAATGAAAATTGCTTAGAATCATTTATAAATATATTAAAATGTAATAATACTTTATGAAGTAATTTATCCTCATAGGAATGGTGTCTTAAACATTTAGATGTTGAAAAAAATTTGAAATTATAAATCAAGCAATTTCTTACATCCATTTTTTAAAGAGTCCTGATTTAAGGCACCCGATGGAACTTCAATGCACCCAAGTGCAAAACATATTTTTTTTATTTTTTATTTTTTATAAAACTGTTAATTTAAATATATTTTATCTATAAACTAAGTTTTACCATTTTTAAAGGTGTATGTATTTTTTATTTGAGCATTTTAGTCATTGAAAATTAACTAAATTTTTTAAAAGAAAAAATATATACATAAAAGTATACACACCTCTAAAAATGATAAAACTAAACATAAGTTAAATACAACTAAATTAATAATTTTATAAAAAAATAAAATTAATTGAGTTTTTGCTGGCTACATTGAATCAGGACCCAAATTCCAAATACACAGTAGTGGATACCTGTATTCTCTGTCTCCCATAAATAACTTTTCAAATTTACCCATCTTAGTTCCAAGAGGGTTATTTCATAAGCAGAAGAGAAGATGGTTTGGGCAAGAACAGTGCAAGCCTATTCACACCCTTCTCGTCATTGAATCCAATTGAAAAGCTGGGCCACACTTTAATTTATTGGACGGATCTAAGCCACTACTAGGACTTTAAAATATTATTATTTATTTTAATTGTGAAAAATCTTCAGATTTCGAGTTTCAAATATAAATAGATTTTTATTTTTTTTATTTTTTCGTACGTATGGGGAGTTGGGGACTCTTCCTCGTGAATTTGATAATTTTTTAAATTCGCTTGATATTTCATTTAGTTTTTTAAAAAATAGGTAAAATGGGCATGGATTCCTTCGCGAACTTTGGCAGTTTTTAAAAGTTTTTTGATATTTTATTCGATTTTTTAAAAATGTCATACCCATTTTATAGATTTTTAAAAATTCAAATAATATATCAAATAAATTCAAAAATCCAGTGGTGCAACTATGCAAGTGCAGCAGCCTCCGAGAAACCTGGGACGACGATCCGGCGAGCGTCAAATTTCATAAGGATTAACGCCTAAATTTTCAAAATTTTAAAAAAAAATACAAAAAAATCAAATTTTTGATAATTTCACGGGGACAAGATTTGGATGGGGATTACATAGGTATTAAAAAAAAAAGAATTTTTTTGGCCCCATGTAAAATTGCCAAATTTATGCAATTTTATAAAGAAGTGTAACCGAATTAGGAACGACCCATAACCCTAAGGGCGCGTTTGGAAATAGATAAAACTTTTGATTAAAAGTTGTAGAGAGTAGAAGTTGTCAAATGATGTAATATATCGGAGTAATGATAAGGAATAAATAGGATAAAATTGAAATAAATATATTAGTTGTGTAGAAATGATTGAAAAATAGAGTAGTTGTATAAAAAAATGTGAAGAAATAATTTAAAAATTAGATATTTGTGAAAAGTGAAAAGTTCTAGATTGAAAAGTTTTAATGTGACAACTTTTATATATTAACAGACACACCCTTAATTAGATTTTTTGTGCATTAGGGTTAATAGAATAACAATGAATCATTGGAAAACAAAAGTTCCAATAACCATGAATAATATTTGGCATAATGGAATAAGAGGGACCGCGCGAACGCGTATCCCCTCTGCCACAAATTATGACGTGCATTCTCCCACATGAGGAGATGCTAAGCTGATGCAGCTCAAAGTGCAATGAGACCATCAACCTAGGCCATTGGCCTTCTTGATCGCCGATTGACCCCGTCCAGGTAAGTATGCTTATCATCATCCCTTTGCCCCTCTTTACATCTTCTACGCCACAGTACTCTGCTTTTCTCCTTCCGATGTGGGAACTCATAGTTATGCCTTGTCCAGACGTCAACATCCTCTTCAGATCAACCTATTCCTAGACCCATAACAAGTTGTTTTTCCCGTCCCCAAAAAAATGGGGGTCTATAGGCATCAGAATCAATCTACCATAACCAACACACAAAAAAGTAACTCGGAGAGTCATTGTCCACAACCCACATTCGCCGATCGTGGTCATCTTCAATCTACCTTTTTCAACCACAAAAAAAGGGCAAAAATACACATGTAAGCAAAGTGATCCATAGAGAACCTGTTGGAAAAAGGGACCATAAAAACCGTTTCTTTACATTTTTAAGTTTTTTTAAAACTGTTAATCAAAATATGTATAATCCATAAACCAAAATGTATATAATCCATAAACCAAGATTGTATATGAATATAATACCTGTGTTTAAAGTTCAAAAAAAATTTCGTATTTCTAAAAATGGTAAATCTTGATTGATAGATTACATACATCTAAGTCCAAAAATAAATAAACAAATAAAAAGTGTGAAGAAATGGGTTTATAAGATCACGACCCTAAATGTAATTGTGCATACAATATTTCTCGGCACAATATATTGCACGCATTGTTCCATATAGTATATATTAGAACCATTTAAAGTATAGACCGATACACCATCATCCACATGGTTAAAAAAAAAAAAAAAAAAAAAAAGTGAAGTAACAACATGTCGTTGCGTTTTTCAATTTTACGAAATTTTTAGATTTTTCTTCATATTTTGCCTTAAAAATTTTGTTGATAAACATTCTAGTTTTGTTCATCATTTTTTACCTTAAAATTTTTTCGCTTATGAATTTTTATTATTTTTTTGTCTTTAAAAAATTTTCGCTGGATACAACCCACTACATTACGATAACAACACTATAAGACTATCGTTTGGGGCGGGCGGATTGCCCCCGGTACAAGGTTCCGAACCACGACCTGGACCCAGTCGTCCTTGGAATCGCGTCAAATTTCGACGCGGATTTAAAGAGCCAGGTTAGCGCAAACCCTATTTTGCTGGATGGATCTAACGGTTCCGTTGGTGGAATTCGAGATTGGAAACGAATTGAAATTTGGAAAAGCAAGTTTTCTGTGGTAAACATGTATCAAAATCCTATAGCAAAAGAGGGGAAGATAAATGTACTTAGGGAACAAAAATTAAAAAGTTGATACTAACATGTAATGATCAGAAGCTGTCTTCAACTTCAAAATCATTTCAGCAGTACAAATCATCATTATTATAAGCCATTCCCACTTAAGTATGTTCCTTGATGATTAGAAACTAAGTTTTCAATCATCTTTAATGTTTTTTTTTTAATCTTCTTCGGGTCTTCCTCTCGTTACTTCTATCTGAGTAAACGCAAGCTCTCTTAATAGGTGCCATATATACACGACTATTAAATTTTGAAAATAATACGTGACTTTCTTTTCCAGCATATGTGATTTTTCGCATCACAAAAAAATATGTTGATCAATATTACGGTTTCTCTGAATTTAACTAAAACATTATTTTAAATAAAAAATTAACCAGTTGCATATAATAACTCCATTATATAAGGAGAGTTGACTCCAGAAATTATACAGAGACAAACAGAGGCTGAGAGATTGAAATTTTTGCTACAAACATTGCCTACCTTAAACTTCCATCTGCAAAAACAAAGCCGGTTAACATTAAACAAGAGAAACCAACGGCCATTGGCCAACTAGGAAATTTTCCTACCAGACTGCTGATGAAAATACCAGTGCATACTTCCCAAAGATATGGATTAAATACTCTTAGATGTGATTGCATTGCAGTGACCACAATGTTTTAGAGTTTGTTGAGAAGAAAAAAGAAAAACAATAAAAAGAAGGGGAAAGAGAATTTATAGCTTCAGCATACAAAACTACAATTCAGCAGTACTAGCTACATTTGCAATCCACAGACAAAAAGGCATGTTACAATGAACAAGGTATGTTTTGCAGCTGCTCTTAGCTAGTTTGGAGTCAAGGGTGACTCGTAGCTAATAATCACATTCACCGAGCAGTCTGGAGAGATCCCTTCAGTTTCACTTACAGGAGTCGAATTAGTTTCCATTCAGAAGTACTTGGACCTTCCACAACAAGCACAAAATAGTTGAGATTCGTAGTTGGATCTAACATTAATATGACGCCACATTATGTACATGAAAAGCATCTGCATATTTTTCAGTATTACGGGTCAAAATTGTCTACATCGGATTTTTGTATTTGATTTTCAAAAGCATGCTAAGAAGGTTGGAGTATGGTCAACTTGTACGTCAAACTCAAGAAAGATTTGTTTTCTTAAACCGAGGAGGATATTGCAGAATAAATGAGAAACTATTAGGATGTAAGTTGGTCATCAGGGTTTTACTTCCTTTTGTTTATTTTAAAAGTTTAGAATATTCAGATATTAAAGGTGTATTGGGAAAGTAATAAAAAAAAATGACTGAAAAAGTTTTGGTAGAAAAGTTTTTGAAAATATGAGAGTGATGGATATTATAAGGGTAACGATAACAGTAAAGAGAATAAAGTTAAAATAAATAAAGCAATTGTGTGAAAAAGATGTGAAGAAATGATTGAAAAATAAAATTAAAATAAATAAGGTAATTGTATGAAAAGATATGAAGAAATAATTGAAAAATAAGAAAGTTATATAAAAAAATGTAATAAAGCAATTTGAAAATAGGGTAGAAGTAGAGGGGAAAATTTTTTGAGTGGAAAACTTTTTTTTTTTTTTTTGTTATCCTCAAATGCACCCTAAGTTATTTACTTTGAGGTTTGATGTAGATAACTACTTTATTTTTGTTTTATTTTAAAAATCCTATCGTGCATGTTATTAAAAATATAATTTACTCCATTCAGAGTAAAAATCAATAAATCAGACATTAGTGGAAACAAGTAAAACATTATAAAAATAAAAGTGATACTCAATATTTTCAGCAATATGAAAAACTTCTTTAGACTCATCTATATAAAATACATATGCATAATGTTTCAAATTATATAAACCTTACTATATATTTTTTGTAGTTTAAAACCATATATACCGTTAATACTTTTCTATTCTAGTTTTTTAATTAATACCATTTGATTTTTATGATTTTTGCTATAAATGGTCAAATTAGCATTTTAAATCATGTGCGTTGGGATTTTTGAAATATAATAAAAATATTAAATTTTTTGATAGTTCCTGGTTCCCGCAAAAGCCATTCTCTTTGACATAAGCATCAAGTCGACAAAATACAGAACAACTTAACAGGTGATCTAGAGGAGACGTTTACTTTTATCTTCACTGTAACATTCAAGGTTTTTTTTTTTAGTCAGAAAAAAACAAGAGTCAAAACAGTTTATTTTTCGTATAAGTCTCTAAAACCAAGTAGCATATATTTGTATGCGTTCATGGTTCAATTGATTTTGCTACTAAAATTTTTTTTTCCATATTACTCCTTCCATCTTCATCCCAGAATTTTAACATCTTCTATTTCGACCAGTATTTTCCTCTAGTTGTTCCCTTCTGTTCTTGTTGTCTAAATCATTCTCTTCTTTCCCCTTTAGATAATCCTTTCTCTTTCCTCTAAATACTTCCCCTTCTTGGTCCACATCATAAGACACCATATTTACCAACATGGAAAGTAGCTGCTGCGTATTTTCATTCCTCATAAGTGATGAATGGTGCATGAAGTTTTTCAAGGCTGTGTCCATATGTTAAACATCCCTGCCGATCTGATTAATCAACACAGCTTCATTTTCAGAGAAACCTGTCTTTGAATGCTGTTCCAATTTGCAGACTTCTCAGACATCACAGTGATCCATCATTCAGAATGTGGGCATCTCATGACGTGTCAACTATGATCTGCTCTATAAATTATTTCTAGGAAATCTCCAAAAATGGATGCTTGAGTTCGGTTTTGATCAAGATTTTAGCTCTTCCTTGGAATTTGGCATACCGTAGGCCTTGAGAAAGCAAGTATTAACAGGAAAATCAAATGGCACACCATGCTAGCTATACAGCGATAGAAAGAAGAAAGTTTAACTCAAAATTCATATCAAAAGAAATTAAATGACTGATTTAGCAAATTCAAATCGAATTTCATATCAAAAGAAGTTAGATGACAGACATCACAACGTGGAAGTGGATTCCCAAAAGGATCATACACCAGTCACATGATTATGGTGAGCAAAATGTACCTTTGAAGACTGATAACATCATGGAAGTAAGGTCTCACTGCATTGCTTCTTAAAGTTCAAACACTCCTCTACTAAGAATTCACTGTAGAAATAATCATGTCATCAAATAAATTATTGGAAAAGAATCATTGCCTACTTGAAATTTGACAGAGACTTACTACATCCGCTCAACCATTTGAGAACATTCCCATCGAGGGCTCCATGGATAATCTGTCATTGGAGGTGACATGACTGGTGTCCCTTGAGAATTGAAATGCTACAAAAAAGTGTCAAGAACACAGCCATCAGTGAACACCTTTTCAGGGGACAATCCATCCCTAAAGCCATCTTTATAACATAATTGTATCACATACTCAGATAACATGATTGCAAAGTTCATCGAAAAACAAGATTAAAATTTGTTTTAGCACCTGAGAACTCTGGAGTACCAGAGTTGGTTGCTGCTTAGGGAACTGAGTAGGAAGGATAAAGTGTGCCTACAACATCCAAGTGACATTTTCAAACAAATATTAAGACAGGAATAGCAAAATAAAAGAAACATGCCAATTTACATGTATCTATCACAGCAATTCTTCCTGGGATCAAGACAGGATAATGACATTAATAGCATTCAAGAACACATATTCAGAGAAATAACTGTATGTATTGATTACAATAAACTCAATGTTTAATGGAACAGTTTCTGCACACAGATCCAGTATCATGAATTTCCTGAGCATGAACAAAAAATGACGGAACAACAATCAGAGATGTTAGAGAAAGTCCACACTCTTTCCAAGGTCTAACGGATGAAAAGGAGCAAAGGGTGTTGTTTGTAGAAGTGTCTCCTAAACCATATAGATCAACAAAGGTTTTGTTCTATAATTACTGAAAGATAATTTCTGAGTAAAGCCTTCTGTCATCAACTTGTATAAGAAATTACAACTAATTTCTTATGGGTCTTCACAGACATGTCTACTTCAACGAGGCTCTCTCTGAATGCATTAAAATTCTCAAAAGATTCTAAATCTTACCAGAAATGTGAAACCGCCAGAAGCTAATAGAACTGTGGCTCTCCTGCAAAAGACCTGGTTGGAGGAACATTCAGACAAACCCACTTCACAGGTTATCCATCTCAAAAGAATCAAGAAATGCATATGACCATACTGGATCAGCTTCAAGTGGCCTTCCAAAAAGTGGGGCTAAAGCCTCAATAAAGCGTCTTCTAGCACCATTAGATGCAGCTACCTCTACAAGCTAATAAAATAAGTAAATAGCCTCAATTAGAAACAAGTGAAGGCATCGCTTACATTGATACAAGCTAACACAAGTACAAATGCATGAATATCCACATATATAATATGCGACAACACATAAATGCATGTTTAAGGAGAAGAAATGGGAAAATAAATATCTGCACAAGGATCCACTGCTGCCCATATTATAGAAAAGAAGACAACCACTGAATATCTTACATCCAAAAGTAAGCATGGTTCCCACTTTTCACCCAAAAAAAAAAAAAAAAAAAATCAGGAAAAAAGTAAGCATTGTTCCCAAACCTTTCAAAAAGATAGCCCCCCAACAAGAGGGTACATCAGAAAATCAGGCTAGCAGAGATAATAGTCACCACTAAAAAATTTTCTTTTTGATAGCTATAGATGCCCAATCAAAAGCTAAGAATCAGTTGTTATGGATATCTGACCGGCGAGTTAGTCCACATGCTAATCAATGATTCATGTTCCACTAACTCTACCAACGAATTGATAACATTCATGAGATATCCAAATCAATAATTCAGTAACACCCAACAAAGTTTCTTTTTTCCCTCCTTCTTCCCTAATATTTTTCCAGAATAATATAATTCTCTAGTATCACTGATGATACTTATAACATTTCATTAAATATACATTTCCCTGATCACTAGTCAACGCACTTGTAACAGCAAGGGCATATAAACACTTTCAATGATAATACACAGTCATTGACTAGTTTAAAACTTGCCATCATCCACATAGTCGTGACAAAAGTAGTGATTGATTAACTCAAAATGGCATGGAATTTGATAATTTCCCAATCAGTAGGTCCCTTCCAGAATATTGTCATTGCAAGACGTGAAAAAACTTGGATTAACGACACAACTTCCTGAAGATTGTCATTATCAGATACTAATTTGGAATATAAAAGCAGCTTCCTCAAGATTATCATCACTGGATATGAAGAAACTTTTGGATAAAGAAAACATTCTCATCATAATAGCATAACTAACCTGTGCCCTAAGATCTTCTTCTAGAGTAGGAAGGTATTCAGCCATGCACCTTCAGAAAATTTAAAAAGAACAAAAATTTTAAAAATATCAAAACAATCTGGAGGGAGGGAGGGAGGAGAAGACATGCAAAGAATAAGACTAAGTTTATTATAAAGAAAGATCCAACTTAACATGGCCTATATCTAATAAAGAAAGGGCAAGGGAAAATATTTGAAAACACATACAAGGAACAGGTTCCTGTTACTATCTGTTCTGTTAAATGACACAACTTACATTCCATCCACCCAAGAGGGGAGTTTGATATCATCAGTAGAAAATAGTGCCTTCAACTCTGAGGTGGCAATTAACTTTAACCGTGGGGCAGAAGGAGAACCAGAATATTTTCTGGTAACTGGATACACTACCTGTACAGATTTGCAAATTCAGAACATTAAAAAAAGATGCTCATGAGCTACTTTGATACATAATATATGTGTGTGTGCCTGCTCCATGTACCCTTTCAAATTTTAATATTTTAATTCTTGATGGAAAATCCAATCCATCCATTGTACTTAACATCATTTGTTTAGCTAGGAAACAAATTTCATCCAAATCAAATATGTGCATGGGCAACATTTGCTAAAATATATATTTATGCGTAAATTATGAAAAAGCTTAAATCTATTTCTATATGCATTAGAATGTAATAACACTTCATAGAATCATTAATTCACATAAAAATGATATTTTAGATGGTTTAGATGTTGAAAGAACAACTTTAAAATCAATATTTAATATTAAACCATTTTATTATATTGATTTCATACATTTGTAGATAAGACTCATACACGGTGATAAAAGACAAATGAAAGGGTTTCCAATATACTATAGATGACGCTAAATACGATAGATGGAGTGGATTTTCCATAAACCATCAAAATATTAAAAATGGAAGGGTTACATAGAAAGAAGTTTCATAGAAGCATTCCCTATATATATATAGGTTTATGCTTCTATGTAACCCTTTCCTTTTTAATAACTTGATGATTGATGAAAAATCCATTTCATCTATTATATTTAGTATCATTTATATTATCATAAAAACTATTTCATTTGTCTAGTACCATTGTGTATGCCTGTACAGGTTCCATTTACAAATATGTAAAATCAACGTAATAAAATAGTTTAATGATAAATATCAATTTTATAGTGATAATGTCGACGTCTAAACCATCTAAAAAATCATTAATATGTGGATAAATGATTCTATAAAATAGTATTACATTCTAATACATATGCGAATGAATCTAAGCATTTTCTCTAATTAACATATGAATATATCTTTTTTTAAAGCAAATGTGGCCCATGCACATATTTGATTAAAATGAAACTTGGTCTTCTAGCTAAACAAATGATTTTAAATACAATGAATGGATTGGATTTTGCATCAATAATCAACATACTAAAAATGGAATGGGTTATATGGAACCTTGAAATGCAAATCATAGAAGTGAACTAGAACAAAAAAAACGAAGAAGAAGAAGAAAGAAAGAAATAATAGATCTGCATATTCAATAATGGCATTGATCCTATCCACACAATACGCAGATGCAGTGTTACATATGCTAACTAGGACTCTTGGATTAGATTTAGGGCATCCCCATCAGATGAACTCTAATTTGGAATGAGTAACAATATGGTAAATTCTGAAAATGAAATTTAGGCCGTCCACTAGCATCAAATAGCATTTGAAAAAGAACATCAATTATTGAACAGGAACTGCCCGGCTAGGGCAAATTTTGAGTTGCATTCAGAAGTAACTATCTACAACAAGTTTTAGCAATTTATAATCATGTAAAAATGATTGTATTACCAATTTGGGACCAAAAAGGAACACTCAACATATTACAAACAAAGATGGTCTTGTATAAGAGGTACAAAGATGCCCGTGGGAATTTAGACTCCTGTGCCCACTAAGAAAGTAAGAATTAAGAGATAACCCTCCATCAGATACAAGGTAAACTAAAAGGTAAATCTATGTGCTAGGAGTTAGGGAAAAGGTAAATGAAGATGGAATAAGTCACTTTACTGTCGAGTGTCTGCTACCATCTACTTTTTGTCCTCTTTTAGAAACTATTCTGCTCAACAAACACTGAATTCTGAACCAAGTGTATTAACTGAAATTTCCAAACACACCAACAGCTTCTTCTCAAACTAATTAGGTTAGCAGACATTAACTGAATAACGACTAAACCTGTAAAACATCTTCAAAATATTTGCAGCATATTTTTGTTAGTTTCTGCTGACAATATGTTTTACTTACTGAACATCTTTTAATCAGAATGACTTGAATTGATGCCATAAAACTTTGCAAACTTCGCCTATTTTATCTTCAACAGATTATCTAATATTTCCAGAATGACCATCCTTACCTTGCTGTGCCACTTTGCTGTCAATTATCCACTGATACATCAAAGGGCTGTAACCATTCTGCTTAATATTTTCATAAAGGGATAAAATTTTTAAGGGCCAAAAGTACAAGATATCTAATATAAATTATAAAACAAGAAACAAAAGCATAGCTGGTGAATAAATCATGCCACTCCCTTAACTAAACAACATGATGAAACAGAGGACTGGAGCTTAGTGGTGAAAAGGTCCTGATCGGAGCCATTGGATTGTCGGTTCGCGATCTCAAGTCTCAACCAAGCACAGAACAAGTAGACCTGGACCTGGTCAATTTCTGCAAGTAACTACTCCAGTATATGATGAATATTAACTTCTTCTTAATTGATGCAAAAATTGCAATCCAAAACCTCTTACTCAGATACATATTTCAAAGTTTAAATGTCACATACCCTGTTAAGATTAGGAATGACAAGATTATTTTAATCGTATCTTCAACAACTTGCATGAACATATCACAAAACATTTACACTGCATCTTATGCATATACGATTCCACTACCAAGGAAAAGCCAAGAAAACCTGCAAGTAGATCTTCTGCTGCTGTCTCCATGGGGACCCATGTACCAGCTTATTCAAGTCCATGTCAAGTAGAGGAACAACAAATTTAACCTCCTCTGCCTGCAGTTAACAAAGGAAGACATCAAACTTCAGAACGGGGAAACCACCTAAAAATTTAATGCAAAATAACGAAAATAAGAATAGAAAGATAGCTAGACACATGAACAAATATGTAAATAATAAATGTGGCAGCCTCATCAATAAAACAAACTTAAATTAAAAAAAAATTAAAAAAACACCAAGCTTATGATGCTGACCTTGTCTAATCCAGAAAGCAAGCACATTTCAATTCCCTGCTTATAAAGAAAAACATTTAAAGTCAAAGTAAATAGATCCCAACAAAATGCATTGCATGCAAAAACACAGATTTGTTGTCAAAATAAATGATCCAAAGATGCAATAAAATCATCAAAACAAGTGTGTTAACATGAAGGGAAAGAACAACAACGAACAAAAAATGTAATTTGATTTGGATGGTCGGGGGGACTCTATTGAAATGTGACTAAAGATGCTAGCAAATGATCAATGTCTTTTATTTTCTTTTTCCCATAAATCATATAAGGGTAATGAACTACTACTTGAGAAAGTATTAAGCATCCCCTGCTGCCTGCTGTGGAAATCAACCTTATTTTGGAAAAATTTTCTGCTCTAATGTATATAGGTCTGACGTTTTGTTTGCTTACTTTGAAAAGAGAGAAATGAAATCGGTAAGCAACCCATTAGGCATTAACTAGAAGAGGCACCACGACTCTCAAACCTTTTATTTGGCAGTGCTTCTCTTTAGGTAATATCCTTTCAGGGGTCTCTTTGTTTTTATGTAACAACACATTCAGGCAAGCTAAAGGGATAATACTTCTTGACAGAATATTCACCAGCCTTGTAATTCCAGGCCAACTCTATTTTTTCAAGACAGAAACATTTTTTTCCTCAAAAAAATCCATCTTCTACATAATCAACTCATCTTTCCACAGTCATCTTGCAGTTTGTTGTCATTTCATTCTTTTATTCCATTTTTAGGGACATCACCTCGTTGAAATTATTTCCACCCTCATTGAAATCTGAAAAAAAAAAAAAAAAAAAAGAAGAAGAAGAAGAAGAAGAAGAAAAGAAAACAGCAAATGACTTAGGTAATCAACAGATAGTCCAACACAACCTGCTCCTCAGGTAATCTCTCCCTATTCCTTGGGTTCTACTTATTCCCTTTGATCCTTACATAAAAAATTAAAAATTAAAAATTAAAAAACTGATATGAAAGAAAATGGTTACCTCTCTAGAAAAAATGGTACTTATTTCAAACTTTAGTCTTGCATCGTCAAGTTCCCCAACACGCTTTCTCTGGTAAGCCATGTAGAGAGACCTAACAGCAAGACAGGTATTGTTAACAGATGAATTATAGAAGTAATATGCTTGACAAAAACAACTAAATATGAAGTTGACTCTCAGAAGAGAGAAATTTTGAGTTGGTAAAATCTTCCAGAATCTCACAATCACACCTCAGCTCAGCAATACGCTTAAAGGGTAGCTGCTTACTGATGGGCATTGTATCCATATCCATTTCTGACCTTAATTCATGAATAAGAGAGAACAACTTTGTAGGGTCCCTGCTATTCCAGTCAGACAGCGTGCTTTTGGTTTTCTGAATTTCTCCCCCCTCTGTCATCATAGAAAGGGGGTGGAAATCCTCGTCTTCAGGTTCAAATATAATATCCGGCGCTCCAAGAGGATAGAATGCGTTGTATATGACATCCCCTGCAAAATCCATCCGTCAATAACAGCACTCGTTGTGGAGCAAAATGCAGGACAAGAAAAACAATGCAACCAAAACAAAGAAAACCAGCTTACATTTGACATAATCTAGGCAGAATGGTACGAGCAAGGTGAAACGATCACAATACCGGGAGGACTTGCAGCCAGACCATACACGATCAACCTACATGGTGAAATACAGATATATAACAGTGAAATCCCATCCCACATATTGGGGCGATCGAACACAAGACGGGAACAATTTCTACTTATCGCTCAAATCAAACCCCCGTACTTAGGTCTTCTGTTTAAAGATAAACGGTAAAAATCTAACAGTTGGCATTGGAATTCGAAAGGGAAATTCAGCAGAGTTCTGCAAGTCGTTTCCTTTGGTAAAATCCGACTGAATGCTGTATTAAAGCGATGACTTTTTCAGATAGAAGAGAGAGTAGGAACAACTTGTTTGCCGTCTGCTCAATGCAATCGAATTCCTGCAGAAGTGGGAAATTCAGATGAACTGTGGCTGGGAAAAGGAGTGTCGAGTGGTGTATCACCTTGAGGGATAAAGGAGACTGAGAGAGTAGGTAACGGAGCTGCGCTTGTATGAGCGGAGCCAAAGCTTCGATTGACATCCCAGCTTCCCAGTCTGATCATGCAAGAACGGGACGCGGCAGAGTTGGGCGAGCTGCACTTGGGAGAAGGGAGCAGCTTGGTAAGAAATAAAGCGTGTGGCATTCTCCCCTAGCTTGACAATCTTGGGTGCGTCTGGCATTATTATGAAATTGTCGAATTATGAAATTTTTGAAGTGTGTTAGGAAAGTGATAACAAAATTTAATAAATAGTTGTTTATATAAAAAAAAAATTAAAATTAAGAAAAAATAATATAATATGACAATATAATAATACATGGTAAATAAAATAAAATTAAAGTGAGTATTTGTTAATATTTAAAACTTTTTTTATTAATAACATGTTTTGAAAGTGATAAAACTATTAATGTAAAAGCATTTGAAATTTTAAAAAAAAGTATGATATAATTGAGTAATAACGAAAAGCAAAAACAATATAGTTAAAATATATATTATATATGAATAAAATTTTGTAATGAACAATTATTTAAAAAACAGTTATTATATAAAAAAATTTAAAATTAAGAAAAAATAATATAATACGACAATATAATAATAAATGGTAAATAAAATAAAATTAAAGTGAGTATTTGTTAATATTTAAAACTTTTTTATTAATAGCATGTTTGGAAAGTGATAAAACTTTTGATGTAAAAGCATTTGAAATTCTTTTTTAAAAAAATATGATATAATTGAGTAATAACGAAAAGCAAAAACAATATAGTTAAAATATATTATATATACATGAATAAAAAATTTTAATGAACAGTTATTTATATAAAAAACGAAAAGCAAAAACAATATAGTTAAAATATATATTATATATATGGATAAAAAATTTTAGGGTGTGTCTGGGAATGAATAAAACTTTTGATGAAAAGTTGTAGAGAGTAAAAGTTGTCAAACGATGTGATATAATGAGGGTAATGATGAGAAATAAATATGATTAAGTTGAAATATATAGGTTAGTTGTGTAGAAATGATTGAAAAGTACGGTAATTGTATAGAAAAATGTGAATAAATGATTAAAAAATATGGTAGTTGTGGAAAGTGAAAAGTTTTAAATTGAAAAAGTTTTAACTTGACAACTTTTACTTATTACCAAACACACCCTTAATGAACAGTTATTTATATCAAAATTTTTAAATTAAAACTTGTTAAAAACTGATAAAACTTTTTATGTAAAAGCATTTGAAATTTTTTTAAAAAAAGTATGATATAATTGAGTAATAATGAAAAGCAAAAATAATATAGTTAAAATATTATATATATATATATATAAATAATTGAAAAGTATAGTAGTTGTATAAAAAAAAATTTTAAATAGCTAAAAAATAAAGTAATGCAATATTTCATATTGAAATTTTTTAGTTTGAAATATTTTTGTGTAAATATAAATCCTCTAAAACTTTCCGATATAAAATTTGTTACCATCAATGGTTACCTTATTTTTTAATTATTTCTTTATTTTTTCCTACACGACGACCAGACTAACCGAGGAGACTTTCGAGCTTCTTTTGTAAATCAATCCTAAGTTCGTCTTCTCGATCTCTAGTTCTTTCTAACCAAGAAGCAAGATATAGAACGAATGGACTTCCTTCGTTTCTTAATTCTTCAATAGTTTAAGTTAATCTTTTTTTATCTTTCCTGACTAGGGTTAATTTTGATTTTAATATTTTGATTATTTAATTCATCATAATAAATAATAGATTTGTTGCTCTATTTGCCTAATAGGAGATTGTATGATTCTTAATGAGTATAATGCTTCCTCGTATGCAATATAGTCTTGTAATTGTGGAGTGACGCTGAATTGAGTGACAATATGTTGTAATAAAGTTTCTTTTTGCTTAAACTCTCTTAGTCTTTTTCTTAAATGTTTTATTTTATATAGAAGAAGCATAATTAGAATTCTTTGTCAGAGGTTGAATTATAACCCCATTCAAATTCTACGAGAATTAATTCTTCATTATTTATAATATAAACAACATGATTTAGTAATTCTAAGGATTGAGTTTCTATATAAAATACAACAGAGTCCCGAGTTATCCAATAATCACCATGCCACAAAGCTAATCTAAAAATATTATACTCTAACCATTGCTCGTATGAAAATAGAATATCAAGCATTAATTCATAAAGCAAACTTACATAGATAACATCATATTTACACAAGCTGGGGTCAAAGCTGAACAGTGTTCACACTTCACCCTTAGGCGCTCTTATTCGCACACTCAAACTTGCACACTTAGAAATTTTTAAGGCTCGAAAACTCTTCGATACCTCTTTCAAACGAAACAACTCTATTTATAGACTGAAAAAGAAGCGGATTTTACAAAGGATGAAGTCCGCGTGGACTTGAGATGCAGATAAGTCCTTGGTCTTATCATTGGGTAGTGTGTCCTGGATGTTGACGGAGTCGAGCATCCCCACGTGATAAGGTTGAATAAAGTAGTTGCTTTTAGAATTTGAGAATAGTGCTTGATCATGCTTGAATAGTAATATTCTTCTGCTTTAAAGATAGTTAGGGGTGTTAACGGATCGGGTTGAATGAGTTGAAGCCTAATTCTAATCTAAACTCATTTAATATATCTCAACCCTAATCCGTTTATTAACTCATTTAAAAAACTTCAACCCTAACACGTTTACAACCCATTTAAAAATGAGTTAACGGGTTATATTTATTACTAATTTTAATGCTAAAAATCTTCAATAAAGTCTATAAAATTAAATAAATCGAAGTTAACATACCTGAATTTAATCTATTTTGGCTTTAAAAACATCAGCTCCAGTGCGTGCGTATGGCTGTAAATCTGAAGGTAATGGCGTAGCGGGTGTGGACGTCTACCGAGTCTTCGTATGTGCGGCGGCAGATCTGAAGGTCGCAGTGGGTGCCGAAGTCTGTCGAATCTTCGTGTGTGCGGCAGTAGATCGAAGGTCGCAGCGGGTGCCAACTGCCGACGTCTGCCGAGTGCCGAATAGGACACTCGTTCCTTTGCAGTTTGCAGGCAAGCCCTTCGACGACTCAACGGACCGGAGAGGTACACAATGGCGAGAGGAGGAGATGAGTTAGTCTTTCCAGTGGCAAGTGAGAGAAGTGAGAAAGAGCGATGAAGAGAGTCAGCGCAGTCCACAAATCAATGACAGGCGAGGAGCGAGAACTAGAGAGAGCAAGAGAGAAAAGGGAGAAAAGGAGTGACGAGGAAGACACTTTATGCCCTTGAAGAATGCTCTGGTTAATATAACTGCGGCATTAAATGCGATTCATTTATTTGAATGTGGCTTTGTTGACATCGCAGTGCAGCGCAGTTGTCATGGGTCGTTGAGCGGGGGAGTCAAAAGCAATTTTTGCTTTTGTAGAAGGGGTCCCAGCTCTGAAATATGGTTGTGCGTGCGGCGGCAAATCCAAGGGAACTTCAGATCTCAGTCTTGGTTGCCACTGTAAAAGTTAACATCATGCGCGGGCACTGGGCGAGACAGAGTGCCTAGAGCGGGAAGCCGGGAACTGACTAAATATATATGTATTTATATATAATATATTATAAATGGGTTATATGGGTTGGACGGGTTGACGGGTTGCAAAATCTCAACCCTAATCCGTTTATTTAGTTAAATGGTTAAAAAGGTTAGCGGATCATAACCCATTTAATAAAAAATCTCAACCCAAATCCATTTATTAACGGGTTGGACGAGCGAGTTGACGGGTTGACCATGACTATTAACGCGCCTAAAGACAGTGATGTCAAATCAGCTGAAAAGTAATTGTGAGGATAGGTCCATCTGATTTGTATCTGCCTGACTAAAAAATAATAATTCAAAGGCCTTGGCACGCTGCTCCCCTTCGGATAATTCTGGAAAATCTACTTGAACAAGCGTCAATGCCTTTTTTAAAGCATCTTTAGTGGCTTCAGACGGGGCCGGCATTTGCTAGATAGATTTCTCCTTAAACTTTTCTTTTTGTTGATTTTCATACCAACGTTGTCAACGACAACGCTCCATGATATTTTCATAATCAAACTCGGGCCACCATTTTATATATGATGAATAAGTCACATATGGAATAGAATTTGGTTTTGTATTAGAATGAGAAGTCTCAACGAATAATCCATTAAATATTTTCTTTTATAATAAATTTGATTAATGCTTGCACTTTGTCTGATATTACTGCCTTTGGTAATACTTTAAATAAATCATCTGGAATAATTTTTATAGTCATCTCACAAAAATCCCAAAATTTATCTATAAACTAATTGGGGATTGGTTGGTTTGGATTTTCAAGTATAAATTTTATCTATCATGAATGTGAGAAGAAATAATTTTGTCCGAATAATACTTTTTGTCATGCTTCCTGATAGTCCTAATAATTATATTTTAATATTGTTGGCTTAAATCTAGCTCTCTCAGTAATAGAGGCAGGTTCTGGAAAAGAGAATAATGTATTGGGATTGTGCGAAAACCATTGATCCAAAGGAATAATTTTTTCAATATGTAGTTTAGAATATAAAATCCAATTAACTATTGGAGGCTTAGAAATATGTTCAATTGTGATAGAATGAGTTTGTAATAGAATTCTTTCATAATAATTTATATTTTTTCCTGGTGCTGGAGAAATAAATCATTCATTTTTTGAAAAATATCTTCTATAAAGGATAGTAGTAACTTCTCGTATAATTTTCTCATCTTTCTCCTCTGAGGATATAGTATGAGGAAGTTCTTTGCTTTAATTAGATCTACGTCTGACCTTTCAAGATTTTGAATAAATTTATCAGCATTATATAAAAAATTATAATTCCGTGGGGTATTAGAGGAAGTAGAGGCCTTATCGACCGGGTTCCTGGGAGGAACCGGAGGCTGAGTTGGACAAGTAGGAGATTGTGTTGGTGATTGGGATAGATGGACCTGCTGCGTCAAGCGTAGGCATTCCCTGCAAAAATTCTCGTGAAAGATAATTAGGAAGAGCATTATTCTCACCTTTAATATATTCAATCTGGAAATTAAAAGGGAATAAAATGACTTGTCATCTTGCGAACATATGATGTGATACAAAATTTTTAACATCTTTTTGAATAATTTGTTTTGCGACTCGGCAATCTACTCTCAATAAAAATTCTTTATTTATAAGATCTCCTTGAAATTTGTTTATACATAAAACTATTGCTAGCATTTCTTTTTTAATAGTGGGATATTTGTGTTTGGTTTCATTCCATAATCCTGAAGTATATCATACCAAATATTCTTTATCTTGATCCTTTTGTTTTATTATACTACCAAAACCAATATCAGAGGCGTCTGTTTCCACAGTTGTATATAAATCTGGATTTGCTAAATGTAAGCAAGGCAAATATTTAACTTTTCTTTTAATATTTTGTACCGCATTTGTGTGTTCAATAGTCAAAGGGGCCAGATTATTTTTTAATCTTTGTAGTAATAATTTTCTATCTTGTGCTACTTTCTCATAAAATTCTGCTACATAATTTAGACATCCTAAAAATCTTTGTAATAGTTTTTTATCTTTAATTTCATCGGGGAACTTGTCTAGGAATATTATAGCTCTATTTCTTAGTTGAATAGTATTATTTTTAATACTAAATCTTAAAAATGATATTTCTATTTGAAATAGCTTCATCTTTCGTTTTGATAATACTAGTCCATTCTGATGAATAATATTTTTGAAAGTTTTCAAATGCTTCTAATGCTGCTGAATAGAATCAGAGTATAACAGGATATTATCAATATAAACTATAATAAACTCAAAATAAGGATTAAATATATCATTCATAATATTCTGAAATTCAGATGGTACATTTTTAAGTCCGAAAGGCATAATATTACATTCATAATGACCAAATGGTACTGTAAAAGCAGTTTTATACTTATCTTCCTAGGTTATCTTGATTTTCCAATATCCTGATTTTAAATCGAATTTTGAAAATATTTTTGCCTTTATAATTTTTTGTAATAAATCATTCTTGTTTGGAAGAGGATATCTAATCAATTTTAATACTTTATTTAAATGTTTATAATTTACAACTAACCTAGGAGCTTCTCTTTCAATTTCTGCTGCATTATTTACATAGAAGGATGCACATCTCCAGGATGACTCACTAGGCCTTATTAATTTTTTATCTAATAGAGTTTGTATTTCTTGCTTACAATATTTTAATAATTCTAAATTCATTTGTATTTGTCTAGCTTTAATAGGGATTTTCTCTTCATTAAACCTTTCTATATAAAGTAAATTGACTATATGTTTCTTCCTATTCCAAAAGGCATTAGGAAGTTCTAAACATACTTCTGTAAATGATTTTCTATAGAAATCTGTTATAGCAGGTTTAAGATATCCTAGTATTTGTTGTTCAATATGTTTTATAGTGCTTTGGTCCTTTAAATAGCACAAAAAATTCCTTTTGTATAATAAAGTTTCTTTTAACTCTGCCAACAGTGACATTTTTGGAGGTTTTATAAATGAAAATATAAGCTCCTTATTTTGTATAGTAGTATGAATTCCTTCATCGGTCACAAATGGTTTAATCATTTGCAAAAAAGAAGTTCCTAAAATAATTTTTCGTTGCATATTTTTTATTAATATAAAAGGGGTTTGAAAACATATATTCTTGTTACAAATATGTGCTCTTGATAACTTGTATTTAGCAGTCATATCTGTTCCATCGACTGTGGCTATAGATAAGTTTGTTTTTTCGAGATATTTAGGTAGTATTATACATTTTTTTACACAATTTAAATCTACTCCTGAATCTATTAATGTTATAAGTTCAATGGAAAAATCTTAAAGATAATCTATAATTTTTAAAGTAATTTTTTAATACCATTTTTGAGATATGATTTTTTGGGTTTGATATAGAGTATGAAGTGATAATTCTGGTTGATTTGTATTTTTTTCTTTCATAATTTCATTAAATTGTTGCTCAAATTTTTCTTGTTCATGCTCTTATTGTTTTTGATTTTCTGCTATATTATGCAACTCTAGAATTTGAATTCTATTTTTTAAATCAATAATTTTTTCTTTCGTTTTCTTTATTTCTTGATTTAATTCGAGAATAGTTGGTGGTTTAGGTACAACTTTTAAATATTTATCTTGATATTTTATTATATTAAATAATGAAGCGGACTCATTTATAGTAGGTATATCCTCATCGGGGTATTTTTGATTTGAAATATTTAAAAATTTATTGAGGAGATTGGCTCTTTGTTGAAGATCTGGGATTTGATTTATTAAATCTAATAAGATTTTGTCTGTAGAATTTAACATATTTAAAGAGTGATAATCAGAATTGGATGAAGTTTGATATTCATTTGGTGAATAATAACAGGTACATCAATGTTTAGATTCAGAATCTGAGGATTGTGAATGTCGAATTTAATTTAATTATTCCTCTCCCAAGTTACTCGTTTCGTCACTTGAAGTGGTTACTAATTCATTAAGGGTGCGTTTGTTTGGGGCAAAAAAATGCTAACCAAAACTTTTCAATCCAAAACTTTTCTCTCCATAACTACTCTATTTTTTTACATTTTTCTATACAAACTACTCTACTTTTCAATCATTTATACACAACTACCCATACAACTAACCTATCTATTTTAACTTTATTCTCTTTACTCCTCATCATTACTCCTATTATATCACATCATTTTTTATCAATTTGACAACTTCTACTTCAAAAACTTTTCATCAAAAGTTTTACCCCTAACCAAACACACCCTAAGTTCCTTTATTATAACTTATAGACTTAGATTTTCTTTTGCTAATAATTCTTTTCTTGTCTCTTATAACATTTGGAAGCATAATAGTCAGTTTTCCCGCATTTACAATATTTGACTTCTTTTTTAGGTTTAGGGTATTTTTGTTTGGTTTTATGATATTTTTTATAAGCCTTTTTAGATAGTTTCTTTGAATATGTCATTCTATCATAATTTTGAGGATTTCTTTTATATGGTTTTGACTTAGGAAATTTTGATTTTATCATAAGACTTTCCTGAAATGGTAATTTTTCTAAACCATAATGAGAACAAAATTATGATAGATCTTGAGATTTTAAGAAGTGTGTTTCTTTCATCTTCTTTTGATGACATAATTCTGTCCCTACTGATCTTACTTTTAAAAATAAAGTACCCCAAGTATAGTTTTCGTATACTAGCTTTCCGCCATTTTTCTGTTTTATTAAAGTTTTTACCTTAGTTTCTGTAACTGATGATAATCCTTATAAGAATTTTTCTTTATATATTGGTTTGGATCCATCACCTAATAATTGAACATCTGTTAATAATACATCTTTGTACCATTTAAAATTAGATATTTATTTACATCTCAATTTTAATATTCTTTCTCTAATAATTGTTTGATAATCTTTTATACATCCTAAGAATTGGTATTATTGTACTAATAAGAGTGTTTACAGGTTCTTCGCCGTTAACTATAGATGTCTGTTCATCTGCTGTTAATTGAATTTCCCACCAAGCTTTTAATTATCCTGTAAAACCCCATGCTAAAGTTACTGCGGCTACCATAGCCGAAAATTTTCTCATTTGCATTAATAATTGGGCAAACATAATCATACTATTACACATATTCCATATTTGATATTCACTAGCTCCATCAATATTCCATTCATATACTGAGTTTGGATTAAATTCATTAATAACAGATTTTCTTCCTTTCTCAAACTATTGGTCTATAGGAGATGGTTTGAAATAATAATTTTTTGTATTTTTCATATACGTTCTTTGTAATAGATTGGTTAGATCCTCTCTTATTATATTTAGATTTGTTTCTGATAGGGTTTGTAAATATTTCTTTTCTTTATATTTACTATTTTTTTTTTAAGCTTGCTTTTTAGTTCACTCATAATAGGCAAAGAAGATAATGTTGGGGTAAATAAAGTGGGAGTTGATTCAGTTTCCTTAGGTAATTCTTGGGAAATATCTAGAGGTTTTTAAAAAAATGATAAACTTTGTGTAATTGGTTTGGTACTTTAATAATTTATGTCTCTACCAAATTTTCTTTTCCTTCAGTTTTTTCTAATTATTTTTCTATATTTATTAATTTATAATTTTTTAAAATTATTTTGTTCAATTAGTTGTGATAAATCTTTTAAATGTACTAGCATTTTTTTATAACTAAATTTTTTTATATGATTCTTGAATAATAAGTCTATCTATTTCTTTATTTGATTTATTCATTCTTCTTTTCGGTCGGATATTATTATTAGTTATTGGAGGAGAAGAGGTTGGAGTTGGATTAGAAGTTTCAGAAGTAGCTGTTTGTTGTAGCATATTTATAGATAATAAAAATTATTCATCATACCATTGAAAGAAAGGGATATTTTGTTCAATATATAGACATTAGGAGAACCATTTCTTTATAATTTGTTTTAACTCTGATGAGTTGTATGTTTTTGATATCCAGTTTCTTTTTTATTTATTTTTATCAGATTTATAATCTTTTAATAATAATTCTTTATTAAAATAAGTTTATTTTAATTTGGTCTAATTGCCTATTTCTTTTTTTAATTTCATGTAATTATTTTTCCACGTGTACTTAATTTATATATTGAGTTATATATTTTTTTGACATCTGTACATAAAATTTTTTATTTTCAAATAATCTCCAAGGGGTTTTAAATAAAAATATACATTTTCTTTTTTGTTTCTTATAAACGTGCAAGTCTTATCTACATTTTTCTCCGTGTACAAATTTAGCAAATTTTTAATTTATCTGCTAGAATATTTTTATATTTTATTTTAATTTTTAAAAATGTACGGAAAATGAGTTATTGCATGTAGGTAGGCCGGGGTGTGCCTATTCATAAAAAATAAAACAAAAATTTTAAAAATTATATATTCACTCCTAAAAGGAAGTTAATACAAAATATAAATTTCAAATCAAGGCCTAATTGCCTATTTCTTTTTTTAAATTCATGTAATTATTTTTCCACGTATACTTAATTTATATATTGAGTGATATATATTTTTGATATTTGTACATAAATTTTTTTATTTTCAAAAATCTCCAAGGGGTTTTAAATAAAAATATATTTTTTTCTTTTTTGTTTCTTATAAACATGCAAGTCTTGTCTACATTTTTCTCCGTGTAAAAATTTAGCAATTTTTTAATTTTTCTGCTAGATTATTTTTATATTTTATTTTAATTTTTGAAAATGTACGGAAAATGAGTTATTGCATGTAGGTAGGCCGGGGTGTGCCTATTCATAAAAAACAAAACAAAAATTTTAAAAGTTATATATTCACTCCTAAAAGGAAGTTAATACAAAATAGAAAATTCAAATCAAGGAAAAATTTCGACATCATGAAAAATATCCATATATAAAATTAATAAATAATTCAGACTATAAAGAGAATTGTAAAATAATAAACATTAAGCTAAATCCACCTCATTATGGAACCAGGTTGCGTTGAATCACTCACATCATTATATTACCTTAATTTTGATCAAATTTGACTAAAGGCAATTCACTTTGCTGTTTGCAACAATTTAACAGACAACTTATAATGTTGTAAGGCTGTTCTGAAATATTTTTGTAAAACCAAGTCGTTGTGGTTTTGGTGCAGCTTTTATTTATTTCTTGGTTTGCATTTTTAAAATATTTTTAGAATAAATTTCAGATGTACTCATGAATTCGAACTTAATTCCACTCATATTCTCAAACTTCCAAAAATTTTAAACATACTTAAGTAAATTTCATCCTTAGCTACCCGATTAGGATTTATTTAATGGGCCCTTAGCCTCATTGTAAAATAACCTTAATGCTTATTTGCTCAAAGCTAAAATTTATACTCTAATTGAAAATCAATTTTTAACTATAAAATCATAATTATGGTTGGTATATTTGAACTTAACAACCATTTAATAAATCATTAATGACATGAGTATAAATAAAATTATAGACAAAATATGTAAAATATATTTCTAATTTTTAAAAGTCTGTAAGTATAAGTTGAATTATAGATAAAATACATGTGTATATAGAATTTGCACTATTTGTTAGATGAAACTCTATAGTCATTGTGTTAAAATTACGTATTTATTAACTGAAAAAGCTTGATTAAGAATTTTTATTATTTATGATACCTAAAAATATGAATTTGAGCAGAAAGTGATAAAACTTTTGATGTAAAAGCATTTGAATTTTTTTTTTTTAAAAAAGTATGATATAATTGAGTAATAACGAAAAGCAAAAAAAATATAGTTAAAATGTATTATATATATGAATAAAAAATTTTAATGAACAATTATATAAAAATGAAAAGCAAAAATAATATAGTTAAAATATATATTATATAAATGAATAAAAAATTTTAATAAAAAAAATTTAAATTTCTTCATTTTGGATTAATACAGATTACTATTCAGCCTTAGTCAGAGTCGGATTACAAGCATCTGTTCTGGCTTGTTTAAAAGATAATCGACATAAGAATTTCTCATATTCTATCCTATGAATTATTCAAACATCTCTTCATGTTGGACCAGTTTACTTTAACAGTTTTCCAAACTTTTCAATAAGTTTAACTGATCCACATACATTAGATGTATTATCATTACTTATTCAAACTCAAGGATTTAATATGAAAACCGGATCCAAACCTTTATTATGTATACAACACAGAATTTATTATAAAGCAATGAAAACTTTAGTTCCTAAATCTCTTGTATCTCAAGAAAAATGAGCTACTCCATATTTTATAACCAATCTTATTCATAAAAGAATAGAACCCAAAAAGATATTATGGTCATATGTAAACCTTCCTTTAGAATAGAAAATTGAGAAAAAAATAAATCAAGATATTCCAGAACAATCTTCTGAAAAGATTGAAACTATAATAGAAATTTCTGATAATATCACGTTAAATTTCGAACCTATTCCACAAAGACACTCTGTTTGTCTATCTAGCCCAATAACCCCCAAACCTATAACTATATCACCTACCAGAAAATCTCTGTCTTCAGTTTCGGAAAGGTTTCCTCTACAGTATGATCATCATATTGCCATATCAGAACCAGAACCTTCAGAATCAGATTTTCAATTAAATGAAAAAACCTTTAAATTTGAAAAGGAAAAATTACTAAAAGAATATCAATCGAATTATAATAAACAAAAAAGGAAATGGATTTCTAAAATTATAAAGGTCAAGAATTAAGAAAAATTATAGAAAAATGGGTAAATTATTGTATGCAAGCAAAAACCAATATATACTTCTTTGATTGGTATGACAATCAAGTAAAAAGATCTATTAATATGTTAAAAACAGATGAAAAAATAAATATAACTTCTGAGGAAGAAATAGAATCTGAAAAGAAAAACAACCATCAATCTAAAGATCTAGAAGGATTAGTTATACAACAACCTTATAAAAAATCAAGTTATAAAGAAATACCAGTATATTTAAAAGACTTAACTCATTTAATAGAACAAAATAATTTTACAAATTATAAACTCATAAATATAGAAAAACAATTAAAAATAGAAAAATGAAAGGATAAGCAAAAGAGTTTATCATTTTATAAAAAACCCATACAAGTATCCTTTCTTGAAACATCATCATCAGAAATTAGTACAGTAGATACTTCATCTATAATGATGTCTCAATTACCTTCTGATGCAGGAGAAATTAAAAAGAAAATAAATCAATTAAAAAAGAAAGCTCAATCAAAAAATTATCTTCAAACTATTACTGAAAACTTACCTAATAACCTGCATAGGTTAACTATGGGAAGGAATTATTATCATCGGCCCTCACCTATGGATCAACAATTTGAGGAAGATAGGCCAACAACCCAAAATTATTTTAATATTAATTCTATGTATGAATGGAGTATAGATGAAGTTTCAGAATATCAAATTTGGAATATGACAAATAGTATGACCATGTATGCTATAATGCTCCAAACACTTAAAAAGGTTTCTAAAAGAGATGCAGTCGTTTGTATAGCTTGGGGTTTCACGGACAGCTAAAAGCGCGGTGGGATATCCAATTAACTACAGCTGATCAACAAAATATAATTAATGACCCAGATCCAGTTAACACCCTTATCAGCACTATACTTTATCAATTTTTAGGAACAATTGAATATTATCAATCAGTTATTAGGGAAAGATTATTAAAGTTAATATGCAAGAAAATGGCAAAGTATAGATGATATAAAGATGTATTCCTAACAGATGTTCAAATGCTTGAGGATGGAAATAAACCTGTTTATAAAGAAAAATTTCTTCAAGGTTTACCCTCAGTCATTGAATCAAAAGTTAAAACTTTAATAAAACAAGAAAATGAAATAAAATTAGAATATGATAATTATACTTGGAGTACTTTATTTACAAAAATAAAACCAATAGGACTTGAACTATGTCAGCAAAAGAAAATGGAAGAAACAAAATTTTTAAAATCGCAAGATTTATCAGTCTTCTGTTCACACTATGGAATATAAAGAACACCTTTCCAAAAAATTATGCTTAAAAAATCCAAATATATAAAATCAAAACCATATAAGCATCAAACAAGAGAAAAACAACCGAATAAATATTATTCTAAAAAGAAGTACAAAAGATATAAATCAAAACCTTCAACAAAAAAATATATAAAAGAAATAAGATGTTATAAATGTGGCAAGACAGGTCATTATGCTTCTAAATGTTATAAAAGACAGGTAAAAGAATTATTAGCCAACAAAGAATTAAGTGTTGAAGAATTATCCAAAAAACTAAACCAGTTAGCCGCCACATTTGAAAGTGAATTAGAATCTGAATCCTCTGGATATGAAGAAGAATTTAGAATAAATTGACTTTCTAAAGAAGATTCTAAATCAGATTTGGAGCATCATTGTCAATAATCATATAGCCCAAACAGCTCTAATCAAGCATTATTGGATATAATAAATCAAGTAGAAGATCCTCAGCAAAGAGTTGAACTTCTAAATAAATTTTTAAGATTATCAAATACTCCTAAACAATTAACCATTCCAGAATCTTCATCTATAATGGATATTATAAAAAATCAAAAAAAATATTTAAAAAGTGTCCCAAAGCCAACTTCAACTATCGAACTTTCTCAAGAAATCAAAGAAATGAAAAAAGAAATTGCTGATTTAAAAAATAGAATTCAAGTTTTAGACTTAAAAGAATTATTAATCAATATTGAACAAGAAGAAAATGATCAAGAAGATTTCGAGTAACATTTAGGGTGTGTTTGGTAACGAATAAAATTTTTGATGAAAAATTTTGAGGAGTAAAAGTTGTCAAATGATGTGATATAATAGGGGTAATGATAAGTAGTAAAGAGAATAAAGTTAAAATAGATAGGTTAGTTGTGTGGATAGTTGTGTAGAAATAATTGAAAAGTAGGGTAGTTGTATAGGAAAATGTGAAAAAATGATTAAAAAATATGATAGTGATGGAGAGTGAAAAGTTTTAGATTGAAAAGTTTTAAGTTGACATGTTTTATGGATTGCCAAACGCACCCTTAAATGAAATTATAAAAGATGATAAGGCAGAGTCTTCAATACATGCCTTATGTGAGCGAACTCAAAAGATTATATCACAAAAGTGGTATATAAAAATAACTTTAAAAATTCCTGATTTTTCTGAAGAATTTTCTATTAGTCTTATAGCTTTAGTTGATTCAGGAGCAGATCTTAATTGCATAAATGAAGGAATCATACCTCCAAAGAATTTTGAAACAACAAATTCGTCTATAGCCACAGCTGATGGTACTGACATGATTGTAAAATACAAATTATCTTCAGCTCATATTTGTAATAAAAAATTATGTTTAAAAACATCATTTATATTAATTAAGAATATGCAACAAAAAATTATTCTATGAACACCATTCCTTCAGCTTCTAAAGCTCTTTTCAGTAACAGATGAAGGGTTACAAACTAAAGAAACTTTATTTGCATTTATCAAACCACCTGAAACATCTTTATTAGCAGAATTAAAAGAAAAATTTTCTTTGTTATCTTCAAGACAAAAAATTTATAAAATATATAGAAAAAGAAATTCAAGGATCTTTAAAGAAACTTATTGAAGAATTTAAAGATAAACTATCCAAAGAAGTATATTCATAATTTCCTAATGCATTTTGGAATAGGAAACAATACATAGTGAAATTACCTTATATAGAAGGATTTATTGAAGAAAAGATTCCTACTAAAGCAAGACCTATACAAATGAATGCAGATTTATTAGAATATTGTAAAAAAGAAATCCAATCATTATTAGACAAAAAATTAATCAGACCCAGCAAATCTCCCTGGAGTTGTTCCGCCTTTTATGTAAACAATGCTGCAGAAATTGAAAGGGAAACTCCTATATTGGTAATAAATTATAAACCTCTCAATAAGGTACTAAAATGGATAAGATATCTATTACCCAACAAAAAATATTTATTAAATATAATTATAAAAGCTAAATTATTTTCAAATTTTGATTTAAAATCTGGATATTGGCAAATTCAAATTGCAGAAAAAGACAAGTATAAAACTGCTTTTAATGTTCCATTTGGACATTATGAGTGAAATGTTATGCCCTTTGGATTAAAAAATGCATCATCAGAATTTCAGAATACTATGAATGATATTTTTAATCCTTATAGTGAATTTATTATTGTATATATAGATGATATATTGATATTCTCTGATTATGTGCAAAAACACTGGCGTCATTTGAAGATATTTAAAAATATTATTCATCATAATGGTCTAGTCTTATCAAAAAGAAAAATGAAACTGTTTCAAACAGAAATATTATTTTTAGGATTCAGTATAAAAAAATAAAACGATTCAACCTATTAACAGAGCTATAATATTCGCAGAAAATTTTCCTAATGAAATAAAAGACAAAACCCAATTACAAAGATTTCTTGGATGTCTAAATTATGTATCTGAATTTTATGAGAAACTAGCCTTTGATAGAGGAGTTCTGTTACAGAGATTAAGAAAAAATCCTACTCCATGGTCCCAAGAGCACACCAAGGCTGTAAGAAATATAAAAGAAAATGTAAAATATCTTCCTTGTTTTCATCTAGCAGACCCAGAATTATTTAAAATTGTTGAAATTGATGCTTCTGATGAAGGATATGGAGGAATTCTAAAATAAAAAACTGAAGAAGGAAAAGAACAATTAGTTCGATATTCTTATGGTTTATGGAATGAAACTAGAAGAAAATACCCAACTATAAAAAAGGAAATGCTAGCTATAGTTTTATGTATAACAAAGTTCCAAGAAGATGTATTAAACAAACCATTTCTATTAAGAATATATTATAAAGCGGCAAAACACATTATTGAAAAAGATGTAAATAATGAAGTATCAAATTATATATTTGCTAGATGGCAAGCCACCCTTGCACAATTCGATTTTGAAATAGAGTATATTAATGGAAAAAATAACTCTCTTCCTGATTTTCTATCCAGAGAGTTTTTACAGGGAAAGAAGTGATGGCGTCATCAAGCTCTACCCCAGCTATATCTCAATCTCCAAAGAATTATAATTTTGAAATGTATAATGATCAGATATTTTTATATTTGGAAAAATCCGACTATGAATCATGCAAGTCAAAAATCACTGAAGAAAACTTTTCTTCTAGTGATAAAGAAAACAAAATTATTCAAGAAACTTGCCGCCAGATTTATCAAAAATCCCTCCCAAGGTTTGAATGGTTTATACCCTCAACTCCAGGCAAAAATGTTGAATTTTATGAATGAGTTTTATTGCAAACAGATTCTATAACATTGGAGCATGTCACTAAACAGCCAAAAGATGATATGATTATTTATTTCAAGATATTTATAAAAAGAATTTTATCATTGGAAAACTGGTTAGCCAGTGATCCTAATACTTATATCCCTTTTCCAGAAACACAAAAAAAAAATTTATACTTATCTAAAATTCAATTTTTGGGATTACCAAGACGCATGGAAAAAGGTTTTCCTCAGGCAAAATACTTATTTTTCTCATTCTTGGCGGATCCAATTTAATTTGGTTAATCTTTCTCAAGATATCCCAGTTTGGTTTTATGAAAATTTTTGGGAACATTAGGGTTTTGAGAAAACTATTCTTCCTGATGATCTTATTTCTCATTTATCATTCAATATATCAGATCCTCAAAAGTTGAATGATTTTATAATCCAATAATCTATTCCCTGGATAGTCCGATGGGACTTTTCCTTCTATATTGATTCCGAAACTTTATCATTTATAACTTATACCTCATATCTAAAATGGTGACCTAAGTTCGACTATGAAATATACTTCAATCTTATGAATGGCGAGAACAAAGGGCAGCAAAAAAAGCCTCCTCTGTAGCAGAATCTCTATGTTCTTCTCCAGAGGGAAATCCATCAACTTCTCTACAACAACTTAAAACCTCAATGGAAACCAATGAAGCATTCAAGTCAGCCATTCAGATGATTAAAAGAGATTTCAAGAATTTATCAGATAAAGAACAGAGGTTTAAAGCCTTTGAATTTTTATTTGAAAGCCAAATTGATGACGACATGATGGACATCTCGTCGGCATCCTTATCTCCTTAAAAGCATATTTGACTTAAAGCAAAAGCAAAAGTTAGAGCATCTTATCTCCTCAAAAGAAGATTTATAAAAGCTGTCAGCGCTTTGTTAAAGCAAATGTTGTACGACTCTACCTAATCTATGACACGTTATCTTGCTTTCGGCGCTCCGGATTTATCACCCTTTGAAGTCCATCCGGATTTAAAATATTTTCAGGTCCGAGTTTGCTTTTTTTCTATAAATGTAAGAGTCCTGAGTTTGTAAGGGTATCGAAAGCAAGAGACTTCGAGCCCAGTCTAGTTTTCTAAAGAGTGCAAGTGTCTGAGGTTCATCTGAGTTGCTTCAAAGCTCTCCAACTACCTCTCTGTAAGAAAGTTTGTTTGTTTAATGATATTGTGATTTTCTATATTATTTCTATGTTAGTTATTTCTGAGCTAGTTAAAAAATTAAGATCATTGAGAGATTATGAACAATTTTTAAGAACAGCATTAGAAACAGAAACTGTTAAATCACATCGTAAATATTATAACGAACAACTTGAATGAATCTATTGACTGTTTACAATGAAAATCAAATGAATCAGGTATTGGTATAATAGTAAATAACTGCAAGTTATAAAACTTATATATTTAACATATATAAAAGAGTCCAGATCCAATATACTTCAGTGCACCCAAGTGCAAAAACTCATTTTTTTATACGATTATTAATGTGGATATATTTAATATGTGTATCAATAGTTATCATTTTTTGAGACCCTTAGATATTTATTTTTGATTTTTTTAAAGCAGTAGTATACTAAAAATTGATACACATATTAAATACACTTACAATGACTATTGTATAAAAAAAATTTCAAAAAATAAAAAGGGTAAAATGCACTCAAGTGCATTTAGTCAGCGGCATATATAAAATAAGGGACACGTTACGTAAAAGCGATTTAATATAACCCCACTATTTTTTTAAAATATTAATGATTATATAAAAATTAATACATTGATTAATATTTAATATAATTTATTTAGCTAGATGATCAAGTTTTATCTAAATTCAACATGTGTATAGGTCATAGTTACTGAAAAATAAGGACATTTAAATTAAGGGTGTGTTTGGTTGGAGGTAAAACTTTTGATGAAAAGTTTTTGGAGTAGAAGTTGTCAAATCAATAGAAAGTGATGTGATATAATAGGAGTAATGATGAGGAGTAAAGAGAATAAAGTTAAAATAGATAGGTTAGTTGTATGGGTAGTTGTGTAGAAATGATTGAAAAATAGGGTAGTTTGTATAGAAAAATGTGAAAAAATAATTAAAAAATAGAATAATTATGGAGAGTGAAAAGTTTTAGATTGAAAAGTTTTAGTTGACACTTTTTTGCCCTAAACAAACACACCCTAAGTAAAATAGTTATAATCATTTTTCGTATGTACTATAATATAATAATACTTAATAGAATCATTTATCCACTTTGTAATGATATTTTAGATGGTTTGAATATTCAAAATACTACTTAAAATTAATATCTAATATTAAATTATTTTATTTATTGATTTTGAACATTTATAGAAGGGGTTTATATAAAGTAATACTAAATAAATAAAAGGTTTTTATGACAATAGTGGTAATGCTAAATACAATACATGAACTTGATTTTCTATTAACTATGATAAATTAAAAATGAATAGAGTTACATAGAATATGGGTTCCATAAAAATGGTCTCTCAGAAAATAATACTTAATATTTTTCTGATTAAATATTAAACATAATGTGACATCTTATATTAAAAATAAGGTTCTTGGACAACTTTCACACTTGGAGAGACATCTGGTAAATGCTCGGTACTTACAAGACCACTATATAAATTCTCGTCACTATGATGACATATACTACGTGCCTTCACTCTTTTGTGCACAACTTTATAAAATACATCTGAATAACATTTCAGATTATATATGTATTGTTTGTGACCTAAAAACATATACCTGTTAACATTATTCTAATATAATTTTTAATTAACATTAATTGATTTTTCATGATTTTTACTGCAAAAGTTAAAATTACACTTTGAATAATATGTGCTGCGAATTTTTAAAACAAAATAAAATTATAAACTTTTGGGGCGGTAATTGGGTTCCCACTGAAGTCGTTGACGTCTTAACGTGACATGTAACTGATACCAAGATACTTAATTATATATGTAAAATATATTTGTACTTTTTTAAAGTTTGTAAGTATAAGCTGAATTATAGATAAAATACATGTGTATATAGAATTTTCACTATTCGTTAGATGAAACTCTATAGTCATTGTGTTAAAATTACTTATTTATTAACTGAAAAAACTCGATTAAGAATTTTTATTATTTATGATACCTAAAAATATGAATTTGAGCAGAAAGTGATAAAACTTTTGATGTAAAAGCATTCGAAATTTCTTTTTAAAAAAGTATGATATAATTGAGTAATAACGAAAAGCAAAAACAATATAGTTAAAATATATTATATATATGAATAAAATTTTTTAGTGAACAGTTATTTATACAAAAATGAAAAGCAAAAACAATATAGTTAAAATATATATTATATATATGAATAAAAAATTTTAATGAATAGTTAACTATATAAAAATTTTTAAATTAAGACTTGTTAAAAAGTGATAAAACTTTTGATGTAAAAGCATTTGATTTTTTTATAAAAAAAGTATGATATGATTGAGTAATAATGAAAATAAAAAAGAATACAGTTAAAATATATTATATATATAAATAATTGAAAATATAATAGTTGTATAAGAAAAAATTAAAAATAACAAAAAAATAAAGTCATCATGAAATGTTTCATATTGAAAATTTTTAGTTTGAAATTTTTTTGTGTAAATATAAATCCTCTAAAACTTTCTGATATAAATTTTTTTACCATCAATGGTTACCTTATTTTTTAATTATTTTTTAATTTTTTTCTACCCGGCCACCATACTTTTAATGATTTACAAACAACTACTCGTATATCTAATTTAGCTATTTTAACTTTATTTCTTTTACTATTCATTATTTTTTATATCATATTATATATTTTTTTACATTTTAAAAAATTCTATGATACTTTTGAAGTGTGTTAGGAAAGTGATAAAATTTTTCAACGAACAGTTATTTACATAAAAAAATTTAAATTAAGAAAAATATTATAATATGACAATATTATAATAAATGGTAAATAAAATAAAATTGAAGTGAGTATTTGTTAATATTTTAAACTTTTTTATTAATAGCATGTTTTGAAAGTTATAAAACTTTTAATGTAAAAGCATTTGATTTTTTTAAATTATTTTTAAGATAAATTGGTGTATCTTTATAACTTGATTTTTTAAATGGTTGTTGTATAATTAATCCATCTATTTCTTTATTTGATCTATTTTGTCTTAGTTCAGGTTCTTGAATAACTTCTTGCTTTTCAGTTTCTGATAAATTTTCGGCAATTTCATATGTTTTAATATATTTATAGATAATTCTACTTGACTATTATGTCATTTAAAGAATGGTAAATTTTGTTCTATTAACATTCAATATTCAACCCATTTTTTAATTATTGATCTTATTTATAGGGAGTTATAAGTTTTTGATATCAAATTCCTCTTTTCTTCATTATACTTAGCTTTATATTCTTTTAATAATAAATCATTTTCAAATTTAAATGTTGACTTCTTTGTTATTTCATTCAACTGAAAATCTGACTCTGAAAGTTCAAATTCTGGTCTAGCAATATTTTGTTCATAATGTAAAGGAAACCTACTAGATACCGAGGATGTTGATTTTCTAGTTAGAGACATAATTGTTATCTTTGGAGTTATAGGTCGCGATAAACTGACCGAGTGTCTTTTAGTTATTAGTTCAAAGTTTAGAGTTATATTATCATGAGTTTTTATTATAGCTTCGATTTTTTCTGAGGATTGCTTAGGAGTTTCTTGAGCAATATCCTTTTCTATTTTTCATTCAGTTAGAAGATATATTTCTTACCATAATATTCTTTTTGGTTCAATCTTCTTATGAATAGGGTTGGTTATAAAATAAGGCGTAGCTCCCTTTTCTCGATATACTAAATATCTGGGAACTAAGGTTTTCATGGCTTTATAATATATTCTATATTGTATACATAAAGGTTTTGATCGTACTCTCATATTAAATCCTTGAGTTTGTATAAGAAGTGATAGAACATCTAGAGTATGCGGATCAGTCGAGCTTATAGAAAAATTTAAGAAATTATTAAAATAAACTGGTCCTGCATGCAGGAAAGTTTGAATAATTCCTAAAATAGAGCCAGTTTAAGAAGATTTTTATAAACAAACTTTAAAGAGTGTTCAAAATCACGAAGTCGCGCACCCTTGCTGAATAGCCCATGTTGCTAAGATTGTGTTAAGGGTGTACAACACATAAGACATTGACTGTGACTATGAGTACCCTTAAAAGAATTTTTTCAACTTCTTATTCGTCTAGCAATGATGCTAAAATTCACTCAGTAGGATTAGATGAAATTCAAAATATGTCTGAAGGAGCCTATGAAAATATTAAAAAATCTATTCAAAATTAGAAAATCCCTACAAATCACTGCTGTTCATTCTATTGGAGTTTGCTGTCCACAAGCTAGTACTATCATTGCTGTCCATTCTATTGGAGGTTACTGTCCACAAGCTGGTGCTATCATTGCTGTCCATTCCATCGTTGTTTTATGCTGCCTACTATTGCCATCACAACAACCTACTGGTCATCGCGAGAATACTGCTAAGAAGTTGCTGAAATTACCTTCAAGTTATCTCTTGCTAAACTTGGTAATATTGGACCTCAACAGGTACATTTTCTCTAGTTGAAAGTACTTAATTCATATCTGTTTCAATCAAGTTCTTTGCTTTTGAATCTTTAAAAAAAAAAAAGAGGAAAAAAAAATCATTCTTAGTAGTAATTCTTTCCTATATCAGCATAAGTTGAATTTTTAGTCACCATGCCTACTAATGCTGAATTAAATGCCGAACTCGGAGCTTTATCCAATTCTATTGATAATCGATTTGAATCTTTGACAACCCTTTGTGATACCTTGGCCAAAAAGCAAGAAGATTTCCAAAAAGAAACCACCTCTTCCATCCAATCTCTCATTACCTCAGTAAACAGGTTAACTAAAATTGTTGGAAAACGTCCTATAATTGAGACTGGACAATCATTTCGAAATGGTCAATCATACAATACTCATGCTTCTAGTAGTTCTTCTATCATAACTGGCATTCTCCAAAATCCAAACATACATGCTAAAGGTCATCATAACCCAGAGCATTCACATATTCCAGAAATGCGTACAAATTTGGAAAATCATGAAGACGACAATAATTTTTATGAAATTGGTTTTGCAAACAATCCTAAACATGGGAACTATCATAGATATTATAATATACCTTTTTCACAACAACAACGGCGTGTAACTGATAATTCTTTGGTGGCAAAACAAGTCAAGGTAGACGCTCCTAGTTATGACGGTCGTCTAGACCCTAATGCTTTCTTAGATTGGTTGGCAGACATGGAAGATTATTTTTGTTGGTATGATATGGATGATGCCCAATGATTGAGATTTACAAAAATGAAACTTGTTGGGTCTGCCAAACGCTATTGGCAAGGGGTTCTAGATGAAAGTCAATGCATAGGAGTACCTATCACAACATAGACTGAAATGAAAGCTAAATTGAAAGAGAAATATCTTCCTGAATATCATCAGACTCAACTATTGGAACAACTGGTTAACTTGAGACAAGGATCATTAAGTGTAACTGACTATCTTAATAAGTTTGAAGATTTAAAAATGAAATGTGGAATACAGGAAGATCCTTGGGTTACACGAACAAATTTTATCAATGGTCTGAAACCAGAAATCAAAACTTTGTTGAAATTGCATTCAGTTGTTTCTGTGGAAGACGCATATTATAAAGCTTTAGAATTGAAAAATTTTCAAAAATCTTTCACTAACAAACGTTTGATTCCACAAACTGGGGAGACAAGGGTATCCAAATTAAATTCTAATCTAACGTCTTTTCAAGGAACAACTAAACCATTGCCTGAACAATACACAAGTAGGGAAAAGAATAATCCAGTTTCTCAATTTGATACCACTAGTAAGCGGGTTAATGGTCCATGTGTTCGTTGTGGGGGTAAAGGTCATATTGCATCACAATGTCCTTAGCACACATTCACAATTAATCATGTAGAGGATCATGAAGATGTGACCATTGATCAAGTTGCTGAAACTTTTGAGGAACCATCGGATTGTGAACTTGATGGAGACTATAGCTATAATAAGGACTTGCAATTAAATGTCGTGCGTTGCATTTTGACTACTTTTTCAAATAGTGATTGGAGATGTACAAATATATTTCATCAATTTTTTAAATGTGGGAATACAATATGCAAGATTGTTATAGATAGAGGTAGTTCCATGAATGTAATTGTCAAATCAGCTATAGCCAGATTAAATTTAAAAACTAAACCACATCCTCATTCATATCGTGTAGCATGGGTAGACAAAACTACACTTCCTGTTAATGAAAGATGCTTGGTTCCTATATCGATGGGTGATTATTTTGATCATATTTGGTGTGATGTGCTACCCATGGATGTGACTCATATTCTTCTTGGTCGACCATGGCTATATGACTTAAAAGTAATCCATTATGGGCAACCCAACACCTATATTATTAAGCATAATGAAAAATCTATCCTTTTGAAACCTGCTAAACCTAAAGAAAGTGATAGATCCCACAAAGAGTCTCCAGTTGATTCATCTGAAAAACGACCTTTGCATATTCTTACAAGAAAGCAATTTGAAAAAGAAGGACAAGATTCAGGACTCATTTTAGCTATAGTAACCGGAGATGAAACAACTACTGTTCTTCATGAGACTAATGTAGCATTACCTGAAATCCAAGCATTAATGAAAGAATACAAAGATGTGATTCCTGATGAATTACCAAATGAGCTTCCACCTATGAGGGATATTCAACACGCTATTGATCTTATACCAGGATCTCAATTACCAAATTTACCTCATTTTCGTATGAATCCTAATGAGCGTGCTGAATTAAAAAGTCAAGTAACTGAACTGCTTGATAAGGGGTTTATTCGTGAAAGTCTTAGCCCATGTGCTGTACCAGCTCTATTAACCCCAAAAAAAGATGGATCTTGGAGAATGTGTGTTGACAGTCGTGCGATCAACAAAATTACCATAAAGTATAGATTTCCTATACCAAGACTTGATGATATGTTAGATCTTTTGACTGGCGCACAATGGTTCTCTAAAATAGATCTTAGAAGTGGATACCATCAAATTCGAATTAGAACAAGGGATGAATGGAAAACTGCCTTTAAAACTCAAGATGGATTGTTTGAATGGTTGGTTATGCCTTTTGGACTATCAAATGCCCCAAGTACATTTATGAGAATCATGAACCAAGTATTTCAACCTTTCATTGGAAAGTTTGTGGTAGTCTATTTTGATGATATTCTCATTTATAGCCGTTCTAAGGAAGAACACTTGCAACATTTAAAAATGATTCTTCAGACGCTTCGATCTGAAAAATTGTTTGTAAACCTCAAGAAATGTTATTTTTTGACAAATCAATTGAGTTTCTTAGGATTTGTGGTATCAGCTAATGGAATTTTTATGGATCCCTCAAAGGTAAAAGCTATTAGGGAATGGCCAGAACCCACATCAATTTCTGAGGTGCGAAGTTTTCATGGTTTAGCTGCATTTTATAGGCGCTTCATTAAAGGGTTTAGCACAATCATGACTCCTATCACAGATTGCTTGAAAAAAAAAAGAATTTCAATGGTCAATTTCTGCATCTAGAGCATTTAAAGAGATTAAAAAGAAAATGACTGAGTCACCTGTATTGCGACTTCCTGATTTTACTAAAGTTTTTGAAATTGCTTGTGATGCATCAGGAGTTGGGATTGGGGGTGTTTTGAGTCAGGAAGGTCATCCAATTGCGTACTTTTCTCAAAAACTCAATGAAGCTAAACAAAAATATTCAACATATGATCGAGAATTTTATGCTGTCGTGCAAGCACTTAAATTTTGGAGGCATTATTTGCTACCTCATGAATTTGTATTGTATTCAGATCATATGACTTTGAGGTATTTGCAAACACAAAAACGATTAAGTGCTAGACATGCAAAGTGGATTGAGTTTTTGCAAGAGTATACATTTGTTCTCAAACATCAGGCAGGAATTGAAAACAAACCTGCAGATGCTCTCAGTCGTGTCTCACTCATTATTCATACTATGGATGTTAAAGTTGTGGGATTTGATAGGTTGAAAAGTGAATATCCACCATGCACTGATTTTGGAATTATTTTTCATGAAACACAAAATGGAAATCGTAATGATTATGTGATTCATGATGGATATTTATTTAGAGGAATAAAACTATGTATTCCCAATACATCACTTCGAGACTTTTTAATTTGGGAATTACATGCTGGGGGTATTGCTGGTCATTTTGGTAGGGATAAAACCATTTCATTAGTTGAGGATAGATTTTATTGGCCTACATTGAAAAGAGATGTGTCAAGAATTGTTTCACAGTGTCGCACATGTCAACTTGCTAAATCTCAAAAGAGAAACACTGGATTATACACTCCTCTGCCTGTACCATATATTCCTTGGCAAGACATAAGTATGGACTTTATTCTTGGATTGCCTAAAACCTCTCGAGGATTTGATTCAATTCTTGTGGTAGTAGATAGATTTTCTAAAATGGCTCGTTTTATCCCATGTACTAAATCTGCTGATGCTTCATATATTGCAAAATTATTCTTCAGAGAAATTATTAAGCTTCACGGTTTACCAACTTCCATCGTTTCTGATCGGGATGTTAAATTTGTAAGCTATTTTTGGAAAACATTGTGGAAACTCTCGGGTACCAAATTACAATTTTCATCTGCTTTTCATCCATAAACTGATGGCCAAACTGAGGTAGTCAATCGGAGTTTGGGAAATCTGCTTAGAACTTTGGTGGGAGAACATATTGGAACCTGAGATTCTGTATTGGCTATTGCCGAATTTGCATACAACAATTCAGTCAATCGTTCTACTGGGAAATCTCCTTTTGAGATTGTCTATGGTTATATTCCTCGAGCTCCCATTGATTTAATTCCTTTACCCGTTGATACCCGTTCATCTACTACTGCTGAATCCTTTGCTCAACAAATTAGAGATGTTCATGCTGATATTAGAAGAAAGATCACTCTAAGCAATGAAAACTATAAGCTTGTTGCAGATGCTCATAGAAGAAAACATGAATTTGATGTTGGGGATTATGTCATGGCTCGTGTACGTCCAAAAAGATATCCTAAAAATTCTTTTAAGAAATTGCATGCATGAGCCAATGGCCCCTTTCGTGTTTCAAGAAAATTAGGATCTAATGCATATGAACTTGATTTGCCTTCAGATATAGGAATTAGTTCTACTTTCAATATAGAGGATTTGTTTCCTTACTGAGGTACTTTTGAGCCTCCAAGTTTATCTGCAGGAATTTCAATAGATAACAGTTCAGCATCACCACATGTGCCTATACTTCCACGAGTATCATCTACTTTTTCAGATCAAATAGAGGATATCCTACAAGATGAACTTGTCACTACTGGATCAGGCATTATACAAAGATTTCTTGTCAAGTGGAAAAACAAGCTTGATTCTGATGCTACATGGGTTACTGAAGATGACCTACGCCACTTGGATCCAAATATTCTTGAGCAGTATCAAAGTCAGAACTCTCCAGTGGAGAGTTTTTCGAAGCCGGGGAGAATTGATGAAAATAGCAAGAGACTTTTCAAATCTGTCTATTCTAAGCGCAAGAGTTTTATAAAAGGGAAAGATTCCTAAGATATTTTAGAATCTGTTTAAAAAGATTTGATTTTGTCATCAGAAGATTCTCAGGATATTTTAGAATCTGTTTAAAAAAAGATTTGATTTTGTTATTTTGAAAGATATCAGAAGATTCTTAGGATATTTTAGAATCTGTTTAAAAAAGATTTGATTTTGTTATTTTTGAAAGATTTCATTTGCTAAAATTAGGTGGTATGTTCATTTATAAATACTGTCATTGTATGCTCTAAAGGGAGCAGTTCTGAGATTTATAAAAGTGTTAAAGTATCAATTAAAGAAATTTATGGGGTATTTGCGCCATACCCCCTCTAAGTATGCGAAATAGCATTTTAGACCCCGACGTTTGCGTATTAGCATTTTAGACCCTGATAAGTTTCTTTTTTAGCATTTTAAACCCTCCGCCCTAACGCCGTCTGCTGTGCACCATCTGACTGTGTGCAATGACGGAAATACCCCTCAATAGAAACAAAATCGTTGCCCTAACGAGAAAATCCTTCCCAAATCTTATCATCTCTACTCTCTGCTAAAACACGAAAATGAAGATCTCCTTGATTAACATCACCATCAGCTAGCTTCCGGAGGTTCAATCGATCTCCCTTCCATACAAAGCATCTGCTCCTGTTATAGGAATATGCAGAGCAAGAGCAATCATCCAAGCATGCCGCCTGGCATTTTTCAATACCTTCAACAACTAAAGATCTTGAATTTGGAGGTAGTTTCATATTAGGAATCCGCAAAAATATCAACTTTTTTACCATTCACGAAGTCATTCTCAGAACATAACACATCTTCCTCTGCTACACAACCTGCAGCCCAGTCACCCGTCTCCCAATTTTTTCGGGACCGCGGCTGAAAGTCCTACAAACATCCACACAAGGTAGAGCTGCCAGAATCACATACCCCAAAGGCCCCACAAACAGCAAAAACATCACATTGGTCTGATGGGTAGGACATAAAAACATTCCAATTCTTGGTCTGATTAGACCATATCCAATCAAGGAATTGCCCTGATACTCCCACAACAAATCATATGATAGATCCATTTTTCACAATGTAGGAGTAGTAATTCTCTTTCTCATTTGTTACATACGTGATACGATCAACCGGTTGTTGAATGAGTTCTAATATTATTACTGGGATTAAAGTGAACCTTTGGCCATCCCACACTCCAGTTCTCCAGTACCTATAAGAATCATTCCACAACATGTAATACTAACTGGTGTCATCTGCTTCTATCTGGAAAGAATAAGCACCGGGAGCAGGATCTTCTGAGTTCCTCCATGAAAAGAGGCGCTGGCGAAGTCCGGTGACTTTGTTCAAACCCACCTTTTGTTTAGGGAACCATGTATCTGTTGGGTGATCGAAGCTCTGTCATGTCACCGAGACGAATTGGACCTCTCTCTTAGGACAAGATTTTCATTGTCCATTACTCAAAGTCCCTTCACTTCACAACGTCGTGTCTCTTTCAAAAGTTCAGTCTTTCCCCTTTTCATCTTAAAAGCATTTCAACCAGTGTCATTTATGTCATTTTAAAAAAACCATGCGCACAATAGGATGGCCAGACGGTGCGCAACAGACGGCGTTAGGGCGGAGGGTTTAAAATGCCAAAAAAGAAACTTATCAGGGTCTAAAATGCTAATACGCAAACGTCGGGGTCTAAAATGCTATTTCGCATACTTAGAGGGGGTATGGCGAAAATACCCCAGAAATTTATAAAATAGGAGCTTTTGATTTTAGAACCGAATATAGAATTAAAATTTTGGAGACTGTTTTAGAATTTGGAGAAGAGTCTCATCAAATTCAACTATTACAAAAGAAAGCTATAAAAGAATTATGTGAAAAAGAATTTAAATTTCTTCACTTCTGACTTATCCAGATAGCTATCCAACCTCTGGTTAGATCAGGGTCGCAAGCTTCAGTCTTAGCCTGTTTAAAATATAACCGCCATAAAAAAAATTCAGACTTTATTTTAGGAATTATTTAAACTTTTCTGCATGCAGGACCAATTTATTTTAATAGTTTCCCAAATTTCTCTATAAGCTTAACTGATCCACATACTCTAGATGTTCTATCACTTCTTATACAAACTCAAGGATTTAATATAAGAGTAAACCTTTATGTATACAATATAGAATATATTATAAAGCCATAAAAACCTTGGTTCCCAAATCTTTAGTATCTCAAGAAAAGGGAGTTACGCCTTATTTTATAACCAACCCTATTCATAAGAAGATTGAACCAAAAAGAATATTATGGTCAAAAATAAATCTTCCAACTAAATGGAAAATAGAAAAGGATATTGCTCAAGAAACTCCTGAGCAATCCTCAGAAAAAATCGAAGCTATAACAGAAACTCATGATAATATAACTCTAAACTCATGATTTTAGCTCTAATTCTATGTATAAATGGAGTATAGACGGTGCTACTAAATATCAAATATGGAATATGACTAATAGTTTGGTTATGTATGCAACAATGTTACAATAATTAAAAAAAATTTCTAAAAGAGATGCAGCTGTTTCACTAGCTTAGGGATTCACAGGACTGCTAAAAGTGTGGTGGGATGTACAACTAACAACAGCAGAACAGACGAAAATGTTAGATGACCCAGAACCAGTAAATACTCTTATTAGCACTATTATATATCAATTTTTAGGTAAAGTAGAAGATTAACAAACTATTATAAGAGAAAGGTTATTAAAACTAAGATGTAAACAAATTTCAAAATTTAGATGGTATAAGGATATTTTTCTCACTGATGTGCAATTATTAGACGATGGTATGAAACCTATTTATAAAGAAAAAAAATTACAGGGTTTACCATCAATTATAGAAAACAAAGTAAAAATACTTATAAAACAAGAAAATAGTGGAAAATTAACATATGAAAATTATACATGGGGAACATTATTTTCTAAAGTCTGTCAAGTAGGGGCAGAACTATGTTATCAAAAAAAATAGAAGAAACACATTTTCTAAACTCACAAGATTTATCACAATTTTGTGCTAAATATGGCATAGAAAAGGTTCCATTTCAAAAAAACTATATTAAAAAAAAATCAAAGTATCCAAAATCTAAACCTTATAAAAAAGATAAATACCAATATAATAATCCTTGTTACTCTAAAAAACCCGATAAAAAATCTCCTAAAAGATATTATAAGAAAAACTTTTCAAGAGATAAAAGACCTAAACAAGAAATTAAATGCTATAATTGTGGAAAGACGAGATATTATGCTTCTAAATATTATAAAAAACAAGTTAAAGAGTTATTAGCTAGTTCAGACTTAAGCCTTGAAGTTATAACAAAAAAATTAAAAGAGATAACCAATACGTCCAGTAGTGAAACATAGGGTGTGTTTGTTTAGGACGAAAAAGTGTCAACTAAAACTGTTCAATCTAAAACTTTTCACTCTCCATAACTACTCTATTTTTTAATTATTTTTTCATATTTTTCTATACAAACTACCATACTTTTCAATCATTTCTACACATCTACCTATACAACTAACTTATCTATTTTAACTTTATTCTCTTTACTCATCATCATTACTCCTATTTATTACATCATTTTCTATTGATTTGACAACTTCTACTCAAGAAACTTTTCATCAAAAGTTTTACCTCTAACCAAACACACCCGTAATCTATAACTTCAGAAGAAGAAGAAAACTAGTTAAATTATATTTATAAAAATAAACCTCAGAATTCGAAGACAAGTGTCATTGCTCTTATTCTCCAAATGACTATCAAACCTCTTCATTTTCGGACTATCATTCTTAAATATGCTAGATAATACAAATCAGACCCTTTTAGAATTAATAAATCAAGTTTCAGACCCTCAACAAAGGCCGATCTTCTTAGTAAATTTTTAAATATATCAAATCAATAAAACTCTGAAAAATTATCACTAAACGATTATTCTTCTTTATTCAACATTATTAAACATCAAGAAAAATATTTAAAATGAGTTTCAAAACCTATATCAATGATGGAAATAACTCAAGAAATACAAACTATGAAAAAAATTTCTGAATTAAAAAATAGAATTCAAATTCTATAATTAAAAGAATTATCTAAAAATATAGAACAAGGAGATAAAGATCAAGAAGAATTTGAACAACAATTAAGTGAAATGTTAAAAGATAAAGATATTCCTGAATCTTCCCTTCATGCTTTATATCAACAAACTCAGCAAATTATATTTAAAAATGGTATATCAAAATAACATTAAAAATTTCAAATATTCTTAGAGATTTCTCTATGGATATAATAGCCTTAGTAGACTCAGGAGCTGATCTAAATTGCATAAAAGAAGGAATTATACCTCATAAATACTTTGAAACAACAAATTCGTCCTTGCAACAGCTGATGGAACAGATATAATAGTTAAATATAAATTATCAAAAGCCCATATTTGTAATAAAAAACTACGTTTCAAACACCTTTTATATTAATAAAAAATATGCAACAAAAACTTATTATAGGAACTCCATTCATTCAGCTCGTAAAACCGTTTACAGTTACAGATGAAGGAATTCAATCTAAAAATATTATGAGTATGTTTGACAACGGTTAAAAAATGTCAAGTTAAAACTTTTCAATCTAAAATTTTTCACTCTCTACAACTATCATATTTTTTAATTATTTTTTCACATTTTTCTATATAATTATCCTACTTTTCAATTATATCTGCACAACTATCCACATAACTAACCTATTTATTTTAACTTTATTATCTTTACTACTCATCATTACCCCTATTATATCACATCATTTAACAACTTTTACTCTTCAAAACTTTTCATAAAAAGTTTTACTCATTCCCAAACACACCCTATATTTTCATTTATAAAACCACCTGAAATGTCTTTATTAGCAGAATTAAAAGAAACCCTAGACTATAAGAAAAACTTCCTCTGCTATCTTATAAATCAAAACTCTATTAAATATATAAAAAAAGAAATTCAGGGACCATTAAAACAATATATGAGTGTGTTTGGTAATGAACAAAACTTTTGGTGGAAAGTTTTGAAGAGTAAAAGTTGTCAAATAATGTGATATAATATGAATAATGATGAGTAGTAAAGAGGATAAAGTTAAAATAGATAGGTTAGTTGTGTGGATAGTTGTGTGGAAATGATTGAAAAGTAGAGTAGTTGTATAGGAAAATGTGAAAAAATGATTAAAAAATATGATAGTTGTGGAGAATGAAAAGTTTTAGATGAAAAAGTTTTAACTTGATATATTTTATTAATTTCCAAACACACCCTATAAATGATTTCAAAAAAAATTGTCTAAAGAAGTATGTTCTGAATTACCAAATGCGTTTTAGAACAGAAAAAGGCATATAGGAAATATATAGAAAATTTTAAAAAAGAAAATATCCCAACAAAAGCAAGACCTATTCAGATGAATACAGACTTATTAAAATATCGTAAACAAGAAATTCAATTCTTATTAGATAAAAAATTAATTAGACCAAGTAAGTCCCCCTGGAGTTGCTTAGCTTTCTATGTTAATAATGCAACCGAAATTGAAAGAGGATCACCTAGATTAGTTATAAATTATAAACCACTTAATAAGGTATTAAAATGGATAAGATATCCATTGCCCAATAAAAAAGATCTATTAAATAGAATTATAAAAGCAAAATTATTTTCTAAATTTGATTTAAAGTCAGGATATTGGTAGATTCAAATCGCCGAAGAAGATAAATATAAAACTGCTTTTACAGTTCTATTTGGACATTACGAATGGAATGTCATGCCCTTTGGATTAAAAAATGACCCATAAGAATTCCAAAATATTATGAATAATATATTTAATCCTTACAGTGAATTTGTTATAGTTTATATAGATGATATATTGATATTCTCAGATTCTATTCAATGACACTTGAGACATCTAAAGACATTCAAGCATATAATTCACTATAATGGATTAGTCCTATCTGAGAGAAAAATGAAATTATTTCAGACAGAAATATTATTTTTAGAATTTAATATTAAAAATAATACTATTCAACCAATTAATAGAGCAATAATATTTGCAGAAAAATTTCCAGATTAAATCAAAGATAAGATGTAATTACAATGATTTCTAGGATGCTTGAATTATATCTCAGAATTTTATGAAAAATTAGCTTATGACAGAGGAATTTTATTACAAAGATTGAGAAAAAATTCTCCTCTCTGGACGGAAGAGCACACTAAAGCTGTTAGGAATATAAAAGAAAAGGTTAAATATTTGCTGTGTCTACACCTAGCTGATCCTGAATTATTCAAAATTGTTGAAACATATGCCTCAAATATTGGTTATGGATGAATATTAAAACAAAAGGATGATAAAAATAAAGAATATTTAATCAGGTATACATCTGGTCTATGGAATGAAACTAGATTAAAATACCCAACTATTAAAAAGGAAATGCTTGCTATAGTTTTGTGTATAACCAAATTTTAAGAAGATTTATTAAATAAACCATTTCTATTAAGAGTAGATTGTAAAGCGGCTAAGCATATTCTCGAAAAAGATGTAAAAAAGTGAAGTTTCTAAACATATTTTTGCTAGATGGCAGACTACTTTAGCTCAATTTGATTTTAAAATTGAATATATAAATGGAAAAAATAATGCTCTCCCTGACTATTTATCTTGAGAATTCTTCCAGGGAAAAAGGTAATATGGCAATCTCCTCTGCTGCAGCCTCTTCTTCCTCTTCTCCTGCTACCTCTTCCTCTTAAAAAACTCTTCCAATTCCAAAAAATTATAATTTCGAATTATATACTGACCAAATGTTTATTTACCTAGAAAAACCAGACTTTGATTTATGCAAACCAAAAGGTCTCTCAGAACATTTCACTTCGAGTGACAAAGAGAATAAAACTTTTCAGGAAACCAGTAAAATGATTTATCAAAAGTATTTGCTAAAGGATGAATGGTTTTTACTTTCTGCTCTAGGAAAAAATGTGGAATTTTATGAAAGAATCTTATTGCAAACAAATTCTATCTCTTTGGAGCATGTAACAAAACAACCTAAAGGCGATTTAATTATTTATTCAAAAATATTTATAAAAATAATTTTATCTTTGGAAAACTGGTTGGTAAGTGATCCAAACACTTATATTTCATTCTTAGAAAATTCAAAAAGATTTTATACTTATCCAAAATTCAATTTCTGGGATTATCAAGACGTTTGGCATAAGGTTTTCTTTCGTCAAAAGATTTATTTTTCTCACTCTTGGTGGATTAGATTAAACCTTGAAAATTCCTTTCAAAACATTCCGTTTGGTTTAATGAAAGATTTTGGGACAGTTGGGGTTGTAATAAATCTATCCTCCCAAATGATCTTATATCAGTTCTACCTTTCAATATTTTTGAGTCTCATTTATTAAACGATTTTATAATTCAAGAGTCCATCCCTTGGATTTTCCGCTAGGATTTCTCTTTTTTTTTTTAGAAACTGAATCAAACTCTTATATTACCTATTCTTCTTATTTAAAATGGTGACCAAAATTCGATTATGAATTTATTATCCAAACTTATAAGTGGCAAAAACAAAGATCTGTTTAGAAAGCCAGTCAGATAGCAGAATCTCTCTGTTTTTCTCCTGTTGAAAAGATTAATGAGCGATCTAAAGAAACAAAAGAAGCATTTAAATCAGCTCTGAAGATGATTAAGAAAGATTTCCCTCTGTTATCAGAAAAGGAGCAGCGTCTTAAAGCGTTTGAGTTTTTATTTTCAAGCCAAGTGGATGAGGATCAAATGGACATTTCATCAGCATCCTTATCTCCTTGAATTCTCATGAAGTCGCTCAATTATTTATCCGACAAGTTTATTCTGCCAGCTATCAACTTTTTTAAAGAAAAAGGGTAAAGATATTATTCTCAAAGCAGCTTTTAATAAAGTAAAGGTGTCAGGGTCCGCTCGACTCCAACTTTATTCAAGACACGTCATTCCCTTTCGGCGCTCTTATCTTATCTTTCTGTAAAGTTCGCCCGAACTTGAAACTTTATAAAATTCTGTTTTATTTTTCTTCTATATATAGCTTGGTTTGTGTGTTGTAAGGGCATCAAAGAAAACATCGAGCCCTGAGTTTTCTAAGTTTGAAGTGTGCTACACTTGTACAAGGTTCATCTGAGTTGCTTCTTTCAGCTCTCTGAACATTTGTCTCTGTAAGATTTTCTCTCTATGTTTATAGTAATATTTGTGATCGAGTTATGATTACTTTTGTTGAATTAGTTAAGAAATTGAGAAATGTAAGACACCAAGAAAATTGTTTAAGGCTTATACTTGAACAAGAAACATCTATTATATATCGTCAATATTCTGAAGAACAATTGTCTTGGATAATTCTTGATATAAAAACCTTAGAACAATAAATTTCTTCCCTTACCGAAAAATAATTAAAGAGTAAAATAGTTGCATAGATATATGTGAATAAATGATTGGATGAGGAATTTAACTACATAGAGTAGAAAATTTTAAGATAGACTTGGGGTATTTGGCGATACTGAAAAAAACGCGGGAAAGTTGTCCGGGAAATGATTAAATACTCTCATCTGTAATATAAAATTTCTTTTTTTTTAATAGATAACATATAAGCCTTCTGGGGACGCTCTCTGCAAAGGAGACATAATGCCCCCAAGCTTTGAAACTCTAGTAACGCGGTTACCACCGTGCGCCAAGAACTATGACCACAAAATGTCAATCATGTGCACGCACAAATAACTAATTTGGAAAATATGATTAGATATTGGAATACGAAGGAAAATGAAAAAAAAACAGTTTTGGTAATCACATGATATAAAAAATATGTAGGGATGTGGCCTATGCTTACGAGAGCATTGACTTGGGTATTTTTCAAAAAAAATTCAATTTTTTTATATAATTGCTAATATAAATGTATTTAACATATGTATAAATTTTTACCTGATTAAATTTTAGTAATTTTATATATTAAATACACTTAGATTAATAGTTTCTTTAAAAAATTTCAAACAATTTTAAAAAATGAGTACAAGCACACAAGAGCATTGAGTCTCAATGTTCCCAGAAGCATATGAACATATCCCAAATATGTATAGGCATGCAAAGTCAATGAGTGAAAAAATCATCCCAGTGAATATTTTGATTGGTATATCAAAAAATTAAATAGGCTTTTGAACATAATGGTTCTATGTAGTCCCTTTAAATCTTAAGATTTTAATATTTAATAAAAATTTAATTCATTTATTATATTTAACATCATTTGTTTGACTATAGTGTATGCGTCGCATTTACTTAAAAATATATATTTATGTGTAAGTTATGAAAATACTTAAATCTATTTACACATACATTAGAATGTAATAATACTTCATAAAACTACTTATCAATATAGAAATGATATTTTCAATGGTTTAAATGTTGAAATTACAACTTTAAAATTAATATTTAGCGTTAACATATTTTATTCCGACTATTTTAAACATTTGTAAATAGAACTTATGCACAGTGATACTTAAACAAATGAAATAGTTCATAAAATTTTATAATTGATGCTAGATATCATAGATATGGTGGATTTTTCATCATGCATCATAATATTAAAAATGAAAGTAAACACATGAAAGAGGAATTTCATATAAGCATTTCATTGAGTTTCTTATTTTAAAAAGAATTTTTTCATATATGTATATAAAGCTATCAATATTGTATTGTGTTTCTAAATTTATTAAAAATTTGCAAACATATTTGCAAGATTTGCATAAAATTACAAACATGTCGCTTTTATAAGATATGGTTATATTTTTTGTAAAATAAAGAAAATACATATTAAGTTAAATGATATATCAACAATATTTCAAAATATTGTAAGCATATTTGCTATTTTATCATTTTATATAGTATATTGTTACGTGTATTATTATTTTAAATGATTTTGCAACATTACAAGTATTCTCACTATTTGCAAAAATTGCAAATGTATACATTGAATTAAATGGTATCATTAACATTTTACAAATAATTTTAACAACAACCTCGTATAAATGATAAATTTTCAGTTTTAGGCAAACTCTGTGAATATACGTAATTTGGAAAATTTAAAAATAAAGATATAATATTGGTAAAATATTATAGACATATTTATATAATTTATTTTTTTAAAAAATGATAATTCGCATATATACCAACACAGTTTGATGCTAATTGCAGATAAACCCATGCTGTTTCACGAAATGCGTATTACCTTCACGTCGTTGTCTGACATTAATATCTGACGTTATATTTTGAAAAATGACAAAAATGCCTTCATTGGTATATATAGTTTTACGGGATAATATACAATTTTGGTGAAACTATGTTCCCATGAAACTATGCGGGGGTGATATGCAATTCGTGAAACTGTGAATGAGGGCATTTTCATCATTTTTCAAAATATAACGTCAGATATTAACAGCAAGTAACGTCGTCGTGTAATATACAATTTTGGTGAAACTATGCGGGGACAATATGCATTTCGTGAAACTACATTGATATATTTACAGTTAGCGTCAAACTATGTGGATATATATACAAATTATCTCCCTTTTATAAAATACAAAGCACAGGACCTTAGTTCGGTGTCAATTCCGAGTTCAAGAAAAAGATGAAACTCCATACCTCTCGGTGAGTATATGGGTGGGAATTAGGATGGATTGAACCGTGACTTCGCTTCTGGCCTGACTCGGTAAAGTAAACGATTTTTTTAACCCATCAGAAGAGCAGGCTAGAATTTTTTTCCAATTTCAAAAGTAATATTACTATGAGTATACGTCCTGACCGGGAAAAATCTCAACCAACCCCGCATATATTCTCTTATTAAAAATTATATGTTTTAAAATTTTATTTTCATTTTTTTCAAAACTGTCGCATTATTTACAATTAGTCATATCAACAATATAATAATCAATCAGCCATATCAACAACATAATAATCAATCAGAGGCATTTGCTCGGTTAATTGCAACGCTAACGATGAGGACGCGAAACAACATCATGTAAATTCAAATATCATATTTAGGATTTAGGCTTGAATTCCCCAGTAGTAATTAATCTTTCTTACCAAATAAATAGAAGTTGCTGTCTTATGTTTGATGGGTGGGTGAACTTATGAGTGTGTTTGTCACTAGAAAAAGATTTCAAATTAAAATTTTTTAATATAAAACTTTTCAGTATTCGTAATTATCATATTTTAAAGTGATGTATTTGCATCTTCATGTATAACTATCTTATTTCATAATCATGTATGCACAACAACTGCTTGTACAAACAACCTATCAATTATAATCTTATTTTATTTATACCTCATATTTACCTTTATCATATCATATTATTTTTATATGCTCAAAACTTTTTGTCCAAAATTTTTATTATTTTTCAAACATTCCTTATATGTAATATTATATGTCACTGCATACAATACCAATAAAAAAATCAGAAGTACTTGCATGTATACATACAATTCTCATGCACAATTATAGTTTCTCAACATTTAGAAAGCACTAGTATAAAATGCTATCATGTTCCTGAAAATATTTTAAAAAATGCGAAAAAATCATTTTAAAGAAGGTAAACATATTTTAATAAAGTCACTGCGTGTTTATTTGTATTTCGTTTCAGTAATAATGTTTATTTATATTAAATCAGTAAAATATTGAATCATAGAATATTTAAATTTGGCATAAATGTCTCTATATTTAAAATATAGGATGTATTTGAAAAGTGATAAAACTTCTGAATAAAAAGTTTGTGGCGTAAAAGTTGTTAAAATGAAAGAAAATGATACGATATGGTAGAGGTAATGACGAGGAATAAATATAATAAAATTGAAATAGATTGGTTAGTTGTATGAATAGTTGTGCAGAAGTAATTGAAAAATAAGATAGTTTGTATGGAAGATGTAAAAAAATAATTAAAAAATTTAGATAATTATATATAGTGAAAAATTTTAATTTGAAAAGCTTTATTGAAAGCCAAACACACCCATACATAAATTATCAAAATTATCTAATTTGATTTGCAATTTTCACCGAGCTCATGGTCCCGAAAGTAATCCAAGATTTATTCAAAGACTTATTTAAAAAAAATGTGAGGATTAAACTACTTTTATCCAGACTTAGTATAAAAAATAAAGCGAGATAAAATTTTGAAAAATAGAATTATTGTACAAATCGTAAACAAATAAATTTTTTTTTAAAATAAATTCAAAATTTGGGCAAATCTTGAAATCTTGACCCCACGCGACTCGCCCAGTTTCTGCCCCCCGGCTCCTTGAACCCCTGCGTTTCCCCAGAGCCACAAAACCCTTGGTCCCTCGACTCTCCGTTCACTGTCCCAGCCCCACTAATCAAAAAGCGCGGGATTTTCGACTCGCTCCTCCCCTCGTTCCTCCCTCCCTTAGCTTTACCCAATTTCAGGGAGGAGAATGGCTACCGCCTCAGGGAGCACGAAGGTCGTCGACGAGTCTCTCTGGTGGGACCCATTCTCTGCTCTCCTCAACGACCTCGAAAACGCTCCTTTCCTTCCTTCCGCCATTCCTCCATCTCTGGCAAGAAGCTGAAAAACCCTTTCTTTCTCGTTCTCTTCCGCCTCTGCGTTTGTGTTCCTGTTGTTTTGATTTCAACATGCTTGATGATGAGAAGAGGCCTGCTCCTGTTTGTCTGTTTCTGCTTTGCAGGTAGACAAGCTGAAGAAAAATCATGGATGGTTTCTGGGGTCCGTCTCCTTATTCAAATCGCCAAATCAGGCTTCGAAGTCGGCTCTTGACTCATCAGAGATCACCTTTGGCTCGCATAAGCTAGCCGTGAAGCCGGAACTAAAAGAAGTTGCTCTTGAAGTCAGCTCATGCATTGTAAGTTTAGGAAGTATCGAAATGATACTTGAATCCCTGGTTTGGCACACTGGAATGCCAGTTCAGCTCTTTTTCTACCCCTTTTCGTCAGTTGGAGTGGATCTATATTAGAAAACATCCAAAGTTGTGGATTCTGGATGAGAAGGTTGTAGTTCCGATACCAATATATTTCAGTTGACTGAAATATCTTATTGTTGCTTAATATTCTGAACTGGTGGCATGATTTGATGAATGACCTGGACCCTGGTGATTAGTTACACGCCATTATATTTCTTGATATTTTAAAATTTTTTTGGTTAGTCATCAGTTTTAGGCAAGTGACTAATTATTTTCTCTTGAACTTTTCCAATGTTATTGGAACAACTCGTGCACATTGGATCACGAAGTTTGACATTTGCTGATTTTTCTGAGACCAATGTTTGATACCATTTGACCAGCAGGTGTCTCAGAGGATAGAAGTGAATTGTAGTGTTGGTCCCACTCCCATACTGGTAGGGATAATCGAGAGGAGGTGCGTGCAGTAACAAAAGAAGGAGAAAAACAAGCACCACAAAAGAGAATATATATAGTGGTTAGAAGTTCAACTATCAATGGAAACTTCCATAAAAAAAAAAAAACTGTCCATGGAAACACTCCCAAACACCAATGGTGGCTTTGTGGAGTTCACCAACGAACTCTTATGGCAAACTACACAGCAAGCATCAATCAACATGCAAAAAATGATACAGAAGAGCTGAATGGGTTGGGAGTGTAGGTGTCTCTGTTTATGCTAATTGTACAACTAAAAACAATGAAATCAATGTTATTCTTGTAGAAGGTGCTTTGGATTTCAATGAATTGGAAATGTTATAGCTTGAAGGTTCTTGTCAGTTGACCTGGTGGAGTGACTACACGAGAAAGATTATGGTTCAAAACTTCTTAATTCCCAAGTAAAAAGATCATGGTTCAAAACTTTTTAGTTCACAAGTAAATGCTGAACAATGCATTAAAGGATCTATGAATTTTCGTTCAAATCTCTAGTTATAACCTTTGGGATGTTTTCGACTGCTTAGGAGGAGGTAGGTGAGGTAAAAAATGTTGGAGTGACTTTTCTGAAACATTGTCAGAAATGACAGTAGGGAGATGAAGAACCTCTATCACTTCCTTTGTTGAGTACAATGCGAACTTCGTCCTTCAATGCTTCCTCTAATATGCCTTAAGCTGTTCCAAATACCTCCAGTAGTTATGACAAACCACTGTTGTTCCTTTGTGAATAACTTGGAAATGCACGTAAGGTTTCAGAGCGTATGATTGACTTCTATCACCTAGGTTGTTTCCTTTATGAATCATCTGCAGTTTCTGATGCAAATTAAATGCTTTCTCTGTTAGTTTCTTTGCGTTTACTTACACAAGCATAAGCTTTAACTAATAGTCTTCGGACCTTTCTCACATGAAGTTGCTTCGCATGTGGCTTCTTGTATTACATTAAAATGCCTGTGACTTCAACAAAATTCTGGAAGATGCTTCTTGTTGCTTTTGATGTGTTTGGACAACTGCTTGTAAAAAAATGCTCCACCTCACAAAATTCCGAAGAAATCTATGGAACTATTATTATTGTTTTTTCAATATGCTGTGGAGTCTGAATTTTCTCTTAAAAATGCTCAACACATGTTGTTAATACTTTCAAATGTCATTCAAGGATTTTTTTTATCCTCAAAATCACAAAAATATATGATCGAATCCAAGATTTGAACTTAACATATGTTCTCCTTCATAGGATTAGGTTTTGTTACCTTTTGTAATTCAACTTGAGACTTCCTTGGATGTCTGTAAGCTGCCTCCGGAGGTAATGTGGGAAGATTCAAGAGCATGTTTGATGGCCTCTATCTTTTGGATCATGGGTTGTTGGGATTCTTATCATGATCATTCCTTCACGTTCATCTTTCATAGATTTTACTCTCATATAAGTTCTTTTTTGAAAATTTCAGTGTTTGGACGAGGCACAATCATATGCCATCACTGAGAGGTCAGCTGATGAGAATCTTTGTGATGCAGATTACAAAATTAAAGAATTTGTCCACATGGTCAGTTAACTTCTTGCTAATGGATATAAAAGATCTAGTTTCAAGCATTGTACCATACTGGACTTATATGGAATTGATGGCCAGTTATTCTATTAATGGAATATGTGGATGTTGTTTGCTTTTGTTGCCAACGGAATCATATTCATAGTGCATGTGGTGCTTTATTTTGGTTGTTGGCGACAAGCCCTTATAAAGCATTTCATGATGCTTTTGGAAGAGTCTCTAAGGTTTGCCTCTTCATGCTGGTATCCTTGTTTTCTATTTTTCTATTTTTTTCCATTTTGGCAATTGGTGCATGCAGTACTGAAAACTTGTCAACTTCTGAGAGCTTGGGATGCATGCTAGGCAAGTTGAGGTCAAATTCCATCATTTCAGTAGGAGTAGACATTGGTTAATGAGGGTTTTATCTACTGTGATCATGATTTATCCAAATCTTAGTTTTCAAACCTGAAAAAATTGGGTATTATACCTGTTGCCCCATTAACCCTTAAATTGTTTTTGAAATAAATTCCTTGAGTATGGCCTGTTGAATTACCAAGTGATTTTGACCCAGTCCAGAGGCATAAGTGGACAAATGAGCTGACAAAATGAACTGACTGAGAACTTTCAATGGGTTTCAAATATTATATTCTTGTAGAGGTGCTTGACTGGAGAATGCTTGATGGAAAAGAAGACAAACATCTGCTTAATGCTTGTTTTTTTTATCTGTAATTTCATTCCACTGGAAAGATAGTGATGCGAAATCATTGGGAATTCCAAATACTGGTCCGTTCTTGGTCCATTGAACCACATACAAATAATTGAGCCAATGAAATGAACTAACTGAGAATTTTCATTTAGTTTCAAATATTCTTCCTGCCTGACTGAAGAATGTGAATGCATTGCAGAAGACGACATCCACTTGATCTTTGTATTGTTTTTTCTGCAATTACATTGCACTGGAAAGATAGTGGCATCAAACTATCAGAAATACCAGCTAGCAGAAGAAATTATTCACTGATTAATCTTTTATGTTATTGGGAATGACTCTGCTATAAATTGTCACATATTTAGCATTATATCACAGTATCTTATTACTGGGTTCAATCCACTTATATCACAAGAACCTTGGCAAATGCCCAGGCTGGATGATAACACCTCTTCAACCCACTTATACAGCAAGAACCTTAGCTCATGCCCTAGCTGGATGATAACACCCATGCACCCCACTTATATGCTAAGAACTTAGCACTTTGCCATTCTCATTTGACCTTTGGATTTTCTAGCGATATTTTTTTCACATATGAAAAGTTTGCTCGGAATACTTCCTACATTGGATCTGCCATGGTGCAATTATAGATCCATTCATTTATTGACAGCTGTCATCACAAATTCCGGATAGTGCAAAATTTGAGTTTTGTTAGAAATTTGGGTGAACGAGCCTCAGCAGGAAGAACAAGATGCACATAGCTATCATTGGTTCGTTGGGGCACATATGGGTTATAACAACTGTAGTTATCCTTTGAGATAGATATGTAGCGTGTGAGAGTCTGATTTCATGTAAGTAACATGAACCTACCTGATCCAAATCAATTGTGGGAAACTTTTTCTCTGCTGATTAAACACCTATTCGGTTGAGTCCAATTGAATTGGACTTGCATCCTGAAAATTTTGTTCTCAATGCAAGCTCCCATTTCTCAGTATATAGCAGCACCAGCTTTCTCTTATTTTTACCTATATTTTTCATCTTCCAATATATGATTTGTCATTTACTACCACAACAACTGTACTTTTCCAAATTCCTTTTCCTCTCCAATTCCAAATTCCATGAATTGAACATTCCCATGTACAACATGCAGCCATTGAATTTGTTGGCCAGGCTTATCTTTTTTCCTTTTGACTGAAGGAGTGGCATTAACTGTGATGGCCAGTCGAATATTCAGAAAGATACATATGTGAACACGCAAAAACATTGCTACCAAAGTCGTTATATATTTGCATAACTTGTTAGGTGGATGGGCAATCAAATATTTAGGGCAATAACAACAAAATGCAATATCTGGTTGTTTGTGTTGTGATTTCCCTAAATATTTCAGTGCAGAAAATAGATTACATGATACAATCGAATTTTGGCCCAAGCCTGCCACAGATTGGGGTCAGATTGGTATTTTCCATACCAGACTCACTCCATATATGACTGAGCCCAAGCCCAAGCTCAAGCTCATTCCTAACCTTAAGCCTGGATCCAAGTACAATCCATGGTTGTGTCAGATTTTATTCAGATCAGGCAGTCCAATCACTGTAAATTCTATTGGACGAAAAAGAGAAATTTTCTGTTCTTTTCTTTGAATTTTTTTGATGTGATTGTTGACCTGGTCCAGTGAAGCACTAAAATCAGGGAGCAGTATTTTGATTGTCAAAGTAACTTTGTGGATTTGAAGTTGAACTGACATTTTGTTTTCTACTGTTACGAAGGTACTGCTACAATATTATCTTGAACGACAATGCTTGCTGAAGTGTGTCAGGCAGATTCTCATGCATGCTTGTAAGCCTTTTTTTTTTTTTTGTGTGGGGATAATGCTGTTCTTTCCTTCCTTTTCTGTTTCTCTTTTCATCTGAAAGGAGAATTTCTCTAATCATAACAATTCTTGCCTGCTTTAAGCATCTATATATAAATTATTAATTATGACTGTGTGCACAGTCACATCATCTCCATATTAATTTATTGATTCTTTGATTGAGTCGGTTTATTGTCACATGTTTCAAAAAGTTTTCTTCCACCGCAAATACTGCTTGGTACATCTCGTTGACAGCATTCTTCCCCAGGTCCAGCACTCCAGCTGTATGGTTAATTGGAGAATCTGTGAAGGAAAATGGCATCACATTATCTCCATATTAATTTATTGATTCTTTGATTAAAATGGCTTACCGTCATTCAAAAAGGTTTCTTTCACTGTGCATATATTGCTTGGTACATCTGGGTGACATTATTGTCCCCCAGGTCCAGCATTCCGGCTATATGGTTACTCTGAGAATCTGCGAAGGAAAATGCCATCTAGGATTAGATTAAGTAAGCAGTTTTCTTGCTAGTTCTTACTTCACATGATCCAAGCTTGATTCAAGATCACATGTGCATGAACCAAGCAAGAGCTGGTTGTCTAGGTTCATTTTACACGTGTTATGAACTTGAGCCTAAACTTGGTTTGATATTTTCTAATCAGAACAATGGTATGAACCAAGCTGGAGCTGGTTGTCTAGGTTCATTTTACAAGCAACGTGAACTTGAGCCTAAACTTGGTTTGATATTTTTTAATCAGAACAATGGTTCCTGTTCATATGCCATTTCCAAGTTCCAACCCTTTTCTTCTTCTCAAAGATGTTTTTTCTTCATGGTTTTTTGTTTTTCCTGGTTTTAAAAGTTATCTTTTCCGCGATGAATGACCTGATAAAATTACTTCAGAAGGCAGAATTTCTTTTTCTCAATTCATTATGATACAACAGCTCAAGGAAACTTGGTTATTTGTAGGATTTACTTCAACCTACATGATCTTTCTTAGGCTCAGAGACAGAATTAAGGTCTTATATTGTAGTATTAATTTAGGAAAAAATTTCCATTGAAGTCAGTTGTAAAGATCACACTGAATTCTTGCACTTCTCTTTTTGCAGTATACGTTGAAAATGAATCTAAAGATAGTGATGCCATTCGAGAGGAAGCGCTGCAATTAATACATGATGGATTGGAAAGAAAATTAGTAGCCATCCTTCAGGACCTTATCTCCTCTAATCATCCAGAACACATGGTATGTTTAGGGCACACAGATGCATCATAACTGCAACTTGTGACTTTGATCATTGACAAAGAGCTGCAACTTGTGACTTCAGTCTTTGACAAAGAGATTTTAACTATTGTGAGGTGCATGTGATTGCTCTTGATCGCATGATTTTATCGATATTTTTTTTGTTTCCTTTTTCTTAAGTGATTGCTGCTAATCGCATGATTTTATCAATATTTTTCCCTTCCTTTTTCTTACTTTTTTCTGTGTCTTTCTTTCTTTCTTTCTTCTTCTCCTCTTGTTCTTATTTCTTTCCTTTGCCCCATTTTTCGCTTTTTGGCAGGAGGTCAATTTGGCCATATTGTGGGCAGAGGAGACATTGATCGAAGTTAATTTGGTCTTAGATATTCTGTTCCTTCTTTACTATGAGACCTTTTGTCCATGTAAAGGTGAGCAGTGGAAAAAGTTATGCTCTATTTTCAAGGTAAGTCGAGTTATGTTTCATAATCATTCTTATTAATTTAGCCAGACTTCTTCAAGCAAGTCATCTTATCACTCCTTAAACTTCTATTAATGTCAGGGAATTCTGTCAAATTCTTTGAGCATTGAAAGGTTGGCCATATCAATCGAAGCAATGAATTCTTTGTACTATGCCAAAGTTCAGATGCTACTTATTCTCATTGAGACGCTAGATCTGGACAACCTTCTCTGGATGGTTCATGATGAAGTGGCATTCGGGTTTTTATCAACTTCACATAGATTATCCCCTATTTTTCTCATGATTCCATTTGCTTATTCCTCTTACTTTTCACTAATTTCATTGCCATCAGGGAAGGCAAATGCATATTTTCCTTGGAGGATCTGCTAGATATGGATGCTATGATCTCAAGTTTCAATGCTTTGGAAACATCTGATGCAGGGCCCTTGATTCTTGCATGGGCAGTTTTCCTTTGCCTGGTTTCATCTCTTCCAGAGAAACAAAATTGTAATTCTCTAATGGTAAATTTTTTTTTTCTTGGTGCCTGAATTTATGTGTAACTTTGACTTTGTATAGCCAGCTTGATGTTGTATTCTTAATATGATCTCGGTGTTGCTTTTCAGGAGATCGATCATGTAGCTTACGTTCGCCAGGCCTTCGCAGCTTCACCGTTAAGTTATATTTTGGACATCTTTGATAGTGATGTTTTGAAGGATTCGGATGTAAGTGAAACTCAACTACGAGAACTATGCAAAGCTGCTTGTTGCTAGCATAGTTGTCAGAAATTTGTGGCTTGGAATTTACTATTCATGTTTCATTTCAAACCTGATGCCAAAAATAGAATACATGCTTGTTTGTATAACTTTTGCAATGAATCTTTTGTTTCCTCAGATGTGCTTGTGTTTTCTGCTTTAGGAGGATTCATCCCATTTTACCAGTTGTGCCATGTTACCTTCTGTTTTTCCACAAACAATGAAGTTTTGGTTGGATCCAATCTACTTGGAACTATTTATTTAGTTAAGACATTGAAAATAATTTAATGGGAAAACCTATGTGGGCCTCAACAACTTAAAAGAGTATTTTTTTGGGTCAAAGAATTTGGTGGGTTTTGATTTGTTTTGACCTATCCAAATTTCCGACTAAATGATTTTTAGTGTTGTAAAATAAGGTTTGGAAACACAACTAATGGGCTTGGACCTAGTCAAAAGATCATGCTGTTTTAAGTAAGAAAGGTCTCACCATGCAACCAATATGATGAAATCATTTCTTTTGTTTTAAAAGGGATATTCGCATAGATACCTATAATCTATGCCTTTTATAAACATTGATAGTTTTAGCATTTTTGAAACATCAGCAAAAATGCTAATATTTTGTCATTTTTGAATGCTAAAAGTTCTTAACTTCCAAATTCACGAATGGCCTTCATAAGGATAAAAAAAAAGATGTTTGAATCACTCAAGTGAAATATTTTATCCATTAAAACAGCTAATGGATGTAATTGCATTAAAACTATCTCTAAATCCTTATGGTTTTGCTGTTTTGGTATTTAAAAAGCCAGCTTTGCTATATAGTTAATCGTAGATTAGACAATTTATGTGCGATTAGAAAAATATTTTTAAAATAAGAAATAAAGGTAAAAGTATTTTTTTATGCTGCCCTTATTGCCAGCAGTATGGCGGCTGGATTGGCCTTTTTTAAAAAGTATTTTGATAAAATATTAGTTTTTTGGCATTTTCGTTCATTTTAAGGAATTAAAAACGGCAATTTCACTTCTTGCATTCCGTTTCCAATTCGTTTACTGATCAAATCAATGATGTCCTTTGACTCTACTATTAATCATGGTTGCCATTAACGCTTGACTGGTGTTTGTTGAGATTGTGGTACTCGCGTTCAATCTAAAGATCATGGCAAGTAAATAAATTTCTAAATAAAACTCCTGAACAAAATAAATCCTAATTTGTGAAAGGATCTTCATGTCCTGCATCAGTTTCTCTCTCTCGGCCGTAACCCCTCTCAATCAGGGACTTGTTCGCAAGTGTTTTACTATTTATAATCAATCTTAAAGGCTACTATAATTTTAGTAATTTTGATACAACCCATGACTAAGAGACATTAAAAGGGGTTACGTTACAAATAAAAAAAAAGTAGTTATGTTGTCTAATATGCTCAACTCAAGCTTTTCATGTTAGTGGTATTGGAGCATGACAATAGACCTATTAAAAGGTCAGTGATGCTAGAGGGCAACTTAGAGGCCTGATCAAAATTACTAATAGGAGAGTGCAACAATCCTGTTAAAAGGTGGTGGGGCCAACCTAGAGGTGGGATTAAAATATGAGTGGAGCCATTCCCGGGGGAAGGGCTACGATTGGGTCATTGTCGCTAGAGTGGGGCGCTATTAGGAAAAGTGCTTGATGTAGGACTAGATGCTCTGACGTCATTCTCCATGACTTAGAAAAAAAAATTTATTTGACTTTGGCAAGAAGCTATAATGTAATCTAACATGTTGGAAAGAGTCTTGTTAGTCAGTTAAGACTTTATCACTAAAGTTGCAACTTGTAATTTTTAAATGCCAAACTTCAATTTTTGAACCTTAGAAAATCGTTTTGCAATTTTTTTGGAAGTCAATGGAATTTCTACAATTTCCTGAAAAGACAGGATTTGATTTGAAAAATCTTCCAAATGAAAAGATCCAGAATCCTTCGCTGGTTTCTTCTATGTTTATGTGGAGAAGTGTGGGTTCGAAACCTTGGTTTTAGCCTTGTAGGGTTCTAGCAGTAAGAATAAAGATCAATAGTATTAATGTAACCATTCAACATTGATGCGGTGGTTGGATAATTTTGTAGGTTGCATGAATTGATGCAGATTGTGTGTCTACCAAGACAACTAGAACAAATGAAACAAATTATAAATTCTTTTTGCAGCAATGCCAGCGCCAGACAATTTGCTGAAAATAGTGGATAACAAAATAAAAATAAAATTCACCAGGCTTTGCTTTAATATCAAGTTAATGTAGACAAGATGCCCTAAATTAATAAACAGGAAGACTTTGAAAAAATGAGGGAAGATTGTCTTAATAGGGTAAGAAGATAAGAAAGGGGAGAAATCACGTATGAATGAATAGAAATGAGAATGTTAAGTTGGATGAGTGGTAAAATAAAAAAAATAAAAAAATAAAAATGAAGTAACTTGAGGCTTGAAATAGCACTGGTCAGGAGAGTTTAGTTTATTCAAATAGAAGGTGGTAAAAGAATGAGAGGAAGACCCAAAAAACATGGATGAATGTAATTATATAAGATGTGAAAACATTAAAGATTATTGAAAACTTAATTCATGTAGTTGACCCCACTTAGGTAGGAATGACTTAATATAACGACAATGACGATGATAATTAACTTACCCCACACCAACCCACTTCTGAAAACGAGTCGGATGAATTGGGCTGTGTAGCTTATTTTTTCCAAATTGGCTTATCCTATTATAAATCGGATTGGGTTAGTTGGGTTTCAGTTGAGACCGACCCTATTTCCACCCCTAGTTTGAAGTGGCAGTTTGTGAGCAGATCTAGTGTGATTGCATGATTGATATTGCATAGATATAGTTTAGATCAAGGTAGAGCTTGGGCTTCATGGAGCCACAAATGTTCGACGTTATTTGGTTGCATTAATGCTGAGAATGCATGTGAGCACATGCAGATATATTAATTTTTCTAAAGTTCTGCATTGGATAGTGGCTGTGAGTCCTAAGAATGTGATGACATCAAGCTGTGTTGAGAGCCTAGGAATCCTGAGAACATATGGTGTTGGAAAACAGATTGCAGTTCATGTTGATTGTGGTTAATGCATGAGAGGTGCATGGTTGGATGCATTGAAACGTAGGTTGGAGTGTGTGGATTGAATGTATGTGGTTTGGCCTGGAGATGGTGAGTGCAAGGATAGGGGAGTTCTTGTGATCATGTGATCGCCTGAGTGAAGGAATTTGTTGCAGCTGTACAAGGTAGCAACAGTAAAACATCTGGATATGGGCAATCCAAGTATGCAGGTGGTGATAGCTTTGATGCTGTGCAGATGATGATCAGTCAGAGAGTTGTAACAAGATTTGCTGCATGCTCTTGTAGTAGAGGTAAGGAGGAAGAAAAAATGCACATCGAGAAGTGGTCTTCTTGATCTGCGATTGTGGAGGTTCTTGATCTCTTCGAGTGTTGGCATATGGAAGAGATGGTGCAATGAAGCATTCAATGGTTGACTGTGTGAGCATCTTAGGCGGAGATATGAATTCATGTTGGTTTAGGCATGAGGATGGAGTGATCTTGTAGGTGGAGAGATGTAAGAGTCATGAGTTAAAACATGATTACCGATGAATTAATTGATGATTGAGTTGTAGAATGGTTGAAGACAGTTTCTCTACAAGCAGGTTGAATGTTGCAGAATTCAAGCAAATGTGGTGATTTGTTAGAGTTTATTTTGTGTATGAATTATTTACATAGTGGTTTGTTTGTGAGAGTACATGGTAAATGCATAAGAATTCACATTGGTTTTGTGTAAGTAATCATAAGAATTGTACAAAATAGAGTATTAATTACGGATTTGACGGAGCGTTGAAGAGGAGCCTAGAGAGATGGAAGAGCCATCATATAGTGTCACTAGGGTATTTTGATGGGGTGTGAAACACATACATGAGAGCGTCTTGATTGGGGATTGTCTAAAGCATCTAGAGAATGAGGGTTAGTCATTTTAAATTGTATCTTTGTAATCTGTTTATCATAGTGGATTGTATCTATCTTGTGGTTTTTTCCTTCTCGATTGAAGTGTTCTCCATGTAATATCTTTGTTTCTTGTATTTTTGATCTTGTTGTTGTTTAGTTGACCCTGATTAATATGGATGCTTCTGCAACAAGTGATATCAAAGTGAATCATGTCTCCTAAAAGTTGTCAACAAAAAGTCATGAGAACCTCAAATTCAACCAAGCTCCACCATGACTCTACCATAAAACTACTCCAGGCTACAACTATAGTAGGCTGTTATTGAGTGGAATGACCTTCCTAAACTCATAGTAGATGATGAAGGCTCTCAATTCCATAGGAATTGGGGAGTATCCCTTAGCATAGAGTTTGAAAGTTCTACTTTGTCCTTTTTCTGTATTCTTGTTTCCTCTACATTTCTCATTAATATTTTATTTGTTTATTTATTTTAAGTATGAGATTTCAAAGCAACAGTTGCCACCCCCCGTAGACTTCAAGGATGGTGCATTTTTAATCTTTTACTTAGTTGGCCAGGTGTTAGATAGAGCAGCTAATCATGTCACTAGTGAGCATGATGATGTATTTACAGTTGATAATCAGGTTATTTGCTTGATAATAAGGAGTTCAGTTTCATTTGCATTTAAGTAGGTCCAAGGTACAAGCAGAAGCTAGCTGTAATTGGGTTGGTACATATTAACTTCCTAGTTTACCAGTGAACTTGATGCCTCAAATTCTGTCAAATTCTGTTGGGCCAAACTCCACAATGAAAAACTGCAGAAGTTAGAAAATAATAGTGTTAAGCTGTCACTAACACTGTGTTAAGTTGTACTTTGCAATGACTAGGAGCCTTTGCTGTTCAGAAATCTGTTGTTCTTGATGATGATGATGATACAGAAAATTTTTTCTGGTCCATGTTCCCCTTTTGAATTGTTTTTTTTTTTGGTAACAATCAACTATATCTATGCCTTATTATTCTTATTGTTTTATTTTATTCCCCCTTTTTTTGTAGTTTCTGTTTACAATTAGAAATATCTAGAATGTAATCATTTGCTAAAACATTATTCATCTTGTAAATTCTGGCTTCTTCACTTGCAGAGTTCCATTGCTGGCTATCGAAGCGTCCTGAGAACATTTATTTCTGCATTCATTGCGTCTTATGAGATTACTTGCCAGGTACATTTATCTTTCTATTGTTTAGTGAAGCTTTTGGGGAAGCCGATGTGCTTATTTCTGACTGATGCTTCTGTTGTATGATAGTTGGAAGGGGATACCTTTGAACAGATAGTAGATATCCTTTGCAAGATCTACCGTGGAGAGGTTTGAATTCATGTGTTTCTCTAGCTTTGTTAAGGCTCCAAATGAAAATTTCAATCAGGTTGTAAGTGCAGGTTGTTTTCTTTGTATGATGCAGGAGTCTCTGTGCATTCAATTCTGGGACAAAAATAGTTTTGTTGATGGTCCAATTCGTAGTTTGCTTTCCTCCTTGGAGGGCGTTTTCCCATATCGATCAGGTGAAATTGTTCGATTATTGTCAGCTCTTTGTGAAGGAAGTTGGCCTGCAGAATGTGTGTATGTTCCTGTTGCACTGTCCTTATCACTGTGCTCTTTGCTATGTTAAACACTCAAATAGACTAATATTCTATCCTTCAGCTCATAAATTTTCAGTCTTTCTGGATGTTAGTTACAAGTTCTAGTTCTTATATTATTTTGAGGTTTGTGAATTATTTCTTTTAGTTCTGAGATTTTTGTTTTGTTTTTGTTTTTGGGAGTTCTGGTTGCATGGTTTCATGTTCTTCAGTTTTTCTCCCTCTGCACATGCTTTGGATGTAGTCGAGTGGTGAGCTTGATGATTTTAGAAGTGAAGGTTAAGGGTTTAGAGGCAGTAGGTGACTAGTTCTGGGAGTTTTGGTTGCATGGTTTCATGTTCTTCGGTTTTTTTTTAATTGTTTCTTTTAGTTCTGGGAGTTGCATGGTTTCATGTTCTTCGGTTTTTCTCCCTCTGCACATGCTTTGAATGTAGTCAAGTGGTGAGCTTGATGATTTTAAAAGGGAAGGTTAAGGGTTTAGAGGCAGTATGTTATCTTCATGGTTTGGTTTCAGCAGATGCAGTAAAAAAAAAGTTACAAAAATCAATTTTTCCTAGGTCAAAATTACTTATTCGTTGGGTGATGAATGTTTACTTCCTGCATGATTGATAAAGTTGTAATGCTCAAGTAGGTTTGTTGAGAAATCAATCTGTTCCTTATTCGTACTAAGTTCATATTTGCAGGATGCATGTTTCTCTTTAGGAAATTAGGGATCACAGGCATCAACCTCTTATCAATGAAATCAGCCGGACTGCAATTCGAATTTGTTTCATAGTCATGTTCTTCTTCCTTGCATGCCCATTTTCTTTCAACACCTGTCCAATAGTCATACTCTACAAGAATGGACCAACTCGCTTATGGAGCTTGGATTTTTATCTCAATGCGGAACTACTTTGTGGGAATGATGAGGCACCATTAGAAGCTTTCATATGAGGCTGGCTGCAAAATCCATCACGGGATAATTGAAAATTTAATTGGAAAAGGCAACTCCAATTTTCGGCATTAGAAGAGCCTCTCCACTAAAATTCCCTGTATTCATGCATGGCACTGTAGTTTATGTGGAAAATGATAATCTGAGATATTTAGTCGATCAGTTAATTGAAATCTCAAGGTTGTGTGCAATTTCAGGCCTCATCCTTGATGATTGTTTCCATTAAAATAGCAATTCCGGCTGCCATTCCTCTTCATGAAATGACAAATACTATCCATGTAAAAATTTAACCTCATGCTTTCTACTGTGGTGCTTCTTTATTGGCAGAGAGCATGAAATGAGGACTAAATTGAGAAACTCATCCAATTTGTTTTTATTGTTTTCCATTGTTTTTAATATCTGGTTGCTTTTGTTAACAGGTACTATTTTTTAGATAAAATGGTTGGTATAACATCGTTATTTGAGATCTCTGGTGATTCGTATGTTGATGGCTCCCAGATAGTTGTGACACACTATCCTCTGTATGTCCCTGGAATTGAAGGCCTAGTCATTCCTCGCGGAACCCGTGGTCAAGTTTTGAGAGTGATGGATAGAAACAGTGTAGTAGTTCGTTGGGAGGTGAATCTCTCTCTCTCTCTCTCTCTCTCTCTCTCTGAGTGTGCATTTATGTGTGATTGATCTTCATTAGAAAGGACTATGGAAAAATTTACCTAAGATGTGCCATTCTTCCAACAAAATGTCTGATGGTTATTCCATTTCCATTCTAAATCTTTTCCTTTACCTGTTGAAAATTAATCAATTATAATTATTTTGTCTTCCCAAAGATCATCTTATATTCTTGCATTTTAAGGTACTCCAGCAGCCATCTATGGTGGATCTCTTTCACTGCAGCAAGTGTTGATCACCAATCTTTTCCTTTCCCTGCCAATAATGAACCAAATAAAATCAATTCGTCTCCCTGCATGATTATCTTATATTTAAAAAAATACTCAAGAGCCATTGCTAATGGGTTTCTTCCTTGTATGAGGTGTATTAATGGTATTTCAAAGTACTCTAATGGGATTTTTATCAGGTTCTACTATTTTGAGAAAGTGCTGCATTATCCCCTTACTTCATGGCTGACATCATTTCCCACACATTTTTGAAGGAAAGTTAGCTGTCTTTTTAGTCAAAGCAAAGGCTTATTTATTATAGGTTTTCTGCATCTTGGGTTTTCTTCTACTGCAAGATTTTTGTCTATTACAAGGTGCTTGTTGGCATTTTTTTTTAACTAGGGTGCGTTTGGCAATAAGAAAAAAAGTCAAGGTAAAACTTTCAATCTAAAACTTTTCACTTTCCATAACTACCCTATGTTTTAATCATTTTTTCATATTTTCCTATACAACTACCCTATTTTCTAATCATGTCCACACAACTACCCATACAAATAACCTATCTATTTTAACTTTATTCTCTTTACTCCCCATCGTTATCCTCACCATATCACGTCATTTTTTCAAAATTTAAAAACATTTACACTAAAAACTTTTCATTTAAAATTTTTATCACTTCCGAAACACACCCTTAATATGGATAAATCATGAATGAACTCCCTTCAGCCAATGCCTAAGGGGAAACTTCTGGTGATGTTTTGTCTGTATAGGGGATGAAAATTCAGGGCAGGTAAAGTATCCCAAATGTAGTCTGTACATTTTTGTGAAGGAGCATATGATGCTTGCTGTCATGCCTGACCTTCCAATGCAAGGAGTTGAAAATTATATACTGATTAAAAAGAAAGAAGAAACTGAAATAGCAGAAATAGATATACCACCATGCCTTCTTTAATTTTGACTACATTGAATTGCTTAACGTCTTTAAAAAGGAGGTTGATATCAAGGAGTCGCCAAAGCTTGAAAGCCACATTTTTTATGTGGCACATGGAGCTGATTGATGTTGCACTTCATAGCCTTTTTTGTCATCGTATTGGCTGCGCTTGATATTTATTGAGAATGACCTGAGTCCAACATCCTCAGATGTGATTTATGCCATTCTGAACTTGATAGAAATGAATATTTGAGTGGCGTTTGTCGGAGACAAGACGTTGTTAGTTCTCAACATCTGATTATCTGAATCTTAGGAAGTTGAAAACATTATTCCATTCATTCTGGTTGATGCACTTGCTGATTTTGTATTCCAAGCCATGATGTTATTTCACAGATTAGCAGAATACATTGCATAGGAAGTTTCACTATATTGCATCCTGCTAGAGTCTGATCCGTGCTTTGTTCTAAGCAAGTTAGTCCAAGACTCCAAACTTCTTCTATTGACTATTTTATGTGAAATGATCACATCTAAAACAAAGATCATTTAGGCATCCAGCTCAAAAGTCATGCACTTAGCGGCTCTGACTTGTATTGATACATGAAGCTATTTCTCATTAGAGGAAATATATGGTTCATGTTCAGAGGATTCTGCATCTAGTCCTGATGCTACTTCTCATCCGGGAAAGTATATGGTCCATTTTTTCTTGTTCAGAGGATGATGCATATGGTCATTGGGATCTTGCTTTCTGCAAGTGGGGCTCACAATTTGTTGCTCAGATTATTGGCTTGATTTCCTGATTTTCTCTTCCATGGTTAGAATATACATGAAGCTATTTCTCATTAGAGGAAATATATGGTTCATGTTCAGAGGATTCTGCATCTAGTCCTGATGCTACTTCTCATCCGGGGAAGTATATGGTCCATTTTTTCTTGTTCAGAGGATGATGCATATGGTCATTGGGATCTTGCTTTCTGCAAGTGGGGCTCGCAATTTGTTGCTCAGATTATTGGCCTGATTTCCTGATTTTCTCTTCCGTGGTTAGAATATGAAGACACACGCCCCCCCCCCCCCCCCCCCCCCCCCCCCCCTCTCTCTCTCTCTCTCCTCTCCCCAAACAACCCACCCTAAAAAAAAACCCAAACCACCACCACAATTCCTGTCCGCTATGCCTTTTATGTTGGCAGCTCATGCTATCAAGCTGTTTGTGTCAAATATTTGAATTTTGAAGTGAAAAGTGGCAGTGTGAGGGTCTTTGCTTTTTGGGCTTGGCACACATCCTTGAGTAGGATATCACAAAATTCCTTATGAAGTAATCAAATAGAATGATTATGAGATTTGTTCGGAAGTGTATGGGAGATGTAGGTGCAACATGGTTAACAAATTTCTTTAATAAAATTATAAAAACAAAGTTAATGCCAAGTGAATGGAGGAAAAATATTATAGTCCAAATCTATAAAAAAATAAGAGAGATTTTCAAAACTGTGCAAATTATCATGGAATAAAACTAATGAGTCATACTATGAAATTATGGGAAAGAGTAATTGAACATAGACTAAGATGAGAAACTAATGTATCTGAAAACCAATTTAGTTTCATGCTAGAAAGATCAACCACTGAAGCTATTTTCTTACTTAGACAACTATTTGAAAAGTATAGGGAGAAGAAAAAGAACTTATATATGTTTTTTATTGATTTAGAAAAAGTATATGATCGAGTACCAAGAAAGTTAATATGATAAGTGATGAAAAAGAAAGGAATTAATAACAGATACATTGATATTATTAAAGATATATACGAGGGGCTGTTACAAATGTGAGGACCATTAGTGGAGATACTAATATTTTCCCTGTTAAAATAGGTTTACATCAAGGCTTCGCCTTGAGTCCTTACTTTTTACCTTTAGTAATAGATGAAATTATTAGACATCTCTAAGAAGAAGTACCTTGATGTACGTTATTTGCAGATGACATTGTTCTAATAAATGAAACTAAAGGACTAAATTTAAAATTGAATAGGTGGGTAGATGCTTTAGAATCTAATGGTTTTAGAATTAGTAGCACAAAAACTGAATATATGAAATGCAATTTTAATAATAGTGAGAACTCGGATGAGAAACCAATTAAGATTTTAGATGAAGTAGTAACAAGTACTAATCACGTCCGGTACCTAGGATTAATAGTTCAAGAGAACGGGGAAATTGAGAAAAATATAATACATAGAATTCAAGCAGGATGAAAGAAATGACTAAGTGCGTATGAAATTTTATGTGACCGTCGAGTTCCAATCAAACTAAAAAGAAAATTTTATAAGACTACGATTAGACCTGCTATGCTTTATGGGGTAGAATGTTGGGCAGTTAAAGAACAACATGTACAAAAATTGAGCGTAGTGGAAATGAGAATGTTAAGGTGGATGAGTGGTAAAACAAGAAAAGATAAAATTAGGAATGAAATAATTCGAGAAAACCTAAAAACGAGACCAATTTGTGATAAAATGAGAGAAAATAGATTAAGATAGTTTGATCATGTTAGAAGGAGGTCTGAAGTAGCACCGATTAGGAGGACAGAGTCTATCCGTGTAGAAGGTGGTTGGAGAATGAGAGGAAGACCTAAAAAAATAGATGGAAGTAATTAAACAAGATTTAAAAATATTACAAATTACAAAAAATTTAGTTTTAAATCATTTCATTTTATGGTTTGGTTATTATTGCCCACATCTCAGAGTTTAAAGGTCATTCACGATGTTAAAATATTATTACCCTTTTTCGAAATAAAAAAGAATCTGGATGTGCATTGTACTTCTGGGAATGCACACTTGTAGACACATTTGAACTTACAAGTATGTGAACAGACATGTACATGGAAAATGTATTTTTTATTTTTTTAAAATATTGGCAAGTATGCTGCCCTCTCCTGTTTGATGAGTTACATAGTCAAACTTCTCGATTTTTTTAATCTTAAGTAAATATCTATCTAATTCATCAGAAAATAAGCTGATTATTGTCATGGTTAATTCTTGGTGCAGTATGCTCAATCTGGAATCCTCGTTCTGCTGTTGCATTTAGCACGGAGCTATCATTCAGTTAGTAATGAAGATCACTTTGTTATTCTTGACCTGCTTTGTCGACTGGTGTCATTTAACTCGGTAATTCTTGATATATACTGCTTTTAAACTACTTTTTATATATGGCTCCTTAAAACCTTTTTTGTGATGAGATGTGTTATTTTCAAGATTTTTGGTTTAAAATTTACCTTCATTCAAAATTTTATTTGATATGGTACAGGCAGATTTGTCTCATATTCTTTCTTTTTCTTGCTATCTCACCTACAAAAATTCCTGTCCTATTTAGCATTATGTGTAACTGAAAAATAAGAAAAAATTTGATTGCAATCTTATTTCGATCATGGTGTCATGCTGTTAGAAAAGTATGAGAATGTGCTAAAAATTTGTAACTTGAATCTGCTCACCCAAGCATAAAATCTTGTAAAATCCTACAAAATTATATTTTTCATGGGATTAATAGTTTATAAGGTTTGGAAGAGGCAATACAAAATCCAATCTATTCTATTTAGCGTTACATAATTAAAACCAAAATTTCATGTTGTTTGCCCTGTGATTTGTGATATTTCAGGATAATCTTGGATGGTCACAGATTAGGTTCCTTTTGATATCAACCTTTAATTGTGATCGTATAATGTATTGGCTTCCTCTGGGGACAACCGAAGGTGAAATATTGGGCCTGCTGTTTTTATGATAGAGCCCCTGGGTACTGGGGTATGACATAGGGCTGAACTTCACTATCAAAGATAAATAAATTAAAACAATTACTTTCAGTTGAGGACCATTTATGACTCTTCATTGCATCTAACTGGGCACTGCTTCTCAATCTTTTTATTATGTGCATCCAGAAAAATGTGACCTGTTTAGCAGTGAAGTCCTGAACGATTCATAAGACTGCTTTTACTCGTTTTGGTCTTAGATAACATATTGAAGTTGAGAAGACATTCATCTCTCTTTTGTAGATGTAAAATTCCATGTAAGTGACACACGCACATGCCCAGTTGTAAGTTCGAGAAATTTTTTTTGTCTGACCTTTCCCCATGCTTATATTAACTTAGGATGTGTTTTAAAGTATTCCTACCCTAATACACACAAATGTCTTGTCTTGACATCATCTCCTGTTTAGATTTGGATACAAAAATGAACTTCAAATTCATTAGGGTAAACTCAGTCTGAGTAAGCTGTGGAATTTAGTCTGAGAGTGTGAGGATGGATGTATTGGGAAGGTAATTCCAAACATCTACCAAAGCTGCTGCCAAAGGAGACTGACTGCTAGGTTTGCATCACCCCTCCCTGAAGAGCAGCGGTGCCTCCTCTTTGGTTCACCCTTCTTCACTAAAACAATGTCACAAACTGTAGTCCATGCCCTTGACTTTGATTATTGAAGCCTTGTCTCATGACTTCCCATGGTTTTTGGATGCTTGTTAGCTTCTTCTGTCTTTTATTTCAATAGTTTGCACAGGTCTCCCCTGCCAATAGTGCACCCTTGATGACTTGATATGTTTCATTAATTATAAGCAACAAGACTGGCTTTCTAATATCTTCCAAGCAATATTTCTCAAGTGATTCTTGGTAATGATTATGAAAGTGTGAATCCCTTAACAGACATTTATGTTTTTTTGAAGATCCATAAATTGTTTCACATTAGTGAAAAATATATATAATCATAAGGCATTTCCCACGTAAGTGGATATATACAATAAAAAATGAAAAACAAAACAAAAAAAAAAAACGAAAAAATAAAAAGAAAAAAGAGAAACCCTGAACCTTAGGGTAGTTCCACAATGTTTATTTTGCATTTGTTATGGGATGATTGAACTCCTAATGATTGATTGAATGGAACATTTATTCTTATAAATTCACTGACTTGGTGAGTAGAGCTCTCATACATTCTGGGGTCTGGGAAGGGCCCATGCATGCGGCCTAACCCTCTACCTTTTATTTTAACAACTCTGTTTCCCATGACTTAAACCTTCTACCACCTGCGACTAGTGCAGGTGGTAGAGGACATGTCCTCTTAGGAAAGTGATCCGGGCTTGAAACTCGGCATGGGAGCTTTGTCTCCCTTTTAATGTTTGGGAGCTTGTGGTCTCCTTTTTAATATTTGGGAGCTTGTAGTCTCCCTATTTGAATCTTGGAAGAATTGTCTCAGGGCTTGCTTGTAATATGTATTGAGATGTAATGTATAATACCCCAATAAAAAAAAAAGAAAACAAAAAGAAGAAAAACTTCAACCTCTTGCTGCGAAGGCAGCAACTCTTTAACTGTTGTCCCAAGGTCCACCCTCGACTATCATCTCTTATGTTGGGGCAAAGCGGCTGTTTCTCTTGCAGAAGTGTGCATGCAGGTTGTTCCAAATATCCAAAAGCATTGGAAGCATAATTTACGCATTAATTTTATGTGGTCTGTAGTAGCTTTCAAGCATTGTCTGTAATAATTTCGCAGGTTTCTCTGTCTGTGGTACATCCTATGTTTCCTAAAATTTTCCTTGAAATGTCCTACAGACCAAGATAATGGTAAATGATCTATAGTCAATGTGGCTACAAGCTGTAGTTTTTTCAAATGGGTTAGTAAATGGGAAGGCTCTGGGTTTTGGTTTTCAAGTGCAGATTGAACCTCCATCCACTTCATTGTTCCACTCGATTTTTCTGTATTTCCTTTTACATTGTGCCTAGTTTATGCTTTTTCCCTGCTGGTTTTGGTTTCACGATTGCCTATTTCGGCACATCTATCTGGTGTTTCAAAAGGGAAATGGACATATTAGGAATTTAGGGTCTGCCTGTTTCGAAAGCTTTATTTCTTTCTGACTTTCATAGCATAGCATGCTGTTTCACTGCACCAGATTGATTCTCATTATGTCTTCTCTAAAACTTACTTGAATGTTAAAATATTTTCTAGGCCATATGTTCTATGTTAATGGACAATGGAGATTCATTATCCATGAAGGTGGCCCAAATTGATGGACACATGGGGCAGAACATTCGGTAAGTAAATAGAATGGCCAAGTTTCATGGGATGTTTAAATTTAAGTTTTTCATTTTTTAAAAATAGAAAGCACTTTATCTTCCTCACCGCATGTTTGGGTTAATTGTTATTTCTTTGCCTGCTCTACAGGGTTGATGTGGTTAAGATCATTTGCTCTTTGGTCAGCAGTTTGGAACCCATTGTAAGCAGTGCAGGAGTGATGTCATTGTGTCTTAGTATTTTGACACAGTTGCTTAAGTGGTTAGTTATTCTTTTTGCTGATTTATAAGTGTGGACTATTTGACTCACCGATTGCTGTTTTTTATTTTATTTTATTTTATAACCTGTTTATGCCCATTTGCTACCCAGGGCTACCCTCTAAGAACTACTATGTGGATACGTGCTTCCTTTGTTTCCTGCAAAATTTCCTTCGAATACCTGTAACCATATTTTGGGCATCAATTGCCTTGGAAATGCTCTTTTTCTTCGAATGAATTCCTTCTTGCTTGTGGTCTTCAATGAATATGAATTTACTTCCCTTTGTTCTTGCTTCCAAAGGGAGAAGCTTGAGGAGGTTTTTGTACACCATTAATTCATATTTTTGGAAGCTCACGATCATCCTCCTTAATTTGTAGGTGATAGAAGATGTTCTCAGTTTCTTACCATCTAGTGGCAAAGTTCCAATGTCACTGAGCTTCTCCATATTTAGCTCTGTCTTCTTTTGAAAATCCTCATTGAGTTGTATCCTGCTAATTTTTTATTGTTGTGTTACTGATGCAGTGCACCTTCTCATGTTTTTGAGGTGGCCTCAAGGACTAATATCTTTGGTTTAGGTTTGAATGGTTTATCAAGGTGAATCTTCTGTTCAGATATTATCCATTTGCCAAATTTTCCTGTCTATACAAAGGTGTGCCAATGAAGTTAATGCTTTAGATTATTTTGTTTACATATTGTATTCCACTTATGTTGTTTGCTAATGTGCCATATTTTGTAGCCTGACTTTTGATTTTTCTGTTTCAGTGCTTTCACAGTTTCCTTTTATTCTTGTTGAAGTTTGTTTAGGTTATCTTATTCTGTTCATTTACGAATGCATGCCCTTTTGCAGTGGATTGTGTTAGATGTTCACTTTTTTCTGTGTTATATCCAAATTATGAGCACTGAATGTATTATTGTTTTGCTCAGTATCAATCATTTATTGAGACTATTTGTATCATGTATGATTGAATACTTTTCTGAAGGATGAGAGGACATGGAAGACTCTGAAACTTCCCATTCTCATGCCCACAAAAGAGGTATTTGAATTGGATGATGCTCGGGGGCATGCTTTGCTAGACAACGAAGATAAAGATGAGTTTGCACATACATGTCCATGACATACACCCATAATTTGAATACAATCTTCAATACTTGTCTATGTTAGAAAAACACATAAATATTTAATGATTTGAGTATGTTAGAAGGCAAAAGCATCTCTATGATGCATGCATGCGTTGATTCTGTGAATATGCATGTTGTAGTTGTGGCTTAATCGCCACAAGTGTTAAGAGGATCAATTTTCCTCATTCAGTTCATGACCAAATGCATTACATATGTAATCGTGCTAGTTGCCATGGACTGTTTTGCTTGAACACGAAATAACAATGGATAACTGCTACGCAGGACATGAATGTTCTGAACTGGTTAGCTTATATGGGCTTTATGTAGTGTGATCACATGCATGTGGCAGTGATCACTTTATTAGTTAATATGGTGATATAGCTGACCAAAGAAAATAAGAAATACTATCATCTATCTTAGCATATCTCCATATTTCTTTACCTGGATTTCACAGGCACCAGTAATGCAAATAAGCTAAAACATATTATGCCCAATTTTGATTTAACTTCAAGGTGTCATCTCTCTGTTTCTTTCTTTCTTTCTTCTTCTTCTTCCTCCCCTTCTTGTCTCTAAAATTTCTTCGTTGGATTTGTTTTGTTTTGTTTTTTTTTTTTTGATGCGATTCATTGGATTTGTTATGTCTTCTTATTGGCTGCTTTTTATTTGTTTTCCAGTCTGCACATCAAAGCATTGCAACAAACATTATACTCTTGATATTTCTTTTTCCTTATTTGTGAATAATTAGGTTATTCTTTTCTTTGGATAAAAAAAGTTATTTCTTACTATAAAAAAAGTTATGCTTTTCTTTGTCCTTCTGTTAATCGCCTGCTGGAATTGAGTTGCATTATATCTGTATGAATGCTCTTTTTTTGGGGGTGAAGAGGAATGTTTTGAATCCTGTTAAAATCTCTTCTTCAGTTCCCCATGGTTGCTGTCAGGGGGGCTCGCAAGACTGCTGTTATATGACTGTGAGCAAAATGGGGAGTGCTGCTCATTGACCATTTCAGGCATGCTTTTATCCTCTAAGTGTGGTAGAATACCAATATTATTATACCATTTTGCTCCAGCATGGAGTGCATATCTTTGGTTATGGTTCTCAAGTTTTTTCCAATGGCAATCCATCATATAAAGAAAATTTTTTTGGAATTAAATTAATGTCATTTTATTTTAGGCCCTATCCCTACCTTATTGTCTTCAACTTGATCTAACTTGAAATTTTGATATTTGTGCAAATAGACTGAACCTTCTAACATTGATATTTGTGCAAATAGGCTAAACCTTCTAGCATACTTTCCTTCCTATTGTTACCCATTTGTGGCGTTCTCCTCAAATGCATTTCTTTTTTCAATTTTTGCTGTTGTCTCATCTGCACAATGGTTTCAACATTTTGTTCCTAGATTTCTCAGCTTTTCACTATAGTAATGTAGCTGTCATTACAGAAAATTTCTCCTGTGATCATATGAAACCCTAGAGGCCGATCCCACTTCTTCTATCCTACTTCAGTTCTACAGGAAACATACCTGTTGGTGTTCACATTGCGATGAATCACCCATCAGGATGCTGAAATATTCAGGTTCTTACTTGATCAACTATCTTATCTGACCATGGTGTTCTTATCAAAAGTTGCACTCTATGTGCTAAGTTCTAGTCCCTCCAAATTTCTAGCTTTGAGCTCGAATGTCCCGTCTTCTTTTACATACAGTATTTCGCCTGGATTCTGTTCAGTTTTTCTTGTGAATTTGCAGTTGTCTAGTTCATGAATACTGCCAATTGATTTATGACTACAACAACAACTAACTACTACTGGTATTAATTATTATTATTATTATTTTTAAAAAAATTAGTTTTTGATTCTCAATGGTTTTCTGCCATTTCAGTGCTGGATTTCACCATGCAACTTGTGGAAGAAGGAGCAGAGGATGACATGGTGTCTGCGCTTCTTGTTTTTTCCCTACAGTATGTCTTAGTTAATCATGAACACTGGAAATACAAGGTTAAGTATGTTCGCTGGAATGTGACATTAAAGGTAACCTTGGATATCTCTTTTCTTTCTGCCATGTACTTTACAAGGCAGTTTTATCTTTTGGAACACAGTGAATTTGAGATAGTTTTTGATCTTGATTAGAAATTGTGAGTGATTTTTATGATATAGAAAAGTTAAAATAGTGGTGGACTAATCACTTGAATAGAGATAATAAAAATAAGTAGATCCCTTTCGGTTGGTGCATATTTCAATGCATTCTATCTGGTGGTTTTCTAGGATTTTGTTTATTATGGTGCATATTTCAATGCGTTCTATCTGGTAGTTTTCTAGGATTTTGTTTATTATCTGTCTTCCTTTTCTAAGTTTTAATATATAGTTTAGAGAAATCTTTATATTCTCCTTCATATTATTATTATTGTTGTTGTTGCGGGAAAGTTCGTATGTTTTAGCTTTTGCAAAAGATTCTACAGAGCCGAAATTAGTTTGGAAAAACATGACCTCATGATGATGTTGGTGAGGAGCAGCTAGAGAGGGTATTTATTTCTTTTTACATTCCAAAAAAGGTGTTTTTGCAATTTCAAAACAGACTTGTAGTGGATTTCCAAAAGTCTTAACTCGTAGACAATTTTGCAGTAGTTAAAAAATGCCTAGACACGAAAATGTCTCTTGTTTTGTGCATCTTTTAGCTCTCAGGATTATAGCTTCCCCCCTCATTTCTCCAAACAAGTGAGTTGTTGCCTTATAACCACTAAAAGGTTGAAATTTGTGGAAGAAAGCTTTTAGATGAAATGAACTTACAGTGGAAAAAGACAACAAACTTTACATGCTTACATTTATCAAGTCACTGAGAAATGCATAAACTATTTCTATTTTATGATGAATTCTTTCTTCATTACAAGATGTCCACCCATCTTGAACCATACTGTGCTTCTGTTATGTAGTTGAAATTAAAATAAATCTCTACTTGTGTGCTACATAATCAATTCTATTTCTTATTATTCTTAACAAAGGTATATTTTTTACTATTACATTTAGTTTCGAATGCTTTAGGTTCTCGAGGTTATGAAGAAATGTGTAAAACTGGCCCAAAATTCACAAAAGCTGGGCTACCTCATCCGCGATATATTACTTGGTGACTCTTCTGTCCATAGCACGCTTTGTCGGATTATGTGCATAACTACTGAAACACTGGAGGTTGGTAATACTAGATTTTTCTCTTCTTGGTGCCAGACATCCAATGCAACTTCTGAAGTCCTTTCCTTTTTTGCTTACTGTATTTCCATTATGTGGCAGAGAATATGCATCAGCCGTCTTTATGATATGAGGGAGATTGAACGGTTGCAGCTTGCAATATGTTCTGCACTGGATATTGTCTCAGCTATGCTAGAAGATCTTTCTCAGGTAAATTTTGTGGTTTTCAAATTTGGAATTGGCTAGTTTTGACCAATCAGCAAAATGTCGAGATGTGCTCCATGTCTTCCTTTTTTTTTTTTTTAAGGTAACTTGAAGAATATTGTTTTATTTTGGTATTCATTGCATATAATAGCTGAAGTTTTAGTGGATGACACATGGAATGTTATTGGTAAATGGTCAGTTGTGAAGTGAGAGGAATCTCATGAGTCAGCAAATCGCTAACTTTTGAAACTGTGAGCAATCTCTTTCATCAATATGAAAAAATGATTGGAAAGTATAGTTAAGTAGTTAAGTAGTTAAGATGTCACATCATATAGAAAAGCATGTGGAAAAGTAGGGGGAAATTTTTTTTCTTTTCCCAAATGCCAAATACACTCTTAATTTAGCCAATTAAAATGGCATGTCTTCTTATGAATTCTGACCAGGCGATATTTCTTTTTGTAAGATCATCTTCTACAGAGGAAGCCATGGTTGTTCCTTTTTCTCTGCTTTTTTTGATGATCATGTTTGTATTCCTTAAGAGTACTTAGTAGAAATCTTTTGGAAAAACAAGTTCTCAATCTTTCATATTGCATTGGAACATCGTCATCCTTACTATGTCCTGCAATGCTTTAATGTCCCTGATCCCTCCATGCAAAGCCATCTGAAAAGTTATCCAAATTTAGATACAGGAACATGCTTCGATGTAGCTTGTTCTCAAAGCCAGATTCCTTTAGCAGAGGTTATATCATTTTCATCTCCATTGAAATTAGAGAAACTTCTGGATCATACAACAAACATAATTGAGTCCTTAATTATTTCTTTCTCCTCAAATGTCCTTAAAAAGTTAAAATATCATCCCCAAAAGCATCTTTTTAATATTTATGATATACTAAATCGTCAACAGCTGTAATTATTTGCTGTTGTTAGACTTGAGTTGCCGAGTATTTTTATATTACTTGTTGGATAATTTGTGCTTTTTACAAAATTTCCTTTATTATTTGCTTAATTATATCTGCATGTTGCCAGAGTGCATGTGGTGTGCTGGTAATGCTGATGGCCGCCTTTGCGCTGGCCTGCATTCTAATCAGTGGGGGTGGTGTTTCCCTGATATATATGCGAATGTCCTCCAGTTTGCTAGCTGGGAGCCTGTTGTCTTCTCCATTGTTATTTGGGAGCTAGTAGTCTCCCTCTTGTAGATTGTAAGAATTGTCTTAGAGCTTGAATGTAAAAGATATGTTGAGATATAATGTAAAAATACACCAATCAAATATATGCATATATCTGCATGTTAAATACAAACTAATCTCTTTTATTCCATATATGTTATTTAATGTCTTCTTTGGAAAGTTTTGTAGGATATTTCCTCTGGTCTTCCTGCTTTTCATCAAGCAATGCTGTCATCTACAACTAAGCCTATATCTGTTGTTGCAGCAACAGTATCCTTGATATCATTTTTCCGCAATCCGGTAATGTTTTCTGCTTCTTAGAAGTTCTGTTAGCAAATAGATTGCGTTTGGTTAATGTTTTCTTTTGAATATGAGCATGTGAAATATTTTTCCAGTTAGCTTGAGTATGGATAATGGAATTCAGGGGGGCCAAAGTGGGAAAATTCCTCATCAGTTGTTACTCAATTAGGAGAATGTACAATATCATAATCAATTTACAGGATCCACAGGTTTTTGGTCATCATTTATAAAGTGATTAGTGTTAATTGATGAATTCAGATGATATCAGTAATCAGTTCTATTTTTACCTAAAGTGTGAAATTAATTTGTTACTTTCTTAGCATTAAATTTTTTTTTTGTTGTGATTCTCCATTTATAATTTCCAACAAATCCTTAGTCAATTTTGGGCAAATAACGGTGGGCCCTATTAATAGCTCTATGGAAAATTTTTGGGAGATTTGCTTATAAGTCCCTGAAGTTTGTGAAACTTGCACTTTTTCACCCTAAGTTTCATATTTGCAGCAGATGATTCAAGTTCTAGAACTGGATAGTTTTGGCCCTGTTATTTATGCTAACTTTTGACATCATCATCATAAACTGTTTCCCGCCTATGTGGCATCAGCTGCATGGATCTTGTTGCACCATTCTCGACGATCATAAACTAAGTTTTCAGCAATCTATAACTTTTTTGTATCTAGTTTAATTACTTCCATTCAGATTTTTCTGGATCTTCCTCTCATTCTCTTGCCACCTTTATTTGAATAAATTCGGCTCTCCTAACTGTTCCGCTTTAGGCCTCCATTTGATATGTCATTTTACTATCAATTGACTTCACCTTTAGATTATCTCGGATTACTTCATTTCTAATTTTATCTTTTTTCTTTGTTTTCCACCCGTCCACCTTAACATTTTCATTTATGCAACACTAGTCCTATGTATATCATGTTCTTAAACTGCTCAACATTCTTCCCTGTATGGCATAGTTGGTTTAATTGCTGTCTTATAAAATTTTTCTTTTAATTTAATTGGAACTCATCCTATGACAAGCGTTTTTTGACATAAAATGACAGAAATGCCCTTTTAATAATTTTATCTAAACTTTGAATGGATTGTGCTATTTGTTTAAATTTCTTTCTGGTCACTTTTTTATGAAATTTCTTCTTAAAATATTTTAATTTTTAATTAGACTATTCAAAATATTCATTATAATATTAAAGCGCATTTTGATCTTTTGCTGTAAAAAGGTTAACAGTTTTAAGGCTTTACGTAATTGGAGGAACCAAAACTGGACATTTTGAAACTTAAAAGTCGTTTATTGCAAATATGAAACTTAAGGGTTAAAAAGGGAATTTCCCAAACTTGAGGGACCTATATCCAAATCCTCCATTCTCAAAATCACTTCTAATTAGTAACTACGTTAAATCCAATTTGAATTTAAAATTTCAAACTTAATTGCTGGATTCTCATTGATTCACACTTTAACTTTTCTAGTTCATCCAACCAGTTAGATGCTTCTGATTCAAGGTTAGTATAATGTTTAAATAATCTTATTATTTTTATCCTTGTAAGTTACAAATATCATTAAATTTAATTAATCTTACATAATGTGCACATTGTGCAGTGTTAGGTTCCCTCTGTCCACTTTATCCAAATATGATCCAAGCAAACTACTTTGGCTGAATTTTGGTATTTGTTTCTGAAATCTGCTGTACTTTACCAAAATTTTTTGTCCTTTGTTAAAATTTATTTCTTGAGAAATGAAAGTTGTTACAATTGTTGCATGTGGAAAAAATCCAATTTCCATGATTCTTAAGGAATATTTGAGGACAATTTCTCATAAGATGAGGAGTGCTTTCCACTGTAATAGCAATTGTAGAAATAGAGAATGGGATGATGATTACTTTTTTTGGATACTTTGATATCCTAGTTTCCTTTGCATTCTTATTTGTTTCATAAAGTATTCAGAGAACTCACGCATAGCATGTGGAGAAAGGTTCCTAATGGTGTGTCTCCTAAGGCATATTTGTGGTCTATTTGCAGAAGATACAAGTGACTGCTGCTAGAGTTCTATCAAATTTATTCATTGTGGCCGATAAAATACAGACATTCGCGTATGGGGATCTTTCTATTGCTTTCAACGATATGCAGGTGTTAGTTCGTTACATCTCTGAACTTATTCCCAGTGCTGCTTTTGCTCATTGGCAGATGCATTCAGTGAATTAGCTGATCTCTAGTTCAATATTTTATTTTCATGAAATATAATTGAAAATCACTGTTACTGTATTACTTCCAGATCCGGGATTTGATGACTTCCATACGTCAGATTCTGTCAGAGGAAACAGGTGAAAATAGTGGTCTGCTTGTTGCAGTGGTGAAGTTGCTTACATCTGCTGCCCAGTATCAGGTCTAGTTCTTTGAATCGCTGACCACATTTTATTTGACCTTGTTTCAGAATTTCAGCCTTCTTGGACAATGTCTTTTTGCTTTAAAGTTTACAAGTTGTATGACCTATCTTCTGAGAACATTAATCTGAATTGTAGTTACAGAACAGCCGAAAGCTTGAGGGCTCACTCTGATCATCAGCCTGTCTTTTTGTTTCAAAATTTGCAAGCTGCATGACCTATATTCTGATAGCATTATGCTGGATTATAGTTTCACAAAATAGCTGAGAGCTTGAGACTGGCTGGGCTGACTCTGATCAATCACCTCTTCGTCGTTTTGTTTTAAAATTTATAAGCTGTATGACCTATATTCTGAGTTCATTAAGCTGAATTATAGTTTCACAAAACAGCAAAGAACTTGAGCCTGGCTGAGCTGACACCGACCAGTCACCACTTCTGTAACTAGCCATGTTTGACTTTGACCCTGTGCATATGATATGGCATTATCTGAAACTTACATTGGACTACCCTGCATAGGTTGAATGGTCCAAATCTTATAACATTTACCCCTGAAGCTGCATGACGAGCTATGCTTTCATTATATATGTAGGTTGCTTCGTTTATAAAACAATTTATGTGCTTCTATATATTTTTCCTTGAAGATTCTTATTTATTTATTTATTTTTTATGAAACTCTTGTGCTTAATGGTACATTTTATTTGATAATTTCTTAAGAGAGATTAAAAAAGATTTCCCAACCCATCCACTTCTGAATGGATCTTGTACAATAAAACTCATCCAAGTTGAGGTCCAGGTTAGTGAACTATAAGCTGAACAATGAAGTTGTTTTTGTATCTGTTTGATGGAAAGAAGGAAGTAAGTGAAGGAGATGAATGAAAAATGCAGATGAAAAGAAGCAGTTGATTTTTGTGCTTCTTGCTTTGTTCAATAAAACCAAAGACAACAATGTCCCTCGTTCCAACATCAATTGCGCATCTTGAAGTGACATGTTATTGACTAGTGAAACAAATGTTGTGGGCTGCTGTTTGCAAGGCGTGTCAATTGACATTTTTTGGTGTAACCAAGATGCTTAGATTGCAATGATGTGTAGCAATGCAGGATGACAAACAACGAGATGTGGTTGTTGTAGCAGTAGAAAAAAAAAAATCTAATGGCCATTTACTATCTTGATAGAAATATTGGCTTTGGCTCTAATATAAAATTGATGTAGAATGATATACTTTGATGCTAAATTAGTGTGAAACGAAGAGCTCCAATGCTGAAAGGATATCAAATAAAATGCTTTGATACTTTATTGATTTAAAGCAAGGAGCTTTGATGCCAAATTGATGTAGAATGAAAATGTCTGATAGAAAGAATTATGAAAACCTTTGGAAGCAAAACTTGGCCTTCTCGGTGTAAAAAGAAAAGCCTTCTCAACAGGAACAACAGAGGACGAATTAGCAAAGAAGAGTAGGTCTCAATTCTGTTAGTATCCTATTAATTATTGAAAGTAATTCTCTAGTCTAAGTGCTATAAGTAAAATTTTTAATGAAAATAACATAATAATAACTTAAACCTTCATCAACTTGATATATATTTTGATCCATTGATATTTCCGTCAAACAGAAATCAAATCATTGAGTGTACGAAAGTGTAAATACGGATAAAATGAACTAAAACCTAATGTTTATTGCTCCATCATATTCTATATCACTCATCCAAATCTTGGCTAAAGTCAATCTTTGTAAGGTTGGTGTCCATGGAATTGGTTTTCTGGATGGAATTGGCAAGAAAATGGTGGGAGGAAGTGGTCTTCCATTGATGCTATGACACACTTTATTTGGTGATTTATCAGTGGTAACCAGGCGCTAAGCTTTTTTCCATAAAATATGAGCTACTTATTGCAATTTAGTGATAAACTTGTGTCCTGGGGCAGGATCCCTGCCATTTATGGTTTCCATACAATATTTCTACTGTCAAAAAGTGTGATTTTTCTGTGTTATATTGCTAGTTTGCGTTGACTGGGGGAATGTTACCTTAAGACTTTAGAGTGGGCAATCCATATACCTTCATCGTTACAATTACGGAAAATGATTCTACTGCTTGCTCACATCATCCTGACAAGTTGTAATATAGTAATGGCATGCATAAGATTTTACCTAAATTATCTGTTTTTAGCATTGCCCAAGTAATTATTTTGTGGTTGTGAATTTGGATGTGATGAAGAAAACAATATGAGTCATGAAACTAATTCATAAAATTTGGGTATTCATGTTATTGCATATTCTTCCAGATGTTTTATTTGCAATTTTAGATATGTAATTTTTTTTTTTTAAGAATTGATGCAAGTATGCAGTAATTCAAATACAAATCAATTTGATGAATGGTCTAGATTATTGCTTTTATTTTGGGTTTTATTCATTTGTATCCCCTTAGGAATAAGTAGGTTTTCTTTAATTATTTATGAAAATAAGAGATTTGTTGTATCTTTTGGACAATTCATACTGTTTGCTGTAATTGAATACGTTGTTGGTTCCTCGATTCTCCTTTTGTTCCATTCTGTAAATCCCTAATTCTTCCTCCTTTTTCTTCCTTTCTTTTCTGTAATGAAAAATCTTCTTGTTGCTCCCAAAGTTCTGCTCTTCCTGCACAACATCATTATGTGATTGGTTCTGCCACTTTGTTTCTCTGGCATTTTATTTGTTTTATCTCCTCTCCTACAAGGAATGTAACAGACGCTTACCACTGCTTTCATTGCAGCCAGCTCTTCTCATTTCTCTGATGCCTACCAATGAGAATTTGGAGGTATCAATGAGGAAGAATTTGGATGCTTCTTTCGGATCATCGCAGTTGAAAGAAACTAGGCTTTCTCAATCCTTTCTGCAATATGTAGAAAGATCTGAGGATCTTCTTGACAGGTATTCTGTTTGTGGGGATTCTTTCCATATAAGTTGTTTTGTTTTACTGAACAACTGCCTTCTTCCTTTTCATCATTCTTGTATTCAAGACAAAATGATGTATGTTTAGTGCCAAAGATTAGCAAGTTTTGTTTGCTGAATATTCTGCCTTTACAGCTGTCCAAATGTGCTTCTGCATATCCTGGAGTTCTTGAAGGCATTGTGGAGTGGAGCTGCTCAGTACATTGAGATCCTGGATATGATAAAAAGCTCAGAGAAGTTCTGGAATCATCTGTTTTCGCCTGTCTTGAAAATGTCTGCCAAGGAAGCTGCTTTTCTTAAATATTTCAATGACCAGGAAATGCTACAAGTGTCATCTAAATATAGATGTCAATCCGTGGTTTTAGAGATTGTGGCACATGAATTGTTTTTGCAAAAGAAGTTGTTACATGAGAAGAAGCCTGAAAAGAAATCTTCTGAATCATCTGTGGGGAAGAATGGAAATGTTGGCACTGAGAAGGAAAACTCTGGTAGTTTACATGGCCTCAAGGATGCTTTGTCTGCCTGTTGTGAGAGCTCTATTCTGGAAAATCTTGTCAAACTATATGCATCTTGCAGATATGACGAGGAGACAATTAGGCGTGCTAAGGTGAGCCCTTTATGTTTTTCTCGTTTTATCCCTGTGTTGATGGATAGGCAGTTCTCAAAAGCTGCCATTTCATAGACGAACATCAGCTGTGACCAATGGATGGAGGCACTTGAATTTCAGAGCTTTTTTTATTTTCTTCTTCATTTTGTATTTCTTTTCTAATCATACTATGTTGAGTAATAGGGGGTTAGTGTCTGCTGATTGAATGTTGGCTTCAAGAGACATCTCTAACTGAGATAACTGTCAACATGAATCTGGTTTAGTTGGAATGAGAAAAATATGTGGGGAAAAGGAATATATAAAAGTGAAGGAAAAGAGAAGGAATTATGTGTGTAATAGGTGATAGTGATTAGGAACAGAGTAAATAAAGACAAAATAGGTAGTTTTTTGTATGAAAAGATGAAGAATCATGATTGAAAATATTGGTAACAATGAGAAAAAGTAGTGTTTCAAAACACAGTAGAAGGGGAGGAAAAGGGTGATGTCTTTTCTGCCAACTTTTCTTCTTTCCCAAATGTAACAGCCCATTTTTTAGCTCAACAAGAATGATATTGTATGCTCCATGCAGAATCATTACTAGTTGAGGGCCTGGAAACTTTTTGATGTTGCATTACATGCTTTAGAGGATGTAATTTTGTTCTAGATGGAAGTTTTGGAAATGATGACAGCTAAACGAATTGGACCTCAGGGTTCCTTGGGTAGGACACTCTGGTGGATAACCTAGGTAATGTAATCCAAGTTCATACATAAAATCTGTGGTGGTGCAAACGACATGATCTGAATTTATTTTATTTTATTTTTATTTTTATTGGGGTTTACATCCTCTAATTCATTTCAGACAAATCTGTAAACTTCTGAGATAAGAGTTTAACTTTTGAAATATCATTACTTATTACTGTTTTCTCCTTTTCCCTGTCAAAATTTGATTTCGGACCATCACATAACATAACTAATACATCATTTAATCACTTTTACCACCTAAAAGTAATCTGTCCGATAAAGCGGTTTTTAAAGGATTCTTAAGTTAATCTCTCTTTCCTAGGTTTTTCTAATGTAAGCAAATATAAGGGATTTTAAATGCAAGATTTCTTATTTCTAAGCCTGGAAACACCACTACATAGCATATCACAGACTTCCAATCCATTTGGAGGTAAAATATCAATGTCTAGACAAAGGTGAGTAAATCATAAACAAGAAGACTACACCTCCGTGTCTTCATATGATCCAACTAATGAAGGACATCCATAGGAATTCAAACATTGCAAAAGCCATTCATTTCTCCAATCTGGAGGGGAAATATATTGACCTGTTTCTTTTGTGGGTTGCAGATGGCAGTGAGTATGTTCATTGTATGTGCAATTAAGAGAATATCTCTTGACAGTTCTGGGAGTTTATCACTATCATTAGTTGAAAAGGTCCACAAGATGTACAAGAAGGTTGGAATGGGTTATATGAAAAATTTATTTTCATCAGATGGGTTTCTTTCATAATATTCTGTACTATTACATCTACACTGAATTCTTTTTCCTGGCTACAGCTTACTGAGCAACCGGCCTTTTCTGAATTGAAAAATCAGTACTCCCTGAGGGGTTACAGGTACCACCACAACTACTACTGTTATCATCATTGTCATTATTACTATTATTAATTAATTGCTTATAAAGCCTGACTGATCTCTTTCTTGGGTCTTTTTTCTTGTTGCTAAGTTTCTTGAAATTAATAGTTCTGGTCTGTCTGAAATCTAGCACCATATCATCAGTGGAATATTTAAATAAATAAACAAGAAAGTCCAATGGGAATATAGAGCTGTTTTCCTTGCTATTTTAAATCATCTTTGAGCTACCAACTACCTTGCAATTTAATAATGCTTACTTAAAACCTTCATAATGAGCAGTCTATATTATTTTTATGTTAATATTGCAGTGAAAAATTCTGAAGCTGTCCTAAATTTTGGAGATAATTCTGATGTCTTGTATGCTGGGTTATGTGGACTGTAATGTATTTGCAAAAGAGAAGCTGCATTTTTCTGAATGTTAGTTTTTTACTTAACGCTCTTGCCATGTGATGAGAGACATTTTCTCATTGCTGGAATAAAATATTTTGGGGCCGCATGTCAGCATCATCCTCCCCCGGGCATTCCCCATTATGCATTATCTCCAAACCTACAATACAATATTAGCACAGTGTATGAGATGTTGAAGGTCAGGACCCTCAGATGCAAGCTTTTAGGTGGTCTGATGTGCCTGTATTTATTTTTCTTCATCTCCTCAAAAACTCAATTTGCTACCACATTTTCTTTTTCTTCTCTCTCTCTCTCTCTGTCTGTCTTAATGGCTGTCCTTGTGATGAAATGATTACACCTTGTAGGCAGCTGATTCAATCCTATGCATAAAATTTGTGCGGATATTACTTTTTCTGTAGGCCATCCTATTGACTCCTATGGTTTGTTGTCCTGCTACAGATTTTTAGGAGTCTTTTCCCCTATCAACAGGCTATTCCAGTGTCATTAATTTTCAGTTCCCCATTTATGTATTAAGAAACTTTTTAAATGATGTAGAATTGGACATCATACTGAACTGAGGCATTTTAAAACGTCTTATTGTGTATTCTACACCACAATAATATGCTGATCCTTACAGCACTGATTGTTGCCAGGTGCTATAAGTTGCTCCATTTTGTTCCCAAAATTTCTGATTAGCTGCCACTGCTGCATTTGCGAGTCAGATGCATGGGACTACACATTTAAAAACTACTACTAATATTTTCCTACAAAATTCATTTTTATGAATTTCAGTACTTCAGGATTTATGCTAAAGTCTCAAATGCTTTAAACATAGTGGTGAGGGTTCTAGTTTTTGAAATGATTAAATAATACAGAATAGCACAGGGAGGATTTTGTTTGATATAAATTGAAAAATCTAAAAGAATGATTTTATCATGAATCAGGAGGGCAAAGATGCAAATTTTATTATGAAAGCGAGTCAAAAGGAGAGGAGGCTGGGTTGCATGCAATTATTGGCTCATCACCCTTCATGTTGTGGTGCTTAACTGCTTACTGTTACTTTAAGAATCTCGAGTCCTGATATGTGTATGATATTATAAGCACCATACTATAATTCATTTAAAATATTATAAAAAATGAATCATTATTTCGGCAACCAAATGAAATGAGTGGACATAAAAGTTTCTTGTTATTAAATTATATTGGTGCTGTTTGGGACTCTTTTAATGTTGGAGATGCCATCTAATCATTTAATGTGTATCCCCTTTCCTAGATGAGAATGGGCAGATTTCCATTCATCCAAAAAAAAAAAAGAATAATTTTTGGCTATCAAGTTTACTCTTACATTTGGTGTGGCCTTCATGAGCTATTTTGTGTCTTTTAGTTTGCAATCTGCAAATGATGTATACAAATTTTTTTGGATGATTCATGTCAAACCAAAAACATCGAAGTAGATATCAGGGTACCTTTAGGTTACAAGTTGTGCGCCATTTATGTCTAAACTCTAAAAAGAATATCAAGACGGATGTAGAGAAGGCGGCCATTGTTCTAGCTTTTGAATTTGGACCATCTGACAATGAAGGATGACATTTTTTCCAAGTGATGAAATACTGCTCTCTTGCTGCCATTTCATGTTCATTTCTTTTAGTTTTCATTGCAATTAATATGCTTGTGAATATATGTTTAGTATATTTTCTCAAAATCTCTTGCCCCATCAATACTCCATATATGTTGTTTCCAGTAGCATTGATCCAATCATTTGTTTGCAGTGAAGGGAACGATTTGGATGTTTTAATACTTAATGACCTTTATTATCATCTACGAGGAGAAATGGAAGGCCGTGAAATAACTTCTGGTCCTTTTAAGGAGCTTTCACTCTACCTACTTCACTCAGAAAGTTTTCAGACAAAGAAGCAGAAGAGCAGCATGGAGTTTTGCACAGTTGATGACATTATACACTTGTATGACCCCATGCAGCTACGAATGGATTTAGGGTTGAATTTTTGGGATCATCCAGAGTGGAAGGGATTTAAGCCTGCTGCTGAAAGGATGTTGGCACACATGAATGATGTTAATTTGATGTCTCTGTTAATGGATTCGAAGCATTCTGCTTTGAAAGCACTAACATCCGTCTTATCCATGTATGAAGGATACGTAAGTTCCTCTCTGAGTCCTTTTCTCCACCTAGAATGGCTTTGAATTGCTTTCCCCTTTTTCGCCATAGCCTGGTTCTTCAGTCCATTCACATTTAGCTGTTTCTTCTGCAGTTCACTGAGACCACAACAGAATTGTGTGGAGAGGAGGTATCTGAGCAAGTGTTGGAATCTTGTATTAACTGCTTGTGCAGATATTTATCATCAACAGCAGAGTCATTAGTTTCAGCCCCAGATGCATCTGAAGATATACTGAAGTGTCTTAAAACTCAAGCAGAATTACTGCTCAATCTTGTCAGGTTTTTTTGCAGGAGAGTTTCATTAAGAAATGACGAGCAGCAGTTGTTACGACTTTGCACGCATGTCATGAAAAATGCTGGTCTAGGCCTTCGAATACTGAGTGGCATGCGACAATCAACTTCTCACTTCAACAAAACAGTGATGGTGTTCCTTATGTTGCTTCTCACGGTAGTCGAATTCACTTATCTGAAATCGTATGTAGAAAAATCATCTGCAGATGTTTCTGATGCTTTTGCTGAGGTATCTCTTGTGGGTCTGGGACTGCTTCCTGCTCTTTGCAACTTCATTACAAGTGCTGAATACTATAGCCTTGCGGTGGCTGCAGCTGACATGCTTCTGAAAGGTTTCTTGAACTATAACACTTGGTTGCCTATTCTACAAAAGCATTTGCAGCTGCAGCATATTCTATTGAAGCTTCAACAGGATGATTATCTTGTTTCCATTCCTATCATTTTGAAATTCCTTTTGACCCTTGCACGTGTCAGAGGAAGCGCAAGGATGCTTCAAGCAATGAATCTGTTTGCAGCTCTTAAGGTGATGTTTGATCGTGCACTGGATGACAAGGCTTTTTCAAACAATCAAGAAGAGCAAGACAAAAAAGAAAAGCCCTATAATATATGGGGACTAGGCCTTGATATTATCAGTGCCATGATTTATTCATTGGAGGATGATCCATCTTGTATTGACATTGTGGACAATGCAATTCCATACTTCTTTTCTGAGAAATCCCATCTTATATCTTTCTTTCTTTCTGCACCGGATGTCCCTACTGACGATCATAGCAAAAAGAGAGCCCGAACTCAGAAGGCACACACTTCACTAACAGCCCTGAGAGGTACTGAACAAACTCTTTTTCTTATATGCATGCTTACGAAGCACCAGCACTCATGGAGTAAGACAATGGGAGAGATGGATTCACAGTTAAGGGAGAGGAGTATTCATCTTTTAGCTTTTGTAGGCAAGGGAGCTCATCGAATTGGTGAATCCCCACATAGGACTGCTCCTCTCTTATGCCTGCCATCATCAAAGGAGGAGGTTGAATATCATGGGAAACCACCTTCTGTTAACAGCAAACATGGCTGGTTTATTCTCTCTGCTCTTGGTTGTGGAGTGAAAGGTTCCATCATTTCTGTTCCCAGCACTGCTTTGTCCCTCCAAATCAAGGATCATGCAAGAGGACGAGATACTTCAATCCACCAGACCTATTTTACTGATGCTGTTGCTATACAGATGTACAGAATTGCTTTTTTACTTCTTAAATTTCTGATTCCGCAAGCTAAGGCAGCAGCTAAAAGAGCAGAGGAGATTGGATTCATTGATCTTGCACATTTTCCCGAGCTTCCCATGCCTGAGATTCTGCAGGGCTTACAGGTAAAAAAATAAAAATAAAAAATCAAGCATTGTTGTATTTGCAAAAAGTAAAACAGGCAAGCATAGCACTTGAAAATGGAGTGAACATTCTTTTGTTCTCAATTAGGACATGTCATAGGTGATGATCTTAGAGGGAGGAAGGTTAATGGTTAAGATACACAGATACACAGCAGAACTAGCTCTAGGATGTGACCTGGCCCTGTTATGATTACTGCATATTGAAATTGCAACTCCTTGTCCACAGTTGTGGCATTTATGCAATCTTTTCCAGAAGACAATAGTGTCAAACATCGCCTATAAAACATTCTGGAAATTCATGGAAATTGAGAAATCTGAATCAGTTTGATCACTGTTAACTGGATAGGAGTAAATAGGGAATGATCCGAAGTCCCCGAAGGGCAAGAAGTATCAGTAGTCTCATGGGTGTTAGATATCAATTGCATAGTTCAGAAACTGCAACAATTGCTATTAGAAGGTTTAGCATACAGTTGAATAATATAGTTTTGAATTGTATTGACCTGTCATTGGAGTCTAGATTGCAGAATCTGGACTCGCAGATAATGGATCCACCTCTTGCTTACCCTAATGGAATTTACGTTAATTTAAACAGGGTCATGGCTAATGGTTATTCATTGCACATAATTCTAGCAATTCCGGAATTTGCCTGTGGTTCTTTTATTGTTTGTGGTTGTTTGCTCTCATTCTTTGCCATGTGTTGTCATGCCCATTTAGATTATCAATCTGACGAGACTGGCATTTTCAAGTTTTTGAAGTCGCAAACTCCAAAAGCTATCTTGCCCCCTTCTTGTTTTCTGCCACTCAAATTTTCCTGATGGGAGGCCTATGGATTGTCCATTGGCATTGCAACTATTAGCATGGATGCAGCTGAATATTGGGGCATCATAGAACTATTGGCTCATTGGCTGTCAAATACAACCCCTTAAAATCCTCCAGTTCTCAGACCTGAATTTTTTTAAAAAAGAATAAAAAACCTGTATCTTTGGAAATTTTTAATTTATTTATCTGGATGCATCATCTACATAGTATCCAAACTGTTTTTAAACCTGACTGGTAATCATTGTAATGCAGGACCAAGCCTTCTCTATTGTTGCTGAATTGTGTCAGGCCAACAAGTCGGAGACACTTCCGTCTCACATTCAGGATTTTTGTTTGTTGCTGCTGCAAATAATAGAGATGGCACTGTACTTGGAAGTGTGTGTTTCACAGACGTGTGGAATTAGACCTGTGTTAGGACGCAGTGAAGATTTCTTGAAGGAAATAAAAATATTGATCCAAGGTATCATCCATTTCTAGGATAAGTGATCAGTCTCTACACTTGTTGATCTCTTTTCTCTTTGGTACGGATGCTTCATGAGGATACAGAGTAGGTGTTTTGCTGGCAGACCCATCAAATATTTGTAGACTTGCAGTCTGCTGTTGCCCACCTTGTGCAATCAAAATCCTCTGACTCAATAGCATCCAGGGGACTAGGGAGGCTTGACATCTGCGTTTATTTATTTGTATCGCATATTCACATGGTTCTTTTCTTATTCTGTCATTGCAGTGTCGGAAGAGCACTCATTTTTGAAATTATCGCTAAAGTCGCTGAAGGAGATAATACCATCGCTCTACCCAGGCTTGCTGCAAAGCGAGGGTATACTGTAACAATACTAGTGCAGTACAAGGGTGAATGCTTGCTTGCCCATCATATCTTGTAGTCTATACATGTGTTGAATGCAGCATTTTTATATTTCTCCATCTTGAAACTGCTTTACCGGCGCCATTGTGCCATGGCATCCATTGTGTGACCAAAAGCCAGCCATTATTGGGTTTTCCCCGTTTGTTCTATGTTTGTGTAGTCACTAAAGGAGCACTCGCTAGGCTCAAGGCCAAGGCGTTATTAGAAGTGAGCAGTGAGGGCATTGTGTTTGTTTAGCGCGCCCAATCAAACTTGCTCAAAAGTAGGGGTGAGAATTGGGGTGTGCCCAACCGACCCTACCTTTCAAAATTTTGGTTTGACCTTTATTTTTATCCGGGTCGGGACAAGGTCAGTTTGACTCTTACTTTTTTTAACTAGGTATTGGGACAAAATTCGGGTTGGGAACGGGTTGGTATCGGGACGATGGGTCGGGTAAAAAATATGGGTAAGAAATTTTTAAGAATTTATGAACCTATCAAGTATAAAGACAAATTTATATTAAATTTAACTATTATATGCTTCAATCTATTACTAATCAGTCAAAGTAAAATATAAATACTTAAATAAAACATCGGGAGCTCGGGCCTTCGGGGTAGGTTTTGATTAGGTTTAGAAAAATTATTATATTTGCGTTGATGCATGGTCATCGGGAGCAACGTTGGAGTACGATGAAATGACACCTAGATGTTTATTTTTCGTGGGAGGTGAGCCGCATGATTAATATATGCATTAATTTTATTCGTTCAATGTAATCGATTCCATTTACATACACATGGAATTTTCGTGCACCATCAAAGCACCAAGAATTTGAAATCATGCACATGGAATTTTCGTGCACCGTCAGAGCACCAAGAATTGCTTCTCCATCTTCCCTGTTCGACTCCTCTCCATGAACGAAGCATTGTTCGTCCATGGTTGCAGCAAGCAACATTTTAGACCCAACCATTTGAGCTGTGTATTTGCATATCAAATCTGGCCAATCAATCGCTGAATAAAACCCCTGAAAATCGGTTGCCGTTGTTTTTTATTCTAACAACAAACTTGCAACGGCCGCAAGCCCTCGATTGAATGTTGACGAGATAGTGAAGAATCTTGGAGGGAAGATTAAAAAGATCAACCCGCACATCTAATTCTTGATTTTTTGTTGTTTCCAACTGCAAAACATGATCCAAAAATTTAGGTTCGAATAGAGAGAGATTTCCCAAGAATTCGAAGAAAAAACTTCAAGCTCCCATGGATTTCTCAAAAACCTTGGTGGTGAATAAATAAAAATGGAAAAAGAGCGGCGCTAGGGCAACAACAAGAGGGAGAAAGGCAGGGCAACAGAATGGAGGAGAAATGGGTGATAAGTGAAGGGGACATGGATGGGTATGAGAGCTTTTCAAAATCGTCACACCCCTCAACACCTTTTAGATACCGAAAATACGCACAGCAATCCAAGTCATTTGTCGACGGGTTAGCGGGTATATGCGGGTCAGGATCTGGTAGGTCCGCCCCGACCCGCGTTTTGTCAAAAGTATATTAAAAAGGCTTTTTAACATTGCAATGGGGTTCAATTCCCCTAGTATTTCTTCTCTCAAGACAGTTGATGACTTCCATTTTCTCCGCTTTTCGTTACAAGCTTTATTCAGAAAAAAAAAGTTTCATGTTGTTTGTCATCTTTTGAGTTCTAGTTGGTCCCTTAAAAGTGACGATGCAAGATTAATGAAATTGGAGTTGGTTTTAAGTATAGAGACACTTAGTAGTCATGATTTAAGGATTAGGACTATTAATATATTTAAGTAATTGTATCGCTTTGATTTTATAAATTACAAGGTTCCAAATGCCTACTGCGACTTACGCCGGGTGTTTAAGCTAAACTATGAATATCGTAACTCGTACCAGATAAGACCCAACACTGCAATATTTCATATACAATCTGACAATCGAAATGCCGAACGCACAATTTTCCGAGCGAGACTGAAAATGGAAATGATTTACCAGCTTGGTCTCGAAGACTGTTGTCGCAACGGGATTTTGACCGTGTAGCGATAATTTATGATTTATTATCATCAATAACTTTGTCATTAAAAATGCCGATCTATCATCACTAACATAAAAAATAAAAGAAATATAATAAAGCAATTTGTTTACTTAAGTTGACGCCAAACATCCAATGCGAAAGAAACTTAATAATACAAACGAAAACATGTACCTACTCAATATTTCCAAAAAAAAAAAAAAAAAAACTCATAAATTTACATAGAATTTTATGCTTTTTGAAGTGTATAACACAAAATCTAGTTGCATATGTAACAATTACTGTGATTGGTGTACAAGGCTGTCTCCCAAATCGCATGCCAATGCTTGCGTTTTCTAGAGGTCTGCCCACAGCTCATATGCATAAGATCTGAACCCTCGGTTGGTCAGAGGGACAACTTCCAAGCATAGCACGGTCCAGATCTCTTGAGTAAAACGATCATGATCAATGACACAAGTTGAAGTTGTTGGAAATCTTGTAATAACAGAAGTAACCATTGGCGAAATGCCCTGATATAAGAATTTTAAAAAAAACAACGGTGCTTTTGCAAAATAAACCCTCTACTTCGGAAAATAGCGGATTAGCCCTCAGATTTGAATAATGACAAATACAAACCCTGCCACCCAAATGACAATAGGGCGAGCCCAAATTAATATTATTAATTTGTTGTCCTAATTAATTAAGAGTCATACATACGATAAATTGTTTAATAATTTATTTGGTGGGGCATTGATGATTGACATGAATATTTACAGGTGAATAATCCACCGATTAGTACCCTTTTTTTATTAGTACCCTTAGTTGTTACAAAAGAATCTTGTGACCAAGATATATATCATGTGAATAAACGGCAAACAACAATATCGTGATATATATATATAGATGTCTAATTAAATAATCAATGGTTTGATCATCCCGTTAATGCAATGATATATTTATCGCCTCATTAATAAATGGGAGTTTTGTCTCCCCATTAAATAGGTGGGAGTCTGTTATCTTCTTTGTTAATATTTAGGAGCTTATCGTCTCTTTTTAAAAATTTCTAAGAATTGTCTTATAAACGATTTGTAATATAAATTAAGATATGATGTAAATATTCACCAATAAAAAAGATATATTTATTTTTCAAACAGAGAAAGAAACCCAATTTGTGTGACGTGGATTCCAGTGGATTTGGACATTATACACCCATTTACATATGGGTGATTACATGATAAAAAATCATCTCAAATGAAGGTTTGAGATATTTGTCTTCCGTGTATAATGTGAGCTCTTAATTTGTTACCTAGATGTCTTACTTGTGTGGTGTGAAAAGTACTTAAATTCAGAGAGGTTTTTTGCATATAGGTCCGTCTAAGTTCGCAAATTTGCACTTTTGTAATTAAGTTGCATAATTTAAATTTAGAACTAATAGCTTCGAGCTTTAGAAATTTGAGTTTTGCCTTTTCAAAAATTTGAAGTTGTGGTCTTCCGGTTAATTGAAGTTGACTTTTGACTTAAAATTATCAATAATGAATTTATCTTAAACTCTATCTGGTTGCAGTGTTTGGCAACATTTCTTTGTAGGGTATTTCTTCTAAAAGAGAAAAAACATTTTTTGAACTTTAATGGGAAGATTCAAGATATTTATTTAGCAAAATTAGACGGGTATTTTAATTATTTCATTTCATAACTTAACTACATTAGGGCTTCACTTAATTAGAGAGACCACGGCCGCAAATTTTTAAGACTTGTATAGCAGTCTGCAACAAATGTGAAATTTTAAGGGTTAAAAAATGCGAATTTGGCACACGAATTATATGCAAAATCCCAATTGAGTGGCGGGTACGGCGACGGAGTAGCATACATTGCAAAAATGTAAGCACTAAGCAGTAAGCAGCAGTTGTTCCTGTTGTTATATGCGACTAGTGTCGTTTGTCCCACATCGGAAAAGGAAATGACCGTAGGGTTCAAGCGGTGAATACAAAAGGAAAGGCTGAGGGGAGGCAAAAACATGATCCTTCAGGCAGCAACGGGAGGTGATGAGTGGTCATGACTCGCTATAATACTGCGAGATGGGTGCCTGCCCCAAAGCCTGGTTACGACAAATTAGGCACTCCAATCTTTTCCATTCTGATCCCAACTACTAATACAATCCTAAGGATTTTGATAATTGGGTTGATGGGTTAGCTGAGTTGGGTTAAGTGAGTTAGAAAATTGGGTTGAAGGGTCATGTTTAATCCTGATTTCTAACGGGGTTGACTGGTTAATTAAGTTCAATCATGATATTTAATCCGGTTGATGGGTCAGATAATTGGGTTGCAAAATTCTCTGGTGGTTTCAGTGGTGGTGGCTATGTGGCAAAATGGCTAATGTAATAATGTAATTAAAAAAACTGGAATCATATTGTGGGTGCGGATTCGTTCACGTGGTTCATGTAAGTCGGAAAAAAAAAAAACTCTTTTAAATTATTACTTTAAAAAAAAAAAAATCGTTGAACTTTCATGCGACTTCTACTGAACTTTCTCTTACCCTCTAGAACTCTGTAAACTTTTTATGATCTGTTAGGCTTGAATGACTAAAAGTCACAATATTAATCTGCAAGTTAACAGTTCTTAGAATTTCTTTTTAAAAGGATATCTAGAATAATAACTTGGACTTTTATCCACGCAAAAATGGTAGCCCATTGTATGCACCATGCACCTGGGTATATTTTACGCATTTTTATATTTTTTTGAAATTTTTTTAGGGAACTGTTAATATAAGTATATTTAACATGTATATTAATTTTTACCATTTTTGGAGATTTTTAAATATTTTTTTGAATTTTTAAAAAGCAGTGGCTTATTTTCAGTTGACGTAGTAAAATGAATTCTATTAAAGAGGTGCAATTGGCCGGATTGAGCCTTATACAAGAAGAGATGGCGTCAAGGTTTGTGTTTTGGAAACCCGAACAAGAAGAATTTAATTTGTAAATTGTGTTAGGATTCGAGCAAACAAACTTAAATTTTTAATAGAAAATTTTTTGATTGGGCTACTCGTTATAGATATAATGTACAGAATTCAAGCAGGATTGAAGAAATGACGAAGTGTATTAAGAATTTTATGTAATCGTTAAGTCCTAATTAAGGGGGTGTTTGATAATCTATAAAACTTTTTAATTTAAAATTTTTAACTTTCCACAACTATCATATTTTAAAATTATTTATTTACTTCTTCGTATACAACTACCCTACTTTTTAATCATTTCTATGCAAGTATCAATACATCTAACTTATTTATTTTAACTTTATTCTCTTTACTCATCATCATTATTTCTATCATATTATACCATTTTTTCACATTTTAAAAAATTTTATACAAAATTTTTTTATCAAAAGTTTTATCAATTTCCAAACATACCCTAAATTAAAATTTTTTATAAGATTACAAATAAACCAGCTATGCTTTATATATGTTGGACAGTTAAAAAAATAACATATACACAGAATGAGCGTAGCGAAAATAAGATTGTTAATGTAGATGAGTGGTAAAATAAAAATAAAAAGATAAAATTATAAATAAAGTAATACGAGAAAATCTCAAAATGAGGCCAATAGGTGAGAAAATGTAGGAAAAAAGTTTAAGATGGTTTAGTCATATTAATTATTAAACAAAGACTTGAAATAACACCGGTTAGGAAAGCAAAATTTATCTAAGTAAAATATAATAAGAGAATGATAGAAAAATCCAAAAAAAGGATAAAAGTAATTAAACAAAATATGAAAATATTTAAAATTACCAAGTCTCAAATCATGAATAATGGTGTAATAGAATCCATGCAACCGACCCCACTTGGGTGAGAAATAACTTACGATAATGATGATGCTGTCACTTATTGTGGATGACCAAGTATGTAATAAAAGTGCACTCTAAAATAGGGATAATGAGGCTACTACCTCTATCCAAACTTTAAACCATGTACCTTCTTATCCTAACATACTATAGATGCTCATATCAATCAGGTGATGACAATTTGATATATAAACTTATTAACTCGAATGTCAACTTGAATCCAATTCATATAAATGGAATTAAAATTTCAATTTTACAAATAGAGTTAAAACAAAAATTTTAACTCTATTAGTTAGAATTAGAATTTAAATTTTACAAATAAAATTAAAGTTACGGATTAGGATTAGGATTTAAAATTTATAAATAATATTAGGATTAAAATTAAGACAAACTTGAGTCGCATCCTTAGAATCTTTCATGGGTTAACATGATTCACTTCTCCTACAAATAATTCACTATATATTTGTTACACATAACCCTCTCAATCCCGTTCATTTAATAGTTGAGAAATAAAAGCAAACAACCAAACACCAAAATGACCAAACAGAACGAAATGATCACGTGTTATTCATGTGCAGGATGTATATGAAGAATGCATACAGCTTGTAATTCACTGCGCCTAAATCCTTCCCGAGGCATAAAAATATGTTAATTCCTTTGAAAAGGAGAATAACTAGCCCACATAAATGGTGCAAATACAACAATAGCTATGCATATCAACCTCTCTCATATCCTCTAGTGTTTTTTTCAAACACAAACAAACCACCATCTAATTACTACTAATCATATTACATGAAAGTATGCTAATTAGTTTATATATTTAATTATAGAATGGAGCATTTATAAATGTTATATATTTAATTATAGAATGGAGCATTTATAAATATTACTTGCAAGAAGTGAAATTGCAGTGCAGATTGCCCCTGCCAGAGTTGGCCCTCTTGAATCTGAGGGCAGTTAATAAGGCCTCCTGTGTAGGCCCCATCAAAGCATCATTCATGTGGGCCACCACACTGAGTGGATGGTAAGTGAATTGAATGCTGTTGTAGGAGTTGAGAAGGGCAGTGGTGGCCTCCCTGAGCAGAGTCCTATACACATCTCCCCTTCCTTGGAGGGCTTCCCCTAGGCTCATATCAGTCCCATATCTCCTAGCTGCAATCAAACCAAAAGCCACTGCAACCTTTGTGTCTGGACCCACAACCTTCCAGTAGCACCTGTATTCCTGCATACTCCAGTACCTGCATAAAAAATTTAAAAAATTCATTCAGAATAATATTTTAAGAATTAGAAGTGTTAAAACGAAGAAAATTGGACAGATTATTGTCATAACGTAAGATGCGAAAAAAATTTACTCTATTAAGGGGGAATGAATTTATCAGAATAAAATACCATAATCCTTTTTTGAGGCATTCAGATCCCATATGGCTGCCAGTATTGTAGGTGCCATATGGATGGCTAACAAATATTTTTTTATTTTAAAAAAAAAGTTTTATACATATGTAAGCTCCCACCAATATCTTAAACTTTATAAAATTTAACAAATTTTTAATTTGTTCATTATTTTATTTTAACTCTTTAAAATATATCGAGAGAAACTCACTAGCGAGTTATGACTTTAGTATTTTTTATTGTTTATAAAAGTACTTCTTAATATTAAATTCTGTGATTTTTTAATGTGTATATATATCTCCTCTTATGTGGGCTTCGTTATTGACGAAATTAAGGCTATTCTTAGAGAAGTCGATTCTTTCTCAGTCCATCATGTTCTTTGGTAAGGGAATGAAGTTGCACATTCCTTAGCCGAAGTGGTTTTAGCTTCTACTGTGACTCAGTTGTGCTGGTGGGGCAATCCCCCTCAGGCTATTTGTGACAAAATTTGTACAGACATTTTTTTGGCTAAGAAAAGCTCGGATTACTCTATCCTTATTCCCTTCAACGCTGTTGGGGAATAGGGATAGAGTGACTCCTCCTTTTATAAAAAAAAAAAAAAAAAAGTCAGGAAATTAATGAGTGGAATTCAGTGACGGTGTCAGAATCAATTACGTACACGTGGCATGAGATGAACGGCCCAGATGGACGGGTAGGTAGCGTCTGGCAATTCACATTAAAATGCTAAAAAGTTTCCTTTTGGTTAATTGGTTGGACATCTTAACCATCTAGACGAGACTGCGTATGAAGCTTCACATCTCACCAGAGGAACAAATACGCCAGAAATAAACGGGGGCAAAAAAGCCAAAAAAAAAAAAAAAAAAAACACGCGCGCACACACGCACACAAGTGAGCGGAGCCAGCTTACTGAGAAGGACAAGCAGAAGCTTGGAAGAAGGGCACGGGCGGGAACCTAACGGACGGCGGGGATGGCGGCCGCGGCGGGGGCACGGAAGCGACCAGCGGCGGAGGAGGAGGGGCCAAGGTCGGGCTGGGCTGGGGCCTGCTGCCCGGAGCCGAAGTCTGACAGAAAGACATGGGCTGGTCTGGCTGGGACAGCAGTGCATCGACCGTGTACATCTCCATCTGAAACATCCGAAACATGAGGTTGAGACCGCGGGCCGGCCCGGCCGCTGCTCCACATTCCCCTTGCCCGGTGCCCGGCACCACCCGGGCAGTGCAACCGGTCAGGTCAGGGGCGCCGTCGAAGCTGACCGCGTAGTTCCCCAGCCAGTTGGTAGTTTCCTCCTTCCAAACGGTCATTTGCCCGTCGCTGCCCGGGCATGCCAATTCCACCTTCGCTCCTGCAAACCAAACAATACAGAAATAAATCAGAGAGAGAGAGAGAGAGAGAGAGAGAGAGAGAGAGAGCATAGGCATTGCGAGAGTGACCGGAGAGTGGGTAGTCCAAGAGTGTCATCTGGCCGTCTTTGCATCGGTCACAGAAGACGCTGCCGGTGACCATGCCGTCTGCTTGGGCATTGTATACACAGGCAGAGAGCAGGAGGAGAAGAGGGAGTGAAATGAGGTGGGGGAAAGAAGAATCCATGAGAGATATTGGGAAGTGGGTTTTCACGGGGCCGAATGTTGATGATTTGGTTGCGGGATGATGGCTTTAAATAGGAGAGAAGAGGAGAGAAGGCGGTGTGAATTCTCTCCACTTTCCGGCCACCTTTTGGTACGGAGATCACATGGTGATGGTGTGGCTAACAGCTGCACTCGAGATGATCAGAATCTGGTTTCTGCATTCATGAGGGCTGGTGGGAAATGAACTCTACTCTGGGTGTTCATCACAGCACCTTAATTATTTTGTCTTTTTTTTTTTTTTCCTTTTTAAATTCACATACCTTCTCTTCATCGGAAAGTCATGCGTCTCCACTTCCATATTATGATCAGGATTGTACATGATTTAGGTGGATAACAGAAAATTGAAGAGTCACCAAATGATATTTATTTCAAGAGAATTCATTTTCATTAGCCATGAAATTTTTTGGCCTCTAAGTATTTGGTTGCCTATAAAATTAATTGGGATGGGATCATGGAACCAGTTACAGAGTTAGCTGGTAATGACTATTTGGAAAGAAATTTTTAGTTGCATGTATTTAAATTTCGCAATTAAATACAATTTTGTTAAAAAATTAGGTGTCAAACTTATTTTATTTGATGGGATGAGCTAGCATAGGTGTAGTTGGCTGCAAATTTTGCTATTTTTTTAAAACTAATTGTATATTACAACTCATTTTTTAGATATTACAATCAAGCCTAAGGAAGACAATAAGCTCCTGTCTATCTTTAAGGGAGACAGACATACTCTCAACAAATCCTCAACAAATCATTATGAAGGCAAAACTCTACTAACAACATGAAGAGTCAAAAACTAGGCGTTGTGGCAAAGTTGCCAATGACCGACCACCAGGGCAACAACCTGGTGAGTGCAGCCTACAAATACTATTTTGTTTATACATCAATTTTAAAAATTTTGATTCAATACTTAAACTATCTAAAATATCAATTTTATGGGCATAAGTGATTTTATAAAGTAATATTATCATTCTAATGTATATTTAAATGAGTGTAAATATTTTTCATGATTTATATATAAACATCTACATTTTTAAGTAGACATAGGCCCACCCAAGCAGCAGTTTGAAATAATTTTTAACAATATAACCAATTTTTTTTTTTTAAATATACGAACAATAGGATTTCAATTTCATCACGAATGTGGGGACATTTACAGAGAACTATACCCTAATTCAACTCCACCCTAGCAAATCCTTGACCAAGTGCGCATGGCCATAATAAATTTTTAATTTTTTAAAACAACATTATGGCTCCAATAAAAAAACAACATTATGGCTGATTAACAATAAAATTCTTGTAATATAATCATTTTTTAAAGAATGACTACATGGTTCTAACTGGTACAAAAATTTCCATGCAATGGTCAATTTGGAATCAATGGTAATTATATATGAGCACGAACTCAATCCGTTATATCAGCGGTTTGCACAATTTTGTTTAGCTAAATTGTAAAATCATTATCACAATTTTGTTTAGCTAAATTCGTCATTATATTAATTAAGACGTGGCACATACAATACATCAACATGGTACATACAATGTCTTCTTTTCAAGGGTTTGTTGCATTTGGCTGAAGTTGGTTGATGCAAACCGTAAGATCTAGTTACGCGGATTCTTAAGTACCAAAAATTGAAGTGATTTTTGATGTCTTAACTAAATAAATTAATAATAATAATGGGTTGGATTCCGAAAAAGTATTATGATTTGCAAACATAAAGAAGTTTCCAACTTGGAATCCTACAGATTAAGATCAACGCAGTAACAATGTGGTGTAATAAAAAAAAATCAAGCCTTTAGATTATGTTTAATATTTCAGAATTCAAAGTGCGAAATAATTAACCAAAGGTTATGATTCAATATATTTTAAAAATTTTCTTTTCCAAAACGTAAAACACATCATGTTTACCTACGTGCGTTTATTTATGATTCTAAAACTCACATGTATTAAAGAACAAAAAATCACATGTATTGAAATTTTTTGTATATTAGATTTATGATATATTGCTTAAAATTTTAATAGTTTTTAATTCACTGTCAAAAGATGAATTTTCACAAAATATAGGTTTCAATGAAAATTATTTTCGATAACATAATAAAATAAACAAAATAAATTATTTTGAAGAAAAGGTTAAAACAGAAAAAGAAAGAAAGAAATGACTGCATTACACTATAACAAGTTTAGACATAAGTGATAAAATTGCAACCATTTGGCAGCAAATGGTTGCTATGTGGCAGTCCCACGTGACTAACAGTAGCAAAAATTCATTTCATTGTTATTAGCCATATACCATAACTCAATAGTAAGCAGAGTGCCATAAATTTTATTGTGAAAATACAAATTTGCTGTTGTGTAAAAAAGGTAATGTGCAAACGATGAATGGGACTTGAAGATGCAAATCAATGTTCGAAGCTTGCCCAACCATGCTATTAGAATCTAATAGGGCTATATATCAAAGAAGGGTACGATTCTAAGCTAGCCAGGCATACATATATACCTTTCACACTGTAAGAAGGCTGACATTAAATGAACGAGGCATATTTTTCTTCCTTTCAAAATACGGTGCTGTCTCAACGTTCAACTGCCCTGCGTACTTATTACGTCTTCAGACTAGAAATTCATTCATTCAATGGCCGTTGGATGGATGGCCCATGTGCCTTTGCAAGGGGCAATAGAGTCTTATTGTCCTGTTCTTAATTTCCGGAGGAATTTTGTAGCCGTTGAAACTTTGGAAGACTGACTTTATTTGATTTTTCGTTTTGAAGGATAGAGAGACTTGACACAATGACTGTAATTTTTACCAGCTCCTTTTTCTTGAGTCTTGGTTAAAATCCATGAAAATTAACTAAAGATTTTTTTTTAATGGTGTCACTCATGTTTTTTTTTTTTTTTTGATTGATATATAATTACATATATCTCAACACATATTATACTGAAGATCTTGAGACATTCTTATAAATCTGGGGACACACATAACATCCTAAAGAAATCTGGAGACAGCTCCACGAAAGAATTTGAAAGACACAGCTTCCAACAGCCACTCGGGAGACAACATGCTCCCACACCTATTTATTTGGGACTGAAATCCTGAATGGGATTCGATCCCGCGCCAACCGCGGAAAACCATTCCTCGCTGCTGTTGACGCTCGGTTGGTGGTGTCACTCATGTTAGATGACCAGAAATCTGATGTAGATATACTCCAAGGGTAGGGTAAGAAGATTGTTGTCTTCATCCAACATTTAAATCCTGTACCTCTGGTTGACATTACTCTATATGCAATTGCATCAGCCGCTTGGGCATCCAACAGTCACAAAATCGATAAAATATTTAAGGCTACTCAAAACCATACAAAACATAAAATGTTAAAATACATTAAATCTATGTAACAAAACATGTTGCCTTCAGTACATTCTTCTTACCAAATTGAATCAGTACGACTATATAATTTTGAGCGTTGCTATTTATGTCAAATCTAATAAATATATATTATATTCAACACTACTAATTTTACTAAAATATTCCAAATCATATCAGTTGAAGTTGTATGTGGGCCACATCTTATAAAACTGCACAAAATGTCTATAACTTCAGAACATCATTTTTTCATACCCTGAAGTTTTAGAATGTTATAAGATCAAATTGAATCATTGTTCTAGGTAGGATATATATTTTAAAAGGTCTAAATATTAAATTGGAACTTTGTAGGTCCCGTAATAAACAAATGATTTTTAATATTTTTATAATTACTCTGAATTCATTCTTAGTTTCGAAAATGATGCATGAATTAGAATTTTTTTTATCTTAGTTAAATACATAATTATAAAACTAATGGGCGAATTGGATTTAACATAAAAAATAAAATGGGGCCTAAATTGAACAAAGGTACTAATTCACTCTGGTAAGACAGATATACTGAGGATAGTTCTCAATTTAAAATAGTTACTCAAAAATAGAATTTTTAAAGAAGTGTTAGCACTGAGATTTTACGTTTTAAGGTTTTTTTTTTTCTTATGGGGATGTTCGGCTACTTCAGAGTTGGAAATTTCTCCATTTTTTAAAAAAAATCTCTATTTTTTCTCAATAGAATTTTTCATATGCCAATATATAATGCTCATTTTCTGTCTCAATATAGAATGTTTCACCTCATAACTGCAGTTTCTGATCACGACCCATTAATGCTCATTTTAGACACAAGGAGGAGGAAAAAGAAGACAGTACAACGATTCAGATTTGAGTTGTTTTGGAGCAGATATGAGGCAGCTACAAAAATTGTGCAAAAAGCTTGGCAAGCAGGTACTAACGAGGGGTTGTCTCCTTATGGCTGAATAAACAAAAAGATATGGAGAACTAGCAGAGACTTAATAGAATGGAATACAAAGGAGAGAAGGAAACAGAATGAGGAGATGAAAAGATGCCATAGTACTATTAATCACCTGAGTTCTTTGCCACCATCAGATGAAACGGACGAGCAAATAAAACTCAGAAAAAAAACAGAATGAATTTCCTGCTGGAAGATGAGGAACTGCGTTGTAAGCAAAGAGCGAAAATCTGCCGGCTTCAACACGTAGACAGGAACACAGCTTTCTTTCATAGGGTTGCTTCTGAAAGAAGAAAGAAGAATTTCATTGAGGCACTGAAAAAGGAAAATGGACAATGGGCAGAATCACAAGAGGAAATGGAGAAAATGGTAGGACTATTTTAGGAGGTTGTATACATCTGAAGTTCAGAGGGACTGTCTACAAGTTACCAGTAAAATAAAAAAGTTGTTGTCAATAGAGGATAACCAAGCTCTAATTAAACAGCTAACAAAAGAGGAAATCTGGAGAGCAGTAAAAGAGATGGACCCCATGAAGGCTCCAGGACCTGATGGAATGTCGGCAGGTTTCTTTCAAAAATATTGGAACTTAGTTGGAGAGGATATATTTTGGGCCTGCAAAAGTCTTTTGGAATCAAACTTTGAGGAGGAACGAATTGCTTGGATGAGAGAGCAAAATTTGACAAACATAGTTTTGGTTCCTGAAAAGAAAGGAGCAGAACGTCTTGGGAATTATAGACCCATTGGCTTATGTAGTGTGATATATAAAATTGTATCCAAAGTGTTGGCAAACAGGCTTAAGATTTGTTTGCCAAGCATCATGTCCGAAGAGTGGAGCACATTCGTCCCTAAAAGGTACATAACCGATAATATGCTGATGGCTTTTGAGGCAATCCACATACTGAGAAACAAGAGAAAAGGAAGGTAAGGAGAGATGGTAGCAAAGCTTGACATATCAAAAGCCTATGATAGAGTTGAATGGGACTACTTCTCTGGGGTATTGAAGCAGATGAGGTTTGAGAAGAGATGGATTCGATGGATCAAGTGTCGTGTGTCTCCTGTCTCTTACAAGTAAATTACAATGAGGGCTGCACAAATTTTACATAAATACTTGAAATCTAATTCATTCATTATAGCTTGCATTATCTTTTAACTAGAGTGGTTAAAATCATTAAATTAAAAATTTATATTGGTCGGAACATTTAAATATATTAAATGATACAATATTTTTAAATAAATTACCTAAATCAATTTAGTCAAATACGGAATGCTGTAAAATTATATATAAATTATTCATCTAGAAGATGAATGCTTGAAAAGGTTTAGATATCAAATTTATATTGGTATATCCCCTTAATTATTAAAAAATTTCAATGGTTATATATTTACCTCTAAATGTTATTAATTATATATTTTTCAGCAAAATTTAATCTTTAAATGTAGCCTATGCACATTTTCTATTTGGATAAAATTTGGTCTCATAGCTCAACAAATAATTTTAAATATAATTGATGTAGTGAATCACCACTAATCAAGGCTTGAAAAATAAGAAAGGTCACATGAATATATTGATATCTAATTAAATTTTTTTATTAAATAAAAATCCTTGTATGTGGAGACATTGTTGGGAGAAAACTCGCTTCTGATGGTAGACAAGGCCTTGACCTTCAAACAGACCACCTCTAATCCGCCTATGACCATACCGTTACCCTTTGTTATTATTATTATTAATATTTTAAGAGATTATACGATGAATTATAAATAATTATTTTCTTTATTTTCAAATTAAAATGCAATCTTAGAGTTATATAATTTTAAAATCTGACTAACGTTGATAAGACATTAGATATTGTCAGTTGCAAATGGTATAGAACAATATTATAGGACCCACATAGAATCGAGTTTCCCTCCTTTGGATTTATTATTTCAACTTTTTTCCCACTATTTTGTTGCATCAATAAATGGGTGGTGGGCCACTGAGGTGTTGCCTAAGCTGTCAAGAATGCCCCTAGTGAGTTGGGCATTCTTGCTTCGAATTTTCAAAGTCTCATTTTTGAAGAATTTTAGTGGTGGCATTTATTCTCCTCGAATTTTCTGTGGGAGCGTTCACCGAGTGAGTATTTTATGAATTGTTATTAGAAAAAAATTAAATTCATAGTCAGATACTTTATATCTCAGAGCTTGATTCTACTACTAATTGAGATACTGTAATATATAATCAAAAAAATAAATAAATAAATGGTGGTGGGGTTTGAAAGACACAGAGAGATTGAACGTGGATCAAGACAAGACGGTTGACTGTAAGATAACATGTTATTTTTGGTTAACATACTACTTTGTTAGTAAAGATAGTATGCTAGCTTATACTGAAACCTGTCATCTTAATCTGCCTCCAAAAAAAATTCCCCATTTGGGGAGGGGTCGTACATCAAGATGCAATTACTGTTTATGAATAAATGAGAAGCTGATGTTGTTTTTTTGTCTCGAGTCTCGACGGCATAGTCTCACATCAACTCTCTTTAATCCGTCCGGAGCTTCATATTTTGGGGTTAAAAGACAAAAGAAAGGAAAAGAAAAACGGGAGACTGGGCAACTAAAAAACAACATACACAGAACAAGGACAATTATTTTACCATATTTCCAAATATACTCACTACGTTTCAAAATTTTCAAATATACCCACTACGTCTGCGTATAATCTCGAATCTACCCACTCCGTGCCAGACGTGTGAAAACGACGTTAGTTGATAATTGAAATTACCTAAATACCCATTAAATGGGGCAAAACGAAAAGGGGCAAACTCGAGCTAGGGCGTCCATCCGCCCAAATCCCGTGCGACCTAATCCCCGTTTTCATCGTCTGCTTCCCCGGCTCCGGCTCAATTTGCTTCCAACGTCGGCAACTGTGGCGGACTCCTCCGTCTGTCTCCATTGATTCGATTCTCCTCCATCGACAGTTGTTTATTGTCTCTTTGAATTTGGTTTTTGTCTAGCGCTGCCATCTGTTTCCGTCTCCGTCGACAGCTGTTCATCTGTTTCTCTTTGAATTTGAATTTGGCTTGACGTTTCCGTCTCCATCTGTTTCCGGCATCTTCATCCGCATCTGCTGCCGACCATCTCAATCTCCTCTGCTTCCAACGCCCTTGTCTCCTCTGCTTACGACGTCTTGTCTTGCCTCTGCTTCCGACGTCTTCGACCGGTGCCCACATCTTCACATATGCTAGTCTTTGATTTTGATAACCGACCTTAAAATTAGGTAATCTGATGTCATTAGGATACTGTTGAATTCCGCTTCATGCGGAAATGACAATATTTTATAGTCATTGAGAAGAAAAAGGAAGATAACAAATTATAATGCATTTACTCCATTTAAGAATTTGACCAACCGAGGCTAGCTCGGTTGGTCGTCAGCTGCGGCGCGCACAGGAGTTCTGCGGCTGGCGGGGGATCGAATCCCATACGGGATTTCGGTCCCAAATAGATGGACGTGGGAGCATGGTGGTCTCTCGGGTGGAAAATGTGTGGGAGCAGGTGGTCTCCCGGGTGGAAAAAGTATGGGAGCAGGTGGTCTCCCAAGTGGCTATTGGAAGCTGTGTCTTCCAGATTTCTTTGGGGCGTTATGTGTCCCCAGATTTGTAAGAATGTCTCAGATCTTCAAGTATAATATGTGTTGAGATACATGTAATTATATACCAATCAAAAAAAAAAAAAAAAAAAGAATTTGGGCCCACATTTCTAATCAGCTAACCACAATCACTGCTTAATTATTTAAACCAAAACTTTTTCTTATGTTGCAAAGTAGCCTTATTATTTTTCCATTGTTCCGCTTAATCTTGCCATTTTAGTCTTCGTAGTAAATAAGACGGTGGGATATAGAGAGATATTATACTCAGAATTTTGCTAAAGGTATTATTACGCAAGATCCAAACAGAACTTAAATGCTTTAAAGTAGAAAAAAATTTGCAGATAATGAGCCTGGGCAGATGACAGCAAATTAATTTTATGTCCAAAAAATAAATGGTAACCGCACTTTATATAATCTGTTTTCAAAAAGAATGCACAAAATATGCACCGCAATGATCCATGAATGAAAGATGTATGATGGCAGAAATTTTATACTGCTGCGTGCGTGGAGTGAAGAACCCATTATTTCTATGATTTGTCCCAAGGGTATTCTCGGTATTTTCAAAAAATTGACACCAATTTTCGGGCGCATCAGTTAAATAACATAACGGTCACTGACAGAATGGGTACGTTCGGGATTCTGTACAAACGTAAGTATACTTGAAATTTTTGAAACACAGTGAGCATATTTGGAAATATGGTCGTAATGGGTATATTCGAAAAAAGCACTAGGAATTAATATAAAATAAATTTATTTGAGATAATATAAATGTAGAACATTAATACAAATTTTTTAAAAAAACATATTAAGGTGATTTGGGCATATCAAATGAATGCCAAAGCAGCTTTTTACCAATTAAAAAAGCATAAATTTATTCAGGTTATAAGAGAACTGAAGAAAAAAAAAAAAAAAAATACGGCTAAAAATAACTAGATATCCACACAAACATAGAAAGTTGAAACTTACGAACAGCGTAGCTCATAGTGGCGCAATAGAAGGCCAAAAATTATTTTTTTCCCTTAAAGATTGGATTTGAAAACAAAGTTCAAATTACTTAAGGATGGAAACCTGGCCCAAGTTACCTTGAGATCTTCTGACATAATTACATGGAAAATTTAGAAGTTCTTCATGGAATCAAATTACTCTACTAACAATGCCAATATGAGACTGCTCTAACTTAAGCCAGTATTCACTGCTTGCGTCGAGAAAGCTCCATGACAAAAACAAAATTCTTCTTTTTTAAAATTGAATCCACAAAGTAAACGCTCTATGTACAAAGGATCAAAACATGAAGGATTGGTCTGCATTGCAAGAGAAAATCTTAAACTCATCGAGATTTTGATATTCAGCAACCAGACCAGCATCGACACAAAGATGTGCATAGTAGGCTGCGGGTGCCCGTCCTCAACACACAAAGACGACACATCACAGAAGAATTGACGGAGGAAAAGCCTATTTCCAATGCTGCAGCTTGGCCATGACGAGATCAGTGACAATCAATTGACAACGCCTGCCATCAACATCTACTCCAACTCTCGGACGCCTCCCACAAAGCATGGCCAGAAAGTATGTAGTAAACACCATTGGCCAATAGGAGTGGACTAGCAAGCACCAACTCACGCCTCTTGGTGTGCCAAGTTCTCTGTCTATATGGTCCTCTCCACTTTGGATCACGTCTTAGAAATGCATGTTGAGGTATGAAACTCTAGTGCACGGAGTTCGAATTGTGCAGTGTTACAAAATAGTCTTCATCGATGTACTTTATCAGGTCCCCATTGCTTCTAGATATGTACCATGATATAGATGCTGCATTCCGTGAGGGAAAATGATTAAAGAGGACGTGGTTTTGTTGTAATGAATTCATATGGTAATTGCATAAGGGCAAAAATATATATATATTAGCCACTTTTTAACTGTGGCAACAAAATTCACTCCCAATGCAATAGAATGGCATGCGACATATGATTCACACGCTAGACCATTGATGTATTGATTGGATATAAAAGGCAAATCTGCCATGATAGTGAGGGTCACCAGGTGAATCATGAACCAAGTTTGCCACACGAAAGACATTTTGCCGCAGAGCATATCAGAAATAGAGAAGGGCGCCCTGTTAGCCATTACAATTCTTCAACTTTAATGATGCTAATGGTTATCCAAAATACTCAACATTTACCTGCAGTGGGAGCAGGCTCCTGTTCTCTGGTAGAATGCAATATAATTGTTCCAGAAAGGACAGTAATGAATCCACATAACTCTGAAGCTACATTACTTGCATTTTGGCCATAGCAGTCCTGCAATTAATATTGGAAAAAAGAAATTTTAGAAGAAAATAAATTTTGGGATTCTTTTATTGGTAAATTATAACCAAAAACAACACAAGAAGGTTACGATATCAGAGAGGGCTAAGCCATGCCAACCTGGAACATGATTGCACTTGCAATAATGGTTAGAGTTGTAAACATTACATAATAAATTGGAGAAACAATTGCTGTGTTGAAGGAATCCAATGCCTGGAACAAAGACATCACAAACATAAGGCAAACTCATAATAACAGATGGAGGTCCCACATATTCACTAAATGTAGCAGCAATTATTCCAAGAGAATTACTCAGTAGACACGTAGTTTGTAAAAGTACAGGTTGCATTGTTGAGTCTATGTAAGGCTAATCCGGAAAGTTTACTCATTGAGTTCAATGATCATCATATAGTTCATAAAACAAACAGTGGGTCTGGGAACAAGGAGAAGTAAAGAATAAAATAAAATTCCTCCTCTCTCATTACTCCTTTCAATGTAATTTGACATCTTAACTACATACCTACCCTACTTTTTTCCATTATTCCTTACATCTCCAATCCCATAACCACCTTATCTAGTTTATCCTAATTCTCTTTATTCCTTATAGTTACTCCTATCACATCAAATCATTCCCTCAAATTTTCCAATATTTCTTCCCCATAATTTTTCCCCATAATCAAACACAATCTGAAAGAAAATGACTGACATTTTAAAGTGAAAAAGGCTAAAAGCTCAAGAACCAGCATACAACAACAATCAACAATAAACAGCTTGTAGGCAAGTGGATGAACTGTTTGATTGTTTGCTTTACTGATATCATGTCAGATAATATCTTTCTGAGAGGTGGAGAATAAATTATCTTACAGGAAACAATATTTTATCTATTCCAAATTTTAGCTGTAATATTGTACATTTTAGCATCTTGCCAGTATCCAAATTTTACCAATTGCATCACTAATTTATTCATATTATCAATATTATCTCTTTATCAATAACAGTTATCATTTTTTTTAATGAATTATCACCCAAAGTTCCTTCTGAGCATTCTTCCCACATTTCTCTCTCTGAATTAATAAGTCATACATATCTAGCATATGTATAAGGCGTGATTTAGTTAGGCCGGGCTAACTAAGGCCTTAGTTAGCCCGGCCGGCCAAAAAAAAAACATATATATATTTTTTTATTTTCTTTCAGTTTTTTTCATGAACATGTAAAGCTAGGTGTATTTAACCTATAAACCAAATTTTACCATTTTTGGATGATTTTAAGTATTTTTTCGGATTTTTAAACATAGTGGCATTTTCGAAAATTTCTGGGTTAAAAAATAACTGAAAAAATAAAAAATATGTTTTTTTTTTTGGTAGGGCTAAGGCCTTAGTTAGCCCGGTCTAACTAAATCACACCTCCATATGTATTTACATTAAAGATAGACCAATATCATCTCTTAATGTTTCTTATAATATTAGAAATATTAGTCTATTATAGGTTATTGCTCAAAGCTCCTTTCAACCATTTCTCCCTCATTTCTTCTCGAGTAACTATGACAACCTATTAACCACACCAAATTGTGTTAAACAGCAGCGATTCGGTAGAATATTTCCGCTTCTGTGGAAAGTGGGTAAAATTTCCACTGAATCATTGCCTTTGCTTAAAACTCATTTGTATTTAGTGTATGGTGTTTACATACATTTATATTGACATATGGTTAATTTTCACACATTAATGCCTTAAATTTATAGAGGTTTTATGCATAGATCATTAAGTGTTGATATTCAAAAGCCATATTTTTCAATTAAGATTGAAAGGGCGTATTTGCAATAACAAAAAAATTTGAAGCTAAAACTTTTCACTCTTCATAACTATCATATTTTTAAATCACTTTTCGCATCTTCCTATACAACTACCCTACTTTTCAATCATTTCTACACAACCACCCACACAACCTACCTATTTATTGTAACTTTATTCTTTTTACTTCTTATCATTACCTCTATCGTATGAGATCATTTTCTTTAACTTCAAAAAACTTTTCATACAAAAGTTTTATTACTTCCCAAACACACCCTAAATGTGTACTAATACATCTTAATTTCTTATAAACTTTGATTAAACTTTAAATTTTTTAAACAAATATTTTGGGATAAAGTTCCCCCAATAATATATACATATACCAATATCTTATAAGCTTCAATTAAACTTTAAACTTTTTTAAAAATATTTTGGGATAAAGTTCCCTACAAAAAGCAATAATATATACTTAATTATTGACAAAGTGAACACTACACACAGCTCAATACATAAACAAGGCTGACTGAATGCACCCGGGTACATTCAGCTAGCGGTGCAACTTGGGCCGGGTTAAGCCCGAACCAAACCCGCCGAACCCGATTTTTTACAGTATTAGATCTTGCTTTTCTACGATCCGAACCCGGTGAACCCGATATGTAAATATGATAAGATTAAGGTTCAAGTGAACCCGAGCCCGATTTCTATTTTATATGTATTATAAAATATATTTTATATATAATATCTAAACAATATTTCTTTATATTTTTTGTATTTTATGTTATTTATATTTATAAATACGTGTTTGACATATTGTAATTATATTATAAATAAAGTATATTATTTTCATTTATATTTATCTTTTATTTTTATAATCTTCTTCATTTATCTTGTTTTTTATGTTAAATTTTTCTAAAGATATTTTTTATAGATGAATGATTTTATTAGCCCGGGCTAAGCAAATGCCCCACTTAGCCTACTTCAAAAAACTCATAACAATTTTTTATTTTTTCTTCAAACACTTGTTTATCTAAGTGTATTTAACGTATGAAATAAGTTTTACAATTTTTGGATATATGTATATATTTTTTTAGATTTTTAAAGATAAGGGTATTTAAATACATATTTACACAAATGTTTAAAAATCTCAAAAAAATATATACACATATCTAAAAATGGTAAAACTTAGTTTATATGTTAAATACACTTAGATAAACAAGCATATGAAGAGAAAAACAAAAAAAAGTTATGGTAAATGAGTTTTCTGATGTGGGCTAAGTAAGACATTTGCTTAGCTCGGGCTAACAGGATCACTTCTCTTCTTTATATTGTTATATTTTTTAAAAATATGTGGTTTGACAATATATTATTATGTTTACTTATATAATTTGTTATTATTGTACATTCATATAAAATTTTAAACCTATCACTCTTAAATAAAATATAAATTTATCAATCTAAATTCCAACCCGAACCCAATTTTCAAAAATAGGGTTAGGGTTATGGTTGATATTTTATAAATAGGGTTAGGGTTAAGGTTGAGGTAAACCCGAATTTTATGAGCCCGAGTCGCACCCCTATATTCAGCCTCAATGCACCCAGGTGCATTTCACTCATTTTTTTTGAAAATTTTTAATATAATTGTTAATCTAGATGTATTTAACATGCGTATCAAATTTTACCAATTACCGTTTTTAGAGACTTTTAGATTTTTTTAATTTTAAAAAATAAAAAAAGAATCTAAAATTATCTAAAAATGGTAAAAATTAGTACACATGTTAAATACACCTAAATTAAAGATTGTATAAAAAAAATTTCAAAAAAATTATAAAAAAGGGTTTTTGCGCCTAGGTGCACCGAAGCTAAGTGCACACGGATGCACTGCATCATGATCCATACATAAACCCAAAAATATGATTGAGGACCACATAGGATCAAAGATGACTTAAAACAGCTATTTAATTGAAGTTAATATCAAAATTTGCAAGGATAAGCAGCTGAAGGTAGCACAAAACTTTTGCATTTTTCAATTCTGCAAACTTAATTCCCTAAGCATCAAATGATAGGAACAGCAGTAGTTGATGAAGTGAGGAATTATTGAATGATTTGATACCAAAATCAGAAGATACTTGATAGATAAGGAAACTGACTAGGTTTACAAATTGACAAAAGAAGATGTCTGTGAAACTTGCTGATCCAGGCAGGCATGTAAAGCCAATCAGGAAGGGGGAAGCATCATCAAACCTGTTGGGAGATTGTAAAAAACCTCAAATAGTCCTAGAACTTCCTGATGTCAAAGGTTAGGCATCAAATGTCACCAACATTGCTTCAACAAGTGCTTATAATGATATTTGAGTTACACTAGTGGATGGAAGTGATTAATGTAATTCACTTGTGGTGTGTTTGGATGCAATAGAAACATCTTATAATGAGAATACATTTTTACCCACCTTTCAGATTGATGTGATAACTTAACTACCAATAACAACCCTACTTTTTTCCTTCACCATTGACTGTATTCTCAATCACTTTTCCTCACTTTTCATTAAAAAGCATATTTTGCTGATGTTATTCCTTATATCCCATTTCTATTAAACCATCCTTCTAATATACTCTATCCAAAAAGACCTTTTAACAGTTTATGAATAACCATAAATACCTATTCTTAGTAAGTGGTCAAGGCGCTAAAAGAAAGGTTCTGAAGAAATTAAATCTGTAAGTTATATTGACAAACCTGTTAACTAAATCTCTTCCAATTAATATTATATACTTCAGAGGTCAACATTGATCCCATTATACAAATAGCTATATGACACCATGTAAGATCTTACTTCCAAACTTTTCTATCCTTTATGCTAAACACTGTAGAGAACATCAGGTTAATATAATCTTCTCTGATTAGAGCTTCTTCTTCTTCTTCTTTTGGCAAGGGGACTGCTTAACAGCCATGGCCTTTTTTTTTTTTTGTCCTCAGTTGCTTTCTTTTTCTTTATCATTTTCTAATGACTTGCATGGCCTAAATTTTGTAGCATATTCTCTCTTGTTCTTTGTGAAATGTGAAGTGGCCTGATTCATATTACACACAAAAAAAAAGATATCCCCACCTCGCAGAACATTGGACTGCTTGTGCAGGTTTATAGACAATATGAAAAAGTAGAAATGTATGGCCGTGTGATTAGTGAGCTCAAACACACAAGCATCCATTACCTGACTACCCACCACCCCTTTAAATAAATCAAAACATAGTACTAAATTATTTAAAAGAGGAAGAAAGAAACATTTATATTGATCTAGAACATTAGTATTTGACATGAAGAATGCATAAAATTGCATTTTTTACGAGAAAATCAACTGTAGACTGAATTATTGGAATTTAAATATATATTGACATAACAACCTTATTGAGGTAATTTAGTTGGGTGATGACACAGATGACTGCAACTGCAAGAAAAAGCCATGTCTGTGGATATGCAACTTGACTTATTCCCTCTAATGTAAGCTTAATGGCAATTCCTATAGCTTTTATACTAACCACCTGCAGGAAAAACATTATAGCATATGAAGATAGATACCTATAAATGTAGAAGAGGATGGTTGAACTTTATTATTTGATATGAAGAAACACAAGTTACCGTCAATGAGCCCATTAGAGAACAGATGCTCAAGTAAACCAATATGTTTGTCTGTCCATAGCGAGGTTCAAAATACAGAACAAGTGCAAATACAATTGCTATTGCTGCTGCTGCAAAAATAAGAAATGCTGCAAAGAGAATACAGCATAAGGAACAATCACCAAAAAATATTGACCATTATATCAACATAATTAAAGTTTAGTCAATCATACCAGGTTGGGTAGCCAGGGTCCAAATTTCTTGTACGGAACTAGGTGTCTGCTCCTGAGGTGCATGCAGCACAATCACCACTGAGCCAACGATGCAGGATACACACCCAATAATGCTCATTCTCTGCAACCGTTCTCTAAGCAAGAAGTGAGCCAAAACAGCACTGTGCAATGAAGACAAACACATCAGTACCAACACTCCAAAGACTTGAGGCTAATTTATCTGAAGCATCATATCCAAGAGGATGAAACTTCAACATAGCTAAAGTAATGAATCAACACCATTATTACCTGACAATGATGCTTAATGCACCTAGAGGAGTTACTAGAATAGCTGGAGCAAAAACATAAGCCACAAAGTTCACTGCCTCTCCAACAATCACTGTTTGTCAAGAAACTTCAAACCAAGTTCAATTACCCATTTGACTATAACTGGAAAGGGATACTAATGGAAAAAGTAGAATTATGCACAGTGGCATGCCTGCAAATAGATAACTGTAACTTATATATTATACTAAGATGGTAAGCTTACTTGACAACATTCCTGCCCACCAAAGAGGCTCTAACAGGTAAGTGTATCCCCCAGCACCTAGAACAGGAAAAATAATGCAGCATGTTTAGTTCAAGTAAAATGCTAAGATTGATTATAAAATAGCATGACAAATGACAAAGCAAAAGTTTGCGTAGTGTGATGGTGGTGGTGGCTTTTCAACTATAAAATGGTATCAATTGGGGAAGAAGCCACATTCACCACAGTCCACTAGCAATCAATATAGAAAGATAAAAACAGAGGCAAAAGTGGATCTCCTAGCTGTGGAGAGGACTCACTCTATCATGCATGCAACTAGTCAAACTGCGAGCCAAAATTTAACAATAAAAGGTAAAATTAAAAAACTCCAGATTTATACGCTTTCATTTCTCCACATCCAAGATCCTCATTTCATGCCATCCTACTTCAATTTAATTTTAATCAACATTAATTGCCTAACTTTTTTTTTCATCCCACTAAAAAAATGATGAGTATGATATAATTTTGGAGGTTAGAGGCGTAAAGATTGTGCATATCAGCGATTCCGGGGAATTGTGTAGAATTAGTTAATGCAAATTTGAGAAATGCTAAGGTGTAGCATCTCATCACTCGCTAAGTTGAGTACGAACATATCATCCGTCATCCCTACCAAGTACAGCTGAGTTATTTTGGGGCTGTAAGTGACAGGTATCACATTAAATAAATCATAAAAAATTATAAAGCATGCAATAGATTTTTTAATTTTTGGCTTGGGTTTCCACACATGAAGGTGAGTCGACTTACAATTCTCTCTTTTTTTTTTCTGTAAATATTCAATTTCTACAGTGTTTATTTTGTTTAGTGACCACACGCGAATGCCTGTTGGCTATTTTTGTAATAAAAAAAATAATATTTTAAGCTTTTCTTATATTGGAATGAATCAAGAATGTTTGTTAAACTCGAAACTTTTCCAATTAAGGGTGTGTTTGGTTAGAGGTAAAACTTTTGATGAAAAGTTTCTTGAGTAGAAGTTGTCAAATCAATAGAAAATGATGTGATATAATAGGAGTAATGATGATGAGTAAAAAGAATAAAGTTAAAATAGATAGGTTAGTTGTATGGGTAGATGTGTAGAAATGATTGAAAAGTAGGGTAGTTTGTATAGAAAAATGTGAAAAAATAATTAAAAAATAGAGTAGTTACGGATAGTGAAAAGTTTTAGATTGAAAAGTTTTAGTTGACACTTTTTTGCCCTAAACAAACACACTCTAAGACTTTTCAATCTATCTTCATTTTTAAAATAAAAAAAAAAAAAGAGACTTTTCAATCACAAATTTTCATTCTCTACGACAACCCTATTTTTTAATCATTTTTTCACATCTTTCTATACAAATACCCTACTTTATAACTATTTCTACACAACTACTCATATAACTAATCTATCTATTTTAACTTTATTCTTTTTACTCCTCATTATTATCCTTATTATATCACATCATTTTCTCCCCATTACAAAACTTTTTATCCAAAAGTTTTCTCATTTCCTAAACACACCAAAAAATAACTGTGCAGATTAGGAGGTTCTTCAATGAAAACAGCATGGGTTGACAAGAAAGGAAGCCGGGTATTTATGGAACTGCCATGTAAAAATTGGGCTTGATCCTGACACAGAAGTCTTTGTAAAGCATGACTCCACTTAATTCAATCCTAATACATTGAATCACTAAAATGTTTATATCATGCCACCATGTTTCTATTTTTACAGAATTAATCGACCGAACTAAGAGAAATCAAGAAATAAAGTACCATTCTTGCTACCTCGTTTCCTTGCCAAATACCCAAAGCAGCTAATCATCAAAAAGGTCCATACATCACTTTCTCAGTAACAAATCAAACTCCCCAATTTTCTCTAGAGACCCAAAAAAACATAAACAAACATGGAAGTCAAAATAGGAAGGGATTAAAGAACTAAGAAGAGATTCTGACCAGCTCGAGCCCCTGAAGAACCAGCGCGCTTGAGCCCCTTTTTCTTGAGTATGAAGCTGGATCCGATAAAAGCGCTGGACGCCACCGCAAGAATCAGACCCATCGTATTATCCGACAGCCCCATCTACTCTGTTGCCTGCCTCTCGCTCTCACTCTCGCTCTTCCTCTTGCTCCCTCAACCAAGAGTCAAAAGCTGTGAACTTTCCTGACTAAACGAAATTGAAAATTTGAAATTCGCCGCGAATCAGAGATGGGACGCTGTATGATCAGGCTTTCCCGCCAAGAATTCGAGAAATTGCACACGAGGCGCAGGGAGTGGAAGACACCAACAAAACGCCGATCGCCAATCATGGTTTTCCCTCTTCGCAATTCGGCGGATTATTCCCGAACAGGACGACGAGAGAATACGGAAGTGGGTTTGTTTTCTCACCAAATTTCTGGAATGCCATCGGGATACGAGTCATGCTGAAGAAAACGAGCTGACGGCGCTTTTAATTGGTGGATTTGTTGAGCATTTTAATCGCGAGTTCTAGGGTTCTTAATCCAATTATTGCAGGCTAAGGTCCGGAACTTTGCACTGTGCATGAATGAAGTAAGCAGCTTGCAATCGGATGGAGTATTTTAGAAAAAGTAATAGAAGTGTTAAAAAAAATGCTGAGATGTTTTCTAATGCGATGCATAAGTAAAGATAAAATAGTCATTTTAATGAAGTTGTATAAGTAAAGATAAAATAGTCATTTTAATGAAGTTGTATGAGAGTTTATTGACGTCTTTTAAGATAAATATATAATTAACTAATTTTAAAAAAAATACACTCTTACCTTTATTTTTTAATTTTAAAATTTTTTTGAATAATCTAAATATTGTTCTCATGTTTATTAGTTTATTTATGAATGCAAAAATCATATGTATTACGAAATTTTATGTACTACATTTATATTACGAATGTGCATGGGTGTGTTTGTGTTTACGGAAAACTTTTTCAATTTATAATTGGAGTATGATGATATAAACATTCACTTTTTTTTACTTTTTTTGATTTTTTCTTCATAAATATTTTTTAATAATTGTATTTAATCTATATATCCTATTTTATAATACTTTTATATATTTATTTTTGATTTTTTAAAAATAAGTTGTTTAAGGGGCGAAAAATGACTTAAATGCCCCTAAAATTGATATTTTTAAAAATAAAAATAAAAATGTAAAAATAATATAAAATAGAAAAACTTGATGCATAGATTAAATATAATTAGAAAAACATATTTATGAAAAAAATTAAATAAAAGTAAAAATAAAATAAAATAAATAAATGTTGTATTTTAACCTAAAATACATCATGTCGTATATAATCATGCTGCTTTAAAAATTTCTCTCTCCATAGCGAATCTACTTTTCAATCTTTTTTTAATACTTTTTCATACAACATCCTTATTTTTTAATCATTATTCTATCATGTCACACTATTTTTTTATTTTACAAATTTTTACACCAAATATATATTAAAAACCTTTAATAGTTATATATGGAGAAAACATTTCAATATTTGTAGTAAGCATAGAGGCTCTATCTTTATTGTTGATTTTACTTTTAAGATATTCTTTAAAAATTTAAATTGTTTATCATATTCATTCGTATGTATTTATTTATGATTTAAAAAATTGCGTATATGATAAACTTTTATATAAATATTTATATCATACATTTCTCAAAAAAAAAACATTTACATTCAAAAATGTAAGTTTTCGAATAACATTATTTTTGGCAGCATGGTAAAGCAAGATTTGTTAAACGTGATAAATAGTTTAGATTAAAAAATATATTTAAAAAACTTTGGAAGTGTGCGTTTCCTTCGGCTGCCATTCCATTAAACACAGCCGTATTTTTAAATACTCAGTCCCAACCCTACTTTAACAGGCTGTGCTCCGGTCAAATTCGGGCGGCAGTTCTGGTGGAATTTGGGCTGCAACTTGCAATTCGAGCTATTTAATTAATATACGTTTAAATTTGAAAAAAAGTAATGATTACATTATTAGTTTTCAAAATATGTTTGCATTCAACGAAATGTGATCAAGAAAATCAAGTCTATTCTATCTTCTTCTAATCAAGTAACTGTTTATCATGTACTTAGGCAGGGGAATGCTGTGGCTCATGCTTTAGCCGACGCTCTTTCTGTATCCTCTGTTGACCAACAAGTTTGGTGGGGGTACTCCCCCACAGGCTTTACAGGAAAAAATTTGTATAAACAATTTTTTGGCAATGAAAGCTTTTGGATCATCCTATCCCTCCTCCCCTTCAGGCGATTAGGGTGTGGGATAGGGTGCTTCCGTTTTCTCAAAAAAATATGTTTGCATTCAATAGCTCTGAATGACATTTTGATGGAATTTGGGATGAAATTCGAACTATTTTAATTAATTTACGTTTAAATTTGAAAATTTCGAAAAAAACCGTAACGATTACACTAGTAGTTTTAAAAATACGTTTGAGTAAATAGCTTTAAATGACACGTTTTAGTCATTTCAAGATAATAATCACGAATTATGCAATAAAAAGACTTAAAATTTATACCCATAGAGTTGAATAGTTGATACGTGTGATGTGTAATTATATTTCTTAATATACATGCATGGGTTGTGAGTGAGTGAGTGACTAAGTCCTACATGCGTCCAATAGCATAAACTTTTTTTATTTTCTATAAACATGCAGGCGCCCTTAGATTTCATTTGAAATATGAAAATTTTAAATTTATTTAATATTTTTATTTTGATTTTTAATGCAAAAAATAGCATAGATGCATGATCTTATACACCAATTATTACTTATGTAAATAATAATCTCATGTATTTCATAGTTTGTACTTTTTAATTTGATGGAGGCCCATATATATTCCTGAGGAGATTGATGAATTTTTTTATTTTCGAAATTTTGAAAAATATAAAACAGTAATTCAAGATATTTGATATATATAAACTAAATATACAAGGTTCACATAAAATAAAGAAAAATATTAAAAAATAAAAATACATGAGGTTATTATTTAGCTAAGTATGACAACATCATTATCTTATACGCAAGCAAACCCTAATATCATTATCCTATAATTATCTTATGCATAAGCAAACTCTAAGAATATTATCCTCTGTGTATACACCGTCCTAAATCAATACACCTGAATGTATTGAAATTTTAGTGCAGGATAAAACCTATTTTTTATTTTTTAAAACTTTTTAATAAAATTGTTAATTTAGGTGTTTTCAACTTATATGCTAACTTATGTATTAAGATTTATTATTTTTAAATATATGTATATATTTTTTAATTTTTAACCATAAATGTATTTTAGTCATTTAAAAGTTTAAACATGTGTGTATATATACTATTATTTTTAAAAATTAAAAACATATATATCTCCAAAAATAGTAAAAATTAATTTATAATTTTAAATACACCTATATTAACAGTATTATAAAAGTTTTCAAAAAAGAATAAAAATAAATTTTGTACTCAACTGTAACAAAATTTCAACGCAATTGGATACACTAAAACATAACCCATATATACATATATGAATTATTAAGAATAATGGTTTAAACAATAGGAGGTGTATAAATAGCTACTTTTATATTTTTTTTAACTATTCAAAATATAAATTAATATGTATGCAAAAATTAGTTTCATTGGGAAATTATATGTTATACGAGAGTGTTAAATTTTGTAAATAAATATTTAGTTTGTAAAAATTCTAAAAATATTTATTTTTTATTACACCATGTTTGAACATTATAAATAATTTCAATATTAAAAATCTGATAAGAAATGAAAAAAATATTCATTTGTATGCATTTCATGTATACGTATACATATATATATGGGTTTTACAATTTTTTTGTATTTTGGTCATTCTAACTTGTATATTTATTTTTTAACCTACGAGTTTTGCATATTTGCTTTTTTAACTTTGTAAGTTTGCCTCTTTTGTGTTTTAAATACTAGAGTTCTACGTAACCAAAATACTCAACTAATGACCGTTATTTATAAATAAAAAATCTAAAACACTCTTATGCCTTAGGACAAGTTTGGTATTTGGCATGTGTGGTATGGTATGAGAGCGCATTTACCAACGCATGATTTTACAACCCAACAACCATATTTTTTCAACATTATTATTACATTCAAATCATTTTTCTAATTATCCTATTTGTTCCGACTTTACCCCTATTATTTCATATTAATCACACATTTTTTAAAATATTTTTTCTTTTCAATTGTTTTACTCCAATTCTATTACTATAACAATTTTCATCCCAATTAGATATGTGTATAAACTCCATCTAAAAATGGTACAAATTCAACATAAAAAAATAGCTTAATATAAATAACAACTTTAAAAATTATTTTTTCAACATGTAAATCATTCGCTATAAAATTTATATATGAATAAATGATTATATAAAGTATCAAGAACATTTAAATATATGTAGGACCCATTTTGGGCCAAATGTACTGCACAGAAAATGTTCTTACATATATATATATATATATATAGGAATATAATCCAGTGCATGCGACTGCACCATGCAGTCCATGCACTGTGGGTCCCACATGATCATAAATGAGAAATCTACTCCACCTATTATATTTAGAATTGTCCACTCTATTAGCATACTAATTTTCATCTAAATCTGACATGTGTGTGACTTCCATCTTAAAATGGTGCAAAATAATAAAATAATTTAATATAGTATTTTCAACATCTAAACCGTCTAAAGATGATTTTTATATGGATAAATGATTGTATAAAATTTCATTACAATCTAATATGTGTGGAGCCCATTTTACAGTGGACTGCACCGTAATCTGCATAGGAATGGGTCCCATATATATTTATATTTATATATGGGCTCCGCTTCTATGTAACCAGGTTACATAGTTTGATTTTTTATAGAAAATTTAATTCATTCATTATATTTAACATCATTTGTTTATCTAGGAGATCAAGTTTCAAAACAATCAAGGATATTTATGGGCCACGTTTTTTAGAAAATGTATAAATTTATGTATAAATTACAAAAAATGCTAAAATATCAATTGTAAAGTAGTATTTTCGATATCCAAACCGGTCAAAAATATCATTTCTATGTGAATAAATGATTCTATAAAATATTATTATATTATAATATATGTGCAAATAGATCTAAGTATTTTTCATAATTTACACATGAATATATATTTTTGAACAGATATGGTCATAAACATACTTGATTAGGATAAAACTTGATCTCTTAAATAAACAAATAATGTAAATACAATGAATGGATTGAATTTTTCTATTAAGGATTAAAATATTAGATTTTAAAGGGGTTATATGGGTCTATTTCTATGTAACCCGGTTACAGAGAAGCGGGATCATATATATATATATGGGAAATAATTCAGTGCATGCGACTGCACCGTGCAGTCCATGCACTGTGGGTCCTACTTGATCATAAATAGAAAATCCATCCCACCCATTGTATTTAGAATTGTTCACTTTATTAGCATACCAATTTTCATCCAAATCCAACATGTGTGTAGTCCCCATCTTAAAATGGTGCAAAATCAACGTAATAAAATAGTTTAATGTAAATATCAAGTTTAAAGTGGTTTTTTCAACATCTAAATCGTCTAAAGTATGATTTATATATGGATAAATGAGTGTATAAAGTTTCATTACAATCTAATATGTGTGGGGTCCATTTTACAGCGGACTGTAATTACAATCTAATATGTGTGGGGTACATATATATATACACACACTATTGATGTTTCCGGCAATTTTAGAGACTTTTGCTATTCGAAAGAGTATTGTTTGTCAAAGGTTATACCTCCAGTTCCAGTCAAATGCCACAAAAATTTTATATCTATGTCTCACTTACACTATTGATGTTTCTGGCAACTTTAGAGACTTTTGCTATTGGAAGGAGTACTCATTGTCAAAGGTTATACTCGAGCACAGGCTTTAAGCACGAGTCTCATGCAAATAAAAATGTTCATGGCCACAAACCTCAACCCCAAAGCGACATTATTTGGTATTTTGGGTTGGGCTTCTCTAGACCCGTCAGGTTGACTTCCCATTTCTAAACTCAATTTCCCAAATTGTATAACCTAAACCTTAAGAATGTCGGTTGGGTTGGGTTGTGCGGGTTTGGATCAACCCAACCTGAGTCTTATCCCTTGACATTTTAGCATCCCATTTGCACAAACTAAGCAACTAGAACGGATAAAGGGTGTGTTTGTTTGGGATATAAACATGTCAACCAAAACTTTTCAATCTAAAACTTTTCACTTTCCATAATTACTCTATTTTTTAATTATTTTTTCACATTTTCCTATACAAACTACACTACTTTTCAATCATTTCTACACAACTATCTATACAACTAACCTATCTATTTTAACTTTATTCTCTTTACTTCTCATCATTACTCCTATTATATCACATCATTTTCTATCAATGTGACAACTTCTATTGCAAAAATTTTTCATCAAAAGTTTTACCCCCAACCAAACACACTCAAAGATTTTTACTAAAAAGATCAATAATAATGGTCACATATCATATTAGAGGAAGGAATTTTTTATTTCTATGATCAAACCCAAAAGACAAAATTCCAACTTCAAACGCGGATTGAGTCAGTGACAATGATGGGCTTCATACAATCCAGATACGCCCAAGCCCTTCTCAACAGTCCTAGACGGTCAGATTTCCGGATCGGTCTTTTTGCACTGCCACTCTTAAGGAACCATTTTTTTTTAACAGAAAAAACAATAAAATTAAAAATAAAAATTGCTCTTATACTCATACTATTTACCCGTAATTTCTAATAGGTCTCGCTTCTATGTAACCAGGTTATATATAAGTAGTTTCATGTAACCTTCTCCATTTTAAATATCTTTATGATTGTTATAGAATTTATTCCATGTATTGTATTTATCATCATTTATTTAACTAAAAGACTAAATTTTGACAAAATCAAAGATTTGCATGGCCGCATTTGCTTAAAAATATATACTCATGTATAAATTATGAAAAATGCTTAGATTCATTCATATATAATATACACTAAACGTAATAATATTTTGTAGAATCATTTATCCGCACGTGAATTACATTTTACATGTTAAAAATATAATTTAAAAAGTGATATTTAGCATTAAAGTAATTTATTATATTGATTTGACATATCTGTAGGTGGAACTCATGGACAATAATATTAAACAGATAACAAGAGTTTCTATTCTAATATAAATAATACCAAAAGCAATTTATGAAATGAATTTTTCATCAATCATAAAGAGTGTATAAATAAATAAGATTACATGGAAGAGAGTTTACGTGGAAAAGAGGTTTTATGGAAGCATAATCTTTTCTAATATACTTATAATGTTTCAAAAATTATTTTTATATTCATAACATTCATCCTAAATTATTGTGGTGTTCACCATTATTACAATTGTTATCTACAATATTAAAAAAAAAAACAATTTTGCCTCTTAAAATTTTCTTGATTGAAAAAATTTAGCCATAATATGACACTTGAATCGTTTGTTGTCAGAAATTAATGATTTGTCATCATCATCAACTAAGTCATATTAGGACTAGATTGTTTTAATTAAGAAATTTTGGATGAGCAAGATCATTTTTCCAATGGGTACATAACGGTTGTGTTAGCTATGTGAGTATGATAGGAAATTTAGAAATTAAGGGCAAATGTGACAGGTAAAAAAGGATTTTTTCCCGAAATAAAAATAATAAATCAAGCTAGATCACAATCGTAGTCCCCCGTTTCTCTCCCATCTCACTGTCTCCGCACCAGTATCCAACCTCGACAGGGATGGCAATATGAAGTGAACGTCTTCTACGGAAACACCTGAATTTCCTTTTTTTTTTTTTTTTTTGATCAGGAATTTCCTTTTAATGATTATAATCTTTCATAGTCTTTATTGTGATTATTCCTTCTTTGTTTTAACTTTTTTCATTTTAATCATTCACCTAATCTTAACGATGCCTCTTTTGTAAATTTATGGTGAGCACGTGGAGAGGAGAAATTCTGAAATTTATTTGGCCCAGCTGCTTTACAGAGATCAGATCTGATTATAAATCTATTTGATTGAAGTTATATATTAAAAAAAAAAAAAAAGACCTTCATCTCGCTCACATGTGCTTTCTAATATTTTATAAACTAAAAAAGACTTTTTCCCACTAGTGGCAGGGAGCCTGGTCGTATGAGCCCGGATTCATACACCCATTTTTTTAATTTTTTTTAAATTTTTTTAATAAAACTATTAATCAATGTATATTTAACATTTGTATCAATTTTTACCATTTTGGAGTATTTTACATATTTATTTTTTATTTTTGAAAATCAGTAACACTTTGATTTATATATTTATTTTACTAAAATGACACTGATTTTCAAAAATAAAAAATAAAAATGTAAAATACTCTAAAAATGGGAAAAATTGATACACATGTTAAATACATTTAAATTAACAGTTATATAAAAAATTTTAAAAAATTAAAAAATAGGTTAAAACACCTAGATGCACTGACGCATATACTCAGTTATCCATGCGGTTAACAGCATATCGAATACTCATTTAGCCTATGTGTAAAATGACAAAATTACCCATGCATTAATTCTTGCTCTAACTTGCAACTCATGACTTAAATTTTACTTGAGCACTAATTTTTATTCAATCAAGAGAACTTAGAGTAGGAATAATTTTGTGGTTTTATACAGTTGGATATGAAATGAATTATTAAGAGTTCATGAATATATTTAGAATTAGGTATAAAACTTGTGGATATATTTAAGACTTGCCTTTATTTATTTATTTATTTAAAAACGCTAAAGCTATCTTATGAAAGGAGTACTATTTTAAAAGATATATTCTACAAATACGAAGCCACATTTTAAATTTGCAAATAGGCAAAATCATAAGACTTATTTGTTCCAACTCCCTCTTTCATATTTTGCTAAAATTTTTCTTAACATTTTTAAATGCACCGGGGTGCACTTAGCTTCAATGCACTTGGGTATATTTAACTCACTTTTTTTAAAATTTTATAAAATTGTTAATTTATGTGTATTTAACATGTGTATCAATTTTCCATTTTTAGATATTCCTAAATTTTTGGATTTTTTAAAATCAATAGCAATTTTGTAATTCATAAATTATGAAACTGCCATTAATTTTAAAAATTCAAAAAAAATTTACAAATCTCCCAAATTTGTAAAAATTAATACACATGTTAAATATACTTAAATTAATAGTTGTATAAAAATTTTAAAAAATAAAAAATAAATTAAATACACTCAAGTGCACTAAATTAAATACACCCATGTGCGCTAGATTGCAACTCAATTTTCCTCGCATTTTTTCCAAAGATTTGGATTTATCATTTGTAAGCTTTTTCCCCAATTTCTCATGTAGACTTATCTTCCAATAAATAATAATTTTATTCTTTCGCATCATCATCAGTATTTCTTATCTTCAAATAGCTGATGACGTGTACCTCTTATAGAATTTTTAATTGACAGCTTATATAATATTTGTTGTTGCTCTTAAGTCCTCACGCACCCGATCTTGTGTACGTGGGTGTACTTAACTTCAATGCACCAAGCATTAATCCATTTTTTTTTGTTTTTTTAAAATTTTTATACAAATGTTAATCTAAGTATATTTAATATGTGTATCAATTTTTACTATTTTTGAAATATTTTAAATATTTATTTTTTATTTTTGAAAATCAGTGACATTTTAGGTACTGATTTTTTATAATAAAAATAAATATCTAAAATATTTTAAAAATATTAAAAATTGATATACATGTTAAATATATTTAGATTAACACTTGTATAAAAAAAATTTCAAAAAAAATTAAATAAATAAATTAAAATTGCTTCAGTGCCCTGGATCTAAATCTGGTCTTAACATGCATTTTCTCCCTTTGACTTTTTTTTTTATTTTTTAGCGGCGTCAACAACAACAGTAATAACGTGGATGATGAATTGCAAAGCTAAAAAAAAATTCGCAAGGATTAAAATACATTCCATTTTTACAAAAATTAACGTTTGTAAATTTTATGAAAATATAATAAAATGAATCCTATTATCGGTTTCCCTTTTACGTTTATAAATTAATTTCAGATGTAGTTAATATGGTTTCGAACCCTATCCAACCCGAACACCCACACTGATGTTGACTACGTCATTCAAGTGTTGACCAAAATTTTCTTTTTTATGTTTATAATTTTTATTTCTCAAAAATCAACAATTTAAGAGAATTCAAGTCATTTTACCGTCAACAAATAATTTTAAAAAACAAAAATATATACATATCTAAAAATTGTAGCTGATGGTGTATGAGTGATATGCAATTGAAAAAAAATATTTCTCGAACTTTTTATAAAAAAAAATTTAGCCAGAACTAAATTGATGTCAGCCCAAGTTAAAAGGATGAAAAAAATATTGGGCGTAATCATTTCACTGTAGAAAATAAAACTTATCTATTAATTTCTTAAGATAAGTGTGTCACGCACGGACGAGTCCCAGGCTCAAAGGATATGTTATCGACCGACACTTTCGGTTCCGTGCTTTTTAGAAAGCAAAATAAAATAAAATGAAATGAAATTTGCGTTCTCACTTCTCAGCCACTGGATGTCATCTTGCCCCCGCCTCCTTTTAGAAAGAGATTCGCCCCGAAAGCTTTTTTTTTTTTTCCCCCTATCCCTTTGTCCGCTTTATTTTTTCCTTTTATTAACGATGTGTTTGGAAGATGATAAATTTTTTAAAAAATGGGAGAACATAATATAATATAATAAGATTAATGATAACAAATAAAAAAATAAAATTAAAACAAATAAATTAATAACTAAACTGTTAATTAAAAATAATTAAAAAGTAAGTTATATAAAAATGTAAAGAAATGACTACAAAATAAAATAATTGTGGAGAATTAAAAATTTTATATTGAAAAATTTTAAGTTCAAAATTTTTTAAGATAAGCAAACGCCCCAAAAAACAATTGTTTAGCGCCGTTGCTGATTTTACAACTCTGGTTTCATATCCAGACAACAACTTTTCATAATATCCTTTCCCTGAACAACTGTGTTCGACCGTTTGGCGTAATTTTAAATTAGACAGTGAGAATGTAAAATAATAAGAATAATAATAAATATAGTAAAAAACTAAGAATAATAATTAATATATATTAATATAAATTTTTAAAAAAAAACTGATAATAAATTAAATACACGAAAGATCAATATTAGAAAAAGCGTAAAAATTGACATATATAAATTTCTGATCATCAAAAATAAATATCTAAAATACTTTTAAAATAGTAAAAATTGAAAAACATGTTAAATTCACTTAGAAAAAGTAAAAAAGAGCACACAGATGTACCGATCGGAATCCAAAAATTTCATCCCATTCTCGTCCAGATGCATGTTCTCCCACAGCACTAAAGAAAATAAAAATATATTTCATGAGGCCGACCAGAGAAAGGAAAATTCACCACTGCTGTTCCTGCCGAACGAGAAATCTTTTTTTTTTTAAAAAAAAGAAAAGATGCCCATCGATCGACGGTGCACGTGAAAGCAAAGAAAATGTGACGCTGAAAATAAAATGCAAGCCACATGTATTATGTGAAACCCTCATTTTATTCAGGAAGTAAAGATCCCTCTCTACATCCATAGACGCTCAAGTTTTACTTTCTCCTTTCCATACCAAGCACCACATGATAGATACCTTTTTTAAACCCTAAGGACCCCAAACAAGGCAAAACCTACTTACCCATGAAAAGAAACCCTAGATCCCATAAACCCTATACCACACGTCTTCCTCCGCCGTTTCAGCTCAGTTGGCCGCAATCGGCGACCACCACCGGCTTGGAGGTGGACCCAGACTGCGACCCCACCTTCTCGATCGCCCTCACCACATCCAGCCCCTCCACAACCTGCCCGAAGACGACGTGCTTCCCGTCCAGCCATGACGTCTTCTCAGTACAGATGAAGAACTGCGAGCCATTGGTGTTCGTCCCCGCATTCGCCATGGACAGGATCCCCGGCCCAGTGTGCTTCTTCACGAAGTTCTCATCAGGGAACTTCGCGCCGTAGATCGACTCGCCGCCGGTGCCATTTCCGGCGGTGAAGTCGCCGCCCTGGCACATGAAGCCGGGGATCACGCGGTGGAAGCGGGAGCCCTTGTAGTGGAGGGGCTTGCCGCTGCGGCCCGTACCCTTCTCGCCGGTGCAGAGGGCGCGGAAGTTCTCGGCCGTCCGCGGAGTAACATCAGCGTACAGCTCCATGACGATCCGGCCGCAGGGGACCCCGCCGACCGTCATGTCGAAGAAGACCTTAGGGTTTGGAGCCATCGAAATCTTTGGTATTGCTGATTTTTGAGGACGTACAAAGATGCGGCTGGGCCTGCTTGACGAGTAGGGTTCGGAGGGAGGAGCGATTTATATAGAGCGGCAGATTCGGAATTATCTATGCCGGCGAATCTCTGCCGTTTACTAGGACACGTGGCGACATCTCTAGTGCGGCCACGGTAGAAAAGCGGTGGAGTCGCGGCGTTCGCTCGTCGTATACTCGACGCGCCATTTTCTTCAATCTGCGCCGTCCATCTACCAAAACGCACCTCTAGAATCGCCAGCGTAATGGGATTCTACTTGGGGATTGAGATTTGCTGGCTTCAGGAGAGAAATATAATTCTTTTTATTATTTATTTTTGATAAGTAATTCTATTTATTCATTTTAAATGATATGGGTTCTAAAATAATTAGAATTGATCATTTACGAACTTGATGGCGTCGATCTTATTTTCATGTTTGTTTATTTGTGAATTATGAGGCAATTGTTTGCATTAATTCCAAGCGCGCCAGGGACAGAGCATTTGGAAAGAAAAATGAGTTTACTAACTGCGGTTAGGTTTACCTTGGGTTAGACTAACCTGGAGACTTTGAATGGATGACGACTCGGAATTGTATGTGGCGCCCTTCAAAGAGGCCCGTAAAAATTAAGGATTTCGGTTGTATGCTCCGGGAGCATGCAGCGCTGCACGCTCTCGGACGCATACACTTATTTTTTTTATTTTTTTTTTGAAAATTTTTTTATAAACTTGTTAGCCCAAGTGTATTTAACGTATATATCAATTTTTACTATTTTTTTAGATTTTTAGATATTTATTTTTTATTTTTGAAAATCAGTGGCATTTTAGTAATTTAAAATTACCTAAAATGCCACTGAATTTCAAAAATAAAAAATAAATATCTAAAATACTCCAAAAATGGTAAAAATTTACCCAAATATTAAATACACTTGGGCTAACAAGTTTATAAAAAAAAATTCAAAAAAATAAAGATGTATGCACCCGGGAGCATGCAGCATACAACCGAAGTCCAAAAATTAAGCCACGGTCCCACCATTTCTGCGCGGAAATAGGATTTTTAGCTTTTTTTTAATGGTATTTACAATCATCTCAACTTTTTAAGTTTGACTAACAAATTATGAAATAAAAATTTCATATTATTATTATTATATACTATTGCTAATTTGCTATATTATTATAATTAAATGGTAATGTGCTATAGCAACAAAAATTGAAAATGTCGCACACATCTATTTTAATGTATTGATCATTCGTAAAATGAAAAAATAATATATTAAAATAATAACTACAATCCAAATGGAAAATTTTAAAATATAATAAAAAATCCATGATTTCCTCCATAATGTATGTTTTTCAGCTCAATAAATTTTACGAACATTTATCACTTAAAAGACTGTCAGAAGCAAGCATTTATCTTGGATAAAATGAGATGAAGATTGAAGTAATTTTCTCATTTCCAAAGTTTTTTCAATATTTTATTTTCCATACAAGCCAAAAAACCAATCGTATTTTTTCCATTTCAAACACTGTTTAATCACTTATCTACCATTTCAAAGAATGTTTGAATCGAATCTAACGGTTCGACTTGTCGAACTGGGGACTTGTGGCTTACTTGCAATTTTTTATAGTTAGTATTTTAATAGTTTAATTACTAGAGAACTGTAGATACATTCATAAAAATTCGATGCATGTTTGAAACAAAATTTAAAGATATAATCCATCCATTAAATTTAGAACCATTTTTAAGAAGTAAAATTATTTAATATACAAGTAAAAATATCTAAATATTATAATTACTTAATATATTTGAAATCGTTTTAAAGAAATGTTTAAATTTGTTTTAGCCAACCCGCGCAATCCACCAGGTTGATAACCGGAATGGTTTAGATATTATTTTAAATATTGCTGGTCTTATTTTTGGTAAACAGCAAATAAGATTTATAAATTTCCTACACGTTATTCATGAATTAACTTATTTTATAATCGGTCCCGTTTCTATGTAATCGGGTTACATAGAAGCGGACTCATGCGACTCCTTTAAAATCTAAGATTTTGATCTTTAATGGGAAATCTAATTTATTCATTGTATTTAACATCATTTGTTTATCTAGAAGACCAAGTTTCATTCTGATCAAGTATGTTTATGAGCCACATTTGTTCCAAAATATATATATTCATATGTAAATTATAAAAAATGCTTAGATTTATTGACACATATATTAGAATATAATAATACTTTATAAAATCATTTATTCACATAGAAATGATATTTTAAACAGTTTAGATGTCAAAAATATTACTTTAAAATTGATATTTTAGCATTTTGATGATTTACACATGAATATATATATTTTCTAACAAGTGTGTGACCCATGAATATACATGATTGGGGTGAAACTTGATCTCCTAAATAAACAAATGATAATAAATACAATGAATTGATTAGATTTTTCATCAAAGATTAAAATTTTAGATTTTAAAAGAGTTACATGTGTTCGCTTCTATGTAACCCAGTTACGTAGAAGTGAAGCCCTCTTATTTAAAAGGGTGTGTTTGACAATAGCAAAAAGTTGTCAATTTAAAACTTTTCAATCTAAAACTTTTCACTCTCCACAACTACCATATTTTTTTAATTATTTATTCACATTTTTCTATATAACTACCATACTTTTCAATCATTTCTACATAACTACCAATACAACAAACTTATCTATTTCAACTTTATCCTATTTATTCCTCATCATTACCTCTATCATATCACGTCATTTGACAACTTCTCATCTCTACAACTTTTCATCAAAAGTTTTATCCATTCCCAAACACACCCTATATCTTTATATTTCTATACAACCATCATATATTGTTTCTATCAAAATCTGATTTCATTTTATGCTTCTAAACAAGCCCTTAATACTTCCGGTATTATCTGTGCAAAATAATGTTACTTGATGAACAACTTTGATGTTGCACTGATCGGATGAGACTGTACCCAAACGTGCTTATGTGTAGACTGTAGTGCTTGTGCATCTCTATTCGCTGTGCACTGGATCCGGGTATATGCCGATATGACATGCTTAGGGGTAAGAATCGGGGTGGGCCATACCGGGTCAATGTTTGCATAACCCTGACCATACTTTATAAAAATTGAGTTTGACCTTCTTTTTATATGGGTTCGGGACAATATCGGTTTGACCATCGCTTTTTTTTAATAGATTCCAGGACAAATTTCGGGTTGGTATCAGAGTATCAGACCAGTTTCGGGATAGCGGGCCGGGTCAAATAAAATAAATTTAAGAATTTATATATCTATTAAAAATAAGTATACATCTATGCTAAATTTAAATATCATATGCTTTAATATTTCACTAACTATTAAAAAATATATAATTAAGAAAACAAAATATTTGAAATTATAGTAAGTTTATTAAAATAGGTTAATATACAATTACGTAAATTCTTTTTATTGATTTTTATATTACTTTTTGAATAAATTTATTTTTCTATTGTTGATAAAGTTAATTATAAAAAAATGAGAATTTTGAAAGAAAATAAAAATAATATTTAAACATAAAATTATAATTTTTAATAAATTAATATATGCGGGGTCGGATTCTTCGTGTTGGAATATAATCGACCTATCCCGACATTTTTTAAAAATTTGAGTCAAAATTTCTGAAACTCTGTGCCAATAAAAAAATATATTAATTTTTTCTAACAAAAACAAATCGGATCAAAGTCCGGTCAGAGGACAACCCGTAGAAATTCCCACCCACCCCTGGATGTACTTGCTGCCCATACTTGCGATGCCCCTCGGGCTGTGAGTTTCACACTGTCTGTGGTTACCCTTTGTCTTTTGAACTTTCCATGCTCTGCGTTGCGTCGCGTCGCGTCGCGGCGGTGATCAGGCGTTAAAAAGTTAAACCGGCGCTCATCCAGACATCCACCAATGAAGCACACGCGCGTGCGTCATATCATATATCCGAAAATTTATTACGAGGCTGCTGTCATATTCATATATCTTCTAGACGAGTCACTAACCGTATCCATTTTAATAACTCTGATCGTTGACGTAAAATCTATGCATTTGCCTTCAAAAAAATCCATGCATTTAGTATTTTTCTAATTGTGAAGTGATTCTGTTATCGGGCTAAGCGAAACCTTAAAAAACGTATTTAACATATTTTTTTACCTTTTTTTTATACAGTTTTTATCTAAATGTATTTAATATATAAATTAAATTTTACCATTTTTGGATAAATATTTGAGATTTTAAAAAATAGAAGTATTTTAAAAATCTCAAAAAAATATATACACATATCTGAAAAAGATAAAACTTGGTTTATATTTTAAATATATTTAAATAAATAAGTGTATGAAGAAAAAGTAAAAAAAAAGTGTTGTAAATGAGTTTTTATTCGCTTAGCTCGGGCTAACAAGATCATTCATCTTTTTAATTAAAGTACAAGTTTCAACTAAATCAAAGATATATGCAGGCCACATTTGCTTTAAATTGTGTATATTTATGTACAAATTATGAAAATGCTTATATTAGTTCACATATATATTAAAATATAACAAATTTTTATATAATCATTTATCCATGTGACATTGTTATCTTTGACAATTTAGCAGTGTTGTCAGAACCGAACCAGTGATTGAACCGGTAAAGGAACTGGTCTGGTTCGAACCGGTTCGACCGGTTAAGCGAACCGGTTCGAACCGGTGACGTCAGCATGACATATTTATGATGTCATAAATATTAAATTATTTTTAAATTTTAAGTAAATATATTAATAAGTTAATCCTAATTTAACATCTATAATATGATTATGAGCCATTTATAAGTTTTTTTATACTTTAATTACAGAATTTGAAACCCAGATAATAAAATTTAATTAAATCTACCTTATCCAACAACGTCTAACAACATCTAACAACATCTAACGACATCTAACAGCATCTAACCAGATCTAACGACGTCTAACAGCATTTAGCTTTTAATATCAATAAGTTAATCCTAATTTAGCACATGTAATATGATCTTCAGCTCTTTATAAGGTCATTTATACGTTAATTATAGAACTTAAAACCCAGATAATATAATTTAATGAAATCTACCTTAATCTAATAGCATCTAACGATATCTAATAGCATCTAACGACATTTAAGAGACACTCAAATTTTATGACATAAATAAAATATTAAAAATAAATTTCCAGATTGCACATAAATCGTCCTAGGTACTAAGAAATTCATCTAAAATCTAATTTTCTTATTTATTACTCGTCGGTATAAAGATACATGTGATTATAATAATTCATATCTTATGGAAGATAATATCAATTTAAAAATAGAATATTATTAATTGAATTAATATTTTTATTAAATAAAAACTTTATTGAAAATTACATCATTTTGTAGTTATTTTATATCATTTTCACTTTGTTTTAAGAGAAATTATATTGAAATTGAGGTTTTGATGCAATACTTAGTGATATTTAAATTTTTTACACAAAAATTATATTTACATAACTTTGGAGATTCTATTAGATTATTAAGGAATTTTTATAAAATTATTTTGAATGCTATATATTGCAAATAACGATCTGTGTATACACGAATTCAATGGTCCGCTGGACCACCAAAAGTTTTTTTTCCTCTTCTCCTCCCATTCGCAAGGTCGCTAATGGCTTCTGCATCGACATGGAAAAAGGAAAAACGAGAAAGGTGGATGATCGACGAGCAGGTTGGCACAATAATGGGTTTTCCGTTTTTAGCGTCACTCCCTAAGAGCATGCTCCTTCCAATTTTGCATCTGCTGAGAGAAAATGGAGGGCGACGGCTCTGCAGCTGTGCAAAAATCGATTTTGGGGCAGCCTGCTGGTCGCCGGAAATGGAGGTCGCTGCTGTTTCGCCTGCTGGTATTTCGGTTGCTGGTCTCGGCGAGGACGGGGGCGACTGTCGCGAGGAAGACGAGGCGGCGTTGGCGGACGCTAACGGCGATGAGGACGAAGACGGGGCCGGCAGTGGGTGCGACCAGAGAGTCAGAGACGGCGAGACTTCCCGGCGGACGGTGAAAGTGCGTGCGACAATGGCACGGGCGGGCGGACACGAGGAAGAGGCTCGGGCGGACGGGCAGCGCAGGGGTGGCGTATGGCGTGTCGCGACTCGCGAGGAAGACGACACGGGAGTGTTGAACCGGTCGAACCCGGTTGGACCAGTCTTTCCGGTTGGACCGTCGGTTCGACGGTTCAAGCGGTTTTTCTTAATTGAACCGAACCGCTAGTATTCGAACCGGATACGAGACCGGTTCCCGGTCGGACCGGTCCGACCGGCCGGTCCGGTCCGGTTTTAATAACACTGCAATTTAGATGTTGAAAATATCATTTTAAAATTGATAGTTATAATTAAACTTTTTTTGGTCCGGAGAATTAAACTATTTTGTACATTGATTTTTCATACTAGTACATAGGCCTGTACACAATAATATTAAATGAATGATAGAGTTTCTATGACAATATTTAAATTAATGAAGTGGATTTTTTTATTAATCATCATAATGAAAAAATAGATGGAGTTACATAAAAAAAGGTTACAAACTTACATATAAAGCAAAACACCTTAGAATAGTTGGTACCTAATGTAGTTCATGTTTTCTTACACTTTTTGGCTTTTAAAATCTAAAGATTTTTCTAAAAAACTTTAACTATGTACATCCTTCATTCATATACATTTGTTAATTTTGTTTAAATATAAAAAATTATATTGATAAATCTCAATTTGGCCAAGTGTAAATTTAAACCAAATCCAAGTTTAGATCATCTAAGAGTAAATTAGATAGGTTAAACAATACATGGTTCATGTGGAAAACAATTGTCTATAGTAAGACCAACCCAAAAAACCATAGCAAGGCCTAAGACAAAAAAGATTTCACTATGAATTTTTTTTATACAATTATAGTGTATAATTTAGTTCACATTGGTCATCCTCTTGGAGGATTTATTTTTCATGATTATGAACTATTGATGGAGGATTCTTTACTTGGGGTGTGTTTGACAATTGATAAAAAATGTCAAGTCAATCTAAAACTTTTCACTCTCCACAACTATTATATATTTTAATTATTTTTTCACATTTTTCTATACAACTAGCCTACTTTTCAATCATTTCTACACAACTATCCACACAACTAACCTATCTATTTTAACTTTATCCTTTTTACTATTCATTATTACCCCTATCATATCACATCATTTGACAACTTTTACTCTCCAAAACTTTTCATCAAAAGTTTTATTCATTACCAAACACACCCTAGGAGATGATGAGTTAGAAGGAGAGTATTTAGAAGTCTTTATTTTCTCTCCTCAACCTTCGCTCAACATTTATATAAGATTTGACAATGGTGGGATATGCTTTGTATCGGATAAGATTTTGTGGTCATTCCTTGAAGATCTCCCTTAGGTAATATGTTTGTATATGGTTGGGCGATTCAAGAGGTTATCTTCGCATGATCCTTTTAAGGTGGTTGAGTTGTCATGAATCTATGACAATATTATTCCTTCATTAAATATAGGACAACCTTCTTCAATTCCAGCAAGGGTACACTCACGTGCTGATTTGCCTTTAAATTCTTTGTCATCATGTCATATATGTTTCGTCAATTTTGAGTGAGTAGTCAGCAGACCCTTGTTTCACCCAGGCCTTTTAGCCAATCAAAGAGCCTACCAATGTGATCCTTCAATGAAGGATAACATTCGTCATAGTCCATTGCGCCGAGCTTCAATCCTACTAGTCATCCAATTTAGTCTAACCATATCGCATGTCTTCTACAGAAATAGAGCTTTTTTGAAAACTTTGATTTTGGATATTGTTACTCCTCTGGGGAGGATCATTCTTAGCTAATTTTTTCTCCTCTACTATCAAGATTTGACATCGTAGAGTTTTTCTTTCTTGCTTGTACTTTGATAATAATATAGCAATGACATTATGAAAAGTTATTACAGATATGAAGTCATTAATTCCTGCGTTACTTTGAGATCATGGAGATTTGATTAAAAGTTATTACTTATATAAGACATTTTCTCTATTTTAGGACATTTGACATCATTAGATGAATGCTCATAGATTTTCAAGGAGCATTTGATGTTTTTTGGATGTTGACACATCAGGGAAGCCTTAAATGTCTTTGGTTTCCATGTTTGCAGGTGATGGTTTATTCTTTGAGTTGTTTGGAAGTAAGACGTTTCTCATTAATTAGCCAAAGGTGCTAGTTTTGCTATAAATGACCAACTTAGGGTAGCTTTTGCCATCACGCTTCCTTCTTATCCCTAATAGTTCTTGTTGCCTTTAAATGAAACCTCAGGAATACTTTTGCTAGAGATCAGGGATACAATGCTATTTTTTTTGGCTAGGAGATGGGGTTCTTTGGCATCACATAAGTAGAGGGCAGTTATTTATTTGAAGAAGTGTCTTAGGGGCTGAGAGCAGGCATTGATTTTGTGCAAATGAGAAAGGATTGCTTAGCAATTGGTTCAAAGGATAGTCATTCCTTTGAACTTGCAATTGTTTGCAGACTCCATGCATTAAGGGATGAAGCGTATCTAGCTGGAGTCATGAACTATCTTAGACATTTTTATGTTAATGGAGGAGCTTGCTACTCATTAGTCTAGCTCCTCAATAAGTAGCAGCGCCTCCATAGGCCTCGTGAGTGCCATGTCTCTTGTCCTTTTTAATTGATCCCCTCCAAACATTAGCTCTAGTAATGAGGGGATGGAAGGAACCTATTGCATCTCGACGAGCCTTTCATCCAACCTCCTTGTTTAGAATATATTGCAATGTGGAGTTCGGTGATGCTAGTGTGAGCCTCTTCGACTTACTTCTGGGTTTCATTGTTTCTTCACCTTCTTTTGTCTTACTCGATGAGTCTCGTATGGATTCCTTGTTTATTTTTTTCTTCTTCTTTTTGTTGTTTGTACGGTTGGGAGTCCGACTTTTATTCTTTGTATTCAAAAAGTTGTACCCATTGATAATGAATGAATACTTGAATAGCAACTAATTTTTTGTCTAACTTCTTTTATTTAATTTGTTCTCTTAGTTTGCTTGGCTTTTCATGTGATCACGATGCTTGGTTACTATTTTCTCATTGTGCTAAGTATTACTTATCACTATTGAGTCCCTTAATGACTCATATCTTATCGACTTAGTGAGCCTTATCACAATTGGCATTTAGTGTCATTTTTTCCTTTATTTCCACCATTTAAGGTTTTAGAACATTAGCAAGGTTATATAGCTTTAACAATTTTCATATTATGTTGGTTCTACTTGGATGATTTTAAGCTTAGTATGGGTGGCTGAGGCCCACACTTGACGAACCATTTTGGCCTACTGCTATACCTAGTGACTTCAATGAGTTGGAGATCTATAGTGCAATTCAAGTTGTAGTCATCTAATCTCTAATCTTGCTAGGCAACCAAGTGTGATTTCTGAGGTCTCATTATGTAACTTTGGAGGCTTTCTATTGTGGTTGACCCTTCTGAGAGCATGTTAATGAAGCGTATTTTTTTCGCATTTTTGTTTAGCCTTTAGGTTGACTAGTAAAAATGATGAGAAAGAAAATGATTAGAATAGGACAAAAGACATGATACCTGTCCACTAAGGCTAGTGGAGGCAAAGGACTGTAGCCCTTTGCTTGTGTGGTATCCTTCTATTGGATGTCTCTTATTTTGAACTGTTGATATCCTTTGTTGTTGCTTGATTCTTTGCTAGTATTATCTTCATCAGATACCAACATTGAATGCTCAAAGCTTTTGGCTATTAATGAAGGGAGGATCCACAAAAGGTTTTCTTAGGATGTAGAGAAATACTTAGATAATTTTGAAAAATTATTTTTCATAGATAGTGCTAAATGATAGATCTCAATTTGGTTAAGGGCTAATTTGAACTAAATCAAGGACTAGATCATTGGGAAGAGAATTAGTTAAGTTAAAAAATACATGACTTATGTGGAAAAGAGTAGATTTATGGTGAGATCAAGAAAAAAACTACGAAGAGCCCTAAGGCTTAAACGTTCTACTAAAAAAATTTATTTACAATTATGGAGTGTATTGTCTTAATTCATATTAGTCATCCCCTTGGAGGATCCATTTTTCATGGTTAGGAATTGCTGATGGGAGATTCTCAACTAGGAGATGATGAGCTAGAAGAAAAGTATCTAGGAGTCTCTCTTTTCTCTTTTTGACCTTCCTCTTTTCCTTTCGACCTTCCTCTTTTCCTTTCGACCCCTCCCTCTTTCTTTCCTTTTTTTTGGAGGTCGTTGGTATTTATACAGGGTTCAACACTATTGAATAAGATATTTATGGTCATTCCTTAAAGATCTACCTTAGGCGACGTGTCTATATATGGATGGGTGATTTAGGAGGTTATCTTTGCATGATCATCTCAAGGTGGTTGGGTCTTCATGGCTTTGTGAAGACATCATTCCTTTATTAAATGCAAGATGGCTTTCTTTAGCTTGAGAGAGGGTGTGCTCACATTCCAAGATGCCTCAAGTATTTTGCCACCATGTCATATACATCTCATTAATTCTAGATGTGTGAATAATTCTTGTTTTGTTGAGGCCTTCAAGTTTATTGGAAAACCATTTGCGTGATCCCTCGATGAAGGATAGACTTCTTCAAAGCCCTTTACACAGGATCTCGGTTACGCTGATTGTCTAATTTAGTTTGTGCTATCACATATATGTTTAAAACTATTTATATTATGTATTTATATTTACTTTTAGTAGGTATATACTTATTCTTAAATGGCGTTAAAATTTTGAAATCTCACTAAAGTGATGTTATATTATAAGTGATTTAATATACATGGGGTACATGCATCCATATAGCCCCATTTTAATTTTTAAAATATTTATCATGTTTATTTATTTGTATTTATAATTTCAAATAATACATATAAAGTCTTTTTGGTAAGAGATGAAAAAGTGAAAACTTTTTGAAATAGTAAAAGTGTAACATGATATAATAAGGATAATGGCTTTGTTTGGAATTACACAAAAAAGGGTAAAAACATTATGGGTATAAATGTTTAAAAATAAAAAAAATGATGTAGTATGATAATAGTAATTATTCTGAGTAAAAAGAATAAAATTAAAATAATAAATATTTTTTAAAGGTAAAAAAGTGATATGATATGATAAGGATAGTAATTATGAGTAAAGAAAATAAAATAAAAATAATAAATAATTTAGTCATGAAAAAATATGAAAAATAATTAGAATATATAAATAATGATTAGAAAGTGTGGATATAAGATTATGATTTATAACAAGTCTATCTGTATTTTGATGATTAACAATATATTAAAATATAAAAAGGAAACTAATTTGTTATTGTGCATATGTGAAGTGTATCAATGAAGAAATAAAAATTTAATTGAATAAATGCAAGAAAAAAATTAAAATAAGTAAAGCCATGATTTACAAGACATGAAGTTCAAAATATTATATCAATTATATACCTTGCATTCCAGGTGTTTTCTTAAATATTAATTTAATCATATCTTTGTGAGATTAAATTTTAAATTTTACTAAGTGTAACTTCTCATATTCGGTTGTTACTTGTGCAATCAGGTAAATTAAGCGCAGAATTAGTGCTAAGGGTTGGATATTTAAAAGCTAAGAAGAAGACCACATTCAAGAAAGATAATTTAAAATACACCATGGTGGGAAAACATAGTACAACATGAGCTAAACATGTTAGACAAATTTTGATAAGTTTTAAAGTGTGTTGGCCAAAGAAATTAACAAAAACAAAGTAGCAACTACACCTTTAGGGTGGAATACAGTTTGAATCGTGTTTCCTTGGGGGAGACATGGTCGCACACAGTTAGTACACTAATTTTTTGATATTCTGTGCAATCTTTAAAAGGGATACTATTTAAGCACTTATAATACATGAATTAGGATATTTGTATACCATCTTTTGAGCAAGTCTTGAAGGCTAGAGTTTGGAGAAAGAGAGGAGCTAAGAAAAGACAAGAGATGAGTTAGTGTGAGAGATTCAAGACACCATTGAAGACTCAAATAATAAACTTTTAGTTTCTTCTTCTTTTGATTTCAACTATCTTAGTTTATGATGAACACTTATACCGACATTATTTTGCCAAGTGAATTGATCCAAACTATGTCAGGCTAAAAATATTTTTCTAGGGTTTAGGAATCTAATATATTTATACATAGTGGATATGATTTTATTTGTTTATGAAAAATAGTTTATTTTAATTTAATATTTTATAGTTTTAATGCTTGCTTAGTGCATAGGCTCATACATTAGCATAATTTCATATATTAGATGAAAGATCTAAAATATGGAAGTCTAATATAATATAATCAAGATATTAAATATGAGAGTTTAGACATAAACAGGCAAAACACTCTCAAGAAATTTTATGAATTGTAATAGAAATTAATAGATTCTAATCGATATAATCTTATGAAAATAGGTGGTTATGAATATCATGACACATCTTGCATGCCTTGAAAGAGATGTAAGATTAGGTTAGATTGTTTTTCTTTAATACAAATTATTCTGATTAAATAGGTAAGTCAATCATCCACTGCAAAAAAATCACATATGAAACCCTAAATCCTAAATCTGTGATATCCTTGGTTCTTAACTTTGTTTAAGTACGTAGATTGGTAGAAGTGTTTTTTAATATTATCTTTAGTTAATCATTTGTTTTATTTAATTTCAAAGTACCTATGTCAACGAGGTCTTTAATTTCAAAATTTCAATGAAATTTATATTTATATACCACAGGTTAAGATTTGTGCACTTGCGAAAAGTTCAATAAAAGGATAACTTAGTTTTCAGTAATGAATATGAGATTAATCTCATCTATGAAATCAATCTCATAATGTCGATTTGAGTACTCAAATCAACTTTAAGTGCTTAAGCAACAAAATTAAAAGAAATATTATGCGTGACATTGATCTTAGAAGCAAAATCAATTCCATGACATTGATTTGAAGAGATCAAATCAATTTGAAAGCATGTCAAGTTGTTGCATTATAACATCAATGTGGCAAGTAAAATGGATTTTAAGAGGTGACAAAGATCTATCGGATGTAGAACTTAGAGTGACATCGATCTCAAGTGAGAGATTGATTTGGAAGATGAAATGGAGCTCAGAAGATGATAGGAGAGAATTTCATGAGTGGCATTGATAGATTGATTTCATCACATTGATTTCAATATCATGATAGATTCTAAGTTGTACAAAGCTTCAATAGTTGGACAAAAAGAAGATTGAAATTGATATGAAAAATTAGATCGATCTCAAAAGCTTGCAAAAAAATAAAATAAAAAAATTAGCAAGCATATAGTCATTAAAGACTGAGGATTTGAAGTTAGATCGATCATCTCGATGACATCACAAGTGAGATCAATCTTAAAAGCGAACTTAACCCCAACGGTTCAATAAATTTAAATATTAGTATATTAAATGTGTGTTACCTACCTCACAATAATACGATCTCACACTCTCTCGAAGCATAAATATCACGAGTTAATGAGTAAGAGGAGTTAGCTAAGACATTAATTGAGCCTTCACCTTCCACATTCAAAGCACTTAAGTATCACATTTAAGTATTCAAGCTCTTGTGCTAAAATTAAAAAAAGAAGCTTTAATTTTACATCTTCTTAACATTTGCCAAAAAGCTTACCATAATTGACTGCCTACACGAACTATAAAGTTTAGGTTTCATTTTTTAAAATCCATATTATTTTTTTCTTGGATTGATATTGAAGGTTAAGTCCAAGAAGAAGTCAAAGTTGACATTAGTTGGAATGGTGTTCACCAATCACAGTTGTCAAATATCACATCACATCTCAAAGTTAATCTAAAAAAACTTATCAAATATGCTCCAACATGAGGAGTTGAAGGACTATATTTGCATAAATCTCAAGTGTATATCTATTATTCTATTCAATATGCCTTAACCCTTTTTGTTCGTTGAAACTCTATACTGGTTATCGAAGTGGCATAATAAATGAGCCTTCGAGGGAGAAAAATGGAGTGGCTCAAAGTATTATTAGATTATTCGAAGAGTACCAAATAATTCTCTTATAAATGATCAACATGCATATAAGTGAAATAGATAGCTCTTTCAAAAGGTTGGTCATGTCTTAATATAAGGGTTTGCTAGGGAATGTGGAATGAGAAAAATTATGGATGTGGTGGAATGAAAAAAAGGAATATTTTGAGAATTGTGTGATTGATAGGAAATGGTAGACGTGAAGTTAGAATACATAAGTATGATGAAGGGTCGTTGGTAGGAGAAATAATTAAAATATAAGGGTAAAAATGAAAAATATAGTTATTATTTGAGTGATGATTTCTCTTGAAATCTATGTTTCCACAAATTCCTTCCCCTTATCACATTTTACGATTGCCAAACATCACCTAAATGGTGCCGAAATAAAATTTAGGTACTGTATCTATCAAATGATTAATTTGAGACCATGCGAGAAAATGACTTAGTAGTTTCTTTTACAATATTAGTATCTATTTGAAATTCAAGGCGTAATTATAGTGTTTAAGTGATGGACTCCTTGCATGGACTTGGGAGTTTGACGATTAATAATTAGTGTCGACTCACAAATGGTGGTTCAAACTGGTGGTTCAAAGTATAAAATAAGAGGTGATAATTCACATCCATATAAAATATTATTAAGTGAGTGGAAAGCCTTACTTGACAAAAATTAGCATATCAAACCTTACCATATTTATAGAGAAGGTAATCGAGCAACAAATATGTTAGCAAATTTTGCTTTTTCTTAGCCCTTAGGTTGTGAACGATTTTTATAAGCTTCAATAAGTATTCATGACATTTTATTTTATAATGAAAGAGATATTAGCTTGCTTAGACTTGCATTTGTATAGTTTAAATTTTTTTTTAATAAAACTTTGGGGGATTAGCCTCTTTTACAACCAAAAAAAAAGTTTACACATACCAAAGGAGATAGAGAACAAAGAGAATAAAATTTAAAGTTTCGCACATTACCAAAGGGGATGGATAACAAAAAAAATAAAAATAAAATGCTAGGGGTGTGTTTAGAAAGTGATAAAATTTTTAGAAAAGTTTTTTGTTATAAAAAATTTTAAAATGGAAAAAATAATGTGATAAAATAAAGGTAATGACTAAAAAAATAGGATAATTATATAAAATTTGTGAAGAAATAATTAAAAAGTAGGATAGTTATATAAAAAGATACTATGAAATGATTGAAAACTATGGTAATTGTGGAGAAAAAAATTTTAATTTGAAAAGTTTTAGTGTAAACAAATACATCGTAGATAATTATATAAAAGATGTAAAAATAATTAAAATGCAATAATAATAATAATAGAGTAGTTAAAATCAGTGTGGTGAAAATCGGATCGGACCAGCCGATCTGACTGGTTCGATCGGGAACCGACGACCTAGCTAGTTCGATCATGCTTAGTTTTCGGTTGAGAAAAAGAAGCCGGATGAAACCAGTTGAACTGGGCAGTTTTTGGTTTTGATGGCAGATCAGTTAAGTCAGTTATCTTAAAGTAGGTATGTAAAAAATCCTAATCGTTCGGTCCCCCTTTTGCTTTCGCCGATTTCATGATTTTCATTTATGCTCTTCTCGCCTTTCGATTCTCTTCCAAGCTTCTGTCTAGCAACACCAAGATCCGCCATCTGGTCAATTTTTCAACCAGTAGCCATTCGACAGCACCAACTCCGACCAGCAATCATTCAAAATTTCCAGGATTAGTAAAGCACACAACACCAATGTCCGGTCGTTCGTTAGTCCGTACTTGGAATCAACGAGTTCAAAGCACTCATGTCTGGCAGTCGGTAGGCAGCAAGAACTGATCTTTACCGATCGGTCGGTCGATCTCGCTGCTCTGACCAGCGCCGAGAGCCGTTGGATGCTGTGGGAAAAATTTCGGCCGTTGGATGATTGGGCGAAAAGGCTGTGGGAGGAGAAGGCGTTTAATTCAAGAGGTTTGTCTGGCCAGCCCCTGTCAGCGGCGAAAATTTTGCCAGCCCCCCTCGCGATCTCTCCCTCTCTGTGCGCTCCCTCCCTCTCTTGCTGCTGAGGGGTGCAACTCTGGTCGGGTTATACTGGGTTGGAGTGAACCTAAACCCTAAGCCAACCGGGTTGGAGCAAACCCAAACCCTAAGAATTTAATCCGGGTTTGGACCGGGTTCGTATTGGTTTTGGTTTGGTTTCGGATTAGAATTCGGATTGTCAATAAACTATTTTTTCTCACATTTAATTGTAATCTAAAAGAAAATTATTGGAATATATATACCTATGTTTATGAAGTCAAGCCTCATGCTGAATTCTGCAACATCTTTTCAAAGAATTCTGTAACATCATGCTGAATTCTGCAATATTTTTGAATGAACTCTGTAAGCAATTTTTCAGCACCCTATAGACACAAATAAATAACAAATTAGTTAATTTTATGACTAGTTGGTCATTTCTATTTAATAGCTAATGAAAATGACTTAAGTGTAGCAAATAGAAAATGAACATATCATACTAACTATTGTAGTTGAAACTAAACATTATCATACAAATTACTGAAATTGAATTCAAACTGAATATTTATCATACAAATTGCTAAAATAGAAATTGACCACTTTTTATACCAATAAACTTAAAATACGAATCAAATTTATACTGCAATCTGAAATTCAAATTAACAGATTTCTCATACTAACAGAAAGTATAATATAAAATAGATTTATCATGTCAACTTAAATTCAAACATAATCCACATAACAGTTATTCAAAGCAACTAAATCTAAATACACTAAGCATAATGGTTCAACATTCCAATCTACTGATACACTGGCCACATATATATTAATATTACAAAAAAAACATGTATAATTTATGAAAATATTATATAAATTATATCGGGTTCGGACCGGGTTGGTGTGAACCCAGTTTTGGTTTCGGGTTTTACAGGTCGGGTTGAAACCGGGTCTATTTGGAAAAATCTAAAAAATAAAACCCATTTTTGGTTTTGGTACCGGGTCGGGTTCGGTTTGACCCGGTACCAAGTTGCACCCCTATCGCTGCCCCCTCCCGCCCTCTCTCTCTCTCTCGATCAGCCGGCCCGCCCGCCCTCTCCCTCTCTCTCTCCGCCCGCCCTCTCGCTTTGTACAGTGCATAGGTTGAGTTTGATTATTTCCGCAAGTGTAGTTCGACCTCAAAACAACAATGACTGCTTTCCCTCTTTCTGCCTCAAAAGTGGCTATTGAGGTGGATCATTGGTGAAGAAGCTGAATCATCAGAATAATTGAATAAAAAAAATACTATGTAATAATTCACGAGCTATCTTGACAATAAAAAAAGGAGGGAAAAATGATAGACCATACATATCAAACAACCAAATACCTCCCCCAATTCCCATGGCTATGGAATAAGGATGGCATTCTTAGAACTGAACGTTGATTCAATTATCCCCTGCATTGTTGGCTAAGACAAGGAAATTGTCGGTCATGTGAAGATAACATCAACAACTCTTTTCATTGTTGTTTTGCTCTTGTATTGCACATGCTATACTTTGCTTCAAGTGGTAAACCACAGTTGAGGTTTATGAGATTAGAGGCTTCGGGTGTTGAGGTATTTCTGTTAGAGTTATACTCCTATAAGGTGTCCTAATTAGATAATAAGTCTTGAATTTAAAGAAAGCCCAATCATATCTGAATTGCGTACGCAATCCGAGTTCAGGTAGAGCTGCACTTCTAATTGAGTCATGATGGGAAGGGCTCTATAAATAGAGGAGTCTAGGTCACTCTCTCATAAGTTTACATTACTAGTGGTTCCCATCTACCGCTCGTATCACGGGGAGAAGTGTTGAGGGAGAAGACCTCGTGCTCTACTCGGTCTACAAGTGGAATCTACGCACACATGGATTCAGGTACGCTTTCGCATCACATGATTTCCAACAATTTCTTCATTGATGTCACAGATGAGGAGATGCGGACCCATCTTTCCGGAGAAAACCCATCGTGGTGCAAAGAGGAGAGCTCTTCTACCAAATTCAGCTAGAAAACTAGCGATTGTTTGTCAATCTGTCATTGCTCCTTTGCCAGAGGGAGCAAAACCCAACATCCAACAGGGCCTAACTTTTTCGTTGCCATGAAAAGTAGACTCAAATCCTTCTCATGGCCGCCAAGCACCTAGAATCGCCCATTTCCATTTCCAATGCCGTTCATCAAGCCTCTATCGAAGCCCCAAAGCCCATTTCCATTTCCAATGGCCGACTGTGGCCAATTCATCCAAAGCGCAAGACTCGATAAAATTTTTCTTTCAATAACCACAAGCGACCATCATAAAAAGGAAAACTGATGGCGATCAGGGAGGTGAGGGAGAGGGCGGGTGAAGAGAGAGAGAGGGAAAGGCAGGCAGGCGAGCTGATCGGGAGAGATAGAGAGAGCGAGAGGAGGCAGGAGGGAGTAGCGGGAGAGGGAGGGAGCGCGCAGAGAGAGAGAGAGAGAGAGTGAGAGATCGCAAGGGGGGCTGGCGAAATTTTCACCGCTGACACGGGCTGGCCGGACAAACATCTCGCATTAAACGCCTGCTCCTCCTGTAGTCTTTTCTCTTGATCATCCAACGGCCGAAAATTTTCCCGCAGCATCCAACGACTCTTGGCGCTGGTCGGACGTAGAGGGATCAACCGGCCGGTCGGTAAAGATCAGTTCTCCAGTTTAGCAGTCATTGGTGCACAGTTCGTTGCTCGCCTTCTTCGCCAAGGCTCCAACATGCAGACGACAGGTAATAACTAATACCTCGCCTTCTTCACTTCTTCTACAGTGGCAATGGCACGCCGACACCGGCTTTGCTCAAATGCTTGATTTTTATTGAATGGAGTGATCCGTCTGCCAAAAAATTTGATTTCTGGCGCTTCTCAAGTTTCCGAATTTTGTCACGTAATGTTAAAAACTTCGAAATGACGAATTTTAGATTTATGCTTGAATTTTTGGGGTGTGTTTGTTTAGGGCAAAAAAGTGTCAACTAAAACTTTTCACTCTCCATAATTATTCTATTTTTTAATTATTTTTTCACATTTTTCTATACAAACTACCTTACTTTTCAATCATTTCTACACAACTACCCATACAACTAACCTATCTATTTTAACTTTATTCTCTTTACTCCTCATCATTACTCCTATTATATCACATCACTTTCTATTGATTTAACAACTTCTACTCCAAAAACTTTTCATCAAAAGTTTTACCTCCAACCAAACACACCCTTGATTTCTGCTTGGACATTGCTTGAATGCTTAGTCTTTAATTTCTAATTTAGTTGGAAGTTAATTCGTCACTTGTTAGAGGCTTAGAATTAGACAACATTAATGTAGTCACGATTGTTCTCACTATTTTGCTGTGATGGTTGGTTTTTTTTATTAGAGTTTTCTATAACTTGCAATTGGGTGTGTTTGTTTGGGGCAAAAAAATATCCACCAAAAATTTTCAATTCAAAACTTTTGATTCTTCATAATTACTTTATTTTTTAATTATTTTTTCATATTTTTCTATACAAACTACCATACTTTTCAATCATTTCTACACAACTACCCATAAAACTAGCCTGTCTATTTTAACTTTATTCTCTTTACTTCTCATTATTACTCCTATTATATCACATCATTTTTTATCAATTTGACAACTTCTACCCCAACAACTTTTCATTAAAAGTTTTTACCTCGAACCAAACACACCCTGTGTATGATCAATTGTTTCTCATTGCTTTTTGTATGAATTCTTAAGTTTTATCATACCAATTCATGATAAATCTTACATAAATTATTAATAGACCTGTTCAATTCGGTTCTTAGAAATAGTTAGTCAGTTGGACCAGAATCATCCCTTGACCAATTTGTTAATTGGTCCCATTTTTATAACATTGGTTAAAATGTGAATTCATATCAAAAGTAACATGAAACGAGAAATTTTTTATTCCCTTTTTACCCAATGACAAACCGAATCTAGACTTTATTTGATAAGAGATTAAAAAAAAAAACTATTTTTACGTCTGTTCAAACGATTACATTATTTATATTATCTTCATTCTATTATTATTAATCATTCCCTGTCATCATCACATCCCTCACTCGTTCTTTCCAACATATTTTTCATAAATTTTTTATTCACCATTTTACACGTACCGAAAGGACCAATAGTCTAAACTTCTGCATATTATATATAGCATACACTTTTCAAAATGGTTAATAGTTGTATATTTATTTTCGAAATATATTTATTTTACAAAATACAAGTTTTCAATACAATTTATTTTTAACAGCATAGTATAATATATTAAATATGATAAATGGTTTAAATTTCAAAAATATTTTTAAAATTTAAAAACAAAGAGATACAAATAACCTTCATGCATCCCGTGTGCATTGAATAACTACTTCATAAATAAATATTTATCAGTAAAAATAAAAAATACAAATCAATGACATAAACGAGTGATAATCATATACACCTGAGTGTACTTAGGCTCGGTGTACTCGGGTGCATTTAATTCATTTTTAGTTTTTCAAAAGTTTGTTTACCCAATTGTTAATTTAAGTATGTCAATTTTTACAATTTTGGAGATATATATTTTAAAATTTTTTAAAATCAGAGATATTTTAGTAATTTCTAAATTACTAAAAATATCATTGATTTTAAAAAATCCAAAAAATCTATACATATCTAAAATAGTAAAATTGGTACATATATTAAACGCATTTAGATCAATAGTTGTATTAAAAAAATTTTAAAAAATAAAAAATAAATATTTGCACCCCGTGCAAAGAGCCTAAGTACACCTGACGTATAGGATAGGATTCCATAGAAAAATGCAGGTATGGCCTTTACTTCATTTCACAATTGTACAGCTGCTGCTTTTTGTGGGCATCATAGTTAGATGGATGCACTCAATTACAAGTGTCGCATCCCTGTCTGCCTTTTTTTTTTTTTTTTCCCGATACTTTGGCTCCAAAGTCTCTGGTGTCCGGGGAATTGGTCGTAATTCGGTTGTCCACTTCATCAAAATATCAATTTTCTCACGCGCGCGAATTCAGTGTCATGCTACAGGGAGCAATTTATGCTACTAAAATTCTCTGATGCTCCACGCGCGTGTATATATAATGGCATTTTTATCAGGGTGCAACTTGGGCTCATGAAACTCAGGTTCATTTCAACCTTAACCCTAACCCTATTTGTAAAATTTCGACCCTAATTCTAACCTAACCCTATTTGTAAACCTCAACCCTAACCTTATTTTTGAAATTCGGGCTTGAGTTGAGTTTCGAGTTGGCATTTTCCTATTAATATATTTTTGTTACTCATCCTATATATATAGTTTTTATCACAAACCTATTGTATCAAAAATTTTAAAAAATAATTTATTGTACGAAAGCAAGAAAAATTCAAATACCACTTAAGAATAGAAAGAAAGAAACCTGTTTTGAGTCTTCTCTTTGCATCGAGTAGAATAATAGCTGTATTTTGGAGAATGCAGAAGTACAACTGCTTTTCGTTTTGCAATTTAACACAAATATCACAACAATATATATTAAAACTTATCATATCAATTACAATAAAATAAAATCATCCAAAAAGCACAAAATATCAAGTCCAATTAGATTATATTAATTCAAGCATCAAACTCCAAATCACAACATCCAAGTTAACTCCAAGTCTACAACATAAGTCTTAAGTTTGAATAACCAAATTCCAACAATACAAAACAAATAGAAATAAACATTTTTATCTTCCACTATTGTCTTCATTGCCTTTGTCTTACATTATTTTTTATAATAAATAAAAATAATTAGAAATTAACTATGTGAATTTCAATAGTTCTATTGGTTTTAGAGCAATAATAAACTAATTCACAAATCAAAATATTAACCAATACGTGTCAAGTTATCAACAGCCAATATAAACACAAATAAATGACATAATTTGTTTGTTATTCTTATCTGATTTTTGTGGTGGGCCCTGTTTTTGTTTTTTATTTTAGTTAAAAGTGTATGGGTGAACACTACCAGTCGTGGACATCATATGGGTTGTCATTTTAATGTCTATTATATGATTGTAACTTGTAAGATTCAATGATAGCCAACAAAGTACCCAGATTTTTATAAAAATCATGATTGATTTCATTCATGGGAATTTAGAGAAATCAAAAATGTTTTGACGAACTTAGATATTCAAAATAGACTGTGTTACTTGAGTTATAGCCTTCAGAGCATTGGATGTGATGACGGGATTTGAGGAATGTAATTGATGATTTGAATAGGATTGAAATAATTCTTGCTGGGTGGTTCCTTTTCTTCTCTCCAGTTCAGATTACATTTTGGTCAACCCCATTATTTTTTTGAGATAAGTTTGAATCACCTATAAGTTATCTGAGCCAACACTTGTGGTCAATGGTAAAACCAGGGATGGAGATATGAAGCTGTTCTGCTTGAGTGCAACCTCCAACATTTGACCAAACATTATGTAGATCTGTAAAATGAAAATGATCAATTTAATGTTTAATCTTGAGATTGATTAGATTTGTCTTTGGTGAAATTCTTGTCTACGTGTTTTGCCTCAGAGAAATCACAAATGGAAGAAAATATGAGACAACTTGGATCAACAAGCAGGGCATAGTTTCAACTCCTTTTAATGATGATATTGCAGTTGAAGTTAGATGCCGGATGAAAGAAGATAACAGGGAGTCGACGAACCAGGATTTGTGTTGCGGGCTACCGGAGTGCTGCAGGAGATATTGCTGGGTGTTGCTGCTACTGTGGTGCCGCAGCTGGGACAAGGTCGCCGACGTTGGAGGCGGAGAAGAAGGACCTAGCCAACAACGCGGCTGAAAAATTATGGGCGTGTAAAAAACTGAAGGAGGCAGCCAGTGTGGCGCTCCAGCCCGAGCGTCACAACCTTACTCCAAGATCTATCAATTGGTAAACGTGATCAGGATTGTTGCCCTGTCACACGGCGGGCTTATTGGATATTTATCCTCTTAAACTTAACTCCTTACAAGTTTATATCATTTCATACGTTCAATTTTCATCAAATGTCTTTTTAGGCCATTATACCATTTGAGACATACACATATGATCACATAAATTTCATACTTAATCATGTCATGATAAATCATCCTTAACAATTGACTATAGTAATTTTTCGCCTTCTACGGTCACAAAACCATAACATAATTCATATACAATATTAATTCACAATTTAATGTCATTATTCATACATAAAGGCATATACAGGTGTTCATAAGAATTCATTCATTCTTGAATCTCCACCTATGCTCCTTGTCTCATTCCTTTCACCTGTCTTTGGGTTTGGAAAATAAAACGTGAGTCGAAACTCAATAAGTAAGCTTAGGGTTTTCAGGCAATTCATAAACATTTTCATAAATCATTCATAAACATTTCATAAATATTAGATGTGCAAATGCATCATTTCCATTCATGACATTATCCTTCATGTGACGGTTCGTTAGCTCGGGGAACATTCTTTCATAACATTATCCTTTCCATCCTTGGCACCAGACCTTCCGACTTGGCAACATCAAGGGCGGACTCCTTGTCCTGCTTTCTGCCTTGACTAGCCTACTTGATTTCTATTCCATGCATGACTTTCGTCACCTCGGCATTATATACCTATTACATATGAAAACTTGTCATTCTCATGTAGAGAATTCTTTGCACCATCCTTTTTAAACATCGTTTTAATGAAACATTATTTAAATCCATGTTTCATTACTTTTCATATATAATAACGAAACAGTAAGCAACTCACTTGTCATATTGGAAATAATCATTTCAATATACATTGAGAAAATGAATGATCATCCTTAAACATCTTAGAAAGCATTTATAACATACATTTGCTAAATCATTCAAGTAGTTTGAACATCATTAACAATCATTTTATCATCTTTTGATAAAACAAAAGTCATTTAGAAAGCTGCTTGCTTACCTGCTTCGCCTTAGCTTTTCGTATCGCTTATCTCTTTGCCTTTGCCTATACATACAAGAATGATATTGCATTCATAACATTTTCATTTGCTTGCTTAGTTTTCCAATCCATAATCCATTAACATACATAATCAACTTGAATTTTCAAGTCGATCATGCATACATGACAGACACTTGTGCATCATAGCATTCGTTCCATACTTTCCAAATGTGTTTTAATCCTATATTTAGGGTAAACACATAGCATACATTCATAATTCATCATATGGGGATTTATATCACCAATTTATCATTTTTCATCTATTTTTCACATTTCATGCGTCGGTGCTCATTCTAAGCACATATTCGACGTCTTAGGCTTCATACTTAAATCTCAAAATTTGAGATAATAAAAATCCACTCATACAGAAATATCCTTATGCATTTTATCACATATTCATGTATATTTTTGCATTTTAGCAAGTTCACATAAGTCACATATCATCCATTCACACATATGCTTCACATATGTTCAACATACAACATATATATCATGTATTTCTTAAATTTTCTTAACATAACAACTTTCTCCCATTTTCATCATCATTAAACCCCTTAATTAACATATACTTTTGGGGTTTAATTTCGGATTTTCAATCCCTTTATCACTGATTTCCAAAACAACCATGTTAAGTCTCATTTTTCATCATTTCTAAGTCTCTTTCATGACTTAAATCATAACAGATTTTTAAGTCATGATTTCCAGCAACTAAACATGATTTTCTTAACCCAAATTTAGGGTATTATCACATATTTAAAATTCATAATTCGTTGGCTTCCATAACAGCAACATATTCATGCATATTGGGTATCCATTTGACCCGTTTTGACGTGTCCAAAACATATGTCCATAAAATCAGATTTAGGACTAATATTTTCAAACTCTTTTGGACACTAAAAGTACCTTAAACATAGAATATTTTATCCTCCATAACATTCATAAATTATTTCATTACAAACAGTAACAAAAATTATATGGAAAGTACCTGTTTTGGCCCCCATTTGGACATCTCATATACATATCCTAAAAAATCAGATTTAGGGAAAACTCAACCAGCCCACTTTGGCCGTACAAAGGGTACTTAATGTAGGGTGCTTTACCCTAAAATTTATCCAAAAACAACTTGAGTGCTTCCTTGTATCATTTTTAATCCAAAAATGGAAAAATCGGATCATTTCTTGAAACTTAGGGTTTCATATTTGCTAAAATCATCAACAAATGCTTAAATCATCATATGTAATTCAAAAGAACATGAATTACATTCGAATTAACATGCTCAAATCATACAGCAACTTAGTTTAGGATTTTGAGATTTTCCAAGTTGGCTTTCATCTCAAAATTCAACCGAAACTTCCATTTTCACTCTCTTGAAATCTTGATTTCACTTAAATCTTTCAAAAATTATTCAATACCCATATTAAGGTATCATATATCAGCCTTTAAGAGTTATTTATGAACCATATTCATGGCTCATGAATTGAGAGAGAAAAACTTGATATAGGTGATTCAAAACATAGATTTCATTTACTTGAATCCAACTTGAGTTACTTGGTTCCTCTTCTTTTTCTCCACTTTTCATTCTCTTTTCCTCCTCTTTTCCCCCTCTTTTCCTTGCTGTTTTGGGTCATGCAAAGGGCTGCTCTTGACTTAGCAAGTTTGGGAAATTTCCTTCCCCTTCTTGCCTTGCACGTTCCCAAGATAAGCATCCACTTTTTGATTTCTTTAACCAGCTAGTGGGACCCATTTGTCACATGTCATGAGGGTAATTTATTTCTACCTTATCCCTCGATGACAAGACATTTTTATAACCAAGTAAAATATGCATTTTCTATTTTACAAAAAACCATAAAATCCATGCATTTATGCACCATGTTGCTGTCCACTATTTGCAACATCCATGAAGCTGCCTTTTCAACGATTTTTGCCATGGAATTTCACATTTTTAATTGCCCATTTACTTCACCTAGGTGTTAGGCAGCTTAGACATATTTTTTAGGATTTAAAAAAATCCAAATATCAAGCCTTATCCCCCATTGGACGTCCTTAGGTGTGCCACCACACCTAAGCTCCATTTGAGCTAAGTTTAGGTCATTAAACCCTTACTTTCCCATGGATTTGACCATTAAACAATGCTTAAAAATCCATCAAAATCCATTCAAAAATTGACACCTTGCATAGCATTTAAATATGTCATTTTCAAAAATACTTTTTATTAAATGCTATGATAGTCTAGTGTACACAAAGTCAATGCTAGGTACCTTTTTCTAATTAATCACTTTTTCATGGTAATTAGATTAATCAAATCCACTCATTCCATAGATTTTATAATTTTATTTTATTATTTTAAATTTCATCTCAAACCGACGTTTCTACGTCAAGTTATGAACCTGTGAAATTATCCTTGGAGTGTGAAATTAAAAATAAATAATTATCACCTTAATCTCATCACTTGTGCCTTAATCCAATCCACTTATAAGGTTGAGCCCAAAATCATGAGCCTGCCTTTAAAATTTCATCTCATTTCGCCTTGTAGGCATAAAGTTATGAATTTTCTATGATTTTCGACACAATTCTAATTTCTATTTTAATCTCCATTAATTAAATCATGAAAATTAAAATAAATATTCATGCCACATTAGCATGTTCTAATTCTCATTAAGCCCCTTGAGTCACCTTGACTCATATTGGACTTTGGCTATTAATCTTAATCACCATTCTTAATTGCAAATCTTAATTGCAAAATTCATAAATTCATAAAAATCATCCAAAATTCAATCAATTCACACAAAAATCATAATTACGCCTTAAATGTAGTTATATAAGTCCTACTCGGGTCTTGGTATCACAGCCAGGCAGGATGAGAGAAGCAACTCGTTGGGATGTAGCTGCTGTGGGCGACTAGCCGGCTGTTACTGCGGCTGGAAGGATTTCGCTGTCGTCGGTCGAATTTCTGGAGGCGTCCATGCGGGCTGGAGCAGGATGCGGGAGCCGACGAATCGGGATTTGTGCTGCGGGTTGCCAGAGTGCTACAGGGGATATTGCTAGGTGCTGGGTGCTGCTGCTACTGTGGTGCCGTAGTCGGGATGAGCTCGTCGATGTCGGAGGCGGTGAAGGACCTGGACGAGAGAAGCAACTTGCAGTCGCCAGGATGCAATTGCAGCAGCTGTGGCCTATGGGCGACTAGCGGGCTGGAAGGATTTCGTTGCCGACGGTGGAATTCTGGAGGCCGTGGGAGCTGGAGAGTGGAGAGAGTTGCGGGAAGATTGGCGGATTGCTGGAAATTTTGAGGGGAAAATCCGAAATCATGGCACCCATCGCAGGAAAAACCCCCTTTATAAGAGGCTTTGAAATCGGGTCTGGGTTGAGCGGGTTAGGGTTCTTATCAACCCAAAACCGAACCGATTTCAAATTGGGCTCGAGTTCGGGCTGGAGAAAAGCCAATTCTACCACCGCCAAACTCCGGGTTCGGCGGGCCGAGTTCGGGCCGAACCAAGCCCAAATTGCACTCCTAATTTTTATGCATTTTTGAGATTAGATAGTGGCGCAGTGTGAATGGGATTTGACAGTGTAGATCATAAAAATAGGATGAAATTGGGAAAAATATCCAGTTTGACGGTAAAGATCACAATAACACGGCTTTCTTATGGTTGCCTAATTTTCCAGTGTATGGTAAATTTCACAAGGGTGTGTTTGTGCAAGGAATCTCCTTTTCTTTTTCTCCTCAGTTCTTCTCTTCTTATAATTATTTTTTTACATCTATACTTTTTATTTATTCAGTTCACTTCTAATCATTATTTATATCATATTATTACCTTATCTATTTCAAAAAATTTCCTATTAACTTTTTTCATATCACCGAACATGCTAGCTTTAAAATAGAGCTTATTTGGCTTGCTTAAAATAACTAAGAGATAATAATTAAGAGAAACGATCCCTCTTACTTGAGCTAAATAATGGATTACTTACCCCATCGAAAAATCTATTTAAAATTTTTTGGACACTTGTTTATCTAAGTATATTTAGGGTGCGTTTAGCAATAATAAAAAAATATCAACTTAAAACTTTTCATTCTCCATAATTACAATTTTTTAAATTATTTTTTCATATCTTCCTACACAACTACTCTACGTTTTAATTATTTTTGTATAACTACCTGCACAATTAACCTATTTATTTTACCGTTATTTTCTTCACTCCTCATCGTTACTCCCATCATATTACATCATTTTATTTCAATTCAAAAATTTTATATTAAAAAATTTTCATCTAAAAGTTTTATCACTGCTCAAACACATATATGAACCAAGTTTTACTATTTTTGAATATATTTATATATTTTTTAAGATTTTTAAGTACAGGAGTATTTTAGCCATTTTCAAAATGACTAAAATATCCCTATGTTTAAAAATATAAAACAATATATACACATATCTAAAAATAATAAAATTTAGTTTATATGTTAAATACATAAGTATTAACAAGTTTGAGATATTATTAAATGCGCTCGGGTGCACTTAGCTTCAGTGCACCGGATGTATTTAATTCAATTTTTTAAAATTTTTTGAATTTTTCATAATACTGTTAATCTAAGTGTATTTAACATGTATATAAATTTTTATTATTTTTGAAAATTTTTAGATAAAACTTTTTAAATGGATTTTTTTGATATGAGTTACTTAGTCCAGATTAATAGGATCATTTCTCAATAATTAATATGATAATAGAAAAATCATGAAGAATATTTTAAATCATATCTTAAAATAACTTTTCCTACTATTTTGTAAGATGCTAATTATGGGAGAGAAATGGATATGATACAGGGAAAGTAAAAATTATCCGGAAATAGGATATGACACAGGTAAAGTAAAAATTAAATGAAAATGGTCAAGGTAGTGGTATAAAAGATATAGAAAATGACTGAAGTACAGAGGTAAAGTAATATTTAGTGTTGCATTTTGCTCTCACAGTACCAGATCCCCGAACTGATTTCTTACTCCCCTGGCAAACTTGTTTTATATGAATGGCTCTTTTTTAACTGGTGGAAAAAGGTGATTCTAATCAGCCATACCCAACATTAAACGAGGAATAGAGGGATATGGGGAGATCAGAAAACCCCTGCTCATATATTATATTAAATAAAACCACCTTGTCCTTATAAAGTAATTGGAAATGTGACCGGCAGCTATCCTGCTATACGCACTTTTAACTCATATTGTCAAATGCAAAACTTCTAAGCAGTGGGCCGCCTGTTCCCTTCCCGCATCACAGGTAAAAAGCGCACCCCACCCTTTCTTGAGAGTTGAGCTGAAAACTTTGATCTCCTTGCTTAGGACCCCCACAGTAGCCCGAATAGGATAATCTTTGGTAAATTAATCAAGACTAAGGAATTACTCTCCGAATCACTCTCCATCTCACCTGTTGAATGTGCAGTTCTGGTAACCAATTGATTTCCAACCACATTGTTTTAGAGGTTGTTTTTCCCTTACATTCCAATCAATTTTTTTTATTAATTCCCTATTTATTCTAACTTTACACATTATTTCATATCAATTATATAATTTCTAAAATATTTCTTTTCCCACCCCACAATCTCACAGCCACAAAAATTCCTTGCATCATCCCACAAAATAGCTCCCAATCCAAGCACATCATTATTAAGTTTGCGCCTCCCATCCACACAAATTTGTACCTTCCTCGCTCAGGTCTTTTCCAGTACACAGCAAGTTCATTCAGATGGAATGCTGAATTGTTTAACAGAATTTTCTGAGTATAATTTTCCCAGTAGTTGACTGACCATTCTTATGCATCCACAAATTTCATTAGGAGTCCCTCTGCATAGAATTTGCCCCGCATCTGCCTTTGGATAGCTCCCAGAAGATTTCCACAATAAAGGATGTGGACTCGCCAAAGCAGCTTCCCTTGTTTGAATTTCCACATCGCCACATTAGATTGCGTACAATCCCAAAACACATGAAGAGAATTTTCGACCCCATGTGTTCATAGTTCACGATCCAGACTCACCCCCACTCCCCTTTGGACCAAGTTCGATTTCATCAGGAGATAGTTTTAGAGCAGCCTCCTCCCGAAAACCAACACCCTCAGCGGCTCCATAAACATAATGCCACAAACCTTCCTTTTCAGGGGGAAAAAAAATGCCTTAAAGCTTCCCGCATCGGGCTCTTGATTGCCCGTTGCAGGTGACGCAGCCAAATTGATAAGTTTATCTTTTGCTTGTATGAGCAGTCTATAGGTAGACCGAATGGTGCAATTGCCATCTGGTTCTTATTGCCAAAATACCGAATCCTCCTCCACTCTTCTTCACCCACCACGACATTATCCCATTTGCTCATAGTTTTGCCAAGGAGTATAAATCAGGTCGGGTCGGGGTAAACATAATCCTAACTCATCTTATAAAATCTCAACCGAACCTTACTTTCAACATTCTTTTTTTTATACTTTAACTCAACCTTATTTTAATCCTATAGAAATCTGTTTGATTCGGGTTAGAAATTGAGTTAATAAATGTATAATATTTAAAATGTTTTGCTTAATTAAATCTATTTTAAAATATAAATTTATATGAAAGAATAAAAATTATTCTTTTTTATAAAAATGCTTTCCAATATATGACTTATACAATGATATAATTGCTAAATAATTTTATTTCAAAGTAATAATGTCTACTTAATTCCTGTGTATTATGTGATAATGTAAGACTATTTATTAATAATTTATTAAATTGCATACTAATATATGAAATCAGGTCGGGTCAGGTTGACAATTATCTAATCCAAGCTAACCCACTTTTGAAATTAGGTAAGTTCAAATAGGATTATATAATTTATTTTTTCCAAAATGACTAACTCAACCGTACTATAAATCGGGTTGAGTTAGTCGGGTTCGGGTTGAAACTAACCCTATTTACACCCCTAATTTGAGGAAGTAGCTTACCTTCACCTCATCTAATACATTTTTAGTAGAGGTCTTGCCTTTTGTAACACTTGTCTTGTTTGATTATCGTGAATGATCCTGATTGTATCGCAGTACTCACTCTTTATCTCTATACCCTTTTGAGAATATCCATTGCCCTTAAGTGGACTTTTCCACGTGTATGAATTTGTGGATTTTGAAGCACATATACAGTAGTTTGAGAAATATGTTGCTTTGAGTACACTACACACAAGGATCCATTCCTTACAATCAGCCTTCAAACATGTTTTGCTAGCAGTGCAAGGTTAAAGAAAACCAAATCTCTTAATCTGATGCCCCCACTTCTCTTTAGTGTGTACATCCTCTGCTAGAACATTTGACTCATCTTCCTTCGACCATTGTTCTCCCCACCAAAATCAGCTTATTGGTGAAGTCATTTCCTCACAAAACTTCCTAGCAAAGCAAGCAAACTCATCACATAGCTAGGGATGGATGACTTTGATGAGAACCTCCTTTCAACTCTACAACAATTGTCTTGTTTTCCATCAATATAACCTTTTTTATAATCTTAAATATAGCAAATTTTGACCTTCTAATCCAGGTAGAGAGACCGAAATCTGTCTGAATTTCTTGATTATTTAATCGTCCTAACCTTTCAATTCCTTTCCTCTTTTCTAATCTTGTATTGTTGTTGAAAATCACTGAGGTTTTTCTATATTAATTGGTTACCTAGGGCATTCAACAATCTCTGTATGTTTGACTAATCCTTTTTAGTTGCATGATCTCTTTTTTACTTGCATTGATAAATAATAGAGCATTATTGACAAAAAAAAAACCTAGTATAGGCTCTTATTGCCTATTTTCGGGCCATGTAATTTTCCACTAGTCATTTATTGAGTTATTGGGTAGTTATCCTGTGCTCTTGTGTACATTTAGGCTTATCCTATACACTCGGGTATATTTAACTTATTTTTTATTTTTTAAAACTTTTTTATATAACTGTTAAACTAAATGTATGTAATATGTGTATTAATTTTTACCATTTTTTGGAGATTTGTAGATTTCTAAAGATTTTTTAAAATCAGGGCATTTTAAATTACTAAAATTGCCACTAGTTTTAAAAAATTCGAAAATTATAAAAATTGATACACATGTTAAATACACTTAGATTAATATTGTATAAAAAATTTTCAAAAAATAAAAAAGGTTAAATGCACCCGGTTACACCTTGCCTAAGTGCACCCAAGCACATTTAGGCATTCTCATTTCAACGGATAGGAAAGCTATTAAACCCTCTCCACATATTAACAACATATATGAGGATAAGGGGTTTCCTTTAGGGGTGAGAATCGGGGCGGGCCATACCGGGTTAAGGTTTGCCCGACTCTGACCTTACTTTTTAAAAATTGAGTTGATCCTCTTTTAATACCAGGTCGGGATAAGGTCAGTTTGACCCTTACTTTTTTTAAATAGGTTCCAGGACAAACTTTGGATTGGTATCGGACCAGTTTCTAGATAGTGGGTCGGGTAAAAAATACGGGTCAAATAAGATAATTTTAAGAATTTATATACCTATCAAATATAAATATACATTTATACTAAATTTAAATATTATATGCTTCAATATTTCACTAATTATTAAAAAACACATAATTAAGAAAACAAAATATTTGAAAATATAGTATAAGTTTATTAAAATAGGTTAATATACAATTACGCATAAGGGTTATTTATGTACAATTTTTTTTTATTGATTCTTATATTGCTTTCAGAATAAATTGATTCTTCTATTGTTGATATAGTTGAATATAAAAAAGTGAGAATTTTGAAAGAAAATAATAATAATATTTAAATATAAGCTTATAATTTTTAATAAATTAGTATATGTGGGGCAGGTCGGACTCTTCGGATCAGGACATGGTCGACCCAATGTTTAAATTCGGGTCAAAATTTCTAACACACCCCTATACCGGGTCAAAAATATATTAGTTTTACCCAGCAAAAAAGGGTCGGGTCAAAGTCGGGTCACGGGTTGACCCGCCCCAATTCCCACCCTTAGTTTCCTTGCCTTAGGCCATGAGTCAAAGTGAAGGAATCGAATTTAAAACCAGTAGCTCATATATTTAAGCAGCTTCTAATTCACTTTTCATTAAAATTCATTCACCTAATCATTGTATATAAGAAATTCCACTTGACTTGATTGTATGTCTTAGACATATCTGTTACATCCTCTTTATTCCCTATAGCCTAAATTTGCTATATTTCAGACATCGAGGCTGGTGCCTTTGATGCCTCCATTGATTTTCTCCCCTCAACGACTTTATCTTTCATTAACGGTCTTGTGAGCTGGCTCCTCCCCTCATCTGTAATCTGCTTGTGTACTAAGTTTTCTACTCTCCCCTTATCCATTGGATTGATAGAGGTGAACATGTTCTTATTTTTATATGAATATGATCTTAAAATAGCATGGACGACTTTTTTGAGTTCCATTATGTTGTAGTGTTTCTTGGATGCTTAGAAAGCTTGCATCTAAACTTTCCGTCTAACCCTTGTGGGTGAAATAGAGATGGAATGTATACTGCATGAAATTTCTCCTTTCTAAAACAATTATTTCAATTTTCACTATAACTTTTTATATTTTTCAATCAAAATTTTTTCATTACCAGTACACATTATTATATTCTTCATCTCATTCAAGCCTGGTGAATTGTATAAATCCTTCCCCAACTTGCTCTTATTTAACATTGTTAGCTTTATCATTAGATAAAAAATCCTCTTGATCAAAAGGGTAGACGGGCCATATTTACTTAAAAATAAATATATTTATATGCAAATTACAAAAATACTTATATCTAATTATAGACGTGTTCAAATGTACCATACATTATAGAATCATTTATACATATAGAAGCAATTTTTTAGATGTTGTAAAATTTAAAATTAATATATAAATTAAATAATTTTATTATATCTATTTACAAATTTTGAAGATGTGGCCATTCACATATTTAGTTGAGTGGATTTCGTGTCCTCGTCACATTAGGCTAGAATGAATGGATGAGGTTACGTGCAAGTGGAGCACATTTTTCAAATAATCTTACCTTGGCTTAATCATTACTTTTTTTTTTATATCCTGTAATTAATTGCATATATAAAAATTACTTCCATAAAACTCGATATGGATCATAAAGTTAACATGATTTAACGATGGAAGTAATTTATTTAAAATTTTAAAATTTTTAGTTGGGTATGGAAGAACGATTAAAGAGTGTGACATATTAGGAATTTTTGTATTGATACCTACAAGGTTTGGGTGAAATTGCAAGCATGTTATAATGTTCATAAAATTTGCATCTATATCTATAAGATTTGCTTGAAATTGAAGCCGTAATTACAAATCCCAAACCTTTTCCATAAATGACAAAAATACCCTTATGAAAAATGGAAACACAAGAAAATGTATTGAAAATATCAAAAATATTCCTCAAGTTAAATGGATACTTTAATGTGAGGAACATTGATTAAAAATAAATTTTTTTGATATTTTCTTGTATCTTTATGAATAAAATTACAAGAAAACGCTAAATTTTTTTTAAAACAAATATTTATCACGTTAAATAGATTTATTTAATGTGATGAATATTTTAAAAATAAAATATTCAAATATTTTCAACACATTTTCTTATATTTTTTTCATTTTCCATTCATGAGGATATTTTCATTATTTTTGAAAAGTATCTATTGTTTGTGGACATGCTTGAAGTTTTTTTTTTTTTGATGGGTATTTGTACATCATGTCAATTAGTATTTTTTTTTTTTTTTTTTTTTTTGACTGGGAGATATATACACACATCTCAACATGTATTACACAGAAAGCTCTGAGATATTTTTACAAAGTTGGAGATACAACTCCACCAAATAATCAGGAAGACACAGCTTCCAAACAATCAAACGGGAGACCACTGCTCCCACAACAACCCACCCGGGAGACACAGCTCCCACATTAACTAGCAACCAAGCCGGTGGACGAAATCCCATACGGGGATTCGAACACCCGACGAGACAGCGCTGCCCATTTGCGGCAATGGCTGGTGTCAATTAGTATTATAATAAGGCTCTTGAGACATTCTTTATAATTTCTTACGCACATTTTACTAATGTTCCTAATTTTCACCTAACAGTATATCCTAATTGGTGGATGCTCCTACAGACATTTGAAAGAAATTTGAAGAAAAATGATGCCACAAAATGCTGTCACAGATGCTATTGGGGAGATTTGCACTGAGAACACTCTTTGCATAGAGCAATCCCCGCTGCCAACTGAGGCACATGCTTACGGTTTAAAGCAAACTTTGAAGGTATAAATGTAAAATTTATAAACCTTTGCCGATGCCAAAAAAGTCCCGGGAATTTTTTTTTTTCGAATAAATGAATTTTATACGGACGCTGAACTGGCACGAGTACAAGTGAACAACGGCCTGAGAAAAAATATCATTTCGTCGTGGTCGATAGCCACCAAGAATACGACAAAAATTAGCTATTCTTCGTTCCTTCATGATATTTTCCTTATCCTCCTGATCTTCCCACAAGTCTGCCTCACCTCGGTCCCTTGGCCTTTTTTTTTTTTTTTTTTTTGAAAATATATTAATGTTCTCATCAAAAAATATTAATGTTATTTTATACCTGTAAAATTTCAGCCCTTGATTTTTTAATGAATTGCATACTTCGAAATAAGAAAATGAGGGAACAATTTAATAAAAACTCCACTATAGTATTTAACAGATATTAACATTTTAATATTAAATTTAAACCATCCAATAAAATGACTTAACAAAATAACAAAATTTTAATACTGATTTATGCTGCATCGTTCGGATAGATAGTTAATCAACGCTTGTCATGAATTTTTTTTAAAATATATTCCAATTCTTCGAGGATTTCACCATTGGTAGAAGTGTTCTACCGTTGAAACGAGAAATTAAAACAAAAGGTGTGATAAATCAATTTTCAAAATGTAATAGCAACACAAGTCAGGTGTATCCGGGTTGGTATGGGTTTCAACTGAGTTCGAAGCCTAATCACCCGAGTTTGAAATCTAGTAGAAGTTGTGTTTTCTGGTCCTCATAGGGCTTGAAAATTGGAATCCAATGCTTGGACGTACATGAACTTAGAGGTGATAATTGTTGCAAGTCGGCCCGTGATCCACTCTTGCCTTGCCTAATTTTTGACTAGGTATAAAATAATATTTTTTTGATTCAAAATAAAAATGAGTGAGAAATTTTGACTCAAATTCAAAAATAAAGTCGGGATAGGTCAACCACATCGCGACTCAAAAAATTTCGATTTAATTATGAAAAATTATAAGTATATTTTTAAATCTTATTCATATTTTCATTCCAAATCATTATATTATTTACAATTAACCAGGTCAATGATATAATAATTAATAAGAGACATTTACAAATTTATAACTCTTATACACAATTGTAGTTTTTTTATTATTTTGGAAACATTTGCAAAAAAAATATTACTAAAAAATGCTAAAATTCGTTCTGAATACAGTATGTTTTATTATTTTACTCAAGTTATACCGTATTTACATATATTTCATTTTAGTAATGATATTTGCTTTTATCAATTAGTAGAATGTTGAAGCATACAACATTTAAATTTTGCATAGATGTGTTTTTATATTTGACATATATATAGATTTTTAAAATTATCTTACCCATTGTTCGGAAACTAATTTTAAAGTTGTTCAAAGACCTATTGAAAAAAATAATGGTCAATTTATCTTGTCCTAACCAGTATAAAAAAAACGTTCGAATTTTTTTTATAAAAAAAGTAATATCCAAGTTGTAGAAAGCCTGAACGGGCAGGAAACGCCCCAATTCTCACACTCACATGAACTCATAGTGGTAATGGACATGGCCGCATATGAAGTTCCATTATTGTTGGACGTGGCTACATATGGAGTTCTAATTATGAAGCTTGGACATGGCTATTCTTGGTGCTAGATTTGAGTTTCCTGGTTGATAAAATAGGTAAATTTCAAAGCACAAAATTTAAGATTGTTTTAACAGAGTTATTTAACTTTTTTCTAAACTTAGTCTCCTATGATCCAAACCATTCATGTTATCAAGCACATTAAATTAAGCTTATCTAACCAACCAGGTGGTGAAGGCATGGGCGCAACAGCCCCCATGTTCTTGATTCGACTCACCACCTGCGCATGGATGAGTCTAAATACTGACACTTTGGGAGCAATATGTTTCTCTAAAATTAATATCAGTAAGAATGTCTAAGCACTCGAATGTAATAGAAAGTAGATGATTGTAAATATATACATAAAAAAATTAAGCTTATCCATGAAACTTCATTCCGGATTGACTTACTTATGCAAATTAATTAACAAAAATTTGCATAATGCAACTCACATTACCGACTCTACTACTCACGTTCTAAGATTGCTTTTTTGGCACTTTTCCTTATATTATTTTAAAATTTTGTTTAATTACTTTATTTTATATATTTTTATAATCTAATCCATCTGAATTAAGAAATATAGTAAGTATTACTATCTTATTCTATCTGATGAATTTTCATGTCAATCTGAGGTACTTGTTTTAAGATTTGGGCAAGATTTGGACATCATGAATAGATGAATATAAGTCGCCTATGAGACCCTTAAAAAGACAATTTTTTCCTAATTTATTTTTATTTTTGTAAAAAATTGCTAAATTTATGTAGAATTCAAATTTGCATATTCCTGTTAGAAATAATTATAAAATTAATTTTATAATTTGATTGTTAGTTAATTATAATTTACTATTTTTCGTTATTACAATAAATGTAAGCAACAAAAAGCGGTATAAAGAAGTTACAAAACTTCCTGTGAGGAAAAAAAAAAAAAAAAAGTTAAAAAGCTGTATGGGCTGAACATACGAGGTTGGAAAATCCACCTCAATGTACAGCTGATCTGGTAAGTAAAGATGTTTCCTTTTTGAATGAATTCTCTGATGGCCCATCATCATCAAATTCCTGCCCAGATATGGTAGAGGATTGGGACTGAGGATTTCCATCAGATTTCCTTGTGGAAAAAAGAAAGTTACCAATCTGCACGGGCATGAGCTACATGATGAACGGGTCCGATCGAAACAAAGTAGGCAAGATCTATCGAAGTGATGGACCCTTATCGACAAGCCAAAAAAATGAGCATCCAAGGCATGAAAACCATGGGCACACAGTCTACAAAGCCACCAAGGTTCTGCAATCAAGGATGCCACTGGATGGTGAACCTGGCGTTGGGCCAATAGTATCACATGCGGGCACTCGCGCTCTGCGACGGGTATCAAATTTCCGCTTTACCATCTCTAATTGCCGTGAGAAACGGTAGCTCAGGCTATAAATAAATAAATAAATAAATAAATAAATAAATAAAATAAAAGGATGCCATTGGAAGATAGATTGCATAAAATACACTACAAAATATAAAATTTTAGGGAGTAAAATGAATGAGAAAAAAGGGATAATTCCTCTTATATCTATAACAAGTGCAACTAATTCTTAATATACTTACAATGTTTCAAAAATTCCTCCTATACTCTTAACATTTTATATCTATAACAATTGTACTTAATTCCTAATAAAATTCCTCTTATACCCATAACATTTCGCCATAAATTCCTCTTATACTCATGCCGTAAATACAAATATTATTTACCCTATTAAAAAGACGATTTTGCCTATTTAAAATTTTCTAATTAAGATAATTTTACCTTAACATGACTTAATTAATGATAGTAATCATTAATACAAGATATTAAATAATTTAAAATCATATTAAGGTTGAATTATTTTAATCGGAAAAATTTTAAAAAGGCAAAATCGTCTTTTCAAAAAGGTAAATAACGGCGGTTTTAACGGCGTGGGTATAATAGAAATTTAAGTTGAAATGTTATGAGTATAAGAGAAATTTATGAAACCTTGTTGGTATATTAGGAATTAGGTGCAAGTATTATAGGTATAAAAAAAATTATTCCCAAATAAAAAAAAAACGCTCCATCACAGCTTGGCTATAAAGGGGACTATTCTTAAGAGGGGACAAAAAGCTATCAATGCAGATGGAGGCATTGATTGACCGTGCAGTAATGTCACCTCTTGCTATCAACGGCCAGGAAGCAAACGCCATCTCCATATAATTTTCCTTTTTTAAGATCAGGATAGGTTTGGTAAGAGGAAAAAATAATGAATTTTTTTTTTTTGAAACAGATAAGATAATAATGCAACAAGATATAACAGAAGTAATAAATAAAAGTAAAAAAATTAAGTTAAAATTGACAGATAGATATACAAGAAAATGTGAAAAGAAGGAAAAGAGTGGAGAAATTTTTTCCTTTATAATTTTCCAAACACGCCTTTGTTGTTTTCTATTTCTTGTTTTCTTGTATAAAGATTGGTTATGACGTCTAAGTCATAAACTGGTTGTTCTGAAATCGTGAGCAATAGATCCCAATCAAATCTTTACATACACCCACATCATGAAATGGCATAAACCAATTTCTTTTGAACATTTGTAAAATTTATCCATTTATTTTTTAGGATGTATTATTCAAATGATATAATAACTAATTTCTCTTTTTAACGATACATCCAAAACATGATCAATGCTTTATAATGGATCTTACCGCTTCTTTTGGTAAACGATGGCTCCATAATTTTTAATACCATTTCTATAATTTTAGATTTTTATTATATGCATCTTTGGAATAGAATATTGCATTTTTTTAAAAAAATTTTCATCATTACAACTTTTTCACGTATTACTCTCACTTATGCATTACGTTTACTTCTAAACACCTAATTTTGCATCACGCTAACTTAGACGAATGATCTTTTCAGACCGGTCGGAAATCACGGAAATCCGGTGATTTCCGACCGGTCAAAAAATATATTTTTTTTATTTTTTTTTTGAAAAATAATTTTATAAACTTGTTAATCTAGTTATATTTAATTTATAAACCAAGTTTTATTATTTTTGGATATATCTATATATTTATTTTGGATTTTTAAATACAGGGGTATTTAAGTCATTTTAAGAATATTTAAAATGACTTAAATACCCCTGTATTTAAAAATCCAAAATAAATATATAGACATATCCAAAAATAATAAAACTTGGTTTATAAATTAAATATAACTAGATTAACAAGTTTATAAAATTATTTTTCAAAAAAAAATAAAAAATAAATATTTTTTGACCGGTCGAAAATTCCGACCGGTCTGAAAAGATCGGTGCTCGCTAACTTATTAATAAGCTAACTACATCATTTGTATTTTTTTTTTCTCCTTCATAAATATACATTACCCACTTTGTTTTTTAGTAACACATAGCATATTTAATTATATTTAGGTACAACGGTCAGCCCATTGGCATTTCTCTAACCATAGTTTTTAGGTACAACGGTCAACCCAATCGTATTGCTCTCACCATAGTGCTACAACAGTCTTGAGACTGTTTACTAATCAAGAGTTTTAGATAGATGCTTTTATTATATGCCTATAAACTATTTCTAACTTAGATTTTACAAGTAAGAGGGAGGATCGCATGCGTCCGACCATGGGATTCTCTCAAAAATATTTTTTTTTTGATTTTTTTTATAAACATATAGAGTGAGGTGTATTTAACTTATAAATTAAGTTTTACCATTTTTGAATGCTTTACGTTTTTTATTTTTAAGCATAGTAACATTTTTGTAATTTTTGACTTACAAATTATGAAAAATGTCACTGTGTTTAAAAATAAAAAATATTTAAAAAGCATCCAAAATGGTAAAAGTTGGTTTACAGGTTAAATAACCTAGTTTTACATGATTATGAAAAAAAATAAAGAGGGTCCCATGGCTGGACGCATGGGCATGCGACCGGCTGCATGAGATCAGTCCTCTACAAGTATTAATGTAATATTACTAATCTAATGCCAATGTAATGCAGTTACAGTGTCCGCACTCAAGTTGAACTTTATGGAAATTAGGAAGGCAAAGATTCCAATAGTGAAATAAAGCAATAAGCGCCACCTTTGTCATGGTAAGAAGGTGACACAGACCATATGGTTGAAAAGCTTGCGGAGACATTTGATTATGACAAGGTTAAATATGGAAAATTGGCCTGATTAAACCCATGGAATCAATTTGTAGCTGAAATCATAATTGACCTTACCTTATAAATTAGGTATGATAGACTTCGAACCAACAACCTAATTGGAAATAAGGTAAAGTTGTAGTTTTTGAAAATACGATAACAGTAGAGTTAACACCAAAGCAATATTACTCCACCTAAGTTGGAAACTTGCACCTAAGTATCTTATGAGGATGATTTTTCATGTTATAACTAATAGATTTTCATAAATATAACCAGTGGGTTAATATGTACAAAATATATAGATATGAAAATCGAAAGATTCATGTGCAGTTAAATAGTTTTATTAAGGATATTTATAAATAGTATTTTAGGGTCAGTTTAGAAACATATAAAAGGTTTCGAGCAAAAAAAGAACTTGATTATAATGAATTTTTCTTTAGTTATGAAGATGACTTCTATTCATACCATCTTAAGTATGGAGGCTAGCTTGAATTTAGACACTGAATACGTAGAAATGAAGACAACCTTTTTCCATGTGATCAGAAAGAACAACAGTTCCATAAAACAACCTAAAGAATTTTATGTAAAAGAAAAGAGCACCTGATTTGTACACTTTTTTACGGGTATTTATATTTACAATCATCTCAACTTGGCATTACAATCAGGCCTTGAGACATTTTACAGTTTTTTAATAATATTCTATAAACATCTACCAATATTCTAATTTTTTCCCAATTGATGGAAGCTCCCACGTATGGGGAGAATGATTCCATTGACCAATACTGCTGCAACACAATGCAACTGCAACTGCAACATGTCAAACTGAAGACGCCCAGCGTAATAAGGCAAGCTTTGTACCACTTAGGCAATGCCTTAGTGGCCATAGCTTGTAAACTTTGGAAGAGCTTAGATGATTTAAAGCAAGTTTCAAGATAATGGTATAAGAAATTCAACTTATTCATGTTAGGCCAAGAATAAACAAAAATATTACTAATTATTGTGTTTATGTCAAGAATTTCTCAGCTAACTCATTATTTTGCTATTATTTATTAATGATGTACTTATCTTTTGTTGAAATGTTAACTTGATTAACAAATTAAAGAGAGAGCTAACAAAGACTTTTGACATGAAAGACTTAGGAGTTGCAAAATAGATATTTGGCATATATGTCAAGCATGATAAAAAAAATGGAAAACTTTGGGTATCATATGAGAGATATGTTTAAAATATGCTTTTAAAAACTCAACATAAAATATCCCAAGTTAGCAAACAAAATGCCCAGTTGGTAAACACTTCACTTGCATGGCATTTTCAACTAAACATTCACATGTGCTCATCAAGTAAAGAAGACAAGAAAATATGAAGAAAGTTCCTTATGCATCTTTTGTCAAAAGTTTAATATATATTATGATGTTTATTTGCTTGGAGATTACATGTATAGTTAGTTTGGTTAGCAAATATCTTTCAAAATTAGGCAAAAACATTGAAAAACATTCAAGTATATTTTGAGGTATTGAAAGGCACATCTAAAGTGTACTTGCGTTTGGAAACTCGACACCCATACTAAAATGTTTTACAAATGTGGTTAGATAAGAGATTTTGAACCAAAAAAATTCAATTTTATGTTATTTATTTACTTTATATATTTATATAGGACATCTTGTAGTAATTAAAATTATAGAAGCGTGTCACCTTATCAACTATAGAAGCAAAATACATTACTACAATAGAAGCCTGTAAAGAGATGTTATGGTTAAAAAACTTACAACTTTGAGTACAAAGCAAAAGAAGTATCATTGGATTGGACAATTAAAGAGCCATCGACTTAAACAAGAATATAAACGACTACTTTGAAACCAAACACATTGGTACGAGATATCATTGGATTCATGATATGATTGAAACCAAGAGAATGAATTTCCTAAATATTCATTTAAGGAAAAAATTTTACAAATGTAATAACTGTTGTGTCAAGAAATTTGGAGTGTAACTCAGACTCATGAAACTTGGGTTCATCTCAATTTTGACCTAACCTTATTTATAAAATATTAACTATAATTCTAACCTTAACTTTATTTGTAAAACCTAAACACTAAACATATTTCAAAAATCGGGTTCGATTTGAATTTTAGGTTGAAATTTATATTGATGAATTTACGCTTTATTTAAAAGTGGTAAGTTTAGAATTTCATATGATTACATAATAACGACAAATCATATAAGTAAATATAATCATATATAGTTAAACTATAAACTTTTAAAAAATAAAGCAATATAAAGAATATTTCTCGAAAAATTTAACATAAAAAACAAGATAAAGAAATAAAATTAATGGATGTAAATATAAATTATGGAAATAAAATATAAATATAAATGAAAATAAATATACTTTATGGATAATATCATTACAATATGCCAAACATGTATTCATTATACAAATAATATAAAATACACAAAATATAAAGCAATATTATTTAAATATTATGTATATAATATATTTTATAATAAATAATAAATGAGAAATCGGGCTCGGGTTCTTCAGGTTTGAGTTTACTTGAACCATGACCCTATCATATTTACAAATCGGGTTCCTCGAGTTCGGTTGTAAAAAGTAAGTTTTAACATTGTTTGAAATCAGGTTCGGCGGGCGAGGTTCGAGCTCTACCCGACCCAAGTTGCACCCCTAGAAGAAATCAGTAAGAGTTGCTTAAGTATACATGTATGCAAACTTCTTAACAAGGAAGAATCCCCTCCTTGTGAGAATAAAGAGGGAAATTGTTGTGTACACTAGTGGAAAAATTGTGTTTTAAACTTTCTACTATGCGTATTTGTATTTTAAACTTTGAAATTTGATATTAGCATTTAAAACTTTCTGAAGTTTTTTTTTTACAATTTAGACCCTCGGGCCTCACAATATTAAAAAAACATCATTAAGATGCTATAAAATGTCTCAAATGCCCTTTTTTGTTTAACTTTCTAACTTTACATCTTTGCATTTAAATCCTAAAGTTTGGCATTACATGTGCAACATCTTATATACACTGTTGGAGCACCGGTTTAAAGATTCTATCACTAATAATTTGCATATTTTTGTATTTACTCATATAACATTATTGCACTTAAATATTCTTAATTAAAAATTTTATTTGAAATTATTTTAAAAATATTTTTCTCCTTTTTCTCATTACCAAATGGGCACTTGATTTATTAGAGCATGCAAATGGATGAAAAAAAACACAAAAAATGAACTAAGCATTTTCACTCACCCTTCCTTTCATGAGTGGTTATTGCCCCATCTCCCTCTTCACTTGTAGGCCTTCTTATTAACCACATCACAGTGCTTGTTGCAATCATATCATAGCAAAGATGAAATATGTGCTAGTGCAGCATGATTTTCATAGAAAATAGGCAATACTAACCACAAAGGATCAATCACAATACAAGTTCACCAAAAATTGTTGTTGCAATTAGCATATATATGAAAAATATTCAAATACATTCAGACCATAAAACATTTGCTTAACTTAAGCTAACAAGATCACTTCTCTTTATATTTATAGCTTATCAAATTCTATGGGAACACCATCAAAAAGATCCAAAAGAAGATCAAGTGATCCTAGATAGCAGGCGGGGGAGTGAGGATGTCTGAAATCCACTGGCATTGTCATTTAACGATGATGGAGGAGATGATGAGGGGCACTCTAGTCCATCTTTCCCATCACGGCACAAGCAGCTGATAAGGCCCACTATGGTGCTAAGATTGATGTAGTTGAGCAATCTCTCCAAACAATCTGTGGTTTCAGTCAAGTAAGCAATAGGGCATGCAATGGCTTTGAAGGCATTGCAACAAGGGTAGCATTGTTGGGCACTTTGCATTGGCGTGTAATGTTTGTGTTGTCCCACCCCTAGGGGTGTAAATAGGGTCGGGTTCAACCCGAGACCGCATCAACCCGGACCGATTTATACCATGGTTGGGTTGAGTTTTTAGAAATTTGGGTTTTAACAATCGGGTTCAACCCGACCCGATTTTAAGAATCGGTTTGAGCTGTGTTAGGGGTCGGTCAACCCGACCCGACTTGCCCCCCGTTATCTTATTCCACCAATTGACGATTTGACCCTGATTTCATCCCTGTTTCAATTACAAACCCTACTGCCGTGTGACGACTGACGACGAAACGACCGCAAGCTTGAAGCTCCTGCCGCTGCCGTCCTGCGCCGTCCCCAATCTCCCACTCTTTACAACCTAACTGGCAGTCTGGCAGCGGCTTTTTCTCTGAAAATGGCGGAATGAAGCACTGATCGTATGGGAACTGGGAAGTTGTTTACTTCTGCTCTGAATCTCTGATCCCGCTGTTGCTATGCAGAGGATTTTCTCAGCTGGAAAAATGCTTCTCCTGGCAGCGGCCGATGATGCTGAATGAGGTGGACCGTGGACAGGAGCAGTACCGACAGCAGTACCGACAGGAGTCACAGCACCAGTAGCATCCCTGCCCATCCGGTCTCGCCCTCAGGTCAGTCCAGCTCCGATTCTTATCCATTCATCTCTTTCCCTTGAGCCAGTGTAGCCTATGCGAAGCAAACGAGTGGAGTTTACGGAACGAGCCTATAAGCCTACACTAGGCGGAAGGTGGAGAAGGGCAGAAGGCTGGGTCGTAGCTACTAGGATCAAAGCATTACCTCTTTAAGATCTGGGATAGATCTTTCCGATGATATCCATGGCCCAACCTCGAAATGGCCAAGGCTTGATAATAGGGTATAACTCGGAATCTGGCTTGCGCTGGATTGTTCCTTTAGAGTACTTATTAATTTATTCTCTTTATATAGTTAGTATTCATTCTCGTGTTTCGAATAATGCCACGTAAATGGTTGTGCGAGTGTTAGTGAATTTCTTGCTCATGTGCTTTGTTATTTGTTTCTGAAGTATACATGAATTTTACAAAAGCAGAATGGAAGGAGAGAGTCCTTCTGCAGAAACAAAGGTTCTGAACAATGTTCCTCCATTCTTGAGTTTCCTAAATGAAGATACCATTTTGATTACCGAAAAGCTAGGCCCTTTTGTAGAAGGTAACTAGAGAACAAAGCTTAATTCTGATTCCATTCCATATTAATTGTATTTCAACTTTTGGGTTAATATGATATTACAAGTCATTACAAATCAGTGCCTACAGCTGTGATGGCATCACAACATTTGAGCACCATATTATCTTCTTGAGAACTATTAGTCCAATATGCCACTTGCAGTTAACAGAGTAGGGCCTACAGCCATGATGCTAACTTGTCCTTCAGAAGTGATTAAACTGTTCGTTCCACATCAACCAGCTCCACAGATGAAGGTACCAGTGTTTATATTTGAAGTGAATGAAGCAATTGGAAACGCTTGCAGGGGTTAAGAGAAGATAAACAGATGATTTGTATATCTCACATGTTTTAACATGATGGGAACCTGTTCATCAGAATCCCTCAATGAATATTACCAATTTTAAGAATTCTACTTTCAGATTGTGATATAAAAATATTGATTGGACCTTGTTTCCATGTAGTGGATGAATGTTGAATAGCACTAACTAATTCCAGAATTTAATTGTAAAGGAATTGTTTATGTTGATTTTCCAGTAAGTTGGAAAGCTTGAGAATAATTTTTGGGTAAATTGATACATTTCACATCTACCTATTCAGGTGTTGTACCAATCAACATAGAAGCGATAGTCTCTGTGGCAATGTATTTCCGTGCCCATGGTTGCACTTTGAGAGTTACTGCATAAAATTGCTTATATATGGTTCTTATCTGGAAAATTGTGTTGTGGATTGAGTAGAAGTTGAAAGTCATGGCTCTGATTTTATGAATCGAACATAATCACATATTGGATTATTTGGTTATATTGAATTGATAATATGTATAATCTATTAGCCCGATTTCCAACCCGAACCGAACCGATTTGAGGTGGGTTGAAATAGGGTTGGGTTAGGGTGTGAAAAGTAGGGTTGAAAGTAGGGTTGGGTTGAGATTTTACAAGGTGGGTTAGGGTTGTATTTGTCCCAACCCGAGTCAACCCGACCCGATTTACACCCCTACCCACCCCTCGACATTCAAGGGGCAAGCTGAAAATAGGGAATTAGAGAAGTAGTAAGATGATATCCTACGCCTTGCTTTGTAATATTACTCCCCTTAGTGTTCAATTCAGAAACATATTAAATGAGGGTGGTGAGAAGTCTAAATGAATTAGATTGACGGAATGAGAACTTCATTTCAACATTCATACGCGCCCAAATGCTCATGAAGGAATAGGACTTTGAATGCCCTGGATAGTTATTAATGTATCATACATGCAACCCTCCCAAAACGTAGATTAATTTATGACAGTTGTTTTGCAACGTGATCACATGTACCTTGAATCTATAGAATAATCTATCCTATTGAAGGAAAAATAGGGAAAATAGAAGATCATGCTTTGTAAATCCCTGTAGGTGAAGTAGGTTACAATCCTATCTACCTTATGGACTTCAGCATGATATCTATCTACTTTGAATTTTCGCTAATTATCATATCCATGATTATTTAAGATTCTTTCATGTATGGATATACCATATAAATCATTTTCTTTGGCAATTGACTGCACTTTTTTATTTGCTTCACGATTGATATTACCGAGACCAACCCAAAAAGAAATAGATATTACTGAGGATTTCTTTTAAATATCTCTCTTTTTTTCATTTTGTTTTGCTTTAATTTTGTACTAACCACTTCTCATATGGAACTTGAGAGTTATTTTTCTATGTAACAGAATAGACAAGATATAATTGAGCAATCAGGGGCACACAGATCATATTCAAATTTAGAGTCAACATCCATCGTGCATGCTAGATCATGGTCTTTTAAAAGTAAAGATGCATCTATTTATCTTTGGGATTTGGATATACCTAGAAACTAAAATTATCTCTGCGCATGTAAATGTGTCAACTCCACCAATTCAAACCCAACCCCAAATACACGATATCGTCATTTCATTTTCTAACAAGGATCATACCTTGGAGGCAGAATTTAAAGTGAAAAATACATAATTATTTGAATCGAAGGAAGGCTTACACTTTTCAAGTTTGGAGTAGGCTTCGACCCGTCGTTAACGATGGAGGATTAGTGTAGAAATTTTCTAAAAGAGAAAAAAGGAAATAAAAGTATATAATATATATACGAGGATCTGACATGAGGATTGGGATGAAAAGATTTTGGAGCACAAAACGCTAACCTGAGATGGTGAAGGAAGAACCCAACCTCTTCGAAAAAACTAATAAGAAAAGAACCCATAGCAGATAGTAGCAATTCATTCTTAATTAGAGAGAGAGAGAGAGTGGGGAGAAGAATAGGAGGAAGAAACTTTAGGCTATTTGCAAAGCATTGAAGAAGAAAAAGAAGAATAAGGGTGTATTTAGTAATAAGTAAAAGTTGTCAAGCTAAATTTGTTAATCTAAAACTTTTCACTCTCCACAATTATCTTAATTTTTAATCATTTCTTCACATTTTTCTATACAACTATATTACTTTTCAATTATTTTTACACAACTACCAACACAACTAACCTATCTATTTTAATTTTATACTGTTTATTCTTCATCATTACCCCTATCATATCACATCATTTGACAACTTTTACTCTTTACAACTTTTCATCAAAAGTTTATCCATTCCCAAACACACTCTAAGATTGCAGAAACTTGTTTGCAGAATTTATTGTAAAATGTGGTCGCCGCCTGTTACAAGTAACACTCAAATTTATCAGACTTGTGACTGTAAAGTGCTAACGCGGAAAGACGAGATAATAATATAGGTAGACGTTTGGGAATAAAGGGTGTGAAATATAACTGATGATGATGATACGGATTTTAGGGCACCTCATTAATCAATCAATCATTATATTTTTTTACTTTTACTCTTATATTTTAATCATTTTTCCTATCAATTATCTTCCAACAAATTTATTTATTCTAACTTTAATCCTACCATTTTATAATTTTTAAAATATTTCATTTTCTTACTTCCAATAAATACTACGGGGTACATTGACTGGACCGTAGTCTTCCGTCCCCTGCCAACCCGTCATCCATCCAAACGAATAACAACTCTCTGACACATCTCCTCTTCTCAGCAGCACTTGCTCGTATTGAAATAATGCAGGAGAATAGCGACACTCGGATTATGGGATGATCGTGGCCGTTGATTCCGGATGAAGATAATAGATGCCACATGCAACGTAATCCGCATCTTATCCTGAGATCTGAGCCTTCAGCTTATCCGTGGCTCTTTTTCAGAGCCCCATGAACGCGAATGGACTTTTTCCAGTATTGGCTGTGATGGACGGATGGATGTATGATGTCCCGCGCGTCTCAAGGAATTGCTCCACGTGAAACAGCACGTGATAAGCATCGCAAGATGCTCTCGTCTCCGCAATGCCTTTGCGCTTGTCGCTTTGTGGACAGTGGATACCCTTACCCGCTCCACTCGGTACGACTTTATCGGGGCAAACAAAAATCGCAAGCGTAATCGTGAAAGATACGCTCGTTGCCTGTCGGGAGGATCCTGAATCCTGATACGTCGTATGTGGACGGGCGTTCATGGTTACAGTAAATCGATTAATCCATTTATTTAGTTTATTTATAAATGAGTCTGTGGCGTGATTTTTGAATAAATAGTTTATCATCCGTTAATTATTTAACCATTTAAATAAATAAACGGATTATGATTAGAATTTTACAATTTGTTAACTTGTTTAATAAACCATTTAATTTAATATGTTAACCCAGCAAGAGTGGTGTGTATATGTTTCTTAAATTCTAAATTTATTTCTCCCATTTTGGTGTGTTTGGTAACAACAAGAAGTTGTCAAGTTAAAACTTTTCAATCTAAAACTTTTCACTCTCCACAACTACCCTATTTTTTAATCATTTCTTCACATTTTTCGATACAACTACTCTACTTTTCAATCATTTCTACACAATTACCAACACAACTAACCTATCTATTTCAACTTTATCCTATTTATTCCTCATCATTACCCCTATCATATCACATCATATGACAATTTCTCATTTCTAAAACTTTTCATCAAAAGTTTTATTCATTCCCAAACACACACTTTTATCTACTACTTTACAACATCTTCATCGTTGCTATGTTGTGGCGTTGTTATTACTACCTGCCCTCTTTACCTCACTCATTCATTTTTTTCCCTCTCATCTCTATTCCTGTTGTCACCTTTCTCTCTCTCCTCTATGTCCTTACCTCCATCTCTCGATTTTCGTCACTAATCGTTCTTCTCTCTATCTCTATTATGGTTTCCCCTCATATTCTTTCTCTGTCTCAGTAAGTCGCTGCCCTTCTTTGTGCTGGCATGTCAAATATACATATCTCTTCCGATGAAGCTCTAGACATATCATGTATCATGTCAGCATAGATCAATTCACCATGATAATTATAAAAAATCACACTCAAACTTAAATTAATTTGATTTTGACTTATTTATAATATATAATCCATGAATAACTCATCAATCCATTTATTAAATAGGTTGTAAATAGACTATAGTCGAAAATTTTAAAATGTATTAATATACAGATCAAGGTTGAGAATATTTAAATAAATTAGAATTAAGATTACGTTTTAACCCGTCTAACCCTATCTATTAACACTCCTATGTATGTATTAGAGGAGCTAGATATTATTTATTTTTACAATTATATTTTTTAATTTTGTAAATATGTTTCTTAAATGTATTTAATTCATAAATTAACTTTTTCTATTTTATAATTTATATTGAATTTTTAGAATCAATTTTTTAAGGAATGAAAAATGAAAATGTCTCTTAAATTGATGATTTTTTTTAAAAAATAAAAGATAAATGTATAAAAGTATTGCAAATGTAATGACCTAGAATTGAATCTTACTTTGAAAATAAGAGAGTTTCTAGAAGCTTATAAGTGAGTTTTAGATTAAATATAGTCCGAAACATTTTACAAAGGTGTGACAACCTCTAGTAGATATAATTTGGAAAATTATAGAGTTGATCTGATGAAAACTGGAGCCCTATAGTCAGAAGCCTAGAATTAAATTGAATTGTGTTTCAATGATGGACTAAAAAACTGGGGTGCAACTTGTGTTAGGTTAACCTCAGCACACTCAAATTTGACTCAAATAAAAATTCAATTTCAACCTACACCTGATGTAAAATAGAGTTAGGTTGGTGTCCATGTGAACTAGGGTCGAAAAACCCAAACCTTGTTCCAAATGAAACTCGAAGTCATTTCATATATATATATATATATTAATACACTCCATGCAATCACATATATATGAACTTTTATAGATTTAATATACTTTTAAGATATATTTTCAATTGATATATCAATTAATCATTGAAAATATTCATTCTAAATTTTTATTTTTAATAATCTTGAATAACTAATGCAATAATTTTCTTTATCTTTTCATTGTCTTAAATATTTTCATTAAAAATGGATTTAAAATTATATATAATAATATTTAAAAATATTGGCTATACGTTAATTCATTTACTTTCACAAAACTTGTGTATTAGTGATTGTTTAATTTCAAGTAGTCAAACAAAATTTTAATTTTTAATTTTTAATTTTAACAAATAATTATTATTTATATCTTATAAATCAACGTTACAACATACTTTAAAACCATATTAATTTGATTTATTAATTTAAAAAATATAAACTAGTTATATTTTAAAAACAAAATAATGAAAATTTTAAAATTTAACGCAACTACAAATCCGAAACGCAACCTGAATTCCCAATCCAAAATTAAGCCCGAAACACATATGAATTCGGATAAACCCGACCCGAACCCGATACTTATAATTTGAATTAGGTTTGAGTTTGCACCCTTAGTTAGTAGAATGCAGGGAGATGGGCTGACCAGCAAAAGAGATGGAACGGCAAATCAGATTCGTCGCCGACCACATTATCTTTGAGGTTTTTTTTCCCATGCTATCATCTATGGTTTTATCTCGATTAAACTTGCTAAATTCGGTGGTTCAAAAAATTTAAGGGTAGGAATTGAGGCAGATCTACCTCTGACTCATCCATAATTTAACCTGCTTTTGACCGGATAAAACAAATATTTTTAAGACTTAGTATAAGAATGAATCAAAAATTTTGTCCCAAATTAAAAATATGGTTGGAATGAGTTGACCTCGCTAATTTGAAAATCCTAACTTTCCATGTATATATTCATTTATTAAAAATTATAAGTGTATTTTTAAATCTTATTCTCATTTTTTGGAAAGTCTTGATATTATTTATTATTAATTGTATTAATAATACTCAGCAAAAAATTATGTCAATAATATAAGAACTAATAAGAGGCATTTGTATATATACATGTAACTCTCACACATAATTATAACTTTTCCAGCATTTTGAAAAATACTAATAGAAAATAGGAAAAATTTCTTTATACCCACAATAGTTGGTGAATATTCCTTTTGTATCTACAATATTCCAGTGCAGAAATGTCAATTTCGCTTCCACATCATTTGTAAAAAAATTTCAAACGGAATCTCTATCATATTTTTATAAAACCGATATGATATATTTTTGTTTAAGTTACAACAAAAATAGAGAAAAAAAATTTATTTCATCTTTATTTACATAATGGTGTGGGGGCAAAATTAATATTTTCACATACAATTAATGTCTATTTTGGCTAAAAGTAACAACATGAGCGTTTAGAGAATTAAGGATAAAATGTTGTGAGTGTTAAGAGAATTTCTGAAATATGGTGAGTACAAAAGGAATAATAGTCAAATAATGTGGATAAAAAAGAGAACTTTTTCTAGAAAATTTATTATTTTAGAAGATAACTTTAAAATGCCAAGATTCATTTTGAATGAGATATGTTTTATTAACTTATTTTAATAAAGTTATAATATATTTACTCATATTTTGTTTTAGTAATAATATTTACTTTTGGGTGCGTTTGGAAATTGATAAAGTTTTTAGATGAAAAGTTTTTTGTATAAATTTTTTTGAAATGTAAAGAATGATATAATATGATATAGATAATGATAAAGAATAAAGAAAATATGGTTAAAATATACAGGTCAATTGTATGAGTATATGTATAGAAATGATTAAAAAATAAAATCATTTTATAGAAAGATGTAATTAAAAAATAAGTTAGCTATGGAAAGTAAAAAGTTTTTATTTCAAAGTTTTGTCCTTTGCCAAGCATGCGCTTTATTAATTAGTAAAATATCGAATCATACAACATTTAAAATTTAACATAAGATAAATATATAAATTCTTAAAATGATTGTATTTGAACTAATTATTTGTCCGACTTGCCATCTGGATGTCAACTCAAGATTAATGTAAAGTTTGTTTCAAAATTTATTAAAAAAAGTTGAAGGTAAAACCAACCTCATCCAAAGCTAATATGAAAATAAGACCAAATGTAACTTTTAGAAAGTCGAAAAAATTATGCGAAGCCTGATTTGGTTCGATCCATACCCATTCCCATTTCTAAATATCAACGTCCCAACTTTCATACATGTCGCAATGTCGCATATGATCGTTGCCCTCGTTTTTACAGAATTTTGACAAATTTTTTTGTTGGTTCCCTTTTAATATTTCTTATGCTTTAACTAAGAAATGGTTGTCTAATGAAGCACACTTATAAAAACAATGTTATTGGCAATTGCAGTTTAACGAATCTTATTAATAACCTGCAAAAATACAGAGCCTGTTTAAAATTAGAATTTCTAAAAATTGTCGAATGTCTCAACTTTTATTGGGAGGACATCGCATCTACGATTTTTAAAATGTCTTGATCCACGGTCATTTTAGACGCAGAAGGATTCTATATGCTCGCTCGTACAGTAAAAATAATTTTTTAAATATTTTTTATACATATTGCTAGTCATTTATATCATCTTGAGAAAATTTAATAATTTTTAAAATTTATTTATTGTTTTCAATACAGGCGCATGCATCAGCTCCCTATATGTTTATTTTTAAGGATTGAAAAAATAAATTATTTAAAATTTTTTCTAAATTTATTTATTATTTTCAATACGTGCGCATGCATCAGCTCCTTATTTGTTTATTTTTAAGAATTCAAAAAAATAAATTAGTTTAAAGACTTGCCAAATTTAACGTGAGGGAAAATACAGGTGGGGCGCATATATTTATATATATATATTTTAGTGGTCACCTCTTAACCGGTAATTTATGGTCCACTTATGAAATTTGGATTAGCGCTCCTTTTCAGGGGCTCCACCCTTTGACACATGTGCATGAGATCCGAATTGTTGGCACAACTTACAGGTATATATCGCCGTCAAGATTTCTCAAGGTGTTTCCCACCCAAGTGGGCCTGCTAAATTGACGGTCCAGATTTATGAATAAGAGATGGGTAATTTGCAAATATACTCACCTAGTTTAATGAAAATTGTAAATAACCTCCATATAGTTTAACCATAATTGCAAATATATCAACGTTGTTATGACACCGTTATTGTATCATTGTGGCATAAATATATTTACAAAAATATGCAAACTATATGATAATATTTGAAAAAATTATATATAACTACATAATTTTTGAAATTGCATATATACCTTCATAGTTTGCGTGACTTTGCAAATATACTCATACTTTAGCGATTTAGTAACAATGTCGTAACAGTGTAGTATATTTATAATTATGGCTAAACTATGTGAGGATTATTTGCAATTTCGATTAAACTAAATGGGCATATTTGCAAATTCCCCATAAGAGATAACGGGCAAGTCGAATTAGCCGTTGGTCGCAGCGGCATGTTATAATCAGCTCACTTGAGAGATGCAACGGTCGTCGAAGTCTTCTTCTTTGGAACTTCTCTGGGTTTTTTCTTCCTCAAACACCTTCAAGGCATCTTCTTGTTGCTACGGACTTAAATCGATTTTTCTGCGAGATCATCCATGGAGAACCGCAAGGACAGAGCTCCGAAACGGAATCCCCACGTCAACGCTTGCATTTTCTCCCGGCACTCCAATTCGTTATCCTCTCGACGAACACTGGACGATTGGCCTAACCGGAATTCGACTACAAAGAGGCATTCCAGAGAACCCTCCATCGCCGCGTCCTCTTTCTTCATCGCATCCACAGAGCGGTTGGGTCCGGAGCCTGCTGATCTCCCCAAGAAAGTGCTGGGGCTCCTGCAGAGATCGTCACATGATGTCGTTGATGATGAGGAAAGACGATTGATGATGGAGGGCATCGAAGAGTGGTTTTCAGGGTCTGTTTGTGCGCAATCTCCCCCGCCGTGGAGTTTGCCATTGCCCAATTTTGTGAAGAGACCGAAAGGCGGCTGCGGCAGCAGCTGCAACGGTGAAGCTGAGGGAGCAGGGATTGATGTTCTAGCGACTCAAAACCTGCGGTGCCTTCTTGGGCTTTGATTTTAGCTTGAATCAATCAGGCAGTGGATTAATATGTGCATTTGGCTGCTTTCGGATTGTTTAGTTGCTTGTGTGGGAAGGGCAGATGCAGGAGATTGAGCAGATGGTGAAAGAAAGTTGGGTGTTTGGTTTCTTATGAAGTTCAAGTGACTAACTCTCCTCTTCTCCCCTGTTCTGATCTTCGCAGGATTCTTCCACACCACAGTTTGGAGGGCGAGAAACGTGCACGGAAAAGGAGGGACCTATACAACCACACTAACACATTTCTCAGATACATACATACATACATACATACATATATACATATGCATACATGCATACATATATATATGTATGTATGTATTTTGTCTATTTCTTTTCAAATTTCCTGGAGCTTGTGTATCATGTATGATTCTTGGTGGTTGTAAAGGCTTTCTTGGACTACTAATTTTGTTTTTATTCCTATGCAGGCTTTTGATTTTGCATAAATACGCAGGAATTCGTCAAATTCAGCAGCTAGAGCATTCATGACGAGCAGGAAGCATGCGTGAGGATTGAGGAAGGTCTACAGAAAGAAAAGCCTCGAACAAGAGTCGATGGCCTATTGGCGATGCCCTTATGGAGCATGTAAATGGGAAGCGTTTTTCAAGCGAAGCTGGTCAATCATGTTTCAGTCTTGCTCAGTAAATACGAAATAGTGCGTTTGGGCAATTTCAGTTGTAAGATTGTATACGAAATATTGCAGTGTTAAATCCTCCCTGTAATGAATTGTCTCTGTATTTTGATGTACACTGTTCCTTTATTCAACTGGTTTTTATTTTGTGTTTATGTCAATGATTTTTTAAATGTTTAGCATCCATTATATGGAATTTAATGATTGTTAAATATACCTCTTAAGTAGGCTACTCTATATAGAGATAATTAAAACTGTTGGGTGGAATCTAATGAAGCTGCATAAATACAGAACTTCTGTAAAATGCGTTGACTGATTAAGCTGCTAACTTGACTAGTCATCACTGTTCTTTCCTTTTTCTTTTTTATTTATTTTCGTTTATATGCTAAGGTTTCTATCCAGGAAAGACGTCAATATAAACATTTCCATGTCCAAGTCTTTTAAAACATCGACGCTATTGCTAAAACAAGGAAGAAGAAGGTAAAATGGGAAAGAAACATAAATTCATGGATAATTTTATTCCACTATGAAAAAACGATATGCAATATGGAAGCATACCTCCAAATGACACGTACAAAATTTGTTTACAATGCCTCTCCGGCAGAACGGGTGCTAAGGTTTACATTCTCTGGGGAAAGAATACCATGTCAGACAAACATAACCCTCTAAGACCTTAAGTTGAATGGAGTAGATCTAGACATCGCATGTATAATTTATGACGCTTTTGAAAAGTTCTTTTCTTTTTGTTGATCATATTTTGATATTCGGATTTTGGAACATTGGCACCCCTCCGCTCCCCGCCATGTCGCTCCCACTGGCACCGCCCTGAGGCACCCTCTACATGACTCCAAGGGAACAGTGGGCACACTCTCCTAATCCATTGCAACTAGTAGTCGAGGTGTCTCTCCGGATCTATTATGAATTGCATCTCCTGATTTTTTCATTCATGTCAAAGCATAGAACAGCACAATCACTGGACAGCTCTCTGCAAAATAGCCTGCAAAACAATGATCCAAGGAACAACAATCTTGGGTGGTTTCCTTCCTCAATACAGTCATTAGAAAAAATATCCAATTGAATGATGATTGTCTGATCCTTCCTCTATTATGAATTGCATCTCCTGATTTTTTCATTCATGACAAAGCATAGAACAGCACAATCACTGAACAGAACTTTGCAAAATAGCTGCAAAACAATGATCCAATGAACAAAAACCTTGGGTCGTTTCCTTCCTCAATACGGTCATTAAAAAAAAATATATGAAATTGAATGATGATTGTCTGATCCTGTTGGAAAGTTGAAGGCCAGCAGCACGACTAAACTATGATACATATTGTGGAGCAATGTCTTCCATTTGCCCAGCTAACTGTTCTAAAACCTCGAATATTTCTTCTGTCATTGGATGCTGCTGGTCTGCTGCAGTGAAAGTATGGACATTACTTTCTACGTCAATCCAGCTAATTGCACGCTCTTTTCTCACCTGTCTATCATTCATTAGATGCCTCACCTTCTCCATTGACTCCCACCTGCCAACAGCAGCATACATATTTGATAGTAGCACATAGGTAGCAGAAGACTGAGGTTCCATCTCAAGAAGATGTTCAGCTGCTCTTATACCCAATTCTATATTACCATGAATTCGACAACCTCCAAGCAAAGCATTCCAGACTCTGTTATCGGGGCTACATGGCATCTTCTCTATCCATTTAATTGCCTGATCAAATAGTCCTGCACGACCTAAAAGATCGATCAAGCATGCATAATGCTCTTGCCCAGGAATAATGCCATGTTTCCAAATCATGGACTCAAAAATTCTAGTCCCTACTTCCACTAGACCTGAATGACTGCATGCCATGAGGATGACCATGAAAGATATCCCATTTGGTTTTTTCCCTCCTTTCACCATTTTGTCGAACAATGCTAGAGCCTCTTTCCCATGACCATGTTGTGCAAATGCAGCAATCATTGTATTCCACAATACGATATCTTCCTTCAAAGCCATATGATTGAAAACAAGGTAAGCACCTTCCAAGCATCCACATTTTGAATACATATCAATGAGAGTGCTGATGACTATTGAATTAGGATTACAACCAGTCCTCATCAAATATGCATGTATCTGTTTCCCATGCCTCAGTGAAGCAATACTAGCACAAGCACAGAGGCAGCTACTGAAAGTGAACTGATCAGGTTTAACACCTTCAGCTACCATCTTAATGAAAAGTTCAAGTGCCTCAAGCTCTAACCCATGCCGAACATACCCACCAATTAATGCTGTCCATGACACATCATTCTTCACGGGCATACCGTCAAACAATGTACGAGCGGACAGCAAATCACCACTTCTCGCATACCCTGAAACCAGTGCGGTCCAGGCCAGCACATCCTTGACAGGCATTTCATTGAACAATAGGTTTGCGTCATCCAAGCACCCGCGTTTTGCGTACACATCCAAAATTGAGCTCGAAATAACCAAGTTTGAAAGAAATCCGAAGATTAATACTTGTCCATGGACCTGACGGGCAAGTATCAATTCCTCAAGCCGCACGCATGCAATCAAAACTCCAGAGAAGCTATACTCATTAAACCCCATTGATGACCGCCGCAACTGCACATAAACGTCAACCGCTTCCTTACCGAAGCCATTCCGGGCCAACCCAATAAGCAATGTGTTCCATGACACAACATCCCGCTCAGGCATTCTGTCAAACACTCTCCTGGCATGATTCATCATGCCCAACTTCGCGTACCCAGAAAGCATGGCATTCCAGGAGAAGACATTTCTAACGGACATTTGATCGAACAAGCGGCGGGCATGGGCGTGGCTCCCGCAGCTGAAGTATAGGCCGATAAGGTGATTGGACAAAAAGGTGTTGGGCCTTTTCCGGCCAGTGAGCTTCAAATGCAGGTGCAGCGATTTGGCGAGGGCCAGCGATCTGGTGGTTCGGCATTGATCGAGGAGGAAGACGAGGGAGAGGGTGTCTAAGCGTATGCCGCGGGAGGAAAGCAAGGGCAAGGAATCGACGGCCTTTTGGAGTTTGTCTTGGGAGCAGAGGGCGAAGATTGATTCGACAAGGCAAATGCGTTTTTGTTTCTTGATTGGGATTTTTCCATGGAGATTCGAGGGAGAAGAAGATGGCATTGCTGGTAATAAAACCCAAGCTGCGAGGTTATAAAACCATGCCGTTAGTGGCACGTGCGTAAGCTATTTTATTGTATACGTAGATACGTAGAAATAATTGAAAATTAAGTAGTTGTATATGAAAATATGAAAAATAATTAAAAAATAAGATAATTGTAAAAGATAAAATATTTTATAGTAAAAAGTTTTAATTAGAAAAGTTTTATGGTTTTCTAAACACCTCCTTAGGTGCGTTTATTAATACAAAAAACTTTTTACTTTATATAACTATCTTATTTTCAATTTTTTTTAGTTTTTCTTATTTAACTATTATACTTTTTAATTATCTCCGTATAATTATAAATGCATATGTTCTATTTATTTTAATTTTATTCTTTTTACTTCTTATTATTGCCCGTATTATATAACATTATTTTTTCTTGTTTCTTGCAGATCATTTCCTATAATTAATTAATTTTAACCATGCTAGTGGACATTGATTAACTAATCGTAAGCTATCTGGTCCCGTTGCAACTATTCTAGCAGTGATGTGATCTCCCCAGTTTAAGCCGCTAAAATATCCTGTTTGCAACTATTCTATCTGTTGTTGTTTTCATATATTTGTTGTGTAACCCACAGTAGCCGAACTCGAATTGAAATTAGAAACCCGAATTCGATTTCGATATATTTGTTATATTTTTCTCTATATCTAAATCACCATCCTTATAATGTTGCCTTCAATATATAATATAGTGTGTGTGTGTATATATGTATAAAGTATTACACCTTTGATCTGTTCACTTATTCTTAAATCCTCGTTAAAATAAATTATTTTGTTATATCATCATGGGAAACAAAAGTCTATTCGTCCACTCTTTGTATTAGCATAATATTATATTATTTAGTATCAAAAGATATGTAATCTTTGAGCTAATCGTACGATATTATAATATTTATTTATTGAAATCATTATTCTAAACTCATTAACACCTCCTTTAAATTATGCTTATCAAGTGAGTAATACTTGAACCGTAGAATAGGAAGAAATTGTACCTCTTTATTCTCCAAAATGAGGCTACAAATCTAATTGATGCAAAGAGGAGATCTAAATGATATTTCCTTCTCTTTTAACTCTTAAGTACTCTTTTACTTTTCTTGCTTTAATAAAGAAATTTATCGCCTTATACTTTTCTCTTTTATAATGATTTTAAAAGTTGAATAAGTATAAGATGAATAACAAATATATATTGACTTGAGAGAATGTTAACTCAAGCTTGAATTTCACTAATAAGATTAAAGGTTATAATTTTAAATAAGGCTAGAATTAAAATTAGAAATGAGACAAACTCTAGTTTCATGAGTGCGTGTTACATACTTACACCAACGGGGCTAGAGTTAGAATTAAAAATGAGACAAACTTTAGTTTCATGCGTGTGTGTTACATACTTACACCTCTAAAGAAGTTTAGAAATCCTCAAAATGACAAGAAAAAGGGCCCACTAAAATTTAATTAAAGAAAATGAACTTGACAACTTAATTAGGTGGGTGGAGCCTCCAAAAAATTAAGTAGTGTGACATCATGAAATTATAAATTCAAATATTACCCTAACTTATATTCTTATGTTGCAATCCAATAGATCTAAGACACAAATGGGGATATTTACGTCGAGTGTTAGTATTATTTTATTGAATTTTTCTCAACATTTGGGCCCACTTAAAATTAATAAAGTATTCAAATTTCAAAAAATTTGAAAATATTTTGATATTTTTTAAAGAAGTTTGACAATGGAAAAAAAGGTGGTGCATGAGAGAATCTCCTTTTTCTCATTTTTAAAATTCTTTAAAAATACCAAAGCATAGCCAAAAGTCTCGACATTTGAATTTGGATAAGAATACATCTAGGCCCACATATCTACGTGAAGAAATTTTAAAAAATAGGATCATTTATCTAGACATACATATGTGAGGATCATTCTACTTTATAAAAACAGGACGGATGACCATAGATTTTAACCATAATTTCGAGTATGATAATGTCATTGGGACTGATGTTAAAGTAATATGAAGTTACAAAATTACCTCTAGTAAAAGTAAAAATCATTTAGCTTTCCTATTCATTTATATAGCAAACTCAACCAAATGATATAAAAATACAAAACATAAATAGACTGAGCCACTACTGTGTGCATATATTACCTTTTTAAAAAGAAATAGTTAGGGAAATTTTGTCATTAAATTTTTTTACCAAGTTATCTAATAGAGAATATAGCGTGGTTGTCACTACAGGTGTTAATGGTCATGGTCAACTCGTTAATCCGCTCGTCCAACCCGTTTATAAATGGGTTGGGTTGGAATTTTTGAATAAATGAGTTATGGTTCACAAACCCGTTTAACCATTTAATTAAATAAATGGATTAGGGTTGAGATTTTATAACTCGTCAACCCGTTTAGTAACCCATATAATCTGTTCAACACATTTAATTCGTTCAACCCATTTAACTCGCTTAACTCATTAAATTTTTATATATATATACATGTAAACCCCTTGGTTATTTTTCCTCTTTAAGTCTTTCTCAAGTCACCTAATTTTTATTTTTCCACTACTGCCCTATTTTCATTTCCCCTATGCCGAAAACACCCTCTCGTATCTCCCTGCAAGATCATCGTCTACTAGAGTTTAGGCTTTCAAGCTATTTGTTGTACAACTCGTTAACAATCCATCAACCCGTTTATTAAATGGGTTGAAATGGGTTACGGTTGAGGTTTTTTAAATGAGTTAACGGATTAAGGTTGAGATATTTTAAATAAGTTAGGATTAAGATTAGGATTAGGGTCTAACCCTTCCAACCCGATCCATTAACACCCCTAGTTGTCACATTTCAAGTTAGGGATCAAATATGTCGGTGAACTATACTATTTTTATAAATATGTAATTATATTTGTAAATATAAGTACGAGGAGCGTTTGGTAACTAGGGGAACTAAGGGAATTAATTGAGGGAAAAAGTATGCTAAAAATATTTTAAAAAATGAAAGAATGATATAAGTAAAAGACTAAGTGTAGTAGTTGTATTGAAAAATATAAAATACGATTAAAAATATAGGTACTAATAAAAATAAAGGCAAATTATATTAAAGAGGCATAGAAAAATGCGGATTTTTTCGTTTTACTCAATGCAAATGTATGCTAATTATAATAAATATGTCAATGAAATACATGGAAATATCTAAATTTTGCTATATATATACATATATTGGTCTTGAGTTTATGGCAAAATTCAAGAGGGGAAGGGTGAATTTGGTTCTTAAAAATTTTTTTGGTAACTTAAAACTTAACCCTTTGTAAGCTTAATCCCCTTGATGAAATATGTTAATTGATAGAATGAGAGAGTGCAAATAAAATATAAAATGTAATCAATTAAACCGCACAAGAGATAACAATATATAGTGGTTCAGACAACCTTCTCTACTCCATTCTTCTAAGCACACACTCATTGTGCATTGGGTTCCACTATTGTATATTCAATACAATCAAGAGCACTTGCTCTTTTCTAGATTCTAGTTCTGAGGGGCATATACAATAATCTCTTGTTGGTGAAATCAACTCTAACCAACCAAGCCCAATCCGTCGGTGAGACAAACTCAAATCAATCAAGCAAAACCCGTTAGTGAGACAAACTCAAACCAATCAAGCAAAACTCGCTAGTGAGACAAACTTAAATCCCCTCTTTTACTTCTTCTTGAATTCGGTCTCCAACACCGATTCAAGGCAACAATACAAAATAGAATGGACAAAAGAGAATTTACACTTTACCATGTGTAATCAATCAGCTCTGGAGGTGTTGGTCCCGAGTTGATGACAATTACTCACGAGGGGAGGGGTGAATTGGGTATTTAAAATTTTTCAACTTAAACAGAAACTTTACCTCAATTTAGTTTAATCCCCTTCAATGAAACAAAAGGAAATCAATAAGATAATAAGAGCTTAAATAAATCAATGAACAAGATTTATAGTAGTTCGGACAACCTTCCCTACTCCACTCTTCCAAGCTCACACCTCTTGTGACTTGGTTCCACTATGTATTTTACAAATACAACTAGAGTCATTGTTCTCTTCTAGATTCTAGCTCTAGGGGGAATCAACAACTCACACCACAAGTAGGTGACGAGTTCCACTCCAATCACACACTACTTTGCTTACACTTGATCTTAGTTACCAAAACTAAATCAAGTTCAATACAACAAGAAAAAGTAAAAGAGAGTTTCTACACGTTACTGATGTGTAGAGGTAGATTTTGCGCAGAGAAGAACTTGTGAAGTAGACTTAATAATTCAGCAAGCAGCTCTTGGCAGTCTGAAAGCAACGTTCTTCTTCTAGATGTTAGCTTGATCACTTAAAGCTCTTAGGAATGGGAGTTATGCTCAATCAATGATATTTCAGCTACCCTCCACGTTCATATTGAATGCCTTATATAAATGGCGAGGGAATCCGAACGTTTGGAAGTAGGTGGTGCGCATTTAATACGCCAACGTTCAAAAAAAATTCCGACCGCTGCGACCCAAGTCGTAGGTGGAGTCGACTTCGGGTGCGACTTCGCCCAAGTCACAGATAGAGTCAACTTCGGGTGCGACTTCTGTTTTTCGCAAAGACTTCAAGTTCCATTCTGAGTCGACTTGGTCCTGAACTTGACCCAAGTCGTAGGTGAAGTCGACTTCGGGTGCGACTTCACTTTCTGTGCTTGCTTTGATGAACTCGAATTTCTTTGAAATGATTTTGCTTGCTTAATTTCTTCATGCTTAATTGTCCTTTCCTTGATTTATATCATTTGAGACTTAGTATATTCATCCTAGCTTGATTGTCTTTTAGCTCCGTGTCTTGCAAACTTGAATCCTTGAATCTTGGAGTACATGAAGTGTGTGATCTTGATTTTCCATGACTAATACATGCAACTTTGTTTGCTTTGGACTTAATTTGATCTTCATTTGGCCTAAGTTGAATGAATGGGTCTACTTGGTTTTCAATTTTACTCAAGTCGAGCATTAAGTTGACTTAGTTTGCGACTTAGCTCTTCAAAACGCGTGCTGTCAGTCTGAAGTCGAAGCTGGAGTCGACTTGGCCTGCGACTTCACCGAAGTCGCATGTGGAGTCGACTTGGTCTGCGACTTCGGCAGCACTCGTCCCCAATTTCAACTCTGGACAGAAAATCACGTTTGAAGTCAATGCCGGAGTCGACTTGGTCTGCAACTTCACCCAAGTCGCATGCGGAGTTGACTTCGTTTGCAACTTCGGCAGTTTTGCTCCCCGATTTCAACGCTGGACGAAAACGACGTTTTGAAGTCACTGCTGGAGTCGACTTGGGGATCGTCTTGGCCTAAGTCGATGCCTGAGTTAACTTGAAAATCGACTTAACCTGTCATGCTTCATTTTCTTCATTTTTATATCCTTTAATCATCCTCACAAATATGTTAGTAGCCAAAACTTACTCAAATTGATTTGTTAATCATCAAAACATAGACTTGACTTATTTTCCATATGTTTCCAATAATCTCCCCCTTTTTGATGATTGACAAAACCGATTTGAGTGTATACCTTTCAATGTCTTTAAAACATACTATTTTATCTTGTTTTGATATCTTTAGAATAATCACTGGTCTTTTGTATTTTGAAATTTAATATACATATCTCATTCTCATCATTTACATGTTTATCAAACTTTTCATATACAAACTTATGTATAATCTACCCAACTCAAATCCTAATTTATTCTCCCCCTTTTTGTCAATTGATCAAAAATAAAGATGGAGCGGGTTAATCCTTTGAGAATGGCGGGGGCTGCTCCTCCTGAACCTGTGTTCCCCCTCAGCTTGTGCTTTTCTAAGTTAATTCAATCATTCCCATATCATTTCTAATTTTATAAAATGGTTCTTTTGCTAGAGGTTTGGTAAAAATATCTGCAATTTGATCTTCTGTTTTTACATATTCCAAGCATATATAATGATTTTGTACATGTTCTTTAATAAAATGATGTCTTAGGTTTATATGCTTGGTCCTAGAATGCAATACTGGATTTTTAGTTAAATATATTGCACTAGTATTATCACATTTAATAGGTATATCTTTGAAGTCCATGTCATAATCCCTAAGTTATTGTTTCATCCAAAGCAATTGGGCACAACAACTCCCGGTGGCTATACATTCGGCTTCCGCCGTAGATAAAACAACACTAGTTTGTTTCCTTGAATACCATGAAACCAACATGTTTCCAAGGAACTAACATGTTCCACTAGTACTTTTTCTATCTACTCTGTATCCGACAAAATCCGCATCCGAGTAGCCGATTAGATTAAAATTAGAACCCTTTGGATACCAAAGTCCTATATTGGTAATATCTACTAAGTATCTAAAAATTCTTTTTACAGCTACCAAATGTGATTCTTTTGGACATGATTGAAATCTAGAGCACATGCAAACACTAAACAGTATATCGGGTCTAGAAGCAGTTAAATATAATAAAGAGTCTATCATGCTTCTATATAACTTTAACTCAACAGGTTTACCTTTCTCATCTTTGTCAATTTTAATGGCTGAGCTCATAAGTGTGTTTGCTTCTTTGCTATTTTCCATGCCAAACTTTTTCAATATTTCCTTGACATATTTGTATTGATTGATGAATATTTCGTCACTTAGTTGCTTAATTTGTAGTCCAAGAAAGAAGTTTAGCTCCTCCATCATACTCACTTCAAATTCCTTCTGCATAAGCTCAGAAAATTCTTGACAAAGGATCTCATTAGTAACACAAAAAATAATATCATCTACATAGATTTGAATAATCAAGATATCTTTTTTTTATATTTGATAAACAAAGTGGTGTCTACCTTTCCTTTTTGGAACTCATGATCAATCAAAAATTTGCTTAATATTTCATAACAAGCCCTTGGAGCTTGTTTTAATTCATATAATTCTTTAGTTAATTTGTATACAAATTTAGATTGATCTTTCTCCTCAAATTCAGGTGGTTGTTCAACATACACCTCTTCATTTATATACCCATTTAAAAATGCACTTTTAAAATCCATTTGAAACAATTTAAAGTTTATGTGAGATGCAAAAGTTAATAAAATGTGAATGACCTCTAATCTAGCAACCGGAGCATAGGATTCTTCAAAGTCTATTCCTTCTTCTTGTGAGTATCCTTTTGCCACAAATCTAGCTTTGTTTCTCACCACAAGTCCACTTTTATCTAATTTGTTCATAAAGACCCATTTTGTGCCAATGACAATACAGTCTTTTGGTCTTGGAACAATATGTCAAAATTGGTTTCTTTCAAATTGATTTAATTTCTCTTGCATTGCTATGATTTAGTTTTCATCATCAAGAGTTTGGTCAATAGTGGTTAGTTCAAATTTGGATACAAAGGCGTATTGTCCACAAATATTTTGTTTTGACCTTCTAGTCTTAACATCTTCATAAATATTGCCTATAACTTACTCAATTGGATGTGCATTTTTGAACTTTAAATCCGTTGGAGGTTTATAAGAATTATTACCTTCACTTACCCTTTCTTTCGGAGATTCTTCTTGCTTTTCCACATACAATTTTTCGAGGTTACTTGTGACATCATCTTTCTCGTTGTTTCCAAAGGCAACAGTTCCATCGTTGCAAGGCTTAAGTTTATGAAATAAATTTTTTTTTCTAGTCATATGCCTTGAGAAACTACTATCCATGAACCAAACGTTGCTTTCCTTTGCCTTAAAACATACCTGAAAAATTATTTAAGCAACTAAGTGATGGGGGAGCTAAACTTCTTTGCAGAAACACAAGATTTGGGCTTTCAAGAATAGAACAACAAAGATTAAATCAATTTACTAACCCAAATGGACCCATAATGGACCCAAATGATTCATTCTCCTTGTCCTAGTTTTTTGATTTCCTCATATAATGAATCATATGCATGTTGTAATTCTTCTAATTCAGCACATTTGAGACATTCTTGAATAGAAGAATGAGTAGATTGAGAATAACAAAATTTAGAAGTTACCTCTTCATTACTTGTGCATTTTGTTGAGATAGTTTGCTCTTTCAAAACTTCCGTTATGTTCAAAGTTTCTTCATGCTCAATCCGTGTCATGCGGCATATTCTTGCGCAATTTACTGCTTCAAAATCATCGGTTGATGAGCTACTTATTGATGAAATTTCTTCATTCACGTACATTCCTCTTCCCTTAGGCCTTTAGAGTTTTCGGCTTTCATATCTTTCCTTCTTTTCATGATGATCCTTTGATTTTTCTTTCGGTATAGGACATTGAGCTTGCATATATCCCATACTGCTGCATCTATAACACTTTGTAACCTCCTTTTTCTTTTTTCAAGGTCTCTCTTTGAAATCTTTGAAGATATTTTCTTTCCTTACAAACTTTTAAAATTTGCGAGTTAATAGAGCAATTTCTTCATCATCGTTGTAAGATGAGGAGGTGGACTCGTCCGAGTTATTAGTAACTTTTAATGCAATTGCTCTCTTTCTTTTGTGGTGATGTTCATTTATTTTCTTGATTAGCTTATGTGACATTAATGAGCTAATAAGGTCTTCTAGCTTTAACGTGTTCAGATCCTTGACTTCTTCTATTGCAGTAATCTTTGGAGTCTGAGATTCCGGTAGAGCTCTTAGGATCTTCATGACCTGTTCAGATTCGGAGATAGCTTTTTTAAGACTTCAAAAACATTAGTAATTTTAGAAAATCTAGCAACATTTCAGAAATATTTTCTATTTCTAGTATTTTAAAGCTTTCCAATTTCCCAATTAAAATATTTTCCCTTGTCCCTTGGACTTGAGAGGTTCCTTCATAGATAGATGTTAGTGCATCACATATCTCTTTGGCGATCAAACAAGAAAATACTCTATCATATTCAGAAGCGGTAAGAGCACAAAATAGTGAATTTATAGCTTTAGTGTTGCTCTTAACAGTTTTTACTTCCTCATCAGTCTATTTGGAAGCTCTTTCATCAATTGGCAAAGTCACACCGTCTTTGATTGCAATCCAAGAGTCCATATCTGTAGCCATGATGAGTTGTTTCATACGTAGCTTCCAATAGCCAAAGTTGTTCCCATCAAACACTGGTGGCCTAGTAAAAGATTGGCCTTCAACAAATGCCGGAACGGAAGTAGATTGGGATGCCATATCAAAAGATCTCTTTGGTAAAACTCAAAGACCTGCTCTGATACCACTTGTTGGTCCCGAGTTTATGGCAATCACCTAAGTGGGGAGGGGTGAATTGGGTATTTAAAATTTTTCAACTTAAACAGAAATTTTACCCCAGTTTAGTTTAATCTCCTTCAATGAAACAAAAGGAAAGCAATAAGATAATAAGAACTGAAATAAATCAATGGACAAGATTTATAGTGGTTCGGGCAACCTTCCTTACTCCACTCTTCCAAGCTTACACCTCTTGTGACTTGGGTTCTACTATGTATTTCACAAATACGACTAGAGTCACTGCTTTCTTCTAGATTCCAGCTCTAGGGGACATCAACAACTCACAACTCTATGTAAAGATAATTATGTTTAATTTATAAACTAAGTTTTACTAATTTTGAACGTGTTTAAGTATTTTTTATTTTTAAACACAGTGACATTTTTGTAATTTTCTACCTGTGAAAATTACGAAAATGCTACTATGTTTAAAAATAAATAAATACTGAAGCACATTCAAAATTAGTAAAACTTAGTTTATAGATTAAACATAACTAACTTTACATGTTTAAATTTTTTTTTAAATAAATCCCAAAGTCAGACACATAGGGGGTCCCATGTCGCCTGTATACATATCCATATATTTATATAGGATGATACTTTTGCTTCTAAAAGAGAAACAAAAGTGTATGGGTAGAAAATTGATTATTTATTTGGAAGTTGTTAAATATAGTTTGAATTGGGTTTTACAATTTACATCGTATATCAATTCAACGCAATTTTTTAAATCCAAGTCAACCCTAGAATGCAAGAAAAGTCACTTAAGTCCACCTAAATGCAAAGGGGATTAGTGACAGGCCAAACCAATTGAGTTGCACCCTTGACGAGAGTGAAATGTGTCCAAGGGGACATATGCAGCTAAATTAAACGTAGACCATTCTTTTTGGTTAAAATTTAAAAATCTTTTAAAAACCAAATTTATATAACGTATGATAAAAGGGGCAAAATAAAATTACTAAGATCCGATAACATGATACTTTGCGCTTTTCTCATCTGAAACTAGGTATGATCTGTACTATATCCCCTTGGGTCTCTCCATTCTTTGATTTCTTTTTCAAAATATTCAAGTGACGCATTATGTTCTATTTGTTTAGTTATATATGAAAATTCATCTTGATTTAAATCATTTGCAATCTATAATATTAAAAAATTATGATCATGAATAAACTTTTGCATTTGCACTCGTTGAAAATTATATCATATTCAGGGAAGAACATTTTGGCTTGGATCTTAAAAAGTTAGAAAAGTTTGGCAAACCCAGTGTGGACAGATTGCATCGGTTTCATAACACCAAAGCCTCATGATACGTTAATAACCAATATGGTGATTAATCAGTCTTTATATATATATAAAAGCACTCTATCCTGTCACCCTTTGATCATGTAGGAAAATAGGAGGAGGGATGGAATCATCTGAGTATTTTATTGCCAAAAAATTATTTGAATAGATTTTCTTCACTATAACTTGTGGTGGATTACCCTACCAAATTAACATGATTTTTCAAAAATAAAAAATAAAAAAAAATCTGCTAAGAAATGTGCAGCAGAATTTTCTTAGTGTACAACGTGATGGAATGAAATGTTGCAAGGGGAATAGACGAGATTTTATCTCTCAGATGACATTTCCCACCGGAGATGGAATGGGGCAATCATTTATCAGATGAGATTTTCTACTCCTTATCAATTTTCTCTGATTTATTAGTCTCTTTAAATAATGGTTAGTTATCAATAGCTGGAGTAAACTTTTAAGAGAGGACGCTATAAATTTGTCCTTATATGTTAAAGTTCTGACACGTGCGCTAGTATAGATTGTAGCTATTGAGATCCTATATTCCTAGGGAATATTTGGGAATAGCGGTTTGCGTCGGAACGTGGGAATTCATGGGATTCCGGCGCGGTTGCTGGGTCAGCTGTCAGCATTGATTTTTGTACGGTGCGGGCAGACGACGCAGATTTGAATCTAGATGCATGTACTGCACCTAGCACCGCAGGTAATCTATCCCATCGAGGAAGTTGTGCACTGCAGCGGCCCCACCAAATGCAGAGGAACCACCAAAATCAACGGTCCAGCAGCACATGTGGTCCAAAAATTCAGGCTTTTAATTTGTATCACACGTCAAGTCTCCATTTCTCTTGCAACTTGTAGCACCGGATATTTACACGTATATATGGGTTGCGATACAATGCATCGAGGCACAACTTGGGAAAATGATTTCCAATGTATTTTGGACTTCTTAAATTTTTTTGAACGTGTGAGCCCGCTTAAGATTAATCAAGTGGCAATTTTTCAAAATGTTTACATATATATTTGAATATATTTGATATTTTAAAATTTTTGAAAATGAGAAAAGGGACTTTTTTCTTCCTGATGCGTTGGTGCATGTGATAACTTTTTTATTGTAAAAATTCAAAAAATATCTATTGAAATTCAGAAATAAGAACACATCTAGACATGCATATCTGTATGAAATAATTTTTAAAATGGGATCATTTGGCCGTACATAAATATTGTGAAAATATATCCCTTTATGTCTCATTCCGCTTTAAAATTTTCAACTATGGTTTTAAATATAAATCTCATTTAAATAACACATTATTATCAAAAGTTTGATAATTCTTATAATATAGAGATAATTGCAAATTATCAATTTGTGAATTATTAAACTTGAAACTTGCGTTGCAGACTTAGAGCTAATTTTGAGATTGTAATTTGGAGTTGGATGCTTAAACTTATCGTAATCTTATTTGCCGTTATATTATTATGCATCTTGGATGATTTTTTTTTATTGTGATTGACATAATAAGATTTCTGCTATACTTGGATGTTAATATGTATGTATGTGGTTGTAATACTAATATTGAATGGCAAAACGAAAAAGGTTGTACATCTTTATCCTCCAAAACAGGGCTACTACTCTACTTAATGCCAAGAGAAGATCTAAATCAACTCACTTTCTTTATCCGATAAAATAATAAAAAAATCGCAAAAAGCTAAATATCAATCGATTAAAATTAGTCGAATGTAAAAAACAGTCTGTACTAAAATCACAAATTTACACAACCATTTTATAACTCCTTCATACATGACACATGCTATCACTACATTGCACTTTTACCACATGATTTACAGTCACACGAATTGATTATATTAACATCATTTCCAACATTACAACTCGCACAATCACAAATGTTTATGACAACACAAGTTTGCTCTTTTTTGTCTGGCGGATCAAAATATTTCTTGTACGCATCTACGACAGACTCTCGATCAAAAAATGATTTGAAACATGCTCCCGAATATCGATTCACTTGTGCATGGGCCACCGGCCATGATTGATATATACCTGGTGTACGTCCAACGAAGACAACATAGAAACGTGGCATAATGGCGTGACCTGTGAAAAAAATAGTATCAAAAGTAACTAAATGAATGAAATAGACATCCTAATGGCATAGTAATGTCATACATAAACTTAATCAATAAAATAAGTTACCTGATAAGTTAGAACCATAAGTCAAATTGCTTAAATAGTCTACACAACATTCATAAATGATCAACAATTTCGATAATCAAATACGTATAGAAATTTGCTAAAATATGTTGCACAATCTGCTTTCGCATATCTAAAGTGGGCATACTTAGAAAACCTAATGCATTCTTTGGATGCTGACCAAAGTAAAGGACCATTTTGGTGCCCTCTTCGGGAGAGAGAGAAAGCTCCCACAGCCATGTCATAGCATCCGTGTATCGTTGGGAGTCAACACTAAGCTTCCCGATTGGTGGAGGTGGCGGCGGCAGCAGCCGTCGATTGACTAAACTCTTAAATGCACCGACCACATCCTCTAATGGACTTGGCGGTTGCCTACGTAAATTCTGACATCGTGGTGAGCATGCAAATGTCCTTATCGAAGATGTCGGGGCATCTTCTTTAGTGAACAAAGGCTCGGAGTTAAGATCGATGCCTTCCTTGCCACTCGGACCCTTTTCCATGTGGGAGCATCTCCGACGTGCTAGCCTACTCAATCCCGTTGATCGGGCACCGGTTGGTGCATCTGACCTGTAGATCTCGTCCAAGTCCTCCCGACTATGTAATTGACGCTTATCATGGAGCTCTGTTATCTTCGGATCAGACTGAATAAGCCAAATTTAATGAAAGACATTGGTAAGTACTTGCTAACCAAAATTCTTACAAACATATAAAACATTGCGAAAATCTAATTGGCTACCTCGATAAGATCTGCCCATTGTTCATTTGACCCATCAAACATCATACGAGACTCTTCCCATCCCATTCCAGATTTGTCTTGAACTCTTGCCATACGTCGGTATAGCTCTTTGAAATGACGCCACCTGTTTCGAACTTGCTCCCACTTAAGGGGAACTTCAATAATGTCGCTAAATTCATTGCTTAGCCTTGATGCAATTTTATGGCTATAGCCTTAGCTAATGAACCTTCTATCATGTTCTTCTACCCATAAGAAGTTTTCTTCATTAGACCATCTAGAATTTCTGTCAATATTACCTCTAGAAGCCTGACGAGACCCATTGCTCATGGATCTGCTCAATGTTAGATCCATTAGGCCTATCTCTGTACGGTACTACAAATATCAAGATGCAGCACAATTATATGATTGTGATATAATTGATAAGAGTAACCACATATACCGTGAACTAAAATAAGGATAGAAGGCATGAGACATGAGAAAAATAAACCAATTCACTCATTGAAGTACCATTCTACTAAACTAACATTCGATTTATCAAATGACAAGTATTCAGCAAGTTAAATCACAAACTACAGGCATAATAAACATAAAAGTAAATGATGCTTAGTGTTGAGAGCTATGACTACGATATTGGCTACACATCTCTATGATAATCATTTCACATTCGTTGGGCAATGTCGTCACGAAAGTCCTTCCAAGATTGTAATGTTATATCTGAGAAATCCCTAATCATGGTTGGCTCTTCGACCTCCTCCTCCATGCCCTTCCATATACCAAATAACCTCTCCACATGAGCTCTCCACTCTGCATGATTGTAGTTAAATAATTCCTGATAATTTTCTAGTATTCGACCCCTTTGATACTCTTGCAAATGGTAACGTACACCCTTGTACGGTGCTATGAAGCCGGGACAATGTGAGTAACCCAAATCGACTAGATAGTAAGACCCTATACGTTCACAGGTTAAAATCCAGCACATATGGTTAACAATATAGTCCTCTAATATGGACATTCTTTATTTTCAAGACACGAGATTAAAGCGGCACCTGTTGGAACTTTAATGGATCCTCAGAGTCATCTATTGCATCCTGTAGGACTTTACTATCATGGGCTCGACCCTCCCAACCAGCATATATATATACGTGAACCTCATGTTGAAATTGCATGCAGCTAGAACATTTTGAATCAACCTCCTATATCTATTTCGCCAAGCTGAATTTGGCCCTGGTGGTGGTGTTGTAGGAATGTGAGTTCCATCAAGCGCTCCTATACATCCCTACGTAAGTTGTTGTGATGTGTCAGTGCGGTAAACATTACTGTAAAGGAGGGTAACATGCATGACGGGTGCAACACGAACCTAAAAATAAATTGACACAAATGGGTCTGCCTCTTTTAAAGGATGCGTAGTATACTTTGGAGCTTCAATCACTTCTGTATGGAGATTCAATACAGCAGAAAGGCACCTATGAAAATGTCGACTGACAGTTTCACCAGAACGGCAGAAATAGCCTCATATGCTTCGATTTCTGACATTATGAGATAATGTGTATAAAAACATTATCATTTGTGCCTCCACTGGCAGATACCAAGTGCCACTTAACCCACTTACATCTTTTACTTTCTGACACAATTGATGGAAGTCAAACATGCTCATTCTAATCTAATTTGTACATTTTGTATCTCCAGACCCAATCATGTTATCTATAAATAACTAATGGAGCTCCCCACAGTTTCTATTGGAATGAGTGTCATTCTCATTTTTTTCTGCATCAGCTGCTAGAAGTGCCGCCGCTACTCCACCTAGCATTAATGTTTTCTCGTAATGATCCATGTCTATACGTATTATTTAATTTGTTCGTAACATTTGCCAGCCTTCACCATAAACATTAGCTGAGCCTGAACGAGACTTATGGAAAGAGATGTGTGAAAATGAATATTAATTAAGTAAATAAAGTATTATTTAAGAAAAAGGAGAAAATGGGATGGGATGATTGATTAATGCATGGGCACAATTATCTAAAATAACGCACAGATCATATATGACCAGATATAAATAGGTTGACTTGTGATCATTACTCTTTAGAAAAAATTTAGTTGGATATGTAAAATTATAATCTTATAAAAATGTAAGTATGTAAAATATAAACAACTTAAAATTTTCATCTTCTTAAAATATTTAGTTTTATTAATCCATTTCTATGGCTCATTAAAATTTATTAACTTAATAATTCACCTTTTTCTAATTCTTGATATATGATTATATAACAACAAAAGTATGTTTCTATAGCTATAAAGTATTACAAATTATTTGAATATGGATTTTAGTTTAGAGTTTGGGCATTATTATTTCACATAGGGGCACGTTTAATATATAAAATAAAATTTATCAAATTTAGAGATGTGTATATATTTATTTATGCTTTTTAAATGAAAGGTATTTTAGTCATTTTAAGGAGAAATGGTTATTTGCGTGCAGTAGCATAATTAGCATAATTGATAACGTAGAATGAAACGGAAAGGAGTCCCTAAGAAATTTTTTCTTTAATTTTGCACTTTTAATTTTTGTTCTTCTAGAAGCAGAATGTTTTGAGATCAGTTAATAGCTACACATGGTTTTAAACACACGGCCACAAGAGGGACTTAGCATTCGGGATTTCGGATAATTCCTCTCGTCAAATATATATTTTAATTGGAAAATAAATTTGTGGCATCGATTGCACCATGTGCCCTTTAGGTTTTGCAATTTTTAACATTTTATTTAAATCTAAGTCATGCATCGTATTCCTCTTCTTTAATATGTATGACATATGAAAAGTCATTTTCATTGGATTTGTAAATAATCTACATCAAATGCAAATGTATGGAGTTACTTAAAATTATGTTTTTGACATGATAGATTACGAAAATTTTCAATCAAGTCTATTTTTTTATATTTAGACTAAGTAAATGATTCTATATAAGATGATTGACTTGAATTTTTAATTCTAATCCCGAAATTTGGCCATTTACTTTTTAAACCATGTATTTTTTTTTTTTTGCATTTTAAACTGTAACCTATAAAATGGTAAAAACTAATGTTAATCTATACAAAATAACATAATACCTTTCAATATTTTAAAATTTTTTAACGCTTTAAACTTAATTATTAGGCTTTCTTTATTTTATTTTTGGACACTCCAATAACAACTTCAGTTTCACATAGGGCCACGTTTAATATATAAAATAAAATGTATCAAATTTAGAGATGTGTATATATTTATTTTAGATTTTTAAATGAAGGGTATTTTAGTCATTTTAAGGAGAAATGGTTATTTGCATGCAATAGCATAATTGATAACGTGGAATGAAACAGAAAGGAGTCCCTAAGAAATTTTCTCTTTAATTTTGCACTTTTGATAACAATTCCACTTTTCAAAACAGCAAATTTTATTTCCTAAAAAATTAATTTATTCACTTTTGACAATATTTATGTTTATTATATTTTAAATTATTCATTTTGTTGTTGACATTCTTTATACTGCCGACATGATTTTTTATTATATGCAATTCATTCAACCAATCACCCATTATCCGAGAATTTAGATTAGGATAATTACATTTCCCATCAATTTTGCAACTTTGTTATTAGCCTAATTACATTAATGTGATTATTAATATGTACAGCGAGGCTATAAAGAATGTAGAAATAGAATGTACAAGTTTTCAGTTAAAGCAATTCATAAACAAATGTCTACCAGCGAAATACTATTATTAATTTAATTTGATAAAAAAAATAGTGATTCCCCTGAACTCCGCGAATGGTTTTTTTTTTTTTTTTTTTTTTTGAGGGCAACTCCACGAATGTTTTGAAGTTGCGTAGAACACATACACAGTACTCACGAAGGAACCGTCTGATGGCTCTAGGTAGACAAGAGCCAAGAGGCTTACAGACACAACAAGAGAAGCAAACGAAAGAGAATAGTATACGGATTAAATACACTTAAGAGAATATGTTTATGAAGAAAAATCAAAATAAAATAAAAATAAAATGTGTAAATTGAATATTATATGGTAAGTTAGGGTGTATTTGGTTGGAGGTAAAACTTTTGATGAAAAGTTTTGGGGGCAGAAGTTGTCAAATTGATAGAAAATGATGTAATATAATAGGGGTAATGATGAGGAGTAAAGAGAATAAAGTTAAAACAAATAGGTTAGTTGTATGGGTAGTTGTGTAGAAATGATTGAAAATTAGAGTAGTTTGTATAGAAAAATGTGAAAAAATAATTAAAAACTAGAGTAGTTATGAAGAGTGAAAAGTTTTAGTTGACATATTTTGGCCCCAAACAAACACACCCTCAATATACAATATATCGTGTAGTATGATAACTCTTGAAATAATACTTTGAAGTCGATATATAAATTGAACAACTTTATTATTTGACTTTTCACTTTTAGGAAGTGTTCCAAAAGGAACGGGATAGGATTCCCATTTCCATGACAGTTTTTTAATTTTTGATATAAACTTTTATACTTTTAATACAACTTCTACTACTATTATGAGTAAACATTAATACATTCCTATTTCATTTTTCATCACATCGAAGCCTTTCGAATCTTTCTAAACAGTAATAAATGGTGCATATGTACTTTTTATCGTATCATACACCTTGTATGACAATTGTATGTCGATTTTTTATTTGGATGAAATACGTCCTAATCAAACAAATGAATGACTTTTATATGATCATAAAGGTGAAACCTATCCACCAGTTCCCACCACTATTTTGGTAGGCTTCCGGTTAGATAAAATCAACTAAATAAATGGATAGCCTATCTGTTGATGCTAAACTAAGATTCCACTATGTCCACTGCATTTGAAATTTATTTGTTTAACTAGGCCATCAAGTTGCATGCCCCACCTGTAAAAAGTGTAAAATCAACCAACCTAATATAATGGTTTCATTTATATATCAAAGTATTAATCTGTAAACCACTTAAAACATTTTCTCATCCTAAATAATTGCATAAATTATTATAACATTTTAATGCGTATGAAATATTTCTTATTGTTTATATAATTTACATGTAAATATATATATATATATATATATATATATATATATATATATATGTATATGGTTTGAAAGCAGGTACGGCCCACACAGTCCTTCAATTTGGATGATTTTCGGAACTAATAAAACAAAGTATTTTAAACCATGTGTCCGATTGGATTCTGATTCCAACATCAGTAGTTGGAGCATTCATGCAATTATGTGGTCTCGGTTCAATTTGCTTCAATTTAACGGATTACATAGAAGCAGGACCTTATAACTATATATTATATTTTGCCGGTGTTTTCCAAATATAAGAACATTGGTAATGAGATCACAAACAGATATTGATGGTCTTAGATCATGTTCATATTTTTTAAAAAAAAAATTCTTTGTTGATTCAAGCAGTATACTTATGCGATGGAGGGAAAAAACCATAAGATGGTTAGTATCCCTTGGACTATTAATGACACATATAAGATATTATTGAAATCCTATAATAATATTTTTAATTTCAGTAACAATATAAGTGCATATTTGAAACTGTCCTAAACACATGAGCGGAAGTGGGAGTTAACGCAGAGTCAAAGCAGGGCGGCAGACTCATCAAAAATAATAATAATAATAACCTCATAAAAAAAAAAAAAAAAAGCAGGGCGGCAGGACTTGTGTTGGAACTTGGAAGTCTATGAAAGGACAGCTATCATCCCGCTTCAATTTCGTGGATGAAAATTACAAAGGAATCTCCGCGGCAGCTTCCGAGAAAATCCCAAGCAAGTACTTCGGCGGCTTTTGGCGATCAACAAGTGGAGCAATTATCCGGTCATCTGAGCGAAGTGAATGTTTTACTTAGTTTATCTTAAAAATTATATTTAAAATAAATTTTTATTTTATTTTTGTCCGTACACTTGTTTATCTAAGTGTATTTAATATATAAATCAAGTTTTATCATTTTTGGATATGTATATATATTTTTTTAGATTTTTAAAAATAAGAGTATTTTAAATACATATATACAAATTGATGTTTAAAAATCTCAAAAAAATAGATAAATATATTTTTAAAATGGTAAAACTTGGTCTATATGTTAAATACACTTAGATAAACAAGTGCACGAAGAAAAAAGTTAAAAAAAAAACACTTAAATAAACAAGTGCACGAAGTATGACCTTTTAACTATTTTATTTATTCCGATTTTATTTTTGTTATTTTATATGAATTATATAATTTTCGAAATATTCCTTTTTACACTCTCATCACATATCACAATTTTTTTTTATTTCACAATCCCAAATATCGAATATTCCCTCTCGTTTCAGTGGCATAAAATATTTTACCCAACTGAGATTATCTACCTTCACGGAAGTTGCCGTAAAAGTTAAGCAGGAATATTTCTAAGGGTGGTTTACAATGAATTTGAAGTTCAAAGGCTCGTGGATCTTGGTTTCCCTCTCTTTAATTTTTGACCTTACGGTTTGGAAGCATAGTATAACCGGAACAACATGTTCTTTAGGGTGGACACCCAAATAATAGTTTTAATAAATGCTCCATTCGGGCTTATGGTTGGAGTATTTTGTTTGTTAACTTTTGTTACCGTGGGCCATAAGTTCTCTATTTGGGTGTTGTCAAAACTCGCGTTAGTAGTACTGGAGTCCTCCTTAGGTACATCTTAATGTTAATGGTCTTATGAATTTGATGCGTCGGATACATGTTGTAAGGGGTTTGGTTATAGATCCTTTAGGCATTTGGCGACATAAATTTATTCCCAGTGTTAACTTCTGTCCATCTCTTGTGGTTGAGCTTAAAGCAATTTTTCATTGTCTCCAATTTGCATAGTCTAAGGGTATAGGGAAAAAATAAAGGTAGTTTCTGATGGTGAGTTCATCATACAGTTGATGTCAGCTTCATTGGTATAGTCCGTTTCAACCTTTTTCTTACCGAGATTAAATGCCTCGCTCAGTTCGATTGGGAAGTGGAATTTCAACATGATTATGATGAGCATAATTATTATGCACATTAGATTGCTAAGTTTGGCCTAAACATATCTTTTGATTTTCAATAGCTGGCTTCTGTCCCGGACGTCTTTCTTCATTTGCTTCTTAATAATTCATGATAATTTGTAAATTCTAAATTTTTTATTTTTTATAACTAGTTTATTTTTTAATTATCTCTTCACATTTTTATATACAATTATCTTATTTTTCTATTATTTTTATATAATTATTTATATAACTAACTTATTTATTTTAATTTTATTTATTTTACTCATCATTATTATTTTTTTTATATTACATTATTTTCTCTCACTTTAAAAACTTTGCAGGAACAAGTCAAACACATCCTAACTTTTTTGAGTTTTGGACCTTTTGGTTCATTCTGTGTTAAAATAAAAAAAGTGTCTTGCTCTCCTTCGTAAAAAATAAAAAAAAAAGTGTCTTGTTCGTTTTCTGCTTCGCCACTGTAATAAGGCAGTAAACCACCAGCCCGCCCCCCATTTTCTTTTACTATGATACTTCTCTTTTAGCTCTATTGCACAGCACACATGCCCGTTGCCGGTTGTTTCTTTAGGAAGATACAAATTAGCAGCAATTACTGTGGCATAATGAAAAATTTTCAACTGGGTGCCTGTCTATAAAATCTGCTAAGATCCAAAAGTCGAAAACTGTCAATCTGAATCAATCGAATCTTGGGATTGCGTTCTATCTGCCAAAAAAGAAAAAAAAAAAAAAAAAACTTGGGTTACGTTCAACTCTGACGTCTATTATTACACTACTGTGGGCACATGACAGCATTTATTAAGTTGCCTGGAAATACACATGCAGTTTCTTAGCTTAATTATTGAGCCAACTTTCAACTCCCACTCTGGAAGAATCGAATTTCCCTGGAAGGCAAGAGAAGAGGAAGAAAAGAAAGGAAAGAAGAAAGAGAATTGCAGAGGTAAGCAGACATTCGTTGAATTTCATCATTTCGTTGTTCTGCCGTAATCAGTTCATTTGCTGCTTCACGTTTCGATTGAGTGTTTTGTTTATCCCAAATGCACAGCAGCTATGCTATGGACTTCATTGGTTCCATAGTTGCTGACATTGGAGCTGAGCTCCTGGAGCCTGTGAAGCACCGTGCCCAATATCTTTTCTGCTCCAAGAAGAACATAAAGAAGCTGAAATCTAAAGTTGATGAATTGGGTGTTTTGAAAAATGACATACAAGGACGCCTGAACATAGCCCGCCGAAACGGAGAAGTGATTCGTGAAGAAGTTTTGAGGTGGGTGTCATCTGTGGATGCAGCGGAAGCTGCAGTTGCAAGGTTGGATGATGGAGCTAATCATGGATGTTTCATGTGTGTGTCCCTCAATTGCAGTACAACCTACAGCTTGGGTAAAACAGCGGCCAAGAAGATGGATCTTGTCGTTCAGCTTCAAACAGAGGGCAGGAATTTTGGTAGCATATCAGACCATCCACCTCCACTGACCATAGATTTATGGCCTTCCAGGGACATGGAAGCCTTTGCTTCACAGGAATCAGCTATCATGGAGATCATCATGACATTGGAAGATGAGAATATCAACATCGTTGGGGTGTTTGGTATGGGTGGCGTCGGCAAGACCACCCTGATGAAAGCAATGGGCAAAAAATCGAAGAGGGAGAAGGTTTTTGATGAGGTGGTTATGGTGACTGTGACTCTGGAACCAAATATAGAAAGGATCCAAATTGATATTGCTGCTCAATTGGGACAAGAGCTTGCACAGGTGCAGATTGAATCCATAAGGGCAGCACGATTGTCTGCAAGGCTGAAGCAGGAACGTAAAATCCTTATCATTTTAGATGACATGTGGGAAAGGCTGGAATTAGCTGACGTAGGTATCCCATATGGGGATGATCACAAGGGTTGCAAGATGGTTGTAACAACACGGAATTCGGATATATGCAATTTGATGAGTTGCCAGAAATCCATTTCTATCAGTGTCTTACAAGAAGATGAGTCATGGCATCTGTTCAAGAAGAATGCAGGTGATATTGTTGATTCTCCTCAAGTGAATATGGTGGCAAAGGACATTGTCAAGGAGTGCGGGGGTCTTCCTCTGGCAACTGTCACACTAGGAAGGGCTTTACGTAACAAAGACAAGGCAACTTGGACTGATGCATTGCTACAGCTGAAGAAGTCGAATCCTGAGAACATTGAAGACATGGATAACAAGGTATTCGCATCTTTGGAACTGAGCTATAATTTCTTAGGCAATGAGAAAATAAAATCCTTCTTCTTGTTCTGCTGTCTATTCCCTCAAGATCGCAGCATAGAAGTAGATATGTTGGTGAGGTATGGAGTAGGGGACGATCTCTGGGATGGTGTGGACACTCTGAAGCAAGCAAGGGACCGGGTGCAGAGCTGGATTGATAAACTCAAAGCTACCGGCCTATTGATGGATGGTGATGAAGAAGGTTGTGTGAAAATGCACGATGTTGTCCGAAATGTAGCAATTGGAATTGCCAAAAAGAAGCATGAATTTCTCGTGCAGCCAGGTTTGTCCTTGACGAATTGGCCAGAAGGTATTTCTGGAAAATGTAAGAAAATCTCACTCTTGCATAACAGAATTACAGCTCTCTCTTGTCAACCAAGATGCTCCAGACTTGAAACACTACTGTTGCAACGCAACTATTCTCTAAAAAACATCACTGATACTTTCTTTGAGGGGATGCAAGATCTCAAAGTTTTGGATCTTAGCAGCACGCGCATTACATATCTTCCGCAATCATCTCAATGCTTAACAAATCTCAAGACACTGTGTTTAGATGGATGTTTGTGGTTGGAAGATGTCTCTTTGATTGGAGGGCTAACGAAATTGGAAATCCTTTCGCTTGCATCATCTGGCATTCGTGAGTTGCCAACGGAAATAGGAGAGCTTACCCACCTAAAGCTCTTGGACTTGACAGGAACTGCGTTTCTAGAAAGGATACCGCCAAATGTCCTTTCACGACTCACCTTCCTGGAGGAACTTCGCATGGAGGGAAGCTTCAGCGGGTGGGAGATTGAAGGAAATTGCGAAGGGAACAATGCTGGCTTCAGAGAGTTGGTATCTCTATCCCATTTGACTGATTTGTATATCCAGGTAAGAAATGTGGATTGTTTGTCTGAAAATATATCAGCTGGTTGGAAATGCTTAAAGTCCTGCTGCATCTCTGTGGGAGATGATAATTCAGGAAGTGGGCATCCAAGATTCCAAATATCTGTAGGTCACACTTGCCCATACAGTGAACATCCGAACAGAACTGTCCTTGAAAACATTGGAGATGGAGTTTCAAATTGGGTGAAAGTACTACTCTCTGGCGTTCGTGATCTGTACCTGGTATGCTGCAAGGACCTCAGGAGCCTTCTGCATCTGGAATCTCATGGTTTCAATAGCTTAGAGGTACTTCGGATCTTTTAATGCAATGAAATGGAGCATCTCATATATAGGAATGAGGGGTGATAACATGCTTCCCAATGCTTTGGAGAATCTAGAGAAACTTATCATTCACCGGACAGACAATTTAAGAATCTTATGTGAAGGGCCCATTCCTTCCGGATTCCTTGGGAAATTAAGAGTTCTAGATGTCTCTAACTGTAAAAATTTCGACGTAATGTTGCCAACAGAGCTGATGAAAAGAATGAAATGTCTAGAGAAGCTCAAGGTGAGAGATTGCCCGGAGTTGGTGGAAGTATTTCACTTTGAGGGGATTATAGGAGAAGAAAGCAGCGTCAGGCCTATGTCAAGGTTAAAAGAAATGAAACTGAAGCATCTTCCAAAACTTGCAAGATTATGGAGGGGGGCAATGTTGCCCCAAAGCCTTAACAATCTACAGGAGCTACGGATAGAGAAATGCATGTCTTTGAGGTGCCTTTTCTCCACTGCTCTAATTCAAAACCTTGAAAAATTGGAGGCGCTATGGATTGGTGATTGTAATGCCCTGCAGAACATAGTCTCCAGAGATGATCACGTTCCAAACCTCTCTGTAAGTACCAATGGGAGTCCTCGGGTAAACATGCAACTGCCTCTAACCTTCAGGAACCTACGAGAAATGTTCATATCTTCCTGCAACGGCCTAAAGAGGCTAATGCCAGCAAGCCTAGCACATGGGCTCCCACAACTTGGACAACTCCAAGTGCATTGCTGCGATGGGATGGAGGCAATCATTGCAGAAGATGAAGATGAAGCAATAACAGCTGGCAGTCCTATTTTTCCCCTACTTAAAATTCTGCAATTGGTTAACCTACCGAGGTTGAAGACCTTATACCAGTGTGAAGCATTACTATTTCTTGATTGGCCATCTTTGGTTCGCATTGAGGTACATGAATGTCCGGAACTGAAATGGCTCTGCATGGGACCTCAAAGTGCATTTGGACTCCAGGAGATCATTGGGGAAAGAGAATGGTTTCGAGGCTTAGAATGGGGAGTGGAAGGTAGGGTTGCCAACTCACGCCTTCAACCTCGCTTCAGGGTTCATCAAGGGCCAGCAATTGTCAGGTATCACCAAACAACACTGTTTTCCCTTGCATGTGGAACTTCTAATGTCGCTAGTTGCCGGATCGGTACTCATATGATGAGCGCATTATCAGCATGGTACATTTTCCAGAACCTTGCTGCAGTGACACCTGAAATACCATGGATGTTTGAGGGGCATTCTGTATATTTCTGGTTGTGGGGAACGGGGAAGAAGTAGATTTTTAAGAACCTACCACACGCTTTTTCTTTTTCTTTAGAAACCATTAGGATTTGAGCCTGGAAAAACATGCACCCACGTTCCCCACCAAGGTGAATTTTGGTTGTGGGGCTCTTTTGTTCTCTGCATTTCCTCCCCACCCCAAATTCTAAGTCAATCTTGCATTTCCATAAGAATAAATTTTTAAAAGAAAGAGAGTCCTACATGAATCTGTGAGCATCTGCTTAAATTTCTTACCCTTAAGCAATTCCATCTCTTCACGCATGCTAACGAGCAGATCCGTAATTGAATTTTGGTGGATGAGATGGGAATCAAGCTACATAGCAGTGAAGGCCCTGGATATAGGTAGGAAGTCGGCATGGATCATGAAATATAACTAGAACTCTCAAAACTTCCAACCAGTGCTAAACTCATCTGCAGATGGAGCTTAGAAAACTTTGTTTGTGGATTCATTAATCTCTTACTTGATTTCCCATTCCTAATGAGCTTTATCTCACTCTTCCATCATTTTTTTCTGCTCTAGAGAAATGCAGAAAATTCTCTTTTTTGATAATATGGACTTTTTCATGCATAAACATATTAGGATGCCGTCAAAGCCAATGACTCCAAAATCCAGCCTGGTGGCCAAGTGGAATTTTGACCATGATGGATTCTTCATTGAGCTGATGATGAGACAAGTTAGTAGAAGGCAGAAGGGGCAATGGTGGGATGAGTGGAGAAACATTCTCAGTGAACTGAACAACAGGTTTGGGGTACGTTTCCAACTGCAAGAACTAAGAAGCCATCAACGTTGGCTAAAAAAGCACTATTTCATTTGTAAATCTCTTCTCGGTCACGATGGATTCAGTTGGGATGAAGTGTTGAATAGGGTAAGAGCAGATGGGCAGGCATGGGATGAGTACACAAAGGTATGAGCAACATTTCATAAATCCTTTCACCAGTGGATCAATATTTGAGGCCTGACTTGTGCTCTTGGCACAGGAACACCCTGATGCAAAGCCCTTTAGGTGGATGAGTTTTCCATACTACAAGAAATTGGCTTGCTTATTCGAAGGTATTATAATCTTAATTCACCTGTTTGTATAGGTTTTCCGGTTAATCAATATTACTCTTTTTCCTGTGCAGGTACTCATGTGGAAGGATCATATGCCAGTGCCAAACACAGTTTTCAGCAGGGAACTAGCTCAACTTCACTGAGAGCATCCCAAGAAATGCCGGTTGCTCTCGGTCAAATAAACCCAAATGAAGATATCGATAGGAAGTTTTGTAAAAGCCTAGATAAGGAGAACGTAGATGAATTTAGATTAATTAGGGGAAATACCAAAGCTAATTCCTCAAATCCAATAAGCCGAACACCGCCAACGACCGATACCTTGCCGCTGCCTAATCCAACGGACAGCATGGCCAACTTCTGGAGGTGCATGCAAGAGCTAAAGAAGCTGGAAACAGAGCTGACATTGGAAGAGATCTCACAAGCTGCGTCCCTCCTGAAGGAAGAAAAGAACGCCATTGCATTTTTAACTTTTAGTGGGTCTTTAAGGTTGTGTTTCATTCGATCTCTACTAAAGTAGAATTGAGAATAAGATTCGAGATCAAACACATAAGTATTGTTTGGAGGCCATGCTCATCAAATATTTGTAAAAATGCATTAGTGTTAAGTGATAACAATAATGGAAAAAATAAAAATTTCATATACCTTCTGCAACGAATCTTGTGGGTGGTTTTGTAATTTTGTTTGCGCTTGTTCTCGGGTGCTGGTTCAATGCACCCAAGAGCATTAAGCCTCAATGCTCCTAGACACATATACCTATTTTTTTGTTTTTTTGAAGTTTTTTTCTTGAACTTGTTAATGTAAGTGTATTTAACATGTGTATCAATTTTTACCATTTTTGGAGATTTTTAGATATTTATTTCAAATTTTTAAAAATCAGTTGCATTTTTAGTAATTTTAAATTACTAAAAATGTCACTGGTTTTAAAAAATCCGAAAAAACATCTAAAAATCTACAAAAATGGTAAAAATTGATACACATATTAAATACACTTACATTAACATTTCTGTAAAAAAATTTCAAAAAAAAAATAAAAACATGGGTGAAGTACACCAGAGGGCATTGAGGCTCAATGCTCACGGATGCATTGAACCAGTACCCCTTGTTCTCGGCGATCTTTTGTGGATTCCAATAGTATGCTCCCGAGAGCATGGGCCTCCATGCTCTCGGGTGCACACACCCATTTTTTTAATTTTTTTTGAAAATTTCTTCATTAGAGTGTTAATCTAAGTGTATATAACATGTGTATAAATTTTTACCATTTTTTTAGTATTTTAGATATTTATTTTTTATTTTTGAAAATTAGTGGCATTTTAAGTAATTTTAAAATGTGTTATAAAAAGTTTTAAAAAATAAAATAAAATGTGTATATGCACCCCGGAGCATGGAGGCTTCCATGCTCTCGGGAGCATACGATTGGAATTCATCTTTTGCAAGTTCGCTTTTTTTGTTGGTAAAACTGGAGAGCCCGTCGATTAGGTTAGGCCTCACAAGCAATTTGTTGCAAAATGGACCTTCTGAGTATGTATAATTGTGTTTTTGCATGTATGTTTTGGTGTTTTTCAAAATAATTCTAGAAGTTTAAAGTCTTAGTAATACCAAACTTGTATAGTGGTGTTTTTCTAACTTAATAAGAAAGAAAAAGACCACCGTAAAATTGTTTTATATTTTTTTCAAACTTGGAATTATTTGGTAAGGTGGATAATGAAAAAATAGAAAATTAAGTATTTGAAAAGTGTGAGGTTGATATGATATAATAGGTGTAACATAAGAATAGATGAGATAGTTATATGGTACAATGGTTAAATATAGATGTAAAAATAAAAAAATAATAGTCAGATAGTTAATATATCAAATTATTTCTTGAAAAATATGTAGAGCTAAAAAATTGCTTCCTCCCCACCATCTTTCACTAAATGGTACCTTGTATAAGTTTAAACTAATTGCAGAAGAAATAGACTTTTTGGAGTTGTATCAAGTCAATATAGAGTTAATTTTCCAAAAATTTGAAGTAGAATGTATTTGGCATTTGAAAAAAAAATTACCTCTTACTTACCCATTTATGAAATTTGAAATCTTAATTATTTAGTTTTATTTTTTTTCTAATTATTATCTATATTTCTAATAGTTATTTCATATTTTTTCATACTACTGCCTTATCTTTTTTCTCTTGATTCTAAATAATTACTCATACTATTTACATCACTTTCTAATTTTCTCTCACTTTTTCATCATTACTAAGAACACCTTATTTATGGTATGAAAAGACTCCTTATTAGATTTATCACATGACATAGTTGGACATTCAAGCAAAAATACAATTATATATTCTTATAAAGCCTATTTACGAGAACACTAACTATTATATGGGTGCACACTGGGCGGGCTTTACCCGGCCCGAACCCTGTACATATTCTGACCTATGTTGTATTTTCAGGTCTGGATTGAATCTGATACCAAATGTGTAATATCAAATCCAGATCTAGTTAGATAATCGAGTTATTTTTAAAATTAATTTATAAAATATAAATTTAAAATAATTTCATAGATGAGATTTTGCAATAAATTTAAAAATAGTTATATAGAAAACATTTATAATTATATGGACAACATTTCTATGATAAATTTAAAATAATTATACAAAGAATGTTTCTACAATAAATTTAAAAATGTATATTTTCAAATAATTATATGGATAATGTTTTTGAAATAAATTTAAAAATGTAAATTTTAAAATAATTATATGGAGAACACTTCTACAATAAATTTTAAAATAATTATACAAAAAATGTTTTCTGATAAATCTAAAAGTAAAAATTTTAAAATAATCATATAGGGAATATTTCTACCATAGATTTAAAATATTAAATTTGAAAATAATTATGTGGAGGACATTTCTATAATAATTTTAAATTTTCAAAATTTAAAATAATTATACGAAAAATGTTTCCTGATAAATCTAAAAGTAAAAATTTTAAAATAATCATATAGGGAATATTTCTACCATAGATTTAAAATATTAAATTTGAAAATAATTATGTGGAGGACATTTCTATAATAATTTTAAATTTTCAAATTTTAAAATAATTATACGAAAAATGTTTCCTGATAAATCTAAAAGTAAAAATTTTAAAATAATCATATAGGGAATATTTTTACCATAGATTTAAAATAGTAAATTTGAAAATAATTATGTGGAGGATATTTCTATAATAATTTTAAAATTTTAAATTTTAAAATAATTACATAGAAAATGTTTCCGACATCATTTACAGCTACCAAAATACTAGTTAAGAAAATTGCTTCTTTTTTTTGAATTATTATCAAGACTACTAGTTAAGAAAATTGCTTCTTCTTTTTTTAATTATTATCAGAACTATGTGGGCCTCACGACTCAACTATAGCAGGTTGGTATATCTATACGATTTTTAAATATGCATCTAAAAACTTTAATCTATTCTTTATTTTTGTCTCCATTAAGTTCACTAAGTTCTATAAAATTATATATGAACAACAAATATTAAGTAATTTACATAGAAATATTTTAGCTTTCCACATAAATCTTAATTTATTTTTATTTTAGTTCTTTACTAATGAAATAAGTAATACTAAATTTACATATTTAATTTATAAGTGAAACTTTTAATCATGGAACTCAGTAATGGTCTGTTTAATTTCAAGCTTTTGTCAACCAAGGATTCGGTTACTATTCTTTTTCTTTTGAATAATTTATACTTTCATATCTTTCAGAGCTATTTGATAGCATAAAAAATAGACATTTTATTTTAAAACCTGCCTTTGATGGTGTACGGAATGCAAGTTTATTTAAGAGCCGGTCTGGGTCCGGATTTTCTTGAATCCGGTACTAACCAACTCCTAACCTGATAGACAATAAGTTTCTTTTTAAAAAGTTTGAAACCAAATCCTTTTAAGTACTGAGCCAGTCTAAGTCAAGAAAAGCACGCCCGGCCTGCACGCCATCGGTTATGACAATCCATTCACGGTTGTCCAATGGTGGGTGGGGCGAGTGGCGTGGGCACAATACACGAGATGGGTGGTGGGAAGAGCGGGTTATGCGGTTTCCGGTGGTATGGGATCCGTTGGAGAAGTGAGTGTACTGTTATAATTCGTATTCATTTTACTAAAGACCTTTTAAACGTCCCCAAGCTTCTACAAATTTTGCAAGTCATGCACATAATATTTATTGTAATTGACTTGGCACATTTATTCATGCATTTTTCTTTTAAAAAAGTAAATTAAAATATCAAAATTTTGTTAAATTTCATATAATGAAAGTAGGGGTGTAACTTGGTCCGGATACCCGCGGGTCGACCCGATAGGTACCCGAAATAGGGTCGATTCGGTTCTGGGTGTTAAATACCCGTTCGAATTCGAGTTAGGGTCGGTTTCAGTGCTAACCGACCCGGATTTCATATTGTATAATATATATATATAATATAATATAACATCAGCATTCGGCAACCCTAACCTAGCAGCCCCATTCCATAACGCTGTATCTCGCGTCTGGCCTCCTACAGATTTCCCTCCGATTTCTCTCTGTCTGTGCCTCCGGCAGATTTCCCTCCGCCCTCAACAAGTCAACGCGCAGCTCCCCTCTTTGGCTGACGGCTTCCTCAATCTCATCCCTTTTCTGTCAGCAGCAGCAGATGACAGTGACCCACCAGCTGCAAAAAATCCCACTTTTCTACCATTTCACAGCGTTTGCATCGCCATCGTCGGCATTACCACCTTGGGCTCCTTCATCGAAGCCTGTAGCAGTTTCGGCCAATCCTCTGATAGCATTCAGCGCAGCCACGACATCGTATCTGCTGAGATTTGTTGCCCGCCCACCCATCATATGCTTGATGAAATGACTTCATGCCCATCACCGTCTTCTCTTCAAACCTGATATTTCTACCTGTTTGCAATAGATCGGTCAACTTTCGACCATCCCACCAAAGCAGAGGATAAAATCCTTCACGTGTTTCCAGTGTCTATCTTGAAACATTGTTCTCCATTAAGATAGATTTTTAAAGAATAAAAACTTCTTTACCATCTCCAGTCTCCACGTTCTACATAGCATCTAGCAACTTCAATCCATGAGATAGAGCTAGAGAAACTAAGCAAGGTAGAAGAAGAGCCCTCCAGCAAATTGATGTAGAACAAGAAGGATTGTTGTAAAGGAAAAAAACAGAACACTTAGGATTGTTGTAAACGCACCCAAATACATACCATTTTTCTCAAAGCAGCACAATCCTCCCCTCCACTTGGAACATCTGAGTGTGTGATATTTGGAATGCTTTGTGTTTGTTATTGAAGTTCATCATTTAGTTGAACTAAGTCTTCTTCCAGAACTACAAGCCCCTCTTTTAATCTCTTTCCTATAGATTTGTACACATCAGAATCCAACATCTGTAACAACATCGAAAGTGCTAATGCCAACACTTAATCATACCTTCTTCTATCGGCGTTTGGCGCACAAACACTTCCATCTTCTCTTTCATCTTGTTTGCAACAACATTTCTTTCCCCACAAATTCGATCAACTTCCTGTCATCCGTGACTAAAAATTAGCAATATGGTCATACAACTTTTCTTGGTAACTTCATTCAAGATAATCTACAGGCGCACGAAAAGTTACTATTGATATTTGAGGCCTGAAGGATATCTTGTTTTCACCATATAAATGGTCCTTTATACAGCTTCAACGATAAATAAATAAATAGTTAACTGCTTCAGCTACCCTTACCCTTACCCATCTTTAAAACTACTTCAGCTGGGAATAATTTGGAACAGTTTTGAATGACATGTGTGAACAGTTTTAAATGCATGACTTCTCTATGAATCGATTTGGAACCGAACCAGAACTGACGTAGGCTCCGGACCGACCCGGTCTAAAATAGGGTAGGGTAGAGGTTTTTGAAAAATAGGTAAGGGTAGGTTCCACCCGTACCCAGACCTATCTGACCCAAGTTGCATCCCTAAATGAAAGATCTAAATGAGCTCCACGTGTGTAGAAAATTTTTTCAACTGACATAGGAGACGTTTGGAGTTGAGAGTATGAAATAAAATATTTAAAAAATTGTGTAATCGATATAAAATGATAAGAGTAAAATTGAAATAAATGGATTTACTGGAAGGTAGTTGGTAAGAAATATGATTAGAATTTATAGATAAAAGTAGAAAAATATGATTATCAATTAATTAACTATTAATCTCAGAAACCATGCCCCCACAACTATAATGATGTGAAGGACAGTTTGTGACAATTGGCAACCGGTGGAAAACTTCTCAAACTGACAATGTACAATGTTCATTCTAATTTGTCAAAGAATTCGGAGTTGGAGGAATGACAAGAAAATCAAAATAAAAGAGGTATAAATGTGGTGCTTAGATATTGAGAATAATATAAATAAGGCCAGATCAATTTTTGGCATTGTGGTTTTCAGAACCAAAAGGAAATAAAAAAAATCTCGCATCGGTATATAGATAGAAGAAAAGCTCGATGAGATGGGCTAATTGTTGGAAAAATAAATTTGAATGTGGATGCCAGAAAGATGAAAGATGTCATACGTTTTGGAGCTATCCTAAGAGATATTAGTTGATAATTGTATAGCGACCAAATGCTAGGCAAGGGGTGATGCGATGAAGTCCTTAACAAAGGAATCACAAGCCATGTAGTTAGGTGATCAGTTTGCTCAAAGAATCATGCATCTACTTTGATGAAGTGGAAAGTGATTTTATTGTATTGATAAATTTTCTTAAAAATGATGAAAGTGTGATGTCAAGTGTAGAAGTAATTGTCAATGAAATCAGGAGTGTTATCGTGCAATTAGGATATGTTGATTTTTAAGTATATTATACGCAATAGTAACCAGGCTGTCATTATTCTCTGATTGAGTATAGTTTTTCACATTATGATACTAATCATTAATCGGGAAGAAGGCCACCAGAATGTATTCCTATATTCATTGTAAGGACTACGATTATCTTAAACGAATCATATAAATGCATTATTTTTTCGTTTTCACATTCTCTCATCTACTAATGTGAAAAAAGGTTTTTAATGAGGCATGTCATTTTTCATTAAAAAATCTCTATAATCTTTGCATTAGTAGTAATCACGACAAAAATTTTCTTGAAATTCATCCGAGCATCATATGTGACTAAAATTGAGTTTGAATTCTTCTATATTTCAATTCAAAACCCATTTTAAGCAGGGATGATCCTTTTAGCTTGGGAACATTTGTAAAATTTTTTTGATGAAAATATGAGCCTTAATGTATTTAACTAATGAACTAGATTTATTAATTTTTATATATGTATATATTTCTCGAAATGTCAAAAATCATAATTTTGATGTGAAATTACTTAAATATCCTTAAGATTTGTTGCTTTTGAAATTTAGAAAAATATATACACAATTAAAAAAAATTATAAATTTTAGTATATGAATTAAATACACTTATGCCCTTTTTATAAAAAAAAATTTTAAGAACACCTATGAACTAGATTAACATTATTATAATCCTTTTAAATTTTGTCAAATCCAGGCCTAACTTTCGTGCTTTTTATTTTGAAATTTTGAATAATTTTATTTGGGATGTGCTTGGGAAAATGGAGGGGAAGGAAATGGGGTGCAAAAGTCAATACTTAATTTTTAAAAATTTTTACCCTTACATTGTAATTATTTTTATATCTTTTTAATCGCTTTCTCATATATTTTTATAAAATTATCTTATTTATTTTTTCTTTTATTGTATTTTACTTCTACAATATACATTCCGTTTCCATCCCCTTCCCCAAAATTCTCCTCTAAACAAATAACTTCAAAATTTAAGAAATCGAATAATCCAAAAGTAAGATAGATATAAGGCTTCTAAGCCTATTCGACTAAACGAAAAAGTAGAGGATTCTCACACTGTTTTACGAGAATAATATCGACTAAGCCCACATATTCCCGACGAGGGTTTGGTACACAGAAAATGAAAACAAAAAACAAAAAAAATTAAAAATTAAAAATTAAAAAATTAAAAATTAACGGAGAATGGAAAAGTCAATTTCACTACTTCACTTTTTTAACATTTGACCTCTCTCGTACAATGACTTCTTAGTTTCCACAACTATCCTCCGTATTCTTATTTCCTGTCAATTCTAGCCATTCCTTTCTCAGCATTTTCAAAGTGCCAAACGCTTCCGCTGGTGAGTTTCAACCAAATCTTGTCAGACATCGGGCATGGACGGCAGCGCAGGGCAAATGCGCAATCCGTGACCGAGGGAGCCTACCAAAAGATGGGCAACCATGTTCGGGCATTTTGCCGATACTGATCACGTATGGGATTGGGCGCGCGAAGCGAGGCGACGTATATTACATACGCTCCTCAATATTTTCGCAGCCAAACTTTGCTAAGGCGGGCGATAATGATATAAGTCAGACACCGTCAAGTCAGGACTCAGGATCCATTCCAATTAAATATTAACAACGTATGTTTTCCTGATCCTACTAACCAATTTGCCAGAGTATAAGGGATGATGAAGTTGGTAAGGGTCTGTTTGGCCAAGTTTTCTGACACAGCAAAAACTCACCCATAATACTTTGGTAAACAGTGTCAATCGTGTGCTTTTGGGAACACTAGAAGAATTTGGGGCTTTTCATAAATATATATTTATGTGTGTGTCTATATATATATATATGTATCTTTGGCTCTAATTTTAAATATATTCTTTACGTTTTTAAATTTTTAAATATACTCATTATATTTGCATTTATTCACAAGAATGCATATTTAATCAAAAACTATAAATTAAATTTTATAAATACCCAAAATATCCTTATTACAAAATAATAAATGATGAAATTAGAAAGAAAATGAAATTCGAGCTTTCTACATTTAGAATTTGTATGCAATTATTAATGAGTTAACATTCAATTTTTTAATTTAGTACTAAATTTGAAGGATATATTAGTAATTTCACATATTTACTAATGACATTAACTTATGAATTTTAAGATTAAATATAAAAATAATGAGTATATTTGGAATTAACCTCAAATGTAGTATGTATATTTGGAAAAAAAACTCAAGAATTTGCTATTTAACCTTTTCTCCATCATTGGCCATTATTTCTATTTTTGCCCAAATTATTTGAAATTTTTGAAAGCTAACTAAAAGCCGAGAGTGTTGAAAAAAATAAAGATATATTATACATCTTATTTAGCAGGAAATATGAGAACTTTCTAATAATTTCTTTAGTATACTATGTTGTGTATAAGTATGTTTCTACATGAATCATCTTGAAGTGGGATTACGTTTCCTGTCGCATGGATGACACCCGTTATGGGTATATGCATATAATAATTATAGTCCTAATAGATTTCAACATTGAATGATGAATTCGTAACATATATTGGATAGAACTGCAAACGAATGTTAGATTCAGTGCATTCAAGGATTTGGATGCTCTGTCACTAATAATTTTTTACTTTTTTGGGTAAATGTAAACATTTGTGATAAACTAAAATAATTTTAAAAAAAAAACGTGAGAAATTGATGTAATATAATAGAAGTAATAATAAATAGTAAAGATAAATAAAATAAATTTGATAGTTATATGAAAAGCTATCAAAAATTGAAATACACAAGCAACAATAAAAAAGTTTGGAGTGGTTTTTTTTTTTTTTTTTTTTTGCTTCTACCTATTTCCAAACCGATATAGGCGTTGAGAAAACAAAAAAAATTTGAAAATCTAATTTGTACTTCCTGTGTGTTTAGGAAGTTGTAAAACTTTTGATGAAAATTTTGTTAATGTAAAAGTTGTTAAATTAGTAGAAAATGATGCGATATTGTAGGGATGATAATAAAGAGGAAAGATAATAAATTTAAAATAAATAGGTTAGTTGTATTGGTAATTGTGTAGAAATGATTGAAAAGTAGGGTTGTTGTATAGAAAGATGTTTAAAAAATAATTAAAAAAATAATAGTTTTGGAGAGTGAAAAATTTTAAATTGAAAAGTTTTAACTTAACAACTTTTGCAAATTGCTAAACACATCCTAAAAATTTTATATCAGCCACTATACCCACCCTTCAACATCAATACCCAACGCACATGCTCCATATCCAGTTGTCTTACTTGATTTGTTTGTTAATTAACAAAAGAAAAATCCTTAAAAGGTATCCATATACAGAAGAAGATAACGGTGTTACAGTTTCGTTTTGGGCTTAATTTACGATTAAATCAAAACAGGTTTATTGTGTTTAGAATTATTTATTTGACTAACAAGATAAAATTTCATCCAAACCAAATATTCGTATAACCCCATTTGATAAAAATGAAAATAATATAATAAAATTATTTAATTTATATAACTTTTTTAAAGTAATTAATTCAACATCTATAGCATTTAAAATATTTTTCTTGTATTGATAAATAATTTCATAAAATATTATAATATTCTATTGATGTGTAAATGAATAAGGTGATTTTCATATGTCATATAATTAGAAATATTTGAGAGCACGACTTCTGATTCAACGCGCCATGGCACATTCAAATTTCAATGCGCCCCTTTGGTCTTGCCGTCTACATGTCCTTCATCTCCATCTCGCCATCCATTTAAATGTTAGACATTTTACATCTGACATCCTCCTCCATTTTGCAATTTCGCCCTTTTTCCTAATGAGATTAAAAAAAAACCCACCCGAACAAATGGAGGAGAGAGAATGCACTGTCCTGGAGCTCGAGAGAGAAGAATTCGGCAGGGGAGCAGAAGATTTCCGACGATGTGTTGGAGGAGGAGAGAAATCTCATTGAGGTGGAGCTTGGGAGAGAAGAAACTTAAAGGAGGAGATAGATGAGAAGGCGATTTGTAGCTGCACGGGAAATCATCAATGGAGATTGGGTGCATCCTAGAGGCCAAGCTCTGTGGCGTGAGGATGGAGCTGAAATCCTTGCTCAGTAGCCATTGCAATCACGACAAAACTGGCCAAAGCGCAAGCAACAGTTGATTGAAAAAACCCACAGGAGAGAGGAGAGAGATTACTTCATGCATCCCACTCATTGGGTTTGTTCCTTTAGTCTATGAGCTTCATTGAATATCGAAGGTTCCAGTCACCAACTATGTCTTCATTTTATTTTTATTTTTTCTTTAATTTTGATGGCATCAGTAAAATGACAGATAAATTGGAACCCTTTGTATAAAGTCAGGATCAAAGAAACTTGCACATCCTCTTATTAAGAGGACAAATTGTACCAAAATTCAAAACAACAATAAAAATTACATACAATAGCATTTTTATCTCACTTTTTCCAGCAAGTAGGATAGCGGAAGAGAATGAATTTAAAGGAGCATCTATTTTGGACAGGTTGCTTGTCTTTGCATTATACAGTTAATCAATAAATTACATTACAATAAGCGCTTGATCTTATTCCTCTAAAAAAGAGCAATGTACAATAACGAGCACATAATTTCTACAATGAACCACAATGAATATCACAAGTACAAGACATACAAATCCAACTCTGTTGCATTATCGTAGAGATACTGCTCTCCATCAAGGAATTTCCAACACTGCTCACAAGCCGTCTTGATCTACGGCTCAGGAGAAGAATTTATCGGAACTTACCCATCCCTTGTAGCCTCTCAACGAAACCTTAACAACTGTCGCAGTCGGTTCCTTGCTAGATTTTGCAAATGGGCATTGTCAGGAGGTAGCTAGCAGGGTCTGAAGAAGGCAGCGAAGAGTTGTTGGGCAATATCAAAATCCGACCTCACACAGCCAAGCTCATCTTTTAGGATGTGCCTCAATCTCCATCAGCTTTTTTTCCTTCGCTCCCGTGTAGCCCAATACCCGTAGCGATCTCTTTCCTCTCTCTTTTGGTGGGTTTTTTTCAATCAACCGTTACCGGCGCTCCAGTTACTTCTATCACGATTGCAATGGCTACCAAGTAGGGATTCCGGCTCCATCCTCATGCCATAAAGCTCAGCCACCAGCATGCGCCCCAATCTCCATCGATGATTTTCCCCCGCTCTCATACAGCTGCAAATCACCCTCTCGTTTTTCTCCTTTCATTTTCTTCTCTCCCAAGCTCCACCTCAATGTGATTTCTCTTCTCCTTCAGCATATAGTTGGAAATTGATATGAATTTGTTCAATTCTAACAAATTCACTTCTATATTATTCCTATCGATCCTCTCAATCTAGATCTGATAAGGTTCCTCTTTCGTAGGGAACATATCCATCTATTGGAAAATACAAGGGCAAGAAAAATCAGACAGCCAAACTAATTGGCCAACAACTATTTTTACTTCTATGACACGGTGAACAAACCATGCAAGACTTCCACCGACTATGGGCGAGAAAAGTTTTGGAGAGTAAAAGTTGTCAAATAATGTGATACCATAGGAGTAATGATGAGTAGTAAAAAGGATAAAATTAAAATAGATAGGTTCATTGTGTAGATAGTTATGTATAAATGATTGAAAAGTTGGTAGTTATATAGGAAAATATAAAAAATAATTAAAAAATATGATAATTGTGAAAAATAAAAAATTAAAAATTAAAAATTATATTTTCTATCACAAACACACCCTGTACCTAACAATTCACGTGCATCATCCTCCTAAGCCAGGCTGTCACAAGTTCAGACGCTCCTTGGGCTTGATAAGGACGCGTGGACGTAAAACTCATCCTTGGATTACATCTCGATGGACTGCTTGTTCTCCTTGCACTGATTGCTCTGTTATTGCTCTTACTTGCTGCTCGTCCCTACCCTTCATAACATTAATGATATGAATTTGTTCAATTCTAACAAATTCACTTCTATATTATTCCTATCGATCCTCTCAATCTAGATCTGATAGGGTTCCTCTTTCGGAGGGAACATATCCGTCTATTGGAAAATACAAAAGCAAGAAAAATCAGACAGCCAAACTAATTGGCCAACAACTATTTTGTACTCCTCTGACACGATGAACGAGCCATGGAAGACTTCCACCGACTATATATAACAATTCACGTGCACCATCCTCCTAAGCCAGGCTGTCACAAGTTCAGACTCTCCTTGGGCTTGATAAGGACACGTGGACGTAAAACCCGTCCTTGGATGACATCTTGATGGACTGCTTGTTCTCCTTGCACTGATTGCTTTGTTATTGCTCTTAGTTGCTGCTCGTCCCTACCCTTCATAACATTCCCGTCGGCCGGAGACAAAACCTAGTCCTCCAGGTTGAACTCTGGAAACAGAGATCACAGTTGACAGGGATCCTCCCAAGTATAGGGGTGCAACTTGGGCCGGGTTGAGCCCGAACCCGGCCCGCCGAACCCAATTTTGAGCCGTGTTGAAACTTGATTTTCCATAATCCGAGCCTGAAAAACCCGAATTGTAAATATGATAGGGCCGAAGAACTGGAGCCCGATTTTCCATTTTATATTTATTATAAAATATATTATATACATACTATTTAAACAATATTTCTTTATATTCTTTATATTTTATGTTATTATATCTATATTTGAATACATATTTGGCATATTGTAATTTTATTGTAAATAAAATATATTATTTTATTTATATTTATCTTTTATTTCTATCATTCATTTTTACACTTATTAATTTTTTTTCTTTATCTTAGTTTTGATGTTAAATTTTTTCTATAAATATTCTTTACATTACTATTTTTAAAAAATATGTAGTTTAATTATATATTATTATGTTTACCTACATAATTTGTTATTATTATTTATTCATATGAAATTCTAAACTTATCACTTTTAAATAAAATATAAATTCATCAACATAAATTTCAATCCAAAACTCAGCTCGAACCTGATTTTCAAAAATAGGATTAGGGTTCAGGTTTTGCAAATAGGATTAGGATTGATGTTTTATAAATAGAATTAGGATTAGGGTCGAGATGAACCTGGATTTCATTAGCCCGAGTTGCACCCCACCCAGTATCATTAGGACCCAAACCCTTCCAGCGAACACGCAACTCAGTGACAATCTCAGTCCCGCGTAGCACCTTACGGGAGTCCACAATGTGCTCGGGTTGTATCATGATTTCTCCAAGGCTATCAGTTGCTGGCAACCAAGTCATTGGCGGTAAGGTGCCAGCAAAAGGTTTCAAAAGTGAAACACGAAAAATAGGATGAATGCGACAAGTAGCCGGAAGATCCAATTTATAAGCTACCGCACCAACCCGTTCCAACACTTTCAAGGGCCCATAAAACCACGAAGACAATTTATGAGAAGGTTGCCGTCTGGCAGAAGACTGTCGGAAAGGATGGAGTTCGAGGTAGACCATATCACCCCGTTGAAACTCCAATTCCCTGCTATGGCGATCAACCATACTTTTCATTCGATTCTGGGCTTGGGAAAGATTAATTCTGAGCAAACGAAGTGTTTGATCTCTTAAAGAAAGCCATTCATCCACATCCGCCAAATTGGTCGATCCAGCTTCATAAGTGGGAATAAGCGGAGCATCATAACCATATAAGGCTTTAGAAGGAGACATACTGGCAGCTGTATGATACGAGGAATTGTACCAGTATTCAACCCAAGGAAGCAACTCAAGCCACCTTTGAGGTCGTTGCAATGTGAAACAGCGTAAATAAGTTTCCAAAGTACGGTTGGTGACCTCTGTCTGCCCATCCGACTGAGGGTGGTATGCAGTCGAATGCATGAGTTGGGACCCCCTGTTCTTTGAACAATATTTCCCAAAAATGGCTAAGGAAAATAGGGTCCCGATCTGAAATAATGGATTTAAGCAACCCATGTAATTTTACCACATCAGAAATAAAACCTTTGGCCACCACCGATGCCGTATATGGATAAGCAAGTGCTGAAAAATGAGCATATTTTGAAAGGCGGTCAACTATGACCAAAATCACTGACTTGCCTTTAGAACAAGGAAGACCATCAAAAAATCAAGAGTCACCTCTTCCCACAAACAATGAGGTAATGGAATTGCCTGTAAAAGACTAGCTGGGCTCATGGTTGAATACTTGACACGGTTGCATACATCACAGGAAGCCACCAACTGTCTAATTCGCTCACGCATGCCAAGCCAATAGAAATGCCCGTTGATGCGTTTAAAGATTCTGAACACCCCCGCATGTCCACCTAACACCGACGCATGAAAGTATTCAAATCCCTACGGAATTACAGAACTTTCTGTAGGAAGAACAATGCGGCCTTTGTAATACAATAGCTCATTCTGTAAAGTATAATGCGGGTGAGCAAAGGGATCAGCCTCCAGGTCTCGCCAGATTGCTATCAGAGTGGTCGAGTCTCTGTTTTGTTGTAAAGCCTGTTGCCATAAAGGACACGAAAGGCTCGTCACAGAGAGCTCGGCTAAGGACATCTGTCGGGATAACGCATCAGCAGCACCATTATTAGTTCCCCACTTATATTCGACAACAAAATCATATCCCATTAACTTGCACATCCAGCGTTCTTGCTCAGGCGTTCAACTCCGCTGTCTTAATAAATGCTTGATGCTGTTATGGTCAGTGCGTACCGTGAAACAGTTTCCCAAGAGATAACGTCGCCATTTTCGAACTGCCAATACCACTACCTTCAACTCTTTCTCATATATGGACTTGCCATGATGTTGCACTGATAGTGCCTTGCTAAAGAAGGCTACGAGTTTGTCATCTTGGCTCAAGACGGCTCCTATTCCCGCCCCAGAAGCATCGCAGTCAATAACAAACGGCTTTGTAAAATTAGGAGCTTGCAAAACCAGGGAATGACACAATGCCTGTTTCAATTGTCCAAATGTCTCTTCCGACATTGGCGACCACACAAATCCATCACGCTTGAGTAATGCCGTCAACGGCGCTGCAATCAATCCAAAATTTCGGATAAACCGGTGATAATATCCCGCCAGTCCAAGAAAACTCCGCAATTGTTTGACGGACTTAGGAGGTGGCCACTCCTGAATGCAACTCAGCTTCTCAGGATCAGCCTCCACACCCTTAGCTGAAATGATATGACTCACATATCCAATTGGCGGATGACCGAATTCGCATTTCTTCTGATTTGCCAACAAAGAATTTTATTACAAACATTATAAAACAACTTCGAGATGCTCCAGATGAGTAGCCCATGAAGGACTATAAATCAAAATGTCGTCAAAGAAGACTAATATAAACTTTCGGAGAAAGGAGGCAAAAACTCGATTCATAGGACTCTGGAAAGTGGCCGGAGCATTAGAAAGCCCAAAGGGCATTACTAAATACTCGTATTGTCCATGATGTGTATGAAAAGCAGTCTTATAAACATCTTCAGGCTGCATTCTTATCTGGTGATAACCAGATGGGAGGTCCAATTTTGAGAATACACAAGCTCCCGCTACCTCATCCAGAAGTTCTTAGATTACCGGTATAGGAAACTTGTCTTTTACTGTAATTTCATTTAACGGCCGATAATCAATACACATTCTCCAGGAATTGTCTTTCTTCTTCACTAATAAAACTGGAGCTGAGAAGGGACTCACACTGTGCTGTATCCACCCTTTCTGTAGTAGCTCCTCTATCTGTTTTTCAATCTCTTATTTTTGGTGATGCAGATATCTATAGGGTCTTATTGAAGCTGGAGGTGCATTAGGCAACAGTTCAATCCGATGATTGATAGTGCGCATGGGCGGCAACCCCTCAGGATCAGCAAAAACTTGGGTAAATCTTTGTAAGATCAGTTTCAAAGCTTCCTATCGCTCCATCTGATGAACCCCTGTTTCTGCCAAATGGAGTTTATTCTCAACCCTCTACAACATAAACAACTGGCATGCCTCCCCCTGCCACTTTATCAACTGTTAACACGAGGCTAGGTGCATATCTTGTGATTGCAACCCCCTTAGCGTATAGGTTACTCCCTACGAGGTAAAGCTCAATACCATTGCCTTCCATTCAGACATAATAACGCCAAGACTCCTTAACCAAGTAACTCCGAGCACCACATCCGTACCTCCCAGCTTTAACGGAAGCAGATCCACCTCATGAAGCCCTCCTTCAATTAAAATTGCTACCTTCTTACAAATGCCCTAACCTGCCAAAACCTGAACCATCCCCCTTCATTACCCGAAATTGATCTGTGGGACGAACCACCAACCCCAACCGAGCAACCAATTTTTGTTGTCCAAAATTGTGTGTACTACCAGTATCTATCATAATCACCACTTCTATGCCATTGATAACACCTTTCACCTTAAATGCTTGATAAGATGCCATCCCTTCTAAAGCCTGTAAAGATATGCAACATAACTCTGGAGTCGGCGCTGCTTCATCCAATTTCCCAAGCTCATTCACATCCTCTTCCTCGGATAAACCTTCCAACCCTTCCTGCTGCAACACACACAACTGTTTGTTGGGACAGACATGTCCCCTGGTGAATTTTTCATCACATATACAACAAAGGTCTTTCCTCCTATGATCTTGCAGCTGATCCCAAGTCATTTTCTTTAGAGGCGCTCCAATACGAGCCCCGTCAATGCTTGACCCCCCTTCCACCCGAGGTGGTAATTTTTCACTAGATTTGCTCACTGAATCCGTTCTCAACCTGCCACTGGATTCGGAGTGAACCCCTCCCTGAAATCAGGTCTCCAACCTTTGTTCATTTTATTGAGGGGCTTAGATTTCAGCAGTTTATTGTTAAATCTGTTTGCCCAACCAATGGCTTTCGTGAGCGTCCTAAGCCGTATCATGCGCACCTCGGAGCCCAAATCCTCTCGAAGCCCAGCTATGAAAGTACCAACCAATGCTTTTATTTTCAACCTTTGACTCTGTTCGTCAGACATTCAAATTCTTCCAGATAATCTTCTAATCTGCCGTGTTGACGAATTGTGGCAAGAGCCTCATGCACGTTAACTTGATTCCCATCCTCAAACCTCAACTTAAGGTTTCTGCAAAAGAGTCCCAACCCATAGGAAGCACTTCCCTTGGGTAAAAAAAAGGAAGCTGGGCATTTTGGTAATTTTACAGCGAGAGTATAATAACTTAAAAACGTGAGTATGTTTGGTTTTTTGATAAAATTTGTATTATATATATACAAAATCTCAATCTATTCCATTCATTTGCTAAATGAAATATTAAAATGTATGTGGACATAATTTCTCATCATTTGAAAATTTCTAAAAAATTTTTTGTACAAAAAATTATTTTTTAAAAAGATTTCATTATAATTAGTAAAGTTAGAAAATATAAATTTTATTAGAAGTTATTTCATATTATTTAAAGTTAATGTAATCATGGTACTCTCAAAAATTACAAGTTCTTTTATTTTTCTCGAATTTTTGAAAATTTATTAATATTTTATTATTTTCTGAATAAAATCGGATCTAACGGCATCTAGCAGAATCTAACGGCATCTAACAGCATCTAACAGCATCTAATAGCATCTAACAGCATCTAACAGCATCTAACAGCATCTAATTTTTAAAATTAATAAGTTAATCATAATTTAACACCTGTAATATAATACTAGGTCCCTTATAATGTCATTTAGACCATAAATTCAGAATTTGAAACTCATATTATATGATTTAATAAAATCATCATAATCTAACAGCGTCTAACAGCGTCTAACAGCATCTAACAGCGTCTAACAGCATCTAACAGCATCTAATTTTTGAAATTAATAAGTTAATCATAATTTAACACCTGTAATATGATCCTAGGCCCCTTATAAGGTCATTTAGACCTTAATTTCTAAATTTGAAACCCAGTTAATATGATTTAAAGAAATCCAACTTAATCTAACAGCGTCTAACGGCATCTAACGGCATCTAACAGCATCTAACGGAATCTAACAGCATCTAACAGCATCTAACAGCATCTAACGGAATCTAACAGCATCTAACAGCATCTAACAGCATCTAATTTTTGAAATTAATAAGTTAATCCTAATTTAACACCTGTAATATGATCCTAGGCCCCTTATAAGGTCATTTAGATCTTAATTACGGAATTTGAAATCCAGTTAATATGATTTAAAGAAATCCAACTTAATCTAACAGCGTCTAACGGCATCTAACGACATCTAACAGCATCTAACGGAATCTAACAGCATCTAACAGCATCTAACAGCATCTAATTTTTGAAATTAATAAGTTAATCCTAATTTAACACCTGTAATATGATTCTAGGCCCCTTATAAGGTCATTTAGACCTTAATTACAGAATTTTAAACCCATATAATATGATTTAAAGAAATCCAACTTAATCTAACAGCGTCTAACGGCATCTAACGGCATCTAATGGCATCTAACAGCATCTAACGGCATCTAATGACATCTAACAGCATCTAACGGCATCTAACAGCATCTAACAGCATCTAATTTTTGAAATTAATAAGTTAATCCTAATTTAACACCTGTAATATGATCCTAGGCCCCTTATAAGGTCATTTAGATCTTAATTACGGAATTTGAAACCCAGTTAATATGATTTAAAGAAATCCAACTTAATCTAACAGCGTCTAATGGCATCTAACGGCATCTAACAGCATCTAACAGCATCTAACGGAATCTAACAGCATCTAACCGCATCTAACAGCATCTAACCGCATCTAACATCATCTAACAGCATCTAACAGCATCTAATTTTTGAAATTAATAAGTTAATCGTAATTTAACACCTCTAATATAATCTTAAGGCCCTTATAAGATCATATATGTCTTCAAAACCAAATTTGGAACCCAAATAAATATATTAAATTATAATTAAAAATATTAACTCCACTTGATTTAATGAAATAAAAATTTATATAAAGAAATAAAATAGTAATAAATATTATATATATTTTGGATGCCCGCGGGACACATGATTATTTTTTGTAAAAAAAAATATTCATTTGTTAAGGCCCGTAGGACATTTATATATTTTTAAAAAATAATACATTTATTTTTGGAGGCCCGTGGGACACATTTATATTTTTATAAAATATTATATTGAATTTTGGACGCCCGCGGGACACGTATATATTTTTATAAAAATAAAATATTTATTTTTTGAGGCCCGTGGGACATTTATATATTTTATAAAAATATTACATTCATTTTTGGAGGCCCGCGGTACACATTTAAATTTTTTAGCTAACACTATATTCATTTTTGGACGCCCACGGGACACGTATACATTTTAATAAAAATAAAATATTCATTTTTTGAGACCCGTGGGACATTTATAAATTTTATAAAAACAATACATTCATTTTTTGAAGCCCACGGAACACATTTAAATTTTTATAAAACATTATATTCATTTTTTGAAGCCCACGGGACACGTATATATTTTTATAAAAACAAAATACTCATTTTTTGAGGCCCGTGGGACATTTATACATTTTTAAAAAATAATATATTCATTTTCGGACGCCTGCGGGACACGTAGAAATTTTTATAAAACATTATATTCATTTTTGGACGCCCACGGGACACGTATATATTTTTATAAAAATAAAATACTCATTTTTTGAGGCCCGTGGGACATTTATACATTTTAAAAAAATAATATATTCATTTTTGGACGCCCGCGGGGCACGTAGATATTTTTATAAAATATTATATTCATTTTTGGACGCCCACGGGACACGTATATATTTTTATAAAAACAAAATACTCATTTTTTGAGGCCCGTGGGACATTTATACATTTTAAAAAAATAATATATTCATTTTTGGACGCCCGCGGGACACGTAGATATTTTTATAAAACATTATATTCATTTTTGGACGCCCACGGGACACGTATATATTTTTTAGAAAACAAAATATTTATTTTTAGAGGCCCGTGGAACATATATCTATTTTTTAGAAAATAAAATATTCATTTTTGGAGGCCCGCGGGACACATATATATTTTTAAAAAATAAAATATTCATTTTAAGAGCCCCGCGGGACACATATATATATTTAGAAAATAAAATATTCATTTTAGGAGGCCCGCGGGACACATATATTTAGAAAATAAAATATTTATTTTAGGAGGCCCGCGGGACACATATATATATTTAGAAAATAAAATATTCATTGTCGGTGGCCCACGGGACACATATATATATTTAAAAAATAAAATATTCAATTGTGGAAGCCCGCGGGACACATATATATATTTTAGAAAAAAAATATTCATTTTTGGACGTTCGCGGGACACCTATATATATTTTAGAAAACAAAATATTCATTTTTGGAAATCCGTGGGACATGTATACATTTTCGAAAAATAAAAGATTCATTTTTGGAGGCCCACGGGACACATATATATTTTAAATTTCTTACCTAGAGGCATTAAATTTAAACAAAAGATATTTACATTTTTAATAGCAAAAATTATATCACTCATCCTCTTTTGTTATAAAATTTTTGCAAATAGAAATTTACGTAAAAATATAAAATAGTTAAAATTATTATATATATGGCGCTGTAAAACTAAAATTATGATTAATTATATATAACTGTAATTTAGATTTAATTAGTAATGTTACTCTATTGTATTGTTAACTGTAATTATGAAGAAAATACATGTTAACTTTTTTGAATATACGTTACGATTATATATAATTGTAATTTTATAAGAAAATTTCTAAAAATTATAAAATATTATTATTATAGTTTATGCCGTCTAAATTTAAAGTATTAATATAATAATTGTAATTTATTGTTACTATTATTAATTAAATTAAACTAGAAATACAAATGTTATTCATGTACTTAATTATTTACTTTTATCTGTTATGCTATTAAAAATTTTGTCACATGTTTTTTTTATTATTTAAAATTTTTGAATTTTAAAATTTTATGAATAAATTTATAACGATGTACCTCAGCCACGACATGCATATAAATGAGACGTATGCTTCAAGAAATGCATGAACAACACCTAGTCATGTAGCTTTTGGAGATTACCATGAGTTTTGATTTTTAAAGATGGATGATATTTTTAGCTCGCAAATTATAATTTTATAAAAATTTTATGCATTAAACTCTAAACCTCAATGTATAGCAATTTCTGTTAACTATTCAATTCCACAAAATAATTTCATATTCTTTATAAGTTGAAACTAAATAATCACATGGTAATGGACTCAAATAGGCTCATAAGTTAAGGAATTAATATATAACTCTTAAATACAATTTATAATTAATAGGTGTGAAAATAAAAAAAAAGACAAATATATACAAAGTTGCAAACTATGCACTTATCATAAGGTTAGCCCAATAAAATTATTTCGTGCATCAAATCAATAAAAAAAATTGTTGCATGTGCACATTTGGTTATTGCATTATGGGAGCACTATAATTTGATGTTCCATTATCCCCCAATGATGGAAGGCTGCCATGGATGATTTACTTATCTTGTCATCTCGTGTTCCGGTGTTGACGGATATTCTGGTGATTAGAGCCAACCAAAAGGATGTAGGTAAAAATCTCCCTATAGATTAGAAGCTATTTTGCCAGTATTCACGTGTATACATTTACATGAAATGATTATTAACAAAAAAAATTTAAATGATTTTTAATGATAAATATATTTTAAAATTACAATTAATATAATATATAAATATATTTTTTTAGACCATTTATTTGAATGGATATTAAACCCTTTAAATTTATACCATTAAATATTATTATTTTTTATATTAGTGGATAAAACTGTTGGGGAAGTTTAATGTTTTATTACATCTAATTTTAATATTCTTAAAAATATTTTACATAAAATTGTGTATTTTACAAAATATATATACTTAATAATTCATTTTAGAACTAAGCAAACTTTGATTTTGATTTGAAAAACTTTAAAAGTAAATAAATATTTAAAGCTATAATTAAAATAATAGTTAAGCATCTATTGCTTGCCATAATTTTCTTATTATTTTATTTGAACAAAATCTAGTTTTTGTATTTTTCATGCTACTATAAAATCTTGATAATTTAAAGTTATTAAAAAATTAAATATTATATCCTATTGGTCCCCATTAGAAAAAAATTTTCTTTATTTTTATAATTTGTAAATTTAAGTTTTCTATATTCTCACTCTTAGACAACTTGTTACATGTTCCTTTTAACATCAATAGCTACCTTGTGAATATCATAAAAAAAAGCTACCTTGTGTTTATTCATATTTATTTAAAATGTTTTATATTTTTATAATATTTGTAATTTTCTTTATTATTCTGAAATTTCCAAACTAGTCCGTTTTTTTAAAAAAATTAGGTTGGGGTTTATGACCTAATTTAGTGGCCGGACTATGGTCTTAGTCATACAACTACTCGTTCTGGGCCTAATCTTCTCTTGGCCCATTATTTTTCTTCGTTCTTCTGAAATTTCTGGGTAGTTTCGGGGTTTTTGCAAAATTTTTTGACTTGATCCATTTGCAAATGTCTCTAGCCAAGGGGCTTTTTGTAAATTTCACGGAAGTCCTTCTTCTTCCCCGAACTGGTGAAACCCTAGTTGCCACATGACCCATCACCACCAACTGTCCCCCATAGTCCTAGCCGGCCACACGGCTCCATATCCGGCATCCAAACCGTCGCCGACGACCATGGCTGCGACAATGGCAACTGCTATCCATGCGCCGTCTAAAAGCTCGGTTTGAAAAACGCATCTGAATCAAGCTAGATCGTGCCATCGGATTCATCGAATTGCAAAACAAAAAAAAAAAAAAATTAGCTACCAAAATTGCAGTGCTTAATCCATATGGGCAGCGGAAGCAAAAATAGGACGGCTTGAATATGAAGATGTAGCAGGTAAAGACGGCAGCAGAAGAAAATTTCAAATAGGCACATGACAGATTTATTCGATTGCGAAACCCCAAATTCAAGCCCTTTTTCAATTATGTAACACGATTGAATTGGCTAGATACGTTTAATGGTGAGAAAAAAAAAACAAATCTGAGATTAAAAAAAAATAGCAATACCCAATTTCAAACCAAGATCAAGCATGGGTTTGACAGATTTGATAATCCGAACAGGGATGGAAACGAGCACGAGGAAGAACGATGGACGGGAGGAGAAGTGCGAGTAAGCAGGAACCCTCCCTGCGTTCCATTCGATTTTTTAAGCTACCCAAAATACCCTGATAAATCTTAGCCGTCAAACTCAAATGAACGGCAGAGATGCTGCTTCCCCTGTTAAAAATCAGGGAAGCCCTTCCTATGGGTTGGCTCTCTCTGCAAAATTGCCGCCATGAACTCGCTTCATTCCGCCGCCTGGCCCAATAGAACCACTGGATCGTCGGTCCCTCTAAATGATATGACGGGGTCCTAACTCTCTCCTCCTTTCGCGTATCTGTCAACTCAAAATATATCTGAGCCCTTAACAACCACGAGTTTGGATCTCCCGACGAAAATAAGGGGAAATCCAACCTCCCTTGCTGAAACTGACCTATCTGCCCGGGTCGTGGCTTATGACATCGCCTTTGATCAAAATCTTTCTTATGCATTTGGCCCTGATCTGCATTCAGATCCTTCTTACCATCCTCCCGTTGGTATGGATGTTTTCCTCGGCCACAAAATTCATCATCCGAAAGTGAATCCTCTTCTGACGAAGACTCTCCACTAATCGACAATCAACCAGATTGATACTGTTTGTGTCTACGATTATCAAAGAGCAAATTCATACCTGTCTGAAGATCCTTAAGCTGCTTAGCGACGTTCAGCATTTCTCTCTCCAACACCGAAAAACGCCGATCCGATCGCCTTCCTCGCCGATCGTCAGAAGAGCCAGAATCACTTGCTTCTGTCGCGTTATGCGGCTCGTTCACCCCATACCGCCCATCTGCCACGCTTGCACCCTTAGCTGTTCTTCGTGCTCGTCGCCCGCGTCGCGCCAGTATGCCAAACTCTGCGCTCTAATACCAATGATATGAATTTGTTCAATTCTAACAAATTCACTTCTATATTAGAAATACCAATGATATGAATTTGTTCAATTCTAACAAATTCACTTCTATATTAGAAATACCAATGATATGAATTTGTTCAATTCTAACAAATTCACTTCTATATTAGAAATCTTCTTCTCCCCTTCCAAATTCTTCTCTCTCGAGATTCGACACAGTGCACTCTCTCTCCTCCAGTTGGTCGGGCGGGTTTTTTTTGTCTCATTGGGCAAAGGGGCGAAATTCCAAAATGGAGAGGGACGTTAGCTGTAAAATGTCTAGCATTTAAATGGACAGCGAGGGACCGTGGTTCAATGCACCGGGTGTACTTTACCTAATTTTTTTATTTTTTTTTTGAAACTTGTTTTACAGGAATAGCCCACCAAAAACTTCCATTAAAATCATTATCTGTATCATAAAAATAAAATTATTTTAAACAAAAAGTAGATTTTATTTTAATTTTACAGGCCAACATACGATGACAACATCCAAGACTTTAGAGTATCAAAAGGGAAATACTCGTGCAGCCATTTTATATGTGAATTTCCTTATTTCAGGGCCAATCTTTAGCTCGTCTGCGAAGGTCTGGTCTTTAGATAACCCACATTTTTACCTCAGAAAAAAAAAATCTGAATTTTTAAAATAAAACCTTCGAGCTGACTCGTAATTTCTTAAAAAGCGTTGTCAGCCTGCTAATAGCGATTCTTTATCAGTCGACATAATGAATCTTCCCCAATTTCGGCGCTGTCAACGCCAACGGTATCACGCCACGTACCAAGTTTGTCGACAACGCCTTTTTATGTCCTGAAAACGGTTGTTATTAGTAAATCCTTACACTAATTAAAAAAAATTTTGCAACACGCGTCGCCATGTGATTTGTCTACGTTTTCTTTAAGGAACACAGCATTGCCCTATGCGTAAACTCTCGCAGCTCCCCTGCAGTTACGCAACCAAGCTGTCGACATTGCCTATCTAAGTTAAGGGACTCCGATCTGCATGCTTCCGGAGTCCCTAAGTTAATCTAATATCTTTGTGTGGTGACACTTTTAAAAATGAATAAAATCGTTTGGATATAACGGAGTGACAGTCATACTATACTCTCTTCGCCTCCTCGACCGAAAACGACAGCAACACCGACCCCGTTAAATATTCCATCTGAAACCGTAAAAGAGGTTATAGGCTAACCTCTGGACGGAATCTCATTAGCAGATTTTTTTTTCCCCTTTATTGATCATTAGCAGATCTTTCCGTTGAATCAGCCCGGGACTCCGCGATGCGACGTGTCACGCTGCGCTGTCGATCCGATCACCGCGTCAGCCCAGCCAGGGAAAAGGACCAGCTCGAAATGCCAAGCACCGCACCGGCGCTGACTCAGCATGGGCCCCACCTACTGGATAAGAATGACCGTGCGATATCCGGTTTAACCCCTTCCCCCGCCCCTCAACCATGGTTAGCTTCGTCTATAAAATCCTCCCTTGGCTTCTCTTCCGATCCCCCATACCATGGTTGCACTTTTACCAATCTCAGCCGCAACTTTCCTCCATCAGTCGCAGCGAATGTTTCCTCCTCCCCAGCCTGTTATCGCCTGCGTCCGGCCCGGTCAGTCGAAAGGCACTCGCGCGTCGTGCAGCGCTTCATACGCCTCCACCCAGAGGCCCTCCACTCTCTACTCCTCCGCGAAACTGGCTTCAACGGCCTCTCTCTACGACGTCCTCGGCCTGTCGGCCGGCGCCTCGTCGCAGGAGATCAAGGCGGCGTACCGAAAGCTGGTGCGGTCGTGCCACCCGGACGTCGTCGCGATGGACCGGAAGGACACGTCGGCGGACGAGTTCATAAAGATCCACGCGGCATACTCGACTCTGTCCGATCCCGCCAAGCGCGCCGACTATGATCGGACGCTGCTGGTGGTCCCGTCGCCGAGAGGGTGGCAGTCACGCGCGTCGGCGTCGCGCTTCGGTCGTCGCACGTGGGAGACGGACCAGTGCTGGTAGTCAATCGGCTTCTCTTCCCTACCTCTTTTTCGCTCGGGAGTAGATCTGTACAGCACGTGCGATGATCGCGGATAATTTGTGTATCATCTCTGCCGTTGGATGAGTGTCGTCTTTCGTTTTTCGTCGATGTACGTGGGTAGGCCACGAGATGGGCCGTCCGTTTTGTCTGATATGTCGTTTGTAAGCAGACGTGTAAATACAGTTAACAATAATTATTATTTTTATTATTGATGGAATGATAGCTACGTTTTTGTTATTTTATCTCCGAGACTGTACCCGTGAAAATGAAGACGGACGTCTCGAGCCATTAAACAGCGACACGTAGGGAGCTTCTTTAATGCGGACGCAACGAAGAACTGAGGACAGATCCGAAGGGCGAGGGCAACGAACAGTGTGTGAATTCACATCTAATGCCGAGGAAAGAAGGCGGTGCTTGAGTACGTGGCATGACTAGAGGCCGTCCCCGTTCTATTCCCCGAAGATCCGAAGCCTTAGCGAGGGACGAGGATTCCATGGTAAAAATGGTAAAAGAAGCTGGCAACCCAAGGAGGAAAGAGGAAAGATGAAAGCAGAATGATAGTAAATTTTAAATATACTTATACATTTTGCTTTTAATTTTAAATATATTTTCGAATTTTTCAAAAAAAAAAAAATTTATTAGTATATTGTACAATTATCTCAACACATATTATGCACATATTATACACATATTATATTGAAGTTTCAGAGATACTTTTACAAATTTAAAAAATTCAGAGACACATCTCTCTAGAGAAATACAACTTAGACACAGGAGACTGTAACTGGACACAACTTTAAGAGAAATACAACTTAACACAGGAGACTGTAACTGGACACAGGAGACCACAGCTCCAATTCACTTATGGCCGAAATCCCTAAATCCCGCACGTGGTATTCGAACCGAACACCGCAGCCCAGCGCCTGCACTGCACAGTTTTATCAGAGCTGTGGTGACCAACCGAGCACGGCTCTTATATCTCCATGTTTTGAGTAAAGTGCCAACGATACCACATTGTCAGCGTCGTTTGAAACTGACCTTAACTTGCACAGAAAATGACCAATATGCCCCCACATTAAATCCAACATGTGTTTCTGGCTGAGTTCACACCTGCTTCCGATTTTGTCAAGTTTGGCGACGCTCCAACACAGCAGCGCCTCGAGCTAATGGCATTGTCTTCCTCACAAACGGTGAATAAACAATGTTGAAACTTTTCATTAAAAAATTATTGGAGCTTGTATCTTATATCAGCAATTTTGTTAGTCCGGTTAAGCATATACTCTACTTGGTCCATTGTAAATGAATTCATTTTACAGTAAATTTTAAAAAAAAATTCTTTATATATTTAATTATGTAAGTGTATTTAACATATAAATTCAGCTTTATTATTTTTGGATATGTGTATATTTATTTTTACATTTTTACCAATTGAGATATTTTAAATATATATATACACAGATATTTAAAATTTTTAAAAAATATATACATATATCCAAAAGTAGTAAAACTTAGTTGATATGTTAAATACATTCAGATAAATAAGTTTATGAATAAAAAATAAATATCTAAAATACTTCAAAAATGGTAAAAATTTATACACATATTAAATACATATAAATTAACAATATTTTAAAAAAAATTCAAAAAAATTTAAAAAAAATAGGTGTATGCGCCAGGGAGCATTGAGCGTTGCTTGCTCATGCTCCCAGGCGCATACGATCAGCATCCGGTAACTAAGTCAATTTTGCCCCCCGTCCTTTTCCCACGAATCTATTTTCCATACCATCTTTTGTACTAATTGTTCTTATTTTCAATGATTTTTTGAATGATTTTTTTTGTGCGAATCTATTTTCCATACCATCTTTTGTACTAATTGTTCTTATTTTCAATGATTTTTTGAATGATTTTTTTTGGGTCATTGTGTGCTGTGATGAGGGGAGAAGAAGGTAACCTTAAAACTATCATATCCTTGCTTTAATGGGGAATGCAGGGATTATATACCCAAACCCCTATGTCTTGAGCCTCATTTCCTCAAAACCCTAACTGGCGGGACCTTTTAATGTTGAATCGAATCCCCAATTGTAGGACCTTTTTTCGGAAATCCTGTGACTGGGACCACTAAGTTTGGCAGCACAAATTATTTAGAAGTAGGATTCTGAGGGAGAAACCAACTACACATGTGAACGGGCCCACAAGCTAGGGAAAAGGAAATAGGGTGACTCCGTCTCTTTTGTGGTGCCTTTTGTTGTATAGTGCTATGATAGTCATGGTCAGACGCATATATCTGCTGGAAGTAACGAATCAGATGAGAGCAAAAGTTTGATTGGACAACAAGAACATTGTGATGACAGTGATAATTCTTCTGATAGTAATGATTCTTACATAAAAGTACATGAGGATTACGATGGAAATGTAACGAAGGAGCATGGACTTGATCCGTAACAGAATTGAATGATCCATCGTTCCATGTGGGACTACAGTTCGAGGATCGCCTAGCTATTTGACAATATGCAGTTGTCAATAGGTTTGATGTGCAACTTTTGAAGAATGAAGGGAATGGATTGACAACTAAATGTAAAGCAGCAAGTTGTAATTGGAGAATTCATGCATCGGGTAAGGGGGATGGAGTGACATCTGTGGTTAAGCGATATAATGGGAATGAACGTACATGTACTTTAGTAGAAGGATAAGGAAACAAATTTGCAAACCAAGAATGGATTTCTACTAACATGGAGAAGCAAAGGGAAAGCAATGGGCCAAATCAATGGAACTTCAGATGAATCTTTTGCAAAGCTTCCTTCATGTTTTGCCACTGTGACATGAATCAATCCAAGCTCGATCATACACTTGAAGATTGATGATGAACATCATTTTCGAAGGGCTTTCATGTGCGCTTGGATGCATGTAAAGGAGCATTAAATCTAGTTATATAGACCTTACACTGGATTGGATGGAACATTTTTAAAGGGAAATTTTAAAGGAAGCATGTTAACAGCTGTGGCAAAGGACGCAGCAGGTCACAATTTGCCAAATGCAATTGCAATGGTAGAGTATGAGTGCAGGAGTAGGTAGACTTATTTCTTAAGTTTGTTAAAAACTTCAATTGGAGATGAGGAGTATACATTCATGTTAGATCGCCAAAAAGTCTTAAGGTAGTTGTCCCTAATGTACTTCCATTAACAAAATAGCGCTTTTGCATGCGACACATTGCAGAGAATTTGGTAAGAAAGACATTTAGAAAGAGCCCTTGTGAAGAGGCTATTTTGGACAACCACACCCAGGATTTGATTTCTACATGTCCAAAATTGGAGAAGTTAGTGTAGAATCATGCAGTGGATTGAAGCGAATAATCCAAAGCACTGGTGCAGAGCATTTTTTTCTTGATAGCAGTCCGATTTCAAATGTTACGAACAACTTTGTGGAGGCATTCAATGCATGGGTCAATGAAGCTAGGAGCCTTCCAGTTTTTCAGTTGCTTAATATTTATAGGACAAAAGTGATGGATTGGTTTAACACTAGAAATCAAGTGGACATTTAACACAAACAGCTACTAAGAAGTTAGAAAAAATTGATCAAATGAGAAGGAAAGCCCCCTCTTCTATCGTTGCTGTCAACTGCCAAACAACAAACATACTGCATTCTCCTTCTCAACCAGTCCATCTCCCCTTAGTTTTCCTTTTTGTCTTTATCAAAAAGACCAAAATGGGATCTTTTTCTTGATTAAGTCAAGAAGAGTGTGAATTGTCCATGTTTCCCAAGCTCAGTGCAATTCCAAACCATAATAGACATCTGGGCCTCGTGGGGCTGATATGTTCTCTTACCCTTCACCAAATCCATCATCTCCTTGCATGAGTTTAGAGAGAATTTGCCCCTCTTCTTCGCTAATCTGCCCCTCCTTAGCCATCCATTTTCTCTTCCCCTTATCTATCCCACTCCTTCCCCCACCCACCCCCCTTTCTTTCTCCCATTGGCCTCGTTCCGGACCTCATTCTATCCTTATCCATTTCCTTTCCCCTCTGGTTTGTATACTCCCCTCTCTTCCCTCGACCATTCTCCTCTCCCCTTTCCCCACTTTCTTCACCTCTTTTATTTCCACCCTCCTAGTCTACCTGATTTTCCTTTTGTTTTTTCCTTATTTCCCCCTTCTCCCCCTTATCCTCCCCCTGTCCTTGCTGTCAAATTGAAATCCCTTCCCCTCCTCTGCTAGGGGTGCCAACCCCTGGTTCCGCTCCTTCATTCTGACATCCCTATCTCCCCTCCTCCTCCTCACTCCCTTGCAAGTTCTCAATATTTGCTAGCAGCACACGACCAGCCTTGGCGCCTTCTGCATCTCTCCCTTGTTTTTATCTCTTTTCTCTGCCCACTGTAAGTCTTCCTATCATCGTGTCTGTTTGTCTTGGAGGACACCTATTTACTTTATCTCCCAAGATAGGTCAACAATGCCACCATGTTATTTCTACTGTCTTTTCCTTTGTGGCTACCACCTTTTACTCTGTTTATAAGATAGTTCCCATAGGGCAGCTTCTCTTCTTTGAAATTTGTTAGGCTCCTCTCTGCCTCTTCGCACTCTCTATATATATGCCCCATTGCCCTACATGCATAATAGAATGTTGAAAAATTTTCATATTCGAAATTTACCCAACATTTTTCTGCATCGTTTCCTAAATGTATACTCCTCTTCTCGGTGGTTTTCGGATCTCAACCATCACTTTTAATCTCAAATCTTTCCCTGAGACATCCACCTCCAGACATTTCTCAAACAATTTCTTGATCACAATCCCAAGAGCCTCCCTTTCAACAAGATAAGGAATTATCCTTTACGTGCAGCCAGATTGGGGTAGTGAGCAACTCGATTTCCTCTGGCCATGTTGGATTTTTGAGGACGGAAGTCAGGAAGTCAGTACAATGTTGCGATCGAAAAGCAACGAACATCCATATTGGACCCTTCTCATATCACTCCCTTGCTCAAACTGTGCAATGTACAGGTTCTTAGCCACATCCGTTACTACCATTTTCCCATTTGTTTTCCAAATCTTCCTCCGTGTTGAAGGCAACATCTCCTTGTTGTAGCTTTTTTTTCCTTTTCGCTCTCCTCTATTTTGAGACAAATTTGTTTATCTTCTTCTCTTTCTTCCATAGAATCCACGAACTAGGTCGAGAGCTTAGCCTCTCCTTTCAGCTTGAAAGCACTCCCTGTTCTTTCATCCTTCTCAGTGCTCAATTTATGCTCACCGGAAAATTTGGGGAAAGAAATGATTTAGGGTTTTTTTCGCTGGATCAAAAAAGGAGGGTCATTTATATTATCCCATACATGAATAGTTCTATGGGTGTCTTGGCGAAGTGGTAAAATTGGTGGATAAAAGTTTTTTTTTTTTTTTTTTTGTAGAAATTGTTAAATTGATAGAAAATATTGTAATGTGATAAGGGTAATAATGAGGTTTAAAGAAAATAAGGTTAAAATAGATAAATTAGTTATACGGTAGTAGTGTAGAAATAATTAAAAAATATGATAATTTTACAAGAAGATGTGAAGAAATAATTTTAAAGTAGAATAGTTATTAAAAGTAAAAAATTTTAGCTTAATACTTTCTTCTTTTTGCCAAACACACCCTGTATGAATTCGAAAGCTTATATGGTTGATTGAATTATGAGATCTAAGCCTTTATTAACTTTAAAATATTTATTTTTAAAGCTGTTTTCATTTGAGGAGCATATTTTAGTGGTATCTAGTACACTAAAATTTCGGTAGTATCACTCACCATAGTATACTTTAGATTAAGAGTGTGTTTGGGAAGTAATAAAATTTTTGGATGAAAAATTTTTAGTGTAAAATTTTTTAAAATGAGAAAAAATGATATAATATGATATGGGTAATAATAAGAATAAAGAAAATAAAGGTCAAATATATAAGTTATTTATATGAATAGTTGTATAAAAATAATTGAAAAGTTAGATAATTTGAGATGAATTAATTAAAAATAAGATACTACGAAGTGTGAAAAATTTTAAATTATAAAGTTTTTACAGAAAACAAACACACTTGAAATAAAATCTAATCCACATATTGCATTCAAACCCACCATAATAAACTTTAGATTAAATAAAATCTAATCCACACTTTAGATTAAATAAAATCTTATCTACACACAAATATTTTCTTTTAAGATAAATGATTCAATACTTATGTGCTCTTAATTTTTAAATTTTAAAATAGATTTTCAAAATTTAAACCATCTATTATGTTTAGTCGTGTATATTTATTTATGATTTAAAAGAATTTATGTATTTCTAATTTTATTGTCCTATATGTCTTTTTTACATTTTTAAAAATTTTAATAGTTGTTTATTCACTTTTTTAAAAATGCTATTTTTTATAAGATATAAATTTCCTAAAAAATTATTTTTGTAGCATAATAAGACTATGTACTGGACACGATTAACTACTTGAATTTAAAAAATATATTTTAAAATTTAAAAACTAATTAACAGCATTGAGTACTCCATGCTTACATAAATACTAAACCATTACTCTTATTTTAATTAAAAAATTAACTGTGTACGTAAAAGTGAGAACATGAGAAAAAAAAAATTAAAAGTAAAAGAGTTATGTGATACAATACGAACAATGTAAGGAATAAAGTTATGATTGAACTATAAATATAATAATAACAAAATTAGATGGTTAGGTAGATAAAATTTAAAATTAGAGTTTTTTGCAAATATATTTACAAGTTTTGACCAATATTGCATTTGTATTTCTAAGTTAGTCAAAATTATAAATACACCTATAAAGTTTGCATAAAATTATAAGTATGCCCCTTCCACTGGGACACCATCAAACTTCTTTAAAATGATAATAATGCCTTTTAACCCAGTAATAAACATAATCTTTTCAAATATCACAGACATATTTGCTATTTAATTATTTTATATATCTATGTATATTATTATTTTAGATTTTTTTACAAATATGCTTACAACAATTTTCAAAAATTGCAAGTTTATCACTTGAGTCAAAAGGGAATTATTGTCATTTTTCAAAAAAGTCTAATGGTTTTTCAACAGAAGGGACACACTTGTAATTTTATACAAACCTTGTATGCATATTTGTAATTTCAAGAAACTTAAGAATACAAATGCAATATTGATCAAATCTTGTGTAGAGAGAAGTCTAAATTTATTTTTCCTAATGTTACCAAAGGTACCATAAGTTTTATTCAAATAAAAATATGAATAATCACCATCTAATAAAAGTATAAAATAAACATAATAAAGTTATTTGATTTATAAATAAATTTTGAAGTTTTTAATTCAATATTTAAACTATATAAAACATTGTTTACTTGTAATGAATGATTCAATAAATTACTATAATATTTTTAAATAGAGTTGTAATCTTCTCAAACTGATCCGAAATCCAGTAATTTCAAACTAGTTCAAAAATGTATTTTTTTGAAAAAAAATTTAGACTTAAATACCCCTGTATTTTAAAAATCTAAAATAAATATATACACATATCCAAAAATGGTAAAACTTAGTTATAGATTAAATATAATTAAATTAACATGTTTATAAAAATTTTAAAAAATAAAAAAATACATTTTTGGACCAGTCTAAAATACATTTTTGAAGTTTTTCGTTCAATATTTAAAGCGTACAAAACATCTTTTCCCTGTAATGAATGATTTAATAAGTTCCTATAATATTTTAATATATGTGATATGCTCTAAATTTTTTTTGCAATTTGCACATAATTATATATTTTAAGCGGATATGACCCACCTAAATTTTTGATTGAAATGATTTCATTTATCATGGTAAATTCAATAATAATGAAGAAAATGAATGGATTAAATTTATTTTAACTACGGGCCTAAAATGGCTAAGGCGACTGAATGCACCCAAGTGCATTTCATCTATATTTTCGAAATTTTTTAATACAACTGTTAATCTTGATGTGTTTACCGTATGTATCAATTTTTATCAATTTTTAAGACTTTTAGATATTTTATTTTTTTAAAATCAGTGACATTTTTATAATTCATGAATTTCGGCAATATCACTTATTTAAAAAAATAAAAAATCTAAAAGTCTTCAAAATTAGTAAAAATTAATATACATATTAAATACATCTAAATTAATAGTTGTATAAAAAAAATTTTAAAAAAATATGCTTTTGCAACTTGGTGTTCTGTATCATAATCCCTAAAATGGGTCAAGTATTTTGCTGCGGTCGACCCTCTAACTCTGATGCCACACGCTACTAGAATATATAGTGATGCGATAACTAGATTTCTTATCTAAATAAATATATTTAAAAACTAAATGATTTCAATTTCATAAAGTAACACACAAAACCATTAAATTAATGAAATCCTATCCATGGAATAACTATTTGGTTTCTTTCATATATGTATTTGATGATTTTGCTTCTTTCATCTAAGCTTTGTATAAGCCTCATGAAATAATAAAAAAAAAACCAACCTGATAAATTTTGAAAATTTCTTCAGTTCAAGAGATTGCATGATGAAAACTTTTATTTTTTAAAATATCTTAATAACTTTGATTATCTGTTTGAATGAACATATTATTTGAAATGACTTTGATTACCTGTTGGAACGAACAAGGAAAAAAATACGAATTGATAGATTTCTTGAAGCCACTTTTAAAGAATCTTTCCCAATATATTAATCGAATTAATATTTCTATTTCAACTAAATAAGAAGAGTGATGTTAAAGAATAGGTTGCTTTTTATGCTTTAATTTTTTAAAAAGCTAAATCTTTTATAATACTCATCCGTATGTATTTAATCATGATGAAAAATCAAATATTTTAACATTTTTATATGCATATTATTTTCAAAATTTTACAAATTTTAACAATTTTATTTTCACTATTGTATGATGAAAATATTTATATTATATAAATTTTTAATGAAAATGATTTTTGGCGTCATAAACATATAACCTAACGTATATTATAAATGATTTACATTTTTAAAAAATATTTCTAAAATCAACTTGTTTAAAAATTAATCATAGTCACCCATGGAATTGTATATTTTTATTTAAAAAATTCTTCAATATGTTATGTGCAGGGGAGTGTAAAATATGATCGTGTTAGCTTGGGTTATATGATGGCTTGCTTAGCCTAAGCTGATAAACTTATTTTTTAGATTTTTTTATAAACTTGTTAATTTAGATAATTTAATGTATAAATCAAGTATACCATTTTTGGAGACATGTATAGTTTTTATTTTTAAACATAAAGATATTTTAGCTATTTTTAATAGTTGAAAATTACTGAAATAACCTTGCGTTTAAAAATCTAAAAAATAATTTCCAAAAAGTGAAAAAAATTATTTTATATATTAAACATTTATAATTAAAAATTTTATGAAAAAAAATTTAATAATTTTTTTGCTTGAGCTAAGTAAGACATTACTTAGCATAGATTAACTAGTTCAAGCCTCAGTGTAAAGCGGGTGAAATTTTTATTTTGAAGTTTTTGAAAAAAATATAAATACAAGAATGGAGAGATAGTAAATTCTGGTATATAAATTAAACAAGTGAGATCATACACAAAAAATGAAAAAAAAAATGAAAGATATATAATATAAAAAACACGATGGTGTTGCTTAGCTTTATCATAGCCCATTATCCATGATCATAATCCAAGATTATATTTTGGGTGAGTTTGAATCAATATTTAATAATAGAGTTGCAACTTAGATAGAATACCCATCAACCTAATCTTAAATTAAGTAGAATAAGGTAAGAAATATTATCTATGGTTATATGTAGGGTACAAATCATACATTCATATCCGCCCCCCAAGTATGGTAGGGATATGATAGATATATTAGGTATGCTAAACCCGCCTACATGGATACCCTATTGTTAAATAAGTATATATAAGTGTATATAGTTTTATATATTTATATAATTTTAGACTCTACTTCTATATAACCAGGTTACATAGAAGCAGAATCATATAATCTTCTTAATTTTTAAAATTTTGATTATTGATAGAAAATCCAATCAATTCATTATATTCAAAATTATTTATTTATTTAGGAGACCAAGTTTCATCCATATCAAATATGTTTATGAGTCAAATTTGTTGAAACATATATTCATGTGTAAATTATGAAAAACGCTTAGATTCATTTTATATCTATTGAATATAATAATATTTTATAAAATCATTTATCCGCATAAAAATAATATTTTAGATGGTTAAATGTTGAAAATTCAACTTTAAAATTGGCATTTAACATTGAGCTATTTTATTATGTTGATTTTCAACGGGGCCTATATATAGCGATATTGGACACATAAAAAAGGTTTTTCAGATATAATAAATGGTGTTAAATATAATAAATGGAATAGATTTTTCACCGATCATTAAAATATTAAAAATAGAAGGAATTACATATAACATGAGTTTCATAAAAGAGCCGTTTACTAATTTTTACAATATTCCCGTTCACCAGTCCGTCTCCTGTATTTGCACCTCCGTTCAACGCTTTTGCTAGTGCAGCGGGGGACTGCCATGCACGAGAGCGTCCAGGGATTTTACAAACAACAACCGCAGGATAGTCATACCAGAAATGAAATCATGCTGCGCGTACAGAATTTAGTCTCTGGCAATGGTAGACATGAGAGAAAAAAGAAAGAATTATTGAAAGTCTTGATTGTTTAATTAAGTGCAGATTAGACATGCTGGAAAATAGAATAATGGTGGGTGGAAATTTCTGTCGAATATTAATAGTTTATTAGTTGTCTAGCTCTGTGACATATTTCTAGCAAAAGGACTAAGCAAACGCATATTATATTCTGTTTACATAAACAGTAATAGAAATTTCGGAAATGTAAATGTAGGGGTTTTTAGTTGATGTAAATATATTGTTTTATATTATTTAAAAATAGTACAAAAATATCTTTATTTGCGTTGTATTTGCATATTGACGGAGCTCATTTGTAACCGGAATTGAAACTAGCCTATACGTAATGAGTAGGATAAGATATATTGAAATTGAAATAGCTAATGGGTAAGGTATGATGAGTCTTCTAAAAATAAGATATAATTAGGATAAACTAGTACTCAACCAAAACAACCCAAGTTACACACCTACTAACAATGTTTACTAGCCAATCCTATCCCAATGCTTGCTTATCTAACTTGGCTAGCCATGCCCCTGGCTAGTGCGGCTGCCAAAAGTTACTAATGTCCCCACACATTTCAATATATATTAAAAGTAGTTTCTTCTCAAAGTATACAAGAGACTTGGGGAGAAGACGTATATTGAGACCGAGAAAAATATTATTTCAAATGAGAAAAAAAAGTTAGTTATGCTCTAAGAAATGAAAAGGTATATTGAAAAGAAAAAAAAGTTTGAATGAGTAATTTCACCTCATTCACGTTCCATTAACTCCATTGTTTGCTGTGGAACCCGCAGTAAATACTTTTACTATGTAAATAATATTTTAAGATAATTTATAAATATACTCATATAATTAGAAAATAATTGTAAATATATCTATATAGTTTAAGAAACTACAAATAATCTAACTCAGTTGGATCATAATTGCAAATATATTTATACTATTATAACGTCATTACCGCATCATCATCGCACAAGTATATTTGCAAAAATATACAAACTATACGAGCATATTTGTAATTTGAGAAATTAAGCATGTATATTTAACTTTTATAAATATACTCTCGTAATTTGCATATCTTTGCAAATATATTATGTCATGATAGTGCAATAACAACGTAGATATATCTGTAATTATGAACAAATTATATGTGAATTATTTGTAATTTATAAAACTATGTAGATATATTTACAATTATGATAAACTATATAAGTGTATTTCTAAATTGCCCAAATTTTTACTCAACAAGAAAGTATCGAATATGAAAAGGAAAAATAATCATAACCTCATACGTCAACTAAAATTAATATTTCATAAGTAGCGACTGTATTTTTAAGAACTCGATTGAGGCTTTTGCATATCTTCCAAGATTGATGTGTGACGTCACCTGCGGCTAGTGCAGGTGGCGGGGGCGTTGTACCCTTAGCGCGCAGGTCGTGGGTTCGAATCCCACGTTGGGATTTCGGCCCGGAAAAATGGTGTGGGAGCTGTGGTCTCTCTTTGAGGTAGGGTGGGAGCTGTTGTCTCCCTTGGGCTGGAGGGAAGCTGTTCTTCCTAATTCTTTGGTGGAGCTGTGTCTCCAGATTTCTTTAAAGGAGTTATGTATCTCCTTATTTGTAAGAATGTCTCAGAATTACAATGTAATATGTGTTGAGATGTATGTAAATATAAACCATCAAAAAAAAAATTGATGTGTGACAACAAGATTTTGCTAGCCCTGTCTAAAATTCCCAAGTCCAAAAGTAGACTCCAGTGCACCAATAATACGCCATTAGAGACCCAGGAACGAAAAAGGTTCGAAGCCCATTTAACACATAAATTGATTTTGGTGATCTGGATCCAGCGCAGCAGATCGCATCGCGCATGCATGAGTACGTTCCATCATGCTCACGAGTGCATCATACAAATATATTTTTAAAAAAATTCACGGGGATTACGGACAACCGCAAACATTTTAGGTGATATTTATAATATTCCAACAATCAAATTTTAGGTGCGAACAAACGATTCCAAGTCATATTAGCTTGGGTACATTTGTCATTTCATAAAGAAGCTATTGTTACATTTAATATGTCCCTACCGTTCCAAGTATAAGTGGAACTCTGGATAATTTATAACAGTATGTTTGGAATTATAAAATATTATGGATATATTTAGAATTAGAGTTAAATTTTATATGTTTGATATACAACCTAATTTTTATTTTGGGGCATGTTTGTTCATGGAAATTTTTTTTGAAACTCGAACTTTTGACTCTCCATAATTACTCTATTTTCAATTATTTCTTAACATCTTCTTACGTAACTCTATTTTTCGATAATTTTTATATAATTATCAATACAACTTACCTATTCTTTTTAACTTTATTATTTTCACTTATCATCATTACCCCTGCCAAATTATATTATTTTCTACTAATTTAGAATTTTATACTAAAATTTTTTTTAAGAGATAATTTCTCTTATATCCATAATGAATACACATAATTCCTCTTATACCTACGATATTTTATAAATTTCTTTTTATACCTATAACATTTAACCTTAAATTCCTCTCATACCCACGCCGTTAAAACCACTGTTGTCTACTCCATTGAAAAAATAATTTTGCTCATTTAAAATTTTTTAATTGAGATAATTTAACCTTAACATGATTCAATTGATGGTAGAAAATCATTCATACAAGACATTAAATAACTTGAAAATCATATTAAGGTTGATTTATTTTAATTATAAAAAATTTAAAAGGGCAAAATCATCTTTTTAATGGGATAGATAACATTTGTTTTAACAGCGTTGATATGAGAGGAATTTAGGGTAAAATATTATGGGTATGAAAAGAATTTATGAAATATTGTGAGTATAAGAGGAATTATTTGCATTTGTTATGGGTATAAGAGAAATTATCTCTTTATTTAAAAATTTTATCACTTTCCAAACATACTCTTAATGTGTGGACTCACCAATACTTACCCCTCCATGAAAATTTTAAATTCATTTGATATTTTTAAATTTTAAAAATTAGCAAAATGATATTATACTTATTTATTAATTTCTAAAATAACAATAATGACCTAAATTCAAAAGATTAACAAATTTTATGAGAGAAAATAATTAGGCAGGAGCAGGACTCACAAATCTATTAAAAGCAAGAAAATAAAGAAATAATCTTTACGGCTACCACCATAGATCTTGATTTACGCAACCGAATAAGAACCGTATCCCTGTCAGAAACGTAAGCCAGACAAAAAAACAAGGATTTGGGGCAACGTCACCAGTCACACATTCCCATGTCCATGAACCTCATCCGGACTGTCCAAATTTCCAAATATCATCTCCTGTCTGATCTTTGGGACAGGAGTAAAAAATCTAAAAAGCCCATGGATCGAGCATGGAGTACCCAGAGTAACACAGTCCCTAACTCCTCATTCCTCTACAAGTCGGATAGAATGGAACGTCCAGATTCTACACACGTGTGGAAGCATTTAACCAACCCGTCCAACCTCTCCAAATCTTCAACCCCCCCACCCCGCCGCCTGACCTTCCAAACCAAATTTCCGTTGATGCATGCATGCGCGTGCTTCGGCCTCGCCAGCTCAGCGCGTCCGTTGGACACTGGAGAATCGTCGTCACATATACGCAAGCCCGCACATCTCTTTTTATAAATAATAAGCGGCGTTTTGGCATATAACTCCTTCAAGTCTGCGAAATTTGGACCTTCTAGCCAAGTTTCAAAGTTTCATATTTATTTCAGCTTTAAAGCTTTCAGTCCTGGCTTTCCATCAAAAAGAAAAAACAAAGCTTTCAGTCCTGGCTTTCCATCAAAAAGAAAAAACAAAGCTTTCAGTCCTGGCTGAAGTTGTTTATATTTTAGATTAAAATTATCAAAGCACTCTTTTAATAATTTTTATCGAAATTTTAAACAGTATATGGTTGGATTTCTTTATAGGATATTTTTAAAATTGGTTTTCTCTTAAAAATAATATTTTAAATTTCAACAGATTATTTAAGATATTTACTTAGGATATTAGAAGGGCCTTTGGTCTTTTTATATCACAATGATTTTAGGGATTCGCGTAACTGCATCTTCAAATTTGGAATTTGCAACACATGATCTAGGTTTACAACTAACATCACTAGCCGAACCCGTCAGAATACAGTATTACCGTTTGAATTATGGTTAGGGTTTAATGAGCCTAATTTTTCCTATTTGTATTTAATATAAGTATATATTATATACATAATACTTAAAAAATATTTATTCATATTTATATATTTTATATTAATTATATTTATGTCGGAATACATATTTTCCATCTTAAAATTATATTATAGAACAATTAAATTATTTTCATTTATATTGATATTATATATTATTATTGGTTTTCTTCTTTCATCTTATTTTGGAAGATTAAACTTTTATATTTTTAGTTAGGATTAAGGTAAACTTGAATTTCATAAATTGAAGATGTACTCTTAGATGTAAAATTTAAAAATTAAGAGTGTGTTTGGGAGATGAAATGTTTTTTATGTAAAAAATTTTAAAATAAAAGAAAATGATATGATATAATAAAGGTAATGATGACGAATAAAGGCAACAAAGTTAAAATAGATAGATTAAATAGATGAGAAGTATATAGAGGGTGTGTTCGGTAACAACACAAAGTTGTCACTTTAAAACTTTTCACCCTCCACAACTATCCTATTTTTTAATCATTTCTTCACATTTTTTTATACAACTACCCTACATTTTAACCATTTATACACAACTACCAACACAACTAACCTATATATTTCAACTTTATCCTATTTATTCATCATCATTACCCCTATTATATCACATCATTTGACAACTTCTCATCTCTATAACTTTTCATCAAAAGTTTTATCGATTCCCAAACACACTCAGAAATGATTGAAAAATAAAGTAGTTATATTAGAAAAAATGAAAAAAATAGTTTAAAATATTGCAACCGTGGAGGATGAAAGTATTAGGTTGAAATTTTTAGTTTAAACATTTTCAGTGTGCCAATGGCGGTGTAACCCGCTAGTCATGGACGCTAGCACACGGCTAGGGCGTCTGTGCTTAGAATCTCCCCTACATGTGCGCATAAAAATTTCTCTCAATTTAGAAATGTTTACAAGTGTCCCTCCTAAATTGAGGAGTATTTACTTAATGTTCTCCAAAAATGTTAAGGTTGTAAATATGTTTAATTTATAATATCATTTGAGCGAATATTTTTTTAGTATAAATAAACATCCTAAAAGTAAAAACTTTTTACACTCCAGAGACCTTTGTGCGAATTATCACTTTATGAGTGATCCGCCCCACCGCGCCAGCTGATGCTCTGGCGCTTCCTGAATCCTGACACGAGAAACGTTGCAATTCCTGGGAGCGCAACTCAAGAAGAACCATTCAAACCACCGGAAATAGCAGCGTTTTTTTTTTTCTGTAATAATCATTTATGCCGTTTCGATCACGCCAGTCCATTGTGACTTGTCTCTTTTCTCATGTAAGGCTGATAATGTGTAAAATTATAGAATTATTGCAAATTGTAGGAAATGTAAAAAAATATATTTTGAAAATTTGTAATTAATATAAAATGATAGAGATAAAGTTGAAATAAATAAGGCTGTTGAAAGAAAAAATGATTAAAAAGTATAGATAAAAGTGAAAAATATAATTGATAAAAGGAAAAATCATTGATTAGAAAATGTGCCATCGGTACAAATCTTATGGTTTATCATGGAAATCCGTACTCGTCCGTTTACCAAATCCGGTAAGTCATTCTGTGAGATGACTGTACGGAGAGTACGGTTCGAGGGACCCCAATTATCCCGACGCCGGTGTATTGGCCACTAGGAATCGCCAGAGTAAAAAGAAACCCTTCTCCTGCTCCAAGGAAAACAACCCCAGCCCTTGAATTCCTTCCCAATTACGCCCTCCATTCAAGCCGAGAACAACAAAACCCCCGCAAAAATCCCCACCACAAGAATCCGTCTTTCTTCCCCAATTCCCAAAATTTTTCAAAGAAATCTCCAATTCTTTCCCGAGAATTCCGTTTCCTCCGTCGAAGATACCCAGCCGACGGCTTACTCTTAACGGCGGCCACCATTGTCGTCTGGCGTAGTCGGAAGCTGACCACCGTCCTGTCCGTCCGTTCTCCCAAGGAGCGATGGCGGACATCGTTAAGCAGATCCTCGCGAAGCCCATCCAGCTGGCGGACCAGATCACGAAATCGGCGGACGATGCCCAGACGTTCAAGCAGGAATGCGCGGAGCTGAAATCCAAGACGGAGAAGCTGGCGGCGCTGCTCCGGCAGGCTGCCCGCGCCAGCTCCGATCTCTACGAGCGCCCCACCCGCCGCATCATCGACGACACGGAGCAGGTCCTCGACAAGGCCCTCACCCTCGTCATCAAGTGCCGCGCCAACGGCCTTGTCAAGCGCGTCTTCAGGATCATCCCGCCGGCCGCCTTCAAGAAGATGTCTTCCCAGCTCGAGAACTCCATCGGCGACGTCTCCTGGCTGCTCCGCGTCTCCGCCACTGGGGACGACAAAGACGACGACGAATACCTCGGGGGGCTGCCGCCCATCGCCGCCAATGAGCCCATCTTGTGTTTGATCTGGGAGCAGATCGCTACTCTCTACACCGGATCGCTCGAGGACCGGGCCGATGCCGCGGCGTCGCTTGTCTCGCTTGCCAACGACAACGATCGGTATGGGAAGTTGATAATCGAAGAGGGCGGCGTCGGCCCGCTGCTGAAGCTGCTCAAGGAAGGGCGGCCAGAGGGGCAGGAGAACGCCGCCCGGGCGATCGGGCTTCTTGGGCGGGACCCAGAGAGCGTTGAACAGATGATCCATGCGGGGGTGTGCACGGTGTTCGCGAAGGTCCTCAAAGAAGGGCCGATGAAGGTGCAGGCCGTGGTGGCCTGGGCGGTCGCGGAGCTCGCCGCCAATCATCCCAAATGCCAGGATCATTTCGCCCAGAACAACATAATTCGGCTGCTGGTCGGCCATCTCGCCTTCGAGACGATCCAGGAGCACAGCAAGTACGCTGTCAGCAGCAACAAGGCCCTGTCCATCCACTCCGTCGTGATGGCCAACAACACCAATGACGATGGCAGCCCCAACGCCAACCCCAGCAGTAAGGGGGCTACCCATGACGACGACGACAAGCTCCACAGCCAGGTTGCTCGACCGGCGGGTGCCCACAAGGAGGACCAGATGCATTCCGTGATCAAGAACACCATGGCTGGCAAATCTCAGTTGAAACCACCGATGCAGCCGCAGCACAACAAAGCCAACGCCAATCACCAACCCAAAAACCACAATCCGCAGCACATCTCCCTTGCCGGCTCCAGCCTTAAAGGCGGGAGGGAGTACGAGGATCTAGAGACGAAGGCGGAGATGAAGTCCATGTCGGCCAAGGCCCTGTGGCACCTCGCCAAGGGCAATTCCTCCATCTGTCGCAGCATGACGGAATCCCGCGCCCTGCTCTGCTTCGCCGTCCTGCTGGAGAAGGGCACCGGCGAAGTCCAATTCAACTCTGCCATGGCGTTGATGGAGATCGCGGCTGTGGCGGAGCAGGACGCGGATCTCCGGCGGTCGGCTTTCAAGCCCAATTCTCCCGCGGCCAAAGCGGTGGTGGACCAGCTGCTGAAGATCGTGGAGAAGGCGGAGTCGGATCTGCTGGTGCCGTGCATCAAGGCAATTGGGTATTTGGCGAGGACGTTCCGCGCGACGGAGACGAGGATCATCGGGCCGCTGGTGAGATTGCTGGAGGACAGAGAAGGGGATGTGATGCGGGAGGCGGCCATTGCCCTCACCAACTTCGCCAGCGCGGAGAACTACCTGCACATGGACCACTCGAAGGCGATCATCAACGCTGGTGGGGCGAAGCACCTGATTCAGCTGGTGTATTTCGGGGAGCAGATGGTGCAGATCGTCTCCCTCATCCTTCTGTGTTATATCGCCATCAGCGTCCCGGACAGCGAAGCTCTCGCACAGGCTTCGGTGCTCACGGTGCTCGAATGGGCTGCCAAGCAAGGCCCCATGGTCCAAGACCCGATTGTTGATGAGCTGCTGCCGGAGGCCAAAGGTAGGTTGGAGCTCTATCAATCTAGAGGTTCAAGAGGATTCCATTGATTGATTCAAGTTGAAAGAGTTTCCCAACCCCACAAAACCCGCCCCAAAAAAAATGCAAAATATCTAAGGATTAAAAAAAAAAAAACCACTTTTGATTTATTATTTTTTTTATGGGAGTGTATATAGTAGTTAGTTTTTTTATGGTTACTTTAGGATTATAGATGTCCCAAACACCCATAGATTCATGTTCTTTTGTTCCTGATTTTGGTTTGTAACCCCGTTTTCTTTTTTTTCTCTGTCATGATGGGGTTTTACCCCTCTGGAAAAGGTTTCATTGTTGAACTGTAGCAAGATCAACAGAAATTGGTATTGATTCATTCATGCTGATGACCACTTCTCATCAATCCGCCTGAATAGTATGGCCATATCCAACCGATTCTGGGACCGACCGCAAAAGCTTATAGGAATTAAGGTTGAACGTGTGGGCCGTGGACGACCTGTCAATTTTGGTCTCAGTCCAGATGGTCGTGATGGATGCATCATACATTCGGTGTTTCGTACACGGCGATGCTGTAGTGCAGGGGCCTACTGGCTGTTTATAGTTACAGTGATGAATTTCTTGGAATTTGGAACTTGAACGTGTCACGGACACGAGGTTGTCTTTTGTTCGCGGTGGTGTCTGCATCCTTTCCACACAAACATCAAGATCCAGGCATCTAGCTAGCTGGAAACGAGTCCCACGAAAAAGGGGAAGAAAGTGTCTGTAATGATCAGGGGATGATGCTTGCCCGCTTGGAGACTTTGCGATTTGCGTATTTGCTTTTGAAAGATCAAGGGTCGTGTTTAACCGTCTACGATTAGCCAATACAGCCCGTGCCCAACGTGTGGTGGCATCCCATGAAGAAGTGATTTTTTTTTTTTATTAGTATTGTACAACATAATATCTAAGAATTACTCAAACTCATTTACAAGGAGGCCACAAACTCCCATCTATCATTTTAGGAGATAATAGACTCTTACTTGTACTCACGTGAGATGAAACTCTCATCTAAAGACACGGGAGACTAAGCTTCTAAACAGCCGGAACTTCCACGCCATGAGGAGATCCGAACGTCAGACTTCCCCTACGGAGGCCATGAGCATTACTGAGATGCTGCCAAGTTGGCAATAAATAAGTTATTTTAGCAACATTTTTGCCCACTCGTCAGTGTTGAGTTGATCAAATTTTTGGATCTGCGTGTCACTAGACCTTCCATATGATTATGAGATTTTGATCTTACGCATTCGAGTGCACTTAGCTTCAGTACACCCGAGTGCAAATATCCATTTATTAATATTATTTTTAAAATTTTTGTACACAATTGTTAATCTAGATATATTTAACATGTGTGTCAATTTTTACTGTTTTAGAGTTTTTTATATTTATTATGGATTTTTAAAAATCAGTGGCATTTTAGTAAATTTAAATTACTAAAAATACCACTGACTTTTAAAAATCCAAAATAAATTTCTAAAAATCTCCAAAAATAGTAAAAATTGATAAACATGTTAAATACACCTAGATTAACAATTGTGCAGAAAAAGTTTTAAAAAATAATATTAAAAATAGGTATTTGCACTCTTGTGTTCTTGAAGCTAAGTGCACCCGGGTGCATAGGATCAGTTCCCTATGATTCTACACCATAGGATGAACTTTCCTATTATTCCACAACACAACGGCCTAAGATATTGGATTTTAGTAGCCTAACTCCAACTTTGCAAGCCGAAACCAAAATATGAAAAAGAAATCAAAGCCAAACAACACAAGTAACTTCAATGAAAGTAATGCAATCCTAGCATTTATTAAGAGAAATCCTTAAGTCAATCACTTGTAAAAAGAGAGCCTATGGTACATAGAGTATACGAAAGCTAATTATTAAGACACATGTCTAGTGTAGCACAAGTCACATGTTCTTAGTTCTCTCATGTGTAGGGGTGCAACTTGGGCCGGGTTCGACCCGAACCTGACCCGCCGAACCCGGCCAAGAGCAGTGCTGAAACTCAGCATTTCCCAGCCCGAACCCGATTTCTCAGCCCGAACCTGGACCGAATTCAAATAACTCTCGGTTTCGGGTTCAGGTAAACCCGAACCCTGTAAACACGAACTCGAGGTTATATTTGAAAATATTAATATTTTATTATAATATATCAACATCAGCAGTTGTCGTCCCTGACTCGCTGTGGACCCTATCCTTGCCAGGCGCCAACCTTTCAAGTTTTCGCCCATTCCGCCTTTCATCGGTTTCCCGCGTTTCTGCCGTTCTGCAGGGATTTCAAGTTCTGCCATTCTCAACTTCTCGCCGTTTCTAGCTTTTCTGCCGTCCCGCAAGGATTTCTGCCATTATCGACTTCTCGTCGTTTCTAGCTTTTCTGCCGTCCCGCAAGGATTTCTGCCATTATCGACTTCTCGTCGTTTCTAGCTTTTCTCGGCCTTCTCAGTTCTGCTGTTGTTCTGCTCATCTGCTTTCTTTGTTTGCTCAAGCTTCTCTCGTTCTTCTGCCTATCTACTGCGATGCTACCGTTTCAAGCTTTTCTCGTTCACGGACATGAAGGGGACATGTCACTTCCCCACCACGATGTTGGTTGAATGCTTGTTGGAGATTAGGAAATCAAACGGCGGCAGACACGAACGGAGATCATGATCCACCCCATGCGCCTCGCTGAGTTGGAAGTCTTTGGGAGTAGATGCATCCAGACTCCAGCCTTTCCTTCTTAAGAAGTCGGGAGGAAACCCATCCGGAGCAACCGATTTTGCAGCAAAAGTGCCCCATTTGCGAGGAACGATCTCCACTTGCTGATACATGTCTCTGTGATCTAGAGGTCTTGACTTCACATCTTTGACATAGGTACAAAAACAGCAGGTCTCCATATCCTCCTCTCTTGAGCAAGTGAATGCATTCCTAAAAAGAAATCAATTGAAATCGAAAGGATTCCTAAAAATTTGGGAATTGGGCAAGTACAAAATCATCTTGTCTCGCATCGACCTGTCCTTGCCCTCGTCCTTGCACCGGTAGCAGCCCTACGTCCTGGTAACAGCGGAATCACGCACAGGTAACAATTTTGTTCTTGATTTTTCTTAGAAAAAATCATTGCTTATTATTTAGTATACAAATTAATAGTATATGATTAATTATTGAAAGCTGGTGCAATGAAATCGTATTTGAACATAAGAGCAGAAGAAAGGGGGAAAGATTTATGTAATGTGATTATGTATTGGTAGAATCAATTTTTAGAAATAAACAAATGAAAACAATATTAATTATCTAAGAATTAATTGTTAGAAATAAAATAAATAGAAATTGTGTAAATGGTAATTTAGAAATATATTTTTTTAGTCAGCATGCAGAATCATTCAAATTTCAAACTTTCTAAATAGTAATTTAGAAACGTGTGCTTTAGTGTTGAAAAAATGCGTTTGTTTTTCATTTTTTGAAAAGTATTCCTGTATCTTGAATGCTTGCATTTCAAATATTTTTGCAATTCCAAAAAATTATTTCATTTATTTGTGTTTATGTTAGTTGTTGATAACTTAATGCACATTGGTTAATATTTTGATTTTAAAATTAGTTTGTTATTGCTATGAAATGAGTAGAAAATTTGTTGTAATTTGGTTATCCAAACTTAAGACTCGTGTTGTAGACTTTGAGGTAACTTGGATGTTGTGATTTGGAGGTTGATGCTTGAATTAATATAATCTTATTGGACTTGTATTTTGTGCTTTTTGGATGATTTTATTTTATTGCAATTGATATGATAAGGTTTATCTTACAATTGGATGGTAATATTGGTGTTAAATTGCAGAATGGAAAGCGATTGTGCTTCTACATTCTCCAAAATACAGCTATTATTCTATTTGATACAAAGAGAAGGCTCAAAACAGGTTTCTTTCTTTTGTACTCTTAAATGGTATTTGAATTTTTCTTGCTTTCGTATAATAAATTGTTTTTTTAACTTTTTTATACAATAGGTTTGTGATAAAAACTATATATATACGATGAGTGACAAAGACATATTAATAGGAGAATGTTAATCCGAAACTCAACCCAAGCCCGAATTTCAAAAATAGGGTTAGGATTGAGGTTTACAAATAGGGTTAGGGTTAGGGTTAGGGTTGAAGTTTTACAAATAGGGTTAGGGTTAGGGTTGAGGTGAACCCGAGTTTTATAAGCCCGAGTTGCACCCCTACTCATGTGAATGCATGTATCCCATATGTCCTACTCGTCACATCAAGGGAAAAGAGATGACCAAGGTGTCATTTAAGAATGTATATTTTGGTCGGATTTTGAAATGGTGTTAGAGTGAAAAAGAGAATATTTTGAAAATTATATAAATAATATAATATGATAAGGATAAATTTAGAATCAATAGGGTAGTTAGAAAAGTGGGATAAGAAAAAAATTATTAGAGTATAGGGTAAAATTGAAAAAGTAGGCTTGTTGGATAGTTAAATCATTTATGAGATAATGTGTAGGATAGAAAAACCATAAGAGACTATAAACATCAGTTATCAAACGTGCCCTAATTTCCCCACTTTTAAAGATGGTGGCCTAGTCACATAGGATTTAGTCTAAACCCTATCTATATGTGCACCACATAAGTGTCACCTGTACATTAGCAATCCATCACATGTACATTTAGTGTTATGTCATCAGTATGTCAAAGCTACATGGTAGCCCTCCTTGCTTGCAATGTATCAATCTCACCTAATACAAGTCTCACTATTCCAACGTAGTAAGGTATCAATGCATTGATGGCTGACCTATAACGTGCATGTGATTTGTATCCTCGTTGCACACCACATTCCCAATGCATCTTGCATCTACTATCCCACACTTAGAATTGTCTCATGATCCTGCTTTAGTATGCTCACAACTCCTAAGGTTTATTTTAACTTTGTATGCTGACTTGGCATCGCCTCTAGGTGTGCAGCTTGGTCTGGGTAGGTATCAACCTTATCCTTACTCTATTTATAAAAATTTCTACTCTACTCTATTTTAGGTCGGGTGAGTTTTAGGCATTCTCTACATTTTTTTTAGGGTGGGTCAATTCTGATTCCAAATTGGTTTTAAAAAATTTGTAAAAAATGTCTTACAAGTTTGTCAAAAATAGGTAGCTTCTAGGTGTTACACAAAGTTATCTATTTATAACAACTGCATAGTTCCAACACATCAATCTGTAGAAACAAACTAAAATTTGCAGCTAGTAGCTAGTAACTGCATAATTCAATCACATAAATTCCAGCCACATACCTATTTAATACATCATTCTCTTTAACACCTATAAGAAAAGCATGAGTCACCAATCACCAAAAATATTTTTAAGGACTTTGCAAATCTTAGAAAGCCCAAAATTCCACAACTTGAGGCTCCATGGTACACTATTTTCACATCCATATGCACATACATATTAAATGGCATATGTTTTATTCTTCATGTGATGAGGCCTTTGGCTGCAGACAATCAAGTTATTTAGGCACATTGCAACTACAAAACTAGCAATTTTAGGGCTTGTTTAGCCAACCTTCATAATGTAGGAAATCTTAAGGCCAATATTTCAACAATAGGATGACATTTGACATCTAATTTCTATCAAAAATAAAATTACGAAAACAGAGAAAAATGAGTCATACTGTTACCTTGAAGTAGATAGCTCAAGGACACAGAGATTGCAGTCGGAGGCATAAATCAAGAATGGAGGCTGTTAGAGAAGAAATCAAAGAGAGAGAGAGAGAGAGTGAGCTCGATACCAAAGGCAGAGATTGGGGATGGAGGCTTTTAAGAAGAAATTGAAGAGAGAGAGAGAGAGAGAGATAGATCACTGCCGAAGGGAGAGAGGGGTCGAGATAGGTGGTTGTGGAAGTGATTATGCCGGAAGGGGAGAGACAGATGTCTCGGCGCAGGCACGTTAATCAGGGGGTTCAAACTTCAAAATTAAAGGAGAAAAGAAGAGAGAGGGGCGAGTTAAAGAGTCGGGCGGGATCGGCCTGAATATGATAAGGGCATGGGATAGGATATCTGATAATATGATAAAGTTATGGGGGAGATAAGATAAGATAATGTAATAAGCTATATGCAAATATTATTGGCTATATGAAATTCGGGTTAGTTCTAGGTACCCGGATTCTGGAATCGATCCTACCTAAATTCGCATGGGTATCTCACAGGCGGAATCGAACCGACTCTTCTTCGCAATTTCTTTGCAAGTGCACGAGTTGTAGGTTGTAGTATATAAAATATCGATTCTATAAAAAATTTGGGATTTAAGACATTAGATTTAAATACTTTATAACAAAAATCAAGAGAATAAAATAAGAAGAAGAAACAAGAAAAGTTAATCTGTAGAATGTAGAATAGGAATTAGAAATCATAGGATTGAGAGTACCTAGGATTTAAGGTTTCACATACGTCTTTTACAATAGATATGTGAAGTGCATATTTAATTTGGATATTATACATTAAAGAATAACAAATTCTAAATTATCTCTGCACCTTCTCTCGAAACCTGCAAGGCGTAACCCTATTGTATTCTTAACCACCTATTTTTATTGGATTAAGTCAATTATGATTCATTAAGTTTTGTGACCGTTTATGGGATTCCTTAAGGTCATTACGCTTATTTTTATAGTCTTAAATTTTTCATATTTAATATCTAGATTCTCATATATTAGACTTTTACCTTTTATTTCCTTCACCTAATATATGAGAATCATTGCTAAAGTGTAAGCCTTCTGTAACGCTCCATTCCTAGATATACTCAATAACTAGTCAATATGTACTATACAACCTAAGAAAAATTCGGCGGCATCTCCCCATAATATATAAGGGGTGGTATGGATTACATGACCTGATATTTATAAACATTTCAATTTCATTTCAAAATGTAACATTCAATCTTATATTTTTACACTTGTATCTTCATATAATAAGGACATTCATATAGAAGAAAAATCATTGAATGTTATCCTTATACATCAAGCAAACCCAATGATTATGCATATATGAATCCATAAATATTATAATCCAATCCAAAATACCAAATACAATATGTTTGTCAAAGTGAATCTGTCTCAATAATCGTCTACATATACAAATATCAAAAGAGCACAAATTTTAAAAGAACTGAAATTAAAGATATTGTGCTAATGGTCTTCAAGATTTGATCTTCAACTTGTCCCATCTTGAGGTTCTCCACTTGGCCTGTGATCTAAAGGCAAAATAACAAACCATATGAGTCTAAATAGACTCAGTAAGTAGATAATGGTTAGCACAAAGTAGAAATAAGTAAAATTCTAGATGCACATGTTGTGATCAAGATAAGACACATGAGTCCAAATACCCACTCCCAAGATCGTATGCATATAATCACGTATAAATAGAATGACACGAACAATCCTCTATTTATGTCTATCAAGGGCCATGAACAACCCCCTCCCCATGTCAATCAGGGGCCATGAACAACCCTTTTACAACCAACCATTTTAGATAACACATCATACATAACAAACAAGGATAAATGTCACAAACCACACATACAACATCAACAAGGTTTACTTTAAATTCAATACACAAAATTATCATACAAGAATTTTACCAAATACATGATAGGTGCAAAACAAGGGAACGTTCAATGCATACTCTTGTTTGATCTGAATCGATTAACGTCACATTTTGACAATATAGAAACTGCTAACGAATCCTTTACCTCATAGAAATCGCACATTCATAGTAAATTTTTCATGAACCCTGCTTACCCTAACTGTTACGAACCTTATGCCCCATACCACGAAGTTGTTAGACGCTACACACTCCCACCAGTCTTATATCACGTTTAATATGAAATTTCATCACTAAATCAAGAAGGGGCGACATCTACTTACCTTGATCGTGATTTCCCCCAAAAACAGCGACCCTAGGCTTGGATTGCAGAGATTCGGAGCGTCCTTGATTGGAATCGATGACCTTCAAGGAAGTCGGTAGAGTTTTCTTGAAGAGATCTACAGCTAGGTCGAACTGAATAGAATGGAAAGAAAAGAAGAAGCAGAGAACGGTAAGAGAAGAAGAGGGAAACGTAGTCGGGGTGCAAATGAAAGATGAAGCCCTAGCTCGCGGGCTCCTCTTGATAACTGAACCCCCATCGAGTCGGGTCGGGCCGGAGCATGGGTCGGGTCTAATCGCAATTAGTAATTTACTTTCCCACTCCTACGACTTAATAGTTAAAAATTTCTCCGAGGGCGCTACACGCTTCACCCCCCGCGACCTGACCGGGCAGGTCGAACCCCATACCTACTCTGCGATGTGGAAAATAATCATAGTTCTTAACAATGTCCATATATGTTATACATTCATTAGCATCATAAATTCATAGTAGCATGTTTATAAATTACCTCATAAATAGAGAAGGGTTATAATGAAAATAAAATAAAATATCTGGTCCTCACGCCTTCACACTAATCAAACATTAAATCGCAATATATTAAATTAACACACAATATCATTCATAAATAAATCAAATCACAATATCCGCTATATTGTATTTATGTTACATTCTAAATCCTAGATTAAGGGCTTAGCCTAGCATGTTCAAAATAAAATTAAATCACAAAAGAATATTATATCTCAAATTCATCTCAAACAAGTCTATTAAACTCAGAAAGAAAGAAGAAAAGAAAGCTTATCGATTAGAAGTTTCAATGGCGTCTTGAATGTCTCAAACAACTTGCCGTCTCACATTTTGCCTTATGCTATGCACCTTCTCTCGCTCTTCGGACCTCAACCTAAGCTCCCAAAACATTCCAGGATGCCTTAGAACATTTCTAAGATGTGTTTATATAGGCTTTAGGGGGAGAGTTTGCACCTAGAGTCCGTTACGCACTAGAATTGTGCAACCAAGGATCCACACGGTTTGAACTGTGTGACATTGTGGAATGCTTAGCTTTGTGTGCAGTTTTGCCCGTTCTTCTCCTTGAAACTTCCCCGACACATTCTAAGATGCCTTGGTCATTGTTTTAACTACTTTAAAACCTTCAAAATCATCAAATCAAATGTAGTCTTGGTCTTTGAGGTTTGAACTTCTCGAACAGACCCACATTGTACTGAAATGAGCGGACTAATTTCAACTAGCCATAACTTTTTATCTGGAAAGAGTTACGGGAGGCGCAACATATCAACAAAAAGTATTTTTTTAGCACTTCAACATAACAACTCGGGCATGCCAAGTTAAGCTCTTTTTTATGTCAAAATCAACTATTTATGTGTGATTCAAAGCCTGAAATTGTGTGTACTTTCCTACTTTACACAAATTAATCAAATGGTGAGTGTTTTCACATAGCTTTGCTAAATCAATTAATATTCAACTCAAATCATCTCAATCACTCAGATTCTTATCCAATTATCATTCTAAATATATAGTATAAAAATGACTTAACAACTCTATGGGTAAGTTCCTTGAAATCAAACCTACCCTAATTAGGGTACCTTGTGGGTCAACCCACGGATACTTGAACCAAGTTGCACCCCTAATTGCCTCATAATCATACTTTGCAATTTCTTTTAAATCATCTCAACATACTTTGTTCCGTCTCACATTGCTTACCTTCTACAAGCAATTCACATGGGTTGTTCACTTTGCTTCGAAGGATACACTAAGTAAAGGTGTTATAAGCCTCCTCCCTTCAAACTCATCATGTCGTTATTGATTCAAGTATTAAGCACAACTTAAGTAAATAATCCAAAATTTAATATATTAAAAGCAAAAATTTATACATCCATCGTGGTTCCGTAATAAGTTTCATAACCTAGAATTAGAGTTTTAACTACTCATAATGACATTGAATACAAAATTCAAATTCAAATTCAAATTCATCTAAAAAATAAATCAAAAAATCAAAAAACAAAAAAACAAAAAAGTAGAAGTAGGCTCTAGTCTGATCTCGGCCTCGGCCTCCACTTTTGAGCTATCCTCTATCGCCGCCTTGAACAAGCTCAGAAAAACCTTGAAAATTCGTACATGCTCCTTTCTTACTGAAAACTCCTCGTGTAGCTTTTTCAAAAATTCTGCGCAATTGGCTTGCTACACAGCAAATCACATGACATGGTGTGTTTTTTTTTTCAAAAAAATAAAATGCTTTATAGATTTTCACTTAATTCTCCATATTCATATGGTCGTATTTTGGCTAATTCCTTTATTTTGCCATTTTTCTTCCCTGAAGTTGATATTTTCACTTAATTTCCATATTTTCTTGAAACTTTCATTAATAAGTACTAACTGTCTTGAATTAACTCAAACTGAATTAAAAATATAAATCAAGAGCTTAAATCACAGACAAATCAGCTGAAATTATAAAAACATTCATATGCATACATCACCTTCACCCAGCCTGATCCTACAAATAGACCCAACTCTTAAAAAAAAAAAAAAAAAAAGTGGAGTCACCGGAATTTGCACACTGGCAATTCAAGTCTTTCAATTTTTATTTTTATTTTTGTTATTTTTTGGGAATCTTACTCGTCCATATATACTATCAAAGTATTAACGACACCTGCATTTTTGACACGAAACATGTGTTATTTACCACAAGCACGCAATGTAAATGGAACAATATATGTATATTTTTTTGGATAAGCAAACGGAACAAGAATTTCAGGTTCTGAAATAAAAAAAACCATGACGTTATCCACCAACCATTGAAGTTTATCTGCCTATCTAATTTTCCCACATTTGGCTACCAATCCAATATGCTGTTGTGGTAGAAAATTAATTGAATTTTTGGCGCAATTTGTGTTTCTTGCAGGGCAAGGTTGGATTTTTTTGGTCATGGTTCTTACCAAAACAGCTTGAGAGGTCTAATCCATATATCACGTCAATAAATATCAAATCAAAGTTAAGAGCGAAAATGACATTAAAAAAAAGTTAAGAGTGAAAAAGTAATTGTGATTAAATCCAGAATACTTACCATTATTTTCTTTTCTCTATGCCGATGGAGGAGGTTCTGAACTATTTTAGGAAATAGTGTGGACAGCCTAGACTAGCCTGAGAAGCCGCTCAGGATGTAACTTGGTGGGCATAGAAATCTTTGTTTCTAACAAAAAAATTTTAAACTAAAACTTTTGTTTATTTATAATTATCTTATTTTTTAGTCATTTCTTTGCATCTTTATATATAAATCTTTAATTTTCATCATTATCCCTAGTATATTGCATCATTTTCTATCAATTAAAAACTTTTACATTAAAAAATTTCATCCAAAAATTTCCAGCTTTGCAAACACACCAGAAAAAAATTCCCCTTCAAACAAAGGCTAGTTCTTATTTTGAGGTTATCTTGAAATAAAATTAAGCTAGATTGAAATCATTACCATTCACCCAATTTTATGAAAAGCTTATTATAAATTTTTGAAAACAAAATGAAAAAAATAATTATTCGATATTTAGTCTAGTCTTTTTTAAGCCTTTGCTACAAAAATTTTAAATTGAAATATTAAAATTTATAATTGTAAATTTAAGAGAAGTTTAAAAAAAAAAGAATTGATAAATCATAGATACATTGTTATATTGGCGACAAATTATTTTAACTAAAATTCGGTCACGTGTTTTTTTATATTAATTCGGTTACAAATTTGTATATGAAGGGAGTTAGCAGTCTAATAAATTGTGTTAACCAAAATTAACACGAATTACTGACCCAATCTAGCACAAATGTTTTAGATAGTATTCTCTCAGCTTGTCAACCTGCACTAGCAGCTGCCTATAAAGCAAAGAATCTAGGATGGGGTGTGCCTCCCGACTCATGCATTTATTATAATCTGCCAAGAATATTTTGGGCCCAATAAAAGTGTATAGGTGATGTCCTGAAAATCAAAATTACTAGTAGACATTTGAAGTGACTTAATAATCTGGTTCGCCCTAAATATTGTCACGAGGAGAAATGAGCCCCATAGTTGACTGACACTGTCACTGCAAGTACCAAGGAGTTTTCCAAACAAAAATCGAAATCAATGGAACCGGTTCCATTCCACCCAATTCAATTCCAACATGGCCAAAGTTAACGAGTTGTCAACATTCAATCAGATTATTTAATTTAGAAGAATTTTTTTTGATAAAAAGTCTAATTTCATTAAATCAAAAATTTATACAGGTCTTTATATATTATTTAAAGGTCGATACAAATTATATGCACAATTACATTGATTGATATATACACACTTTTAAATTTTTAATTAAATATTAGACTTTCAAAATATCGCTCTTATGATACATATTGAAAGCACTCTAGTGGGTTTTTCTGTGTATATATATATATATATGTATATATATATATATGGGTGAAAATGATTTAAATATATATTTAAAAATCAAGTTTTTTAAGGGGTGAAAAATGAATTGAATGTCTCTTAAATTGATGATTTTTAAAAATAAAAAATTAATATGTAAAAGTATGGTAAAATAACAAAACTTGATTTATGAATTAAATATTCTTGGGAAAACATATCTACGAAGAACCAAAAATAAATAAAATTAAAATTAAAAATTGAATTTCGTAAGTTAAGGATATATACGATATATTGTATATAATTGGACCTCCATATATATGGAAATTAATTCAGTACATACGACTGCAACATGCAGACTATAGAAAATGAGGCTTACTTGATCATGAATAGAACATCTATCTCACTCATTATATTTAGAATTATTCATTTTATTAGCATATTAATTTCACGCAAATCAAATTGTGTATGGGCCCCATCTTAAAATGATGCAAAATTAATATAATAAAATGGTCTAATATAAATATCAAATTTAAAATAATTTTCAATATCTAAACCATCTAAAGTATGATATTTATATGAATAAATGATTGTCTAATGTATTAGTATATTTTTAATACACGTGAGGCCCATTGTGCAGCATACTGCACCATAATTATAGTGTAGCTCATTTGCACAAGAACATATTTATATAATGAATTATATAAAACTCTAAATAACATATTTTTTATGTCATATGAATATTATGGAGTAAAATATGTGGATGACTTGAATTTTAAAAAATATTTAAAAATTTCAAGTAATTACACTATGCAATTGATTGCATTAGATAAATACTATATATTGAGAGAAAAATAATTCAATGCAATGGTTGCACTTGATTTTTAAATTTTTTAACATTAAGTCCATGCATTGTGTTTAAAAACTATTTATTTAGCCTATGTACAAAACATTTAAGTGAATTAAAAGCTCGTATAATCAATAATCTTAAAAATATAATTGTAACAACCTCATCCATTTTCACTTATTGTGAAGTATATACAAATTGAAAATAACATAATTTTTTATGTCATACAGTATGCATGACTTAGATTTAAAATTATCAAAAATTAAAAAATAAAAACAAAATTATTATATGGAAGACATGCTCATTCGTGTGTGTGTGTGTATAGACTCCGCTTCTATGTAACCATGCTATGTATAAGCGGTCTCATGTAATTCCCTCATTTTTAAGATGTTGATGATTGATTCAAAATACAATCCATTCATTATATTTAATATCATTTATTTATCTAGGAAACCAAGTTTTATCCAACCAAATATGTTTACGGGCCACATTTGTTGAAAAATATACATTTATGTGTAAATTATGAAAAATAATTAGATCCATTTACACATATATTATAATGTAATAATATTTTATAGAATTCTTATTTACATAGCAGTGATACTTTAGATAGGGCAAATACAACTTTAAAATTGATATTCAGTGTTAAACTATTTATAATGTTGATTTTACATATTTGTAGATGAAGCTCTTACACAATAATACTAAATAAATGAAAGAAGTGTCATGATAATATAAATGATGCTAGATACAATAGATAGAATGAATTTTTTATCAATTATTAATATATTAAAAATGAATAAGGTTACATAGAAAAAGAATTTCATAAAAGCGAGTCTATATATACAGGAATCTATTTAAGTGCATTCTGTTGCAAATGGGCTCCACATGATCATAAAGTTAGCATCTATCTCACTCATTATATTTAGAATTATTTACTTTAATAACATACTAAGTTTCATCTAAATCAAACATATGTATGGGCTTCATCGTAAAATGGTACAAAATCAACATAATAAAATAGTTTGACATAAATATTAATTTTAAAGTTGTATTTTCAATAGCTGAATCATCAAAAATATATTTTTATATAAATAAATAATTATATAAAGTATTACTATATTTTAATATATGTAAGGCTTATTTTGTAACGAACTGTACTATAATTATGTTGTAGTTTTCCTGCACTTGATAAGTTCTCATACATATTAGAGATGATCTGATGTATACAGTACATATGACTCAAAATAAGCTCTACATGATCATAAAATTATAATTTATTATACTAATTGTACTTAGAATTGTTTATTTTATTAACATACTAATTTTTATCTAAATTGGATATGTGTATGAATCTCATTTGAAAATGATACAAAATCAACATAATAAAATAGTTGATATAAATAATAATTTTAAAGTTTTTTTTCATATATAAACTATCCGAGACATAACTTATATATTAATAAATGACTGTATAAATTATAAAAATATTTAACTGAATGTATGACTCATTTTGAGCTAAATGTACATAACTTATGGTAAATGAAAATCTACTGGATCATGTCTATCCTTGTGGTGGCCGTGGGTGCATTGAACCCGTTTTTAAACCTCTTTTCTGCCTTTTAAATTTCTTTCCCTTAGAGCAGTCATTACATACCCAACTACCGTGTTACATAAATATATACATATATATGTATAGTAATCAAAATACACCTTTAGAATTTTTTATGTACCACCTTTAGATTTTTAATTATTAGTAAGTGGGAAGATTAATGCCCCAAAATAACATTGTTAGACCAATGTATATTTGATGATGTACGTAGGTGCCAGAATGTCGGGATGCACCTTACACACTTGCACTAGTACCATAAAAAGGCTTCCATCATTTCTGTGAGTTTTTTTTTTTTTTTTTAATCCGATGATGGTAACTCTATAAGAAAGGTAAATAAAGAAATGATTGCGTTAGCCCGAGTTTCACCTCAAAAACTTATTAAATTTTTATTTTTATTTTTTTTCCCAGTAAACTGAAAATGGCTAAAATACTCATGTGTTTAAAAATCTCAAATGTATATACGTATATCTAAAAATAGTAAAACTTGATTTATATGTTAAATATATATATTAATAAGTTTATGAGAAAAAAATAAAAAAAATTTAATAAAATTTTTGAAGTGGGCTAAGCCAATCTAACAAAATTGCTTCTTAGGTATTTAAGCAAATATCTTTTAACCAATTTCTAACCTTGAACTCTTACCCAATGCACCCTTAACTGACTATGGTGAGCAGCCATTTCGTCATTTCCGTGAATTTTATTTCCACAAAAAGTATGCTTTTTCAAGAATTACTTTAACCTATATTTTCCCAGTGATTAAAGAGTGTAAGGGCTAGGGGTGCAACTCGGGTCGGTTCGGTTTGGGTAGTGGTCTATCCTACCCGTACTTTATTTGTAAAAAGTCTATCCTACCCTACTCATTTGTCGATTTGGTTCCCAGTATACCCTACCTTACCCATTACTCATAGGGTTAGTTCCGCTTCTAGTTCCAAATCGGTTCATTTAATATTCAAATACAATAATTTTTAAAAATTTCTATGTTATTTTAATTAATGTAAAATACTACTCATTTATGTTTTAAAATCATAATTACATATATTATTGTTTATATTATTATATAAAAATATGAAGTATTGACCATCATGACCTAATCATTAAAACTATTAATATATTATAATCATAAGTCATAAGCATATTTATAAAAGTCTTTAAGAATTCAATGGTGTATATATAAATAACCAAACCAGTTTTATACTTCACAAGGTACAAAATTCATTTAAATTTGAATTTATTAAAATATGTGTGCACATAAGATATCAAAAACAAAGCATAATACATACTATATAATATATATTATACATATATATAATTATACACCTAATTAATTACTCATATGAGTACCTATGCGGGTCGGTTCTGGGTACCCAACGTATCTACCCCACCCGTACTCTATTTGAGGAGACGAGTAATAATTTGTAAACTACTCATATCTATGGGTAATATTTTCTACTCTGCCCTATCCGAATTAGGGTCGGGATGGGTCGGTGGGTACCCTATCCAAGTTGCACCCCTAGTAAGGGCATGAAGTTATGTGGGGATGACCAAATGCACCGTGGTGCATTTAGCCTTGGTACACCGGGTCTATTTAACCCATTTTTAATATTTTTTTGAATTCTCTTATAAAACTGTTAATTCGAATATATTTAACATGCGTGTGAATTACGAAAATGCTACCAATTTTAAAATTTTAAAAAATATCTATAAATATTCAAACAGCATAAAAATTGATACGTATGTTAAATATGTTTAGACTAACAGTTTTATAAAAAAAAAAAATTTAAAAACGAATTTTTCCACTTCGAGAGTGTACTGAAGGTAGGTGCACCCCATGCATTATATCACAGCCGTAAAAAGCAAGACAACATGAGCAATAATGCAGCAGATATTTTCTCTCAAGAAAAAAAAATCGCAGCAGCTATTAGAGCTAATAGAGAGAGAGGCTAGAGAGATTGCTAGTTAGCCACTAGAATCACGAATAGCAAGCACAAACGCGGGGCCCCACATTAGCTACCTTTACCAGGCATGCAGTGAGATTCCACGATAGTTTGCTGTCTTTACAACTTCAACACGGCATGGATGGGATGAGAATCTAACGAAATATCACATTTCCAAAAAAAAAAAAAAAAGGAAAAATAATAATTTATTTTTTCATCTTCCACAGAACTTTTTCATTAACAACAGATAACAAGACTTATTTTTATATAACATCCTTATCCTGTCAAAGAATCCAAATTCCCCCCAAAATTTCTTGGTACCTCCTAGATGAACCCAACCTTAAAAAATAAAATCAAAATTCAATCATTAAGATTTTTAAATATTATTTTTTATCATATTATCAAAAATATTTCAATCCAAATATTAATAGGTCATACTTGCTTAAAAATAAATAATTATGTGTAAATTATGAAAAACTCACATGGAGTTATGGATGCATTAAATGTAATATTGATATAAATTAGTCGTTTATAAGTGAAAATATTTTGAACAATTTTGATAGTTTTTATTAAGATTTATATAATGTGACACTAGATATTATGATCAAGTACATTTATAATCCTTACAATATAGAGGGAATTTTCTGCAAACTTAGGAGAAATTTGTATAAAAATCCTACACCGGAAAAATTATAAAACCCCATAATTCAGGAGAATTTTTTATAAAATACCTCTCATCACCCTAAGTAAAGGTGTTCTTTGAACCTGTGACCACACATTTTGGTGGCCACGGGTTCTATCACGATAGCAACACCATCATGGCAAACAATTTTGATATTAAAGAAACAATTTTGAAATTGATATATCAAATAATACAATTATATCAGTTTCCCATGCTTATCAAATAGGTTTCATGCATATATTTAATCCGAATAAAATTTACTTTTCTGATCAAACAAGTAATTTTAAAGGTGATTTAGTATGTTTTATATTATCATCGTTAAGGTGGATCTTTTTTTTAATCTAGATGGAGGCTAATGCCCTTTTTAGTTTCAAACTCAAGACCTCTTACACACATTGATATTATCCAAGTGTTAACGAGATGTTTCATATTTGATTCCTTGCAAGTGAAACTCGTATGAAAATATGATCCAGTTACACATATATTTATATTTATATTTATATTCGAGTTTTGCTTCTACTTAACTTCATCTATTTTTTCAACCTTGTTGATGGATAATAAATCCACTTTATCTATCGTATATAATATATTTATATTGTTATAGAAACATCATCAATATTTGTCTAACATTGTTGTGCATAATCCCATATAAAAATATGTATAATCAAAGTAATAAAATCGTTTAATACTAAATATTAATTTTAAAATTATATTTTTAATATCTAAACTATTTAAAATATCATTATTATGTATATGGATGATTTTATAAAGTATTACATTCTTTTTTGTTTTGCTAAATTATTACATTCAAATACATATGAAAACGAATCTAAGCATTTTTCATAGTTTACATATAAATATATATGTTACAGTACATGCACATTTTTTAATGAAATTTAGGCTCGTGGACAAACAATAATGATAAATACAATGAATAAAGTAAATTTTCCGTTAATTATTAAGGTGCTAAAAATAAATGAGATTAAAAAATTGCTTCAATGTAATTACGTTGCCGCTGGACTTTGTATCCTACTTGATTAGTTGGGCAGCCATTTGGGTTGGCTCGTTTGAGTTGAATTCCTAAATTATCTTATCAACTATTCCCTGGACTTGATAAACATTTGGGTTGGCACGTCCTTTCTCCTTTTCTTCTTCCTTTTTTTATTTTTCCTGATGCTTTTGGATGTTTAAATTAATTTTTAATACATGGTTCCTATGATCTAGCCTGAGTAAAATCAACCCAATTTACAACACCAGTAAAAAACCCAACCTAACACATGGATTTCAAGATTAGCTTTTGTCAAGTCTAACAGCATTGTGAGGGCTATGTTTGGGTTTAAATTTTTAAATGGCTCGTTTGTCTTAGCTTTTTATGTCAAGTCAGCACTTCCGCAAAATTTGCATCTGTAACGAAAAAGTTGCTTGAATTGCAAGCATATCACTTAGGGTTTAAAATAACAAAAATATTCCTATAAATAAATAAAATTATGAAATGCAAGAAAACCCTTTTAAAATAAGAATTGTTTTTTAAAATATTTCTCATATTAACTAGATCAATTTTTAAAAAAAATATTTTTATATTTAAAAAGTCTCTCTTATATTTTATGATTTTATCTCTTTATTGGATGCTTTTGCCAACTCTAGATCCTAATTAAGTGACACATGTGCTATTTTAGACAAGCATTGTAGGTAAATGTGCAAATTTTATAAAGTTGTGATATGAAGAAATCTTATATGCTATAGTTAAAGTTTTATTAGTATTTGTAGCGGATTTCAAATTGGTCCAAAAACATATTGTTTATTATTTTTAAATTTTTTTTATAAACATGTTAATCTAGTTGTCTTTATCTATAAATCAAATTTATTATTTTTGAATATGCGTATATATTTATTTTTTATTTTAAAAAACAGAGGTATTTAAGTCATTTTAAATTATTTAAAATGACTTAAATATTCCTGTTTTTAAAAATTCAAGATAAATATATAAACATATCCAAAAATAGTAAAACTCGATTTATAGATTAAATACAACTAGATTAATATGTTTATAAAAAAAGAGCTCTGATTTAGTGCACCTGAGTGCAAAAACTCATTTTTAAAATTTTTGTGAAAATTTTTTGTACAACTGTTAATCTAGGTATATTTAACATGTATATCAATTTTTACTATTTTTATATATTTATAAATTTTTTATTTTTGAGATCAGTGGCACTTTTGTAGTTCATAAATTTTAAAAATGCCACCGATTTTAAAAAATAAAAAATATATAAAAATATTCAAAAATGGTAAAAATTAATACATGTGTTAAATATACATAGATTAATAGTTGTATAAAAAAAATTTTAAAATAAAAAATAGGTGAAATGCACTTGAGTGCACTGAGGTTGAGTGCACCGGGGTGCATTCCGTCGGTCGTGATAAAAAAAACTTCAATAAAAATAAAAATATATGTATTCGGACCGATCTGAAATGGGTGATCTCAGACCGATCTGAAATGATCACTGGGCATATTATTTTTAGTTGCATTTGAGGTAAAAATGACTACGTTTAACTAAATGTCATCACTCAAAAGAAACCAAATATTATTAGCTAAATAACCAATTGTAATTAAAATACATCAAATGCAGCGAAATATATTACATGCAACTAAAACAGTAGCTACTGGAAACGAAATTTAATAATAATTAAATAATCCGCAAAAAGTGTCATCCAATAAAGCAGTCAATTACACTGAGAATTTTTTGGGTGCTACATGCAATGGGATTAATTATGGGATCTCATGCATATTAATCGGCAGAGTTTTTCTTAATTAAACGGGAGATTTGAGAGATGGGTAACTATTTGTGATTTTGCAATTTTATTTTTGACGCGGATTAAAAAGGTCTCACGCTCTCACTGATGCTACCAGAAGTGGATAAGGAAGGAGGGCGGAGACTCTAGTCGTGCGTGGCTCGTTGGGTCAAATCTCTAGGCAATCACGACGCCCAAGTGAATGGACTAGGGTTTGTCCTGTTTCGGTGGCGGTACTGACTACCGACTACTGACTACAGTGCTACCGACTACCGAATGGGCATTCCAGATCGCTTTGAAATTAATCCCGGCTAGCCGGCGCGTAACGGCGCCCACTGCCACGGTACTAAGCCGGGTCGAATCTCCGGAGTGTGACGATGTGTCTTCCGCAAGGCCACAAGCCCACAACAAATAGATGAGGATAAAGTATGCTTGCGAAAAATAGACGACAACTCTCCTCAGAGGCGCAATGGTAAACACCAATAGCTACATATACGATAAATGTGTGCTCCATTATTTTTAGGAATGAGAGTTTTATAATTTTCTTCCAATTTGGGATTGTATATGAAAGTGTAAATTTGTACTCCATTATAATATCAGAATATAATAATGTATATAAAATATAAAAAAAAAGGATGAGAGCAATGTGTCTCTTTAAAAAATTGATGGAAGCTTGATGTCTTCATTGAGCTTACATCTAAAAAATTGGGATTGCTGTACTATATATATATCAACAAAATCACGCTGTCTCAACCAGATCCTAATCGAAAATCAGATTTACGCGTTTAAAATTTGGTTAATCATTAGACACAAAAAAGCAAATTTCAATTCTGGTAATGGAAAGAAAATTTTATTAATTTTATTTTAAGTAAATATTCTATGTGAATTAGATAGATTGGGAGAAAGGTAATGATTCAATATAACAGGGCTGCGTATAGTGTTCGGATATATTTTATTAAAGATTAGATTTTTTGGGAGAATATATAACTATTAATGTTTTCAACAAAGAGAACCGATCTTTTACGACCGGTCGGAAATCCGGTGATTTCCGACCGGTCAAAAAATATTTTTTTTTGTTTTTTTTTGAAAAATATTTTATAAACATGTTAATCTAGTTATATTTAATCTAGAAACCAAGTTTTACCATTTTTGGATATGTATATATATTTATTTTGGATTTTTAAATACAGGGGTATTTAAGTCATTTTAAAATATTTTAACATTACTTAAATACCCCTGTTTTTAAAAATTCAAAATAAATATATATAAATATTCAAAAATGGTAAAACTTAGTTTATAGATTAAACATAACTAGATTAACATATTTATAAAAATATTTTTCAAAAAAAAATAAAAAAATAAAAAAATTTTGATCGGTCGGAAATCACCGGATTTCCGACCGGTCGTAAAAGATCATTCGTCTTCAACAAATATATTGTGTATATAGTATACCTATAGTATATAAAAGTTTTCAAGATATATGATTTTTGAAATCATAAATAAATATGATAAATAATTTAGAATTTTAAAATTTTTAATTTGAAAAATTTTTAAATATAGAAAAGCAAGAGGTTGCATAAACGGTCTATGCAGTCTGTTGTATTCAATCATTGCCTTAAGGAGTATATTAAAAATAAACTCTCGTATAAATGTTGCAAATGTTTATTATATTCATCCATATATATTTAGAATTTTAAAATTTTTAATTTGAAAAGTTTTTAAATATAGAAAAGCAAGAGATTGCATAAACAATCTATGCAGTCTGTTATATTCAATCATTGCCTTAAGGAGTATATTAAAAATAAACTCTCGTATAAATGTTGCAAATGTTTATTATATTCATCCATATATATTTAGTTATGACAGTAAAATCAAATATTTTAGAAACTTTTATACACTATACCTTGAATTTTGTATTTTAACAATTTCATATTACAGTTAAGGCAATTTTTGGTATCATAGACATAAATAGTAGTTTATACTTTACACATTCAGAAGACTTCTAAAATATAAGTTACCATTTATATAAATCTCATTTGTACAAACGTTTATTTTTCGGTCCCAAAACAATTTTACGTAACCTTATTTAATGATGTATGAAAATTCACTATATTTATTATACTTTGCATCATTTAATTGGCTACAAGGCTAAATTTCTTTCAAATAAAAGATGTGGATGACCCCCATTTACTTTAAAAATATATTCATATAAAAATTATGAAAAAAATTCTTAAATTCATTCACATATATAAAAATGCAATAATATTTTATAGAATTATTTGTCCACATAATAATAATAATATTTTAGACTATCTATAGGTTGAAAATAAAGACAAGAAAAATGAATATGAATTACATGTGTGACTCAGTGGATATATATTCACTTTTAAAAACCCATAAAAATTTTCAGCCAAAGTGATTTTAGTATCATGAATCGAAATAAGTATGATAAATAGTTTAAATTCGATAAAAACATTTTTAAAATGAAAAATCAAAGGGTCGGTTGCATTGAAGTTTTACCCATTTATAAAATTATGCAATTATGAAGTATTCATTTTCGACATTGCAACGGAAAAATGGGGAGATGCATTTGAAGATTAGAAGAATGCCGCCTGCAAAATGCAATATAGCTCCACCAAACAAGGTCACATGATTCCAACGGAAGATTATGAGTACTGGCTATAATATTAATTAAGAGAAATTAATCATAAGTAAAATCTTAAATGAAAAGATAAAACAAGTTATAAATAATTATCTTTTACTACGTTTAAAATTTATCCATTTTTCATTATCATATTTGCTTGCTTGCTTGACATTTGTGAAAATTACTTATTTTAATTATATTAATAATACTCGATGTATTTTTTTGATGTATTAAATCAGGGCTTATGAGGATAATTTAGTCCTTTTATTTCATTTCAATATTTATATTTTTAATTGCATAAATACAACTTTTGATTTTAAATTATTTATTTAATTTTTATCGAACTTTGATAGATTGGCGGCCCAACCTGTTTCTCGTTCAAACTTCTGGGAGCCCAAACCTTGATCATTGGGAGCCCAAAATGAAGCTTTCAGTGTCTACCAACCCCAAGGCCCCAACTTTCCACAAGCGAGTGCAAAGAAGAAAAAGCAAAGATAAAAGGATATTGATCACATGCGGCGACCCATAAATCGGCGTATTTATAAGCGGTCGATAAATTATTATTTATTATTATAAAAGTGCGAGTCTTAACTGGATTGCGCTATATGAGAATTGATTTTTTTAATTTTTTGGTTTTTTGCTTTTAAAAAAATGAAATATTAAAAATTCCAAATTTCACATTGTACAATTTAGTGAGTCCATACTTCTATAAAAAACCAAAAAGAAAATTATATAAAATAATTTTTTGCTGCTCACAAATTGGCTGATTTATCGGTGGCCTTATTTTATCAGCACAAACAAAAAATAAAAGTGAAGCAGGGCATAGTTTCACATTTTGACTGTGGGTGTAGTAAAAAAAACCCTTATTTAAAAGAGAAGACTAACAAAAGTTATAAACAACACTACCATATGAGTGGTCTAAGTTCTATGTGCTTGTTCAAATGTGTAGGCTCACATGTAAACGAGGATATATCTTTAAGCCTTGAAGGGCTTGCGAAGTCTCACGCTCATAAAATTACAACGGCATTTTAATTGAATCCACGAATAAGGTCTAGCTTTTAAATTTTCACTTTTTAAAAAAGTTCCGATTACAAATGGAATTTTTATAAAAAGTACACTAGCGAAAAGTTGAGAAGTATTTGGCTTTATAATTTAGAAAGTACTTTTAGCAATATTTCTAGTATTTGGCCAGAAAAATACCGAAAAGGACAGCTGACAACAAAATGCTAGATGCGAAAACATGTTATTCTTGAGTAAAAATAATCAGATTATTATTACAAAAATATTAGATATATTATTTCTAGCGACATTGTTTCCGATTAATATTCTATTTTTGTTTATTACATTCTTAAACATAATATTAATATTACATGAACAACCGAAGATTTATATATTATTGTAGTGAACATAATATAATCAAATTTTATTTCTTAATACGTTCCTAAATTCAAATAACAACTGTTTTTGATGCAAGATAAAAATAATCTCTCTGAATATATTAGTTGAAGTATCATTATACTCTAGCAACTCATTATTTAAAAATTTAAAATATGAAATATCATATATAGTCAAGAATTTTACCCCTAATTTCATTTATACCTATAAACTTCCAAAAATTCTAATTATACCCACATATTTTACTTAAAATTACACTTAGGCCCACACCGTTAGAAATAATGGACCGTCAACGCTCCTATGAAATAACAAATATGTTCAATCCCTAATAGAATTCAAGATTAGTTTGCTCAAAGTTAAATATTCATATTCAAATAATATATGATTTTATAGTTGTGAAATTACTAAGAATTTATTATAATATAAATTTTTAATTATAAAATCTTAATTAAGGATGGTTGTATTTGCCATTTCACAGAAGATTAGTAACCCCTTTAATGGATTCCTAAATGCATGAATATAAGTGAAATTTTAATCAAAATACATAAGTGTATTTGGAATTTTCAAAAGTTAGTAAATATAAGTAGAAAATTTTCAAAAGTTAAAAGTATAAATATAAAAAGGGTAAAATTCATAAATATACATGAAATTTACCCCATGAGATATGGTTAACATGCAAGTGATGTAAATAACTTTGACAAACATTTTCAAATAATAAAATATTATAAATATAAAACATATTTCATATGAATTCATCTTCAAGTAGAATATTGAGGGAAAAAAATGAAACGGAAAGGAAATTTCATTATGTAATTTAACTCCTTATACGTTCAAAAGGGTAGATGGATAACATAGGATAGATTTTTGGAAAATTTCAGTAGTTTTCTAAGGCTTAAAATTGGTGTTTATTTAGAATCACAATTTTTTTCACTATTGCGATTTAATATACATAATCAACACATCCGGAGGTTCCCACATTCACAATTCGGTGGAAAAAAGCATGATACTAATTAGGGACTAAACATAATCTTAGCCCTTTTGCAACTCTAAATGTGGTAAAAAAGAAAAAGTTAAAAATATTTGCAAATGACCCTAGATTTTAAATATGTGTTTATTTATACCAAAAAAATTTCAATTTAAAATTCTTTATTCTTCACAACTACCATTTTTTATATGTTTTCATCTATTTCTATACAAATATCATACTTTTCAATCAATTTTACACAACTACCCATATAATTAATCTATTATTTTAACATTATTTTTTTTACTTATCATCGTTACTTTTTTTTCATTTTAAAATCTCTTATACTAAAAATTTTTATTCAAATATTTTATCATTTCCCAAAACCTAGCTTGAAAACCTCTTATTGTTGCCAACAATGCCTTAAATTTATAATTTATTGGAATAACTTTTTGAGTTCGCAAACAGTTAACAGTCTTCTCACTTTTGAACTTTGTTCGTAAGAGATCCCGCAACATATTTATTCAGAACAAAACATGATAGGATCATAAATTATATAAATTCATTTGAGAAATGTTTTTTGTTATAAAGTTTAAATTAATTTTCATTTGAAATGCTAGAACCTAGCAACAGGTTTCGGGGTATTTTTCAAATAAAGTCTGGGAGTGGGATTATTTGCATGAAAGTTGGAAACTGAGAGATATTTTGCGAGCAATGTTAGAAAATGAGAGTTCGAAATTGAGGGATATAAAAATTTGAAGTTTTCGAAAAATTTTATTGTTAAAGATGAAGACAATGTTTCGAAAAAAAAGATGAAGATAATTTGTCTTTTAGATCCCTGAATAGCTTGATTTTCACGAGGTGGAAATCTCAGTCGTGACTTTTCTCCTACGTGAGTTGGGAGAACCAATCCTTTTCTCCTACCCCAGCGAATTTTTTTCTATTAATTTTTAAAAACAATTGGGATTGCGGATGAGGTGAGCTTTTGCCTATGAGTCATGCTTCTGTCTTTAGCTCTTCTGCAAATAATAATTGACTGTGAAAAATGTCAGAGAAGCAAATGCAGTTATGCTCAATAGTTTCCTAATTTCTGGCGTCGTGTTGCGAAAAGCACGTAAGCTTCCTGTGTATTGTTTTTTCTTAAGAGAAATTAGATTTCACTCCCCATAATTATCTTTTAAAATTATTTCTTTATATTTTTCTATATAATTACTTTATTTTTCAATCATTTCTACACTGATACTTATATAATTAACTTTCTATTTTAACTTTATTATTTTTACTTTTCATAATTAACTCTATCATATCATCATCCTCTTCTCTTATTTCAAAAACTTTTATATTAAACTTTTTTTATCTAAAAAATTTATAACTTTTTAAACACATCCTTGAAAGTAAGAAAAAGCATGCACTAAGCTAGCCAAACAAACACTTGCCTGATTGGCTCTTCAACAGTTCGACCACGAGTGACATTTATCAACTTCCTTACTAAGTGTCTTCTAAGTTGTATTTCTTCCTAAAAAATAAGGAAAACAATAAAGAAAAGTTGTCCCTTGTTCAAATGCTTTTTAGAATTTATCTTGATAAAGCATATATAACTGCATAAGTGCCATTAAAATACAATGCCAAACGGATCCTAAGTTGCATCATTTGGCATAAAAGCATTTCTAATTTACAAGCAAATTTTCTAGAATTACTTTTGAAACCGTGCTTCTAGGCATTACGTAAGCATTAGGCATATGTGATAGGAGGCTGATTATATCCATCATTATATATTTTAAGCTAAAATACAATAATTATTTATTTTTACAATTAGTTATATATTTTTCTATTTTTCTTCATAAACATGTTTACTTAAGTGCATTCATACTATAGAAAATCAGCAAAAAATGCGTCCCATCTGTATGCAAAGTTTTATCATTTTACAATACTTTCAAATTTTTATTTTTTATTTTTCAAAAATAAATTTTTTTAAAAGGTGAAAAATGACTTAAATGCCCTTGAAATTGATAATTTTAAAAAATCAAAAATAAATACATAAAAGTACTGTAAAATGGAAATTTTTTTTATATAAATTAAATATACTAAGGAAAACATATTTATGAAAATAAAAGTAAAAAAATATATCTAATAATTAAAAAATAATGTTGTATTTTAGCATAAAATACATTATAATATATATAATCACACTCCTGTATGATATATCGTCGGACCAAACCATGCTAAATGCAATTAGTTATCTTATTAATATTCATACAAATGAAGTGTCTTTTTTTTATATATAAATAAATGAAGTGCCTGCTTATTATTACATTAATGGTGTGACTCGACCAAGCTCAATAACTAGGCCAAGCGTGGCCTGTGGAGCATGATCACGACCGTTCATCCGTCTGACAAAACTGATGAACGGGGGTGATCTACCGGACTCCTCTTCACTACCTCTTCGATCGTTGCCGTTTAATAAAGAACCATGAACGGCCTGGATGTACCTGCTACTCGAGACTTGCAACAGTTCGATTGTCTGCATGGGATTTTTTTTTTTTTTTTAATATGATTTTTTGTGGGCGTGAAGAAAGGAGAACCAGTAGCAGACTTATCTCAACAGAATCCCATTACCCTCAAATGAAGACCACTGCATCTCACATCAAATTTTATCCACCCGATTGTATTAAAATCATCCATTCCCCTTCAGCTCTCTTCCTTCCCACCCGCACCTATTCTCTCCCTCTCCTCCCATCTCTTCTTCCATTCTGAGGAGACCCAACACTAGAAAGACATGGCTACAGCTGCTGTCACTGCCGCTGTCTCTTTACCCTCCTCCAAGCCCTCTCTCTCCACCAGATCCCTCCTCTCCTCTGATAGGATTATTTTCCCCAGAGTAAGCTCACTTACATATTTATAATGCTATGTTCTCATCTCTTATTCATCTCGCAATTGGACTTGTACACCACAACATCCAGATGCAATTATCTGTTTGAATAATGAGGCTGTGTTGCATGGGATTTACAAACAGAATTACCAAGGATCAACTGTATAAACCCACATTTTAAATCCTCATACACCTTTTTCATTCACTTTCGGTTCCCATTTAACACACTTGAAATATCGTCTGCTTTAAATAGCTCTATTGGAAGTGTACATGGCATTTGCTGGAAATTGTTGCACACTTTCCTGAATTGCACTGATTCAGCGACTGACGTTAAAATTGGGCGTTTGCATATCAGTTGCTGAGAGGAGATATTGAAGTTGTGTTTGGATTCCTGAACATAAAATGAAAATGAATTTTTGTAATTTTGCTTCCCCTCAATGATTTTCCCACTCAATTGGGTTTGTGACAGACAGGTGTGTACACAAAGAATGTGTTTGCAGCGGGTAAGGTGGTTTCTGTCAGGGCCCAGGTGACAACAGAGGCTCCTGCAAAGGTAGAGAAGGTCTCAAAGAAGAATGAAGAAGATGTGGTGACCAACAAATATAAGCCTAAAAACCCATACATTGGAAGGTGCCTGCTAAACACCAGGATCACTGGTGATGATGCGCCTGGTGAGACCTGGCACATGGTTTTTAGCACTGAGGGTATTTTTCTCACCTTTGAATTTTGATTTCATCACCTGGAGTGAACTTCTGATTGGGGTTTATTTTTAAAGTGTGCTTTAGATCTTGCGGTTATCTTGATTAGGGTAATTGGAAATGAATATATAATTCCTGGTGTGTTTCACCTAATTGTTGGTGAATTTCTGGTCTGGTTGGTTTCATGGTCTGAGGATTGCGCTTGTCTTTCGGTTCGGAGTCTACATGGAAAGCAATTCTGCGGTGTTCTCCACTCACAGTTATCACTTGTAGAAACCATATTATTATATTAACCCATAAATTTGGGTTTGAACTTCCACATAATTCCTTGAGATTTTGGAAGTTCCCTCGCATGATTGGTGGCCCAAAATGAATGGTTGAAAGAGAGTATAGTAATGGTACACATCAAATGTATGAGAAACAGTGGTAGTTGGTACACATTACAAGCAGTTCTGGATAGTACATCTTTCTGTGGCATAGGACAAGATACAGATGCGTTTTCTTTGTTCAACGGTAATGTTGAACTTCTTATTTGATTCTCTGGTCTTAACAGGAGAGATTCCATACAGAGAAGGGCAGTCAGTTGGTGTCATTGCTGATGGTATTGATAAGAATGGAAAACCACACAAGCTAAGATTGTATTCTATTGCCAGCAGTGCTATAGGAGATTTTGGAGATTCCAAGACGGTAAATTTCAAGTGCCCATTGTACTTTCAGTTTTAGAAGTTCTTTTTCTGAAGCACATAGGTCCTGATAATTTTTGAAATAGTTAATTTTATAGTTCTAATGGCCTGCAGTTGTTGGACAACTCACTTGGATATGTCATTTTCTTTCTGATTCTATGGACGTACCTTGTGTGATTTGTCATTTTTCCCATCAAGGCATATAAACTACTGATCTCGAATTGACATTTGGCATCCGGTTTGCACAAAACATTATCTATAGCTATATTAGAATTCCCAATTTTGCTGCACCTCGTATGCCTGAAGAATGTAGCATAGAATACGATTCTCTTTAAAAAAAAAAAATCATAGGTATTCCTTTTTATTACTTTTTTAGAAGTTGCCACACATTAGATGAAATTTTGTGCCTGTAATCACCACGCATTATGATTTCACATCACAGCCTGATTCCAACTACCATGGCTAGCAACAACAAATCCTGCTCGGTCATTCCACTTTATAATCTTCTCAGACTATGTTTCATCAATTCGTTTTGGATGATATTTACTCCTATTAGTCATCTATCATTTGAAAATCTATCCTTTCGTGCCTCAGGTTTCTCTGTGTGTTAAGCGGCTTGTTTACACCAATGATCAAGGAGAGATAGTTAAAGGAGTCTGCTCAAATTTCTTATGTAAGGAATCTTTTGCTTGACTTCGATATTCTGGTTGGACTTATGATGTTTCCCTGGTTTATTTTTTGTAAATTTTGTTATTGTTTTATGTGATTCAGGTGATTTGAAGCCTGGCTTTGAAGTGAAGTTGACTGGCCCAGTTGGGAAAGAAATGCTTATGCCCAAGGACCCCAATGCCACAATTATAATGGTAAGGAGTGCATGTCGACATATTTTCATATCACTTCAAACTAGTGTGAAATTTTTTGTATCATGACCCATTCAAGTTTGTTAAGCTTCAAAGTTCTTCCCATGGCAATTCAATTGAATTTTCTCATTTTCCTCTCCATTATCCTGCAGCTTGCAACTGGCACTGGAATTGCTCCATTCCGTGGATTCTTGTGGAAAATGTTTTTCGAGAAACATGAAGATTACAAGGTAACTGTCTTCCTGAGATAATGGAAAATTGGGAATGCACAGTAAGGGGCACGAAATTTTTAGTAGATCAATTCTTTGGGTTTGATGCAAATCATCTACAATGGAAGGCCCCCTTGCCTGACGACTGATATGTTTGGATTATGATAAATTCTGATCATGTCTCCTTTTTCACATTTTGTAAACTGGTTCTCTTCAAACATCTGATGTAGTTGATCAGTTCTTGTTCTGGTCGTCTTCAAGTGTAATGGAGAGGCTTGTATTGTTTAATGTGTTATGCAGTTCAATGGACTTGCCTGGCTCTTCTTGGGGGTTCCCACAAGCAGCTCATTGCTGTACAAGGAGGTTTGTAATATAACTTGAAAATGTTGATTGCTGATTGATTCTTGCTTTCTTTATATTGGTTGAAATTGAGTTACATGTTACTTTCGTGAATTTTTAAGGAATTTGAGAAGATGAAGGAGAAAGCACCTGATAATTTCCGCCTCGACTTTGCTGTGAGCCGAGAGCAGACAAATGAGAAGGGAGAAAAGATGTACATTCAAACCAGAATGGCCCAGTATGCTGAGGAATTGTGGGAACTGCTCAAGAAGGACAACACCTTTGTCTACATGTGTGGATTGAAAGGAATGGAGAAGGGAATTGATGACATTATGGTGTCCTTGGCTGCAAAAGATGGTAAAGGATTTTTGGAACCAATCTTGTCTAGGGTTTGATCATTTCCTTCTTCCACTTGTGATTAGCTCCATGGACACTAGTGCTGATATGGAATCCCAATACAGCACTCAAATATATGTTCAGAAACTTAAGGTGGTCCATTTGTAAAGAATTTACCGATTGATAAGTATTTGTAGGCCAGCGTATTCTTGGAGCAGGAGGTTCCACCTTGCGAAACACTTGAATGATGTATCAGACACTGGCTCTTGTGTAGTTTCTACAAGGATGAGAAGGTTCAATGCAGCATTAGCTTAGTCAGCTAACTCTGTTGTTATATATTGCAGGCATTGACTGGTTAGAATACAAAAGGCAGTTGAAGAAGGCAGAGCAATGGAATGTGGAAGTATATTGATTTTTTTTTCTTTTTTCTTTTTTGGGTTTTGGAAAGGAATCTCTCTTCTCCAAAGAGGCCACTTTTTCTATAAGTTTCTCTCTGCAATGTAGATATGTAGCCTTTCCTTTTGTAACTTATGTTAGATTCTTGAGATGCGGTTTGTTTTACTGTACCTTGGCCTCCTTGTAAGTTTTACTGAAGAGAGGAGATACTTTTGTATTGCTTTGTTAGGCTGCGTGGTTAATTCCAAAAAATTGTTATCATCTGATGCCAGTAAAGTATGCACAAAACGTAATCTTTTTGTAATGCTCTCTTGACTTTATTTATCAATTGTTTTGTGCAGTTCGCAGCCAATTTGTTGTTGCTCTAATGGAGATTTACATTGAAAACTTTCATTGTTGGTTTGCTAGAGCAAGAAGGATGAATTATTTTTCTGCATTATGAAATCATGATATTTAGAGCAACCAAACAATGGAGAAAGGGATCTGATTAGTAATGAGGGAACAGGTTCAAGTTGAAGGATCTTTATTATCAAAAAAATAAATCAATAAGTTGAAGGATCTTTATTATCAAAAAAATAAATCAATAAGTTGAAGGATCTTTATTATTAAAAAAAAATAATAGTAAGTTGAAGGATCTTTGAGACTACAGGAACATCTAGGCAGTCATGATTTGGACATATCAAGGTCAAAGATGGTGGAAAGATTATGAAGTTCATGTAGCTGACTGTTGAACCTAATTGATTGACATGAAGCTTTCATGATGATCAAAGTAACCAGCCGATGGCCAACTCTCCTGGGAATTCATTTTTCTGATGCTTGAATGTGTCTGGAGTATATATATCGACCAACCGAATTTACCTTTGATTTTCTCAAAAATGAGTTGCCTATAGAATGAATTCTTACAAATACTATAGCAACACGTTTTGATATTCACATCTGATTTTGTTTTTTCAAATTTGTGTGGCCTATATAATGAATTCACAATTTTGTTTGAATCAAATACTATAGCGACATGTTTTGATATTTTATTTAGCAATGAGGTTCTTTTTTGGGGTTCTCTTCATGTATCAAGGAATCAGCTTCTTGGGTTTGAATGTTCAGGCGATTCGCATGGATTCCATGCGTCTCGTTTTTAGTTGAAGTTAGAAGCATCTAACTTTTGTGAGTGGATGGGCACCGACTGTGCTGATATTTTCACAGAAGTGGCGTGGGGTTACTGTTGCTTTTCTGTTCAAATAATTTCACATTTTAGGCTTATATTGCTGTCGATATATAAAACTCTGATCCATTCAAACCCTATTTTGGGTCATCTAGGGACATATTGAGACTTTAAAGTATTTCGTTGCCTTTTTATTTTTGTATATTGTTTCCGCTTGAACTTTTATCACACATTTTTTCCATCTCGTATTACATATCAAGCGCAAGAAACCTTACATTATTAAAAATGAGACCAAATCTCCTCACGGGAGACGCATGGTTCCACGCACTTATGGGTGGGCAGAACGCTCACAAGGGGCGAAGCAGGGATTGAACCCTAATAAGGGGTTGATGCCGAACGCCAGTGACTACAGCTCAGTTGGCTTGTTACTTGATTATTGATTCATCCATTAAGAATTTTTGAAGTTTTCATGTGAACTTGATAACCGACCATCAATAAAACTGCTTCTGTTAATTGATCATCTATTCCAAAATCTCAGCTCGTTCATTCTTCAAAAGATCGATGACATATGGTAGAACTTAAAGTACATAGATTTGGGTTGACTAATCCTTTCTGCTTTACAATTTTTGAGCCTTTCGTCTTTGTTTGATCATTGCATATTAGGAATTTATGAGGAATGCTTCGTGCTGAAATTTGATAACCCGAAAATATTTAAACTAGGGGGCTGATCCTGTTAGGGCTAACAGGATTAATAGGTTTTTTTCAATAAAAATTTTGTTCCAAGTGTACTTTATTTATATTCCAAAATTTATAAATTTTGAATAAGTGTATATGGTTTTTTTTATTGCAAAAGTCAATAGTTTGGGGCTGAAAATGACTTAAATGCCCCCAAAATTGTTGAGTTTTGGAATTCCAAAAATATATATATGCCTATCTAAAATTATAAAATTTGATATATAAATTAAATAATATGGGACAATATTTTATGAAAAATTCGACAAATGAATAAAATATATATTTTATGTGAATAGAGACTATCACTCTAGTTTAAAATCAACTAGGACTTCATTCACGCATACATTGATGTTAAATCGGTATTTTATGAAAATTTTTGTATGTAAATTAAATATACTTAGGACAATATTTTTATGAAAAATTTGACAAATGAATAAAATAAATATTTTATGTGAATAGAGACCATCACTCTAGTTTAAAATCAACTAGGACTTCATTGACGTAAACATTGATGTTAAATCACTTAACTATGTAAGTGTTTCCACCAATAAAATACACTTTAGGATAACACTTTTATGGGCCAAGCAAACAAGATCATGCACTTTTAAAATAAGGTGCACTAAATATATTTTGTTAATTGAACAGTTCTAACCGATCCACCTAGCAAAACAGGCCAATCGTGCCGAAAGTCATATTCAGAATTTTGAAGCTCCTTAATTTTAGGCAAAGAAAGAAATTGGCGCTCTTTGGATGAATGGTCGAAACCAATATCATCGGGGGATTTAAAGTTTAAATCCATCTATCAGACTGTGACAACCATAACATAAGAAACTTTCCTTGCAAATCCTTCTCAAATAATAGTTATTTTATAAGTAAAAGATACAATGCGAGTATTGAAAATACAAACGGAAACTTATTTCCTCTCACCCTTTTTACTCAGGGAATTAAAGGAGGGCAACTGATGTTCGATATTTCAGTCATTACCACTGTCTAAAAAAAATTTAATTTTTTTTTTATTAAAAAAATTTTTAAATTATGCCATAGTGGTAACTCTTGTGAGCAAGGTGTTGCCTAACATGGATTCAAGTCTCCCCTCCTATATATGAAATGGGAGTTGTTAATTTTCTCCCTCTGTATGGAGGTATTTGTAAATTTTTTCCTATATTGAGAGTGCTATAGAAAAATTCTCTTCATTGTGTGAGAATTATGCTTTGTATTAAATTATTTTAGTGTTCGACTTCTATGTAATCCAATTATATCAATGCCATTATGTGTAATTATTTTTATTTTTAAGATGTTGATGATTGATGTAAAATTCAATTTTTTTATTATATTTAATGTTATTTGTTTAACTAAGAAACCAATTTGATCCAAATTTAATACATATATAAGCCGCGTTTACTCAAAAATGGATATATTCATGTATAAATTCTAAAAGATCTTTGATCTATTTATATCTTAAAATGTAATGATATTTTATAGAATTATTTACCCATTTAATAGCAATATTTTGATGGTTTAGATGTTAAAGATTACTACTTAAAGATTGATTTTTAGTATTAAATTATTTTTTACCCTGATTTCATATTTTTATAGGTGCAACGCATGTAGAGTAAAACTAAATAAACAAAAAAGTTTTCATGATAATATAAATAACGTTAAATACAATAAATGAAATAGATTTTCTATTAATTATCAAGTTATTAAAAATGAATTTTGCTTTATAGAAAAGAAGTTTCATAAAAAGCAAAAACCCATTATTTTATTTAAGAAAAATTATTTAAATTAGAGCCAAACAATGTTCTAGCATGCTAGAGTCTTAAATTTTCATTTATTATTTTTATATTTTATTATGATTAATAATTTAATACTTACTATAAGCTAGGAGCCTCCATGCTTACCTTTGATTAAATTTTAAAAAATATTTTTAAAATATAAACTATTTTTCAGATATATCCATCCAAGAATTACATGTATTGTAAATTTTTACATATTATAACATCAAATATAATAAATGGTTTAAATATTAAAAAATATTTTAAAAATTAAAAAAATCAAAGCTAATCGGGTGAAGCAGGATGGAAAACTTTTAGTCCTTTCACTTATATTTAAATTTCATATATTTTTAATTATGGTCCGAAGTCCTATGCAACAACAGGCTATTTTCTATACTTTAAAAAAATTAAAGTATAAACTATTTAAAATATAAATTAATATGTATATATTTATTATGTAATAAAACGTGGATATTGAGTATTAGATGTATAACTAGTAAACTTTGAAAATAAATATATTGTATATAAAAATTTTCTAAGGTTGTGTTTGGAATAAAACTTTTGAATGAAAAATAATATAATATGATATGGGTAATGATAAGAAGTAAAGAAAATAAAGTTAAAATAGATAAGTTAATTATATGAATAATTATGTAAAAATGATTAAAAATGAAGGTATTTGTATAAGAAAATGTGAATAAATAATTAAAAAATGAGATTGAACGAAGGATAAAAAGTTTTAGTTTGAAGGGTAAAAAGTTTGATTTCGAAATTTTTTTTTATATTGCTAAACATGCCTTAAGGGTGTGTTTGGTAATGAATAAAACTTTTAATGAAAAGTTTTAAAGAGTAAAAGTTGTAAAATGATATAATATGATAAGGGTAATGATGAATAGTAAGGATGATAAAGTTAAAATAGATAGGTTAGTTGTGTGAATAGTTATGTAGAAACGATTGAAAAATAGGATAGTTGTATAAAAAAATATGAAAAAATAATTAAAAAATATGATAATTGTAAAGAGTGAAAAATTTTAAATTAAAAAATTTTAACTTGACATTTTTTATTAATTGAGAAACACACCCTAAATATATGATTTTTGAGATAGCAACTACTTACGTCACATTATGGATGTCACAAATAGGTCAGATTTTTTTATCGATAAAAAAAATAGTTCGAAACTTTTTTTTTTTTTAAAAATTAATGAATAGAGGATAAATGCAAAATGTGGAGGGGATCTGACCTAATCATGACAAGTGGGCCTAAAGGGTTGATACAAGTGCTAGAGATGGGGCGGCCCACCATGGATGAAGTTGGGGGCCCCATTCGGTCCAGGAGCAGACGTGGCAAGCGATGCGAATGTTACGCGGCACGCGTATTTAAAACGCGGGGGGTCATATGAAGAGGAGCAGCAGCTCTTCCGTTCCTCGTATCCTAGGGTTCCGTCTTCTCCTCGTCATGTCGCAGGTTAGCAGCAGATCCAGCGGCGTCGTCAAATGGTTCAACGGCCAGAAGGGCTTCGGCTTCATAACCCCCGACGACGGCGGGGAAGATCTCTTTGTCCACCAGTCCTCCATCAAGGCCGACGGCTTCCGTAGCCTCGCCGAGGGGGAGGCCGTCGAGTTTGAAATCGAACACGGCGACGACGGCCGGACCAAGGCCGTCGACGTCAGCGGCCCCAACGGATCTTTCGTACAGGGAGATCGGAGGGGCGGCGGCCCCGGTGGAGGCGGAGGTGGACGAAGCGGCGGCGGCGGCGGAGGAGGTTACGGCTTCGGATCTGGCGGTGGTAGGTACGGAGGCGGAGGCGGAGGCGGCCGTGGCGGCAGGAGTGGTGGGGGCGGTTACGGTGGGGGTGGCTACGGTGGTAGCGGCGGTGGGGGTGGCTACGGTGGCGGCGGCGGTGGGGGTGGCGGATCTTGTTACAACTGCGGCGAGATGGGGCATTTGGCGAGGGACTGTTACCAGGGAGGTAGCGGCGGCGGAGCTGGGGGCAGGTATGGCAGCAGCGGCGGCGGCGGCGGCGGCGGGCGATATGGCGGCGGCGGTGCCGGGGGCGGCGGCGGATCGTGCTATAGTTGTGGTGAACAGGGGCATTTTGCAAGGGAATGCCCAAGTGGTTTGATGAAGTGAAGTGGGTAGGTTTTCCCTATTCCACTTTCTTCCTTTTTTCTTTTTGTTTTGTCGATACCCATTGGACGGAGTGGGTTTTTGTTTCTTGGGTTGCTCGTACTGGAAATCTGGGGGTCGATGTAGGTGGGGTCTTATTATCTCTGATTGTCGTGTGTCTGGAGCTTTGATGTCTGATGTGGAGATGGTTTGTTTTGTTTAGAGACTGAAATCTTCTTCTTTTTTTTTTCCTCCTTACATACATATATGGTTTGGTTAATGGATTAAGGTTTCTTTCGGCTTAGAAGAATTAATTTTCTCCAAACCCTTGTTTTGGGTTATTGCTTATGCTGCTTGTAGGTTAATTTGCAAGTGGTTGTCCTTGCGAAAATTTTTCGCGTTCGGTGATTTTTTTGGGTCTTAGTATGATTGTAGTGGGAGAACTAACTTATTGTTGTTGAGTTATCTTCTACTGTTGTGGGATTGATGTATCTTATGGCATATGATTGGTAGTACGTATTATTTTGCTTCTATAATATTTGATTTATCTGGGCATTTACTGTGTTACTTAGTATATCACCCCCATGGGGGTCAGGATTTGGAAGTTATTCTTCTTTTGATGTTGATTAGTCCATGAATGAGGCAAGGATGCAGATTGTGGATGCTTATTAATATTAGATCGTATTTTGCTGGTCTAATTTTATTTTCAACTGTGTTTAGCTGCCTGTAAATTCTATTTGTCTTATATGCATATCTGATTGGATATCTGTTACTGATTGTAGTAGTTATTGACTGTAATAAAGGACAATAAATGACTAATTGACATCCTTTTGCATTGGGATTTTTACTGCTTGTGGTAAAAGTTATACCTAGCTTTTGTCTCCACATTGAAATTGATGTGGATTCATTCCACTTCGGCGATATAATTTTCGCTCAAGTATCCTGGGTTTTGCCCTTGGTTTTCCCTTTGGAATTTTGAGAAGTGAGTAGCAGAATGAGACCCCTCGTTGGCTTTGTGTCATGGGTATATAGAATTTTTCTTACCCAAATGACACCTTTCACTCTTAAAATTTTGGAAGTTGTTTTATTGCTTTTGAAAGTTGCTTTAGATGATCATGATATGAGACCTGTCTGTCAGGGAACATCCATCATTCATTACAGGATTAACATTGGCTTTTATTATTCATGGCCTTTTACGTCGCAGGCTTGTCCTTACCGTCACATGTGCTATTTTCGTGACATGATAATCAGCTGTGTAGCTACCTGTGCTTAATCCTTTCCTTGATCCTGCAACCTTTGCCACGAAGCTGTGGAATATTTCTCCATTTTTCGTTAATCATGCACAATCTTATTCATGATGTTTGTTAATACTCATTAAGGAATGATCCTGTTTGGGCTAAGTAAATGTCTCGTTTAGCTCAACTCAAAAAATCTATTTGCAATATTTTTTTTTTGCTTTGTTTTTTCGTACACTTATCTTAGTGTATTTAAAATTTAAATTAGGTTTTATCATTTTTGGATTTGTATATATTTTTTAAGATTTTTAAAATAAGGGATATCTTAAATACACAGATGTTTGAAAAATTCAATATATATATATATACATATTCAAAAATGATAAAACTTGATATATATATATATATATTAAATACACTTAAATAAATGAGTGTATGAAGAAAAAAAGTATTGTAAATAGGTTTTTTGGAAGTGGGTTGAGTGAGACATTTGTTTATCTCAAGCTAACATGATCATTCTTTATACTTAAAACTTTTATTTATTTATTCTGGGCTAACAGAATCATTCCTTATGCTTAAAACTATCACTTATGGGTGTGTTTGGGAATAGATAAAACTTTTAATGAAAAGTTGTAGAGAGTAGAAGTTGTTAAATGATATGATAGAAGTAATGAAGAGGAATAAATAGGATAAAGTTGAAATAGATAGGTTAGTTGTATTGATAGTTGCGTAGAAATGATTGAAAAATAGGATAGTTGTATAGAAAAATGTGAAGAAATGATTAAAAAATAGGGTAGTTATGGAGAGTAAAAAGTTTTAGATTGAAAAGTTTTAACTTGACAACTTTTACTTATTACCAAACACACTCTATACTGAAAACTTTTTAATCTAAATATTTTTCTCTTCACACTTATCCTATTTTAAATATTTTTTACTTTTTCCTATACAATTACTGTTTTTATTATTTTTATACAATTACATATACATTTAACCTATCTATTTTAACTTTATTTTTTTTTTTTACCATCACTATTATTAAATCACATCATTTTCTCACATTTCAAAATTTTATACACTAAAAATTTTTTATCAAACGTTTTATCATCCCAAACATAGCTCTACCTATACATTTAAAGTTCTATCACTTGTATAAAGTTTGGATTGTAGGAACCATATTTTCTGGCTGCAGATCCATCTGCCGGGTTGTCCAGTCTAGTTTAGCACTAGAACCACTCTTTGCAACTTATACAATCTGGAAACCCACTAAGAACTTGTAATCCAACGGGCTTTTGTTCCATTGTATTAGTGTCAGCATCCAGAATCATTTTATGATTGGGTGAGAGACAAATAGCATCACTTGCTAATGATATTCACATGATATAGAAAATCTAAGGATTGCCACCAGGGGTGTGCTCTGATAGTAACACTCATGGCTCGTTTTAGTGAGGTTGGGTGTTTGATTCTTGGCATGTGTGTTCGGGTGTTTATTTCTTTTTTATTTTGTAAGATTTTTTACTTCTTTCTCTTGGTGGGAGTTTAATTGGTGAGGGCTTGTTGTCTCTCTTAAAAATTATAAGAATGTCTTAAGGTTTAAATATAATACAAAATTGAGATGATGGTAAATATATACATAAAAAAAAATGTAAGTATTCTCTCATGTATCACACCTTGTGTTCAATCTTGCATGTCTATTTCAAAATTGACACTTATGCCTGTCTGGGTCCTGCCAGAAACTAGAGGACCTACTGGCAGGTAGCCATCCAAATGCACCATTTTTTTCTTTTAAAATCTTCAAAGACAAATTTCTTTTTTAAAACTTGGCTTGTTTTGATTGATTCATGAGATTCATGCACCACAGTAACGTAGGTATTTGCTGTTACCATGGGCTGTGTGCTTGGATTCTGCCGCCTTGATGTGAAGTCGGCGTGGGTGGTTTGCTTGAAGTTGCTGTTCTTTGGTTTTGCATGCACGCTTTCTGTCATTTGGTGCATGGCTCGAGCCTCTTCGTAATCATCCGATGGAATGGAATTTGGATGAGTGGTGGTGTATTTGAAACTGAAGAACGATATTATGAATGGAATGGTTTTATGCGGCAGGAATGGGGAAGAGTTTCAGGAGATCCAATTCCGTTCCATTTTGAACGAGCTGTTGGTCCTTGTTGGGGCCGTGTATCCTTTCAGAAAAAAATTCTTGTTGGGAAAAAAAAAAAAGACTGCCTGGTCATCGATGCACTAATGTTGGCAGCCACTTTCTTTCATTTCCCCACTGATTCTATAAAGTCTATCTCTCAACTGCCTTTTCAAGGACCATGCCTGACAAGTAAAACTTGAAACCAAACCGCTGCATGAAAGGGCGTCCGGTTGTCCTCCATTAATCTTGGGCATTAGAGTGTGTTTTTCTTTTAATTAAAGAAGTTATGATTGACAAAATTCAATTTGCTGGAGAGGAATTTTAATTTCATTTTCAATAGTTAACTTTTTCTTTTTCTCATCAGCGTCATATCCACAGGCATAAACTTTCTAGTGATGAAAATATAATGGTTAAAAGAGGGTTGTCGTTAAGATGTTATATGACAAAAAAGGAGAGCTAAAGGAGAGTTTTCTTTTCTTCCCTGAATGCCAAACCTAGCAGGGGGATAAAAGTGAGGTGTTGGAGGTTCTTGTTCCAAACATGTTCTCCACTGTACATGTTGGGTGCTTGGGCGGGTTTGGCCGTGCATTGGGGGGCTAGCGCGCATTAGCAACTGGAATTTGTTTATGCTGTTGGAAGGAACCCTCTCTTGATAAAAAGGCTGTTCGATGCGCGCCTATGGAAATGGCACGCATGCAACCCACCCACCAATTTGAATATTGATTAATATTTAATGGGCAACAGGCACTTGCAAATCCCCGAGGCGACGCTTAAGACTCCCCAAAAGTTGACCAAATTCAGTACCTTTGTTTAATTCATGCTCACTGCTTTTTGAGCTCGGACTTCGACGCTAAACGAGTTCTTTTCTCTCCCTCTTTTACCCCTCTCTTTTTTTCTTTTTATTTTTTTTTTCCCCTCGGATGCCAAAGTAGCTAAACGAGTGTTTTTTTATGGAGCTATTTATACAGTACATCTCAATTCATTTTACAATCAAGGACGAAGATAATTCTTACAAGTGTTAATAGGGAGACCACAAGTTTCCAAATATCAATGAGGGAGACTGCCTAATCGCAAATATTAAAGAGAAGATAAAGCTCCCACGTCTTTGGCAAAGAGGACACATCCTCTGTCACTTGCGCTAGCTGCAAGTGCTAGTAGCTAAACGAGTTGATTGCAGTTTTTTAGTGGCTTCAATGCCCTTGATTTTTTAGTAGTATAAACGTTAGTATCTTAATCATGGACGCTTGAATGAAACTCGGCACACCTGACTATTGGATGGTAGGATCTGAAACGGATTGATAAAGTAGGGGATTCAATAATTCGCTCAATTTTGGGTGTATTTGATGGAAAAGGGAGAAATTGTAACCACTTTTGCCTAAACATTCCTAATAGCTATTCAATAGTACCACATGACCTAAGAAAATTTCAACAGCATCTCCCCATATTCTATACAGGTAGCGTGGTATACAAGACTTGTTAGACTTGTATAACAAATTTCATTTTGAGATTTAATGAATAACTTTATATTCATGCATTCACCAGCTTATACCATAAAACTCTCACATTGAAAATTCTATATCGATATTCATTTAACCCAAATTATCCATGTAACAAAGAGGTTCTCATATTCTATCATAACTACATTAAGGTAGTCGAAAAGATCATCATATTGGATGTAGATAAATTCAATAAACAAAACATAACATGCCCATCCCAATTAGTCCTAAACCAAGTATCTACTTTCATTTATATTAAAAAGAGACATAAAGTTCATATTAGCAAAAAGAAAGGAATAGAGATCATAATCTAGTGAGTTGGATCTCGAAGGTTGTATTTTCCTCCAATCCCATCTAGAGATGCTTCACTTACCCTATAGTCTAAGACACAATGACAAATCATGTCTAAACAGACTCAGTAACTGGATAATAGTTAGCATGAAGTAGAAACAAAGCGGAAACAACTTACACTATTAATGCACATGTCATGATAATGATTAAAAATAAGTCCTAAGTAACCATGCACGATGAATAGAATCAATACCCACACCTAAAAAAATATATTAATGGGTTATGTATAACCCCTCACTTATGTCAATCAAATGTCATGAATAACATTTTTTACTTATGTCAATCAAGGGACATGAACAAACCTACATAATTATACAAAGCGCTTACACATGGTCCTTTTTAAGGATTACATAATGCAATGCAACCCAACTATACTTGTGTGATTAAACCCAATGCAACCCAATGCAAACCATTTCAAGAAACTCAATACAATAATTGAAGAATCAAGATCACAGGATGCATAAGTTATTAAAATTTCAAAGTGTGTTTATACTCAATTTAACGACTCATCCATCATAGGGGCATTCCATCGAACACATGATAAGCAATATTAAGAAAACTGCTAAGTGTTCATAAATGATTGCCGAACCCAAACTATCATACCCTCCCTTGACAGAAAAATGCTTCTACGCTAATTTTCTAATGTGAATCATCTATTAACTCTAATCTCTCTATGTTCTATTTAGCCTTATCTCCCTTCACATCCTAAATCATCCCATTCATAACTGTAAGAGTGATACTCACTCTGCATATGCTATAACATGCCAATGCACAACTCATATTCGTATTTAATATGCTCATGAATGGTATTCCGTATAACCCAACATGCCAAGATTGTAATACGTGCATGCATACATTACATGTCCCTTAGGTGTTACTTCTATATACAGTGTACACAACATTACTATCATTAATTACTAACGGTATATTAACAAATTATTTCATGGTAAAAGAATATCTATGATAAAAATACATGGCCCCCACAGAAATATTTAATCTTTTCATTCTATATTGATATGATATTCAATTAATCTTAGCCGATATTATTAAAACTAGAAGGACCAGTTCAACCATGACAACGACCAATTAACCAGTCCTATTTATAAAAGAGGGGTGATCTTTTCAGACCGGTCTAAGATGGCCCCATATTAGACCGACCGAAATAGATGTACTATTGTCATGATTAAAATGACCATATTACCTTTGTATTTAAAAATATAAAATAAATATATTTTCAAAAAAGATAAAATTTAGTTTATAAATAATATACTCTTAATTGATGTTTGGCATTCGAGAATTGTGGAATGGGATGGGAATGTGTGGAATTATGGATTTCGAGAATAGTCATCCATCAAATAATAATCATATTTTTCTATTTTTACTCCTCTATTCCAATAATTTTTTTACCAACTACCTCCATCATATTTATTTATTCCAACTTTACCCCTATATATAATTTCCTATTAATCAGACAATTCTCAAAATATTTCTTTTTTACTTCCACCATATCTAACAATTTTTTCCCATTTCCCATTTCCAAACATCACCTTAGATTAAATAATCTTTTAAAGAATTTTTGAAAAAATAAAACATATGAGTGTTATGATCGTTCGTAGATGGTGGGTTTTATGGACTTTATTGGACTAATCAAGGCCTTTTGGATGGCCCATCAAGGGAGAACTACGTTATTGGAACAACTTTTGTTTTCCTACTCTTTGTTGGTAATAAAAATGGTTTTCGAGAGTTAAATGTCAAAACTAGGAAGTGAAAATTACATGCAATTGAACATTGTCAAGTTAGGGGTGTCAATGGATTGGGTCAACCTGCCAACTCGTTGATTCAACTTGTTAGATGGGTTCTAACTCATCGGTCTCCTCACTTAATTAAACAGACATTTTATAGTTTTGAAAATTCCCAACCCGTCAATTCGGTGCCCAACCTGGAACCTAATGTAGATCTCTCTTAATTAACTTCATGATCATAATCTATTAAATATCTTAATATTATATATTTTGTAAAAATGAAAATAAGATGTAGATGTCAAACATACCCTAGAATGATGTAATATATCTATGAAGAAGAACAAAGGAGCATCATCTGTAAGGATCATGAAAAGGAACAGTACAACATCAATAAAATTGCTAAGATTTGTTCAAAGGGCATAGAGAATGTACACACAACTCATTTATAACTTGTGTAACTCCTTGACAACCCAAAACTCATTAAGATTAGGGGTGTTAACAGATCGGGTTGAACGAATTATGACCAAATCTCAATCCTAATCCATTAAAAAATCTCAACTCTAATTCTTTTATTAATCCATTTAAAAATCTTAACCCTAACCTATTTATAACTCATTTAATAAATGAATTAGTGGGTTATTGATTACTTGTGTGAGATTCTATAGGAGGTGAAGTAAACAAGAGGAAAGGGAGAGGAGGGAGGAGATGGTAGAAAGAGAGAGGGGAATAGGGAGTAGTGAAATAGAGAGAGAAACAAGGAGAGATCGCGAGAGAGGGACAAAGTGGAATGGAGAAATGGAGAGAGAAAGGGTGGGGACATGGAGAGAGAAAGAGGATAGTCAAATAGAGAAGCTGAAAGATGAGGGGACAATCAGATGGAGAGGAAGAGTTAAAGGAAATAGGGAGAGAGAAAGGGGGTGGTCAGACCAGAAGGGAGGAGAGAGATAGTATGAAAATTTGGGGGAGAGACAGGGGTCGGAGATAGAGAGAGGGGGAAGGAAAAGGAGTGGAAGAGGGAAGGGAAGAGAGAAAGAGAGAAGGAGAGATGAGGCAGAGAAGGAAGAAGCTTATCGGCAACAAAGATGGTGTGAAGGTGAACAATGGTGATGCCGCAACTAGGAAAACCAAGGAAACGGAGTGAGAAAATCAAAATAAAAAATTGATTTAGGATTTCAGATTAACATTTTTATACCCCTCTTAACAAGTTGTAAATAGGTAAGTTAAATGAGTTGGACGAGTTAAACAGGTTATTAAATTGTTGACTAGTTATAAAATATCAACCTTAATTTGTTTATTTATTTAAATAATTGAATATGTTAGCAAGTAATAAATAATTTATTCAGAAATTTCAACCCAAACTCATTTATAAACAGGTTGGACGGGTTGTCATGTTAACAATGACCATTAAAGCTACTGATTAAGATAAACAAATAATGATTGTGATTTTATAAATCGGTTAACATTAAAGTTATACTATAAACCACTCAAACTGATCTGATAACACGACTATTATGAGTGGCTCTGACGAAAAATGCTACATATAGGAAATTTTTAAAAAGAAATTCAGTAAGACCAAGTATATGACAAATAAATATGTTTCACAAGTTTTCTAAACAGCATTCAGATATGCAACTTCTACTATCTTATGTAAGATACTTTATATTCTCTAGAGGAAATCATATCAGTAAATTGAAGTAATTTTTAAAATGAAAAGAGAAGTAGAAATGATTGATAATACAAAATAATAAAGAGAGAAAAGTACAGTTGTCCAGTACGTTACAAATAATTTAAATTTCAAATCATTAAAAAATTATAAAAAGGCATTATTATACCCTTACACAAATGGAGTATGATTATACAGACAATAATGCATTTTAAGCTAAAATACAACATTTATTTATTTTATTTATTTTTATTTTCATTTAATTTTTTCATAAACATGTTTTCCTAATTATATTGGCCATATACCAAATGTTGCCATTTTATAATATTTTTATTTTTTATTTTTTAAAAAATCATCAATTTCAGGGGCATTTAAGTCATTTTCTCCCCTTAAAACTTAATTTTTTAAAATAAAAAATAAATATATAAAAGTATTGTAAAATGATAAAAGTTGGTATATAAATTATAAAGAAAAATTAAAAAATATAGCTAATTGTAAAAATAAATGAATATTATATCTTAATCTAAAATACATTATGATGCATATAATTAGGTTCCTGTACAATTAAGTTGAGAAATTCCACCGTACAGTTATTCAAACTTATAATGAAAAATTGAATTTAAACTTCCTAGTACACCTAAAACCCAGATCTGAGATTGCCTGCCGGACATGTCTTCAAATTTCAATCTTTTTGACATATTTATAATATTCACTTATGTTAGTCATTTAATAAGCATGTTTAGGTTCAATGTTCTGAATATAATGAAGACATGGGCCCAAAAGATCAACAATTAGAACTAGTCCCCCCTCTGAATTCTAAGCTGAAAATATTTGAAACATCTATTTGTGCAAACATTTGGTATGAAAGTTTTATGATGTAAATATATTATTCTAACATTAAACCAATAAATGTATGAAAGCTTTATGCTACCTAAAACTATTCTGATGTAAAAGTCTAATAGAAGATAAATAGGATGAAGTAGAGGGGATCATTGTTCATGTAGACAACATCTTGCACTTGTGGCTGTTCCAAATCTTGTACAACTGAATTTTTTCCCTCTTTAACAACTTTGGAGGAGACAAAACTTAAATGTAAGAGATAGTTTGGTCTTTTCAATTATAGTTAATAATTTTTACGATAGACTGAGTAATACTTGGAATTGGTAACATACTTAGTATGTATCGATTGAAGTTTTCAAATTTAGTGAGTATAATTGAAATTAAAGATAAAAGTAGTTGGTTTATTTCAATTAACTCTTCTATTGTCGAGTATCTAGTATTGAGGATAGGGCAAACTACCACTCGTTGGCTCAATGACTCCTACGGATCATAGTTGCCTAAGTGGTTATCCTACTTATGCTCCATGGACATTAATATAAGCCCTTCAATTCAAATAATGAATATCCCACAATAATGACATAACGTAATTCCACGATGATATAGGGAAAATGAAGGGTCAGAAATCTCCTGTTTAATGTGTTAATATTTTTTGCCAACATGGGTATAGTTCAACTGGTAAAGTCTTGGTCCCGTGTCTAGATAATCAAGTTTTGATTTCCACTGAGGGAGCTTTGTCGCCCATTTGCGGAGTGTTAATCTCATCCTCTAATGATGTATATTGGTCATCATTAATTGAGAAAAATATAAGATAAAATTTGTAATATGAATTAGGCATGTATTATAAAAAAAATTATTCTCAAAAGAAATCATCAAAATATTTTAATAGTTTAATTTATTATTATCTTTTTATATTTATTAGGGCTTTACTTCTATGTAACCAGGTCATAGAGAAGTGATTGCACATAACTCCTCTCTAATTTTAGTATATTAATGTTAGATAGAAAATCATTACATTCATTATATTTATCATGATAATATAAGCGACGTCAAATATAATAGATTGAATGAATTTTACATCAATCATCATGAATATAATTATGAATGAGTTACTTAGAAGAGGAATAGGAACATAACCTTGTTTATTATATCAAAATTATTTATTTGACTAGAAAGGTAATAAGGTTTCAATTTTGTTAGATCGCACTTATAAATTTATTTGTTATGTGTATTTTTTAATGAAAATATTAGCCTAAGTGTATTTTTATTATATACTATGTGTATTTAAGTGTTTGGTATTTGATGAAACTTTTAAAAAATATTTTAACATAAAAATTTTTGAAATAGAAAATAAGTAATGTGGTACAATGAGAGTAACGGTAAGAAGTAAAAGGAAAATAAAACTAAAATAAAGAAGGTAATTGTATGAGAAGCGATGAAGAAAAAGATTGAAAAGTATCACAGGTATACGGAAAATGTGAATAATTGATTAAAAAATAAGACAGTTACAAACGGAAAAAGAAAAAGTTTTTGTTTTGTTGACAAACACACAATTATATACTAAATTTTACAGTTTTTGTATATATTTATATATTTTTTGAATTTCAAAAAATAATAGATTTTTTAATAAAAATTACTTAAATACCCGCACAATTGTGGACCAACATTTTGAAGGAAACATAATAGAATATGTGTTAGCCTGTAATAATCACTTTAACAAAAGTTTGAAATCAAAAGAACTTAAAGGGTCCCCCATTCAATATGCTGGCTACAAGGAGCAACGCATGCATTATGCATGTCAATGACCGTTTCATTTCTTCCTGCATTTTCAAATCAATCAAGAAACGGATAATGAGATGAATGCATTTGATAAGTAAATTTTCGTGGGAAGACAAAAATGATAGAAGATGAATTAGCTGGTGTTCGCGAGATCAATTATGAATCTCCAAAACTGAGGTAGGGATGGGTTTCCGTGATCTGAATGCCTCTAATCTAGCCCTCTTGGTCAAACAGGGATAGCGGATTGTCTCGATCAGTACTTCCCTTTGTAGCCGCATTATGACAGGGAGATACTTCCCAAATTGCTAGTTTTGGGAGTGTAGTGCGCACAGGCCGAGCTCTTCGACATGGAGAGGTATAATGCAAGCCAGGTCTATTTTAGCTAAGGAAGGAAAGTGGTGTATTGGAAATGGCCAATCTGTCGGCCTTCTTAATGCTCTATGGATAGAAATCCAGTGGGTGCAATCTGGGCCGTTACCGGAACATATCTCAAAGGAATTCAGAGTTGGCAAGTTCTTCAATTTTGAAACGTGGGAATGGAATAAAGAATAAATCATCACGATGGTGGGTGAGGTTTGTTAGAATTAATCTCCTATAAGGTGTTCTAATTAAATAAGAAGTCTTTGGATTTAAAGATAGCCCAGCGTATCTGAGATACGTACGCAATCCGAGTCCAGGTGGAACTACACTTCTACTAAGAGTCATTATGGGAAGGGCTCTATAAATAGAGGAGTCTAGGTCCCTCTCTCATAGGTTTACATCACAAGTGGTTCCCATTTACCGCTCGTATCAAGGGGAGAAGTGTTGAGGGAGAAGACCTCGTACTCTACTCGGTCAACAGGTAGAATCTCTGATACCACATGTTGGAAATCATCTAATGGAAAGGTCTGATTAAGCTAAATAGGTCAAAAATTTGACTTTTTGGATATTTATGTAAATACATGCAAATTTTTTGAATTATATGTGCAATTAATTCATTTTATTAGTTTATAAATGTCTAAATTAGTAATTTATTTATGATTTATTGCTTTCTATTTATTTCAGCATGCAATATATATGAATAATTATATAAGTTATGATTATTAAATTTTATAGTGAGATTATATTCTATGGTATGACTGGAGGTTGATGTCTAGGCAAGATGTATTGAAGAGGATCATGTGGTTATTTAATTAGGTCTCTGCTATGCGGGGGGAGCCTCCCACGCCCCACCTCACTTACCTGGCTGACCAAAAGAAATAATATGGAATTTAATCGCATGTAATGAATTTAATAATCATTATTATTGAATTATTCATATATATATTATACTCTATAATTTATATTAATAATTTTGATTGTGTATTTCTAGTCGCCCCAAAGGGTCTAAAATACATTTTCAAAATTATTAAATAATGAAGAGAATATTATTGTCTAATTTTCTCATAATGGAAATTGCAATTAATTATCATTATGCAATTTATGTTCAATAAATATTGTTCATTTTTATGTCTTTGTTGCCCTGAAGGGTCTAAGATGTTTAGTTAATCAAATTTATTAAACAAAGAGAGAATAATATGATTTTTCCTCTCAACATAGAAATTGCATTATTAAAGAATATTATATTATTGTTCTACCCGAAGGTAGCTATAATTTACTATTTTATCAATAATTAACTAGAACTGCATAAACGCGGGAAATTTTCTACCCGAAGGTGGGGATTTCTTTACTTTGTGTATTCATAATTAATTATTGAATATTATTGTTTATCATAGCATTATTGAATATAATCATGCATTATTGCTTGTGTGATTAATTTTGATATTTAGCTATGATTAATTATTGTTAATGGAATTGTTACATAATATTTTATCTGAATCATAATGGTAACGTGAGCTTAATCATTTTTGTTACAACTATGACTCCTGTTCCTCAATCTCATCTGTCTAATATCCCGACACTGAATGGATCAAATTATTCTGATTGACATGAGCAATTACTTATTACCTTAGGATGTTTGGATCTGGATTTAGCCCTTCGTGTTGCAAAACCTAGTGACTTAACGCCTGAAAGTACTGATAGTCAAAAGATTCAATTTGATAAATGAGAGCATTCCAACAACTTGTCTCTTATGATTATAAAGAGCACAATCGAAAGGAACATCAGGGGCTCTATTTCTGACCCTGAAGATGAAATTGTCAAAATTTATCTTGACTCAATTAAGGAAAAATTCAGCGGGTCAGATAAAGCATTGGCTGAAATGCTCACTAACAAATTGACTTCAATGAATATGATGACATGTGTGGAGTGCGAAAGCACATAATAGAAATTTCAAACATGATGACATTTGTCGTGTATATGATACAGCCTAAAGGATTTAAATTGCAAGGAAATGACACATTAGTATACAAATTAAAGAAATCTATATATGGACTTAAACGAGCTTCCCGACAGTGGTATTTAAAGTTCAATAAAGTTATCACTTCCTCTGAATTTACAGAAAACATTGGTGACTAATGTATATATCTGAAGTTGAGTGGGAGCAAGTTTATATTTTTGATTCTATATGTAGATGATATTTTGCTTGCTACTAATATTTTAGGTCTTTTACATAACATTAAAAGTTTCCTTTCTGAACATTTTGATATGAAAGATATGGGTGAGGCATCATGTATCATAGGAATTGAGGTCCATCGAAATAGGCCTAAAAAACTTTTAGGGTTATCATAAAGGGCGTATATCAATAAAATTTTAGAAAGATTTCAAATGTCTAACTGCTCATCATGTGAAGTGTCAATCTTTAAAGGTAAAAGATATGGTCTGCATCAGTGTCCACAGAATGAGATTGAGAAACAGGAAATGAGGTCCATCCCATATGCTTCTGCTCTTGGGAGCATGATGTATGTGCAAGTTTGCACACGCCCTGACATCAGTTATGCAATGGGATTACTTGGAAGATATCAAAGCAATCCAGGAATGGAACATTGGAAAACAGTAAAGAAAGTGATGAGATATCTCCAAGGGACTAAAGATTATGAGCTCACATATGGAAAAACTGATTAATTAGAAGTGATCAGTTACACAGATTCAGATTATGCTTGTTGTACAGACAACAAAAGATCCACATCAGGCTATGTTTTCTTATTAGCCGATGGAGCAGTTTCATGGAAGAGTGAGAGACAAAATCGTGTAGTTGACTCTACCATAGAGGCTGAATTTGTCGGCTGTCATGAAACATCCTCATATGCACTTTGGTTGAGAAAATTTATCTCAGTGCTTAAAATTATGGATTCTATCTCTAGGCCTTTGAGAATCAGTTGTGACAATTCATCTGCGATTAGCTTCTCCAATTATAGAAGAATTACTGGCGCTAACAAGCATATTGATGCTAAGTTTATGTTAGTACAAGAAAGGATTAATATCATCTGATATCGATTAGTTTTGTTGGTACTGCTAACATGATTGTTGATCCCATGACTAAGGCTCTAGCGCCCAAAGTTTTCTCTGGACATATAAGAAATATGGGTCTTGTTATGTGGGACAATTATTGATGTAATCGATACATTTTGAGATCTAATGTTGGATGATTATTTTCTTTTGTTTCATTATGGTATTTTGTTGACAATTTTATGTGATTTGGAAACAAAATATTTTATCTATTTGATATTAATGTGGGACATTATAATCACATAATTGTAAATCTGCAATTAAGAACTTAGTTAAGTAAGTTTGTTAATATCGTGATGCATGGAAGGAAGTATGTTATATACTACATATAACTGTCATGATCCATATTGACAAATTTTTCTTAACTTAAGTATTAAAGTTGGATTGCGTATGTAATGACTGGGCATATTTTTTAAATGAGTGCACTCATCCGGTAATTTTTCAAATGTTAAATCCAAGGATTATATTTTAAGTATAATTTTTCTTTTCTTTCTTAATTTTATTTTAATTAAGCCAAGTGGCAGAATGTTAGAATTAATCTCCTATAAGGTGTCCTAATTAAATAAGAAGTCTTTGGATTTAAAGATAGCCCAGCGTATTTGAGATACGTACGCAATCTGAGTCCAGGTGGAACTACACTTCTACTAAGAGTCATGATGGGAAGGGCTCTATAAATAGAGGAGTCTAGGTCCCTCTCTCACAGGTTTACATCACAAGTGGTTCCCATCTACCGCTCGTATCAAGGGGAGAAGTGTTGAGGGAGAAGACATCGTACTCTACTCGATTTACAGGTGGAATCTATATACACATGGATTCAGGTACGCTTCTGCATCACATGATTTCCAACAAGGTTGGCTGGATTCATGTTAGAAATAGCCCGGTGCCACAGCTGGATATGGTGGACAACTAGTATTGGAATATGGAGCTAGGTGGGATTTTTCGGAGCCAGGGTGTGTTTGGCAATGCGCAGAAAATGTCATATTAAAACTTTTCAATCTAAAACTTTTTACTCTCCATAACTACCATATTTTTTAATTATTTTTTTCACATTTTCCTATACAACTACTATACTTTTTAATCATTTCTACATAACTAACCATACAACTAACCCATCTATTTTAACTTTATCTTTTTTACTTCTCATCATTACCTCTATCGTATCACATCATTTGACAACTTTTACTTTTCAGAACTTTTCATCAAAATTTTTATCTATTCCCAAACATACCCCCAATTAGCATACCGTCTAACACATCTAGAAAGTTTGTTGCAAAAAGGAATTTTTGTTAATCATCAGGGTGACTCTGTGTCTACTATATATCAGGCCCTATGGAAGCTCAAGCAGCCTCCATAGATTTTTGATTTTTGGATGGCGTCTGCTATTAAATCATCTTCCCACATGTGCAACTTTACAGAACAGGAGAATTCAAATTGATGAGAAGTGCACATTTTGCAAGGCTGAAATCAAGGACAGTTCCCACATTTTTCGGCGATGTAGTAAAGTAAGGAAAATCTTTCAAATAATACATTGGTTTAGCTACTTGTTTTCTTCTATACCATTGTCTATTCAAGACATTTTCATCCACCTGAAGGACTGAACTGATCCAAACCCCATGCGACTTTACTTGAAAATGTGTTGGCGTATCTGAGGTGTCAGAAACAGATAGGTTATCGATGATCGCAATGCCTCTTTACAACACATTCCATCTTGGTGCGTTGAATTTTGCCATCATTACATAGCAGCCAATTTCCTAAGGGAGTCAAACCGCAATGGTTCTTGGGACCGACCAGAAGGGTATGCCCCAAGGGACGGTCCACGAAAATAAATGTGAATGCCTGTGTCTTAACCGGGGACGCGAAACTTGTAGAAGATGTCAGACGGGATTTTTTGGGGTCTTTTGTTGTAGCAAGATGTTGGTCTTTGTTAAATGGTAAGAAAATCTTACAATTCCTAGTTTATATATATGGGAATAGGCTTCCTAACTTTGGTAATCATTTTGGGAGAATCAGCTCATGTTCAACATGGTATCAGAACCAGACCTAAGTCCTTTTGTGTTTATTCCCAGATATACGTCCACGTCTTTAGCTCAACATGTGAGGGAGAGTGTTAAGTGATGAGGAAATTCACATGTATGTAAATAAGCTTCCTAACTTGGCTAGTTATTTTAGGATAGTACCGGCCATTTTCAACAGTCTTTGACGGGTTTTTCGAGCATCCTACTCATAGAGGCACGAGCAATAACGCTGAGTTTATCATGGTCAAGGGAATTAGGCTACCAGAATATTAAGGTGGAAATGGACTTTCTAGTGCTCATCACAATTCTCAAAGGTGATGGACGAATCTTATCTAGCCTTAAACATCCTACTGGGGAGATGTAGCAATTGAATTCAAAGTATAATTTTGTTGAATTCCTTTATGTTTATTGTTCAGGAAACGTTTATGCTCATTTGCTTGCAAGGGCTGCTACAAGTGTCAAAGATTGTATGTGGGCGAGTTTCCAGCCTGAATGTATCTTTGCAGCTCTTTGCAATGATTTTCTGAACATTTAATGAAATTTAGTGCACTCTTTTTCCACCCATTTACTAAGTTTCAGACTTGGTAAAGGGTGGATTTTTAATGATGCATATTAACATTAAAAAGAAAAGAAACAGGATAACGTATCGAACTCGAGTTTAGCTTATATCACTTCAAACTCATCTTCAATGGCAATATCATTTCAATCACGAGATTCTGTTCCTAATAATTTAATAAAATCTTGTTGGTGACAGGAGTGTCCTTCTGAATTGGCAATCCAAGCTATTAGTATAGATTACCAAACTTCCGCAACAGTGTAGGACAAGAATTCCAAATTATAGTCTTAAATACAAAATTTACAAAACAGCAATTAATGCAATGTATTCCCGGCTTGAAAAATCCAGAAGAACATGAAAAAAGGGCGAAGCGAGCGCACGTACAGGTACAGGACCACAGGGATGATTACAGGTTCGATCGAAAACGAGGACGGAGAATAGAGGGATTAAGCTCTAGATAATAATTAATAAAAATAAATTATTAGTTTTTATATCTTGTTAATGCCTGAACCCGTCTAGACTTCGTGTCATGAAATTTGTTATTTTTAATTTATTTGCTAGTTTTGTTTAAAAATTAAATTTAAAAATTTGACAAATTTCATATAAAATCTGAACAAACACATCTATAAAATAATTATTTTTACAGCAGCCAGATTAGGATAAAATAAATTTAGTTTTGTGCCTCACAGAATTTTTATTTAAATAATATTGCACTCCTAACTAAACAAATGATATAGAACACAATGAACGACGTGGCCTTCATAAATCAAAAGAAAACCCTATGCCGACCTACAGTGCTCATTCTAATAGCCCATTAGCACCGAGCCCAGCTCCCAGTTCATTAGTACACGGTACACTAGGCCAAATAGAAAATCCAGAGCCCAAGATCCATGGGTATCCTTTTAGTAGCCCACCAGTGTCATCCATTAATAAACATCCTACTTCTTAAGCCCACATACGACTTTCAGAGCCCACCGGTATAATCAAGGCAATCATCCCAGCACCTTGTTCAGCTCCTTAATGTCTAGCCCACTAGCATGAGCTCTATTCCCAGATCAAAAACATAGAACCCACCAACCCATGCTACCATGTTCTAAAAGCTCACTAGTACCCCGACTCATTAATGTAAAGCCGATTCCTAGCCCGTCAGTTGATCCAGTAGGCTCACCTTTCTACTCTGAGAGCCCCCTGCCGTTATCAAGCCCATTAGCCCCTGATCTTTCCCAGCTCACGAATGTCCAGCCCATTTTCTGTGAGTTCAATTTCCTGCTCATAAGACGGTCTAGATAGGGTGGAAATTGAAAAGCCCCCATGTGCCTCCAGTGCCCGACCTAGTTTCTAGCTCGTCAAGTGATCCAGTAGACCCACATTTTTACCCTGAGAGCCCACAACTATTAGCAGGCCCATTAGCCCTTCATCTTGCCTAGATCATGAATGTCCAACCCATTATCAATGATCCCAGTTCCCAACTCATCGAGGATCCATCTAAGGCCAGTCTTCAAACAGAACCCACACGCCCATGAGCTTACTTGTTGAAGCCCACAAGTTCGCAGACCATTAAAAAACAGCCCAGTTCCTCCCATCAGATGACTAACTAGACGCCGAGACCCACCAGAGATAGCCCAAAATCCCACAAGCCCCAGCATGATAGCAGAATCCACCAATACCATCCCATTAGAAATGATCTTAGCTCAGCCCACTCAGCCAAGGCCATCAGCAATGAGCCAATTTTCAAGCCCACCAAAAATCAATGGGCCAATTGCAAGATCAAAGCCACAAAAGAGATCAGCCCACTAGTCGGAACTTCAGCCCATTACAGGAAACCCAGTTTCCGGTAAGTCAAACGATCCACTTAATCCCAGCATTGCAATGCCCGTTACAGGTCACTCAACTGCGTTAATTAAGGAAATTCGGGACAAAATCATTTGCGCCCTCCTGCAAATGACAGCCATTTGCGTCACGGCACAAATGATAGTTCTTATATTTTTATAATTCGTGTACTAAATTTTGAAAATGAATAAAATACTCCCCCGTATTTGAAATTCTAAAATCTATGCATCTTTAAAAATAATAAAACTTGGTATATAGATTAAATATATTTAAATTAAACATTTTATAAAAAAAAAACACAAAATAAAGAAGAGCTTTTGCCGTTAATGATAAAGGGAGTCATTTGGGAGCAATCATAAATGATCACCCAATTATCTATTTTACGTATCATCCTGTTTACAACTAGCAGTGCACATTAGGCAAGTTTTTTACGACTAGGATTGGCGCCAATACTAACCATGTGTGTTCAAGTTCAGATTAACCTATTAACAAACTTTATGCCATGTCATAACGGGTTCGGATTAGATTCAAATAATAAAAGGGTTTCATATAAATTGATAAATAAGAAAGTTTTATTAAATAATAATTATAAATATTTTCATATATTTTAAAAATTAAAAAAATATATAGAAGATAAATAACTTCTTTTATTTTTATCTTTCACGGGGCTGTTAAATAAATTGGCCAATGTGACTTTTTAAGGTATTTGTATTAAAAAATAGATCTATCATTTTTTTTCATTATTTGAAGTTATTGATATTAAAGTATAAGTTACCATTTGTTTATTATTTTATAATATTTGTTATATTTTAATTATATTTTATTAGTCATATGATAATGATCTCAGTCAGTCGTGAGTTACAATTTTTTCTCAAGTTAAAACTTTTGGAACTGAGGGCCCCCTTCACCTAAATGGCTTTAAAATCTAACTCTTATTTATTCATTTATGCGAATTTTAGGTGCGATCGTGCTAGGGATAATTTTTTGTTTTAAAAACCGAACCAAATTAGTTTATTCCCTCCTCAAATGGGCACATGAAAAAATGATACTTTTCTTATTTTCTAAAATTTCAAAAAAAAATTATAATTACATGCTTGCATGAGCCCAATCCAAGAAAACGAAAATATATTACAATGAGATGGGTTGATAAAAACAAAATTTCAAAATGATTATAAGAGGATTATGGAGGAAGAGAAGTTACTTTTTTTTTTTCTTTTCTTTTTCTTTCTTCCTTCTCGCTTTCGTGTGTGTGTTTTTTTTTTTTTTTCTCCCCTTCTTTTGAACGGGCTCTGCCCTATTTTCAAATAGGGGTTGCTGCTAAAGTGAGCAACCCCATATAACCTCTTTTTTATTTTTTTATTTTTATCATTTAATATATAACATAATAAGTTAATAAATATAATCATATTTGAATCCTTTCCATGCATCATTTAATAACTATTCAACACCCGCCCAAAAATTTTCTTAATATTAATTATCTTTAAGTTAATCCATCAACATCATTTACTTAAATAATTTAATTTTTTAATTGAAAATTTTAATAGCAACTTTCTTTATAATGTTAAATCAACTTGTCCCCTATTAATTTGACATTAAAAATTAAGACTTGGGGTCTCAGATCCTCTTATAATTCAAATTAATATGTCCACCATTAATTTGCATAAAAAATTGAGATTTGGGGTCTAACACCCACGATAATGGCATAATAAAATTTCACAATGATTTCGGAGAAATAAATGGTCCCATAAAAATTACCAAGAAATCTCTAATTTAATATCTTGATACTTTGGCCAACATTTGCATAGTTCGGGTCAGTTGATAAAGTCCTAGCCTCGTGTTTAGGTGATCTGAGCTTCGATCCCCGCCAAGAGAACTTTATGTCTCCTATTTGAGAAATATTAATCTCCTCTGCTGCTGATGTGTATTGGTTATTATCAATTGAAGAAAAAATATAAGAAATAAATCTCCTCCTACTGATGTGTATTGGTTATTATCAATTGAAGAAAAAATATAAGATGAAAATTATAAGGTAAATTAGGCATGAATTGTAACAAAAGAGAATTATTGCAAAAAGAAATAATCAAAAAATGTCTTAATAGTTTGATTTATTCTTATGGAATTTATTTTTTAAGACTTTACAGGAAGTAATTACAAGTAACTCCCATTTAATTTTAATATATTATGTTAGATTAAAAAATCACTCTATCCCTTGTACGTAGCATGATAATGTAAGTGATGATAAACGCGATGGATGAAATGAATTTTTCATCAATAACTAAGAATGTTAAAATAAATTAAATTATATAAAAAGTTAGTTTCATAAAAGCATAACCTTATTTATTATGTTGAAATTATTTTTTGACTAGAATTGTAATAGGGTTTTAATTTTCTTATTTCACACTAAGGTGGCATTTGGTAATTCGAAAGTTGTAAGAATTGTAGGATAGGATAGGAAGTGGAAAATGAAATATTTTGAGAATTATGTAATTGATATGAAATTATAGGGGTAAAGATAGAATAAATAGGGTAGTTGGAGTGTAATGAGAAAGAGAAGTGATTAAAAATGATTGAAATGTACGGGTAAAAAGGTAAAAATATGATTACTAATTGAGTTCGAGAATCCGTAATTCCATAGATCTATATCCCACGTTTTCTACATAAATTAACAAACATTCCCTAATAGATTCACTTGTTAGGTGTTTTCATTGAAAATATTGGCCTAAATGTATTTTTTTTTATCACATCTTATGCGTACTTTAGTGTTTGGTATTTGACGAGACCTTTGCGACATAAAGTTTTTGATGAAAAAACTTTTGAAATAGGAAATTCTTTTAAGAAGAGTGATTCTATTAGTCTGAACTAAATAAATGTTCTACTTAGCCTATCTCAAAAAAAATTTTTACGATAATTTTTTTTGCTTTTTTCTTCGTATAAACCAAGTTTTACATTGAATATATTTATATATTTTTTGGAATTTTTAAAGATCTATGTGTGTGTATATATTTAAAATACCTTTATATTTAAAAATCTAAAAAAATATTTACTTATATTTTTTGGTAAATTTTATTTATATGTTAAATACACTTAGATAAACAAGTTTATGAAGAAAAAAGTCGTTATAAATTTATTTTTTGAGGTAGGTTGAGTGAGACATTTGCTTAGCCCGGACTAACAGGATTATTCATCTTTCTTAAAATTTCAAAAAATAATATTTTTTTAGTAAAAATGACTTAAATACCAGCACAACTGTGGGCTAAAATTTTCATAGGAGAGTAATAAAATATGTATTAGTCTGTAATAATCACTTTAATAGAAGTTTGAGCGGATAAAAGATAATTTAAAAGGGTCACGATTCGGCATGGACGAAGCCCATCAGTGCCTAGCTCATTAATAAACAGCCAGTTCCTAGTCCGTCAGGTGAACCGGCAGGCCCATCGAACTTCTGTCAGAGCCTACCAACGTTAGAAAGCCCATAGAATTTCGCAACTGACGAATGTCCAATGCCAGACCCTTATTTCTGAGCCTAGTTTCCATCCGTCTAACTACAAAGACCATCGGTGCCCAGCCCATTACCAAACAGCCCAGTTTCTAGCTCGCCAGTTACTCGAGTAAGGCACATTGCTACTCTCGGAGTCCACTACTATTAGCAAGCTCATTAGCCTTTGATCTTGCCTAGCTCACGAATGCTAAGAAGATTAGCGCTGAGCCCAGTTCCCAGCTCATCAGATGATCAAAGAAGGAGTTGCATTGTAGAGCACAGACATAGAAACCCTGGCCCACCGCGCACAATTCTTCAGTTGCAGACCAGCTCCTAGCCCGTGAAATGATCCAGTAGGCCAACATGCTGGCTTCAGGCCCAAACTTTTGTAGTCCGTAGACCTTGATCTTGCCCATTTCGCAAAGTACAGCTTATCAAAGGTGAGCCTACAATTAAAAGCGCAGAGCTCACTAGCCCATGAGCCCACCTTGGAGGATACTACCATTCCCAGCCCATTAATAAACAGCCAGCTCCTCCTGACACATGATTAGGTAGGCTCCGCAGAGCATAGCCTAATTATCACAAGTCCCACCCTAGGAGCATCGTATTAGTAATGAGCTTAGTTCCAAACAGGCAGATGATGCAACTAGCCCCTAGCAAACAACAGGGGATCCGCCCACCAGCTTATTCTGCTGCACAGCCACTAAGTGGAGCCCACTAGACATGAGCCAAGTTCTAGCCCTCCTCTAGTCAACTAGGCTACAATTGCAAGACCAGAGCTACAAAATGAAATCGGCCCACTAGTCCCTTCGTATGACCTTCTCACCATCTTCGGCCCATTACTCAGTTCCCGTGACGTCAAACGATCCACCTAATCCCAGCATTGCAATGCCGTTAGAAATGAGACTAATGCCGAGCCCGCCGGACGATCCAACTCAATGCAGATACCTTTGGGCGCCGACTCAGTGCAATGGATGTAAAAAATTATTTTTTGAATTTTTTTTATATAATTACCAATTTAAATATATTTAACATATATGCTAATTTTTCCAATCTTCATTATTTGGTGAGCTAAACAAACAAGCTCTGTCTATGCTCGCTTGCGTCTGGCAGGACGCCACTGACAACCTCAACGGTCGAGTGCCACGTGTCCCAACCCCTTTGGATGTAATACAGACACGATCATCGAGCCCCGCCCGCCTGCTTGAGTCCCGTTTCGATCTCCTCCTAAAACGCCCACCTTTCTCTCCTAAATTACACATCTGCTCCCATCCTCCTCCTTTATAAATCGCCCCCGTCCCCTTGTCCAAATCCCTCCCCTCACTCGCCCCATTTTACTCGCTGCCTCCCAAAAATGGCGATGGCCGCCATATTCCTTTCTATTCCCCTGCTTTTCGTTTCTGGTATTACTCTATTCTCAAAACACTTAAAACTTTCCATTAAAAAAAAAACCAAACGAACTTAAAACTAAGTCTCCTGCCGGTAAATAAAATGGCTGTAAACTTCTTCTTCTTGTTTCAGGTGCATTCTCAGCTTCTTTTACTATGACAAACAACTGTCCGTACACCGTCTGGCCCGGTGTATTATCCAGCGCCGGCTCCGCCCAGATCCCCACCACCGGCTTCGCCCTCCAGAAGGGCGACTCCAAAACCCTCTCCGCCCCCGCCTCCTGGTCCGGCCGCTTCTGGGCCCGCACCCACTGCAAGCGCGACTCCTCCTCCGGAAAGTTCTCCTGCGCCACCGGCGACTGCGGCTCCGGTAAGCTGGAATGCGCCGGCGGGGGCGCCACTCCACCCGCCACCCTTGCCGAGTTCACCCTGGCCGGCTCCGGTAGTGGGCTCGATTTCTACGACGTCAGCCTGGTGGACGGCTACAACCTCCCACTCTCCGTCGTCCCGCAGGGCGGCGGCGGCAGCGGGTGCAAGGCCACTGGGTGTGTGGTCGACCTCAACGGCGCCTGCCCGGAGGCCCTGCGGGTGGCCGGGGCGGAGGGTGGCGAGAGCGTGGCGTGCAAGAGCGCGTGCGAGGCGTTCGGCGCTCCGCAGTACTGCTGCAGCGGGGAGTACGGGAATCCCAACACCTGCAAGCCCTCGTCGTATTCGCTTTTCTTCAAGAACGCGTGCCCGAGGGCTTACAGCTACGCGTACGATGATAAGACGAGCACCTTTACCTGCGCTTCAGCGGACTACGTTATCACTTTCTGCCCTGCCATTGGAAGGTACGCTCACATATCCCACGGACGCGTGCGAGACGGACAGTCGAGCTAAGCGGTCCATCTTAAAGCATGGTCCTTTGGATGATTCTCGCCTTCTGATTCGTTGCATGAAAAGTTGGGAGTTGGGCCGGGTTCAATCCAGCCCAACTCGGTTCCTCAGTGTGAATTTCTGACCTATTAAAAATATAAATTTTCTGTTATAAAAAAATATATGTAATTTTACAACTTTTGACTCGATTTTTTAATTCTTATGTTTTTTACCCAGTATTTTTTTTAAAACATATATATCGATGTTTTTTGCTTGTCTTAAAATATTTATTATTATGCAGCTTAAAATTTTTTTTTCTTCCTATTTCCACTTGTAAAATAATTTTTAAAGTGTGCTCTCGAATTTATTACGAACTAAAATTAACCCCCAGTTCTCAGTTTGGAAATAGAGTTGGATTATGTTACTGTTTTAAAAATATACTTTGAATGAAGCTTAGGATTAAATTAGTTCTCTGATATTTGTTTATTTTCCAATTATTATAATATCATATTTACCATGCTAAGTTCACAATCAAATTTTTTTGGGATCATTTTTATATTTATAAATCATTGTCGGTATGGTTCCTGCATATATTTCTAACACTTCAACGTGTTTAGGATGACCTTAGATCAAGGGTTTGCTCTGGATCATTCAATTCTATGGAGCGCGATGAATGGGATATTTGGATTGAATGAGATGTGAGCGTGACCCGTAAATTGGGGAGAAAGAGGGTTACTTTGTCTTGAAAATCGAGACATCGTGAGTGCGTTTGATAAACAAGGATTCCACAGCTTCTTCACCTATTTCTCCGTACATTTGTCCTATTTCCAACAATTATTTTCATCTTTAACTGCATTTACCTTGCATTTTAACTTAATTTATTTTATTTCTAATTATTATCTCCATTTTATCAAGTCATCCGAAAAAAGTGGAGTTGGACAAGGACCCATCACGAGCTTTAAATCAAGCTGACGGAAGGAATCAAATAGGATAGAAAGTTAAGGTAGCATTTCTCCAAGTAGTATTGGAGTTTGAAGTAGGGTGGGTTTAAATGAAGAACCGAACTCCAATTGCACCTTACTTGTGGCACGGGCAAGTGTCATGCTCAAGTTGGCCCGTTTCCGCTGCTGGGTCACATCTATTTCAGAGGCACGATGGCCTGCATTTTCAAAAAATCGAGCTAGATTTTTTTTTTTTTTTTTTTTTTTTGGGGGATCTCATCCAGATATTCCCAAATGAAAAAGTGACTAATGCTGGCAAAGGTGCTTGATTTTATTGGTGCAGCCAGAAGGCGTCATCAGATAATGGGGGCCACCCAAAAGCAGCCGACGTGTCACTTCCTCTCGTGAACACCAGCATGACCTTCACCGGCGGTTCTCAAGACTACTCTTCGGATGACATCTCGGGGGCCCACCACCACCTTCATCGTGATCGGACGACCCTGATCCTAACCGTAGCTTTGTTGGGGCCAGTATCTTGGCTGTTGCTCATGTTATTATAATGGCATTTCCTAGTTTAAGGCGGTTGTTGTACATTGGTTGTAGGTAGCTGACGGTTGCGGGGGAAAATATAGAGGGTTATTAGGCCTTCATTAGGGCAGAGGAACGTGTCCATCATCAATGGGGAATTGGGGGCCCAGTGATTTTGATTTGTCCGCCATAGTGTTGTAACAAAGCGGGGGCCCCACATTCTGGACCCTGCAAAACCAGATGGATAGTATGTGATGGGATATTATTGTGTGGATATATATTTTTTATTATTTGCCCCGGTTTTTCGGCTATCAGTGGCACAGTGATAGCATCTGTCATTACTAATGTTGCATTACTGTTTTGCCATTCTCAGAACACATTTATGTTTCGTCCTATTGCTTGCTTCGTCATATTGAAGCTTCTTAAATCCTTCTGAACAGGCTTAAGGCATTTTGCCAATTAAACCCTAATTGTTGCATTTGGTCTACTTGGTCTATTTAGAAAAAATCTCCTAAATTTCAGAATGGATCGGCAGTTAATGCGCTGATCTTGTAGTCACCACCTGCTACTGCTCTGCCACTCCCTAGTGTCAAAGAATCCTTTTCAAAAAGATAGTGTTTTGACGAACTTCATGTGGGGGTTTCGTTGGGTTTGTATTTCGTAAGAGGGGATTTACCAATACAAGAAGGGGCTTTTCTCCCAACTGGGCGTGAGAAAGAGATCTCTCGCCCAATCAGCCCTTCTCGTCTGGTTTGCCTGCCAGGCGGAGATGGGCGTTGCAAAAAAGTCCATTTTAATTTTAATAATAATAATAATAATAATAATAAACATGGTTTGGATGGGGGCCCGTCCATTATGGTTGTATTTGTACAATTGCACGTCTGTGCATCAAAGCAACTTGGCATGATGCTGTATATTTTCCACATTTTGTAAATTATGTTGTATATTTTCCACATTTATCTATTTATAAATTTTATATAGCAAATGGTTTACATGTTGAAAAAATAATTTTAAAGTTGTTATTTACATCAAACTATTTTATTATATTGAATTTGTACTATTTTCAAATGAGGTCCATATACATATCCAATTAGAATGAAAATTAGTAAGATAATAGAATACATAATTCTAAATATGGGTAGACTAGGTTATAATTTTATGATCATGTAGGGTCCATTTTGAGGTAATTGCACAATAATTTTGGTACAGTGATACTGCACCTAAATATTTTTCTTTCTCTTTCTCTATATATATATATTTAGACTCTACTTAGCTTTTTCACCCCGTGAAATTTTACAAGTTTTTAAAATTTTAAAAATCAATAGAATGAGCATGAATAAAAAAATAAAATTAAAAAATAATGAAAATTTGTGGGGTGAATAAGTATAGTTGATATACCTAGAAAAAATAAAAAAAATATTTCTTACGGTTGCTCTTAAATCATCAGATTTACGGTCAACCATATAAGATTTAGATATTTTTATTTTCGTTTAGATTTATGCCAAAAATGGCTAAGCCCGACCTCAAAAAACTCATTAGAAAGATTTTTTTGTTGTTTTTTTTTTCATACACTTATTTATATAAGTGTATTTAATATTTTTGAAACACAGGGGTATTTCAACTATTTTTAATTAAATGCACTTATATAAATAAGTGTGCAAAGAAAAAAGAATTTTTTTTTTAAATGGATTCTTTGAGGTATTATTCTACGTAAGCCATTATTTAACCCAGGCCAAAAGGTTCACTTCTCTAAAAAAATTAACCTATGTTTATAAAATATAAAATTTTAATTAAAGTAACTTTCAGCATTATAAATATACATTAATTTATGTCCTACAAGATTTAGATGTAAGAAAAAAACTTTAGAAAAAGTAAATTCAAAGCCTAAAATTTGTTGCTTTTTTACAAAATTAGAACTTTTAAGCTCTAATTCTAGCTATACCTTATGTATATATATATGCATTCTAAACTTTAAACTATTCATTTGCACATTTAAAATTTTAAGTTTCAGCTGTTAATTTACGTGAAACTCTCATTTATTGGTGAACAAGGTCCAGCTCAGAACATTTCGAAAATTTAAGAGTGTATAAGTAAAAAAAGAAAAAGAAAAAAGAAAATAGAAGAAACAGGCAAGTCCAATTTACGATTAGGCAAATTCATCAAGTGAAATCTAATTTGCAAAGGCCCTTCAATTCAAATAAGCGATACATGGCAATAAAAAAAGGATTTATGGAAATTCTATTGTGCGTTCAGGGTTCATCTAACAGCAAATGAGGCTCAATTGATCATAAAATTAAAATTTATTTTGCCAATTATATTTAAAATTGTTCATTATACTAATATAACAATTTTCATCCAAATCGCATGTTTGAATGGCCACATCTGAAAATGGTATAAAAACAGTATAGAATATTGACCTTGGAAATAGGTGGACCATCGTATTCACTGCCGCTCCCTAATAAAAACAGCATAAAATATTGATTTAAGTATCAAAATCCGCATTATATATCAGTTTGACCTTGGAAATAGGTGGACCATCGTATTCACTGCCGCTTCCTAATCAATGCTTCGATTTTCAATATAGACGCGACCAAGACTAGTTTACAATGTTCGGGTTGAGGCTAAATGCAGTGCAACCGGTTGCATTTAATTTACTTTATTAAAATTTTTTGTACAATTTTTAATCTAATTGTATTTAACATATGTATTATTTTTTCCATTTTTGAAGTATTTTAAATATTTATTTTTGATTTTTGAAAATCAATAGTATTTTAGGTAATTTAAAAATACTAAAATGCCACTAATTTTTTAAAATAAAAAATAAATATCTAAAATATTCAAAAAATGGTAAGAATTGATACACATGTTAAATACATTTTGATTAACAGTTCTATAAAATAAAATTTAAAAAAATTATAAAAAATGGGTTAAAACACCTGGGTGCGCTGAAGCTAAGTACACTGAAGGTAAGTGCACCCTGGTGCATTGTATCAGCATCTGCTTTCCTTCCGTGTCGGATTTGGGCGCATACATTCATGTTTATGCATGAATCTTCCCATCCACACATGCATCAATCGAATTCGGGTTTGGTATGTCGGCCGAAAAGCCATCCAACCACATGCATGACCACCTCATCTTATGGGGATAAATCCTACACATCAAATGATGTGGACGGATCGATGAACATAAATGCAAGAATCAGGAGCCGGGCATGAGATCAATGGTGGGCCTTCAATTTTTTCCCGCATTTCGTGCAGATAATATCTTTTATCCTATTAATAATATCTTATTAATTTCATTGACTGTCAAAACTCCACCTCCGTCAAGTTGTGACGCCTCAATTTTCACTACAAGAAAATGAACTTAGCAAAGCTGAAAATTGTAAGTGCAGACACACACATATATATATATGTATATAAAAATTAGTGTGCTAATAAAGTAAATAATTCTAGTTACAATCGATGTGTAGTCTGAATGCAATTGATTATTATATATATATATATATATATATATATATATATATAATATGCATTATGGTACGGATGAAACTCATTAAGTTAGTTTTAAACGATTTTAACAACAAACTTTATAAGTTCTCACCAAGTATATAAGTTTAATTTAGTGACAATAATTCTTTTTACCTTAGCACTAACAATTGTTGCAAAATATTGTCGGTAGTAAAAGTTTAGCTCTTACTATTATTATTTACGTTGCAAATCAGTAACTTTTGCAGAAGAGAAGAGCGAAGCAACCTTAAAACCATGTTACAAAACATGAATGTTCTCGAAGTGTTTAACGTGAACTTCCCTACTGCATCTTTTCTTCAGTACAAGCCACGAGAAATTTGATTCTTTGGAAACCATACAAAAACGTTAAAATTTTTTGGCCAAATATTTGTTGCCAAGAAACTAGGTATAAAGAATGTAAGTATTGATAAACAAATTTTTTTCAAAAAATTAAAATACATAGCAATGTTTCATATGAAAAAAATTAAAATTTATAGCAATAATTCATATCATGTGTTTAGGCAACCCAATAAAACTTTTATTGAAAAGTTTATGTCATAAGAAACTAAACAAAATATTTATTTTATATATGGAACAGAATATTTAATATAATTAAAATGAAATTTGTTGTTGTTAGTTATGGTTTCTAAAATTTAAATTTTCTTTTTTTATTGGTACAATGTTATTGTACATATCATCATTATCTCATATGTTAGGAAATAATTCTATAAAATAACAGAGTAATGTGGAAAAATAAGAGAAAGAGAAATAAAGTAGATACAAATTTACAAGTAAAATCTTTTAATATGAAGGGAAAACTTCGAGTAAAGAAATTAAAAGAGATGGAGAATTCTAAAAGAACTTTAAACGTAATTCACCCCACAATAAACTCTCAAAACAACCAAACCTCATAAAGGAATATACAAGTGAGTTTCATAAAACCACAAACTCACTAAACCTTAAAATAAACCCTCTATTTATAACATATGAGAGAATCTAAGTTTACACAAACCAAATCCATGTTAGATACATCATATTATGTAAAACGCAAAGAGGGTGTGAAGCTCCTTAACGCAATTGCTAGTTCAACACGAATAAGATTGTGTAATGGTGATGACTTGGAATTCAAGTCACCGCCTAACAAATTTCCACATTGACTTGAATTCATGTAAGTTCTCAAACCTCAAAAAATATAAACTCTCTACCTTCTTCACAGACTATTGGTGAATATTCAATAGTCTCAATCTAGTTAAGATGATCCCAAAAGTTGGAAACCAAAAGAGACTTGAATAATCCACCAAAAGTCTCAATTAAACTCTAACAACACCTAAAGTTGAAAACCGAAAGATATTTCAATACTATACAAAAAAAATCTCAATTAAACTTCAATAACATCGGAATTTGACAATAAAAAGAAACCATAGGCTCCGACCTATCTGTATAGACATAGAGGAGAAAACAAGCTCTCACCTAAAGGTGGGAGTCGAGGCGGGTCGTACTAGGTTAGGGTTTGCCCAACCATGACCCTACTTTTTAAAAATTTTGTTTGATCACATTTTTATTTCAGGTCAGGACGAGGTTAGTTTAACCCTCACTTTTTTAAAAAAAATTGGTCATTGGACAAACTTTGAGTTAATATCAGACCGGTTCCAAGCTAACGGATCGGGTAAAAAATGCAAGTTAAATAAGATGATTTTAAGAATTTATATACATATCAAACAGAAAGATACATCTATGTTAAATTTAAATGTTATATGCTTCAATATTTTATTAATTATTAAAAACACACCATTACTAAAATAAAATATGAGAAAATATAGTATAACTTTATTAAAATAGGTTAATATATAATTATATGTAAGAGTTATATGTGTATGTGCAAATTCATTTTATTGATTCTTATATTGTTTTCATAAGTTGATTCTTCTATTATTGATATAGTTAATTATGGGTGTGTTTGGGAATGGATAAAACTTTTGATGAAAAATTTTGGAGAGTAAAAGTTGTCAAATGATGTTATATGATAGGGGTAATGATGAGAAGTAAAGATGATAAAGTTAAAATAGATAGGTTAATTGTATGGGTAGTTGTGTAGAAATGATTGAAAAGTAGGGTAATTGTATGAGAAAATGTGAAAAAATGATTAAAAAATATGATAATTATAGAAGTGAAAATTTTTAGATTGAAAAGTTTTAAGTTGACATTTTTTCCTCATTGTCAAACACACCCTATAACAAATGTGAAAATTTTGAAAGAAAATAATAATAAGATTTAAATATAGGCATAAATTTTTTATAAAGCAAAATATAATTTTTTATAAAGCAAAATATGCGGTGTGAGTTGAGACATGTCAACCCATCCTAACCCTATTTTTGAATTTGGATCAAAATTTCTGACTCGTTCCTATACTGAGTAAAAAATATTAGTTTTACTTGGTCAAAAAGGCCGGTCATGGGTCGACCTATCCTAATTCTCACCCCTACTCTCACCTATCTACATAGGAAACCATAAGTTCACACCAATCTATATAGGAGACTTAAGCTCCCACTCCAAGGGGAAATTCGATCACGAGATGTTTGGCTATTTTTTGTTGAAAATTTGGGCAGTCCTTTATTTTGTGGGTCTGGTGCATAGCTTCCTAATAGTTTAGGGGTGAGAATCAGAGTGGGTCATACTGGGTCAGGGTTTGCGCAACCCTGACCCTATTTTTTAAAAATTTAATTTGACTATATTTTTATTTCGGGTCGGGACAAGGTCGGTTTGACCTTCACTTTTTTATAATAGGTCTCAGGACAAATTTCATATTGATATCAGACCGATTTTGGGATCGCGGGTCGGTTAAAAAATACGAGTTAAATAAGATGATTTTAAGAATTTATATACCTATCAAACATAAAAATACATCTATACTAAATATAAACGTTACATACTTTAATATTTTACTGATTATTAAAAAACACATTTTACTAAAACAAAACATGAGAAAATATAGTCTAAATTTATTAAAATAGATTAATATACAATATACATAGGAGTTATATATATATATGCAAATTTCTCTTGTTAATTATTTTATTATTTTCTGGATAAATTGATTCTTCTACTGTGATATAGTTAATTATAAAAAATGTGAGAATTCTGAAAGAAAATAATAATAAGATTTAAATATAGACTTATAATTTTTAATAAATTAATATATGTTGGACGGATCGAGACATAGTCAACCCATCTCGACTCTATTTTTGAATTCAAGTCAAAAATTTTAACTCATCTTTCCACTGAGTCAAAAAAATTTGATTTTACCTACTCAAAAACGAGTCCAGTCAAGGTCGGGTCCCAGATTGACTCGCCCAATTTCCACCCCTACTGTAGTTAGCAATCTACAATGTCCACTAGCAATGGGTGTAAACTAATTTGGGTTAGCCTAGCGTTTACCTGAAGTTCACACGATACTTTTTAGCGGCGAAGATTGGAGGGATGCGTTAAAAATGCAATTTGCATAGGGATCAATGAAATTATAAAAATGAGTAATATAACTTAACCTGAATTTTAAAATTTGGGTTGGGATTAGGTTTCGATAAATAGCACCACAAGATATTTGAATTGTTGCAAGGATAATTAAAAAGTTATATTTAAGTTGGTTAACTTCTTTAGAAAACCTTTGGCTCTATAAAGTAGGTGCAAGTGGGCCCGTTGCAAAATCTTTACTTTTAAGTAATCAAATCTTCTTTGTTATAATGTTTAATTATTTCGTTGCAAAAAAACCAAACTATGCTAATGTTGTTTGAAAGTAAACATTTTTATTGTGCAGGTTGGGTTGAAATTTTTTTCAAATATGCTGTAAATTTTTATATCAATAAGAGTAAGGTTGGAAGGTCAGAATTTCCGTCCACACGGCGCATGCTGGGCATTTTTTGCTATTAAAATGTAATTGTTTGCGTATCCCATTACATGCTAACTTTTTCAACGTCACATACGGTCTTTGAGTTCGATTTTTTCAGATTTGATTGCGTGAAAGAGGTTGTGGTGAACGTGCATTGATTTAGTCTTGCAGCTCTTGCTACGTAGCTAGAAATCTATTATTTGGAAACCCATTTTTGAGAGTTCAGTTTTCATGAAAAGCGTATAAATAGGCTGGATGTATTAGCTCAGACATAAAAAACCGTCACTCGTCATTTTGTCTTTGGCAATTTAATGGCTTTCACCAACTATCTCTCTCTTATGCTTGTCCCTTGAATTATTTTTTCTTTAATTTATTAACTTCGTTCAAGCCTGCTTCCATTATCAAGTGTTCAGGATTTAGAAAGGAGGCTATTTTTCAGTTTAAACTAGGTTCTCTCTTTATATCTTGGGGGCAACTCTAAATAGTTGTGAGGGTATAAATATTGTCTTAAAGAAAGTAACATTTGTATAAATTTATTTTGGTTTGCATTTTTTTCGCTTCCCTTAATTTTTTTCCTTTTCCATTTCCAAGCCTCTTCCCCATCAATCTTAAGGTAATATTTCCTTTCATTCCTTTTATTATCTAAAATGGCCCCTCAATTCATTTTTCTCATTACTAAGCCTGATGTCCTAAGATTGGATGCCTGTGTTGGAACCAACTTCAGTAGGTAGCAATAACAACTTCATCTTTACCTAACCCACCTTCGAGTTGTTTACGTTCTCACCACCCCAAAGCCTAAAGAAACTGAGGATGAGATGCTGCAGCAACAATGTAAAAGAATAAAGTGAGAGATGGACGACTACGTTTGTAAAAGCCACATCGTGAAATCCCTATTAGACTCTCTCTTCAATGCTTACCAAAAGATGGATATAACCAAAGAAATTTGGAACTCACTTGAGCACAAGTACAACACAAATGATGCGAGCATCAAGAAATTCCTTATAAGTGATTTCCTTGAGTATATTAAGACTGACGATAAGCCAATCCTCAATCAAGTTCATGAGATTCAACATATCATCAATCAACTTGAGTCTGAAGGCAGTAAAGATAGATGAGTCCATTGTTGTAGGTACTATTATTGCAAAGTTGCTACCTAGTTGGAATAACCACCACAAGAATTTGAAACAAATGAAAAGTCTTATGAGCTTAGATGATCTTGCTTTTAGTCTTTGTGCTGAGAAAAAATCTAGACTAAGTGAGAAGAAAGACGAGCAAGTTTAATCTAAGGTTAATGTGATTGAAACTCAAAACTAGGTGACGGTTAACAATAATAAGCCCTCTAGAAAGTTCAACTTAAATACCAATAAAACTATTGCTAAGAAACAAAAGAGACCTTGTTATTATTGTAAAAAGATGAGATTTTTGAAAAAGAAATGTAGGCTTCCCAAAAAGAAGAATAACACTCAAAAGGGTCCTAAGGCACATGTGATTGAAGAAAATTTTGTTGATATAATTTTTAAAATTCGTGCTGTGAGTGATGACCAGACCTGGTGGATTGACTTTGAAACTGCTAGGCATGCATATGAAGATAGAAGTCAGTTTAAAACCTATGAATTTGGTAATAATGAAAACTAAAATTATTAATTATAAATTACGGAAAAATAAGGCACTTAATCTTAAATATCTAAGAGTTTAGGACTATAGAGCCTTGGTAAGACTGGCTAATCCTAAAAGACATAAACTAAGGCAAAGAGAAATAAAATACATATTTTTAGGTTATGCAATAAATAGTAAAATCTATAGATTTGTAGTTGTAGAATCTAATAGTCCAATACAACAAAATACCATTATTGAATCTAAAGATGCTGATTTCTAAGAAAACACAAATAAATCTATTCCTAAGCTTGGTAACAATGACGAAGCTTCTTCTTTTTCTCAACCATTAGATAAATCTATAGGTAGTGATTCTACATCTACAAATAAACTTGTAGAAGATTATTATAATCGCTTTTGAGCCTGATTTTTAGTTATACTTAGCAGAAGGATCTAGAGATAATATAAATGAAGAATACATGGTTGTCTTTCATACTGACGGGGATCCAATTACTTATGACGAGGCCATGAAATTTTCACATGCATCATACTGGAAAAAAGCGATCTAAGATGAAATGGATTCAATAATGGAAAATGAAAATTGGAAGCTAGTTGATTTATTACTAGGATCTAAACCTATAACTTGTAAATAAATTTTTAAAAAAGAAATTAAAAGTTGGTAGTTCAATTGGTAAATTTAAAGCTAGGTTAGTAGTTAAGGGGTTTAGGCAAAAGGAAGGTATAGATTTATTTGATACCTATACTTTGGTAGTTAGAATTTCAACCATTAGATTATTAATGGCCCTAGCTTCTATCCATTACTTTCAAATTTACCAAATCGATGTAAAAATTGTGTTTCTAAGTGGAGATTTAGATTTACATGAAATAATCAGAAGGATTTATAATGCTTGGACAAGAAAAGAAAGTTTACAAATTGATAAAATCATTAATGGTTTAAAATAGGCACATAAGTAATGACATGAAAATTTTGATCAGGTTGTGTTATCAAATGAGTTTAAATTAAATCGATGAGACGAATGTATTTACAGTAAATTTACTGCAAATAAAGGTGTCATATTTGTCTGTATGTGAATGATATGCTTATTTTCAGGATTGACATTAATATTATTGAAGAAATTAAAAGCTTTCTATCAGTTAATTTTGATACGAAAGATATGGGTAAAGCTAATGTTATTCTTGACATCAAGATTATTAGATATGATAATGTATTTTTTCTTTCCCAATCGCATTATATTGAAAAGATGCTCAAGCGGCTTAACCATTCTGATTCAAGTGTAGCCTTAACTCCTTTTGATCATAGCATTAAATTATGTAAAAATGATGAAAGATCTATAGCTCTGCTTGAGTATGCCAAAGTGATTAAAGTTTGATGTATGTCATATATTGTACTCGACCAGATATTGCTTATGTTGTGAGTGTACTTAACAGGTTCATTAGTAATCCTGGATATATACATTGGAATACAATTTATAGGGTATTAAAATATTTGAAAAGACTATTGCTTATAGATTGCATTTTAATGGCTGACCCTCTGTATTGGAAGGGTATAGTGATACAATTTAGACACCGAAGAATCCATATCTACTAGTGATTGGATTTTTACTCTTGGGGCAACTGCTATTGCTTAGACTTCCAAAAAAACCTGCATTACACATTCTATTATGGAATTTGAGTCTCTTGCCTTGGCTATAGCAGGGAAAGAGGCGGAATGACTCAGAAATTTACTAATTAAAATTCTCATTTGGTCTAAGCTAGTGCCTCATATTTATTTGCATTTGTGACAGTGAAAGAACTCTATCAAGGGCATACGATAAGACTTATAATGGTAAATCGAAGCATATTGCAATGAGACATAATTATATAATGCAGTTACTCCAAGATAGAGTGGTAAATATTGATTTTGTAAGATCAAGTGAAAACTTAACATTGCCAATTATAAAAGGCCTTACTCGAGAAGTGGTTTGGAAAATGGCAAGAGGAATGCGACTTAAGTCTACATGTAATGACTTGTAATGACTGAAACTCAACTCTAAACTTGTAGCCCAGGTCTAGAGTTCAATGAGCAAAGTAAGTTATTTCACAGCTTGCAAGCACTGATTATATTTATTTATTTTGCATCCTTTAGGCAGTGCTTGGTTCCTATAATGTATTTATGAGGTTAAGTGTATTATACTTTTAATGGATCTAAAATCATTGTTTTGGAGTATTTAATTATGAGATACTCTAAATAGATTCACGTATATAAGTGTTGGAAGTGAGGCTGCTTCTATTTTCAAACTGTGTGGGTTCGCTTTGAGGTGCTCATGAAATTGGGATATTGACAAGTGACCACAGTGTATCACCTTATAAACGCTTGATGAAATTTTGAAATATTGTATGTGAAATATGTCTGATCTATCAAATGAGATTGATAATTCAAAGCTCCGGCTACTGTACACCTTAGTAGGTCCTTATGTATTTTCATAAATGAAGGTTTAAGTCTACTCGGCGTCTTTAATTACGTATAAGATTTTCTTGGTTTGAATGGAGTTGATTTTAATTTTAAAAATGGTGAGGGAATGTTGGGCATTTTTCGCAATTAAAATATAATTGTTTGTGTATCCCATTACGTGCTGACTTTTACAACGTCACATACGGTCTTTGAGTTCAAATTTTTCGGATTTGATTGCGTGAAAAGAGGTTGTGGTGAACGTGCATTGAATTAGTCTTGCTATGTGGCTGGAAATCTATCGTTTGGAAATCGATTTTTAAGAGTTTAGTTTCCATGAAAAGCCTAGATATAGGGTGGATGTATTAGCTCAAACATAAAAAATCGTCACTCAGGGTGGAGGGCATTCATTCTGTACTGCTGGCGGGTGTGGTATATGCGAAACATGCTCAGGGTGGAGGGCGTTCAGCCCGTGTTCTCCAATATCATGGTCTGGTGTCGGAATTTCCTTGACCAATACAGAAGGACAAAATTCCTCACCCAGGACGGTATTTTGGACAGGCCAATTGGTGGTTAGATGGACTAAGCCACCTGAGGGGGCTTTGAAGATTAATGATGATGCTCGCGAACATGGTGATCACTTCCCTATGGGGTTTGCTACTGTTATTCGTGATTCAAGGGGTTCCTTCATTGCGGCCATGGGATGGAGGAGGACGGGCTCTTTGGATCCGATCAATATAGAAGCAACTGCTTTTCTCCTCGGGGTTAGATGAGCTCTTCAACTTAAGCTTCATCGGGTTCTTTTTTAAACGGATTCTCTTCTTCTTTATAAGTTTCTGCTGATGGAAAATTTCATGCTCTCACCTGTTGGGCTTATTGTTGAGGAGATTAAATCGCTTTTATCTTCCACATCTCAAATGTCTATCCACCATGTGCTGAGGAAGGGTAACGGTGTCGCTCACTCATTGGTAGATTTTGCATCTGTTTCTCTTGTGGATTAGTTGGTCTGGTGGGGCAACCTCCCCAACCCATTATTGCAAATATTTGTACAGATAATTTTTTGGCAATACAATACCCGAATCCCTTTATCCCCCCTTCCTCCAACGCGGTTAGGGAGTTGGGATAAAGTGTTTCCTTTTCATAAAAAAAAAACGTCACTCGTTATTTTGTCTTGGGCAATTTAATGCCGCTTACCATCTATCTCTCTTATGTCTGTCTATTGAATTATTTTTCCTTTAATTTATTAACTCTATTCAAACCTTTTTCCATTATCAAGTGTTTGTGACTTAGAAGTTTTTTCTAATCTAGATTGGGTTCTCTTTTTATATCTTTAAGGACAAGTTGTTATAATCCTAAACAACTGTGAAGTTGTAAATATTGACTTAAGGAAAATGACATTTATAATATGCATGGAAGAAAAACTTATTTATTTTGGTTTTCATTTTTCCACTTTCTTTAATTTTTTTTCCTTTTCTAATTACAAGCCTCGGCCCCATCAGCACATTATTCTCGAGAGCAGCCAGGTCGAGAAATTAATGACATGCAGTGCATTGTTGCCAAAGACAAAAAAAAAAAAGAAGAAGAAAAAGAAAAAAAGAGGCTGATCGAATTGATGGAATAACCTGCCAATTAAAGAAGACACCCGTTCAAGTTGCGTGCATCTATGGTATATCTCTCTCCTTTTGTTGGCGTATCCTATATATTCGTATGGAAGAAAGCTGGCCTCGTCACTCTTTTGTTGCATGTTTCGACTTAGAATGCATAGATGACAAGGGAAAGAAAAAAAAATTTCCCCACTTTTTGCTTTCTTTTGATGTGTTGTCTTAACAATTTAATTATTCTATTCTTTAAATATTTTATATTCTAATCTTTATTTTATATAATTGCAGGTCACATTCTAACTTTTTTTAAAAAAATTTCTATAATTTTTATAAGTTGAAAACTTTGGCATTCCTTTGAATGATATTGATGTATGTCAAATAAAAAATGGGTTGCTGACGTACATACGTGTTTGATGGAGCTATCGCATTCTTAATATATATTCCAGTGACGGAGGGATCGTTGATGCTGATTGTCGTGGCGACGAATTTCAATTGAAGGAACTTCTTCAATTCGACTGGAGCAACGATTATTAGGCGCTTGCAATTATTATTACTATTATTTTTTTAAAAAAAAGGGAATGTGCCAATGCGTCCGTATCTCAACTGGCCGCGCATAAATCATTATACGTATAGGCGTCCTCGAAAATCTTTTTTCATTTTTCTTTCTATAAATGCGTGGGACTCACTTGTATAGTTACATCTTGCCTCGTAAAAATTTCAATTTATTTAATATTTTTTTATTCTTAAAAATACACAAAAGGGCATGAAGCTCTTGTATTCGTATTTATTTTTTGATTTTCATAAATAAAAAATACCAAAAAATTTTAAAACTTTATCGAAACTTATGATAAGATCTATTCAAGACCCACACATTTATTATTTTAGTCTGGACTCCTCAGAGAGGTTTTCAAAAGAAGCTATTCACATGCTGCTTCGTTTGGCCTCCTGGTATACACTGCGAAGCCAGTGCTCTGTTAACAACTTAGAAAGGATGAAAAGAGAAAACGATGAATAAAATTTATTATTTATAAAAAATATTTTTCTCATTTTAAAAATAACAACACACTTTTCTTAATTTTTATACAATTTTTTTTCATTTTTATACAGCCTTTCATATTTACAATTACAACAACGCTGTTACATCTCTGTCCTCCTCCCATCTAGGTACTTAACGGGTTCTCTAGACCTGGATTAGAACAGTGTGGCACGTAGCAGGGCCGTTAAAATACAGGACAGTTAGGGGTGAAGGGAGGAATGCTTGCTGAAGAGTCGGCCATGTTATAATCCGGGTTACATTTTGAAATACCTATTAATTTACATGGAATCTATGGACTAGGAGTAGCACTATCGCGTGGAATTCGATACACTTAACGGCAACATAAGCAATTCCAAAGCCTCGCCCACCGAAGTGGAATGGGACAGTGTGTCGAGAGAACAGTGTCCACACAATTCTGTTGCCATGTCCAGCTGGGGGCCTTGAGCCACAGTACACGGTGAAGTGGCGTATCGGTACGACAGTATGTGGCAGCAGCAGGGGGCACACTTGTGACAGTGTACCCACTGTTGTAATCCCCGTTCTCAGCTACCCGGTTGGTTTTGCCGCAAAGTATTATTGAGCGCCCATAAGGAAAAAGGTACAACGTTCGGGTCACACCTGACTTTTGTTCGCTAATTAAAGCATTTTTGGATTTTAAAAGTATTTGCGTTAAAACTTCAAAAAGTATTTGTTTCCTAAGACTTTGTTCGGGGTGGATTGGCTAAAATAGAAGGTAGGGACTGTAGGAGAAGATTGCACGTGGCATGAGTTAGGTACAATGTCTGCCCTGTTCCAATCCTTAGTTTATGAGATCGACCCGAGTTAGAATGCCTACGCTATTCTAATCCTCAGTTTACAAGGTGGACTCGAATTAGAATAGTGCCTACCAACAATGCGTAGCCTCGTTATTGCCATAATGCCATGAGGGTGGATTGGGAAAAAAAAAAGGAGGAGATTGCTTGTGAGTGGTGTGCGTGGCATGGGTTAACTAAGAATAGTGCCCATAGTGTTATAATCCTCATTCTGTAGGGCGGATCTAATTATAACAGCGCTTACACTGTTGTAAGTCAACAGTTTGTGGCTATGTTATTTCCACCAGAGTGGATGGACACAAAATACAAGGTGAGTTGTGCATGTGAAGGGTGTAACGTGGCATGGGTTAGGGTTGGCACTGTTCCACTAATTAAGACGACGCTCACACTTTTCTAATCTTTCTTCTGTTGGGTGGACCTGAATTAGAACAATGCCCACGCTATTGCAAGCCAACAATGCGTGACCTATTATTGGCATGAAAGTGAATACAAGGTGGGAGTGCAGGTGAAGGGTGTATTGGGGTGGGTACTGTTCTACTTAACATACTGCTTACACTGCTCTAATTTCTCATTTTATTAGGTAGACTCAAATTAAAACAGTGCTCACATTGTTGCAAGCAAATAATGTGTGGCCCTATTATTGCCATAAGAGCGAATCGACATAAAATATAAGGTTAGGATACATGCTAAGAGTGTACTTGGCATGGGTTGGGTTGGATATTATTTCACTGAGGACAATGCTCACCCTGTTCTAATCCTCGTTCATGTTAGATATATCAGTTTTGCTTAAGAGAAATTAGGCGAACATTCACCCAAAAAAGTCATATTGTTGAGTTCTCACACTGGGCTTCTAGAGGATCAAAAGTGTCCCAACATGAATGTTAGTTTTTGAGAAGAATTATTGGAGTTTGAAAATAGAAAGGAGATAGTGTTCAAGTGTTAAGAGGAGTCTTTTTGAATATCATCTCATCATCCTTGAAGATCTTTCTTTATCTTTTCATAGGATGTCTTTACTGCCATTTTAAACACATAACATTATGTGTGATTTTATTAGGAGCGGGCCAACTACCCGGTATTTCAGTAAAAAAGTTGGGATGTTGTGAGAGAAAATTGGGAGTTAGTGTGGGCAAGTACAGGGTGCTTCTTATTTACATTTCTTCTTAAGAATAGAAAAAAATATAGTTGCAAGCTATCAACTCTTCTTTAAATTTATCATAACAAAGCATGCATAAGCGCTTGAATGACATTGAAACACAATGCTAAATGTCATAGTTTAAGATTTTATACCATGTGTGTGAATCTAAGCGGTGTAACTTGAGAGCTCTATAGAGCTTGAATTTGGCCCATCCAACACGAATTTGAACAATATTTAAATTTGTATTTTTTAAAAACTGAACTTAAGGAACTCAATCTTAAACGAGTTAAGGTTAGAATTAAAGCAAACGCGAACCGACTATTTTATATTTTATATAAATAATACCTAAACAACAATTTTCATGTTTATGTACTCTGTGTTATTTATATTTATTTTTGAATACATATTTGTCACATTATATAAATTATATTATTTTCATTTACATCTATATTCATATTGATATTATTTACTCTTAAGTTTATTATTTTTCTTTATCTTGCTTTTAAAAATTAAATTTTCTTCTAGAAATATATTATATATTTTAAAAATATAGTTAGATTAATCAAAATTTGAATTTCCACAAATAGAGTAAGAAAGTTTTAAAAATAAAATATAGTTATGGTTAAATTGAACTCAAGTTTTATAAGCCCAAGTTACACTCCTATGTACTACACGAGAATTTGAAGATAGATTTTTTTCTTTTATATTTTTGCAAACAAATTCTTTAAGTTTGCAAAACCCTTATATTTTATATTTGTGGCAAACAACTTTAAATATTAGCAATATGTAGTTTTTACTTTCCCTTCACATGAAATTTTAATATTGTTAGATTTTGATTTACACTCCTGTGTACAATACGAGAATTTGTAGATAGATTCTTTTCTTTTATGTTTTTGCAAATAAATTCTTTAAGTTTGCAAAACCCTTATATTTTATATTTGTGGCAAACAACTTTCCCTTTACAAGAAATTTTAATTTTTGTAGATTTTGATATATAATGACCAAAATGCCATTTTTAATCTCCTAAAAATAAATATCTTGAATCATTTAAATAAAATTCAAAATATTCCTTTTTCTAATAATAAATTCGATAAAAAGGCCTTAGCCCTAGAATATTTTTTCATAATTTTATGTTAGAAAGCTAAATAGTCATTGGTCATTAATTTTTTTATTGCATCACAAGGTTCATAATCCTAGACCACCTGTTACGGGGTTCGAACCCTGGACTTCAGACAAATAAGCTATATGCTACCAACTAGCCTAAGCTAGTGTCACAGTCATAAGATAATCACTTTAGAAAGATCAAAATTATATATTTTTTAAACTACAAGAATCAAAACTATATATTTTTTAATTTAAAGCCATCTACTGCAAATATAAAACTTTAAAAAGTAAAATAGTGCAAATCGTAAACTTTAGTTTTCTTTTCTTTTTTTTTTCATTCAGTATGTAAACTTGAGTTTTGTTCATGTGATGTTACTTGCACCCTTCTCCCATGTGTGTTATTTATCATGTGTTAGACACTACAAAGAAAAAAGTGATGTGTGTTAGAAGAATGTTTGTTCCCTTTCCACGTATGAAATAAGTTCTGTGTCACTTAAAGTTCATGTGTTAGCCACCATTAGAAAAAAAAAAAAAAAAGGTTCATTTGTTAGGCACGAATGTTTGTTCCCCTTACTTTCTCTGCGACGACCGAGGTGCATGCAACTCGGTCACATATGCCGGCCAGAAATCAACATCATCTTTACCACCCAATCTACAAAATTCGTAGATTTCTTGGCGATCAAGATTTTGTAGGCGCTGACAATGGCGCAAAAAGTGTGCGGGCAGTCGGTGGAGGTTTCGAATCGCGTTCGGATTTCGGGGAAAAAAATATACGTTGGAGCAAGTGGTCTCCCGGATGGATGGTGCGTGGGAGCGGGTGGTCTCCCAGGTGGTTGTTGGAAGCTGTGTCTTCCTTATTCTTTTGTGGAGCTGCGTCTCCAGACTTCTTTGGGAATATGTGTCCCTTATATGTGTATGAATGTCTCAGATCTTTAGTATAATATGTGTTGAGATATATGTAATTGTACCAATCAAAAGATTTTGTAGGCGACAATATCTTTCAGTACAATTTTAATAAGAAATGTTGCCAAAACCGAACTATATATTAATTAAACTATTTTTACATCCAGTTCGGGTCTTCGACCTTGGTTGAAACCGTTTTGAACCACATTATAATTCAAATTTAATAATTGTATTAATGTAAATTTATTTAGCAAACTAAATTAATTATGTAATTTATAGAAAATGTATATTATGGTAGGAGGAGACATCTCTACAAGAAAATTAATTATGAATAAAATATTTTTTGTAACGTGTGTGTTCATTTCGATTTGGATAAAAACACATATTTTTATTAATTTATAAACCATGTTTTACCATTTTGAGGTTATGAATATATTTTGAAGCTTAGTTAACAACTGATTCATGTAGCATATATTTGAGAAAAGGTAGAAAAAACTACAAAAGACATTAACTCAATGAAGGTAGCAGGTCTCAATGGAATGTTGATGGGCTTCTAGCAAAAAAGTTGAAGGTTGATTGGAGAAGAAATTTTTAAACCTTGCAACAATTGGCTAGAACTGAATTCAGCCGATGAGCAGGTTAATGTGCTCAAAGAGATAAATCATACACTGATTGTTTTAATGTTGAAGTAGAGGAGAACTGCAAGAATCATATATTAAAGTCTAATAAGTCTGTGTAACGTCAGCTACAAAGTAATCTAAAGAATTCTAGCTAATAGATTGAAAATGTGTTTACACAGAGTTATCTTTGAAGAACACAGTGCCTTTGTTCCACAAAGGCTCGTCATGGATAACATGTTGGTGGCTTTTGAAGTAGTGGATGTGCTTAAAATTAGAAGAGGTGAAAGGAAAATGACAATAAAATTGGACATGTCAAAAACCTATGTCAAGTTGAGTGGAATTTTATTTTGGAAATTATGGGAATAAAGGGCATCAACAAAAGATGGATATAATGGAGGTGAAGTTGTATGACTTTAGTTTTGTTCAGGATCTCTATTAATGGATCAAACAATTCTCCTTTCTTGCCAAGCAAAGAGTTATGGAAAGGTAATCGTAATCCTCTCTTACCTTATTTATTCTCATTTTGTGTGAAACGGCTATCAACTCTATTACATCATGCTTATACAAATGCTGTCATTCATGGAATCAAAGTGTACAAAGAAGGATCATGGCCATCGCATTTTTTTCGTAGATGAAGCCTTTTATGCAAGCAAACAAAAGAAAGATCGCGTAGCTGATGAATTTATTAAATGAATATGAGATGGTGTCTTGATAGATGATGAACAGTGAAAAAACCTCTATTTTCTTCAGTAGAAATACAAGGAGGGAAACTAGGAGGAAAGTGGAAAGAGTAATTGAATCAGAGCACAACCTAAAGGTCTGGTTTGGAAGGAATAAAGCAAAGATGTTTCAAGGGATAAAAGAAATTTTTTGCAAAAGATCAAGGGATGGAAGAGCAAATTAACATCTTATGAGGAAAAAAGATTTTACTTGAAAGCTGTGACCCAAGCTATTCTAAGTTACTCAATAAATTTGTTTCTTATTCTAAAGAAGATGTGTCAAGAGCTCAATTTTATAATGAGGAAATTCTTGTGGGGGACAAAAAAGGAAAAAGGAGGATCAGTTGGATAGCTTGAAAAAACCTATGTTTATCAAAGGAGGTAGTTTGGGTTTTAGACAATTGTTTGCATGTATTATGGCATTGATTGCAAAACAAGCATGGAAACTGATGACGGAAGGAGACACACTAGGCCATAAAATCTTTAGAAGAAAATACTTCAAATGAAACGAATGTTTGTATTTATAGAGGAGCATTGTGAATGTGTTGCTACTAATACAAAAGGGAAGAAATGGAAGATAGGGAATGAAAGAAAAATTAGTTTCTTCACATACCTATGGCCAACAAAGAGAATCTAATATTGGTAAATCTAGTATTCAAATACTCCTCAAGCGTCACTAGCTATCGACAAATATAGTTTTATAGAAATAAACGCAAGACCTATATAGGAAATTACTTAGTAGAGTAGGTAGATATTTATCAATACTAGTCTTTAATTTTGGGTCTCATGACTCACTTCTACCTAACTAGATGTGAAAAACCAAGGAGAGGAATGTCGAAGATGAATGTAAATGTAGGCAATAAAGAGGATGCTAGAGTAGTAGCTGATGTGGCGGTAATTAGCAATTGGAATGGTGCATTTGCGGCAACAAGATGTCATAAAGAAAGGGGTAAATTCCTCACGTACCAATGACGTTTGGTTATTATTTCCCTTTCACCTACAACATTTCAAAAATTTTCGAGCTGCCCATAACAACCCTTAATTGCAAAAAAAGACAGACATTACTGACGGCATGAGCATCGTAGGAATTAGGAGTGTTGTAAGTACCTGAGATATTTTTAAAATATCGTGGATATAAAGAGAATAATGGTCAAATGTTATGAGTACGTGAAGAATTTACTCGAAAGAAAGGGAAAGCCCAAATCCATTAGAGTAGGAAATTAAAGCTAACCTCTTAGGAATGAAATAATTGTTGGAATAAGAAATCAAAAAGCAGTAATAGAATTAAATTCACAGATTGTAATTACTGGGTTACAAAATGAAATTGAAGTCCGATCAAAATTATGGAGTGCTTATAAAAAGATAAGATATCGAAAACTCCATTCAACAAATCAGTTTCCACCATATTTTTAGGGAATCGCACCAAGTGGCTAACAAGTTGGTAAAGAAGCTGGTGGATTCGAGCCTGGAAGAGAGATTATGGATGCCATGCAAAACTTGCTATGTATAGACAATCTGTCTTTTTGATTTTTTAGATTTTCGGGGTTGGCTTCCTCCCCTTTATATCCTCTTTGTATAGAAATCTGAGGAGAGGGGGTTAAGAGGCTAAACAAATTAGCCTGTACTTTAAAAAAAATGTAGCTCGTTTCTAAAAAGTTGCTACATATAACATGATTCATCGTTAATATTTCACTTAATATATTACTAAACGCATCTTTTAATCATTAAAAACTGTAGTCCATTTACAGTTGGCTCCAAAAATATAGTCATGTATATGAAATTTTGATGGTGTTAGTAGGTAGTTATTAGTGGCTTAGTCATAACTGGTGACCTTGCTATTTTTTTTTTATGTCAGAATTTGAGCTGCTTCTTTTATATTCTCACATCCCCAAAAGATACTCAAACAGCACCTCTTCGCTCTTGCAAAATAAGTAGGTGTTGTCTATATTCGCACCTCCTACGGGTGTGTTTGGTTACACACAAAATATATCAATGAAAACTTTTCAATTAAAAACTTTTCACTTTCCATAATTACCTTATTTTTTAATTATTTTTTTACATTTTTCTATATAAACAACCCTACTTTTCAATAATTTCCACACAAATACCCATATAGCTACCTTATCTATTTTAACTTTATTCTCTTTATACGTCGTTATTACCCCTATCATATCACATCATTTTCTATCAACATGACAATTTCTACTCCAAAAAATTTTCATCAAAAAATTTTATCTCCAACCAAACACACCCGTAAGGTCATCTGGGTCATCTGGGAAATGGATCCTTGATCCTTTATTAGAGTGGACAGATGGAAAAAAAAAACTGCAGGCTGTAGGCTTTATAATATGCATGCAAGACATCGAACCACGTGGGCTGCTTATATATGCATGTCAGGGCCGTCATGGAGATCGATGCAGAAGACCAGTCAAATCATCACATAAATGCCATGATGCTGGTGATGAGGTGAACGGCATAGATTTAATTCAGAAAATTAGCACGTCCCACTCATCCATTCTCTGTTTCTTTGCATCCACCAGAGGCACGTTGCTTTCTTTGAAACCTGCACTGTTTCAAACAGAGGCAGGTTCACATAGAGGCATAAAGTCAGTTGAAAGGACTCAGGCAGGTTCACATAGCGGCATAAAGTCAGTTGAAAGGATTCTCGTCGTATGCTCACCGGATCGTGCAGCGCAGCATGCTCTCGGGTATATAATTTTCATTGATTTTCAAAAATCAAAAATAAATATCGAAAATACTCTAAAAATTGTAAAAATTTATACACATCTTAAATACACATAGATTAATAATCTTATAAAAAAATTTTAAAAAAATAAAAAAATAGATATATGCGCCCGGGAGCATTGAGGCTTAATGCTCCCGGGAGCATAGAATCAAAATCCCAGTTGACATAGCTCATATAGGCCACATTTTCCATCTATTCTATCCATTTTATTTAGAATATGATGCATTTAATAAGAATGTATTAACTTGGTTTAAAAGTGCATACAGATGGGCCACAAAATAAGTATAGCTTAGCTGAATACAGACAAATTAAGATCCTTACTTTATCTATGCCGTTTGGGAATTGTTAAGAGTGGGAAAAGATAGTGAAGGGTGAGATTCTATTTCCAAAGGTTAATAATTGTCACATCAATCACACTATTTTTTTCATTTTTATCCCTTACATTCCAATCATTTTCCTTACTAACTACCTCCAATAACCTCCAACAAACCTATTATCCAATTATATCCCTTATCATTTTCCATCAATCGCACATTTATCAAGATATATAAAATTTCACCTTCCGAAATGTCCCCTAAGATTCAAAGAGTTGTTACTATGATAAAAATACATAATTTTAAAATATGTGATTGTTGTAATTTTTTTGATAAGTTGTGATTGTTGAAATTTGATTTTCGTATCAACGTGGATCTCACTTCATCAATGGTGTAACCTAGCACATCCTAGTGTGAAAACAATTAGACATCTTCGTATATGTATCAGAATATTATAATATTTTATATAATTATTCATCGGGATGTTTTTATGAAATCCCTTTTTATGTAACTCTTTTCATTTTTAATTCACTTCACCTATTGGACTTAGCACTATTTATAATATTTTAAAAACTCTTTTATTTTTAAGTATCATTGGGCATGCGCCCTATCTACAAATGTGTAAATCAATATAATAAAATGATTTAATGTTTTGTGTCAATTTTAAAGTTATATTTTCAACATCTAAACCGTCTAAAAATATCATTTCTATGTAGATAAATGATTTTATAAAGCATTATTGTATTCTAATCCGTATGTAAATAAATTCAAATTTTTTTCATAATTTACATATAAATATATATATTTAAATGAATAAATAAGATTTTTCATTAAGTACCAAAATCTTAAAATTTATAGGAGTTTCATGGAAATGCTTTTATGTAATCCAGTTACACATAAGCCAGTGCAATTTTTCACATATACATAAGTAATGACATTTTAGTTATTACATTAACAAGTTTCAAATTAGGGGTGTGATTGAATGCACCGGGGTGCACTTGGCCTTGGTACATCCGAGTATATTTAACTCATTTTTTATATTTTTGAAATTTTTTTTTATATAACTGTTAATGCAAGTGTATTTAACATGTGTATTAAATTTTACTAAAATGTCGCTAATTTTATAAAATTCAAAAAAATATCTATAAACTTTTAAAAATGGTAAAACTTGTTATACATTTTAAATATACTTAAATTAACAGCTATATAAAAGAGTTTTAAAAAATGGCTTTTGCACCCGAATGTACCAAAGCTAAGTTCACCCATGTGCATTGGCACAGGACTCTTCAAATTAATATATAAATCCAACAACTTCGTTATATTTATTTGACAATTTATTGAGCGGGGACTGTTTGTGGTTTTGAGTCGTTGTTTTGAGTTGAATGAAACATGTTTTCTTGGTAAAGAAAATAATTACAGTGAAGTAGATCTAAGATGCCGGGGAAATATATATATTTCAATATATTTTAATGGTGTGGACACCATTATTACGGTAAATAGATAATAACAAATTAAAAAATGGATATATAGAGTGGATCTCCTAGATGATGCAAATGGGGCCCACTTGAGCTATTTACCCGTTCAAATCATTCAATTGTATAAGAAGATATAAAACGTGGTATGAAGTATGAACACGCGCACAACACTGCCGGCGAAAAAGATAGACAGAATAGAAGATATGTGTTCATGGATGATGTGAACGTGGCGCTGTATGTAAATTATCGTATATATAAATTTGTATCAACCATTCTTCTAGTTAACTCTCTCCATTCTTTAAATTTAGATAGTTAATAGAAAATTCACTTAATTTATTATATTTAACATCATTTGTATCATTATGAGAGTTATTTTATTTATCTTGTATCACTGTATATGGGTCACATCTACAAACATGAAAAATCAATATAATAAAATAATTTAGCATTAAATATTAATTTTTTAGTAGTAATTTCAACATCTAAACTATCTAAAATATCACTAATAAGTGGATAAATAACTTTATACAATATTATTATATTCTAATATATATGTGAATAGATCTAAGTATTTTTTCTAAATTATACATAAATGTATTTATTCTTAAGCAAATACGGCCTATACACGTATTGAATTTAGATGAAATTTTGACATCTTATCTAAATAAATAATGTTAAATACAATAAATAAATTAAATTTTTTCATAAATATTAAAAACCTCAAAAAACGAAGGAGTTTACATGGAACCACTGCAGACCCGATATAATTATATGTATATATAGGGTGTGTTTGGTTGGAGGTAAAATTTTTTGATGCAAAACTTTTCAGAGTAGAAGTTGTCAAGTTGATAGAAAATGATGTGATATAATAGGGGTAATAATGAGGTGTAAAGAGAATAAAGTTAAAATAGATAAGGTAGTTGTATGGATATTTGTGTGGAAATGATTGAAAAGTAGAGTTTATATAGGAAAATGTGAAAAAATAATTAAAAAATAAGATAGTTATGAAGAGTAAAAAGTTTTTGATTGAAAAATTTTCATTGACATGTTTTGTGTGTAATCAAACGCACCCATATTCGCTAAGCTGATGCGATTTACCAACAGCGCATGTTATATTGTTGGTGTAGGTGGGGAGCAACATCATGCTGACTGAGCATCCTATCCGCTTTTTATGACATTTTAGCCATTCTGATGTGACCACACTGATTTTGAATGACTACGTACCATTTTTTTTTTGACGATATAACCACTGGATATATATGTCTAATTAATTATTCAAAACCCCAAAATCTAACAACTAGCATGCACTAGCCTGATGGTAACTTTTCCTTTGGATTATTCATTGGTATATATAATTATATATACTAGTAAACCCCTTCAATTCCCCCTACTTTCTAATTATTAATTAATTCAAAAATAATGAACCAATTCATTGTACATATTATGGGTGGGAATCGGGGGTAGGTTGATCATACTTTTTTAAAATTTAGTTTGACCACATTTTTATATCAAGCCGGGACAAGATTGGTTTGATCTTCACTTTTTTAAAATAGGTCCTAGGACAAATTTTCGGTTAATATTAAACCGGTTTCGAAACAATGAGTCAGGTAAAAAATGCTGGTCAAATAAATGATTTTAAGAATTTACGTATCTATCAAACATAAAGATATAGCTATACTAATATAAATGTAATATGCTTTAATATTTTACTAATTATTAAAAATACATCGTTATTAAAAGAAAACATGAGAAAATATAGTGTAAATTTATTAGAACAAGTTAATATAGAATTATACGCAAAAGATATATGTGCGCAAATTCCTCTTATTGATTTTTATATTACTTTCTGGATAAATTGATTCTTCTACTGTTGATGTAGTTAATTATAAAAAATGTGAAAATTTTGAAAAAAATAAAAATAAAATTTAAACATAAGCTTATATAATATAGGCTGGACAGGTCGGACTTTTCGGGTTAGGACATGTTGACCTACTCCGACTTTATTTTTAAATTTAAGTTAATATTTTTTATCCATCTTTATACTGGGTAAAAAAAAAAAAAAAAAAGTTTTACCAGGTCAAAAATGAGTCGAGTCAAGACCGGGCCACAAGTCGACTTGCCCTAATTCCCACCCCTAGTATATATGGTAAATGCCGCATAGATTTCTCTTTAATTCATGTGTGTTCTTAAGTTGCAAGATAAAACAAATTAACTAGAGATGTGTTTATTTTCAGTCATGCATAAGAGTTTCTAGCTACCTTGAATGGGAACCACACCCACTTCCATAAGTAATTATCATGTGCATATTATAATAATATTATTATTATATGCATGCGACAGTGCGCATTACCGCATAGCGGACAACAATGATCAGCATGCTAAATAATATTTTTTTTAATATCACAATAACTGTATTAACTAATGTAGCCTCCTACCCAAAAAATATAACTACCACACGTGTATAGCGTCAATACTTTTTATAATCCGTATTTATTATTATTTTATAAATTGATTTTCTAGCCACAACTCCCCAGTCTGCTGTGCTGATCGACGGCCCAAACTGCATGGAAAGTAAAACCCAATAATTTAGCAGGCTGGGCAGTCTGTTGGACTGTGACTGAAAACGTTTGGAATGACGGGCTCCAATCCTTGTTCCGGACAAACTAACCCTTTTCTTTTATTTCAAGGCCCACTATTTCGAAGCATAAAATAGAATGAGCTTTCATGCATATGATAATGTATGAGTTCGTTTGCTATCAAGTTAAACATATTATTATTTAACAAATTAAGGCTCTCGATAAGATAAAATTTGTTGATTTTTTGGCACTATTTAGAAGATCTCCGATGTTACATATGTATACTATCACGGGAAATGATTCAACACATCCAGCTACATACATATATCCATGCAGCTCCTTGTTTTACAATAGTTTTTTTTTCTAAATCAAAACTAGCCTATTTTTATCAACACCATTTGTTTTATTATGTTATCAAAAATTACTTTCTTTATAAACTTTATATTGTTAAAATATTAACAATGCTTTATATTTTTAACACAGTAAATAAATGCAAATGGATAAACATGATAAATGGTTTAGATTTGGAAAAAAAATTTTAAAATAAAAATTCCATGCAGCCGTCAAATGTATTGAATCATTGCCATCGGCTCAAAATGGTTGGAAGCAATGAACTGCGATCGATCTATGGAAAATAATAGGAGGGCAACTCAGTAAGGGCAATGTTCATGTAGAATGATCACCTGTTCAAGTGGGCCCAATTTGCACTTTTTATAGGAATTATTTCCATCTTTTTCTTTGTTATGATTTATTTAATAATATCGCTTAAAATAATTGTAATTAGAAATTTAAATAGGTTAAAAAAAGAAATTTAATAGGCCACACATAAGGTAAGGATTTTAATTGACTTATGTTCGCTATATAACCACACTTATTTATGGCTCACTCACATCTATTTTTTAAATCACATTAATATATTTTAATTAAATATAATATTTTAAATGCAATAAATAGAATGGATACCCTAAAATAGTACAAACGACGCCATTTCTGTTCAACCACTTAAGCCAATGCGAACTCGTTTAAGTAATTGACCATTGGTTTCACAAGCTTGGATGAAGTCATGTAATAAGCTTTTTCTTTTTGTTAATGGAATTAGATGACACTATGCACGCACATTCCAAGAGATTGTTCCTGAGATCAAAAAAAGGAGAGATTTTGCTATCCAAAAAGAGAGAGAGAGAGGAAGAGATTGTTCTTTGCTGTATCCATATGCTATGCACGAATGTGGTCTATTACGTACCCCGCCCATTTGTCATCTCTTTTTGAATATCATCAATATGGCCTCCTTTTGCAACAAAAGCAGGCAATCCAAAGTCCATACATGGATAAAGAAACTGAAAGTACTGGATTTTTCACGTTTCTTCAATTATCTCCTTATATGCATACAAAATAAGAAATTTAACTTTTGGCAACCATTATCTGTTGCATGCAGAAACGCAAATTTTCATTGCTTTTGAAAAAGCCTATTTTGTTGATCAGCTTGAAAAAGTCTATGTTAGATACTTATGTGCTAGACAACCAGATAAATAATCCTTTAGTTATGGGTAATTAATTTTTTATTTTTAATTATTTATACGAACAAAAGGTTGATCCTTATTAACCTTATATACATGCAACATAATATTTAATGAGTAATAATTCAATAATACATGTGTTCCAAGTCTCAAACATACAATGGTTTTGAGCTTTCTTAATTTTTAAATGTTTATGCATCCCATATGTAATATTTATATATACAAAATTTACTATTTTAAATATAGTTTTTTATAATTTCAAAGTTAACAATCTTTAATTAACAAAATTTACCCTCATTTACTGTAAATCACAGATGAAAATTGTTAATTTTTAGATCATAAAAAATATATAAAATTTTAAATGATAAATTTTAGTATTCGAATTAAACACATGTAAAACTACTTATATAAAATTAGCGAAGACAAAAAAGTCTCAAATTAACATCTATAGGTCTATCGATATTTAATTGCATGTCACAAATATAATGATTTTTGTTTGCTAGCTATTTAATTATGGTTGCTATAAAATTGAATTTTCTTGCAGCAAAATCGAAACCAAAACCATAATAATGAATTACCAACTTTTCAATATGAAAAATAGCAATAAAAAAGGAAGATAAATTTCCCGAATGACACCGGTTGAATTCGCGCGTGTTTCATGAATAATATACTTGTCAAGTCATCGCCAGGAAAGAAATCGTCATGATAAAGGCCAGAGAAATTAAAGAAGCTTTCGATGCCGTACGATGGTGTATTCTTCTTCTGCATGCACGGAAATTTCTTACGTGGGTTAGCCAAAATCAAGGGGCGTTGGTTGTGGTGGCTGACTTTAAACAAAGCAAACATAAAGGAAAGTGATTGTCGATGAAAAGAAAATATAAAAAAAACATTATCTGCATGGCTTTACACGACACCCACATTGATGGACGACGACCAAACGTATATGTCCAGTAACTTATCTATATAAAACACAAACCAACCACATCACACAGCACATACCATTCATTCTCTTTTCAAGCAGTGTTCCCATCATTACACGTAGATTGCACGTGCAATGAATGTGACAAGATAATGGGAACGTCCGAATCAAGGGTGCATGGCATGACAAAAGACCATATATCTCTTTATGGAGTGGCAGGATTTGGTAGAGCCTTTAATGGGGGTGATCTCCCATTGGACTACTAAAAAATCAGAAAAGTATTATGTTCCTGAATGATTTTGATGGTGTTGGATCTTGACTTTTATCAGTTTCAAAGATTATTCAGGCATGCAAATTAACATGTTTGATTTGTTGCGTTGGTCGAATCGTGGGAATGTTGCAAAATTCAGCATAAAATTCATGTATATATCCTAACACTATTCCGTATTAATTTTCTATGAGGTTGGGTACCTGTAATTTGTATGATTCGATCTATTTCTTGTTAGTATTCATTCAAAATCATCGAATCGCAAAAAGAAAGTAACTAAAGCGTCCTTATCTTGATGCATGGGTAATGTACTAGATTCTTGTTTTATCCTAACACTGTTTTAGTTTTTCATCAGCAGATGAATGTTATCCGGTTTCAAGATAAAAAGAAGTGTCGTGTCTTTTTTAGATATTTTGGATAAAAAGAAGTGGCTTATTGGATCGATATATGTACGGCCGGATTAACCACTCAATGTTTTGTGCATTAAGTATTGCAACTGGCTTAACAGAAGTTTGCGCAAAAACCAGCGAAATCTGCTCTAGATATAAAATGGTTTGACTTAAGTAGATAAGTGATTCCATAAAGTATTATTATTTTTTTAATGTATATCATCGTAACAATTTTCATTTATGTAGCTGTTTTCAGTTGTGTATGATACATATTGAGTTGTATTAGATGTATTTTGGAAATAATATTTATTTATAAATTCTTGATTGCTTTTGATCGGTAATATTAAATATAGTCATTTTTTTACATAAATACACAAAGATTAAAATTTGGCTGCAATTAATATAAAATTTAGCTACATTTGGTATCAAATGTGCCAAATTAAAATTTAGTAGCAAAAAGATAACTACATATAATAAATTTTGTTATAATATATAAATGAATCTAACTATTTTTCATAATTTACGTATAAAGAATATATTTATAAGGAAACATGTCTCATGCACACATTTGATTTGGATGAAATTTGATTTTTAGTTAAAAATGAAGTAAAAATAATAGATTGAGTAAATTTTTCATCAATAATAAAGGTGAGTCAAAATAGATAAGATTTCGCTAAAACACTTCTATAAAATGAGATTTCATAGAAGTAAAACCTTATATCATACATGTCAACTTGCTCAACAATTTCATAAAAATTCGAGCCGATAAAATTAATTCATAAGAACTAATCCTATATTACAAGAAAATCAACATTTTGCAATATATTTTTGTCAACATGTAACATTTTTCTGTTGCAAAAAAAAATTATTTAGAGAAATAATAATTATTGTTGTTAAAAATTAACTTTTAACAACACTAACATAATTAATATTACCAACAAAGACTTTTTAATTAGTTATACGATATACATTCAAAGGAAACTTTTTTTAAGTTGATATATATACACACTATAACATTTGATATTACACTCAAGTATATGAACTTTAAAAAACCTTTTGTGGTAACTTACGGTGACATGAATATAAATCGCCACGAAGTTTAGAGCCGCTAAAACTTAATTAATTCTTTTATAATGCTAATGTCAAGATATCTTGGAGTATTTCGATTAAGACCCAAGTGCATAACAAATAAGAACCAAACCAAATATAAAATAAAAATATGTATAAATGATCGCCGCGCTGATTTTTCAACCTAAGCAGCGATATGTAGCCCTTTAAGATGGACGGTCGGCCCACTCGTGCCTATGTTAAGACTCGGCAATTGCAGGCCTTTTTATAATGCACTAGAAAAAGTACTCATTTCCTATGGGCCCACGGCCTGTAAATTAAACGAATATTGTGCCTGCCACCAATGGATGCATTTATCCTTTTTATCCATGGCTGAATGTACGAACTACAGACGTCAAAGAGCTTTTTTTATTTTTTTTATTTTTTACTAGTATATATACACAGAGACACACTATATTATATAATATCTGATATTACAATAAGCACATTCAATCTTCGCAGAATGAAGGGATTTCTTCTGTAAATACTTCTACATTAAGGGGGAAACAGCAGACACCTCCACAGGGGATAAATAAGACCCATAGTTGTTAGAACACATGACTGATGGCAACACTAATGGTCGAAACTTGTCATCCATCACACGTGCCAAACGATGTACTAACCCGGTAAAACCCTTGTGCCGATGTCAAGGAGCTTTAATGTTAAGGAAAGATAAAATAAAATATAATGATGTATATTAGGAAAGAAGAAAGTCGTATAAGGGCTCGCTGGGCAATCTAAAAATTTATGGAATTTTGGAATGAGGTGGAGAATGAAAAAGTGAATATTTTGAGAATATATTATTGATATTAAATGAGAGGGGTAAAATTGAAATAAATAGGGTAGATGAAAGGAAAAATGATTGGAATATAGAAATAGAATTTAAAAAATAGAAAAATTATTAAGTAGGGTTCGTTTGTTTAACTATAAAATCTTTTAAACTAAAACTTTTTATTCTCCATGACTACCCTTTTTTAATTATTTCTTTATATTTTCCTATACAATTACCGTGTTTTTTTATCATTTCTACACAACTACCCATACAATTAACCTATTCATATTAACTTTACTTTCTTTATTGATTGTTACTCCAGTTATATCAAGTCATATTCTTCCATTTCAAAAACATTCACTACAATTTAAACGTTACCAGACATCCCCAAATAATGGTAAAATGTCATATTGAGAATCAGAAAAGCTGTTGTGGGAGTGGGAATACATATTAATGGTTATCGAAGTGCCAAATCGTATTTGTACATTTTAATTTTATCATTTGCTTCCCATGATACGTCTTTTCAGGTCCATCTAAATACTGTTGGAATTTTCAATGCTGACTGTAACAAATTAGATAAAATTTTGATTTAATTACTATGGCGAGCCGAAATAAGGGTGACATACACTGAAATCTTCAACCTCATCCCTACCGGTCGTAAATGATCAGTCGGCTTAATGATAGTCCCTATTAAAATACAGTTTACTTTCGAGATGACTTATATTAAGCAAAAAAGAACAGCCATATCCAAATAATATTTCATACGGAACCTGAAGTGGGCGTTGAATGCGAATGGTGCCATGTATCTATGTCAAATTGCTCATACCTAACTAAGCTGCTATGAGTGTGTTTGTCATTTCATAGAACTTTTTAATTTAAAATAATTCAATGATAAAACTTTTAAGAGAAAAGTTTTTAGTATAAAAGTTTTAAATAGGAAAAATATGATAATTATATAAAAATTGAGAAAAAATAATTGAAAAGTAAGGTAATTATATAAAAAAATATGATGAAATGATTGAATAGTAAAGTAGTTGTGGAGGGAGAAATCTAAGATTGAAAAGTTTTTATGTAACACACCTCACTTTCTAATTATTTCTTTATATTTTCTTGTACAACTATTATACTCTTCAATTATTTCTACGCAACTACTTATACAACTTCTCTATTTATTTTAACTTTATTTTCTTTGTTCCTCATCATTATTCCTATCATATAACATCTCTCACTTTAAAAATTTTTACACTAAAAACTTTTCATTCAAAAAATTTATTAAATATCAAAGACATCCTATGTAATGTGAATCACCCCACTACTGACAACAAAATGTAACTCGTTTACACAACTATCTATATAACTGTTTTATCTATTTTAACTTTATTCTTTTATTTAAAAAAAAATTTATTCAAAGTTTTTATAAATACATATGAGAACCTATCCTATGCAGACGAATTGCATAATTATGGTACAGTCCGTTGTAAAATGGGCCCCACATGTATTAAAATGTAATAATATTTTATATAATTATTTTTCTATGTAAAAAATATATTTTTGACAGTTTAGATGTTGAAAATACAACTTTAAGATTGATATTTATATAAAAGTATTTCATTACATTGATTTTATATCATTTTAAAATGGGGCCCATACACATGTTTGATTTAGATGAAAATTGGCACAATATTAAAGTAAATAATTCCAAATATAATTGGGGGGAGTGGATGTTAATTTCACGATCATATGAGGCCCATTTGCAGCGGACTGCACCATAATTATGGTGTAATCCATTTGCATATGATAATTTTCTATATATATATATATGAGAACCAATCTTGTGCAGATTTATTGCACCATAATTACGGTGTAGTCTGCAGCAAAATGGGCCCTACATATATTAGAATGTTAAATTACTTTATACAATCATTTATCTATATAAATATCATATTTTAGATGATTCAGATCTTGAAAATACTACTTTTGAAATTGATATTTAAGTTAAACTAATTACGCCGATTTTGTAGCATTTTAAGATGGAACATATACACATGTTAGATTTGGATTAAAATTGATACGCTATCAAAGTAAATAATTTTATATACAATGGGTGGAGGAGATGTTAATTTTAACAAATGTAGGACTCATTTTTGGCAGTTTGCAATGTAATTACAGTGAAGTTCGTTTGCACTTGAATATTTTCATATATATATATATATCATAAATATTCAGGTGCAACGTCACTGAAATGGGCCCCACATGATCATAAAATAATAATCTACTCCACCCATTGTATTTAGAATAATGTATTCTATTACCATACCAATTTTCGTCCTAATCAAATATGTATATGGGCTCCATCTGAAAATAGTACAAATTCAACGTAATAAAATGTTTGATGTAAATAACAACTTTAAAGTGGTTTTTCAACATGTAAACCATTTGCTATAAAATTATATATTGATAAATGATTGTATAAAGTTTTATTACATTCTAATATATGTAGGGCCCATTTCTGATCAAATGTACCGCTATTCAGGTGCACTCGTGCTGCATCGGAACATCTCTATATATATATGAGTAATTATCAAGTGGTGCAGTGGCGCTGAAATGAGACTCATATGATGATAAAATCAAAATGTACTACACCCGTTGTATTTAAAATAATGTATTCTATTACCATATCAATTTTCATCACAATTGGATGTGTATGGACCCCAACTGAAAATGGTACAAACTCAATGTAATAAAATAGTTTGATGTAAATAACAATTTTAAAGTAGTTTTTTCAACATCTAAACCATCTAAAGTATGATTTATATATGGATAAATGATTGTATAAAATTTCATTACATTTTAATATATGTGGGACCCATTTTTTGGGGAGCTACTCTGTTGTTCCATTGCAGCATAGCTGCACCGGAACAACCCTATATATCTATATATATCAAACTATATATATATATATATATATAATAACGCCGCTTGATCTTTTCAGACCAGACACATGGCCTCCTCCGTGCGTCCGACCCAAAAATGCATTTTTTTTTATTTTTTTTTATTTTTCATTGGCAAGTAAATCTATGTGTATTAAATCTATAAACTAAATTTTACCATTTTTGGATTTTTAAGTATTTTTTTATTTTTAAACACAGTGGCATTTCCATAATTTGTGTGTCTCAGAAAATTACGGAAATGCCAGTGTTTAAAAATAAAAAATATTTAAAAACATCCAAAAATGGTAAAACTTAGTTTATAAATTTAATATACCTAGATTTACTTGCCAATGAAAAAAAATGAAAAAAAAAATACATTTTTGGTCCAAACGCACGGCGTCTTGAAAAGATCAGGCCTCATATGTAACATACACCACAACTCGGAGCCCGAGTACATGGCCGAAAAAACCATTGTTTCTAATAAACCTTTTTGTGGGATGACGCATATATATTCCAAAGATGTCGACAGCCTGAGGGATAACCATTCATATTCACATGTGGTCTACAATTAAAACAGAATAACAAATTAATGTCCAGCCATGACAACGTTGCAGGCTCGCAGCGGTCCCCTTCTTATGTCACCCATGAGTGTACATGCTTTATGTTCTTATCACGTGAAATTGCCTATTTGGTACGGGTGCAACTGAAGGTACATTTTGCAAGCTTAATCTTTGTGACATTGTGGGATGGAATGGAGGGTGAGAAATGAAATATTTTGAAAATTATATAATTGATATGAAATAATAATGATAAATTAGAATAAATAGGGTTGTTGTAAGAAAAAATGATTGAAATGTAAAAGTAAAATCGAAGTATATGATTGTTAAATTATTTAATGATTTATGAGGAAATTGGGAGGATGAGACAACCTAGTTAGGCGTCTGAAGCAGAATATCTTTAAGCTCATGCATTGGATACGTTAAAGGAAAATAATGGGACCAAAAATGAGATGAAAAAGCGATATCGCATGGTAGAAATGAGAAAAGTTACACAGAAATAGGGAAATTTTTTCATCAAAAAAAAAAAAGAAACAGGGAAATTTTGCATGAAAAATGAAAAAATATATTATTATTTTTTGAAAATAAGTAAAGTGTTTTTTAAGAATAGAAAATTCCGCACCACTTTTATCTCATCCTTTTTATGAATATCCCAATTAAACAGGTTTTATTAACCATATGATAAGACATTTCATCCATACTTAACCATGTTAAAAATTAAAATGGTTAATATTTTTGGTAGAAAATAATTAATATTAAACTATATTAAAAATTTAGAAATAAAATTTAACTAAAATTCGTCATAATGTTTATCATATTTAAACGTACAATCTTCAAATTTAGTGACATCGATAGTAATATATTATGTTGATATTGTGTAAATAGCACTCAAATGATTGTCATTAATTTAATATTTAACTTTTACAATTTAAAATGTGAGAAATATTAAAATGTTTTAGTATTTTTTAAAAAAATTTCACTATAAGTTATTATATTAGTCACACTATCTATATTTTGTCATGATTATTTAGTATTATAGTGACATTTTATTTATTCTGTTTGTATAAATTACTATAATAGTGTCGATTTATAATAACTGTATCATAATATTAAAATCTTCCCATGGTTATTAAAAACCGTTGATATAAGTTCAGCTTTTCTAATGATTTTATAGAACTATTAGAATATATGATATTTCTAACAACAATTTAAAAATCATTACAAAAGTGATTTATACCCACGATTTCTTAACTGTAAACATATCATTATGTGGCATTTTTAGCGTAGTGTACAGACATATCATCCATACCTGACCAGATTAAGTTTAGTTCATTTTAATTAATAATATTAGTAAAAGTTGTTTCTGCTGTAATATATTCATTTCGTTATCTGTCTAGATCAAACTCTACATATAAAATTAATGTGACTTCCTCTCTAGCCTAGTGGTACCACATTCGGGTATAAATTCCTTGAGGTAAGCTTCGAAGTCTTATGATAGCTAAGTCTAGGGTTATTGATCCTATAACACAATAAAGAAACATATAGAATTAATAAACTATACCATAAAAAATGAACTAATAAACTATCGATAGACTAGGATAAGTTTTTTAAACATAAGCGTTGGATGAGTACAACTACGAATCCAACCGGATTACTGTAGCAAATTTTTTGGGTAATCTGATATATTCATTTCGTTTGATGCAATTGCTCACGAATTGTATGTTATATTTACCAAAATTTCTTGTGTCCCATGTTAATGACTGACATTTAACGGAAGTACATGAGTTGTTAAATAAAAAGATAATTTGTAGATATACCCACTTGGTTTGACTTTAATTGCTGACATACCTACATCATTTCACAAATCGCATATTACCGCACAAAATTTTACCAAAATTTCTTGCATAACTATGACGCCTCTTTATCGTGAAAAACTGTTGATGCATACATTAAAAATTGAACAATGACAGAAATGATCTTATTTAAAATTATATTAGAATCTTATAGCGGAAGGGGTTTACCTAGAGGTAATTTTGGTAAAACTTTGTAGGGATAATATACAATTGGTGAAACAATATGGGTATATCAGTAATTAACGTAAATCTAAGTAGCTATATTTGCAAATTATTTTTTTATTTAATGGTTGTTAAATGTTAGCCGTTAACATGAGTACACAACCATTTTTGATAAAACTTTACAAAAATAATATGCAATTTGTGAAACAAGTGAGTATATCAATAAATTACTCTTTTTTCTCAAGGAGACTAATGACCTCGATATGCACTCCAACCCTAAACCGTTTACACACTTTGCCAACCACATAATCATCCAAGTCTTGTACGACTATTGTGGCAATTTTAAGTGGATGTAAGAAAGAAATGTATTATCTTTTCTCGCTCTTTTGGACATGTACATGAAATCGAAATCTTAAAATGAACACAATTAAGCTAGCTCTTTAATTGACAATAAATGATGATATTTGCATTTTAAAGAGTTACTTTAATTAATTGGCAATTGAAAATGGTTTGATAAAGCTGAAAATCCATTTTCCATAATTATAACCAATCAAAGATGTACTTCAAATTTTCCATAACAAGATGTACCTTAATTATAAAAAACTTTAATTTTTTTGGCAACTAAAATTTTTTGTTGCTTTAACTTTCGAAATTTCATTCCCCGAGTTTACTCATCATATCCTGGATGACCCACATTTTGAGAGTATGTTAGAAAACAAAATATAACTTTTTTCAACCGAATTAATTATGACTGACAGAAATCAATTTTCCGGTAGTAGTGAGTATAATGTTAACTCACTTTAAATAGTTTTTTTTTTCTTTTTTGAAGCGTAACTTACTTTGAATAGTTAACAACATATATACAAGACGTATTTCTTTTCATTGGGTATCCCATGTAGATATATTATAAACTGTATACGTGGATGGAAAGGCTAATAGAATTTTGACCGTCTATGTTATGAAATATTCCTTAACTGAGGTGGAAGGTGCAGAGCCCTCGGGAATAAGTGCCTTGCATTTTTTTAATAAAAATTTATATATTTTTTAAATTCGGAACAAAGTGCTTTTAATATTAAAGGCCATGCAGCTTTCATGGAAGCTAGCTAGCCACATACAATTTCTACCATATCACCATCTTTGCGTGGCTGATGAGATAGAGATGAATCTAAAGACGCTTTCGACGTTTGGAATTTAGTTGGGCAAGTAATGCATTCCTTTCACATGTCTACCGCACAAACCACCATTTTCTCAATAAGAGCCAAATCTTAAGTGTGAAAAATTCCATTCCAATTTCCATGAACTAATAAAGCAAGCTAATAAGCCCAACCAATGACTAGGCTGGCTCAAAAATCAGAAATCCTTAGCTCATTCATCCGGATTTTGGGGTATCCAATTCCAGATTGAGATACGATCTTTCCTAAAAAGTCCTGAGATCTTGACATAAATCTTGAATATCAAAACGTGTGACAGCTGATGCTGCCGTTCATCAACCTAAAGTAGATGGGATTTCTCATTCTCCATGCCTATACGTCTTTAGGAAGTTTCCAATATCATTTCAAATTTCAGACTAAGATTCCGTTATGTTTATTTTTCAAATGAACTTTTGCATAATTGCCAATTAATCACCATGTCGTTGGATAATTTGTTCTGTGATAGAAGCAAATTAACCTAATTAACTTTGCCCTTAAATTCATTAACTGGCCGAAATATGGCCTATCATGGTCCAAGTGATTGCAACGGCAGTGGGTAGGCCCGTTTCAAAATGAACTTGATGGGCAGGGCCTGACGGCCCACCAACGTACACGTATAAGATCAGGTGTTCGTGAAAAAGATCACGTGGCTGCGATGTTGCATGCTACACTTTTTTTGACGGAACCTACCTTGAATGAGTACATACGTGACAGAGGTATACTCTAGGAGAGGGCTAATGACAACTTTGAACCTTGGATCTCCCTACTCTAACACCGTCTACAAACTTATGTCAACTACTTGGTCATCTAAGCGGTGATTGTTGATCATATGCTTGCTTTAACGAAAGATTAATTTGATTTTGATGATTAACAAACAATTGAAATATCATTAAGAAGAATCTAATGAATTTGTGTAAGTATGCTCAAATATTTTGTCTCTAATTATATTTATGAAAATGAAAATGTGAAATAATTTAAGTTTAAAGAGTTCAAGTTCATTTATAGCAAATTCAACAAAGTGAAGTTTCAGTCCAAATTGACTTCACTTACAACTTGAGTAAAATCTTATAGTCAAGTCGACTTCGCCTGCAACTTCGGACAGATAGCAAAGTGAAGTTCCAACCTAAGTTGACTTCACTTGCGACTTGAATGAAGTCTCAACCTAAGTCGACTTCGCCTGCAACTTCGAAGACAAAATTTTAGACAACAAGTTCTAACCAAAGTAAAGTCGCAACCCAAGTCGACTTCGCCTACGACTTAGAAGATAAAATTTTGGACAACAAATTCTAACCAAAGCGAAGTCGCAACTTAAGTTGACTTCACCCATCCCAAGTCGACTCCACTCATCCCAAGTCAACTTCACTTGCGACTTCAAATTATAACAGTCGAAAATTCGAATGTTGGAGCATTAAATGCATGTCGATCATCATTCCAACAACTAGATTTTTTTCTCATCTATAAATATCATTGAAGTATGAATGTGAAGGGAGTGAGAAACACAAGATAAATTTACACCTTCCGATATTCAAGATTGTTGACATCATTTGAAAAAATATTGAAGCTTCAAGTGCTACTACTTCACCTAACAAGGAGCTTCCGAAGCTGATTAATTATACATTGTAAAGTATAAATTCTCTGTTATCTATTTTGTTTTGTGTTGTTGTCTTGGATTGGTGTTGGAGACCGAATTCAAGAAGAAGCAAATTAGGGGATTAGTTTGAGTTTATCTCACCGACGGATTAAACTTGGTTGGTTGGAGTTTGTCTCACCAACAAGTAATTATTGTATATACCCCCTAGAGCTAAAATCTAGAAGAGAGCAAGTGCTCTAAATTGTATTGAATATATAATAGTGGAACCTAAGACACAACATGTGTGTGCTTTGAAGATTGGAGTAGGGAAGTTACCCGAACCACTATATATTGTTATCTCTCTTGTGCTTTGATTATCTGCAATTTATATTCTATTTGCACAATCTCATTATTTCTTTTAGCACGTTTTGTTAAGGTGATTAAACTTACAAAAGGTTAATTTTTAAAATTACCAAAGAATTTTTAAGAACACAATTCACCGCTCTCCTTTTGGGTTTTGCCGTAAACTTGGGACAAGCAGTGACTATATGCTATACTTTTTTATGGATATATATTTTACATTTATCTCAATTTATGTTACAACCAAGCTCTGAAATATTTTTATAATTTTTCATTTAACATTCTAATAACTTTTCCTATTTTTAGAGGAAGAGCCAAACAACTAACCTGCTATGCCCAGTGGGCACTTCCATTCAATATCAAGAAGATAATGCCACCACTCGAACACTAGTTGGCAATTTGGCTGCCCTACACTTTTATGCACAAGTAATCAAGTGCCATCCCAAATACTTCTCCTTGTCACAAGTATCCATCTTTTACTTTTGAACAGAAGCAATTTCACATCATCCTATTATTTTTCTCACATTGATGATTAATAGGTAATCATTTCTATTCATTGCATTTAGCATCATTTGTTTAAGTTTCATCCAAATCAAAGATATGCATGGGCCACGTTTGGTGAAAATGCATATCTTCACGTATAAATTATAAAAAAATGCTTATATTCACTAACATATGTATTAAAATGTAATAATATTTTATAGAAATATTTATCAAAATAGTAATGATATTTTATACCATTCGAATTTTGAAAATTGCATTTTAAAATTGATTTTTGTTATTAAATTATTTTATCAGGATATTTTACACACTTGTTGACGACAACTATGCACAATGATGCTAAATAAATAATGAAATTTACATGATAATATAAATAATATTAAATATGGAGAAGTTGATTTTTATTCAATCATCAAAATGATAAAAATCGATGGGGTTAACATAAAAGGTAGGTTTCACATAAGTGACCTCCACTCCGATCATAGGAGATTACAGAATTGGAAACTAGAAGATGAGTGGAGATTCCACTTCCATGAAACAAAAAAAAAAAAAAAAAAAAAAAGCACCAAAGTCTGCTTAATAGGATCCATATTTTTGACGGATTTGATTGGTACAGAATGACGAGTTAACTGCAAAACAACAATTGCATGTGTATGCAAGATGTCATATACTCCGCCGGACAGGCGGCGTTTGTACGCAAGTGGTGGTGTGGGGCCCGCTGGGCTGCCATGTTCACGTCAGCAAGAGGATGCTGACAAGGATGAGCATCCGCATCTTTCCCCTTGCTGGTGGGTTGGTGCGACATGATGACGGCCAAAGCTGTCATCCAGTGGGCCCCGTATATACCATGGATAAGTAGCGGTTTTAAGCAGCTCTTCCTTTTTTTTTTTTTAATGATATCATTTACTGCAATATCTGATATTACAAATCAAATTCACTCATAGCCGTCAATATGGAGGAATATTTTGTAAATATTTTCATATTGAGGGAGATTAACGGTAAACACCTCCACCACCGAGAGGAGAGGACACGTACATATGAAGGAATACAAAATCTCAAACCAAATGCCGGTTGGCTACTCCTTCAATTCTTGACGTATTGTTAATTAATAGAAAATTTAAACTATTCATTATATTTAATATTATTTTCTTAATTAGGAGATCAAGTTTTGTTCAATGAGCTACATTTGCTTAAAATAAATATATTTATGTATAAATTAGAAAAATGATTTGATACATTCACATATATATATATATATTAAAATCTAAAGTATTCATTATTAACATAGTAATAATATTTTAAATGGTGTTGATATTGAAAATACTACTTTAAATTGATATTTAAAATTGAATTATTTTATTACGTTGGTGTTACATATTTGTAGATAGAACCTATGAACAATAATACTAAACAAATAAAAGAATTTTTATTATAATATAAATAACCATAAACACAGTAGATAGAGGGAATTTTCTATCAACTATTAAGATAATAAAAATAAAAAGAGGTACATAGAGGAAGAGTTTTATAGAAACCTACACCTATATATATCAAGTTCGATTCTATGTAACCAAGTTACATATAAGTGATTTCATGTAATCCTTTCAATTTTTAAGATTTTGTTGCTTGATACAAAATTCAACTCAGTCATTACATTTAACGTCATTGGTTTAGCTATGAGTCTAAGTTTCATTCAAATCGAGTATGTATAGGGGGCACATTTGCTTATATATATTCATGTATAAGTTATGAATAATGCTTAAACACATTACATATGTATTAGAATGTAATAATACTTTATAGAATCATTTATTTAGATAGAAATGATATTTTAGATGGTTTAGATGTTGAAAATACAACTTTAAAATTGATTGAAGTTATTTTATTATGTTGATTTTACACGTTTGTAGATGAAGCAATGTCTAATGATGTTACATAAATGAAAGAGTTTCCAAGATATTATAAATGATGCTAAATACAATAAATGAAGTAAATTTTTTTTATCAAACATCATGATATTAAAAATGAAGTGAGTTTCAGAGAAGAAGGATTTTATAAAAGTATTCCCGTATATATCACTATATATTGGCCTCATCTACAAACATATAAAATTAACATAATAAAATAGTTTAATGTTAAATATCAATTTTAAACATCTAAAATATCATTTCTTGTGCATAAATGATTCTATAAAGTGTTATTATATATTATTTTCTAACACATATGTAAATAGATTTAAAGATTCTTCATAATTTACACATAAATATATATTTTCCAAAAAATGTGGCTGATTTAGATAAAATTTGATCTTCTATCGAAACAAATAATGTTAAAGACAATCAATAGATTGAATTTTTTATCAAGTATCAAAATATTAGATTTTGAAGGAGTTATATTGAATCGCTTTTATGTGACCTGATTACAAAAAGCAGGCAGCCGATATATTTGTGTTCAAGTTTTTAAAATTTGCACTTGGGGTCTATTGGAATGAAGAAAATGAGAATGGAAAATGGAATAAATATGATAGGGGTAAATTTTGAATAAAAAATATAAGAGGTAGTTGTATATAAAGATATAAAAAAAGATTAAAATACAAGAATAAAAATGAAAAAAATGTAGCAGTTGGGTATCGACTTTTGCACTCCTCATTTTCCTCATCCCAATTAGACCCTTTCTTAAAGATTTACACTTAAAATTAGCGGCTTAAAGTTTCAACCATTTACATTTTATGATATGTTTGGTAAATTAGAAAAAAAAAGAAAAAATTATTATAGAAAAAGTTTGAAAAGGTGTAAGAGTAATGCGATAAAATCGAGATAATGATTAGGACTTAGGAGTAAAGGGTTGCTTTATGGAAGTATAAAAATGGTTAGAAAATAAAGTAATTATATGCAAAGATGTACAAAAATGACTGAAATACATGGTATTTGTATGGAAAAGTGTCCTAAAAATTTTGCATAAAAAGATCTTTTTAGTAATATTAAATACATTCATTTGAAAAGATGTAATAGTAAATTGAAAAAGTGAGAATAAAAATTTTTTAAAATATGAAAAATGATATAATATAATAAATGATTAAGAGTAAAGAGGGAAATTAAAATAGATAAAGTAGTACAAAAATATATAGAAAATGGTTCTACTATAAACTAATAATAAAAATAAGATAATTTAGTAATTAAAATGACATTCAAAAGGTGTGTAAAAAAGTATAAAAATCTTTTTTTACTTTGACATGTTACTAATCAAATTCTTATGCTCCGTTTGGTTGTGCGCTGAGTGGAGGTAAGTATGTTCATAGCGAGCCCGCTCGCTTCCATGTAATCAAATTAGTTTCATGTATTTGTCAAAAAAAAGTGGTTTTATATAATTCCTTCAAAATTTATGAATTTGATATTCGATAAAAAAATCAAATTTATGAATTTGACACTTGATAAAAAAAAATCAAATCTATTTATTGTATTTAATATTATTTGTTTAGCTAGAAGATTAAGTTTCATTAAAATTAAATATGTGCATCGGTCTCTTTTTAAAAAAAAATATATGCATGGGTCATATTTGATTAAAAATATATATTCATATGTAAATTATAAAAATGATTAGATTCATTTATATGTGTATTAGAATATAATAATACTTTATAAAATTATATATCTATATAGAAATAATATTTTAAGCTATTTAAATATTGAAAATACAAATTTAAAATTAATATTTAATATTAAACTATTTTATTATATTAATTTTTCACATTTGTAAATGGGGCCCATTCCTAGTGATAGCAGGCAAATAAAAGGGTTTCTCAAGATATTACGAATAATACTAAATACAATAAATAAAGTAAGTTTTTCATCAAGCATTGAAATATTAAAAAGTAAAAAGAGTTATATAAAAGAAGAGTTTCACCGTAAGGATTCCCCACAATTATAAATTTTAAGAGGTGTTCGGCTGTTCTTCGATTCCCTGGTAGTGAGAAAAAAGTAATAATTCCATATTTTGCGGGAAGCAAAATAGTTTTGCTTTTCGTAAATGGCCAGTATATCGGACATGTTGTATAAAAATTAAGTGCACATATTTGAATCTTTACTCTTTGCAGTTATTCAAATATTGGAGGGACTACCTATTTAGTTGAAAATTTTAAGCCACTTTTTATATTTTTCTGCTAGATTTAGATTTTAAATAAAAGTATGAATGATTTGCAAATATATCACATAGTTTGACCATAATTATAAATATATCCACATAGTTTGCATGTCTTTACAAATATATTAATGGTATAACTGTGCAGTAATAACATCGTAACGGTGTGAGTATATTTGTAATTATGATCGAATTATGTTAGTATATCTGAAAATTATACTAAAAGTATTTATTAAATTATTAAAAGAGCATTTTGGTCATTTTAAGTTAAAAATTAATAGTAGTAAGACTAAGGGCCTGTTTAGGGGAAATTTGCATTTTAAATCTTTTAGCTTTGTGTATTTGCATTTTAAATTTCGAGATTTACGTATTAGCATTTTAAATCCTGTAAAGTTCTGTTCTTTGTATTTTACACTCTTGGCCCTAACAGCATTAAAAATCACAGTTAAAATCTCATAAAATTTCTAAAACATCCTTTGCATTTTAAACAAACTTTACATGATTTAAAATGCTAATCAACAACTCAATATTTTAATAGTATTTTTAGCGCTATGAGTGTCTTGGGGGTAGAGTGTTTAAATCAAAATTCAAGTGGGTTAAAACCCAGACGGGCATTTAGACATTTTATAAAATTTTAACAATGATTTTTAATATCATTAGAGCTAAGGGTTTAAAATACAAAAAATCAAATTTCAGAGTGTTTAAAATACTAATATGCAAACCTCAATGTTTAAAATATAAATGTGCAAAGTTAGAGAGTTTAAAATATAAATTATCCTCATTTAGCTCGGAAAAAAATAAGGGTGGTATTTTTTAGGAATCTAATATTATTAACTTTCATAAGAGCTCGTTTCCTTGCTTCTTATGAGAACAATTAACGAAAAAAAAAACTACTTTTTTACAAGGTCTTTCAAATTCTTATTATTGGAACGCGTGCATGTTTTGAGGCTTGGAAAGCGCTTAACACTCAAATGTTTTTAAATTATATTTACAAATTACCCATATAAGTAAGGATAAACCTGCAACACGAGATGTAAAGGCATAAGTCAAACTCAGCAATCAAACAAAATACATGAATTTCGTTACCAAACAGTTATCGGAGGGACACAATGATTTGTATGTGCATTACAAAAAATTAAATTGAGCTGCCTAATGTCAACCCACACTAACCCTGTTTTAGAAAAGAGGCTGCGTTATAGCCAATTTTTATAACCTTGATTTCATACCCTCAAACCTTAGAATCAAAATATTAAAAATAGAAGAGAAAATTGCCCACGTACCTATAACTTTTGACTAATATTCCTCTTGTACCTACAATAAATCGAAAATTCTCCGCATACCCACAATGTTTCACCTATAATTCTTCTGATATTCATGCTGTCACAAATGGTTGTTAACTTAAGGAAAATGACGATTTTATCTATAGACTTTAGTAAACACATATGAAAAAATTTCATGTATACCCACGACATTTGATCATTATTTTTTTTATACCCACAATATTTTTTAAAACATTCCTAACACACTCATAATTCTTCTCGTGCCACCACCGTCACAATCTGTCAAGTTTCATTCATCAAGCTTGTGATGAACTTGAGGGGGTTTGCAATTAGGGGTGTAAATGAGGTTGAGTTGACTCGGATTGGAGTAAACACAACCCTAACACACATTATAAAATCTTAACTGAGCCCTATTTTTCACACATTAACCAACCTTATTTTAATCCTATAGAAATTGGTTCTGTTCGAGTTAGAAATCAAGTTGATAAACGTATAATTTGCTTAATTAAATGTATTTTAAGCTATAAATTTATATGAAAGAATAAAAGGTAATCCTTCTGTAAGAAGACTTTCCAATTTATGACTTATGTAATGATACAATGACTAAATAATATTATTTTAAATCAATGATGTTTAGTTAATTTCTATGTATGAATGCTGATCTTTTCAGACCGGCTGGAGAACGGGTGGGTTTCAAACCACCTGTTCGCGCCGTTGGATGCAGGATGTTTAATCCGAGGCGTCGAGGAGCTTCGTAGGTACACGACACGGACTGACAGGGAGATTTACGGGCAGGTCCCTCTGCAGGTACCTCCCTCTCTCCTCTCCCTCCCTCCCTCCCTCCCTCCCTCTCCACGCACGCAGCCTCTCCCCCATTCTCAAGGGCTACAGACACGAGCGCCAATAAACCCCCTCTCCACGCACCCCTCCTCTCCCTCTCTCTCTTCTTCCCTTGTTTTGTAGAGGTCGCCGCGGGGAGAGCGGCCTTCTTTAAGGTACGAGCTACGCTTCTACTAGCTATTTCCGAATTTCATCGTTTTCCAATTCTAATCCATTTCTTCCTTTCCAACGATGCCGCTGATTCGAGGCGACTGAGCTTTGGATCTCGCGGTTGAGTAATCTAGGCCGTTTTCCTGGTTTTACAACGCCCTGGTTTATAACATTGTGGGTCTTCTGGTTGGATTGATTTCTCGGTCTAACTATCAATTGACTGAAGCTTGCATCAGCTCACTTTTAAAGTTGGGAAAAGATCGTCCTCATTGTAAGATTGATATGATTGAATCAGGGATCGTAGATAATGCTCTCCAGATGCTACCTGTTGCGCCTAGTTCTGTTTGTTCATCCATTGCTGAGTTATTTTGAATTTTGACTAATAATGGCAGCATTGCGAGAAGTCCAGCTGCTGCAAGTATGGTCAACTGTTGAGATCCAGCATCGAGCGTTGTCGTTTTTGACGTTCGAAAATGATGTTGATGCATCAGGGAGTGCGTTTGTTGTTGATCTGGACATTAAACCGATTCAATTTACAATAGTTGGATTGTGATTTTGTGGCATTTGTTCCTAACTGGGCGCAGTCGAGCTTTATGCAAGGATTCCACCTGGGGTCGAACGTTTGTAGCCATCCGAATGTCATTATTTTGGGCATGAGAAATCCCTATTCCATTGGTCACCCATCTAATTATGATTGTGCCAAGCGCGATGTACGTCATCTAGTCAGATGGGGAACCTGATAATACTTGTCTATTAGGAGCCAAATCACTGAAAAGGCCTTTTTTATTTCGATCAATTTTAGGTAAATGCTATTTTTGAATTCGGTCAAAACAACATCTACGGATTAATTGTGCTAGTTTTTATCTTGGTAAAACAATCTGTATGTCTCATAATTTATCTTCGTAATTTCTGCTTAACCCATTTTATTTATTGTTTAGAATAATGAAAACCAAAAATCTGTATGTGTCATAATTTATCTTGGTAAAAAAATCTGTATGTCTCATATAATTTATCTTCGTAATTTCTGCTTAACCCATTTTATTTTATTGTTTAGAATAATGAAAACCAAAAATCTTTATGTCTCATAATTTATATTGGACCAAAAATCTTGTTGGTAAATCTCTTGGTAATTTCTGCGTAACCCATTTTATTTTATTATTTAGAATAATGAAAACCAAAAATCTGTATGTCGCATAATTTATCTTCGTAATTTCTGCTTAACCCATTTTATTTTATTGTTTAGAATAATGAAAACCGAAAATCTGTTTGCATATAAATTGATTTCTTACTGTCTGTTTGCCAATGTAGTTTCTGGCATCCAACAAGGTTTCTTTGGAATTTGCATGCGAGGTCTTAGTTGTCCGTTTAGATTATTTAGTAAACACTGAACAATAAATTGTAGTGATATAATTTGATTAGTTAATGCAGTTTATTTTTCAAAATTTTCAAAAATTCCATATCAATTGCATATCTACTCCATGTCATTGAACCTAAAATCCCAAGGACCAACATCATTTGAAGTGTATTATTTAGTGATTCATATCTTACATTAAGTAGTTTTTGTTTCATCGTAGATTGAGGGAAACAAGTGACTCGACAACAATTCAACTTCAAGCAAATGATCAAGCAAATGATGAGTCAGAACCTAGTCTGATTAAGGATGTGAGAATGGATGATTTATTGAATGAGTTAGAAGGCGAGGATATTGGTATGCTAGGTGTTAACTCATTGAATGAGTTAGAGGGCGAGGATATTGGTATTCCAGGTGTTAACTCAATTGATGTACATGGAATGAATGGTTTGTTCACCCCCCACTGCGCCATTTGAGATGAAACCAAGAATTGGCATGATTTTTGGCTCCATAGATGAATCCTACGAGTTTTATAATCACTATGCATGACAATGTGGATTTAGTATCAGAAAGGATTGCTCCCGCAAGTTAAAAACAGGAGAAATTTCAAGGCTTATTTTAACGTGCTCTAGAGCTGGTGCTGCACAGGATAAACGGACGACTAAAAGTGGTTTTATAAGTCGTTGCTTATGTCCTGCTAAAATGTATGTGAACTTTAGCCAACAAAATAAGGCATATCACGTGTCACAATTTGTTGAGAGTCATAATCATTTACTATGTACTCCAACAAAAACTCGTAAGTTGCGGTTACATAAAAAGTGCACGGAAGATGACCTAAACCTTATAGCATCATTAAAAGCCTCTGGGATTGGCGTGGCGCGGTCTATAACATTCATGCAGCATGAAGTGGGAGGCCCTTCTCATCTTCATTTTTCAGAAAGAGATGCTAGAAATGCACTAAGGAGAAAGCGTCAAACAATGTTTGGTAGTGATGCAAATACTCTACTATGTTATTTTCAAAGAAAAAGTCAGGAGGATCCTCAGTTCTCATATGAAATTCAAATTGATGAGGAAATGAGATTGACTTCGTGTTTTTGGGTTGATGGAAAATCAAAGGAAGATTGCATGGTTTTTAGTGATGTTGTGTGTTTCGACACGACCTACAAGACAAATGAGTATGATATGCCGTTTGGTCCATTTGTAGGAGTCAATCATCACAATCAATCTATATTGTTGGGAGCTGGTTTGCTGTTCGGTGAGACAATTGAAGATTTTAAGTGGTTGTTTCAGACTTGGGTTGATGCGATGGGTGGTGTTCATCCAAAAACTATAATCACATATCAAGATGCTGCCATTGGAGCAGCAATATCATCCATTTTTCCAAATACTAACCACCTCTTATGCTTGTGGCATATATGTAGGAAGTTACCAGAGAAGTTATCTCACGTCATTCATGAGCATCCGACTTTTAAGGCAAAGTGGAATCATTGTTTGTACGGCACAGAAACTGAAGAAGATTTCGATGCTTGCTGGCAAATGATGATAAACGAGTTCGACCTGCAGGACAACTCATGGTTACAGCACATGTATGAAATACGGGAGAAGTGGATTCCGACGTTCACGAAGAAATTTTTCTCTACTGGAATGAGGACAACAGCCAGGAGCGAAAGCATGAATGCATTTTTTGATGGATTTGTAAACCACAAGTCCAATCTAATTGATTTTGCGCATGGATATGATAAAGCACTTGAACGGAGACGTGAGGCTGAAGGAGAGGCTGATTTTCGTACATTGCATGGTGTGCCCTTGTTGAAAACTGTGAGTACTATTGAAGCTCAAATGGCAAAGTTGTATACGCTGAATATTTTTTTAATTTTTCAGAAGGAGTTGGAGCAAAGTCTCATGTATATTGGAGAAAGGATAGAAGTAGATGGAAGAATACAACGATGGCGCATGCAACATAGCGAAGTGGACGACGATGGAAAGCATAAGATATTATCATGGAATATGGAGGAGTTAGTGGCTACCTGTCCATGCATGAAATTTGAATTTGAATCTTTTGGTGTCATTTGCAAGCACATCATTGCCATGTTTCGATTCCTTAAAGTGAAGCGTATGCCACCGTGTCACCTGTTATCACGTTGGACACAATCTGCAAAGTCCAATATCATTCATAGATCACCAAATGATAGTGAATGCAGGCAATCTCTTGCTATTCGTACTCACACACTATCAAAGTGGTGGACTCATGTTAGACATGAGGCTTTGCACAACCCGGAAGCATTTCAAATAGTGAAGGGTCATATGGAGACCATGCTCGCTGAACTTGATGCAATACCGAAGCAGCCACGACATGCAGATCCAAATAGACTGGATGGAATGGATGCCAATCGAGGTCCTACTGTGGGAGTTGCAAGTGACAATTTCAACCTAAATGTCACTGGCCCAAACTCCACGGACGTTGAAGCAATAGGAATATCAAGTGGTGTATTTCCAGCACAAAGTTCCCAAGGCTTCAGCATTGACAAACCGAATATCTCACTGAGGAAGGGAAGGACGTCGAAGCGATTTAAGGGAGCAATTGAGCAGATACGCGGTGGATTAAAACATTGTCGTGGATGTAATAAACTAGTTATTGGTCATGATAAACGTAATTGTCCTGCATTCAATGTTCCAACTACATCAATTCGATCTGAATCTAGTAATGATGCATACATTTACACAGGGAGAGGCAGAGGTATGCGAGGTATTCATATCGACTTATTTCCCATTATTGATATGTTTAATACCTTGTCTTTTTTTATGAAAAGAATGTCATCAGTACATGTTAATACATCGTACATTTAAGTCATTTTGATCTAATTACCATTTCTGTTTCATTTTGTTGCACAGGTGGCCGTAATTGAGATGTCATATACTTGTTTTTGTGGAGCTGCAGCTGTTATATTGACATCACATACCAAAAAGAACCCTGGCCGGCATTTTCTGCGATGTCCACATTATAGAGTACATATTCTTTTTAATGATAATATGCCCTTTTGATTATTTCAAATTAGGGGTTTCGATGATACATAATTTGTTTGGCAGGATCCTTCAAAGTGCTGCAAATATTTCAGATGGGTGGACGAGTCAACCACTTCAGCTTTGAAGAGTACAAATTCATCACAGCCTGAAAGCGAAAGCAAACTTCACTCTGAAAGCCAACTTGTTCCGTACGAATACGAGCAATTGGTGGCTGATATGGGAGAAGTCTTACGTTGTGTATCAGATCTGAGGGAGATACACATAGCAGAAACCAATCAAATGAAGCAGATACATAAGACTGCAGTACAAGAATTGAAAGGAGAAATTCGACAAGTAAGGGATGCAGCAGTGAAGAGGGACATCGATTTAAAACTCGCATTAAAGAGGAGAGACATGGAGCTGTTAAAGATGAAGATAGTCTTTGCAATTTTTATTAGTCTAGTTGGTGTTGTTTTGCTTTTTATAATGTATTAGATACTCTAAATGTTTTAGAACAGCTGTTTGGAGACTGCTTAAGAGTTTGTCTATCTTGATATTTAGTTATGAGATTGGGATTTTTTGCCATTTAACAGATGGAGTGGATATATTTTTTGCATTTTCAAGGTGATAAAAGGCATTTTCGGCATTTTTCGGCATTTTTTAGCATTTTTCTGCATTTTCCTGCATTCTTTTGCATTTCTTGCATTTTTCTGCATTTTTACGCATTTTTCTGCATTCTTTTGCATTTTTTGAATTTTTTTGCATTTTTTTGCATTTTTTTGCATTCTTTTGCATTTTCCTGCATTATTTCTTGCATTTTTCTGTATTTTCCTGCATTTTTACGCATTTTTCTGCATTCTTTTGCATTTTTTGCATTTTTTGCATTTTTCTGCATTTTCCTGCATTATTTCTTGCATTTTCTGCATTTTTTGCATTTTTTTTGCATTTTCCTGCATTTTCTGCATTTTCCTGCATTCTTTTGCATTTTCTGCATTTTCTTGCATTTTCTGCATTTTTATGCATTTTTTGCATTTTTCTGCATTTTTCTGAATTCTTTTGCATTTTTTGCATTCTTTTGCATTTTCCTGCATTATTTCTTGCATTTTTCTGCAATTTTCAGCATTTTCTGCAATTTTTGGCATTTTTCGGCATTTTTCTGCATTTTTTTCATTTTTCAAATTTTTCTGTATTTTCCTGCATTTTCCTGCATTTTTCTGCATGTTCTGTATTTTTCTGCATTTTCCTGCATTTTTCTGCATTTTCATGTACAGAAATTACAAATAATATCGACAATCAGCACGTGTATAACTTAACTTTTCACAAACTTTTTTGAACAACATTAATGGAAGAACAACATACATCAAGTCGTCATCAATTCACATTTTTTCAATTCTTCAATATAAACAAAAACAAATTCAGTTATACATTATATAAATCTTCCAAGTGAATAACTCATCTTTTTATGATCTTCTTACAATCATTGAACAACATATATGGAAGAACAACATACATCGAGGACAAACCAGTCCCATAACCAGTCCAAAAAGTTCTTCTACAACGATTAGAGAGGAGAAACTATATAACTTTCTTCAGTCTTTTGAAATTTTCTCCTAATGGAAGAACTCCATTTGGAGGTGAGATGTATTTTTGATTATGCTCTTTTGCTTGTTAGCTGGATCTCGGCTCTGCTCTCTCATTCTATGGTTTTCTCCCATAGTTTATGAAACGGTTCTTCATTGCCATATTGCGCCAATTTGAGAGTAAAGTTAGCTAGATCTTTATGAATTCTGTGCATTGAACAAACCTGTTGTGCATTGCCCAGATTGTCTGCAGTAAAGGCATTGCCAAAAACCAAATTCATTGCAGCGTCCTTGCTCTATCTGCAACAGAAGAGGAACATTTAACCAACAATCTGCGAGAAGAACAGGAGATATGCTGACAAGTGCCCAGGTATTAATGTTAAAGCAAAATAATTGTATCTTGATAAACTCATATAGACCTAGCGGACAGAGATGTCATTTTAATAAATTAATTATCAGATTATTTCCTGTCAATTGTGTACAGCCCCAAACATCACTGAACTTGAATAGTTTAAAAAAAACACCATGTGCTATTAGCTATCAAGAAGATATAAGATAAATGAGAAGCTTTCCACCAGACCGGTATCAGATGATGAGAGATTTGAATTGGTTGAAGAAATCGCTGTAGAGTATGATAAATGAGTAATGGTAGATGAGATGTAGGGTTGTTATATAACAGGAGAGGAGAAATGTCAAATCATCCCAAATCTGAAATCCAAATTTGGAGTTGCAGAGCATCCCTAAAAGAAAAGGGCTTTTGGCAGACAGAATGGTGTCTTCATTGATTTCAAACATTGATGTTTTCCTTTGAATGCATGCTTTAATGCAATGCAACATGCAATGAAGAAATTCACCATACAATGATTTTGATGGTGAACATCTTGCATATCACAACATGTTAAATGGACATTTTCGCATGAATGAAGCAGTCAAACCATGGTAAATGGAAATTTTAACTTGTTCCTTTTATGTGGTTGAAGGAGCCTTGCAGTCCATGGTTTAATTTCTTTTACACCAATATCAAAGCGAGGACTGATGACCCCGCACTTGTTCAATCTTCCATTCAATTCAACAACTATTTTAGCAGACCTGTGGTCATCAACCAACTCGAATTCTCCAATATAACCTACACAATGAAGCCTGCAGAATAAATACTAAGGGAAAGCACAGGAACATAAAGAAAAAGTGAAATAAATAGAATGAAACAAGGACACAAACCATGCTTCTGCATCACCAGAAGGAACTTGATAATAACTTTTGAGGATGGCCTGATCAAGACTTGTCTGTTGCCCCTCTTCTCAGCGTTGTACATGCTTTTTTGAGCATCATTCAAGACACTAACTCTCACCATCCTTGCTAAACCTGTGAAAACCAACAAGAGACATGTAGCACTACTACCAGTTAGCTTAAATGCATTTTAATTCTATAACCACAGACAATGTTGAAATTGGCTTTCTTCAGCCAATACTAATCTATTCCATGCAATGGTCTTTCCAGAAATAATGCTAATCCTCTATTAATTCAGAAAAATCAAGAAACATAAAAAATTCTAGAAAAGAATTGTCGAGTAGGCATTGTCCAAAATGGATTTCTTTAAAATGGCCATGGCAGTTTCATCTGGTTTGGCTTTACTGAGGTTTTGCCACCCATTCCTGCTATGAGGCTAGTGCTGGTAAGTTCATGACATAACAAAGTCAAACACAGCCAAGTGTTACTCTCAGGCCTTTGTACTCGTTCTCACTTCTTGACTCCAGAATTACGATGTCAAACCTCCACTTATAAACTTCTCGTCAATAACACATGTCACCTCCAATGATGATTGGAACTGTTGCCACCCCCTCACTTCATGCATCTATATTTGAAACCAATAAACCATCATCGTCACTATCCATGCCATGATAACTGTGACGATGATTTTCCGAATATGAATGTATACGTTCTTCAGGTTGACTATTGGTGTCCATTATATGCTCAAATTCTCTAAGCCACAACTAACATCCTACCAAGTAACATGCACTAGAACTAACACTTCTACAATAGAAAACCTCTGCAAAGGGCCTTATTTCTTGACAAAAATCCTTTCAAAAGGCAATCAAATGACTGTACATAGAGAAATTCGGAACATAGCCCATCAGCTAGGCACTGATCAGCAGATGGAGGGAGAAAAATCACATTTTGCTCACATGGCTATGAATATTTTGATCATTTTCTACAATGCTCATGCTCACACTCATTCCCATTCCTTCCAGCTTTATAAGTTTGAGAAAAGCATGGGAACTACTTGGCTATGAATATTTTGATCATTTTCTACAATGCTCATGCTCACACCCATTCCTTCCAGCTTTATAAGTTTGAGAAAAGCATGGGAACTACTTTGAACAGTACACATTAAAATCCCTACAACAGATTCTGGAATTTGAATGACGATCTGTACAGTCTCATATTATTACAAGAAATGAACGAACTCGCAGAATGCATTGCCAGTTAGAGCATTTTCCTTTCAATTCAATCATGTGACAAAAACCCAGCTAGTGCAGTTCTTGTAAATAAAAAACTAGCACAATTAATCCGTAGATGCTGTTTGACCGAATTCAAAATAGCATTTACCTAAAATTGATCGAAATAAAAAAGGCCTTTTCAGTGAAGCATCAAGTTCTGGCCGCTACAGCTGCCACTTGTTCTTCTTCCCTCCCTTCGTTCCGTCCAATCTGGGGATGGAGGGAGAGTTTGGGAGGGGAGGCCGTGCGATCTGGAAGGAGAGAGAGAGAGAGAGAGAGAGAGAGGTGTGTGGGAGAGGATAGGGAGAGAGAGGGAGACCTGCACACTCTCGCCCCTCTGGCAAAGGGACCTACCCGCACATCGTCCGACGTCAGACGATTTTTCAGCTCGCAGCAATGGAGGGGCGAGAGAGAAATCTGGGAGGGGGGGACGAGCGGCGTTGCATTTTTGCAGCAGTGGAGGGGCGAGAGAGTGATCTGGAAGGGGGAGAGAGTGCGTGGTTGCGAGAGAGAGAGAGAGAGAGAGAGAGGTGCGTGGGAGCGGACGGGAGAGAGATGGGGGGAGAGAGGCGTTGCATTTCCGCAGCAATGGAGGGGCGAGAGACAGATCTGGGAGGGGGAGAGAGGCGACGCATTTTCGCAGCAGTGGAGGGCGAGGGCCGAGAGTGCGCGAGAGAGAGAGAGAGAGGTGCGTGGGAGAGGAGGGGAGAGAGGGAGGGGCCTGCACGCAAAGGTCCCTCTGGCAGAGGGACCTGCTCGCACTCCCTCCACGTCAGACCCGACCTCCCTTATCTCGACGGTCCAGATTCCCAGCGCGCCATCTGACGGCTGCGAAGGGTGGTGTGAAACCCACTCGGTTTCACACCGGTGTGAAAAGATCATATCTCTCTATGTATTATGTGCTAATGTAAGACTATTTATTAATAATTTATTATATTTTACACTAATATACGAAATTGGGTCGGGTTGACAATCATCCAATCCAAACCAACCCACTTTTAAAATAGGTTCGGTTCAAATAGGGTTATATAATTTATTTTTTTCAAAATGCCTAACCAACCATATTCAACCATATGATAAAGCAAGTTGGATTGGTCAAGTTTGGGTTGAAACTAACCCTATTTACACCCCTAGTTGTAATTAGTTTGTAGGAAAATAAACTTAATTCCCATCCCTCCTAGTTACTCTCTGGAAGGATGGTATTGGGTCGAAGAAGTAGATAAAAACTTCACGGTGAAATCAACTTACAGGCTGTTAATTTCTAACAAGTTTTGGTTTGCAGGTCAACCAAGACAGAGAAGGCTGACTTGATCTCCAAGAAAGGAAGACTCTCAAACATATTTGGAGAGCACAGCGGCAAAATAGAATCAATGTTTTTGTCTAGAGGATCCTTCGAAATTCTCTGCTTACAAAGATAAATCTAAACATGAGAGGTATGGATGTAGACCTAAAATGCATGCTATGCAGGAAGAGGAATAAAGACATACACCATTTGTTTGTTTTCTACAAGACAAGTCCATGTAGAAGGGAGTTTATACCCGACCGAAACTTTCGGATTCCAAGGGAAGCTGTAAAATGCATTCTCAACCAACTATCACATTCGAAAGGAAGGAATGAGCTAGCCAAATTCATCTTGTTTTGTTGGCTAGTATGGTATCTTCGAAACAAATGCAAGGAGATGTAGTTAATCCTAGATTTCAACAGCATCAACAACTGGTATATGACGGGCAACCTTAAAACTGCAAGTTTGTTGAGAGAACTGAGCTCTACAGATAGACACTAAACCCGAGGTGGACAAGGCCTCCAATAGGCAACTATAAAATCAATATGGATGGACGAAGACACCCAAATGAAAAAGGTATGGGATTTGGGGCAATTCTAAGAAACTCTAATGATATGACGGGCGGAAGCAGTGAAACAGGGGCCTACACAAGGCAATTGCGGCCACGTGACAGGATCAAGCCGAGAGAAAGGCTAAATCTATGAGTGCACGGGTAATCACCTCCAAGTCGGTTAGGAGAGTTTGTTAGGATCTTGTAATAAAGCATCTTTGCAACAACTTGTAACAAGTGGAATGGGTTATAAATCCCATGGGACAACTCGAAAAGGGTTGTTGATTGTATCTCCAATTCTATTGATTCAATACAATAGATGGGTCTGTCCTCCCCGTTTTTGAGGCTATGAGCAAGGTTCCCAGCTCCCTTGCTGCTAAGACAGATATCAGTACTGAGTGAGACCATCGCTCACATCATCTAATGGGTGTTTTCTAGTAGCCTATGGATAGAAAGTGGAGGGAGTTGAGGACACCCTTCACAAGAAAACTTTAGCTATACTCAGGGGGCATGAGGCGTTGGGAAAACCTTATTGATTAAAATCATAATCACCCCAGCATCCTTCATGTTAAATCACTAAGAAAATAAATCATAAGCAGGAGCGTACTTGAATCCATAAGAGCAATTGCTGTTGAATCCGGAGGTTTCTGAGTCTTCTAAGTTAATGCCCTAGAGTTTTCTAGAAAAAACAACTCTTCTTTTTCAATGATGAGATGTTAGAAAAAAACCCTAAAAGTGCATAACTTGGGGACCATAACCGTTTATATAACGTACCCATCTTTCTAATTTCTAATTTAGCCAATTATAAAAGTAAAAATTAGAAAATACGCAATAGAGTTTCTATGCATAGGAGATTCATACTCAATTAGATATTTTGGGCCCATAAGCCTTATAAGATCATTTTATAATTTAGGTTACTATTTATGATAGCGTATATATAATTATTATATATGTAAGTCCAAAAATCCAACATGAGGTGATGTATAGATCAGGAAATTCAGTGTGGAGCCGTAACGAATGTCCCATTTTGTCAAACATTGGCATTTTAATTCAAGAGCACCGATCCATAATAGAGAATTTCCTATCTATAAAATTTCAGTATGTTTTGAGAACTAGTAACTGATGTGCCCATAAGATAGCTGAGATCACATCGATGGATAGTTGAGACCCAACTACGTGGTGGGGAAGCCCACCAAGTGTTATTGTAACTCCATTACTCATGAACTTTTTGTACTCTCAGTAGTTTTTGTTACATGCATTCATCTTACTTCCAAAAAAATGAATGGTGTATTTTTTAAGAATGTAAAAATGGATATTCGTAAAAGCATATGGTTTAATAAATGCATAGTCACATTTGATGAAAGATGAAATACAGAATCTACAGATAATTCATGAGCTGCTCTTGAATCTACAAAGCTAGATCTGCAGACATTTGTCTTCCCCCATTACTATTATGCAATGCAATCCCAGATGTGTTTGTTTCATGGAACCAGCGGCGACGAGAAATTTAAGAGGGCCGCTTGGACAGCTGGGTTAAATTTTAAATAGTCAGGTGAATCATTAATTAAGATTTTAACTCTTTTGGCAGAAATTTATTGGATGACTGGGATTTATCGGAAGAAATTTATTAGCAGACATGCCACGTTACAGCATTGATGGTTTCCCAACAAGTAGCGAATGCAGGTCTTTAAAAGTTAAAACATGATACGTACTCCGCGACGCAACCAACGTCATCAAAACTCTCACCCAAGGATCGATCGCGAGGGTCTGATGTGATGATGGCAAAATGGGCCCCGCGAATTTTAGCGTATTTGAGGCAATGGGAGGAGAGGGATTGCATTATGACGACAGATAGACAATACCTCTTGACTTTCAAGATGCGGCTCCTTTCTTGATCCAAAAAAAGAAAAGAAAGATTCGGCTCCTCCTAGATGGGCCCAAATTAGGCCACCAATAATTATTATTATTACAAATTCTTTATATATCCCTAACTGTTACCTCTAATTTCACTTATATTCATGAACTTTTAAAAATTTTTATTATAATAATTCCACTTATACTCACGTAGTTAGGGATCCGTCATTAGCTTCCCTTAAAATGACGAATATGCCCAAGTTCTAATTTAATTTAAGGTTGTTTTGCTTAAAGTTAAATATTCATATTCAAATAATATATGATTTTATAGTTTTAGAATTATTAAAAATTCATTATAATATGAATTTATACCTATAAAATCATAATTAGGGACGAGCATATTCGTCATTTCCCAAAGAGTTAACGGTCTCTCTAACGGATTCCTAACAGCGTGCTATAAGTAAAATTACGATGAAAATTCATTGGCTGAAGAATTTTTGAAAATTCATAGGTATAAATAAAATTATGTGTAAAATCCGTTGGTATACAACGGATTCGCCCTTATTATTATTATTTATGAAGATGCTACCAATTATTACTGGTTGGTAATTGAAAATAGAAATAAAAATAAAAATGATGTCAACGATAAAATAAATATATACTAAAGAACAAAAAATAATCAAAAATGAAATTTTTCTCTATTGAGGGTTTTAATACAATGTAAAAAAATTTGAGCAGCTTTATATACACCTTTTGATATAATTAAATCAGACCTGTTGATATATAATCGGATTAGTGGTCTTATATAACCTAATTAAATTTTAAGATTTTGATGCTTAATGAAAATTTTAATTTATCTACAGTATTTGACATCACTTGTTTAGCCAAGAGACTAAGTTTAAACTAAATTAAATATGTGTATGAGTCACATTTGCTTAAAAATATGTATTCATGTGTAAGTTATGAAAATGCTTAAACATGTATATATGTATTAGAATGTAATAATATTTTATAGAATCATTTATTAACATAAAAATGTAGAAGGATTAGATATTGAAAAGATAACTTTTAGATTAATAATTAATAGTAAACTATGTTATTACGTTGATTTTACATATTGGTAGATGAAGCTATTAACAGTAATACTAGACAAATGAAAGAGTTTTATGATATTATAAATTATGATAAAAGATAGTAGATGGAATGAATTTTTCATAAAATATTAAAATATTAAACATATAAGGCATTACATAGAAGAAGAATTTCATAGAAGCATTCCTGTAATTTAATATCTCAACCATCTAAATATCATATTTATTATCATGGGGTCCATTCCATATAAGCGGTTCCATGTAATTCTCTTCACTTTTTATACATTGATCATGGATGCAAAATCTAATCTATTTATTATATTTATCATAAGTTATTTTATTAGAAGACCAACTTTTATCTAAATTAAATATGTTTCTGAGCTACATTTGTTTTAAAATAAATATATTCATGTGTAAATTTGGAAAAACACTTAGATCCATTCACATATATACTAGAATATAATAATACTTTATAAAATTATTTATACACATAATAATGATATTTTATATGGTTTAAATGTTAAAAATACTATTTTAAAATTAAAATTTAATATTAAATTATTTTGTTATATTAATTTTGCACATTTGTATATATGAGTCATTCATAATTATATAGGACAGGTGATAGAATTTTTACGATAATATACATGATGTTAAACATAATAGATTGAGTGAATTTGTCATCAATTACTAAGATATTAAAATCACGAGGATTACAAAGGAGAGGTTTCATAGAAACATTCATTTATTATCATTATCTTTATGTTCAAAATCATTTCGCAATCTTTTGGTACAAGTACATTATCCATTTTATTTTTTCTTTAGCTACTAATCATTCCTTTATTATACCAAATTACTCTCTTCTTTTTTCTAGGATACAATTTGGTAAATTAAAAATCATCCATCTTCCACACTTTTTTAAAAATAATTTAACATCTTAACTATTTAATTACTCTTTCTTTTCCATTTTTGCCCTTATATTCCATTAATTTCTTGCACGAAACTATTATACCCATTTCCATTTTATCCTTATTATATTTCATCAAAGTTTTCAAAAATATTTCCACATCACTTTTTCATTTCTCACCTGCCCATATTATAAGGGATTATGATACAGTGCATCCGAGTACAAAAACTCATTTTTATATTTTTTAAAAAATTTTATATAACTTTTAATATAAATATATTTAACATGTATATCAATTTTTACCTTTTTTTATGCTTTTACATATTTTTTATTTTCTAAAATCAGTGACATTTACTGATTTTAAAAAATAAAAATATATATAAAAGTATCTAAAAATGGTAAAAAATTAAATATACTTAGATTAATAATTTTATAAAAAAAAATTAAAAAAGTGAGAAATGCAGCTGGCTGCATACAATCAGACCAGTATTACGTGGGGATGCGTATTTTTTTTCTTCTTCTAAATTTTTCACTTTTTTCCTCCTCACTTTTTCCGTCTTATGTTATCGTCTCAGAAAGTCATTTACAGTAGTTAGTGTATTCGATTAGACTGGTTGCATTTATTTCGATGGATCTATTTTGCAACAGACCTCCAATGTGACGATTGAAATGTACGTGGCATCGTTGGGAAAAATTGGAGCTCTTCAGAAGTCCATGCTATCACAAGCAATTAAATAGAAACGTCCGTCATCAACGCAAATTCCAGCAATTGGGTGGACCACCGTGTCGTTGAAATCGGGATGATTTGTATTTTGTAATATCGAGGCAGCCTGCCGTCGTTTGGATGGTTCACGTGAAAAACAGGGTTAGGCAAGGAGTATGATTACGTAAATCACGATGTATTTTAGATTAAAATACAATATTTTATTTTACAATTACTTATAATTTTTAATTTTTCATCATAAACATGTTTACCTAAGTGTATTCAATCTATATACAAAGTTTTATCATTTTATGGTATTTTTACATATTTATTTTTAATTTTTAGAAAACAAGCTTTTTAAGGGATACAAAGTGACTTAAATGCCCTTGAAATAGATAATTTTTAAAAAATTAAAAATAAATATGTAAAAGTATTATAAAATAGCAAACTTTGTATGTAGATTAAATACAATTAGAAAAACATATTTATGAAAAATTAAAAAATATAATTAATTAAAAAAAATAAATAAATATTATATTTTAACTTAAAATATATCATGATATAATCATCCTCCAAAAAATTTTGTTGAACTGAAAAGGAAACGGCTACTTCATAAAATGTGGCTGATTTTCAGCTGGTTCTACAGAGGGAGGATCAGGACAGTCCGCACACTGTTGCAAAGAAACAGTGTGCCCATTCTGCTGCTGCCACCTTCCCCCCGCCCCCCGCCCCCCCCCCCCCCCCCCCCCCTACACTCGTACTGCCTGGTGTAATGCGCCACCTTCCACACGTGTCTCCTGCAATAACGTCACGCTGTCGTAAATCGTAATACATTTCCGATTCTATCCCACATATAAGAAGTGGAAACACAATTATTCAGTACATAGGCGTACAGAGAGTTTTTATTTTTCATTTTATTTTTTACATAGCCTTTTATAGTTTTGTGTATCATGTATGCAGTTATAGCCAAAATTTACTACTTCGAATCAAACAAATTAAAACCACTAATCAGTGTGCAGCTTTACGTTCACGCCTTCACTTTTAAGTCAAAAATAATGGGACGTCTGTTTTCTTGCATGCCTTGGAGACCATGGCATGGGGTGGGGCACGTTTCACGACGACAATCACTCACTCTCTCAATAATCATATTTTCTGTACTTTTACCTCTACGTCTGTTTTCTTGCATGCCTTGGAGACCATGGCATGGGGTGGGGCACGTTTCACGACGACACTCACTCACTCTCTCAATAATCATATTTTCTGTACAAAATTTACCTCTACATTCTAAGTATTTTTTTTACTAGTTATCATCATCAAATCTATTTATTCCAACATTATTTATATCATCTCATATTAATTACGTAATTTTTAAAATATTTTATTTTCCACTTCACACTCCATTCTACAATTCTACTAAAATATCAATTACCAAACAAGTCCTTAGATGAACTTTTTTATCAGTTTTTTATAATCATCTCAACTTGTATTTTTTCAACTAAACTCTAAGACATTCTTGCAATTTTTTTATAATATTCTGATATACATTTAATAATATTTCTAATTTATTAATACGGTGGACACTTTCACGAACTGGGGAGACTACTTGCCTTCTACTCCACACTGTGTAAATTTCGCTACCGCTGTGACTTGAACCTTCATCTATACTATGATAGAAATGGGGACTGCCGATGAGTCATCTTGGCAATAAATGAACTTTTTTGGTGATACTTTTAAAAATTACCTTTTAAGTAAATTTTAAACAAAATATGATTTGTTTTGGTTACATACAACTAGACAAGGGCCTTAAATAGGATAGAGAAATGAGATGAAAATTTATTAATGTATGCTTGGAATGAGAAAAATTAGATTGAAAATATAAAAGTTGCATTTAAAACTGAGAAATTCCATGAGAACCAAAACAGGTAGATTGAAAATATAAAAAATTGTGGTTGGAAGTTAAAATATTAATTTAGAAACGGAAATTTTTATCTCTTTTCTATTCTGCATTCTCATTATATTAAACGAAACGCAATCAAAATTAGCAACTCATCAATATTTAAGCTCATTAAGAAATTGAGATACTAGCTATTGGGTTAACTTACAAACAATAATTACAAAGCTGATGTGAATTTGAAATCACCACAAAAACTTAGTACAAGTGAAGTGTGTCTGGCATTGGCTAGTAGACGACAGCTGGGGTTTGACTGTTTGGTGAGATGGGAAGTGGGGAGTTGCTATCTTCCCATCACATCACGTACGTAACAGATTCTCATCCAACCGCGTATTCGTTAGTTAATTGTCGCATTTGATTAGATAAGTCTGGGGGTATACGTTTGCTAATTGACATATGTACTTTTTCCGAATATACTCACAACTTACTATTTTTTATTATAATTTTAAATATACTCGCTACATTTCTAAAATTATATATATGCTCACTACGTCTGCGGTTAGTCCAAAAAACAATTAATCCATGAGTTAACTCAATTAATATGTGAAATTACTAACTACAAACCTAGTAAGTATATCTGGAATTTTGGAAACATAGTAGGTATATTTGGAAAAAATTCTTGATATTTTTGAGAGATTGTGAGATGGAACAAGGAGTAGGAAATAAAGTGATTTCAAAATTGTATGATTGATATGAAATAATATGACAAAGTTTGAATAATTATGATTGTTATAAGGAAAATAATTGGAATGTAAGGATGAGAGGAAAGTAGAAAATGAAATATTTTAAAAAATTTGTAATTGATAGAAAATGATAGGGGTAAAGTTAAAGTAATTAGAATTATTGTAAGAAAACATTATTGAAAAATATGATTATTGATGGAGTAAATAGTTGTATCAGAAAACGTACCCTCACGCATTGTTATGAAATCCCATACATAGAGTTTAACAAATCTTTTCATGCAACTAATGTCTATTTCAACTTTTTTTTCTCTTTGCTAATCATTACCTATACTATCATCTATCTTAGAATTTTTTAGACCAAATCTTTTACTCACATTATTTGCTCATCCCAAAAACAACGTTAATATCACTTTTTATTTGTAGTATATTCTCTTATTTTCAAGTATCTAACAATTCGAATTTTTTATGTTTACATTATGATTTTTTATTCTCCAATACACAACAACCCTTATTCAAAATATAATTCCTCAATTTTAAATACATAAATAATCAATTCCATCCGGATTATACACACACAAAACATTCTACACAGAAGCAAACATCTTATTTAGCACCGAAATTATATAAAATTTAATTCATACACATTTAAATAAAAAAATCTAATACCTCCTTACAAATTTCCTAAATGCTTAATTTCCTTCATCTATATGTTTAGATTTTTGGCTTCAAGATTTGCACATTTTTAATTTAAATTCTTGCTCATATAATATTAAATTATTTGATTTAACATTTATAAGTAATAACACATGCTCACAACATGTATACCCAACTGCCGTCATTCTTTCTATCTCGTTTCCACATTTGAACAGTTTCAAAGTCATTTATAAATTATCTCATACACAAAAAGTACAAAAGCCCTATGCCTATTCACGAATTTCATGGCTGCCCTGTATTTAAGGTTGAGTAAAAATTTAAATCTCCTTTAAAATTACTTGTATAGTTGAGTTGTTTTGACATGAATCTCGGTAGAAAATAAAAAAGAAAATGTCATTTTTCTACCATATGGTATATATCAAACCATTATTACATCAAATTTTTTCAAGAGATGCTATACCAATAATTTTCATTGAAAGTATAAATTTCACCGCGAGGTGGACATTTGCAGGCATAAATTTTTTTTTTTTTTTTTGAGGGAGCAACTATGTAAAAATACAAAAATTAAATCTTCAAAAGGAGATTTTCTAATTTTTGTTTTAAAAAATTTTAACAAGTTATAGAGTCACTTATTAATTGTCATTTTCTTACTATAAATGTAAGGATACTACTACAAAATTCCTTAAAAATAAGTTTTTTTGCTGCAAATAATGCTTAAAAATAAGTACTTTTTTGCTGCATTTACATTAGTTTCTACCATCTAAACATATTTTAGCTACATATACATAGTTGTTTAATGGTGGTGGCGCTTGCTCAAATGTAGCTAATTTTTATCTTGTATACAACCAAAAATTAATATCTAATACGGTTATTTAGATTTGGCTCTAAATAATAGGAATTATTAGCTACAAAAAAGTACATTAAATTGTTACGATAAATACTTAAATTTGACTATAAAAAATTAGATAAAATGGGATGTAAATGAAATGAGAAGATTGAACAGGAATAAGTTGTTGTATATGAGAAAATAAGAAATTATAATGGAATTGAGAAAAGTAATGTTTTTATGAACTGGAAAATAAGATACGTATATTTGAAATAAGAAAGTTTTACTGGTAATAACAAATTTCATCCCGTCAACATCTTATTCAAGCCCTTTGTGTACTAATCAACACAAGATATATAAATATGTCTAGTATCGGTAAACATTGACTTCAGTATATAGATTTTAATTAGGAAATTGCCAGCATATCCATTAGTTAAAAACAATATATGACTACAACTTTTGGTATAATTTGCAGCTATATCACCACCCTTGTAGATGAATAACTCCCGGCGCATACACTTATTTTTTTTATTTTTTTTTGAAAATTTTTTCATAAACTTGTTAGCCCAAATGTATTTAACGTATTTATCAATTTTTATCATTTTTGGAGATTTTTAGATTTTTATTTTTATTTTTGATTTTTGAAAATCAGTGGCATTTTAGTAATTTAAAATTACCTAAAATGCCACTGATTTTCAAAAATCAAAAATAAAAATAAATATCTAAAATACTCCAAAAATGATAAAAATTTATAAATACGTAAATACACTTGGGCTAACAAGTTCATGAAAAAAATTTCAAAAAAAAAAAAAAAATGCGCCTAGGAGCATAAGATCAAAATCCGAATGAATGTGGTCTAAAAACATCTAAAATATTTTTGGTTCATGACTACCCGATAATCCTAATCTTAGCCACCGAATGACAGCATCTATGTATTAGATGACGTACTTTAGTCAGAGGCATGGGTTAACCACCACCCCGGTTTTCAACCACGCCTCCTTGCCATTAGATCGAGCAAGAGTATCCTCAGCCGCACGATTAAAGGGAGATAATAGAAGCCTGATATATCAATTAATGTGGGGAAGATTTTCACCAAACTCCCAGAAAAATTACCTGTGGCTCCCTCATCTCTCTTGTGATTACCTCATTCTCTCTCTCATCCCCATTTCTCTCTCCTTCTATCCCACTGTAGTCTGGCCTCAATCTCACCTTTGAATGCAGAAGTTGCCATTGCTGGTTGGATTCTATCTGATTAAGATACCTTAGAAGCTTCAAAAGAACAAAAACCCAAATAAGAAAGACCATTATCGACAATAAATAGTCGTCTTATTTTAAAATGAAGGAAGATGGGAAGAAACCTCGCCTCGATTCTTTCCTGCAACAGAAGTTGAAACAATGTTCTGAAATAGGTAACTCATGTTAGGTTTACCAAACAACCCAATTGGGTGGTGATAAGAAGTTGTTAGGAATTAAATAAAATGCACGAATCGAAAAGGAATTTTGTAAATCTATAAGAAAATTTACAATATCTTTTACGTCAAAAAATGGAATTTGAAAAGGAAAATTTAAGAGAAAATGAAAACAAAGCTAAAGCTATGCTTTGAAAAATGGCTTTTTCCCCCCAATTTGATCGTTCCTATGGCCTTTTATAGCCACTACACCCAACTGACTCTCCCTCTTCCTACGCAATCTTAACACCGCCCCACGTACCACCACGTATGACATAACTAAACTAGCCAGTTCTAACAGAAGCTAAAGTTGTCGTTGTCGTATGGCCCAAAAATAGTTCAAAATGGAGTGTATACGGCAATATAAGTTTGAGAAGATTGTAATATGAATATTAAAAAAGAGAGATTTCTGGAACCGGCTACATGCACTAAATTATATTAATTAAAATTAACAAAATTTTAAAATGGAAAGTGAAAAACATTACTGACAATATTTATAACAATGGAAATAATGAGATCGTTACTACTAAAATGAATTAATTAGTCCTTCTAAAGCATATTTGCTCCGATGGGCGAGGCGTTTTCTTTCCTTTAACGAGTTGCATGCCCATTAACTTACTAGAATTCTAGAGGTACACGGCACAAGTGAGATTGCAACTGTTTTCTTGGATTCCTTACCTGACCCGATGGAACGAGGATGGTAAAATTGTATCAGAAATGGGAAAAAAAAAAAAAAAAAAAGTTATCATTTGGTATGAAAAAGCATAACGTAATGAATATCCTCCTTTTGTAACTCAGGCTCGTGAAACTCAGATTCACCTCAACCCTAATTTTATTTATAAAACATTAATCATAACTCTAATTCTATTTATAAAACTTAAATTCTAATCCTATTTTTGAAAATTGAGTTCGGATTGAATTTAGGTTAAAATTTAAGCTGATAAATCTACAAGTTATTTAAAAGTGATAAATTTAGAATTATATATATATAATAATAATAACAAAGCAAGTCAGCAAACATTATAATATATAGTCAAATTATAGAATTTAAAAATATAGCAATATAAAGAATATTTTTAGAAGAAATTTAACATAAAAAATAAGATGAAAGATGAAAATCAATGATAAATACAAATGAAAATAATATACTTTATTTATAATATAATTACAATTTGTCATACATGTATTCAAATATAAATATAAATATCGTAAAATACATGAAATATAAATTAACATTGTTTAGATATTATGTTATAAATAAATATTGTTTAGATGTTATGCATATAATATATTTTATAATAAATATAAAAATAGAAAATCGAGCTCGAGTTCTTCGGATTCAAATTCACTTGAACCTTAATTTATCATATTTACAAATCAGGTCCTTTAGGCTTGGATTATAGAAAAGCAAAATTTAACGTCGTTAAAATTTGGATTTGGGGAGCCGAATTCGGGCTCAACCCAGCCCAATTTATACTCTTGAGTATCATAAATCCTTTTAATGTAATTTTTTTTGTCATGAATCATGTCAATAAATCTCTCTTTCAAAAGACGATGTTCCTACTCTCACGATATTGACCCGATGGTAGTCATTTTTCTCTTTTGAAATAGCTACACTTAGCTACAAATAATTTTAGTTTGACATTTTTCCATCAAAAAAATTTTTAATTTGACATTTAAGTCGGCCCCCTCTACCTTTAAGGCTTTAACCATATGACTCCACTTACTTATTAGCAACTTTTATCTAGCTTTTAAGATGCCCCTACAAGGAGTTGAACTTATAACCTCTAAGTGAATTGCTATTTTGATATCATTGTTATGAAAACCTCGAACTATTCATAATATACATAAAAAATTCTTTTAATGTAATCTTTTTTAGTTATGGGTTATTATTTTTTGGAATTCAAAAAATATTTTTTTAAAAAAAGAGATTTCATATCATCGTCATTCTCATCCAAGCTTGAACAAGTCTGATCTTTAGATCATCTTCAGTCTCATCCAAGCGTGAACAAGTCTGATCTTTCTTCGGGCTAACGTGGATTGGAATAGAAAAACGTACTATTTTAAAATATAAAATAAATTGTGCGTGCTCCTGATATGCTTCATATGTGCCTCTCTCATTCTCTTCTTTATTTTTACTTCTCATGGGCGCATGTCAAGCATGGGCGCAAAGTATTGTTTTAATTGAAATCCTCATATGTACATATATATATAGGGAGCTGTTCCGGTGCAGTGTCACTGCACCGGAACAGCCGTGCAGTGTCCCCAAAACGGGGCCCACATGATCATGAAATCATGATCTACTCCACCCATTGTATTTAGAATAATGTATTCTATTACCATACCAATTTTCATCCCAATCAGATATGTATATGGGCCCCATCTGAAAATGGTAAAATAGTTTAATGTAAATAACAACTTTAAAGTATCTGATTGGGATGAAAATTGGTATGGTTATAGAATACATTATTCTAAATACAATGGGTGGAGTAGATCATGATTTCATGATCATGTGGGCCCCATTTTGGGGCCACTACACGGCTGTTCCAGTGCAGTGACGCTGCACCGGAATAGCTCCCATATATATATACACCGGAAGAGCAGTACATTTGCCCAAAAATGAGCCTCACACATATTCGAATGCGATGAAATTTTATACAATCATTTATCTATATATATATTTTATAGCAAATGATTTACATGTTAAAAACTACTTTAAAGTTATTTATATCAAACTATTTTATTATATTAAATTTGTACCATTTTTAGATAGGTTCCATACACTTATCCGGTTGGGATGAAAATTGGTATGATAATATAATACATTATTCTAAATACAAAAGGTGAAGTAAATTATAATTTTTATAATCATGTAGGGCCCATTTTGGCGTAACTCAGTTGTACTGCTCCTGAATATTTTTTTCTCCTTATATATATATATTTGATGCAAAACTAGAGTAATTAAGTGGAAAAATATGTCGAAATAATTAAAATGTAGAATAATTATATAGAAAAAGGTATGAAAAATTTTGTAGAAAAAGAAAACGTTTATTTTGTGTTTACCAAACCCACCTAAAAATTATTTAATGTTAACTATTTTATCTTTTCTATTATTATCCTTATATTCTAATTATTTTTCATATTTTATCATACAACTGCTCAATTTATTTCCATTTTATCCATATGATATCGCATTACTGACTTTTTTAAAATTTTTCTTATTTCCACTTTCTGGTTCCCACTGTCATTTGTTTTATTATTGTCGATTTGCAAATGCGTGAAGTGCAGATGAATTTTTTTTTAAAATAACTACGATGTGACATAACTGAGGTAAAGTAATAATAAATAAAGCTATTATTATATGATAAGATGTAAAAAATAATTAAAAGTATAGAAATGGTTATAAAAAATTAAAGAATTAAAATATAAAATCATACGAGAAAAAAATATTCTTGGGGCTGACCAAATGCACTCGAGTGCATTCAACCTAAGTACACCTAGGTGCATTTCATCCTTTTTTATTTTTTTTTAAATGTTTTATAAAATTGTTAATCTATGTCTATTTAACATGTATATTAATTTTTATCATTTTTGGAGATTTGTTTTTATTTTAAAAAATATAAAAATAGGTAAAATTATCTAAAAATGGTAAAAAAAAATTTATTATATATGTTAAATATACCTAGATTAATAATTGTAAATTTTTACATGCAGGTGCAACAAAGCTAAGTACAGCCAGTGCCCTGTATAACGTTTCATCATTCCCGGCTTCCCAACTAGCCGTTACCAAACGCACCAAAGCACAGACCAGTGTTAATTCAACGATGCTTTCTACGTTACGTTACCAATCAACATCATCATTCCAACTTGTCCAAAAAAGACACGTGCGTGTGCCTATTGCGGTCCAACTGGTTGTACGGGATGTTCTATTTCTTTATTACTAATTAACTAATGTGATAAATTGGGAATACTATTATATTACCGTGGTCAGATGAGTCCGAACTCCGTAGCGGAGTGTCGGTGCCGACTTCCGTTAGGTGTCAAGCGGGGACAGACGGGGAGAGAGCGTCGGCAGGATCATCATCCACGAGGCCCGAGGCCGGAGAAGAGAGGTGGGAATGGGACGTCACGCCGTTAGTGCGCCGTGGGCCGTGCAATGAAACGGTCGGTTTTTGCCCTTTTGCCGGCACGACTAGGACGCTACGCGGCCCACCGCGTCCCACGTGTATCTCGGCATCGTTCTGGGCACCTAACGACGATCCTAATCGTCCACGTTTCCACCTGGCAACGCATCCCAAAACCCATGGCTCTACCGCTAGCGGACAAAACAAGCGCAAACCAAACGCGATGAGCTTCCCTGGGAGTCTGGTACTTTTTTTTTTTTTTTTTTTGAAAGGAATGATAAGTACGAAAGTTTCTTAATTTTTAAATTTTTAAATATATTTTTTTTAAAATTTAAATTATAATAATATTTAATACTTTTTGTTTTATTGTGTTATCGAAAATAATTTTTATTGAAAATTTATTTCTCGTAAACAATGCTACCTTTTGAGAGTGAATATGTCATCACTAAAAAAATAAAAAATATATGATATAAATATGGTACATAAAAGTTTGCAATGTATGTAATTTTTTGCATCATAAATAAATACACATGGATAAACATATTCAATGGTTTAAATTTTTCAAAATTTATTTTAAAATTATAAAACAAAGGGTAAGCATTGAGGCTTGTATACTTACATAAGTATTAAATCATTCCTCCTCATTTCTAGTTGTATTTTAAAAATTAAACTATACAATAGATTTAAAATATATTCTATCTATTATATTTAAGCATAATTTATATTATCTTGAAACTGTTTCACTTATTTAATATCATTATCCATGGTCCCATCTACAATGTGTAAAATTAATATAATAAAACAATTCGATGTTAAATATCAATTTTAAAATTGTACTTTCAGCATCTAAACCGTCTAAAATATTATTTATATATGGATAAATATATTATTTATGTATGGATAAATATATTATTTATGTATGGATAAATGATTCTATTAAAATATTGTTACATTCTAATAGATATAAATATATATATATATATATCTAAGCATCTTCTCAATTTACATTTGGATATACCTATTTTTAAACAAATATGACTTATGCATATATTTGATTTAGATGAAACTTGGTCTTCTAGATAAATAAATGATATTAAATACAATAAATGAATTAAATTTTTCATTAAATATCAAAAATTTAAAATTCAAATGGGTTATATACAACTGCTTCTATATATCTCAGTCATACAGAAGCAAATATATGTGTGTGTGTATGTGAGGTTTGATCTAATGCATTTACATGCACCGTAAGTTACGTTAAATTATATCTTAAATAGTTTAAATGTTAAAAATATTTTAAAATTGATATTTACATCAAACGATTTTCTTACATTGATTTTGTACCGTTTTTAGATAGGGTCAATACACATATCCAATTTGGATAAAATTAGTATGCAAATAAAAAAATAGTTCTAAATATACTTGGTAAATAGATGTATATTTTATGATCATGTAAGCTCGTTTCGAGTCAAATGTAATGTAACTTACGGTGCATATAAATACACTAAATCATATCTCATATATACGATACATGATAGATGATACATCACCAAGCTGCAGTCTGATTTTGGTTTTGTCCAATATTGCACTAAAAAGTTTGAGAGTTATGTCGATAAACTTTCAATTCCATTCCATATAATGTGTTGAATACCACATGTGCGAATTAGTTAATTATATAAATGAATTGAATGCCACGAGCGGCAACTAGTTAATTGCATGCATGTGTTGCTAAATTCAAAGAGAAATATGGCAGACATATATGTCAATTGTTATCTTCAGTTTCTAAAGGTAGCTTGTTTTAATTAGGCGAAGCAAAATAATCAATCCAGGATATATAATTAGCTTAATTAATTATTAGCTACGTGAGGATTGGAGGCATGCAACTAACGCCATGTGTATGGTTGGCAGGTCCCCATCACGTTTTGTAATTACTGCCAACCATATTTATCTAATTGAGAAATGCGTCAAGAAAGGGAATTAAAATATATATATACATGTATATGGGGGAGACATTTCTACAATTTCTTTAAAGAAGTGCTTAAGGAATTATACATTATATATATATTCAAGCGCAGCGCAACTGCACCGTAACAGCGGTGAAGTTGCGCCAAAATGGGTCTCACATGATCATAAAATTATAATTTATTCCACCCATTATATTTAAAATAATATATTCTATTATCATATCAATTTTCATCCTTATTGAATATGTGTATGTACCTTATCTTAAAATGATATAACTTCAACGTAATAAATCTGAATTATGGTGGTTATCATAATTATATATATATATATATATATATATATATATATATATATATATACCTCGTTTGAAAATGGTATAAAATCAGAACAGCTCTATATATATATATAGAGCTGTTCCGGTGCAGTTGCCCAAAAAATAGGCCCCACACATATTAAAATGCAATGAAACTTTATATAATCATTTATTTATATATAAATCGTACCTTAGATGGTTTAGATGTTGAAAAACCCACTTTAAAGTTGTTATTTACATCAAACTATTTTTTTACGTTGAATTTGTACCATTTTCAGATGGGACCCATATACATATCTGATTGGGATGAAAATTAATATGGTTATAGAATACATTATTCTAAATACAATGGGTAGAGTTGATTATGATTTGATGATCATATGAAGCTCATTTCAGCGATGCTGCACCAGAATATATCTCATATATATATATATATGAAGCATTTGCCGTGGGTTATTTGCTATTAATGAAATTTTATCGGAGAAATATTTATCAGACGAAATTATGGTGGTTACCAAAAAAATCAATTTCATTTTTCCAGCATGATTGCATCACACTTTACCTGAATTAGTTGCATAAGATGCAACAAACTAGCCTTGTTTAACCGAGTTAAACTCGGATGAGACCAATTATGCAAAAAGGAGAAAATCGATTTATCGAATAAAAGATAGTTGAGTTATAAATTTAAAATAAGTATTTCATTATATTACTTATTTGCAAAAATAAAAACTAAATAAATCTAACATCGTTTACCACAGCCTCAAGATAAATCTTTTTTTTTTTGTGACAAAAAAAGATAAACCTTTTTACAAAAATTTCTTACGCAGCTTCCTTAACGCTGCATCGCCTGCACCTGCACCTGCGGGACAATAGAACACAAAATGAGTTTAATGAACTCAGCAAGCAAGATAAATGTGATATATGTGTTCAGCTTCTTTTCATATTTAATCCACAAAACGCTTCTTATGTAATATGTGGAATAAATATTTTAACTTCTCATCTTTGCATGTTGCATTTTAAACCTTTAACTATGATTGACATTTTAAATTCAGAAGTTTCGGCCATTTGCATTTTAAAATTTGAAAACATTAATTTTTTTGCATTTTAAAACCTAACTCATAACGATGTTTAAATTTGTCATTAATCCTTGGAGAATGTTAAAAATACCCTCCAACGTTTTTTTTAAAAAGAAAACCCTAATTTTTATTAGAAATGAAGATGTTATTAGAGTTTCAAGGACAAAGTGGGAAAGTCTAATAGGCAAGTTTAAAATGCAAAAATTTTCTTTTTTAAAAAAATGAGAGCGCGATTACAATATTTCACATGAATTAATTGTAATTTTTAACACAGTAATAGGTCATAGTTTAAAATACAAAAGATCAAACTTCGGAATTTAAAATGTAAATACGTAAAGTTAGAAAATTTTAAATGCAAGAACTCCCAACTTCATGTCCCCAAAACTTCGCATTTTTTTAAAATTTCAAAATTTTATGACTTAGCATATCAAAGTTCACTAAGTCCTATCAAAATTTCTTACTAGGAAAATCCATTCTATCAAATTCCTTCATGTACTTTATTTTTAAAAAAAATTCCTTCATGTACTGAGGTCAGGGAATAAGGTAGCACATAGATTAGCTAGCATTGCATACTCAAATAAAGGAGATGTATAACTCAGTGGGATGCCCTCAAAATTCATCGCAATAAACTGGTTATTTTTCGACTTGTCTGTTCCATAGTAGAGTAATGATTCTGTTAGCCTAGGCTAAGTAAATATCTCACTTAGCCCACCTCAAAAATCCTATTTAAAATAATTTTTTTTTGCTTTTTTTTCTTAATACATGTAAATATTCGTATGAATTGTAGTCGTATTTAAAATTAGAATTCTACTTCTATAAAACCCACTTTGATGAAACCTTATCCATTTTGCGCATGTTGACGATTCATAAGAAATTCACATGTACATAGTATTTAGCATCATTTAATTGTCTAATATTATTATGCATGTACTCATCTACAAATAATATAATAAAACAATTTGATACTAAATATTAATCTTAAAATTGTGTTTTTCAATATTTACATTGTGTAAGACTCTAAAATATTATTATTATATTTGATTTATATGAAATTTCATCTTCTTCCCAAATAGATAATGCTAAATACAATAGGTGAAATATATTTCTCATTAATCATTAAAAAAATGGAACTGCCTTTTTAACCCAGACTTGCATGCAACGACGATGGGATGATTAGGTAGAATGAGAAAAATGTCATTGTACGCCTGAAATCAGAAAAGTTACACTAGAAAGTTATATAAGAAATGAAAAATAAGTTGTATTCTTAAAAATGAGAAAATTATTTTCTAAGAAGCTTAAAATTAAGGGTGATATGGGAAGTGACAAAAATTTTGAATGAAAAATATTTAGTATAAAAGTTTTTAAAATGAGAGAAAATAATGTAACATGATATAGATAATGATGATAAGTAAAGAAAATAAAGTTAAAATAGATAAATTAGTTATGTATGTAGTAATGTAAAAATGGTAAAAAGTATGATAATTATATAAGAAGATGTGAAAAAATAATTTTAAAAATAGGATATTGTGGAGAGTAAAAAATTTTAAGTAAAACATTTCGAGTATAACATGCCCTACATCATATACTCGTCACATCAAGCCATAATGAGGCATGTACCTAATCATATAATAAATTATTAATACTATTTTTTACATTATCAATGCATTATTAAGTATTTGGCTATACTTAAAACTTTTCAAATAAAAAATTTTTAATTTAAAACTTTTTTACCATCCATAGTCATCCTATTTTTAATTTTTTTATATATTATTATACAACTACTATATTTTTCGATTATTTTTACATAACTACTCATCCGATTAACTTATTTAGTTTAATTTTATTCTTTTTTTCTTTCATTGTTACTCCTATCATATTATATTTTTAAAAAAAGCTTATGTCATGTAAATTTTACTACCAAAATTTTCCAAATAAAGTTTAGTGGGAAGTAATAAAAACTTTTAATAAAAGATTTTTGTGTAAAAATTTTTAAAATGAGAAAAAATGATATGATAAGATATGAGTAATAATGATAAGTAAATAGACTAAAGTTAAAATTGATAGATTAGATATATAGTAACTATGTATAAATGATTATAAAGTAAGGTAGTTGTATAAAAAAAATAAAAATAATTAAAAGATTAAATAGTTTTAAAAAATGAAAAGCTCGAGGCCAGACAATTTTTGTTGGTGACGTACACCCGGTAATATTTTGCATTTTTGCTCGTGAGAAGATACATTCCGTTCTGACACCAAGTGCACTTTGCTTTCCCTTATCACGACGCAGTTGGCAAGGCTTATTCCATGCTCTAGCGGAGCATGAATCTCTGATGCTATTTATATTTCTCATGACTGATATTTTTATTATCATTTTACTTATGTCAAATTTATTGATGATATCTCTTATCAAAAAAAATTTTGATGATATCCAGATGCAAATTTTTTGTCTCTTCCATTTAAATGCTCTTGCACTTTATAATTAACCTGCGAGTATTATCTCTTTCACACTACGCAGAAGTACTAGTAGATCTTTTGTTTTTTCCCACCAAAACCCTGAAGGACAATTCGGTCATTTCAAAGGGTGCTGCCGTTAAAGATTGCATGCACGAGCCAGAAAGAAGAGGAGAGAGGCAGTAGTGCAGGACATGTGGGTGTGTGGGCGTGGCTTTGCCTAGCCATTGCAGAGGAAAAGCCAAGAGAATCCGATGAGCAAAAACCCAGCGGAGTGACATGCGTACCCCTCTTTCCTTGCTTTCTGGTGGGGGCTCACTCATCCCCACAGCCCCACTGCACTTCTGACTTCTGAGATTATTATAATTATAAGTAGTAGCCCATTCGCGGCTATTAGATTTCCCCCCACCACCCTCAAATCCTCCTCAGGCAAACAAATCTTTTATGGGTGGTGATCATCAATCTTTTCTCCGTTCTTCATCTTCTCTCACAGCCATCTATCAATCCAAGAAGCCTTGCCTTGGTTACTGATCTTCTTTTTCGTCTTCATTCTCCTTTTCCTCTGTTTCTTTGCCTTACTTTCATAAACATCTCTTCTCCAATTCAATGCTGTGAAAGAACTCAAAGAGGGAGGAGCAGAACAGCAAAATTCATTGAAAATAAATTATTAGAGAAAGAGGAAAACGATTTTGCCATTTTCAAACATGAGAAGGATGGAGCTCTTCTTCATTGCCAGAGTCCTGAGCTTCATTTTCTTGGTTGGTTTTAAAGGTGAGATCTGCATGCATTCTTTTGTGTCCTTTCATTTACATTCTTTCACAAGAAACAGAGCATTCGAAAATTGCCGGAGCTTCATTTTCTTGGTTGGTTTTAAAGGTGAGATCTGCATGCATTCTTTTGTGTCCTTTCATTTACATTCTTTCAAAAGAAACAGAGCATTCGAAAATTGCCTGTCCTTGGCTGTTTTTAGTGATTTCGAAGAAGACTGCATGGCAACCAGAATGGGTTTTTTTAATCCATGCATCACATGCCCCAAAAAATTAAAATGAGAAAAATCTCACCCGCTTGGAACTGAGTTCTCTGCAGGGGTTTCCGGGTCGACGTTTACCTTCACGAACAAGTGCGATTATACAGTCTGGCCCGGAATTCAGTCCAATTCCAACAGTCCCAGCTTCGAAACGACGGGATTCGAGCTGGAGAAGGGCGGCAGCCGCTCTTTCCAGGCACCCACCGGCTGGGGTGGCAGATTCTGGGGCAGAACCGGCTGCAATTTCGACGATGCTTCTTCCAGCCAAGGCAAGTGCAACACCGGCGACTGCGGCACCGGCCAGCTAGAATGCAACGGCAACGGCGCAAGCCTGCCGGTGACGCTGGCGGAGTTCACACTTGGCGGAGCCGGCGGGCAAGATTTCTATGACGTCAGCCTGGTGGACGGCTACAACATTCAGATGGTGATTCAGGGGAGCGGTGGCTCCGGCGCCTGCGCCATTACCGGCTGCATCGTGGACCTGAACCGGCAGTGCCCGGCGGAGCTGCGGGTGGGCGACGGCGAGGCGTGCCGGAGCGCCTGTGACGCCTTCAGGAAGCCGGAGTTCTGCTGCACAGGGGAGTACGCCAACTCCAACACGTGCCGGCCGACGGTGTATTCAGAGATGTTCAAGTCCGCCTGTCCCAAATCCTACAGCTATGCGTTTGATGATGCCACCAGCACATTCACATGCGTTGGAGCTGATTATGAGATCACATTCTGTCCATCTGGAACCAGGTAAATGCACATTTATAAAAAATAATAATAATAAATATTTCAAAGTTTTTTTTTTTTTTTTAGGTTTGGTTGGCTGGAGATTCTTGAGGTTTTCTTGTTGGGTTTTTCTGAAAATTTTGGGGTTGTTTCAAAATAATAATGATGGAAAGGGAATAGGGTACTAGATTGGAGGGGATCGCTGGGTACATGGATAATATTGAAAAAAATGAATTTATTAGCAACTTTTATTTGGCCCAAGAAATGAAATGGAGAGGGGGAGAAAGAAAAGAAAGCAAAGGATTGTTAATTTTTAAAATAAAAAAAAGAAAAAAAAAACGAAATGGGATAGGGTAATAGATTGGAGGTGATCATTGGGTACGTGGAATAATAATGAAAAATAAGTTTATTGGAAATTTTTACTTTGCCAAGGAAATGAAGTGGGAGGGAGAAAAAGAAAAAAAGGCGAAGGATTGCTTTTTATTTAAAAAAAATGGGAATTTACTAAAAATGAGACATTTGTTTTCCTTTACATGAACTAAATTACTAAACGTAGTGATTTATTCCATTGGTTCTCAGTACTTTTCGACCAACCAACCAACCACTTCCTATTGGTTTTTCAAAGCCCTAGTTTTTTCTGTTTTTTTTTTTTTTTGACGTTAGCATCACTAGTTTTTCCTCTCTTTTTTTTTTTTTTTGGGCCTGGAGCTGTTTTTCTCCAGGATTTCTTTTCCACTTTTTTTTACCTTTTTTTCAGTAGCTGTATTCAACACATGGAAACCAAAGAAGAGGCTGAAAGCCACCAACATCGTCTCAGCCTTATTAAAGATTGTTTCTTTTTTTCTTTTGTATTTTGCTGCGCCTTGCTTTGTTTCGTCCTACTCTTTCCTTTTCTCTTCGGGTATTTCCGTGTTCTCTTCAAAATTTAAACCCACGATCTGAATCCTGGTTGTCTTTCTTTTCTACAGTCAGAAATCATCCAAGGATTCCCCAAGGCCAACACTAATGGGCACCGGTCCGGGAACAACCGGCACCGGCTCTGGATCCAACTCCGGCTCAAGCTCAGCAGGAGTAATGCTGGCAGATGACTCGTATCTGGCAAGCTTGGCAATAGGTGATGCAAGGAGGAGGGCCCACTTTGGCCATGATCATAATCAAACTACATTCATTGCTCTTGCTTTCCTCTTGTTGGCCATCTCCCTCCTCTTGTAGCCTTGCCATATTATCAATCAATGAGATTGAGTCAGACCTTCAGTGCAGTAGTCAAATGGGTAAAAGGTGAGCAGCAAAGCAAGGACTAGAACAAACAGTTGCATCGGAGGGTGACACTGCCTGTTTTTGCTGCTGGGGTGGGGGTTCATTGCAGTGGTTGGAAGGTTGTCATGTCTCAATTTACAAAATACCCGTTTTCAGATCTGGTAATGTATTTATTACTTTGAAGTTTGTTTGTTGATAAGCAAAGGAAGAAAATTTTCTTGGGGTAGTTGAGTTTGTGTCTTTTGGAAGCTTTTGCTTGAATCTCAATAGCAGCAGGTCTTTGACAGCTGATGGAACTTTTGGGCACACTTTACTGTCATAGCAAGCATGGCATAGCTGTTTGCAATGGAAGGGGGAAAAAAAAAAATTATTGATGGGTCAATATCAACAAGGGACCTTTTTTCAACCAGACTGAAGACCGTGGATGCAAACTTTTTTTTCTTTTTTTGCTTGCCATGATTGTATTATCAAAAGCTGTGAAAGGAGTGTGGGTGGAACCAACGGGTTAGATGAAATTAAACACTGCAATTTCTCCTGCTGCGCACAAGTAAAAAAGGAGATCTTTGGATAGAGTGAAAAACTGTAGGTGGTTCCATCCAAAAAAAAAAAAAACTGTAGGTGGGATCCACGTTTAGGTGGCACAGAACAACCTCTGTCAGACCATGATGTATGCATGGTCGCGCCAACAATTGGGTTTGTTTGAATTTGGATGGAGTTTATCGGCCAATGGGCGGTAAATAGCAGTATACTACGATAAGTTAAAATGAATATTTTTCCCATTCCAATTTGATTAATAATATAAAATAGGAGGAATTCCTTATATTCCTGCCCACAGATTTTACTTCTAATTTCAGTTTCAAAATTCCTCTTCTCATGAATTTTCATCATAATTCAGTTTCAAAATTCATTTTCTCATGAATTTTCATCATAATTCCACTTATACTCATGTCTCATTAGGTATACGTTTAAAAAGCATTAACTCTTTGAGAAATGATGAATATGTTCATTTCTAATTATAATTTTATAGCTAAAAATTCATATTATAATAAATTTTTAGTAATTCTACAACTATAAAATTATATATTATTTGAAAATGAATTTTAACTTTAAGCAAAATAACTTTAAATTACATTAGAGCTTAGGCGATGACGGCCCATTTAACAGATTTCTAACATTAACTTTAAGCAAAACAACTTTAAATTACATTAGAGCTTAGGCGATGACGGCCCATTTAACAGATTTCTAACCGTGTGAGTATAAGTGGAATTAAGATGAAAATTCATGTGTATGAGGGGAATTTTCGAAAATTCATAGGTATAAATGGAATTAGGAGTAAAATTCGTAGGAGAAGAAGGCTATGTCGAAAATTATCAGATAACCACCGGGACATTCTGGAAAATAAAATTATAAAATATCAAATAATCGCAACTGGTGAGGCTGTTTATAAATCATCCATCTTATTATCCATTCTCAAACACACCATTAGATTATATACATGGACGGTGGTGCATGAAACTAGTCTTTTCAAGCAGCAAATAATGGAGTAAGAGGATGTGATCCGTATGAATCATGCATCAAAGAATCACGTCTTGTCACGTGATTTGCTAGACCACACGGTCGACACGAATCGACAGCCAATGTGTTTCATTTACACAAGCTAGATGCATGGATGCATGCCCATCTCATGAATCCCTCCGATTTCCTGGGCAATTTATCCCGTCTGATCTGCAGGTGTCCTTGGAATATATTGCATAGCAAAACATACAACTCTTAATATTAAGATTACTATGCTGGGCATTTATGCCTCTATTCATCTTTTTTTTTTTTTTTTTTGGAAGACAAACAAAAAGAGAGATTCTATGTCCATCTTTATCATCATATGGGGTGGGGGCATGGCCACAAATAAATCACATCAATAAATCTAAACAAAACATGCGTGCTACACTTCCAAGCGTATTCATTATGATTTTTTAGCCATATTGTGCTTCCAATATGCAATATTCCCTACCTCACCTCAGATATACGCCTGAAAACCTCCCGTGAAATGTCAGAATCACCAGATTAGCAGCAGCAAAAGATGATTTTCTGTTGAACCGTTCACATGAATTTGTCAAGCTTGTTCGGGTCACATTCAAAAGGCATCAAGATTGCCAAAACCTTACACAAGCTTTCGAGAAGGAACATAGAATTTTGATAATTTTATTTGATAGCCTCCCCTCCCCGCCCCTCATGATTGATTGGCCGAGCAAACACGGAAAAGGAGAGTTATTGGAGAGTTTTGTAAAGAAAAAGAAAAGACTCCCCAATGATGGCCTCGTTGAAAGATCCATTTTAATTAAGCTCTCGAGATTTCTTGTCACTTTAACAATCTCAAACTAAAGAGATATTATATATTCTGATTTCTGAGCGATTCGTAGATCAAAAACAAAAAAAGCTATGAGACAAACCGGTCTCAGCCGCACAGATTGACTGCAACAAACTGTCCGCCGGTGCTCTTTGATCTAAGGGGTCACTAATCAAACACTTTACTAATGACGCTTCGCCCCCGAAATCATTCTCCTTTTGGAAAACAGTGCGCTGATAACCTAGCATCTCCATTCAGTAGTGCGACAGTATTTTTATTTGCATCTCAAGAAAAGATGTGATAAAAAGTCTAGGAGCCAAAAAAAAAAAAAAAAAAGTGTCAAAATCGGCGCGGCAACTTGCGCTAAAAAGCAAACAGATGAGATTCCTACTTGGGTGGGATGTTTGCGGTGTGAACTCTTCCACCCAAATTGATTGGCTCCTCATCTTGCACAGGGCAAAGCTCTCTTGAGCAAAACAAAGGCTAGAAGAATAATGATCATTATTCTTTGAATGCTTTTTGTCTTCGCTGTTGATAGTTCTTCTAATTTCGTTCACCCCGATTTTCTATTTAAGTTACGAATACAAAATGCAAGAGGAGAGAAAATGGTAAAGTACTAGGATGGGGTGCACCATGACAGCAACAGTTGGGCTGCACGTAATGTGCGTCCTCCTTATCCATCAGTCAATTCCTGATTAAAACTACAGTAGTCTAAAAATCGATAGAATTAGAGTGCTTTTTTTCCTACTAGGTGGATAGCCATTATTTACTCAAATGGGGCTGGTTCAGGCCTCGATTTATGTGGTATTCCATGCCAAAGTGAAGACGGGGAATCTTCGGCTCTGTCGAAAGCTGCAGTCCACTCACTTAAAGCTAATTAAGAAAAGGCAATCAACTCAAGAAATAAGAAGAATCAGAAATTGGTACTATTGTCTTATTTCTTTTCAGAGACATTACCTTGATGAATGGCTGGCCGGCTTGGCATGTGCTGGAAAGCAATGGCAAGCATGTGTAATCTGGGCATGTTATATGGGACCCACTATTTTGCATTATAAAACATATCTACAGCTTATGTATAATAATAATAATAAACGCATTGGAAATAAGTTAAACAACAATGAAAATAGTCGGGCAGGATTCAGTTAAGGAAGTGTCATGAACAAGGTGATATTGGAGAACAGATTCCAATGCATGCACCATTACGACGCTTGCGAGTCAAGCCACTATAAAAGTAGATGGAAAACAAAGTTTCCGGTCTATGCGGCTCACACGCAGAACCAATATGCAGCACACTTGGGTCAATCGCTGGATGCATGTGCCTCGATTTTTAGCAAGGGAATGCACATAAGTAAGTCCCAGAAGACTGAATACATTATAGCTACACAAGCTTGGCACTGACCAATACTTCTTATGAATCACCACAATATTTAGTTATAAACAAAAGAATAATGGAAGTCTGGGCAAGTGTTTAAACTAGGATTCGACTTCATTTGGCTTTGGCTTTGGCTTTGGCTTTGCAATCCTCCAAACTAATCAATCAGAGGGTGTTTAAGCACAGTACTACAAGTTAGATGCTTGCTACCCTTCAATGCGGCTGCACATTGACATGAATCAAACAAGCACTGCTTTAAATGTTGCTGCAAGAATCCTATTAATGTGGACATATGCACAGGGAAATAGTGCTTGAAAAAATGAAAATAGTCTTTGTACAGTAGCCACACGGTACCAACTGCAGAGTTCGCCTGGATGATCATCTGGTCATCTCATCCATGTAATAGTCTCAGACGCTCAGCATATGAATGGATCAGATTTACAAAATAAATGAGGGCTCAGTAGCACTAATAACAACAGTAGCTAAAATACAAAAAACCTGCCAGTAGGAAAACCTTGAAAATCACGTTTTGAAGACAGCATCAGAACAAAGAGTCCGGATACTTGACTCGCAGGACAGAAGGAGCAGATTGGATGCATTCAGAAGGTTATCCTGACTAGTAAAGGGTAGGAGTGATCAGCATCATAGTTAGGCCAAGAAGAATCTTCACCACTCTGGAACTTTAGATGTTGCTCCCATATGTTCATGTCATAGTTCTCAACCACCTCAAATTGCAAGCCCATTTTGACAATTTTCTCCAAGAACTTGTCCAGTGAATCACCCCTCTTGGGGCTGAAGAATAGTGCCTCCGATCTGTCTGAAAACTTTAGCAAAGATTTGACAGTGGCTGCCAGGCTTTCATGGAAATCCCTGAAAAAAGTGCTGTTAACAAAAAGCACAATCAGAAGATCTGAAGGGAAGCTGATAGCATATCAGCATTCAGCCAAGCAACAATCTTATTAAGATAGCATTTCTTTTTTCAGACTATATGATCAATATGCTGGAAAAAACATGCAGAAGTTCACCTTCAAATATATAATTACAACAATGCACCCGCAATTTAAGAGGCTGTCCATAATTTTCCAAGGAATGTTAAGTTGCTCATTTTCATTTAAAGCAAATGTTGTGAAATTTAACTCGCCTAAACGTGTATCGTTTTTAAATACCAATGGAAGTAAATTCGTGTGTTTGTTAGTCCAACCAAACAGAGTTTAAAAGAAAGGATTTAATTTGGATAGTTCCAAGTGAAGGAATTATTCAGCAATGAGAGTACTAAAGAACAATATATTGCTGAAGGTTTTTGAAGGCTGGAAGCTTACTGCAACTTGATCCAAATGAACAAAAGAATAGCCCAAGAGAAAAGGTATTAAGAAGATTGATCCAGATGAAGTTTAATCTCTGGCCTTTGGGATTGAGCACATGATATAAGGATCAGCTTTCAGACGTTGAGATTGCACCATCAGTGCACACTTATGATTCCAAAGATAATATTGAGATAAGCAGATGATCATCATTTGCATGCTAAATATTGATTACAAGGACCCAACTAACATATCTCACGAACATCTAATTGCTATTGCAATCCAAGAGCAATTCCACTGAGATTGACAGAGGCCGCAAACAAGCTACACTGTCCCTCTCAATAAAACGGCACAGAGAGATAAACTAGGACATATAGTAGTGTTGGCCATGAGGGTGAATTAAATCAGAAAATCAGAGTTCTTTGGCCATAAAATGTGTTTCACTTGCATTAGACTAATGAGGCTGGCATGATGCAGAACAACCTGCTTCCCAGGCATGAATGTGAATTACATCTGACAATTGAAGTTCTTTGGCCATAAAATGCATTCTAATTGCATTTCGAATAATGAGGATAAGGATCAATTTCCCAATGCGCAAGTTGGCTGGCATGATGACAGAACAACCTTCTTCCCAGGCCATGCCAGCCACTAGACATAAACAATGGGCCCTAGGCATATATTATGAGCAACCTGACAAAAGAGAAAGTCATAACTCTTGTGCCTCAAGTGATCTCATTTTTGTTGACTATATCATGATACACCCTCCTACCGCTTACATCAATGTTCAAGATTACCCAAGAGGAAAACAGTACATCTATAGAAAAGAAACGTACATGGAAAAACAGACAGCATTGGAGAGATAAAAGCTCCTCCTAATTAATAATTTCCTTCTTTTGATTCAAAACGAACTAATCCAAGAGCGAAGCACATTTAGGGTATTGTCTATAATTCAATATAAATTTCTAAAGTAAAAAGAAAAACATACCAATCACTTGCGATGATGATATCAAAAGTGTTCAACATATTCAAGACAGGTTCCTCACTCCAGTGCAACATCATGGGCTTCACTTTTGTATGACCAAAACTTGCAGCATTGGCGTGGATGCTACGCTGAACATCTGAATGTTGAGGAATTCAGGATGAAAGTTGAAAAGAATCTAAAAGATGATACCATAGCTCAAATCTGGAAAGTTCAACAATCCCTAGAAAACAAATAAACTACTCATAATGATTTCAATAAGCAATTGTCCGCAGTTTATACTTGTTTTCAGTAGCAAACCCAATTCATCTTGGCATGTATGTTCATCAGAATAAATATTAAAAATGATTGTAGGAACAAACCGTTCAAAACCTTCTCATCTGCATCAATTTTATCAGAATGAAATCCAATTAAATAAGAAAGCTGAGGAAGGTCTTAAAAATCTCTCAAAGGGATGCATTCATCTGTATAAAGCACATTGATAATAATGAGGATGCATTGCATCCAAAGATGGATCCCAACTTGGACAAGCTTTTAATCAAGCTTTAACAGAGGAATCCAAATGAGTTTGATATCCAAATGAAAGATCTGACTATTCTAGCTGCAAATTATAGCAGAAACATAATGTTTGACAGTCTTTGCAACAAGATATGACAAATCTGAGTTTGTATTACATGTGAAAGCTAGTCATGGATTGAGTAAGAGCCACTGTAGATGTATAATTAACTGCAGTCGTATTCACAGTTGATTGAGTCGTTCTTTTCAACCGTAAGTCAAATAAATGGTACATAGCTATGTTGGATTAATAAAACACAAGGAACTAAAGTTTGAACCAAATGACCTAGTTCACAGTACTCAATAAAAAAAATTTAAGATCCTTGATAATACTTAAAATTTTTAGAAGTGACGAATTTTAAAGTGAAAAATTAAATTTCAAACAACAAAGGTCCGCTCAGATGACATGAATAAGAATCTTGAGCAGATTCCATTTGCTGATCTAGCTGGGAAAGTGCTGGACAAAAATCCAAGTGACTTCATAACCAGAATACATCTATTATGCCCAAGCTGTCAAGATTTTACAACAACTATTTTTGCCAAAGAAGATTACACTTTATGACAAGCTGCAATATGGTCAAAAGGATACAATCAACAACTTGAGGGTTTCCATCAGAAATTACAACTTCAGAGGCATCCGTGCCAATTGCAATAGTTAACCCAGCTAATCCATAGCCTGATCCAAGTTCAAGTACTCTTTTTGACCTGGTGAAATCAAAAAAGAAAGAAAGAAAATACAATAGACAGCCAGATTGAATTGAGTACAGCAATGACACAATATTTCTACGTAAAAGCGGGAAATAAAATTAAAAGACAGATGCACATCAACATCTGGAAGCAGAAAATATTGGCCTTAAGTCAGAAAATGGTGTTCATAAAAACCTGAATACTTCTGCATGAGTCAAACAAAAGTATGCAAGTACTTCCTCTGCTGGCCAATGACCTGCAGATCACAGAAAGTCAGACTTAGTAGATCTCAAAGGGAAACTAATTCAAGAGTAAGGGTGTGTTTGGTAATATGTATAGGGAAAGGGGAATGGGAAACTTGTTTTCCCATGTATTTCAATATTTTACCTACTATAACTACCCAACTTTTTCCATTTTTACCCCTATATTCCAATCATTTTCTCACACAATTATCCTATTTATTCCTACCATATCATATTACTCTCACAATTTTCAAGATTTTTCCCACTTTCTCCCTTTCCCTTCCCCTTCCCCTTCCCCTTCCCCTTCCCCACTAATGTTAAACACCCTATGTTAACAAATTATGCAGAGTCCAAAGTAGTTTCTAATGCAATCTAATTCACAAGAATGTTCACAAATTGTGCACAGTTCAAACAGTATACGGTGCAGGACAACATGATCCTTCAGTGATCATGCACATTACACTCAATAGACGGAAGCTGTGGGACACGTTACAGCCACCCAAAATTCTGCTGCGACTCTCCATAGATGGGAACTAAGACAAGAAAATTCTGGAAACTAAGAAATGACCTAAGCTTCATAGCTTGGGGCCTGGGAATGTATAGGGTGGAAGATTCTGGTGAATGGTCCATACTACAGGACAACCGTAGACCAATTTTCCATCCCAATATCTTAGATCCAATTCCTCAAACCGGAACCTGGGCTATGCTGACTGCTGATTACATCCTTGGCCTAGGAATCCCTCAATGTTGTTAACAACCGAGGCAAGAATATTAGAAGATTCTGTATGAAATAGGAAATAGGACTATCGATATGCCAACAGAAGACCAGACCTAAATGCTTGGAAGTAAGATTAATAAGAACATTAATAAAAACAATAATAAGAAGAACGAGACCATAGTCCAAAAGTATTCAATAACAATACCTTGTTGTTACAATATTCTACAATGCAGCCCAATCTAACTACAATTTTCAGCACAGTTTCAATATCATTCATGTGACCAAAACTAAGAGTTCAGCTTTGAGAATAAAAGCACTTAGTACAAGAGGTAATACATACAACAGAGACTTCAACGATCCATCAATCACCGTATAATTAAAGCAGAGTATTAATGCATAATCAAGAGGTAGCACGAAACTCACAAACAATTCCAGTGTTGTCTATATTGAATTTACTGCAGACTTCAAAATCATCAAGTTCAACATGGTTCTCTACTCTTTGGCTGCAAAGAATCACCAATGGTATTAGAAACTACTAGCAAGCAAGTAACAGTTGATTAGTTTCTGCTTTAGAGTGTAGATACATATTATGAAACTGATCAATCCTAACAAAAGAATTTTAACTATATTTAAAATCATTAGGAAAATTCCACACTAAATTAATTTAAATAAACAAATAGTACATTGCAAAAGCATGAATACAAAACCATGTAGAATACATTTGGCCATGTAACATAGACTTCATTCACATCATAACCTTGTTCTAGCTGTTTTCATTAGCTTTACAAATATGTGCCCACAGTAATCCTAAGGCTCTATCCCCATTGATACCACATCACCTTAATCTCCTTTTAAGCAATCCTTCTGAAACCATAGAACAAGTTACTCCTGCAAAGAGCTCACCAACACAACAACAGCATATGTCCCACATTGATAGTCTTTTCGAAATCACATTACATGATGAAGATAAAAGAAATTACAAGAGCAACATGAAACTAATCAAGGACCAACTTACATCAAAACAAGCCTTGGAGTTCTTCCCAATGGTAAAGTATAACACATATACGCATCTCTATGACTGTCCAATTCTTCAACTTTCCATGAAGGAAAAATTTCTTCTACAGCCTGTCCATTTAGGACATGGCAAAAAATCAGGTTAAAGCCATGTGCTGCCCTCCGAGAAACTGACTTCATTCTTGTCTGTAATATATTGTCTGCGAAGCATCTCATCTTATAGTCAGGATTAATAGAGCCTTACCCACTATAAAGCCACAAATCAGAACAATGAAACAGCTCACAATTAAGGGAAAAAAAAAAATTAAAATGAGATGCCATTAACAAAGGATACATCAGATTAAAGCCCAAAAATTCTGGTTAGACAATTTAGTTCTATCATCAAACTAATGTCTTTAATTTCTTGTTTTATTGAAGTAGAATCTGGCCACGTACATGGAACACACAATTAGCTACTAGCTTTTTATACCTTAAACAAATATCGAAGTTTTTCTTCTTCAGCTTCTCACGGTACAAAGAAATCATTCTAAGAGCTCTAAATAGACGGCCAAGAAAGGAAGCGCAAGCACGTGCAACAATATTTTGATGGCTTCAGTCACTGTGACTTCCAGCAGTAGCAGCTCTAAGCTTGTACAATCATTAGATGATGATTCAACAGGTTGCCCCGAATCCTTCCATAAATCCTGCCTGTCCTGATTCAGTTTATTTAGTATGATAATTAAAACCACTTGAATCTTTTTCTTCAAAATTTGGTAAATAAGTTCATATAAATAAATATATAATGTTTAATTTGAGACCTTGGTACCATTGTACTTCCTAATTAGGCAAGCTCTTCATAAAATTAGACTAACAGCCAATCTGTGAATTTTAAGTCATTAATAACCCATAGCTGGTAATGGATCTGAAAGAAAATCATAGTTGAAAGCACGAACACTCCAAAATCAAGTGCCAGATGGATAGGTCCACAAAAATATTACAAAAGGGTTGCTTCGTTTAGAGGAAAAGGTATTCTCCCCCTTTTTGCTCTTTATAGATCCTTAACCACCTCATGAACCATCTTACTTTTTCTCACATTATCACTCACATTTCTTTCCAACAAAGCTTTCTATTTCGTTTGTATGTTTTTATTCATTTCATAACTGACATCCTTACTAGTTTTATGGACATATCCCAATTTCAAATTCCATTTTCCTTTCCTTTTCCTCCACTACCAACAGGCTCTTAAGATTGCACTGAGGCACTATCCCACTGCAATTAAGGTGTTGATGATCAACAGATAAAAAAGCCTCTTGCTCAACATATAACCATTCGTGAAACTGCTGAAAGGAATTCATGTTAGGCGTAAACCTGCTCCTCAAATTCCACTATCAGATATTCATTGTCGACAACCATTCCAATAGTCGCCGCCAATGCTTGAGACTATGCATGCCAACCGATTAACTGAACATATGCGCGCCACTCATCCATAACACTCGTCGCCGATAATTTCCTTTCACTCCAATCCAAAACAAAGCCGAGATTAATCATCAATGCCAGGGTGCTGCACTACAGAAACGAAGATTCTAACTCATAACTCAACGTCTGCTTTCCAGTTCGCTGAAGCTATAATATCGTCGCAGATTGCACATTTGAAACCAAATCGAAGGCGAGGGGATCTAGAAAACAGATGGCAGGAATGGATTGATGGGAACAGAGATTGAGAAATGAAAAGAAGAGTAATACCTGGGTTGGTGGAAGAAGAGCGAGAAAGCAAGGCCTGGCGGAGGATGGCCCACCTGAGGGACGCCGCCGATGGCGCAGCGGACGGTGGATTTTCCATCTCTCTTCTGTTTTCCCGCCAGGACAGCTGGGGTAAACCGCCCCGTCGACGGTTCTACTTGCTGCAACGGCCAATCGAATCCGATTTTCTTTTATTTATGAAAAATAAATCCATATATCAATCCTATCCTATTTCTAACTAAATCATAATTTGTATTTGGGACGAGAATGTAATGACATGTAACGAGAATAAATTGTCTAAATAATTGTTGCGTTGGAAATGAGTAAAATTATGTTGGAAATTAAAAAAGTTGTTTAAAGAATTGAAATTTTATCTTGAGAATGATCTAGATTTAATTTAAGAATCTTTAGTGGTTTGAAATAGACTCGTACTAACGTGAGTGAGTAGATTACGGGCGCATGGGGTAGTCTTTGAAGTTAGATGAAGGTGTTTGTTAGGGGTGAAACTTGGGCCGGGTTGAGCCCGAACCCGGCCCGCCGAACTCGATTTTGGGCAGCGCTGGAACTTGATTTTTCATAACCCGAACCCGAGAAACCTGATTTGTAAATATGATACGGTTAGGGTTCAAGTGAACCAGAGCCCGATTTTCTATTTTCTATTTTCTATTTATTATAAAATATATTATATACATACTATTTAAACAATATTTCTTTATATTCTTCATATTTTATGTTATTATATCTATATTTGAATACATATTTGACATATTATAATTTTATTGTAAATAAAGTATATTATTTCATTTATATTTATCTTTTATTTCTATCATTCATTTGTACACCTATTAATTTTTTTCCTTTATCTTAGTTTTGATATTAAATTTTTTCTAGAAATATTCTTTACATTACTATTTTAAAAAAATATGTAGTTTGATTATATATTATTATGTTTACCTACATAATTTGTTATCATTATTTATTCATATGAAATTCTAAACTTATCACTTTTAAATAAAATGTAAATTCATCAACATAAATTCTAACCCGAAACTCAGCCCGAACCCGATTTTCAAAAATAGGGTTAGGGTTAGGGTTAAGGTTGATGTTTTATAAATAAAGTTAGGGTTAGGGTCGAGATGAACCCGAGTTTCATGAGCCCGAGTTGCACCCCTAGTGTTTGTCTCATTATCTTACTCATGAGTGTCCTTGGTCCCATAATCCAAGATAAATAATATGATAAAAATAAAAATAAAAAAGTTGCAAAGGGAGTCTAGGACATTTTTCAATAATTGATTTGATAATTTGTTTATCAAAACAACCTTACTTTTTGTTCTTATATTTATTTTATTTGTATTTACTTTATGAGTCCGAATCCCATGAGGAATATTTTTATAAAAAAACAAATGAAATTTTTTTAAAAAATAAATAGATGGGCTTACTTCACAGGAATGCTCGGGAAGCCGGCCTTAAACAAGTGCAGCCACGGACATGCCATTTCATCATGCAATGCTAGGTTTTTTTTTTTTGTAGTTTTGTTCATTTAACTATGTGTATTTACTTTTTTAATTCACAAGTTCCGCATATTTACTTTTTAAACCATGTAAGTTTACCCCTTTTGCGTTTTAGACCTTCCTGCCAAAATAATCAACTAAAAGTTGTTATTTACCTAAAATACCTTAATGATTTCATTGAGTAAGTCAACTCATAAACATAATATTAAGGGTTAAGACAATTTTACTTGACTCATGAACACAAGTCATGAGTCACTCATGAAAATGAATAGACTTAAGAAATGAGTAGACATAGACTTGCAAATAATGCAATTTTTGTTGTAGCCAAGTTTATAAGTTGACTCATTTAAGGGCAATATTATTGTTAAAAAATTTGTACGTTCACTATTGACAAATTTTCCGTTTGTTTACTTACGTGCATTAATGGCAATGTTTAAAATGCAAATAAGGCAAACTTACAAAGCTTAAAAAACAACTATATACAAAAACTTGTGAGTCAAAAAACAAATATACATAGTTAGGGGGACAATAATGCAACAAAATCCTAATAAGGCTCCCCATGGGACCATGACCGTAAAATCTTAAGGGGTATAACCCAATAGGAGGTGTCCAGATAAGATTGTTGATCTTATACATCCGGATCTACGAGAGTAACCCGGCATCAGCCCAAAAATATATATTTTTTAATTTTTTTAAAAACTTTTTGATCAAACTGTTATTTTATTTATATTTAATTTATATAACAAGTTTTGTCATTTTTGAAATTTATATATGTGTACCCCTACATCTAAAATACCCCTACATCTTACATTAATTTATATATCTTAAAAAATGGTAAGACTTATTATCTAGATTAAGTCTACCTAGAATATTAATTTTATGAAAACCTTGCAGGGAAGAAAATCAACACAACCAAAGCTTTAAAAATTCTATCATGCCAGAAATTTTTTATTCCGACACTGCCTCGGAAGTGTACTCCGCTAAGACTAATCATACACAACGACAAAGAGATGATGATCCATTCCTGTTCTACCACAGTGAACGCAGTGGAAAACAGCCGTTCCAACTCTAATCTAGGCACACTATCAAAATCCCTGTGACATGGGCGCTACATGTTAAACAATCTACAACTCATCCTTGGCGGAAGAAGCCGCCTCCACCTCATCTTTGATGGCCGCATCGGCTTCACTGTCCTTGGGAGCTTCTTCCTTTGTATCAGTTTCAGGTTCGTCATCAGCATCATCCTCCTCTTCCACAGCAGCATCCGGGCTGATATTCAGACTGGCCTTCACTGAACCATAAATCCCTGATGCGAATTCCTTGGGATCATTGAGCAGAAAACCACTCTCCATCAGTGCTGTTTGGTATATCAACCGGGCTGTCAGCTTGAGACTCTCGTCCTGTAGACCAAATTGAAGATTACATATTAACCAATGAGGAAAGGAAAAGACCATGGTAAAACAAACTAAAACAGAGTACATGATCAGCCTCAAGTTTTCAAACAGGAAAAGAAAAAGGTTTGATTTGATGTGGCCAAGTATCAGCGTAGGTGGTACTGGCTTTTCTTGGACACTCGGCCTTTTCTCCAGGAATACCATCATGAGTAATCGTTGTTGGGATTCTGCAGTCTTCAAAGGCTTAATAATAAGATTACTCACTTCAGCTATGGACCAAATGATAACAATGGGGACCAATGTGGCTTCACGACCCAGAAAATACAGGTTGTGAAGAAAACCCTCTCAAGGCAGCATGCATCTCTTTATTGGGAAGGCTCATCCAGTGGCTTTTTATCATAAGCACATCGCTACTGAAATCCCCATTCAGCTGAGAAAACAGAAAATGCGGGTTTAATCTGGAGAGCAATTTGGTACCTGGGCATCATTAACAACTCTCTCTCGAAGTTCCTTGATGATCGGATGCCTTGGGTTGATCTCAAGCACTCTTTTCCCTCGCATGTATGCCTGCTTACTCGCATCAGAAAGTGTCTGGGATTGCATAATCCTCTCCATGTTGGCACTCCACCCATATTTTGATGTCACCACCACGCAGGGGGTGTCAGCCAAACGGTTGCTGATCTTAACAGAGTCAACATTCTCATTGGTAAGTACGTCTTTCCACCAGTTGGTTAGCTCCTTAAATGACTCCTTAAGATCCTTGTTCTTGGAATCCTTTCCAATTTTCACACCCTCCTTTGACACGTTCTGAAACTTCTTATCTTCATAATCCATCAAATATTGCATCAAGTACTCATCTACAGGATCTGTGAAGAAAATAACCTGCAATCATGTAGCAAAGATGCATGCGTAATATCAGAGAAATGTCCACGCAAAAAGACAATTGCCAGTGATGTCATGTCACTGTATACATTCAGCCGAAACAAGAATGGAAAGCAAAGAACAACTTCATGTCTGCTACATGGCAAGAGATTGGGAATAAAAGTTCTTATTTAGTTGACGTTAAAGGGAAATCAAACAATTGATAATGGCCAAAGCCAAGAACAAGTACAGCAAAACACAACAGGTGGACTGCAGGCATTCCATTTTTCAACGGTTAAAAATAGTCCAAACAAAGAAGTACATAAAGAAAAATACTGTTTGTGAAAAGATGAAAAGCCTTTTAACAAATAGGCTGAAACAGAAGGGACCAGCATGACAGCTATATGAATGTCTGCCCATTTTCAAATTCTCTGGATCTTCATAGTTTAGGAAGTTTTCTGTCATTATGTTACGAGAAGAATAAAAGGGTACATTATTTCACTTCAACAGGAACAATAATTAGAGGCTAAGGAGAGAGACCATGTCTTAGAAAAAATCAACAGAAGCAATCATAGCAGAAGGCTAGCTGTCCAAAAGAAAACATGAAGCACTCATAATCCAACTTGTACCTCGTAGCCCTTCTTAGTGAGCCTTTCAAGGAATGGGGATTTCTCTAATTGTTCCTTGTTGGTTCCTGTTATGTAAAATATGTCTTTTTGTCCAGGTTTCATTCTTGAAATGTACTGGTCCAATGAGGTAAGCTTGCCACCAGACTTTGTACTACAAGAGAAGCAAAGGACCTGAATTAATAACCACTTCAAGAAATCTGAGGCAATCTAACACCTATTCGAGATGCTGTGAAAGTAAGTTAAGAACTACAAAAACAAAAGGACAAGGAGAAGAAAAGAGTTCACCTTTCAACTCTGAGTAGTTTTGCAAGACGATTTCTATTGCTTGCATCCTCAATGATCCCAAGTTTTATGGATTTGCCAAACTCATTCCAGAACTTTGCATATTTTCCTTTCTTCTCATCATTCTCATCAGCCTTATCGACATCTACAGAGACATCAGTATTTAAATTTTAAATGCAAAAAAGCATAAACTACGTAATCAAGTTCTGGTTTCTAAAATGGATAAACAAAGAAAAAGAAACACTAGTAGAAATGCATGAGGCCTGTTAGTGGTTATACCTTCCTTATCTTTATCATCAGACTCGTCAGGATCCTCATCAGCAATTCGGCGAATCATATCAAGTGCCTTCCGGATGAGCTTCTTTTTTATTGTTTTCAAACTGCTGTGTTGTTGTAGCATTTCTCGTGACACATTAAGGGGCAAAGTATCAGAATCAATGAGACCCTGCATCAGTTTAATGTAACCTGGTGAACAATTCATTATATTAACTCTTTAAAGCAATAATATGTAGTGATGAAATCTTCGTCTTACCTTTAAGAAGCAGAGATACTTAGGTAGAAGTTCATCAAATTCATCTGATATGAAGACCCTTCTAACATACAACTTCACATTGGCCTTGTTGGAATTGTAGTAACTTTCATAAAGATCCTGAGGAGCCTTAGGAGGCACAAACAGAACAGCCTTGAACTCTACATCACCTTCAGCAGTGAAATGGCTCCAAGCTAATGGCTTCTCATCACTGAAATCCTGGTGGAACATATACAAAATAGTAGTAATGAATAAACTTTTGTAAGCTGCTTGTATGGATTCTGACAGCTTATATACTGGGCATATACATGGCACAGACAAGTTACCTTTGCTAGAGAGTGGTAGAATTTTGTGTACTCCTCTTCTGTTACCTCCTTAGGATTACGCAACCATATGGCTTTCACATCATTCAAAAGCTCCCACTCATAAGTTGTTTCCTTCACTTTTTTGGTCTTCGGTTTTTTCTCAGCATCTTCCTCTTCTGTTTCTTCATCTTCTGAAGCACTTTCAGCTGGTAGCACAGAAACAGTAAATAAATAGGAAGAAAGAAAGGGGAAAAAAAAAACTTAAATAAATATGTGAGCTGCTTGTGAAAGAAATAAAAACTTTCTGATATGGACTGGACATAGCCATCTTGATACAGATGGTTCAGGACTTCAGTTAGACATGGGAGACCCCACTCCAGACTATACCCATCATAGGGATCTCCATTATCAAACCATAAAAGAGCTTTTATTCAATGCATCACAACCCCAGATGTTTATCACCCCTAGAGCCCCTCAATCCGACTAGAGTCCCATTTGCTAAGGGCCTATTATTCTAGGGATTGGTAGGAAGCAGAAATCCCACCACACAGGTTGTTTGTGGGAAGCTACAGTTCATTGAGGCAGGCAGGAAAAAAAACTGAATATAAAATCCAACCAAACATTATTTTTTTGAAGAAGCAAATTTTGAAGGAAAATATTTCAATGCATCCAGCTAAAAGTTTCATTTTTTAATATTTTTTTGAAATTTTTTTTTATAAAACTCTTAATTTACGTGTATTTAATTTATAAACTAAATTTTACCATTTTTGAAAGTGTGCATATATTTTTTTATTTTTAAAAATAAGGGGGTTTTGGTACTTTTTAAATTACTAAAATACTCCTATTTTAAAAAATCAAAAATATATATATAAATTTTCAAAAATAATAAAACTTAATACGTAAGTTAAATACACATAGATTAAGAGTTTTATAAAAAAAAAAATTGCAAAAAAAAAAAAATGGAATTTCTAGCCAGATGCATCAACAGTTACATTGAAAGAAAATCTAATTTTGAATCCCTCATTTGCACTTCCAAAACGTATGGCAAAATAAGTCTCCTCTGTTTTCAGTCCAATGAGAGCTAGCCCATTGATTCCATCTAAACATGATTTTAAACCCAAGAGCATGGCCACATGACCAAGAATGTAGTTTGCACAAAAATAGAATTGTCCAAAGCCTTACATGTTTCTCCTTCTTCACTAGATTCATCTTCGTCTGCAGGAACTTCTACATCCACTTCTTTGCTTGCCCAAAGATATATGGGGAAGTTAATAAACTCAGAATATTTTTTTACCAATTCCTGCCAAAAAAAAAAACAAATGGAGGATCAACCAAAGTGAAAGCCAGAGCAAAAGACAGAGCCTGTTAAAAGTCCCATGCATCAAACAATAAATTGCATGTCAGAGAATCCGGATATGAAAGTATCACATGTCAGAAACTCTACTCACTATAGAGTTGCCAGTACTTGAAAAATTAAGTGATTCATACCTTTGGGTCTTAGATAAAGAATAGAAGTGAACCATTAATTAGCTGTTTGATATGCTTACTTTTAATTTCGACTCCTCCAGATATTCACTAGCTTCTTCCCTAAGATGCAGCCTGATTTCTGTGCCACGTCCAAGAGGCTCATTCGATGTATCTTCAGAAATTGCAAACGCTCCATCTGCTTTTGACTCCCAGATATACCTAAAACCACATAGGAAAATCAAAACTTTTGTTATCAACAGATTCATTATCTGTGAGAAATCCAATGTACAAACGAGGATTTCACTTCTTACTGTTTGTCATCATTGTGCTTGCTGATAACTTCAACATAGTCAGCAACAAGGTAGACAGAATAAAATCCCACACCAAACTGCCCGATGAGATTTAGATCACCCCCGGACTGCAGTTTTTCCACAAAAGCTGCATCAAACAGAGCAATTAGATTTCCATCACAAATTACTTCTCCCTGGTAAAGTTAAACAAAGAACACAACTAACAATAAAATGATATATCGATTTCTAGTCTGGACTCTTAGAATCAATATACCTGATGATAAAACTGCTATAACATTTTCTTATCTAGAATGGACAGAAAGAATACCTGATGTTCCAGACTTAGCAATGGTTCCCAAATTCTTGATTAGATCTTCCTTGGTCATTCCAATACCTCGGTCGCGGATGGTTAGGACTTTCTTTTCCTTGTCTAATTTAATCTGCATTTTGCAGGAAAAGAATCAAACTAAAATATTTAAACAGAAAATTAAAGACTTCTCAAAAGAAGCATGCAAGAAACAATCCATTTTTTACGGCTCACACTCTAATGGTTAATGCAGCTTCAATGCCACAGACAAAATTTACAAATGAAAATAGCTTAGTAGCATGATGTAAGCTCGATCAGGAATTTATCTGGTGAGTTTTGTCCAGAACAATTATAACTAATGAATGACACATTACGTTGTTGCTATCAATGTGTCTAACAGCCAGTCGTGGATTAAATGGACCAAAAGCCCACAATAGAATTAGATTTTCCACGAATACCGAATCTAAATGCACCTTAAAGGGCCCACAGTAGGAAGCCCAGAATGTACAGTTATATGCTGGAGCAGATTTGATTACAGGCAACTAACTAATATAGCAAAGTTTTATGGAGCTTACCCAAAAAATAATAATAATCATATTGCCAATAACCATATCTCAAGGTTCTTTTCTGCTTATAAAACATCCTATAACTATCAAATAATTTCTAAAATATTCTGTTTTTGAAAAATTCTCTTTTTTTATTTTTATTTGTCAAATAAATGTTTGATATATTGGTTTACTTCAGTAAACGCATCCTTAACAATTTTACATAGTTCACGTAGTTGCATCAGAAGGTTCTACTTATTTTATTTCAACCGCTTACGAGCTCATTATCAGCTATGAGCTAATAAGCTTAGCCAAATCAAACAGGCCATTTAAAAGACATGTCAACCCGTTCAAGGCTCGAAAGAAGCAAAGGTGTGATTTGATATGAATTCTCTCCTACTGGTTCAAGGACATGCATTTTGGTGTGATTTGATGTGAATTCAGCCACAGACACATGAAACGCATCCTCAACGATTTTATGTAGTTTATCCTAGTTGCACCAGAAGGTTCTACTAATTCGATTTCAACCAGTTATTAGCTCATCATCAGCTAGCCAATAAGCTGCAGCCAAATGAAACTGGCCCTTCAGATGATATGTCAATCCATTTGAGGCTTGAAAGAAACAAAGGATTTGATGCGGATTGCCTCCTACTGATTCAAGGACACAGATTTTTCTGTAGTTTGCTCTGGGTATCACTAATTTCCACAACTGAATTTGCAAATGCAACAAAATATCAACTAAAAATAAATGCACTCCAAAAATAATGTTAACATAATCCCAAGGTTACCAACCAAGATCTCAAGCTTTGCGGTATCACCCTCACCCAAAATCTCCTTTTCTGTGAGTGAAAGAAACCTGATCTTATCGAGAGCCTGCAGAATGTATAAAAAGAATTCAGCACAAATCAAACCAGCAAGACCCAAAATGACAAAATGTGTCATGATAAAGAACAGTTTACATCGGAAGCATTTGAGATTATTTCTCTCAGGAAGATGTCCTTGTTGCTATACAGTGAGTTGATGAGTATATCCATCAGGCGTGAAACTTCAGCCTGGAACTCAAATTTCTCTGCATTACTCCGCAGGGATTTCCTCGACATTGATTCTGCCTCCCTGTCGAAAAAGAATCACCACAGTCAGAACCACTTCTGGAAACCTATGGTTACTTGAGTAGGACTCATGCGTGCATCTACACTCGCCAGATAAATCAGGGAGGCTGCTCAGGAAATGTATCAAACATAATGGATTTAACAAAAGCACAAAACAACACCGATTGCTCTCATATGCGAATCTATACAGAAGCTGTCTAATCTCACTGTTGCACGTTTGTCTGCCTGCTAGAACAGGTGTAAATTTCTCATCCCGTATAATCCTGTCCACAAACATGTTACTAAAAACTCAAAACATGAACACAGCATTCATTTATACATTTAAGAAGAGATCGTGGATTATGTTTTATTTTGTTTAAAACTGACAGTCATTCTTTCCAGAGAAATCGTCAGATCCATATAAAACCTACGACATCATTTGTGGACTGACGGACTGTTGATGGATCAAAATAATCCCGCCGATTTAATCATAAAATCAGTTCCATATTGCCCTGTAGCTCAGAGATTAACCACAACGCGGATAAGATCCATCAACAGGAATTTCACTATCAATGGCGTCACAGATCAACTTCATACACTACACTACTGCAATGTGGGCCCAAGAAATCAGAACTAAGCCAAGCGAAATTTTCGAACAATCATAGAGAAAGAGAATGAAGATCAGATGAATCTCGAAGCACGAACCTCCTGGCGACATCTGAATCAGTGGATAGGCCATCGGGAACCGCGCCGCCAACCTTTTCCTCGACCTTGGGAGGATTCGCAAGGTCGTCGGAATCGCCATCTTCTTCCGCATTCGCTTGCAGTTTTCGACCTGGCAAAAATCAAATAAAACCACACCAGTGAGATGATGTGACAACAATTGCAACTTCAGATCCAAGATCGTGGCAAAAATCCTGTGAGGAGATCAAACGAATCCAAAGAAAAAACATTCGCTCGCCTTGATCCACGAAGAGAGAGAGTAGCAAGAGCAGAAGCAGCGCTGATGGAAGAGTCCACTTCCTCGCCATTTTCCCCAGCTTCTAGTTCCTTCTTTCAACTCGGCAGCATTGGCTCCTCGGCCTGCTTTATAAACCAGCTCCTCACTCCATTTCATCGCCATTTGCTGCCTCCCAGTTCCCACGCGTAACTCAAGCGCGATGCTCAGAGACGTACAAAATGATGATTTTATGGAATATCTAGACCATTTTAAATGGACAAAATTATGTATGAGTTACTATGTATATAAGTAATTTTATATTTATCTATTTAAGTTTTGAATTTTATGTAACTTATTTTTTGTTCTCATCGAGTTGACAGTGAAAATTTCCAAACGAAATGAAGGGCCAGAAGTTTGAGAAATATGATGTTATCAGTGGGACCCACATAATGGAAGGTTGAGATTCCTTGTTGTTTATCATTTTTGAGGCGCGAGCAGGTGACAGCGAAGGGCGTGAGTTTCGCGCGTGAACTCGGATGCATTTGACCTTGACTTGGGACAGAGAAAAGATGTAGGGTGACGATGATTTCCTTCTGCCACATCGGATCAGTTAAAGGCCGAGATATCGCCCTGCACAGATGGCGCGTTTTTATTGGCTGACACACCTCCAGCGACGTGGCGGGACGTGGCAAAAACGTTAGGGTTGGACGGCTGCCCCGCTCCAATTTCCAAATGACTCTCGGGCCGTTGTCTCTACGGGTACAATTGTGTCTCGTGATGACGAAACTCGGTTTATCTCAGAACCAATCCTATTCATATTTATAAAAATAAAATTTTTTATTCTTATATTTACAATCTAATATATATTTTTTCAACCTAGTATAAATCTAACAAGATACATTACTCTAGGCTCTAAGCACATATTTCTAGCATTAGGGTAAGATTCTTTGCCAATAATATTAGTTGCAAGCCGACAATTTAAATCTTAATCTTGATATTAATTTTACTTATAAAACATAAACTATGCATAATATTCTTTATAAAACATAAGCTATGTACAAGTTAGCATTAACAAAATTTTGTTTAGATTAAAAGCAAGAAATTCAAATTTTCCCGTAAATATTTAAACAAAAGTAATAATACATGTTCCGATTTAATCCAAAAAATACAACAATACAATATATTTTTAAAAATTACTAAAAACATAAAAAAGAAATCCAACAAATGTAAAATAAATTATATGAATGTAAATGTGAATATGAATAAAAATGGCATAGCTTACCTATAATATAATTTGAACATGACAAACATCTATACAAACAAAAATATAATTAATATAAAATATATAAATATAAAAAATATCATTATAAATATAATTAGCTCGACCGAACTCATTCGAATCCCTACTTGTCCATTTAAGCATATCGCTCCCATAAATTTAAAATTTTTTCTATTATTCACGATCCATCTCTTGAATATTTCTTACTCGCAATAACTGAAAATTGTTCACTATGCAGGTTGTTTCTTTGTATCTTTTTCCATATTTCTTAAACGCCAATGTGTTCCTTTCCGGCATGTTGCTTTTTTCTTTTTCTTTTTTTTTAGATGTTTTTTTGGCATGTTAATTTTTTCTTTGGAATATGCAAATTCGTATGTTTGCCATTACAGTGGTTCTGTGTACATGCCAATAAATTTTAATAAAATTACAAGTGCGCACTTTGGTAAAATTTGAAACTATATTACGAGGTTTGCTTGAAATTGAGAGCATACATGCAAAACCTTAAATCTTTTTTCAAAATGACAAAAATACTATACTTCCATGAACGGTAAAAGTGACAAAATATAAGAAAATGCCTACAAAATATTAAAAAAGTTATTATTTATAAATATTCTTCACTTCTAATTATTCTATTCAATATAATGAATATTTTTAAAAAATACTTTTTTGTATTTTGGGGACATATTCTTATATTTTTCATTTTATTGTTTATATAGATATTTTGTTATTTCAAAAAAATGTAAGGGTTTAGGGTTTGCATGCACATCTACAACTTTAGACAAATATTTGATGTTATGAATGCAAATTTTACAAAGGTCATGATATGACTGAATTTTTTCCAAATCTGATCAGCAAATCTAAATAGCATTGTACTTTTTGAGGGAAGAAGCACTTTTAGAATTAGCTTTTTGTAATATTTAATGAAACATATAAATAATTTACTAGTTATAATCTTCGTATTAATATTATCATATAACAAATTAAATTTATTAGATATGTATATAATGTGTTATAATTTGCATATATGAATGAAATTTAAGCCATTAAATGCATATAAACTGATTTTTGTAATATTAATTACTTATTTTCAAATCAAATTCATACATTCAAAACAATTAATATACTTGTAATAAAAATTAGGATAAAATAATATTCATAAAATTAATATTAATGCAAAATAATATTTAATTAATTTAATTGTTAAAACTCATAAAATTATCAAAATTTAATTTTATGATGTTAAAATTTAACTAAAATGAAATTAATAATTTAAATATTAAAAATAAACAACATACAATGCATGTTTTTAAAGTGCTTCACCTAACTGTTATAACTTATGCTCTACATGATCCTAATCATAGAACTTGTGCTCTATATGATCCATACACGTGTAAATTGTGTAAAATGATGCTTAAGTAGACAAAATTGGTTTGACGTTAAATTTCTATTCTTTAGAACAAACGAGTTAAAGATGTTGTAACTTGAATGTTCAAGTGGCTTACATGAGTATGTAAGGTGATAAGTTAGAGGTCAAAAATTCTAAGTTGACTTAGCCATCCTCTCCTTTCATTTCGAATACACCTCCCTTAGTAATCGAGTAGTATTTCAATTAATCACTGTGCAAAACTCTATTTTTTATATTTTTTTGAAATTTTTTTTATAAAATTATTAATCTAGGTATATTTAATCTAGAGAAGTGATCATGTTAGTCCAGATTACGTAAATGTCTCACTTAACTCACCTCAAATAACCAATTTAAAATATTTGTTTACTTATTTCTTCGTACAATTGTTTATTTAAGCATATTTAACATATAAATCAAGTTTTATCAACACATATCCAAAAATAGTATATGTTAAATATACTTAGATAACACACACGTATGAAGAAAAAATAAAAATAATATTTTAAATGAGTTTTTCGAAGTAGGCTAACCGAGTCATTTGCTTAACCCGGGCTAACAAGATCATTTATCTTTAATTTATAAATCAAAATTTATCATTTTCGAATACGGGTATTTTTTTTTATTTTTCAAAATAGAGGAGGTTTAAGTCATTTTTAAAAGACCAAAATACCCCTATTTTTAAAAAATTTAAAAATAGATATTTATACATCTTAAAAAATGGTAAAAATTAATATATAAGTAAAATACATCTAAATTAACAGTTTTATAAAAAAATTCAAAAATATTTTTAAAAAAGAGGGTGGCGATTGGATTAAAATAAAACAGTCCGTTAATCCTCGTCCATTTCTAACTCGGAAATGGCGAGCCACGTGGATTCCGGCACTTCGGGTGTTTCCTCATTCGCGTCCGAAACAGCTGTTGCGTCGCCATTGGATGGCTTTCTCAGCTATGATGTAAGATGCTGGAAAGCATTTAAGCGGATTGTCCAGCATCTAAACGGATTGTCCCTGATGATCTTTTAAATATGATAACCGTCAAGGAATTTCAAAATAGAAAACTTTCCTTTCATCAAAAAAAAAAAAAAATGAAAAACTTTCCACTGGTATTTAAATGCATCCAAACCAGACCATTGTCACCCACAGTAAGTCAAGCAATATATAACGAAATATTTATATTAAAAGGCATATTAAATATATCTCACTTGCATGTGTGAAAAATTAGTTAAATATATTAATACTTACGTTGTACATATAAGATGATATCGTGTCTTTAATCATAAAAAATTTTAAACAATAAAAAACAAGCTTGTGATTTCGACGATTTACAAACACGTGAACGGTCAAGTGATGGAAACGAGTTTATTATGGGTGTGTTTGTTTGGGATATAAACATGTCAACCAAAACTTTTCAATCTAAAACTTTTCACTCTTTATACTATTTTATTTTTAAATTATTTTTTCACGTTTTTCTATACAAACTACACTACTTTTCAATCACTTTTACACAACTATCCATACAACTAACTTATCTATTTTAACTTTATTCTCTTTATTCCTCATCATTACACCTATTATATCACATCGTTTTCTATCAATGTGACAACTTCTAACTCAAAAACTTTTCAATAAAAGTTTTACCTCCAACCAAACACACCCTATATAAGAAGTTTGGGGTTCGACGGTTCAGACAAAAAAGTATATTTTTTTCTTTTTGAAATTTATAAACAGTTATGATAATTGTAATATAATATGATGCCTGTGTGATTAGAATTACCATTTTTTAAAAATCATTGCGTCATAGTTTTTTTTTTTTTTAAATTCCATATCGACCTAAAAACTTCTAGAAATTTCTTGAGCACATGAAATAGCCAATAAAAACTTCACGTTAGCCCAATAAACAAACATACAAATAGAAATTTTAAATTTTAAAAAAATTGTCTTTATAATGCAAGCCCATTTCTATGTAAATGAGTTCCATGTCAAAATTGTATGGTGTCGTTCCATATAACTCCTTTCATTTTTTATATTTTTATATTTGATGAAAAATTCAATCCATTCATTGTATTTAACAGCATTTGTTTAATTAGAAGACCAAGTTTCATTCAAATCCAATATGCAAATAGATTACATTTACTCAAAAAAGGTACATTTAAATGTAATTAGGAAAAATGCTTAGATCCGTTAACATATATATTATAAAGTAGCAATACTTAGTAGAATCATTTATCCATATATTTGCGATATTTTAAATGGTTTAGATGTTAAAATTATTACTTAAAATTGATATTTAATATTAAATCTTTTTATTAAGTTGATTTTACACCTTTGTAGATGAGGCTCATATACAATAATACTAGACAAATGAAGGTGTTTCTATAATAATTTAAATGATGCTAAATATAATACTAAATAAATGCAAAATATCTAAGTAAAGCACATGTATTGATAAAAAAAAAACAAAAAAAAGGTATTTTCTTGGATCACCGGTATTGTGTCTGCAAGATAGGCCTAGCTAGTGTCCCTAAAATACTTCTTAATAGCATCTACTTTCCATTCAATATGAACTCATGGAAAGGCAACACAAACATAGCTAGGTTTGCACTTGTCCCGACTTCTAAGTCGGCTAGATCAAATCTCTGACATGTGCATTACTGTCACGACCAAATCCTAAGGTTGTTGATCATCTTATTTGGGCGACAAATCCGGGTCGGTTATGCTTCAATAAATTTAATAATTAACACTTTATTCAATAACATCCAACAAATAAATCATAAATATCCACTACGTTAACCGGAATAATTCTCATTAATTTATTACGAATCAACAGATAAAAATAAATAAAATAGAATGTCTCTACTGCATCTTTTCAGCCTATTTTCCTGTACTATTGACTAGATGGTCCCGCCTCTCTTGAAATTTAAATTATTCAGGAATGAGTTAAATAACTTAGTAAGCAAGAAATAAACCATATATATAATGGTGTGTATCATCATGAAAATACCATAGGAAATGCATCAACCATTGACCCAATGCGTAAAGTTATCCACTCTGCTCATAATAAAGCAACCTCACGACTTTTTAGGGTATAACACGTGGTTCATTAGAAAACATACCACGACACACTGTCCACACAGGGACATTCCAAAGTAGCCTTCTAGCATGCATAGAACCTACTAAGAAAATAAATAAAAACCAATACATATATCATCGGAGTCTCACATGTGCAAATCTAATCCACATGTCAAATAATCATGAGGTATTACGCACACCAATCTTACGTAAGCATCTTAGCAACTATATCAACCAATTAACTACCTTAACCAAAATAATTTTACATCCACATTTAATTGGATAAACTAACTTTTTGAATTTAATTTAATAAATTCAAAAATGACACTTCCATTATAACCAGTAAGTAGCTAAAATTTCAAAATGAACAACCACAAATGTTTTACATAGCATAACTTGCTATTTCCATTTATTTTCCTATAATTTTAAATATTCTCTTTATTTTAATGTGCAAATACTATCTCAAATCTCATTCTTCTTATTCCAATAATCTTATTAGAGAATCAAATAATTTATCGAAATTTAATTATAAACTCTTAAATCTATCTACTATTGAAAATTATAATTTAATTTATCCTCCATCATACCTTATAGACAAAATGTCTATCTATACAATTTATAATTTAAATACGAAGGATATCAAATACTTAATTTATTATTATATAAATTAATTATATACCTGCTTGCACAAAATATAATATATTTTTTTTGTTTATCCGCAAATAACAATATCTCATGTAATGTTTTATATGAGGTCACGAATTCCTGGATATATATTAACTTAAAGATATGCATATAAATATATATTTAATTAACTCAAGATGGACCGTCCAAGGATCCCTAGATGTCAAAACTTGAAAACACGTACATATATAATTATCCATATATACATACAGAGGCCGCTACATGAATTCCTCCCATTGTCAATGCATAATTATAACGTAAATTTTCAATTACACTGCTATAATATAATTAGTTTAATGAAAATAAAATTTCTTTCAATTTCAAATTTATGCCTGGTATTCTCTTGACGGTAGATAAATTTATAAGATCAGATATCAGTAAAAGGAAGTCATCCTGAGCTCAAATACACAACAACCACCAATTGCTCAGAATTTACATCCATTCACAGCTAATATATTTGTTCCACCTAATAATAAAATTTTATCTATATAGCATTCTCTCCATCTATTTTGTTGATACCCGACCAACCAAACCTCAAAATATTATTATGTCACACCCCACATTTTATTTAACCGCACATTTAACAGAGTATAACATTGTAGAATATAATTTATATATTTACTGAATGGTGCAATGGCTAGGACCTAGTATTAATTTATTATGTAATTATCATTTGATAAATATTATATAATTACAATTTATAAAACTATAAAAATATATTATTATTTATATATACACTGTGACTGATGCTCAAAATTCTGTATATACATATAACATATATATTTATATATAAATTAAAAATAACCGGCACCACTGGAGATCTCAAGCTTCCGTAAAAGTAAATTTATAATACATCATTATATAAATAACCGACTATCTGGATGTTGTAATTATTCATTCAAATATATATGTTATATTATATACAACTGGTGTTGGAGGTTTTTTCGTCAAAACATTTAGATATAACATATAATATTTTATAACATAAAGTATTGGTTCTGTAGATTTTCCATCCAAATAAATGAATACATTATATAATATATTACACCACAAGGCATCAGTCCAAAAGGCTTTAACTTCCACAAAAAAATATAAAATAATATATTATGTTATAAAATATCAGTCCAAGGGTTTCAAGCCTCCATAACAAATACTTTGTATAATTATAATGTGTTACATTATAAAGTCTCGGTTCCGGTCCGGGGAAGTTGTAAGCTTCCTCATCGACCCTAGTATGTGGAGATTTCAAATTTCCCGTTAATAAAAAAACGTATTGTACAAATTATGCAAAAGTGGAATTTACGGACTCTAAAATTATACCAGTATTTCCACCTTGCTGGCCATAACCGAGACATATAAAATACCATGTTAATAATCTGTAATTTATATACCACATGGCAAAACCGAACCAAATCAAATCTAGTACTTAACAAAATCTACAATCTCTAATTTATATAATATCTAACTATGCTTGGTCATGCTTTCTAAATTCCATAGAATTTTTAATAAACAGAAATTACCAACTCACAAATATTATTCCATCATAATCATCATTGTGCCCAATCATTTTCTTATCACTAGCCATTCCATTGGAAACCTTTAATAAATAATTTTCATAAATTATCTCCAAAATAATTCAACTCCCTCAATAAATGTGGCTCCAAAAAATTTAATTGGGGATGCTTCAATGTAACCAGGTTTCACTGAAGTCATTGTTGGGAACCCTTGATCCATCCGTTTGTGTAGGTGGGTGAAATTTAGGTTGTTGGTCACATAGTTGCAACCGTGTGGAGAGGAGGTCGGGTATTATGGACTCGAGGTATTTACATTATCTAAAACCCATTTTCCTTGGAAATTTCTTCCTCCCGCAGCCCCGCCTTCTCGCTCCCGCTGCTTCCTCTTCTCCATCCCAAAATTTATTCTCTTCCCTTCACTTCTTGCAGCCTCCCACCGCCTCTACCCAACGAAAATGGGCAACTTTGAAGAGATTTCTCAGGATCTAAACACTTCCATCTTTCTTCAATTTGCACAGATAAAAGCACTGCTCTTTCCTATCCTTTTTTCTTCTTATTTTTTTGTTGTTACTACTTCTAATTGCTCTTCATTCCCGCTCTTTTTCATCTCCATTTTACTTCATTTAATCCATTGGCATGATATGTGGCATCTTTTGTCAAAATCTGTTTCTCTAGTTCTTGATACTATTTTGCCGTGTTTCCATTTTCCGTTTTTTGGAAAGATTGTGTGAAAATCTTTTATACATTTGTAATCTTGTTGTTGATTTGAGAGGAATATGAATTAGTGGACTTGGGCTTACTTCTCCTATGCTTTCTTCATTTTGGGATCATATTTCACTGATTAAACTATTTTGGTTCAAATTTTTTTTCATTTTCCTCTGGAGGTTGGGTGAAGTGAAAGCACGGTGCACATTTTTTGCTCAAATGATGATTTTCAATAATTGTTCATCGAAGTTTCTAAGTTTATTCTTGCATCAAGATGGTTTGCTTTATTTTATCTTTTTCTCTTTACAATCCAAAACCTACACAGCTTGATGGATCGTTATGATTTTTTTCAAAAATTTTCTTCTTCCTTCTTTCTTTGTCTGATTTTAGTGCTATTATTTGGAGAGATTTTGAGAATACATTTACTATGCTAGTTACTTGAGGAAACTGTATCTCCAATGAAAGAAAATTTCCTTCATTTTAAAGTGTAAGGTTTGCCATCCTGGAATAGAAAATGTTCCTCCTTTGTGCAGATAAAGGACAAAATCACATCAAATGCCACTCTTTCAACTTTGAATAAAGACATGACCGAAATGTAAAGACAAAGAAGCTTCAAGTGGCGTGATGTGATACCCAAAAAATACTTCAAGAAACATAAAAAGAAACAAATGGTAGAAGATATGCCCATTCCAAGTAGTGTACTTATTGAGGAGGGAACAAAAGATATTCAACAAGAAAAAGAAAAACTAAATTAGTTTGCGGAAGAAGAACAAATATAGCAATAGGAAGAAGTGAATAATCAGCAAGAGGAAAAGATACAAAGTCTAGAGGATGAAGAACAAATAATGAGGAAGACTACGTATAATTAGAGGACGAAGACAATGTTATTGAAGAAAAATAAACTTTTTTGTCTTGCTTTAATTTTTACTTGTTATTGAAGTTAATTGTAGATCTTCAATCACATTTTAGAATTAGTTTATGGCTAATTGTAAGTGATTCAAATTGTATTAAAATGTTATATGCCCTGTGATTAAGTATGCATGTTTCATGCGTGTTGGCCGACAAATATAAAATCTTTCTTCAATTCACTTACATTTGTAGGCGTCTTTCAATTAGTTGACTATTTCTTGGTCATTTGGCAAATCCTACTAATATGTGTATCTATTATGTCTACAATATACTATTGGAACCCTAACACAGGAAAAGACAACACCTTAACGCAAGATGTCTAATGGTCAAGCGATTTAATGTTGGTCGTCTGATTGTAAGACAACTAAATATTGGTCCTCTAATATTCATAGAACTAACTAATGGAAGATTTGCATATATAGAATCTGACTAATGGAAGATTTGCATATATAGAATCTGACATTTCATGGTAACAACGTACAATTGAAGAAAAAAATTTCAATTTATCAAAAATCTCTAGATATGTAAACGCACATCATAATTGTCAAACTACATGATACAAGTTGAACACACATCTCATAAAAATACACATACATCCCATCATATAGGTTTTACATCCCTTCGATTCAACTACCAAGTTGAACATAAACTTAAACAAACATATAAATGAACACATTATATACTTAAATAACGCACATCCTTTCGGATTTGTCACTCATAAAATTGATAGCTAGAGTGTATTTTCCTCATGCTCTTTAACATCTCTGTATTTGGCTTAAAAAAAATAGCAGTCATTCTGTGGGTTACCCTGTAAAATAAAAGTATATATAGAATTAGTGCGAAGATGAAAACTTCAAATGCTAAATAGTCAACTAGTGTGATATTGGGTTCTCATTAATATAACACTTGTACTACCTTCATTCCCGGTTGATTAATTACATAAAAGTCAAAACTTTTCAAGCCCAAAGCACATTAACAGTTCACAAATAGAAGGATATTTAATGGCTTGCATAACCAATCTTGTGTCCAGATGTCCAACAGTGTGGCACTCTAAACCTGTGGTGCCCAAACCTTATTCCAAAATCGTTTAGTTGGTAAATTGTGAGCAGGATTGTAGCCCTATTCATGCGGCGGGGTCTTCAATTCGATTTTATTTCAATTTACAAGCAATTATTCACTTGTAATAAAAATCACATAATATTTACAAATCATTAAAATATATATTTACACCATCGGCCTTTGTAACCTCGTAATATTGTATCCTTACTACGTATCCATTCACACAAAGTATATGAGAAAATGCAACTTTAAGATTTCCTCAACTAAGACATTTTTTCTACTTGTACTTTGTTATACCTATCTAAGGTTAGGAAAAAAACAAAATATGAGTACTAGACTCAGTAAGCAAGCATTTTTATTTAAGTAAATATTTTCATTCCAACATTTGTCATTTCATAAAAAATGCATATGCAAATGCATATCTTACATTCATGCCTTAAACCTTCATTAGATAGTATACTAGTTAGGCGACCATCAATTCGTTTACTCCCTATTTTATTGAGACGTTACCAGCCTTTAGGCCTATATCAGCGACTCGATCACATTAGAAGAGAACTTTTGGTCCGCTTACATCTCTAAAATAGACATGTACCTTTGTGTACCATGCATCATACACATGCTAACATGATTTTAAAAATTGATCACATTTATCATTCTATTCTCTTTTCAAATTGAGAAAATGACATAATTATTTATAAAATAGATTAATAAATACATTTTCAAATTACATTATGGGATGACTACCCTTAAATAATATTGAAAAACATCATAATAAAATGAATTGCAAATCATTCAATCATTTTGAAAATAAATTATTTCAAGACATTGCTTGCTTACCTAGTAATGTCAACTTGTCTCTTTAATCTTTTCTTTTCCTTTTCCTAAGCAGGCGAAAAGAATTATTTTATTTTATTCTTCTATTCCATTTAATATATCATTTTGCATTAACCGTAACTTACTTATATAATTCATTTCTTTTGTTTTTTTTGTCATATAACATATATATATATATTAGTGCGGTAATCATGGTTGAAATATCATGTTAATGTTAATAATATATCAAACCATATATATGTATAGATATAATTTTCAGATTTCCAATCTTACTGCAGAAATGATCAAATGAATAAAAAAAATAAAAATTTTTTGAAAATAGTGCACCTGCTTGGATGTTGAACTGGATAATAAAAATAAAAAAATTCAGATGAAATCTTATTTGGACGCCCATAGCATACCTGAAAAATATTTTGTTTTCTTCTATTGGAATGGTGCTGGACGTCCGAGCGCTTGCTTTTTTTTTTTTTTTTCTTGATGGAATCCGAGCGCTTGCTTTGATTTACTGTTCTTGTTCTTTTTCCTTCTGCCCTCATTTGTACCTTTCCCTTAGGCGGTCATTTAAGCGGGAATTTTACCCAAGCTCACGTCCACAAGTCAAGGGTTGACATCTGCTCTTAGCATGTACCGTCCAAGCCTAACTTGCTGCTGCCCAAATTACCTCCATCGTCCAGCTATTTACTGCCACAAATTGCCATTCATTTTCATTATTTCATTTTTCATTTTTTTAAACTGCTGCCACATTATTTTTTTATTGGATGTCACAATTTCATAGAATGGCTAAGTCGGTTTCAGCTGAGACCATCATTTGCAATCCTCAAACGACCATATACATTTACTTGGGTAATTAAAATGCTGTTTAATAACTTTCTAATAATTTTCTTTAAATCTAATATGTCTATATTGTAAAGCACATTAAATTAGCCGTTCATAACAAGTTTTTCTATCCAAATAATTAAATTTGGTTAAGATATAAGCATTTGAAATTAATTAATGCAATCTATTCAATTTTGAATTTTTCTACCCATTTCTAATCATATTTTATATAATCTAATCTGTTCACTAAGTAGGGTACATTAATTTAGGCTCATCTGTGAAATTTCACATCAAATGGAATTATATATATTAATTTCAATTAATGAAATGTGGAATATATCGTAAAAATAATACATATGCATGTTTCAAGGCTAAGAACGTACTATGATGTATGAAGTCTATGCACGTTTTTCGATACTAACTTTGAAATTATGTAATTGCTTTATTAAATTATTTTTCATAATACAATCCATCTATATTATAGAGCATATGAATTTAATCGTCTATCTCAATTTTTATATCAAAATAATTTGCGTGGGTTAAGATATTGACATTTAAAATTAATTCTTCAAATCTCATCCAATTTTGGTTGTTTAAAAATTTTCTAAATATAATTTTTATGATCTAGTCCATTCACTATGTAGGGTATGTTAAAATAGGTTTGTCCATAAAATTTCATGTCAAACGGCCTTAGACATACCAAGTTGTCAGTTTAATAAACATTCATCTAAAATAAAAAAAAAATAACTGGGAAGTAGCTGGACGTGTTAGGCCTGCATGTTGTTAACTTTTGGGCACGTTTTTTGATACACTTAAGTTAAGTACTTTAGTTAATTATTTTTCATAATTTAATCCACTTAGATTAAAAACACATAATTTAATACTTCTCATTAAATTCTCATGTCAATCTAAGTTATAAATGCTTAGATCTAATGAAAATATTGTGAGTGGATATAAACCCTTAATTAGAACCCGTAATTGGCCCAAATTTTCTCATTTATTTTTATTTTTTCATAAGATTTGATAGTTCAAAATTTTAAAATTCTTTCCCAAAAAATTTATAAAAATTTATTTTCATATCTTATCTTTATAAAATCATAATTTACCCACCTTTTTCTTATAATTCTCGAATGTAATCTTTTGAATTTCAACTAGGTCTCATTTGTCTCTAGTCTTTTTAAACTTACCATTCAATCCCCTTTTTCTAGATTTGCAATTCAATCCTACTTTTCTAAATTTGCAATTTAATCTTTTTGTAAACATATGCATTTTTCTATGACTTTACACTAATAACATGCACTCTGTACAAGCTTTAAGTGTTTAAATTACATTTACTAAATTTCAAATAACATGAGTTTTACAAACAGTAAGTCTTCTTCTATATTGATGTTTAGACGTTCTGCTCAAGGTCGTCTTCTATATTGACATACAATATTCAAATGTCTTACTTTAAGTCATCTTCTTTATTGATATGTGATCTTTAGACATCCTACTCTAAGTTGTCTTCTATATAGGTGTACTTCATATGTGGACAATGTAAATATAACTCTTAAAATATTTTAGCTTTAGATAAAAATAAGTAAAAATTTTAATTTTTTCATAAGAGCAAAATTTTAGTCATCCAATAATAGTGAAAAATAAATATCAAAAATGCAAACTAAAGGCTCAAAATAGACATCAAAGTGAAGATCACTTTCAAATGAAATTCCATTCTAAACAAAAATGTACATACCTGATGAAGGGTAGAGCCCATAGCAGCCACTTCGAAACAAAAGGATGAAGAGGATAGGGCTTTAGTAGCAACTTGGAAAACAAGAGAGACAGAGAGTAGAGGTTGTGTAGATGGAAGATGAAAAGAAGGTGAGTGAGAGGAAAAATTAGCCCGATTATTTTTTCATTTTTAAAATGGAGAAGAGAGAGAACGGGGATGGCTGCTGCTCAGGAGGGAGGAAAAAATCAGCTTCATTGATTTTTCATTTTTTAAAATGGAGGAGCTTGAAAGTGGAGAAGAGACAACTAAAAGATGGAAAAAAGAGAGCTGTAAGAGAGAAAGCAGGAAGGCTGTTGTTCGGGAGGGAAGGAAAAAAATCAGCAAGTCGATTTTTCATTTTTTAAATACATCAGGTCCATAATACCTAATCTCCTCTTCACACGATTGCAGCTATGCGAACAATGGTCTAAATTTCACCCACATGCACGAACGGATGGATGAAGGGTTCCAGCTATGGCTTTAGTAAAATCTGGTTGCATTGAAGCATCCCTGAAATTTAATTATCTCTTTACTTAGCTTTTTGTAGAACTCACGGAGGAATTTTCTGAATGAAAAAGAACTTTTCTTCTCACTCCCAATCTGCAACAAATTTCTCCTTTCACCAGCTTTTTTTGTTTATCCCTTTCGTTTCTCACTTAACCTATTTAATAAATATAAAATATACCAAACCCTCTTAAAAAACACCACTTCTCTCCCAAATCTTCACTTAATCGCATCCTCCCCAGATTTTCTCTAGATATTAGCTTTAAAATTTAAAATTAAAAACAAGATCTTATCTCTTCATGGCCCCACATGGATTAATTGCTAAAAAAATAATTATTTAATTCTTGTCAAGATGAAATTCAAACCTACTACCTCCAATTTATATGCCACAATTTTTAACCATCTTACCTTTTCAACAATTTGGTTAAATTAAATTACAAATTAATTAAATTATATTTTAGAGTTCATTTTCTTTAAAATTATAATTACCCACATTAGTCAACAAGTCAAAGTCAACAAATCAAGCCGGTCATATCAGCTATTTTTACTGACACATTAGACGGTCAAAAATTCAACATATCACATCAATACACCATGTTAAGTTAACATATTTAAGTTGGGTTATTACAATTACCTTTCATTTGATGAGCATTGATCTGTTTCCCTTATTGATGTAAACTATGATTAATTGAGGAACATATGATGACAAAGGTGTAATTGAGTTGTGATAAAAAAAATAAAAATATTAAAAATTTTCCGAATGGAACAATTAAAAAACATGAACTCATGGAAAGAAGCCTTGAGAGCTCCCTACTTAAGAAATTGTAGATAAGCTTTAAAATTTTAGGAAGTTGAGTGAGAGAGAGAGAGAAAGAGAGAAAAATGGTATAGGACAAGTTTATTCCTTTTAATTAGTGGTTATTAAAATTGAATTAAGAAGAGATTAGATTCAATACTTATATAAACATGAAAGCTTCCATGCTTACTCTTAATTTTTTAATTTAAAAATAGTTTTAAAAATCTAAACAATTTATTATGTTTATCTGTGTATTTATTAATGTTTTCAAAAACTATATATTTTTTCAAACTTTTATATAAAAACTATATATTTTTGCAAACTTTTATATACTATATTTATAGTATACCTTTTTCAAAATTTTTGTGGTTTTATAGTCACTCCGAAATGATACTATTTCTTTGCATCTTAGTCATCTCCCCTTTGCGTAGATCATTACACATGTGATTATGTTGATTCCATTCACCACTTTCGAAAATCCTACCCTCCAATTCCCGTGATTCATCAAATAATAATTTTGAAAAAATAAATATCTAGCCAGTAAATGCATTGTCCGTTAAGCACGATTTTTTACAATTTACTGGATGTGATATGAGAATATAAGATTGTCACCGCTATCTACTTGTTTGGTGGATTGCAACCCCAAGAAAGATAAACTATCTGGTTCCCTTCCATTAAGCTTTTACAATTCTTCCTTAGCAAGAGTTTTATGAAACATGCGTGAATTATAAAAAACAATGAATCACTCAAACCATATAGGAGAGATGATTCTACCATATTTTCCATAGAACCATCGTTAGAAGTCATACTCTTGAGCAAAGTGTACAAGACCATGGTCTTTCTCAACTAGTGTCTTTATAGAGACAATCTCACCATATTGTGGTTGGTATTCGCATGTACAAATTTCAAACATCAAATTCAAGATGATGACGATATTGTGTTTAGTTTACTTCACATGAATCTTGACTCTTCATATTCATGGTTCTTTTGAAATTGCAGATCCAATCTATACAAATCGTGGTCTTCTTCACAAGCCAATCAATAAGAAAGTGTGCTATGTCAGCGTGCGCAAAGATTTTGTATGTTGTTCATATCGAAAATTGTAGAAAATCAATACAGGTGTTTTTATTGATGTCCAAAGAGGACAAGATATGTATGAATTTCTTATATATATTAATTTGTAATTTAATATGTTTTGTATTTGACTTGAACAAAAATTCATATATATATTATAGGAATCGACAAAATACTATTATTTTTATTAGGTTGGCAAATACAATGTGTTGATGGTGCATCATGAGTAAGAGGAATGCAATTGTAATGCAGCCTTAGAAGTGAAGAATTTAAGAGGGATGTAGAGCTTCTAAAATAGGGGTGTGTTTGGTAACAACACAAAGTTGTTACTTTAAAACTTTTCAACCTAAAACTTTTTACTCTCCACAACTATCCTATTTTTTAATCATTTCTTCACATTTTTCTATACAACTATCCTACTTTTTAATCATTTCTACACAACTACCAACACAACTAACTTATATATTTCAACTTTATCCTATTTATTCATCATCATTACCCTTATCATATCACATCATTTGACAACTTCTCATCTCTACAACTTTTCATCAAAAGTTTTATCCATTCCTAAACACACCCAGGAGTTTGTTCTTTCTAATGATAGATTAAACTTCTCAAACAAAAAATTGAATTTAAATCAAGTAAGCTGAATTTATAAGTTACAAAATTATCGAATACTGCGTTAATACTTTTACTTTTGCCTATGTTTCTCATGCTAACTGTGGATACTAAACAAGTAAAAACAAAAACTTACTTCATATATTGTATCGGTATTATAGCCAATAGTTGCTATGTAGATCAAATTTATCAATCATTTTCATCAAAAAAAAATTTCAAGCTCTTTAGTACTTCAGAACGATTTAAGCAATGATCCCATTTTGACGTGAAGGTTGTGTGCTTACTGAAAACACGAGATAACTTCTTATAAAATTTCGTGGTAATATGTCATAAGCATAATATATGGAAAGTGTTGGAAAACACTTCGATAATTGCATGTCCCATTGTTGTATTTTCAACCAATGATGGTTGCTTTAAGATAAACTCACATTGTATCAAGCGATATTTGAAATAACCACTTAAAATTACCTATGATTCTGATGCATAGCAAGCCTGCACCTAACAACACGAATTATATGTGGTGAATGACACCAACAAAGGTATGAAAGGATTATTGTACTCATTTATCTTATAAGTTGTATAAAAATTGATATTATTGAACCATCGTTTGATGTTCTATCTATTCAAAAGTATAATGTCATTCGCGTGTTCTCATATACTCATATCTCATACATGAAATTATGTCATCTTTGCTCTTTGATTGAAAAAAATTCAATAATGCATCAGTGTCAGTCTCATACATTGCCCAATGCTTTATTTATAATGCATTCCTAATATTTGTTTGTGTATCCAATTTTGAAATATCCTCTTACTCTGTTATCAAGAAATTGATAGATCTCACTACTTTAATACTTGATGCTTTCCAATTAGTAATATATTAAAATGATCTTCTATTTGGCTTCTGCGTAAACATAGGAAATGAACTTTTGCAGATGTAAAAATAGGATAAAAACTTGTTTCCCCTTTGTAGCAGTACAATAAGCCTTATTGGATATTCATAATGAGTGTTCGTATGAAGCTTTCTCATAGTAAGTTTTGTCATTGTTATTTTTCACATGCTAACCCCTAAACATATAAACAGACACTTAGAAGCACCCTTGACTTTTGACTTCTAAAATTAATTTTTTCTAATACTGAATTTAAAATATCATCATAAGTATTATAAAACTTGTATGTATCTTCAACAAAAGCAAATTATTGAGCCTAACGCCGTAGTGCAGTTAGTACTCACTTCTGGCATACTGCTAGGATGTCTCGGTTTCGATCCGGGTTGGGAGCATAGTCTCCCATTTTAGGAGCGTTGCACTGTGGAGAGTTTACATTTGAGAAAAAATATGGAGAAAAATACACATCACATGAAAGACTTGTAATATATGAGACATCAAAAAAAAAAACAAAAGCAAATTATTGGCCAATACATGGCTTCAATTTAGATAGTATTTTTGGGACAAAAGCCCCCTTCCAACATGTGTATCATCAATGTCACAAACTTCCTTTAACTTCCTCAGCTAATCCCACTTCACGTTGCTCGTCAATATATTTAATTATATCCCCTTCCACATGATCATCCATGCTTAACTCCAATTATCAAAATCTGGTAAAAAATTAGCACAGAATTTTCGTACAATTCATTTGGAATAATGCAAATCCTCATTAAACAACCTGAAAGACATTAAATCCAAATTGTTGTATTTGGATTTAATGTCTTTAAAAGTTTAATAATATGCAACTTTCTTTAATATTGCTTTTGATATCTTTGAGCCATGTTACTACCTTCACAACTTATAGTTATTCTTTGGTACAGATATATTAGTTATCTTTAAGCTTAGCCAGTATTGGTTGAGGAGACTACAATACAATTCCAAATATGCACATTTTATAATGAGAATAAGGGTGTGTTTGGAAAGTGATAAAACTTTTGGATAAAAAGTTTTTTTGTAAAAGTTGTTAAATTGATAGAAAATGATGTAATATGATATGAGTAACAAGAATGTGTAAAAAGAAAAAAATTAAAATAGACAAACTAGTTGTATGGTAGTTGTCCAGAAATGATTAGAAAATAGGGTAGTTATATAGGAAGATGTTAAAAAATAATTTGAAAATAGAGTAGTAATGAAGAGTGGAAGTTTTATCTTAACATTTTCGTCTCATTGCCATAAAAAAAAACCATAAACAAGTAATTTAGTATCAGCAAACCATCAAACTTTTTTCTAATGAAAATTTTGTGCAAACCTTTATGTTGAATAATACACATTTCTTCTTTATCATATTGAGTTTGATGTGCAGGTATAACTATCAAATAGAAAATCAAGAATTTCTCATCATAAGATTAATAATGGTAATTCTTTCTTATATTTAATTTTTTTTGTTGATTCTATTTTTTATCTTGATAATTTAATTTCTTGTAATGGCAAATCAAAAACTATTTAAATAGAGGTGATTTACTATTAGAAGTTCACATGACCAAGGTTTAAACAAAGAAATCTTTATGATTTTTTTTTTGTTGACAGTGCTTTTGATAAATCATTTGGTTGGGCAGAAGATGTAATAATTCAGATGATGATATCTCAAAGTCTATTCTAAAGAATGTTGATGCATTATGGTAAAAGATAATTACTTTGAAAAGGGAGGCGGTCAACTTGAAAACGTGTTGGGAATGCCATTGAAGCTATAGCCTACCTTAAGAAGACAAAATTAATTGAAAAGAATAGAAGATTTGCAATTTAAGGTCATTCAAATGCTTTGGAGACACAGTCCACAAACTCCTAGCAAAAACCATCCACATCTTTTACAATAGGTGATTTCTATGTTGATGGATGGTCATAGTCAGAAGCCACAATCCAAAAGCACGTTAGCCGTTCAGAAAGGAAAGATGACGAAAATGTAGAGAAATATAAATTAAATTTTAGAAAAAATAAAAGGAAAGAAAAATCATATTTCCAAATTTTCCTTAGATCATAAACATTATAAAAAACATATACACGTAGAGAATCACGTACCTATTGTTACTGAAGAAAAAACTCTCTTACTCTCTTTGAAACACGATTGGGTCCTCCATCTTCACCTTAGCCCTCATGTGGATTTACTCTTCGATTTTTTCTTCTCGTTTGAACGAAAAAGAGAGGATGTTTTTTGGAGAATTTTTTCCTCTTTTAGTTTGCATTAATGCAACAGTAGACATTGTCGAACAAGTTAACTTCTAGCATAGACTTCATCCGATTGACAACATTAAACTCACAAAATCATGAGAATGCTGCTTGTGACTTCAACTAATACATGAGCACTTAGATATGATTAGCCTTGTTAGACATTCCCCAAACAATATAATTTTTTATTTTAGATAATTTGAGAATATACCAAGAATATACAACATAATTTAATTATAATTGCAAATATACTCATATAATTTTAAAATTTTAAAATTACCTCTACATAGTTTGAACATAATTGCATATATACTCATGTCGATACGACATTGTTATTGTACCATCACAATGTAAATTCATTTACAAAGATATACTGACTACGTGGGTATATATGCAATATACTTACATAGTTTATATATTTTTACAAATATATCTACGTCGTGATTGCACAATATTGCAGTCATAGCAACGAGACTATATTTGAAATTATGGTCAAAATATGTAGATATATTTACAAATTACCTTTTCAATTTTTTTCAGAAATCTTTAACTTTCATTTTCGAACATCTTTAACTAATTCTACTGTCATATAAAACCACTTTTGTTTTTCAAATCCTTGAATCCACCTAAACAATCTTAATTGTAGAGATTCGATGGCCCCCCATATGGCAATCGATCTTCTTCCTCCATGATCAAATTGTTTATGTAAGCTTCCACATCATGATTTAAAGGTCAAGATAATGCAGTGTTATTTCTAAATCAAAATCTAAAAAACAGAATGCTCAAGACCACAAAATCATAATCTAAACTTAGGTAATCCTAAATATAGTGTTGTTCAGATCTAATGGTAAGATTACCCAATTTTTGTTCAATTTGCTGATTGAACGGTTGGAACCAAGTCTCGATCTTTCCTGCCACGACATGCAACGACCTTTAAATTTAATATAAATGAAAGGGTTTCAATTCCATTTTTTGCATGCTACAAGTTCGGGTGGGAATGCACAAAAGTAGTGACAGAGCCATAACCTTTTCAGTAGAGTAATTTAGCATTGAGGACGCATAATATTTTCCAATGAGGGGCAACAATATAAAAATAAAACTACATTTTTAAAAATTTTAAATAATGTTTAAGGGGAATTTTTCAATTTTAAAAAATCAAGGGGCCAACTTCTCCCCTGTTCTACATGGCTTCATTATTTACTCTTAACTTTATTACTTTTACCATTAATCATAATCCCTATTATATCACTCTGATCTCTTACTTTTTCAGTTTTATCTCTTTCTTACCTTTGCCATTTATTTTTATATGTGAATCAGGAGCCAAATGATATCACACCCGATGTAGATGCGTAGGATCCCAACATCCAAAAGAGACCTTAAGATGGGAATTATTAGTAAATAATCTAACCAAGAGAATTGACACGTTTGTGGCATGAAAGTAGGGATGGAAAAAAAGTTTGAAAAGTGCAAGAGAGATGTAACGCTAGAGTAAAAAAAAAAAAAAAGATTGATAGAAAAGTTGTATAAAAAAATACAGGCATATTTGGTAATAAGGAAAAAATTTCTCTTACTTATCTGTACACTTTTTATACAAGTATCCTATTCTTCTACTTTTCAACTATATCTATTTGACTCCTAATTATTATCCTTATCATATTATTCCATTATCATATTTATTTTTTAAAAATTTATTAATTTTTTCTTTCAGTTTTGCTCTTTTCCCGGACGCACTATAACGAAACTAGTAGCATGGTTACTAATTGAAAGTTAAAATGTCAGATTATATAAAAATCTGTACCCTACTTCCTAGTTTACACATGACCAAGCACCTTTAGCTTCATTTTTCAATATCATCCATTTAACCAAGTTATCAACTCATTATTTTCTATGCGCATCTTATGTGCGCTCTTAAAAGATTCACTCTCAAAGGGGCTTTTTTTTTTTTTTTTTTTAAGGGATACTCTCAAAGGATTTTTGTTGACGCGAATAATTAGATCTTTGGTCCGGGATGATTTTTTCGTTTCTAACTATATAACGATACAACGCTTCGATTAGTACAGCACTCACCATTGAAGTAGTTCCCAGTTAAGAATGTTGCACATATGAAAATATTTTTCTTCCCAGGTTTTAAATAAAGAATTTTAAATTTTCATTTTTTGTGGGCAATTTCAAATTCGCAGCGAAATAAATCATAGGCAGACTTGGGGGTGGGATGATGATCCAAAATATCAGTCAACATTATGGCGTGCATCTCAGGGGTTTAGGGTTAGGGGTAAATACAATATTAACTAATCTGGTAAAATCTTAATTCAATTATACTCTCAACTATATTTTTCACATCTTAATCTAACCCTATGTTAACCCGTAAAAATAAGTTTGGTTCGGATTAGAAGTTGGGTTACTAAATATATAATATTCAAAATATTTTATTTAACTAAATTTACTTTAAAAATATAAATTTATATGAAAGAATAAAAATTAATCCTTTTGTAGGAATACTTTCTAATTTATGTGTTATATAATAATATAATTGCTAAATAATATTATTTCAAAGTAATAATGTCTAATTAATTCATATGTATTGTTGCTAATGTAGGATTATTTTTAATAATTTATTATATTTTATGCTGATATACGAAATTATATTAGGTTAATAATCATCTAACTCAAATCAACTTACTTTTGAAATAAAATTATATAATTTATTTTTTTTCAAAATGTTTAACCAAACCCAATTATATATCAGGTTGGATCAACGGGTCACATAATATATTCAACATGGATCTTTGACATAGCCCAACTCTTGCCCCTCGCATGAGCAATTGAGCAGCACTTATTTTTCAAGGATTAATAAATGCGAATTGTGGAGTTCTGGCACTTTCTCGTAATAGCTTCCTGTAAAATTTTAGATTCTGAAGATAAAATAAAGGGAAATGTTCAAATATATCCGTGTATTTTACTCGAAATTCCTTTTATACCTACGGATATTCAAATTTTCCTCCGAATTTTATACATTATTCCCCCCCATACCCCAAATTTAAAGAGGCATGTCGATGGAAGCTTTGGCGATGGTAGGTGCCGATTACCGTGAGTGCGGGATCAGATTCGAATTGCTTGAGGCACATGAGGAAGATGGTAAGAGTAGCGATGCAGCGATGATGATTATGATGAGTAAAGGTGGAGGCGGAGTTGCTCTGCCTTGTCCGTCCCGGCTGAAAAAACAGTGGAGGGAATGAAGAAATTGAGGTCCTTCAGCGGGTCTGGTAGGTATTTGGCTGGGTAATGTAGGATGAAGGAGAAGCTGATAGCTTGCAAGCCGCTGCTACTGCCGCCACCTTCAATTTGGGATTTTGTTGATACCCCCCTCGAGCACAAAGATAGATGAATGGGAATGAATTCCAAGCTCAAGCAAATTCAAGGTAAAAAGAAGTTCAAGCAAGCCAAACCTACTACTAAGCGGATCCTTCCAAACTCAGCCCACGGGAGCAAAGCTCCACCAAGCCTCAAAGTAGGCTTTTCAACAAACCAGATCCGACCCACAAGAACAAAGCTCCTACAGGCCACCCAACGGGCTCCATAACGCAACCCACCAGATTCAGTTCATCAAGCCTCAAAAGCAGACTTCTCTACAAACAGCCCATCAGGCCTCTATAATAATCCACCCAAAACAACGGGCTTAGCCAAGCTCTAGCCCACCAAGTTTCAGCCCACTATGGAAGAAGTCCACCAAGCTCAAGTTTAGAAGTCCACCAAGCTCAAGCCCATAAACCAAGTCCAACATCTCAAGTGGCCCAAGGCCCATGCTCTCACCTCAAACTCAAGCCCATGGACCAAGTCCAACACCACAAGTGGCCCAAGGCCCATGCTCTCATCTATAAAAGGAGGTGCCCCCTCCCTCCTCAACACACTTGGAGAGGCATCCCAGAGGGGAGGACGGGAGTCTGCAGCAAAATCCCGGCGTCCCGGTTTTCCCGCCTACGAGCTCCACGCCTCTCTCTCACTTTCCTCTTTCTGTTCTCTCCCATTCTCTCAAATCTTTTCATTTTCCCCTTTTCATGCTCGTGTAAGCCGCCTCGGATTGGCAGATTTTGCCATATTTGCTTCAATCCGAAGGCCGGAACCCGAACTCTGTACGATTAGTGCCTTATTTTATTGAAAACAGGGACTGATCTCCCTTCAAAGATCAGTGGCGACTCCATTTTCTTTATTTTTGCGTGCGTATTTGAGTTAACGCTCTGGCAAAGCGGGTGCACGCGGGTCCATAGATTCCAGCATAATACGCTGCCGTTATGCTGCCGAATTTATGACTTGATCCGTGTACGGAAAGCCCCGTCTTAACCGTCATGTTGCCGAACCCACGAGAGAACACTCATATGCCAAACTCTCTAAAGACCGTGAAGCCTAACGCGTTTTACCCTATGTGGATGCAGAAAAACTAAGCCCACGTCGCTGTCCCGGAGGCATTGAAGAAGTGGTCCAAAACCTATCCATCACGAACCAGATTTCCAAGGCGTGGAAAACCATTCCGTGCCCATCGTAGCGCTCGCGGCGGGTGCTACAGATGTATTTCGGAAATTAGCATCATCAAAAATCATAGTTGAATATGCTGATCGAGTATATTAATTAGGGGGTAGCAAACCATGAGTGCATAACTTGTAATTAAAATGTCTGCATCACTTGCGCGGAAATTGATGTTGTGTTGCACGGGATACAATCGACTCTGAGCTGTTATGGTTTAAGCTGTATATAAATTAGTCCATGTTGCAGTCCAATTTTATATTTCCTTGATATTCCGCTGCTCACACCGAGTCCTAGAATTCATTTATATAATTATTTCTGAATGAACTCTATCATAAAATCAGCATAATAAAATGGTTTAATAGTAAAAGATCAATTTAAAATAATTTTTTTAATGTCTAAACCATCTAAAATATTACTACTACATGGATAAATAATTTTATAAAATATTATTACATTCTAATGCACGTGCAAATGGGTCTAAAAGTTTTTCATAATTTACACATGAATATATATCTTTGAGCAAAGATAGCTTATGTATATGCTTGATTTAAATGAACTTTGGTCTCTTAGCTAAGCAAGTTATGTTAAATACAATAAATTGGTCTCCTGGCTAAGCAAGTTATGTTAAATACAATAAATGAAATAAATTTTACGTCAATCATTAATGTCTTAAAAATTAAGAGAGCTACATGAGGTTGCTTCTATGTAATCAGGTAGATTCCAAGTATAAACATAGATGCTTCTATGAAACATCTCTTTTATATAATCTCTTTTATTCTTAATATATTGATAGTTAATAAAAATCTGTTTCATCTATTGTATTTAGCATAATTTATATTATCACCTAAACCCTTTCACTTCTTTAGCATTTTTGTATATGGGCCCATCTGTAAATGTGAAAAATTAACATAATGAAATGATTTAATACAAAATATCAATTTTTAAGTAGTATTTTCAACATTTAAATCATCTGAAATAGTACTACTATGTAGATAAATGATTTTATAAATTATTATTACATTCTAATGCATATGAATAGATCTAAATATTTTTCCTAATTTACTCGTGATCTTACCCATTTTTTAGCAAACATGACCTGTGCATATATTTAATTTAGATGAAACTTAGTATCCTAATTAAACAAATGATATTAAATACAATAAATCGATTAAATTTTCCATAAAAAAATCAAAATCTTAAACTGTGAATGGGTTACACGAAACTGTTTTTGCATAACGCAATTACATAAAAACAGACCGATTTATACTTGGCCCACATGATAATATCAAAAAACTAAAAAAAAAAATAGTTATTCACCCCGTTGCACTAAAGCTAAGTGCACCAGATACACTAGATTTAAACTTTTTAAAGTAGTCGTACAGGAATATATAAATAAATAATTAAAAATATGATAGTTTTGAAAAGTAAAAAAATTTAAAATTTAAAATTTTTTGTAGCCCAAGAGTGTATTTGTTTCCAACAAAAACTTTGTAAGTTAAAAATTTTCACTTTTTTTTTTATCGTAGGATATTTTACATCATATCTCAATTCATATTACATTTAAATAATTAACTTATCTATTTAACTTTATTTTTTTATTCCTCATCATTATTCATATTTTATCACATTTCTTTTCCATTTTAAAAAATGTTCACCTAAAAGTTTTACCACTTTCCAAATCAACCCTAGATGAAAATCATTAATATGCATCCTCCGCACTTGGGCACCCGTGGCTGCTTAAATTCGTCCTCCGGCAGTAAGAGCCCACCGCATCATAGATTCAATTTATACATCCAAATTCTAATCCACCGTTTTTGAACCTAACAATATATTTTGTATAAATATTTTTTTTCCTAATTGCAGATACGCTTAGATTTCGGGTTTATCCTTCATCCGGCCAATTTCATTTATTTTGTTGAACTTAGCACAATATTTTCCCCAATTTAGATACTTTTATATTGTGTCCCAAAGATTTATGAATTTTTTTATTTTTTATTTTTTCATTTTTTAAAAATAAAATTGTCTTACCGTGCCTGACTGACAAGGCTGGGGACAAGAAGATTGAAGATGTAGAAAAGAAAAGAAGACATGGGGATTTTTAAGTATATATGAGCTGTTTGGTAAGAGTGGAGTGGAATAGAGGGCAATGGAAGAGTCTTATGTTTCTATCATTTTCTTTCGTATATTTCCGTATAACTATAATATTTTGAAAAAAGGAGGTTAGATAACTCTGGGTTTGTCAAAATCATTGCAGCAGTGTTTTTTTACAATAAAAAAAGAGAGAATACGTTGTATTTCATTGTCCGGACAATAGTTGTGGCCGAAGAATTAAAGAGGATGGAGAGACTATAATGGAGGCTCGACAAGATAGTATAATCTTGATGATACGTTGTTTGGGGTTCTCTTATTCCTGTTGTCTGGAGTGTCCTCTTATTCCTTTCCGTTGTCCTGAGGTCATGGTGCAACTTGGATGGATAGGTCCCGTTTGAGATTGAATCTATTCTTATTTTATTTTAACAAAATTCTATCTTTTTCTGTTTTATGTCGGGTTAGTTTTAAATGTATTCAACCTTATTTTTAAGGTCCGTTTGATTTCGATTTCGAATCAATTTTTTACATTACTCTTCACATTATATTTGACAATTATAATCTTAATATAAATTTTACTTAAAAACTTATGATCAATATGATAATGATAAAGTTTTAAAATAAATTTATTAAATATACTAAATGATAGATAAATTAAACAAGGTTCTATGTTTTAAAATATATATTTTATTTTCATAAAAGATATATTGAGTATGTACATTAATGAGACCAGCATTGGTGGCGTAGTGGTTCTCGATCGGGGTTGACGTTTCCACGGTCCCGATATCAAAACCCAGGTGTAGCAGCTGCTCCTGGTGAATGTAATAAAAAAAATGTATATATATTAATAATTCAGATCTATTCCGAGTATTTAAACTTTAGAATCTACCCTAACCTAATTATATTAAGTATTTTTAATTTGGAATCTACCCTAACCTAATTATATTAAGTATTTTTAATTTGGAATCTACCCTATCATATGAGTAAGAAAATAAAAACTTAACCAACCAATTTGGGGTATCTCATGGGTTAGATCTATTAGTACTCTATCCAAATTGTACCCTTAATTAATATGAGTCGCTTTTTAAAATTTGACAAATACCCTTGATCCACTCTAAGGTATTTGAAGAGATTGTGGGTCTTGGCTCCCGTAGGTAAAATCTTACTTTGCTTCCATGAAACCTCTCTTTTGCTCATAATCTCACTTTTAATATCTTATGTTTGATAAAAAAAATTTACTTTGTTTAATATACTAAATACCATTTATATTATTATAAATTTATTTATTTATTTAGTGTCAATAGGTTTGATGCATCTACAAATGTGCAAAATAAACTAATAAAATAGTTTGATGTAAGTATTAATTTTTAAGCTTAATTTTAACATATAAACTATCTAAAATATTATTATTATTACGTGGATAAATAATTTTATAAATATGAATATATATTTCTAAGCTTTTTTCCATTATTTACATATAAATATATATTTTTTAGCAAATAAGGTCTATGTATATACTTAATTTAGTTGAAACTTAATTTCCTAGCTAAATAAATAATGTTGGACGTAAAAAATGGTGTGAAATTTCCAATCAAAGATTAAGATAGTAAAATGAAATGGGTTACACGAAGCGGAATAGACTATTACAGGTGACAAGAAACTGTTGGAACAATGATCAAAAATGGGAACTGAGAAGCCGGGCGCGGTGGGAACGAACGGCAGGCCTATGTTGTAGCATGTCCATCGGGACTCGAGGGGCAAGAGGCTGACAGCTAATCCGAGGCAAGCGGGTAACGATCCCACGAAGTGTTGGGCTATGCTTGGCCCTGGGCCAGTTAGAAAAAAATGGAATTGACCTGCATCACCTACTCTTTCCTGACTTAAGTTGGATTGATTGTGCCACTTGATTTGGACGCGGATCGCAGCGCTCAATGCTCCTCGGCACGTATACCGTTTTTTTTTTTGAAATTTTTTTACAATATTATTAATCTGGCACTGATTTTCAAAAATAAAAAATAAATATCTAAAATACTCTAAAAATAATAAAAATTTATAAAAATGTTTAATACACTTATACTAACAGTTTTATAAAAAAATTCAAAAAAAATAAAAAAAATGGATGTATGCGCCCGGGAGCATTGAGCGCTGCATGCGCCCGGGTGCATACGATCGGCGTCCCTTGATTCAAGTTAGATTTGTATTTATGGGTATATATATTAGAAATCATCTAAAAACTTGTATTATAATTGGACTTCTTAGATATTCTAACAAAATTTTCTCACAGCAATCTACTAATCCTGAACAAATTTTCTACTTTTAATTTTACTATCCACAGGTGAACACTCCCACGGGACAATGCTTCACGTTGCCACCGGATGAAATTGTTGATGTTGAAAGTTGATCCGTCTCCCTCCCAATTGACGGGCCAGACGACACACCATTGCGCGATGGCTATTCAAGTTAGATTTGATTATGCTTACTAGAGAGTCTTATTTAAAATTTTTATTATTGAACCATAAATGAACTTTATGGTGTTTTTTAGCTTATTAATTTTCAATATGTAAGCATGAAAGTCTTCGTTTTTTTAATTTTAAAATGTTTTCTTTAAAATTTTTAATTATTTATCATGTCTATCCATATATATTTATTTATTAATCCAAAAACTAAGTGTATTACAAATTTTTAATACTATATTTATACTACACGTTTTTCAAAATTAGTAACGATTACATACCATACAGCTTCCAATATAATTTATTTTTTATAGCATGGTAGAACAAGATATATTAAACGTGATAAATAATTGACATTTGAAAAATATATTGAAAAGTTTAAAAACGAGAGTAGTCATGGAGGCTTTCATGCTTATTAAAGTACGAATCATTATGAGTAAGCATCATTATCTGCGTATAATTATGATAGTCATTTTATTCTTACCATCTTAGAATCTTGCACCCTCATTCCAATTTTTTTCACAAAATAAGTATTTTCAAGCCTAAAATGTGTTTATATTAATTGATCAAATCAAAACAAAGTTTTCAGTTTAGTATAAATAAATATTTTGCCTGTATCTAATAAATATATATTCATACACTAAAATTAAAATAATTAAAATTATAGAGCCATTTGAGTCTTTTATGAATTATTTTCACCATTTCATTTCAATCAGATCAAAGAAACCTCATTTTAGCAAGTTATTTCTTTTCGATTGTTTCTTATTTACAGCCGCTTACCAGTTATCAGCAAGCTATAGGCCATCTGGAGTTTGGGGGAGCATGAGATGGCTGGAGAGGTCCATAGATTAATGGGTGTGGCACGAAATAAATGGGTGCATCATGCATGTCAGAAAAACAAAGATATGACTCGTATAAATGTGCAACTGATGGTTGCAAGCATGTGGAGTGTCTGGAGGAGATGCCCTTACCACGTGGGCGCCGCAAACCATTGTCTATCCTTCTAAAGAGACATCTACCATTCTACCTGTTTAAGTCCAGAAATTTGCAAACATACCGGGTAATACAGGGTGCCTTCAGCGACTAAAAAAGCTTTTTCCAACCAAAATTTTGTTATTTGAAAATTTTCATTGTCCACAATTACCTTTTTTTATTATTTTTCACATTTCTTATACAATTACTCTACTTTCAATCATTTTTACATGACTATTTATATATTTACGCATGTATTTTAACTTTATTTTTGTTACTTTTCACTATTCCTCCCATCACATTACATCATTTCCTTACATCTTAAAAATTTTTACACAAAAAATTTTTCACCCAAAAGTTTTATCATTTACTAAAACACATGACATACTAGATTTTGATTGCATGAAACAGGTTTCCACCAATATTTGGGTGGGAATCTCGCAAATGACTTTGTTGCACCTTGTGTATCCTACTCCACCCATTACATTCAAATAAAGTCCCTTTACTTCAATACTAGGTTTCACCCAAAATCAAACGTGGTATTTGTCTCATTTAATAAAGTATAAAATTAATGTAAAAATATTAAAGATTGGTTGATTTCTATAACAACTTCGAAGTCGTGAACTAAACATCTAAACTGCTTTAAAACATTCTTGTTGCATGAATAATTAAGTTTTACTTTCATTTAACTGATTTCACAAAGTTTTGTCACATCTGTGTGAAATCCTGTATCTAGAACGTCAAGTTTTATCCAAATGAAGATTAGCATGACCACGTCTAAAAAAGGTGCAAAATCAAAGGAATAAAAAAGGATAACTTGTAATTTTATACAAACATCAAATGTTATCCAGCAAAATTAAGAAACATTGTTGTGGGAAAATTTTGAAAAATGTGAGAGATTGATGTGATAATATAAGAGTAATGATTATGAGCAAAGGTTAATTATATGAAATAATGTGTAGAAATTATCGGGAGGTAGGATAGTTATAGCGGAAAGATGCGTAAAAATTATTGAAAAGTAAGGTAATTGTATGAAAAAGTGTGTGGAAAATTTTTTTCTTTTTAAGGCACATTTGACTACGGCTAAAACAGTTTATACCAAAACTTTTTAATAAAAAAAAATTTCATTCTCCATTACAATCAAAAAAAACTTTTTTTATCATCCACAACTATCCTATTTGTAATAATTTATTACATATTTTTGTATAATTATCTTATTTTTCAATCATTTTTATATAACTACTCATATGACCAATCTATCTATTTTAATCTCGTCTTATTTACTCATCACCATTCTCTCTTTTATATCTCATTATTTTTTTCTATTTCAAAAATTTTTATAAAAAAAACTTTTTCATTCTAAAGTTTTATCACTTCTGACACACACCCTAAGTTTACTTACGTAACTTACCTTTAATGTTTATTTCATTCTTGGATGTACCAAGCATATTTTAAAGGGAATGTCAAAATTATTTTTTTATTTTTAATGGATGTGCCTTCTAATATAAAAGAATCGTTCAAGTGGACCCTGGTTATACTGTAATTATGGATGTGCCTTCTAATATAAAAGAATCGTTCAAGTGGACCCATGCATACAAATGTAATAATATTTTATATGATTTTTTATTCACATAAAAATTTTATTTTAGCTGTTTAGATGCTGAAAAACACAATATTAAAATTGATATTTAAATCAAACTATTTATTATACTAATTTTGTACCATTTTCAGATAAAAACCATGCTCATATTTGATTCAAATAAAATTGACATATTTTAAATAAATAATTTTTAATATAATTGGTGGGATAAATGTTAATTTTAATGATTGATTGACCCTATTTGGTGGCGCGGTTAGATTGCACATGAATATCTCCCTCATATAAATTTATTTACATGTCAAAATTTATATTTTTAATTTTTTATATAGTTTAATGATTTTTAAAATAAAAATATGTAGAAAGTTCAAGAAATTTAAAATTTAATATGTGAACCTATCTATGGGAGATTAAAAAAAAAAAAGTCAAAATAACATTTTTTCACCGGGCTTGTATATTGCCCGATATGGGCTGCCGAATGGGATCATTTCCCCATTTTAAATGGACACGTTAGCTATATTCACACCCTATGATCAATTGATGATGAGCATCCGGTTTCAGAACAGTCCAAAAATATATTTTTTAAGTTCTTCTTATAAAAATGTTAATCCGGTTATAATTAATCTATAAACTAAGTTTTATCATTTTTGTGTATTGTATATATTTATTTTAAATTTTAATTTAAAATAGCTTAAATACCTATGTATTTAAAAAATCAAAATAAATATATACACATAACCAAAAATGATAAAACTTAGGTTATATATTAAATATAATTAGATTAATGTGTTTATAAAAAAAAATTTTAAAAATATGTTTTTCGACCGATCTGAAAATATCATTTCGTATCGATGAGTATCCATTTACTAGTATTTGGACCGTAACTATTAAAAGAAAATATTTTGATTCCCACTCAGACTATCGTCACTATCCAAGATTTCAATAAAGTATGCTGTAGGTTGAGTCCAATTCAATCCATCCAATTCATTTAGGGTCATTTGATTAATCAAAAAGTTAAGTTTTATTTAAATTAAATATATATATAGCCCATTAATATAAGATGGGCTCTCTTATATAATCGGGTCAGTTTCGTATAATTACTTTAAATTTTAACTTTTTGATGCTTGCCGAAAAATAGATAAATCTATTTTATCTATTGTATTTAACTTCATTTGCTTTTCGATGAGTCCAAAGTTCATTGGATCAAATATGTACACGGGTTAAGTTTGCTAAAAAATAGATATATATATGTATAAATTAGAAAAAATGTTTAAATTCATTTTCATATGTATTAGAATATAATAATATACTGAAGAATCATTTATCATATAGTAGTGATATTTTAGATTATTTAAATGTTGAAAATGTTATTTAAATTTTGATATTTAGGGTGTGTTTGAGAATGGATAAAACTTTTGACGAAAAGTTGTAGAGAGTAGAAGTTGTCAAATGATGTGATAAGATATGAGTAATGATGAGGAGTAAATAGGATAAAGTTGAAAGAGATAGGTTTGTTATGTTGGTAGTTGTGTAGAAATGATTGAAAAGTAGGGTAATTGTATAAAAAAATGTGAAGAAATGATTAAAAAATAGGATAGTTGTGGAGAGTGAAAAGTTTTAAATTGAAAAGTTTTAACGTGACAATTTTTACTCATTACCAAACACACCCTTGTTTGTTTAGGGTAAAAAAGTATCAACTAAAATTTTTCAATCTAAAATTTTTCACTCTCCATAATCACTCTATTTTTTAATTATTTTTTCACATTTTTCTATACAAACTACCCTACTTTTTAATCATTTTTACACATCTACCTATACAACTAATCTATCTATTTTAACTTTATTCTCTTTACTCCTCATCATTATTCCTATTATATCACATCATTTTCTATTGATTTAACAACTTCTACTCCATAAACTTTTCATCAAAAAGTTTTACCTCCAACCAAACACACCCTTAATGTTGAATCATTTTATTATATTCACTTGGGTAATTTGCATGTATACCCATATAGTTTTACCGATATTGCAAATATACCAACGTAGTTTCATGAAATGCATATTACCCCCACATAGTTTCATAAAAATTATGTATTACCCCCACGCCATTAACTACCGTTAATATCTGTCGTTATAATTTAAAAAATGACGAAAATGCCCTTATCTTCATGGGAGTAATATGCAATTTTGGTAAAACTATGGATGAGAACATTTTTGTCATTTTTGAAAATATAACGGTGGATATTAACGGCAGTTAACGGCGTGGGAGTAATACGTAATTTTGGTGAAACTATGTGGGGGGAATATGCATTTCGTGAAACTACGTGGGTATATCTGCAATTAGCGTCAAACTATGAGGGTATATATGCAAATTACCCTATTCATTTTACATATTTATAGATGAAGCTCATATATAGCAATACCAAACGATTGAAGGAATTTTCATGAAAATATAAAATAATGCTAGATACTACAAATGGAGTGGGTTTTCATTAACTATCAAGATATTAAAAATTAAAAAGATTACATAAAAGAAGGGTTTAATAGAAATATCTCAAAAATATCAAAAATAGTTTTATATGTCAATTTGAATTTATATATTTAACATATAAACATCATTCTTAGGTAGTTAAATGCTTTTATAAATTATTATTATATTTTAATATATCTATGAATATATCTAGCCATTTTTTTAAATTCACAGTCGAGCTTTCATGTTTTAAAACATATATAACTTCCCTAAGAATTTGATTGTGATAACTTTTAATAACACTCAAAATTAAATGATGTTGGATAAAACAAATTGATAAAATTCTAGCTTAATCATCAAGGTCGACTCATTTTTTTAGGGCACATCAAGGTCAACTCAAATTGCAAGATCTCAAATATACCTATTTTGGGTACCATAGTTACTCTAAAAAGATATATAATAGGGTGCTACATGAGATTTTTGTTATTCCAATTTGATGCTTAAGCTGGCCATAAAAAGTAAAAACAGAGGAAGAATTTCAAACTCGACGCGTTTAGGACAAGTAGGGGTGAACCGGTCGTTTTTTCCCCGACCCTGACCGGTCCGGCACTAAGAAAAACCCGACTTTGAGTTTTCTTAAAAGTACTTATTACATTAAGTACCGAGTTTAACCATCGACAACGGCACAATAAGGGCGTTCGGATGGTCGGTGCGGGTTCGAATCACATTCGGGAATTCGGCCAAAAAATATGAGCGGGAGTAGGTGGTTTCCCGAGTGGATGAGGTGTGGGAGTAGGTGGTCTCCCGGTTGGTTGGAAGCTGTGTCTCTCTAATTCTTTCGTGGAGTTGTGTCTCCAGATTATTTTGGAAAAATATGTGTCCCAGATTTATAAGAATGTCTCAAATCTTCAGTATAATATGTGTTGATATATATATATATATGTAATTATATACCAATCAAAAAAAAAAGTACCGAGTTTAACTCAGCCAGGTTCACATTAGTACCGGGTTGGTTTTGACATTAGTACCGTTAGTACTGGCCAATGACCCGCCCACCACCCGCCCACCAGAGAACCACCAGAAAACCCGCTAGATCATCTCCAAAAGTGGTACTGAATTCAGGATGTTGCAGTTCGAGTCACGGAACACTGGTGTAGTTTTCTTTTTCTTTTCTTTTTTTTTACTCCCGAAAATCAACCTTTTAACCTTTATAAAAAAAAATTTTAATTTACATTTTTAAATTTATTATAGAAATCTTTTTTGTATAATTATTTTAAATTTATTTCAAAAAATTCTCCATATTATTCACTTAAATTTATATTTTATGAATTAATTAATTTGAAACAAATAACTTTGTTTTAACCGGGTTGGGACTGGTTCGTGGACCAGAATTGCTAATATTGGATTTAATACTGAGTTCAACCCCGACCAGAGCATAATATACAGGGCCAAAATAATTACCAAGTTTGACTGCGTAAAACCTGTCGGATGTGCATCCCATTCGCTTAGCCACTAGAGTGCCAAGGGTTTGAATTAGGAGTGTACGCGAGCGGGTTTTTTCCAGTGTTATAAGAACCGGACCGAACCGGCCGGTCCGACCGGTTCGACCGGGAACCGGTCCCGTTTCCGGTTCGATACTGCCCGGTTCGGTTCATTTATAGAAAACCGGACGAACCGGCGAACCAGCGGTCGAACCGGGATATGCGGTCGAACCGCGTTCGACCGGTCGGACGATTTTATATATATAAAGAAAAACAAATGAAACCGCTCGCATTCCCCCCTCTCCTGTCGTCGTTTCCGAAATTTGAACCCTAACGCCGGCATCGTCTCGTCGCAGTAGCAGCGGCCCCCATCATCGACACTGTGTCCTCGGCCCTCGCAACGCCTGCCGGCCGCACAGCGCCAGCACCCACAGCACCGGCCGCCCGCAGCTCCCGTCGTCTTCTCCATCCTTGTCGCATCCCCGCCCACCGCGCCCTCATGCGCAAAGCCCGCTGCCCATAGCTCCCGTCGTTCGCGCCGTCTTCACTCTTCATCGCGTCCCCGCACGCAGCACCCTCAAGCGCAGCACCCGCCGCCCGCAGCTCCCGTCTTCTTCTCCATCCTTGTTGCATCCCCGCCCGTCTCGCCCTCACGCGTAGAGCCCGCTGCCCATAGCTCTCGTCTTCGTCGCGGCCCCGCACGCAACGCCCGTCGTCGAGTCCCCGCACTGTCATCGGCTTCTGCTCTGTCATCGGCTTCTGCTCCGTCATCGCGGTGCGTCTGATGGATACAATTCGGGTGCCTTTGAAGTGAATATTTCAACCTTTTTGAGAGAACCAACGTAAAGCAGTTCCTCTCTTTTCCTGAGAGTGCAGCAGCCATGAATTGCATTATTTATGCCGACAGATCGAAAGGGGTGGTCCGTTAATTCGGAAAGTTACCGCTCCACAACGTTTTATTATATCGCTTAGGGCTCAAATTATTGCAGATGGATCCCTTTCAATGTGACGTGCGAAATTATTTCCCGAATGACTCGTCAACGTCGAGATCGCTGAAATTAAAATAAGAAAGAGGGGCTATTAAAAAGGGGCTTTTCTCCGTTGGAGCAAGATGCAATCTGCACCCTACGGCTTTCCATCCGTTTCCCATTATTTAACTTTTTTATATCCAAGCCATCCATCGTATTCCCCTCTGTGGATGTTTATACGAGATGAAAAATTACTTTCTTTAGATTTGCGTATAATCCACAGCAAATGTAGATGGATGAGATTCTTCATAGTTATATTTTCATTATGGTTGATTACAAAAGTTTTCAATAAGTTGATTTTTTTTTTTTTTTGCATTTGGACTAAACAAATATTTTAAACCTAACTCATGGCTTGGATCTGAAATTTTTTTTAAGCAACGATGAACCTTGAGGAGGAATAATCTACTGTCACCTCCACCGTAGAAAAGCCACTTAAAGGTTTTTTTTTCCCCATCACTGCCGTCTCGCCGTCCCCAGTCATTGGTCGCTGGTCGCTGCTGGCAACTCACCGTCTCGTTTGTGTTGTTATCGCCGCTGACATCTTCTCAAGTGATCCGACAATGTTGGAGAACTGTTGAGTTTCAGTGTTGTGGATCACTTGGGCTTTCCAATCAGTCCATCTGGACGGTCCATCTGGTGGGCCTGGTTCGGAATAGCAGAAGCTGCGGTAATTATTTTTATGTGTAATCTGAAAATTTATTTTTAATATTTTATTTATTTCATAAAATTTGAGTACCCTTTAAATGTCGTTAAATGTTGTTGGACGCTGTTAGGTACTTAGATTAAGGTGTATTTCATTAAATCATATTATCTTGGTTTTAAGCTCTATAATAAGGTATAAATAACCTTATAAGGAGTTGAGGATCATATTACAGATGTCGTTAGATTCAGTTAGATGCTGTTAGATGTTGTTAGATCCTGTTACATGTCATTAGATCCGGTTAAATGTCGTTAAATGCTATTAGACACTATTAGATAAGGCAGATTTCATTATATCCTATTACCTGGGTTTCAAATTCTGTAATTAAGGTATAAATGACCTTATAAAGGACTCAAAATTATATTACATGTGTTAAATTAGGATTAACTTATCAATATATTTACTTAAAATTTAAAAATAATTTAATATTTATGACATCATAAATATGTCATGCTGACGTCATCGGTTCGAACCGGTTCGTTTAACCGGTCAAACCGGTTCGAACCAGACCAGTTCCTTTACCGGTTCAATCACCGGTTCGGTTCTGACAACATTGGTTTTTTCTAACCCGATGTCAAAAATACTTAATTTCGGGTTTGTAAAAAAATACAGTAACACCTATTAGTATTGGTTGAGCCAGACCAAGTCGAGTAGTACTGGGTTTCTAAAAACCCGATACAAAAAAACCCCACCTATACTTTACTCAAGTAAAAGCTTGCGCGGTACTGCCGTTTTGGCAATTAATAAATAATAATGACATTTTTTTTACCTCTATTTGAGGGGAAATGACAAGGAATATCCGATTTATAAATGAAACCCACCGTAAAATCATATGATTAGACCAAGACAAGAAGTCATTTATGAATAAAAGTAACAATACCAAATGAAAATTTTATTTATTTGAATGTGCTATTAATATTCAAAAGTGGAAATGAGTTCCATAAGATTTACAAATTTAAGATTTAATTAATAGATTTTAGTGTGAATACATTTAAGTTTCATAAAATTATTAGCAAACGTATATTAAATAAATTAGACATATATAATAAATTTTGTTACAATATAAATTTACTCTGAAGACTTATTTATATCAAACTTACATATTAATTATTATAAGACATAATTTAAAATGATAAGTGATCTTGTTAGCCCAAGCTAAGCAAAAGTCTCGTTTAGCCTGTCTTAAAAGATCTATTTAAAAATACTTTTTAAAATTTTTGTCTATATACTTGTTTATCTAATTGTATTTAACAAATAAACTAAATTTTACTATTTTTGAATACACATCCAAAAATGATAAAACTTGGTTTATATGTTAAATACACTTAGATAAATAAGTACATGGAGAAAAATAAAAAAAATTTAAATAGGTCTTTTGAAGTAGGCTAAATAGTGCATTTACTTAACCCAAGCTAACAGAACTATTCCTCATTTAAATTTTAAATTAGAGTATAACTAATTATAAATAATTTGAAAATTTTGAAAAGAATGAGAATAAAATTAATTGTAGGCGCAATTTAATAAATTAATACAATATTTTCTCAAGGATGAAAGGAGAGATTTAAAAATTAACTTTAAAATTAGGCCATTTCAAAACCCAAAATAGCCCATCTTTGATTTTTTGAATTTTATTTCTAATCCGGGCCAGACGTATCACGTATTCTGACCCGGTCTTGAATTGTTGGGGCAGAATTTAGTACCGAGTTTAACCTTGACTGGAAAATAAAGAGTCGGCATTGGTATGGGGTCCAGGCCGGTCGGTGTCCACCCCCGAGCATTTTAAAAGGCAAAAAAAAGACGCATGATCATTTCGGCTGGGCGCAAATTTGCAACGGGCCAAAAAACAGATTTTCTTTATTTTTTTTCTTTGAAAATTTTTAATATAATTATTAATATAAGTGTATAAATTATATACATCAAGTTTTATTACTTTAGAAATGTGTATATATTGATTTCGTATTTTAAAATCTTTTAGAGATTAAACATAATTATATGAACTAAAAAAATAAAATATAAAATATTTTTGACCCAGTCCGGACGCAAATGATTAGACCTCGAAGTTAAATTTTAATCTTGAAACATTTCTATATCAACAAAAACTGCTTTTTAATCAACTTACGTAATTTAGGCCCTTGAAATCAACATAGATTCTTCCCGAATGTCCGTTTAATTTTTGTCGAGATGGACTTAAAATGCTCCTAACTAAGGCCTATTATATTATTTTTTTTGGAAATTTTTAATACAATTTTTAATACAAGTGTACAGGCGTTTATAATACAAAATAAATATGTACATATTTTTAAAAATGATAAAACTTAATTTATTGGTTAAACATAATTATATGAACTAACAGCTGTATAATTTTTAAAAAAAAAATAAAAAAATATATTTTTGACTTGGTTTGGACGCAAACGATCAGACCTCGAAGTTGAATTTTGCATTGAAACATTTCTATGCCAACAAAAACTGTTTTTAATCAACTTACACACTTTAGGTCCTCGAAATCAACAGAGATTCTTCCTGATTGTCTTAAGATGGACTTCAAATGTTCCTAACTACAACCTATTATATTATATTATGCCTTATAGATCAGACACTTTCCGGCGATTTTCATGGGTGCGGACAAAGCTAAGCTTCTTTTTTTTTTTTTTCCATCTAAAAATTTTCAAATTGAGGGGTTAGTTTAGTGAACTATAAAACTTTTCAAACTAAAATTTTTTAATCTAAAACTTTTCGTTTTTCACAACTATTCTATTTTTTAATTAATTATTTATTTCTTTTTATACAATTATTCTATTTTTCAATCATTTTTACACAACTACAAATACATTTAATATATCTATTTTGACTTCATTATTTCTATTTTTCATCTTTACTTCATATCATATTACATTATTTTCTTATATTTTAAAAAATTTTATATCAAAAGTTTTATCAATTTCCAAACACACCTAGAAACGTTTCAATTTAAAATTTTTTATTTTTCATAACTATTATATTTTTTAATTATTTCTCTACTTCTTCCTGCACAACTGTCATAATTTTAAATCATTTTTGCGCAACCACTTATATATTTAGCTAATTTATTTTTAACTTCATTCTCTCTAATTATCATCATTACCATGACGTGTCATATCATATCATATTTTCGTTTATTAAATTTTTTTTCACGAAAAACATTTCATTAAGGGCGTGTTTGACAATTGATAAAAAAAGTCAAAACTTTTCAATCTAAAACTTTTCACTCTCCACAACTATTATATTTTTAATAATTTTTTTTACATTTTCCTATACAACTACACTACTTTTCAATCATTTCTACACAACTATCCACTTAACTAATCTATCTATATTAACTTTATTCTCTTTCTTACTCATCATTACCCATATTATATCACATTATTTGACAATTGTTACTCTCCAAAATTTTTTATTAAAAATTTTATTCATTATCAAACTCACCCAACAAATTTTTACAGAATTTCAGCAATGAGACGAGCGAATCAAGGATCCATCTTGCGTAAAATAGAAAAGCGCCTGCGCATGTGCCGTCGAGGATGGCATTTACTTCTCGAGGTTCGAGAAGTCGTGTCGAATTTGTCGTCTCCCGACGGCCTCGGACAGAACGGCAGCCGAACACAAATTTTTACAGATTTTCAGCAATGATGGATGTCCGCGGGAGTCCTCACATCAACGGCTGAGACGAGCGAATCAAGGATCCATCTTGCGTAGAATAGAAAAGCGCCTGCGCATGTGCCGTCGAGGATGGCATTTACTTCTCGAGGTTCGAGAAGTCGTGTCGAATTTGTCGTCTCCCGACGGCCTCGGACAGAACGGCAGCCGAACACGTGCAAATCATGCACGCGACTGCCCAAGCGAACATTCGCTTCACACGTGCGAAAACCTTTCGCGGGTGACATCTATACCGCTGAACCTTAGGTATGTACATCGGGTCGGGTTGACTCGGGATGGGACAAATACAATCCTAACTCACCTTATAAAATTTTAATTCAATTTTACTTTCAACCGTACTTTTCACACCTTAACCTAACCCTATTTCAACCCACCTCAAATCAGTTCGGTTCGGGTTAGAAATCAGACTAATAGATTACACATATTATCAATGCTAGTTAAGCTTTTGTTCACCCAAATTTCTTAAATAACAAAAGCAATGATAATTATAAAAACAATAAATACTAATACAAGTTCTACGTACTTCAAAAGTGGAGAATAAGTTTAGTAATTGATTCATTTTTTGTTTTTATATTCTTTGAGCAATCGATATCCTCTGCAAGTAAAAAAGTGAAAGTCAAGTAAAAGTATTGCAGTAAATTATGCAAAATGAAAAAACGAATATAATAATCTTACTTACCTTCTTAGTTAGCTTCCAATCAAATCTACAAACATCTCAAATTCCCAATTGACCTGTTCGGTTATTCCAAATCACCAATGCAAAACAAACATCTAAACAACCTATTTACAATGCAATATAACCAAATAATCAAAACACAATTTTACAACTAATTAACCAAATAAATTAAAACAACATTTCACAACCAAATAGTCAAACATATTTCAAAACTCCACACAATTTTATTTAAATATACAAACAACATGAATGAAATACACTCTCATAAACATATCCAAATACATATCTTATAGAATCGGGTCGAGTCGGGTTGACCGACCCCAACCCAGCTCAAATCGATTCTAAAAATCGGCTCAGGTTGAACCCGTTTTGCGGAAACTGAATTTCCAAAACCTCAACCCAACCATGGTATAAATCAGTCCGAGTTGATGCAGGCTCGGATTTAACCTGACCCTAGTTACACCCCTACCGCTGGTTGATGTCTTGATTGATGCTAGTGTAATAAATCCGACGCGGTTGCAGCTTTTTGGTACACTGAAGATCCGTTCAGAATAGGCCACAAAAAAACTTCTACTGTCATGTTACATGAAACTTTTAAATTTAAGATTCTTGGTTCTCTTAACATTTCTATTTTTGTAATTTTTTTTATGCATTTTCCCATACAACAATTAAATTTTTTAGTTATTTTAACACATCTTTCTGTACAACTAATATATTTTTACATCATTTCTACATAGTTATTTGTACAATTGATTTATCTATTTTAATTTTATTTTCTTCACTTTTTTATTATTATCTGTATCATATTATATTATTTTCTTTCAATTTAAAATCTTTTACACTATAAACTTTTCATCTAAAAGTTTTATCACTTCCCAAATATACTTTATGCTTCACATCTTCTATGGATCTTTTACAAGATTTTAAATATCAATTATCTTACTACTTTTTTGTTATTAATAAATATTTCAATTTTTTTCATATCTTTTGATATAATTGTTCTATTATTTATTTTTTATTCTCTTTATTCCTACTTCACGATGATAAATTTAGTTTAATGTAACCAATTTTCCTAGTCACATGTAACATATATTGGACTATGGGATGTATTTGGGTTATAATTAATTATTTATCTATAAATGCTTGCTTTTAGTTAAATGTAGTATTTTTTACAGCACAAGCGGACAAAAAAATAACAGTCGATGTAGTTATTAAAATTTAGCTATAAATAATCATAAAACTTTATTTGCAATTAACATAATGGTTAGTTGCATTTAGTGTTAAACAAAGTTAAACTAAAATTTAGTTGCAAAAAGATAAACGCATATAATAAATTTTCTTTTAGTGAACATCACCTTTATTGTATCATATTATTCTCTATTTTTCAAAAGTTATCTTACAAAAATTTTTCATTAGTTTTGTTAATCTCTTACACAATGGACCCTGGAATCGCATACTCGCCTAAGGTCTACCTTAATATTTTAGATCTCTTAAGAATAAGTTAACATTATGAACTGTTAGAAAACTATCATTAAATTAATAAACAATTCAAAAACAACTTGAATCCACAAAATTTTATGATAAAAATTCATAATTTAGAAATAAAAAGTTTACACAATTCAAATAGAGAATTAAAATTGAAGCATATATTGAAATTAAAATAGAATAAAGAGTAAAAGAAGTAAAAGGATGTTTGTGATTTCAAAATTATAAATTTCTCAAGATACATATTTTTCCATCAATGCATACCCACTTTAATGTTGTTGGCCAACTAAGGGATAATTATTTGATTATAAGGAAGTTTGTTTTTTTAAATGCATACCCACTTTAATGTTGTTGGCCAACTAAGGGATAATTATTTGATTATAAGGAAGTTTGTTTTTTTATAACCGTTGTTAGTAACTAAAAAAATATTCATTAGCTAAAAATGTATGAACAAGAAGAAATTTTTTTATTGTTTATGATGGTACTTTATAAATAAGTAAAATTTTTCTTATTTTTGACAATGCTCTCATAAGTATAAAAAAAAAATTACTTTTGATGGTACTTTATTGCTACGATGTTACTTTATAAATAAGTAAAAATTTTCATATTTTTAACAATGCTCTCATAAGTATTAAAATTTTTGTTTACTTTTGACAATGCTTTTACAACAAAAATAAATTTGGTTTGTCTTAAGTATAAAAACCAAATAACTATGCAATACAAAAATTTTAATTTTTGGTTACCAAAATTTTCTTACAAAAATATTGCAAACCCCGAAAAGAAATTTAGTTGTCAAAAGTTAACCTTTTTATATATGGTTTTTTGACTTTTATACTTATGGGATGTTTATTTACATAAAAAATATTTTTAATTAAAACTTTTACTTTATACAATTATCTTATTTTAAATTATTTTTTCACTTTTTCTTATACAATTATCATACTTTTCAATTATTTTTATATAATTTCTCATACATTTAACATATCTATTTTAACTTTGAATTTGTTTGGTTTGAGGTACAATTTTTTGATGAAAAATTTTAAAAAATTTTATACAAACAAATTTTTTACACAATTTTTTATCACTTTCCATTACACTCCCTGTCAACTGAATTTTTTTTAATCCGTAGAATCATTATCGACAGCATCACAGTAAAAATTTTCTCGCTTATAAAAGAGAACTTTTTCTTCATTTACGATCCTTTGCTAATAAAGACAATTTGATTTCTAATAAGGATTATCAAAAACCATGGAGAGCGAAGTCAGCTGGTTTTCAATTGAAATGTTGAAGATACGCGAGCGAAACTTGAGTAGTGCGCGTGAGATGCTGGAAATGCGTGCGTGTATGTGTATGATTGTAGGGTATGGTTGGGAGCTTTGACTAACTGGAGGCCCGCTCATTTAACAGCTCCGCCAGATGGCATGTATGGTGCTGCACTGCAGCATTGAAGAACTCTTCATGAAGAAACACTGCAGCCTGCAGGCTGTTTAACTCAGACAGAGAAACACTGCAAACTGTTTTAATTCAGAGAGAGAGAGAGAGAGAGAGAGAGAGAGGAGCAGGACGGGCGGGATGGGAAGGTCGTTCGCAGAGTCGCCAACATGGTGTGTTGCAACTGTCATAACTGCATTGGTTGCATTTGGCTTCCTCGTGCAGCGCTCTATCAAGCGTTTTGGGATGGTAGAAAGACACACTACATGGATTCCTTCTTTGTTTCTTTCACTTTTGTTTTTATGTATCTTTTGGTTTTGCTGGTTCATGGAAAAGATGGTTTTTGTTTGGTATAAAATTTGTCTTTTGTTTTTGTTTCTGTTTTTGTTGTTTTGGGTTCACCAGTGGCTAGTCAAGACCAAAAGGAAAGCTCTTCTTGCTGCTCTGATGAAGATCAAAGAAGGCGAGCCCTATGTATTCACTTTTTTTTTTTTTTGGCTCTTCTGAATTAAACTTGGCTGATTAAGCAATTGAGATTCCAATCATTTCATGATGTCTGGAGGCAATCTGTTGCATATGGCATTTTTCATTTGTTACAAATAAAATGGGTTTTCGGCCGTTTTTATGTGCTTGTTTGATGGATAGATCAAAGGTGGGTGAATTTTTTGGGTGGTTTGTGTTCTTTGGATGATGTTTGCATCTGATTCCTCTAATGAGTTTGGAATCTTCTACATCTTTTTATTTTATTTTATTTTTCTTGTGATAATCACCTATATACCAATGGTTGTCCTAGGCATAGCTCATGAGAACAGTAACCATATTTCTTGGGAACTCATCAATCTTGACGTTGGTATGAATTTCCACATGGTTCAGAGGCTTGAAGTATTCCTGGTTACCAAAAATTACCTGAATGATGGATAGTTTGAATTAAATTTGCTACCTAGACAAGCCTGATCTCAATGCAGTTGTTCAATGCAGTTGTTCCTTTTGCATTTATATATACAAATTTGCCTTTTACCTGGTATTTCACGTAATCTGCTCCCATAACATTTTCTTTTTGTATTTTGAAAACCAGAACTAATGCTTTTTGGGCTCCTATCATTGATGCTGGGGCATTGGACTGTTTGGGTAGCGAGGATCTGTGTTAGATCATCAATATTTAGCTCTCGGTTTTATCCTTGTGCAAAAGACGTCTACGAGGGTGACATTATGGATGCCAAACATTTGTTGGCTGATGGTTTCTATCGCTCGAATTATACACTATCCAGAGAGCAAGATGGGAGCCATCAGCATGGTTTCTGCCCTGAGGTAATTTCATCCTAAATTCATTCCTATAAGACAAGTTATTTTACACCTTGGTTCTGACTATACTCTCCAACTAATTACTGTTAATAGATTTTTTTAATAAAGTTTACCTAAAGAATGCTGCTGTAAGCATACGAAGCCTTGTAATATTGCAGTTGCTCTCAAATATTGGGAATTTGGGATAGCAATTTACATCCATCTATTGTGCTGCGTCGGAGGTACTTTTAGTGACCATTTACTTGTTGTGCAGGGCCATGAACCGTTTGCTTCATATGAGAGTCTTGAGCAGCTTCATCGGTTACTGATTGTTCTTGCCATTGTCCATGTTTCTTACAGTTTCTCCACTGTTGCCTTGGCCATGATTAAGGTTAATAGTCTTCATAATTTATAATGCAAATGGAGGATGACCGTGCGTTTGTTTCTTTCTTGAGGTTCCTCTATTACCCATATGACTGAAAATTCTATTTTAGTTTATGTAGATTCAAGGGTGGATGGGTTGGGAATCAGAAGCAAGGGAGATGGCTATTCCAAGCGAACAAGGTGTGTGATTTGTCAATGCTTTTCTGAACTTCGTGATGTATCGATGTTTTTTGTATGAGCAGAATTTACTTGCTCATGTTGTCTTCTCGTTGTGGGGCCCAAAGTTCAGGAATCTGAATCATTGACCTGCCTGGAACTGCTTTTCATGGAAATTATTCTCATGGCGATGTCAAACTTCTATTCATGGCCAACACAGGGACACGAGAGAGGAAATGTTGGAGTGGGCCCTACACTTGATGACAGGGCTCAAACACTAGGATCTCCAATTTCATGTTATACCTGCTCATAAGGGTGCCCTGAAGGAGCACAGCAACTTAACGGTCATCTTATCAACAAATGAATATGTATTTAATGTGGTCAAAATATTCCCTAGCACCCTACACAATGCAGTGAATTCAGAATGTATTGATAATTTCCCTTCTATAATTCCTTCCTCTGTTATGCAATAAGAACTGAAAAAAATAAAATCATGTTTGCAACTTATAAGCTGAAGTCATACAACTCATTTGCAACATCTGGCTAGTCTCGGACACAAAACCGCCATATTTCATAGTCCATTCAAATGGATGAAAACTGGACAGTCCATGCATGGTTTGACACGCTTAATGAAAGGTATTGTTCCAGAAATCAAATGTCTAGGAATTGCAGGTCTTGTGTCAGATTTTTTTTTAAAAAAAAATTTTAGACAAGGCTAATTCAGTGGGCAGCTCTGATTTTTCCAACAATTCCCTTTTGGGACCTATGGGCATATTGGAAGTTGGCCAACAGAAAAAGGATTAGCAAACTTTGGAATATTGTTTTTTACCCAGGTTTTCTAACCTCCCGCCTGATGCAAATTGCAGTGATTTTCAATATAATATTTTTTTCAGGAATTTCTGTCAGATTTATTCTTTTTTCTATCTTGTGCATAAGATGTCCTGCTCATGGAAAGATTTCCTTTTTTTCTTTTTTTTTTTTTGCCAACATAGGTTCCCTGGGAATTGATTTGAAGAAAGTAGTAATTAGGCGCCAGTCTACCTTCATATCTAATCATACATCCCATCCATGGAGCCAAAATGAAGTTCTTGTTTGGATGGTAATATCATTTTTAATTTTGTTATATCCTTATCTTGCATTTCCATGTAACTAAGGGTCCATTTGGCATTTACCAAGGGGGAAAAATTTCCATTTTATTGTACACACCTCTTGATATGATTTAACATTTAACTGCCTAACTACCCTTCGTTTTCTAGTATTATTTCTATTTTTTGCATATTTTCATAAAACTACCTTATTTATTTATCTTTATTATCTTTTCTCTTAATCATTATTCTTATTATATCACATGACGCACTCATTTTTTCAAAATTTCCTCCTTTTTTAGTTGTTTTCTTTTTTTTTTTTTTCCCCTCTTACCAAATGGACACTAAATGAAACATCTACTCTTTAACCCTCATTACCATCAACATGAACACTGACTAGAATGTTCTGGTGAATTGGTTTATTCAATCAGTTCAGATAGCAAAGAAGTCTCAGATATACATGACTAACTGTGGAGCTCAGTGTGCTTGGAGAGATGATGTTTCATTATCTATAGCCGTCTATGTTTTATAGAATACTCTGGGTAATTCCTTGCAAGGAGAGTAAAGCATTACAGAGATCTACAGTTCCTGCCGCTTGTAGCTTGATGAATTTTTTTTCCCGCTTCAATTCTGCACTTCAACAGAAATGCGTGTGAAATGTTCCCATATGTGCAGAGGTGGGTCGATAATTTATAATTCATGTGTGCAGCTGTGTTTTATCCGCCAGTTTTGGAGTTCTATAAACAGAGCAGACTACTTGGCATTACGTTTGGGCTTCCTTACTGTGAGTTCCTTTGATTAATTGTTGTAAATCTTCATAAAAATGATACAATAGTTGTTTTCTGATATATCTACAACAATGAGATGTGTTTAATTTTCTTTTCTTTCATTGAATTCATAAAAATGATCCTAAACGAATAGCTCGAGTTTTTTTTTTTTTTTAATTACATTGGTGTTGTGGAGGGTAGAACCCTCACCTGTGGCATACAAGCCAGCATGTGCAACCATCGGGCTAAGCCCAGGTTCACTCTTTTAATCAATCTTAATTGCATGTAACTTTGTGTTTTGTATCGATCACAATTGCGTGCTACGCTGTGATTCAGTGTTTGGTGGAGGTTATCATCTTAATTCTATAATATTAATCAGACACCTCTTGTGTAAGCAATTATCTGGGGAAGTTTGTGCATCGATTTTGAAGTTGCTGATCTTTTTTTTGATGGAAAGTTGCCGATCTTTCTGTCTTCTCAAATTGGTTTCATCCTTTATTTTGTGACTGTAGAACCACAATCTTCACCTATCTTACGATTTTCATGGTTATATGCTTCGTAGCATGGAGGAAGAGTTCCGGGATATTGTTGGTATCAGGTAGCCTACAATCTTCAAAGAACTTTTCTATTGCTCGTTTAGTTAAATAATCTCATTTCCACATATTTTTCTGAAACAAATGCTTCTTTTCACTGTTCTTTTGAAAGATGACACTTAATGTTTTACTAGATAACACTACTGACTCTGAAGAGCTTTGATGAAAATTCACTGATGTTTTTTCTCTTATTTCTGTTTGATAAATTTTGCAGCATTCCACTCTGGGGTTATGCTATAATTTGCATGTTCATAAATTTTCATGGTAATTTCCTCAATCGCAACACATTTGTTTTGGAAGTTAAATGTAAGAATTTAGAAGGGTAACCAAGGAACCAGTCATTTTTTCAAAAAAATAAAAAAATAAAAAAATTCATGTTGCATGGAACCATGGCCCATACAAGGAAAAGTTTACTATCATTGAGGTCTTGCAGTCAGAATTAACGATAGAAAAAGTTAGATTGCTATTCGAGCTTAATGCTCTTTGTAGATTGAGGTAATCTGTTCACCAAATCCATATACTTAGTACTTGTTGTCATGGGTGATTCACCACGTCAACCTGCTTCTGATAAAAACTATTGATATTATGAATAAATACAAGCCAGAGTGTCCATAAAGCATTTTTTTTTCTTATGCGGGCTATACATCACCCAGAAGGTAGCCTGCCAAATTGGGGATCCCAATAGTGTAAACATCTGAAGTCAGTGAAGTTTCCATCTTCACATAAGCTCACTGCTTGTCATGCATAGAATGATTTTCTACTCACAACTTCTAAGAAGAGTGCCTCATTCAGGCACAAATGCTTACTTCTGGTTATCCTTCATTCCAGCCATTGTAAGTCCTTGATTCAGCATTTCTTTTTTTCATGACTGCTTACTTGCTCTAGTGTCAGTGCTAATGTACTTCCTGTCCTGTCCTGCTGACACACGTTTTGCAATTGGAAAAAAGTTGACGCTGCTAGTTGGTACCAAGTTGCACCAGATTGTGTCGCAGTTGGCTGTTGAAGCAATGAATGCACGTCGGTCTACAGTAAATCAACTAAAGCCACGAGATGAGCTCTTCTGGTTTCAGCAGCCCAAATTGCTTTTGTGGGTGATACAAATAATTTCCTTCCAGGTATAAGTAAATGAAAAAAATATACGGTTGAATAACAACAGAAAGATACCTTTTGATGGAATCTTATATTTCTGGGCTTTTTATTTGCAGAACGCATATGAGATGGCAACATTTTTGTGGTCCTTGGTAAGAAATTAGGAATCCTTAATCTCTTAACTTTTATATCACTGTTCCTATAGTATTCATCCTAGAATTTAACTACCAGATAGGGGTATAAATGTATCAATGAAAAGGTGATGAGCTACACTTCCCATGTCAATTTTCTTCTATTAGAGTAAACATGAAGCATGCTCCAGCTTGCACCAGGAATAGAAATACCACCATGCACTAACAAACATATGTGGAATAAAGATGAAATTAGTACGATTATTGTGGTGGTGATATCTCAAAAGCTTTGATCTCTTCCATATACTAATCTTATATTTGCTTTTAGTGGGAAATAAAGGAACCGTCGTGTTTCATGAAGAACCATTTGTTCTTGGCTATTCGACTGTCATTGGGGTATGTATTTCTTGTCTCATGGGATAAAAACTCTTTGGTCTATTAGCAGCGTTTTTACCAAGTTTTGCTTGAGCGTTCTTTCATTCGTACTGGTCTAGAGATCTAGACAATAAAATAGCCTTAGGTCTTCAAAACATATGCTAAGCCATAATTTTAAGAAAGAAAATTTGAATGCATGTTTTCACCAAAGAAAATGGAGAGGGAACGCTGTCTTCATTCTATTCTTGGTGCTCATGTGAAAATCTTAGATGGGAACTAAGTTGTAGGATTCTTCTGGCCGTGTGCTAAACTAATTTGCTAGATGCTTCATACTAAAATTTCGCTTGTACTTTCTAGCAGTTGACAATTATGTTCTGGACATAAGAGTTCCTTGCTCCCACGCAAAAACTATTTGACTGATAACTTTCATTTCCTTGAGTCTTAATTGAAACATCAGATGCAGGGAGTGGACGTCACTTTGCTTCCAGAGTTCATGCAACCATGGAATTCATATTTGATTAAACCAGCCCCTTGATATTGATTCAATTATCTTCACTCAATATGCACGCCAATTGCCAAGTATTTTGGTGTTTTACTTTGGAGCGCCAGCCTTAAAAGAATGCCTAGAATGTTCCTGTATGTTTCTTAAGGTCATGTAGTTTTGTGTAGGGTCTGTGGACCCTAGTCAGTTTTGGTGTTCTCATGTTTCAGTTCATGATTAGAAGAAAGAAATGTTGTTTAACATCATAAATACATGGCATATTCTTTCTCTCTCTCTCTCTCTCTCTCTCTCTCTCATTCTCTCTCTCACAAACACACACTCTTGACAAGTTCAACATTGTTTATCAATTGCTGCAGGCTTGTCTTTCAGTTCTGGTGCAGCTACAACACATTTCCCCTTTATGTTATCGTTACTCAGGTTTGATCCATGGGATGCATTTTTGTTGCATAAATGAATTGGATGATCCAATGAAACTCTTACAAACTTAAACTCAAGATGATCCTCCCAGTTTCTAGGTCATCCACAGAGAAAAAATTTAAGTTAATGGGTGATTTGCTTATATTTTCTTGATATTTCTCTAATACCATCAATCTTTACACATCTGAATTTGCTTTGGATGAAAGTTACAGTTATTCTAAAGGCTTTTACATCTAGAAGTTCGAGAATTTAGGCTTTCTGTTTTTTTGCGGATATACTACTTCAGTAAAAACCTTGATAATGACATCATTAATCTTTACCTTCCTTTTCATGAAAATCCAGACCACCTTTTTTTTTTTTTTTGAGCAAAAAATCCAGACCATCTTGTCAGGCTTGTATGTTGTTGGGCAGCCAAAAGTAGCATACTCGTGGTAATTATGGCACAGACATTAGGTCTTTCAGGACCTCTTATGAATGCTGCTATGTTCTAAGCATGATTTCTTCTTGTCACAAACTAGCAGGACAAATTCACATGGTTTTGGGCACTGCTGAGATTTTAAAATTCCCAATATTAGGCTGTGGCTTATGGATGTCCTCGTGAATATGCTTGTCCACTCACTTTTGTGAGTAGTTGATCGTACTGAAAGATTTTATGACTTTGCCAACTGTGATGTGCTTTTCTCTTTCATTGATTTGACCAATGTTCCAAACTACAAATTCATGACTGCTTCATTTTCGTATTGTGTGGATTTTGCCCTGTTACGGTGATCCTTTTTAAATAGTCTGTTTGTTGTTGATGCAGGTGGGTTGAAGCTGAAGAAAGCACTTACTGCTATGTAAATGTGTACATTTTCCATGTAGTTGTGTCATTGCCATCTTATTGAAGAAGTCTATTTCTTGTTGGTGTAGATGGGCTCAAAGTTTAAGAAAGCTCTGATTGCTGAGAACGTCCGAGGATCGCTTCATGGATGGGTTAAAAGAGTGAAGGACAGATCTAAACATAATGGTCGTCCTCTCAGTCTTATAAGCACAAGATCAGAGACATCTTTGCAATCCATGGCAGATGAGACAGAGGAAAAAGACACTCCTTGGGTCACCATTGCAGGAGCCGAATCAAGGCCAAGCTTTGAAGAATCAAACTTGGTAATATCCAGAGAAGTTGATGAACAAATTGAGAGTGAAAGCACTTCAGAAGAGTTATGCTGCTCCATTCCAAATAATGACCATCCTAGCGATGGTGGCAGCGGCAGTAGCAGCAGCTGCAGGGGTGAAGGCGATGGCAGCAGCAGCAGCAACAGTTGCAGGGTTGAAGGCGATGGCGACTGTAATGACCAAGTTAAAGATGAGTAATGAATGGCTACAGCTGCCTTGATCAACTATCAGTTATCCAGGTGGAGTAATGAATGGCTGCAACTGCCTTGATCAATCATCAGTTATTCAGGTGGAGTAATGAATGGCTACCACTACCTTGATCAATTTTCAGTTATTCAGGTGGAAGACCGAATTCTTCGAACCTTACTAGTTTTACATACCTGTGAGGCACAAGCAACCAAGATCGGTGACGCTAGTACGCAAGAAACATAGTTGTGGGCAATGCAAAAGGTGATAATATTGTTATTCCATCCAATTGATGATCTTCAATTGCTCGATCACATTAATGTTGCTGCTGATTATTAGAGACCTACCAGATAAAAGGAATTTGTTCTTCATGATATAAGAAGAATCTGCGAGGAGATCTTTTCAACTTGAGATTACTTATCTTGGTGCGCCATACGAGCTGAAGCAAGCAATCCAGGCAGCAGGGGTGTTCTATGCTTTTTTTACACAACATTTTTTTTTTTTTTTTTTTTGTGGGGTATTGCTGAGGATTGTTTCTTGCAAAAGACTGCATGAGATGGTGGGTTAGTCAAATGACGAGTGCACTCATTATCCTTGCTATTTGCTAAGTATACAGTTTTTCGTTGTCAACTCTCTTTCGTTAGCATCATTTTCATATGGGTCCTATGCAAAATAGCCTGGTTTCGGTTGCCTGCATGCCCAAGTGCAGAATGATTCGTGGGATTACGGGAAGGCTGGCGTATGCAATATGCAAAATGATTCCCTCTCCAAAGAAACGCTGATTGCCCACCAAATTACCCCGCAAAAAAATCACGATTTCCCTAGCAATATTCTCCAATTCATAACAATCCTGTCCGATTCGTCACGGTAATCCTCGAATGGGGAGGTTCCATGAATTCGATTTCGTGGATTATATTCCATAGGATCGCACCCCTTATAATAATATTAGGGCCTATCTTATAATTTTACACTTCAGTTTTGAGGTAAAACTATGAAATTTTGATATAATTTTAATATATTTGATTAATTATTTCACTATATCAATAATATATTTATATCTACTTAAATTCCGTAGGATCGAAACCCTTGTAATAGTATTAGATGACTATTTTACGGTTTCGTTTGAGCTAAAGCTATGAAATTTTGATTTAGTGTGTCTGGGAAGTGATAAAATTTCTAACGAAAAATTTTTGAAATAAGAAAAGAAAAAAATTATGTGATATGGTAGAGATAATGATGAGTAGTAAAGAGAATAAATTAAAATATATAGATTAGATATATGGGTAATTGTGTAAAAATGATTAAAAATATGACGGTTGTACAGGAAGAATTGAAAAATAGTTAAAAATAGGGTAGTTGCGAAAAGTAAAAAGTTTTAGGGTATGTTTGAGAAGCTATAAAACTTTTGGATGAAAATTTTTTAATATAAAAGTTATTAAATTAAAAGAAAATAATATGATATGGTAGAGAATAATGATGATGAGTAAAAAAAATAAAGTTAAAATAGATACATTAGTTGTATAAAAATGATTAAAAAGTAGGGTAATTGTATAGGAATATATAAAGAAATAATTATAAAATAAGATAGTTATGGAGAGCGAAATTATTTTTACTATTTACCAAATACACTCTTAGATTGACAAATTTTTGAACAAACACCCCTGTGATTTTAAGGGGCAATTGATCCAATGCACCAAGGTTGCATGGACAAGTCCATGCACACCTCTTTTTCTTATTTAAAAATATAATTTTTTTTTCTAAATCTTAGTTATTATTATATTTGTCCATATGTATTTAACCACGATCCAAAAACGACTTTGTTTAGAAACTTATATATGTTATATAAAGATATGCTGCCTAACGCCCACCCCAAGACCCTCGCTGCTCCTGACCCAACAAAAAAAAAAACCGCTGCTGGCTTAAAATGGATTCTGAATTGATGTTGAAATCTGAGTTCAACCAATCATATTGTTTTGTTTTATCACATGGAAGTTAACAGAATGCACCCAAGTGCATTTAGCCTGGCGTATTTAACTTATTTTTTTATTTTTTTGAATTTTTTATACAATTATTAATATAAGTGTATTTAATATGTGTATCAAATTTTATTATTTTTGAAGATTTGTAAATATTTTTTTGAGCTTTTTAAAATCAGTAGCATTTTCCGTAATTTAAAATTAATAAAATGCCACTGATTTTAAAAAATCTAAAAAAATTTACAAATATTCAAAAATGGTAAAACTTGATACACATGTTCAATACACTTAAATTAACAATTATATAAGCATTTTCAAAAAAATAACAAAGTGGGTTAAATAACCCAAATGCACCGAAGTGTTCCTCGGCGCCCAGGAGCATACCCTTGTCATGCATCCAAAAATTTTCCAATAAGAATCTTAAGTGGTCCTATCTGTTTAAAAAATCTATATAATTATCTGTAAATTATAAAAATATTTAGATTCATTTATTAAATGCACTAAATATAATATTATTTTATAAAACCATTTATCTACATAAGAATGAAGTTTTATATAGTGTAGATATTAAAAATATAATATTGAAAATTCGAAATCGAAATTAAGCAATTTTATTACATTGAGTTTTTGCTTTTTAGAAATTCATCTATGATTAAAATGAAAAGGTAAAAAGTACAAATCTAAGTTTAAACCTTGATACAAACTTGTCATAATTAGAAAATGACTTGTGTTCTTCTTGGTATTTATTATAGTCGTCTAGTATATATTTTTTATGACATTCATGATAGATTGATATTTTTCTTTTCCAGCACATTCCATATTAATTTTTTAAGGACTTTATCATGAGATTTTCTGATGTAGTAAAAATCATATATAATTTTTTTTTACATTTTTAAAATAATTGAGAATACTTCGAAGTATTCTGTGAAACCTTTTTTATTTTTAATTCATTCATTAAATATATTAAAATATAATATTATTTTATAAAACCATTTATCTACATAAGAATGAAGTTTTATACAGTGTAGATATTAAAAATATAATATTCAAAATTTGAAATTTAAATTAAGCAATTTTGTTACATTGAGTTTTTGCTTTTTAGAAGTTCATCTATAATTAAAATGAAGAGGTAAAACGTACAAATCTAAGGCTAAACCTTGATACAGACTTGTCATAATTAGAAAATGACGAGTGTTCTTCTTGGTATTTATTATAGTCCTCTAGTATATATTTTTTATGACATTCATGATAGATTGATATTTTTCTTTTCTAGCACATTCCACATTAATTTTTTGAGGACTTTATCACAAGATTTTCTGAAGTAGTAAAAATCTATATAATTTTTTTCATATTTTTTAAATAATTGGGAATACTTCTATGAAACATAGAAGTGATTTCGTGAGATCCTTTTCATTTTTGATTCATTAATTAAATGCATTAAAATATATTATTATTTTATAAAACCATTTATCTACATAAGAATGAAGTTTTACACAATGTAGATATTAAAAATATAATATTGAAAATTTGAAATTTAAACTAAGCAATTTTGTTACATTGAGTTTTTGCTTTTTTAGAAGTTCATCTATAATTAAAATGAAAAGGTAAAACTTAAAAATCAAAGGCTAAACATTGATACAAACTTATCATATTTGGAAAATGACTCGTGTTCTTCTTGGTATTTATTATAGTACTCTAGTATATATTTTTAATGACATTCATGATAGATTAATATTTTTCTTTTCTAGCACATTTCACATTAATTTTTTAAGGACTTTATCATGAGATTTTTTGAAGTAGTAAAAATCATATATAATTTTTTCTTTTTTATACTTTTTAAATAATCAGGAATACTTCTATGAAATTGGATTTAACAAAACTCTTTTCATTTTCGAAATGTTGATCTTTGATGAAAAATACAATCCATTTATTGTATTTTACATCATTTGTTTAGTTAGGAGACCAAGATTCATCCCAATTCAATATATGGATGTGCCATATTTGATAAAAATAAGTGCATTCATGTGTAAATTATGAAAAACTCTTAGATCCATTCCCACATATATTAGAATATAACAATACTTTATAGGATTATTTATTTACATATTATTGATATTTTAGATGGTTTAGTATTGAAAAAACTACTTTAAAATTGATATTTTAATATTGAATCATTTTATTATGTTGATTTTACATATTTACAGATGATACCCATATATAGTGAAATTAAAAAAATAAAAAGATTTTCGGGACATTATAAATGATGCTAAATACAAGAGATGAAGTGAATTTTCTGTCAATCATCGAGATTTTTAAAATGGATAAATGTTTCACACAAGAGGAGTTTCATAGAAGTGTCTCATTAAATAATCGTGCAAGTAGGAAGATGACTTCATTCATCTCTCCCCAAGGTAAAACTAATTATTCTTAATTTTAAATATACTTATGATATTTCAATAATTATAGATATATCTACACAGTCTGCTCATCAGTGGAATGATGAATATGCCTAAATTTTAATTATGATGTTAAACTAAAAATTCATGTTTTAAATGATTTTTTGTTGCTTTTTTTTAGTGTTATAGCTATACGATCATACTTTTATTGCTAAACAATTATAACTCATTTGAATGTAAATTTTTAGTTATAAAATTATAATTAGGCTTGGACATATTCATCGTTTTAGAAAAGACATGCAAGTATAAATAAAAATTTAGACAAACTATGTGGAGAGTATAAATAAAAATTTGGGCAAACTATGTAGATATGTTATTAAAATATAGTAGGTATATTTGGAATTAAGAATAAAACTTGTAGTATATTTTAGATTTGCCCTTTTGAATATCATCATGATTTTTATAAAATAGTATTATAGTAATTTCTCTTCATTTATTTAACATTAATTTTATTCTTATAATCTTGTCAGAGAATTTTCTTCACCAAAGATACCGGCATCATCAATGCACTTTCATGTCTCAATTAATATATTTTCTAGATCTAGTATTTTTTATGTTTTTATTTTTCTCATGGCTTTTTCATTTCAGAAATTTGAAATCTAGGTGCCCACATATTTTAAATTGGAAAATGGTAGGAAAGGATATGACCGGAGAAGGTGGGAATATGTAGGCTACTTATTTGAAAATATATAAGAAAATAATTGAAATATAAACATAAAAATAAAAATAGGATAGTTGAGTAATTAATTACTTTGTATTTTTATTCGTGGTACGATTATAAAATTTTTAATAGAAATGTTACGGTAAATGTATATAATTTATAAATTAAATTTTATGATTTTTAGAAATTTGTAGATATAACAAAAAATAACTACTCTACCCCTATATTTAAAATTTAAAAAAATATGGGTGTGTTTGGTAAAAAGCAAAAGTTGTCAAGTTAAAACTTTTCAATCTAAAACTTTTCACTCTCCGCAACTACCCTATTTTTTTAATAATTTATTCACATTTTTCCATACAACTACCCTACTTTTCATTCATTTCTACACAACTACCAACACAACTAATCTATCTATTTCAATTTTATCCTATTATTCATCATCGATATCTCTATCATATCACATTATTTGACAACTTCTACTCTCTAAAACTTTTCATCAAAAGTTTTATCCATTCTCAAACACATCCTATATCTACACGTTTCCAACAATCATAAAGTTTGATTTATTAATTATATATATCAAGTATAACAGTTTTTTTTTTAACTAAAAATCGAACACGACCAGTAAAGAATTATGAGCTTGACTGTGATATGAAATGAATTTCCCGTGTTGCATTGCCAAACAGTTTCGTAAAGAACAAGGGTGTGTTTGAGAATGAATAAAACTTTTGATGAAAAGTTGTAGAGAATAGAAATTATCAAAGATATAATTGATAGGGATAATGATGAAGAATAAATAAGATGAAGTTGAAACAGATAGGTAGTTGTGTTGGTAGTTGTGTAAAAATGATTGAAAAGTAGGGTAATTGTATAGAAAAAATATGAAGAAATGATTAAAAAATAGGATAGTTGTGGAGAGTGAAAAGTTTTAGATTGAAAAATTTTAAGTTAACAACTTTTACTTATCGTCAAAACACACCTAAACTGGATTTTTTGAATTACGTCTGCTAAGCCCCGGCCCACGATCCGGACGGAGGTAGCTCCGGTCGCCGTTCTCAAGCTAGTGGTACTATCGTGAATACCACCATTTTAAAAACCTGCAGTGCCTTTTGCTCGAAGCAAGGTAAAATAGAATAGAATAAAATTACCTTCTTAAATCGCGATTCATCGACTGCCTTGAGCTGCAAGAACTTCTCCCATCGTCTTCAGACGCGACATTTGGCGACGGCTGACACTCACCTTCCGCCATGGTTCTGGAGGTTTTCATCCGTCAAACTCTTTGCTTATAACAGAGTTAGGGTTTCTTGGCAAGTGTGCTGATTGCGTGTGTTTATCAGGCGACGATGATCTGCATCGATAATCGGAATGGATGAGGAACGGAGATTACTCTCCGACCCGGTTCCAAGCCCAAGCCGATGCCGTTAATCTCATTTGCGGGCAAAAACACAGGCAATGGAGATCTTACTTTCTTTTTCTTTGTCTCTTTTCGTTTTGTTTTTTTTTTATATTTTTACCAAAATTGTTTTGGATCATGTTTCTAGGGTCTTGATTCGGTGTGGTATACTGTTTGCCTGAACAGAAATTACAGTTTTCGTCAAATTCGTTCATTTCATGTATGGCGGCTTGTGCGGGGTGGATTCCAATTGCCTATGATCGACTATTTGGGTTTTCGCCTGCGGTTATGTGCTCGATACGGGATTAGAATATTATTTAGTTTGCTCTCTACTGAATTGGTGGCCTTTGTTACTATGTTGTATTATACTTGAATGGCTGCCCCGACATGGGCGTTGGTGATTTTTTGCTGCATGTTTCCGTTTTTCCCTCTTACCTTTTCTGATGGAAACTTCCATGTGCAGTCTAATCCAGAGAATACGGTTGGAATTCTGACAATGGCAGGCAAAGGTGTTCGTGTTTTAGTCACTCCGACAAGTGACCTTGGCAAAATTCTGGCATGTATGCATGGTAAGATGGTGATTTCTTTTTGATTTTCGGGTTATGGCGAGTAAATTATTTGATGATTGCATGTGGAAAATTCTAAAGGAGCTGTTTACTTGTTGTCTCTGTTCAAATTGTTTTCTTCCCCCCAGTTTAAGTGGTCCTGGCTGTGAGAAACGCTGAATGCCTAATGTTTCTTACTCGACATTTCTGTATTGGTAAACACGAATTTTTAGACTATATTTTCTTTTTCTTTGGGAAACACTGAGCAGAGTCTTGCACAATATAAAAATGATTGAGACTCCTTTGAACTATTTATTAGCAGTGTGGTGAACCTTTGACAAGTTGCATCCAACATTATGGTCTTGGAGTTCATATGGAAGCCAGAATATATATATTTTTCCTTTATGAAACATTGATTTTAACTGGGCTGAGGTATTTTTGCAGTCTCTAAAGAAATGTCTGAGACCCCTTCAAACTATTTGTTAGCAATATTTTATTATCTAATGTCTGACATATCCAAAATTAGAGAATGGCTTCTCACAAATGTTTTGCCATTCCAAAAAAATAGAAAACATGCGTGTGGATGTGTGACCAGATTCATAGCATAATTTTTTCCCCCTTTCTAGATTCAGTAATTTTTAAGAAAATTTTAGCTATAACTGTTCAATAGATAAGTTTAGCTTTTGTCTCTCTGTATACTGTCTCTATGCATACTTGTTTAACTGGATAATCTAGCATATTCTAAAGTTAATGTTGCCTTCAACAATTCTTGTAATTTTTAATTTTTATTAAAAATACTTTTTAAAATCTGTTCTCTGCATGTAGGCCTTGAAATTGGTGGTGAGATGAATCTGACTGCTGGGATTCAGGTTGCTCAATTGGCTCTCAAACATCGCCAAAACAAAAAGCAGCAACAAAGGATCATAGTGTTTGCTGGAAGGTCCTTTCTTTTTTTCTTTTAGATATACTGCCTCGAGGTGCAAGTTAAATAAATAGCTATTTTGCTTTTGATATGCCTTGGATTTTAAAGTGATTATTTTTGCCAGTCCTGTCAAATATGACAAGAAGGTGCTGGAGACAATTGGAAGAAAACTGAAAAAGAACAGTGTTTCTCTTGACATCGTTGATTTTGGAGAAGAAGATGAAGGTAAATCAGAGAAACTGGAGGCCCTTGTTACTGCCGTGAACAATAATGACAGCAGCCATATTGTTCATGTTCCTCCTGGCCCCAATGCTCTTTCAGATGTTCTTATTAGGTAACTCATGCTTGTTGAGTAAGCATCTTGTTCAGTATTTATTTATTTATTTATTGATATAAGTTTGTTGGTTGCATTGGCTGCCAAAAATATTGGCATTTTATTTCAGTACACCCATATTCACTGGCGATGGTGAGGGAGGAAGCGGTTTTGCTGCAGCAGCTGCAGCTGCGGCTGCAGCTGGTGGTTCTGGTTTTGACTTTGGAGTAGATCCTAACTTGGATCCTGAATTAGCCCTTGCCCTTCGTGTATCAATGGAAGAAGAGAGGGCAAGGCAGGAGGCTGCTGCTAGGAAGGCTGCTGAGGATGCTGCTAAACAAGAAAAAGGTGGGGAGCAAGCTTCCAGTTCTCAGGATGCCACTATGGCTGAGCCTGTAAGCAGTTCAGGTCCAGGAGCTGACAACAAAAAGGATCTAGCGGTTAGTATGAAGTTGTCCTTTATTCTGAAATTGCTCAAAGGTTATAGCAATCAAAGTTGCATTCATAGAAAATGATCGATTAGGACCTCAATAATTTGTTATTAATTGAGACAAATGCATAAACTGGAGCACTTCCTGAGTATTGGACTTGGACATGGCTCAATCAGTTATAATTTTTGAGTTGTGTTTTCTATGTAAACAATTTCTTCAAGTCAGTTTTTGTTGGATGGTAGGTGTGGATGTTTGGTAATTGAAAGGGTTAGATGATAATCTATACTTGACACTGCTATTTTACTCTGCCTCTGAAATTCAAGAAGAGGCTGTGTTTATGTATGTTTAGCTACCCCAATCATCTTCTGAGGTTTGTGTTGGGCCTAATTGGGTTGGATTTAAGTTTTTGCTTGAAATTTAAAATGCATTTATGACTTATTTCTAGGAGTTCTACTTCTATGAAACCCTATCTATTTTTTCCCACCTTAATAATTGATGGGAAATCCACTTCATCCATTACATTTGACATCATTTAAATTATCATAGAAACTTCATCACTCATCTAGTATTATTATGCATGAGCCCCATTTACAACTGTGTAAAATCAATGTTATAAAATCGTTTGATGCTAAATGTCAATTTTAAAGTTGCATTTCAACATCTAAATCAACTAAAATATCGTTACTATGTGGATAAATTATTTTATAAAGTATTGTTGCATTCTAATGCATTATGCGAGGGCTTCGTTTCTATTTAACTGGATTACATAAAAGCGATTTCATGTAATGACGATCGATGCAAAATTCAACCCATTTATTGTATTTAATATCATTTGTTTAGTTAAGAGATCAAGTTTCATCCAAATCAAATATGTGCATAAGTAACATTTGCTCAAAAAATAAATATAAATGCTTAGATTTATTCACATATATATTGAAATGCAATAATACTTTATAGAATCATTTATCCAGATAGTAGTGATATTTTAGAGAGTTTAGATGTTGATAATACTACTTAAAAATCGATATTTAGTATCAAACCATATGTTGATTTTACATATTTATAGATGAGGCCCATATACAATGATAATGAACCAATGAAAAGATCTTTGTGGTAATATAAACAATGTTAAATATGGAAGATTGAGTGGGTTTTTCATTAACCATCAAAATATTAAAAATGAAGAGGGTTACATACAGGCAGAGCCCTATATATATGAGATGTTACAGTATTCACTCTAATTAGGGTGTATTCTATTGCAAAATGGGCCCCACATATTAGAATAATATTTTATAAATCATTTATCTATATAAAAATCATACTTTAGATGGTTTAGATATTGAAATACAACCTTAAAATTGATATTTATGTCGAACTATTTTATTGCATTGGTTTTTTACTATTTAAGATATGACCTATAGATATATTTGATTTGGATGAAAATTGGTATGCTACTAAAGTAAATAATTCTAAATACAATGAGTTAGATGTTAATTTCAGATGTTAATTTCAGGATCAAATGGGGCCCCATTTGTAGCAGAATGCACTCTAAAATTTCTAATGTGGTCAATGCATGTATTTTATTTGGATGAAACTTGGTTTGATGCTTAAAAATATAATGGATGGAGTGTATTTCCCATCAATCATCAAGGCGGTAAAAATGGACGAGACTGGGACTTTGTTTCTATTAAGTTCTGCATCGTAAACGTGGTCAGTATTTTGATTATTGCTTTAAAGTGTCTTGTAGCTAAGATGCAAATACATGAATTTAGGGGGCTGTATGCTATATTTTTACATGTACATACACATGATAACTCGATATTAATATACATATGCATACATGAATCTATAAGTACGTGTTTTTTTATGTCATTTAAAGCATGAGTTTAGCATCTCATAGGGCCTTGGGCTAAAAGTTAATTGGTTTGGTTGGTTGGTCTGTTAGGGTCACTACTTCTGGTTGGGTTGGGGTCAGGCCAGTTCAGGGAGATTAATCCAAACCTGGTCCAAGTCAGGTTCAAAATTGTGAAAACCCATCCGTATAAGGAAAAAATGACTTCTATGGGTTGCATCAGGTTGGCTAACCTGATCCCAAATGCACCCCCATTGGTTTGTGATCTTCATTGAAGGTTTTCATTTTAGTAACCACTGGAGGGCCAGGGCCTTCATGTGTATCAAAGTTTGTGATCACTTCTATTTGTTCAAACTTTTCAATTGCTTCAATTTTGTTAAGTCTTCAGAAGCCTTTGTAGGATTAATTTCAGATATCTTAAGAAATGTTGTTTTTGCTAAGTTGCTGGTGTAGTTACTTCCAAAATTTCGTGATCGTGGAATTCTGTTTGCATATGTATTGCACTTTTTAGGAAAATCATTAGTTGCCGACTCTGGTACTGACAGCAAGATGAAGGCAGCCTCTACCAGGAATTGTAGATTTGTAGTCCTGTTGAATTGATTTTTCAAGCTATTCTTATTTGGAAGCTTTGTCATTAGGTGCTAATGATTCTGTTTCTTCCACATTTATGATTATAATATTATTGTCCAGCCTGATTGGAAATTTATTTCAGCCTGCAAGTTGTACATTTGCGTATTCTGCGTGTTGATAGGATGATGACACTGCTTTGGGTGGGCAAGCCTTAGCATTGTCAATGCATTTCTTATTGATTAAACTTGTTGCTTTTTTGAATATGTTATTGTTGATAGAATAATGAGTCGCAATGTCAATGCTTTTTCTTATGGAATAGAACTTATTGGTTTTTCTTTGTGTGTGAATATTTTTGATGTTATTAGGATGATGAGACTGCTCTGCTTGAGCAAGCCTTGGCAATGTCAATGGATGACCCTAGGCCCAGTCAATCGGGTGGTGCTTCTGCAGGAGATATGGATATGTCAGAAACGACTACAGAGGATCAAGAGTTAGCTTTTGGTCAGTTTAGATGTTCAACTTGCATGTTTTCTGACTGTATAGATATATTCTGCATAATTCTTTTGTATTTCAAAGCACTTATAATCTGTTCTGCCAACTGAAATAAAAAGCTAAGGATGTGTTTGGCAAAGGTGCATTATAAAAGGCTATTTACAATACACTTATATTGATAAAATAGGGGATGATATGAGGGTGCAGGTTTTTTGATGGATAAGAAAAATTAAGGTTATTGAAAGTGGTTATGACTTCGTATCAATTAAAAGGTGTAAGAAAGGAGTGTATTAGAAATATCTTTCAAATGCACTCACCAAATGCAGCTTAAGCTTATTGAAGCCATTTACATGTTATTTCATTTTCCAAGTCAATTCATTGTTATGCATGCAAGCATGAAAACATTTTACCTTAATCATCTAATAGAATTTTCTAAAAAAATTTAATTATTTTTTCCATCTAACGTTCAGTAAGCAGATGGTGCTCAGAAGATTATGCAAAATTTCAGTCTTTGACGCTTCAATCTTCTTGGCTTGGCGAAGATTTTCAACACATTTTTTCATATTTGTTCTTAACATATAGGGGCTGGATAATGACAGTAGTTTGCACAAGACGTGGAAGAGACACTTTTGATAATATGTTTGTAGGTGGCCTGTGTATTCATAATGTCTGTATCACTTATGATCCAGGGGCCATAAAAAATGTCCTGGTGAAACTCCCAAGTGATCCACATTCTTTGCTGAAATAGACAGTTGCTCATTATTTTCCTAACTACCCATCTGGGTTGCACATCTCATGCAAAGTAGATATCTGTGTCGATGTCCCTCTGGTTTATATCATCCCATGCAAAGTAGAAGCGTGAAACAGTGAGTAGTCTATGAGCATCTCTTTGTAATCTTTGTACATGTGCTTACTTCTCATAACTTGCTGCTGGTGCAGCTAGCAAATATGAGCATGCTTATAGAGAGCATTGAGGGTGGGAAATTGGAATACTAGTTAGTTCGTGCTATATCTCTTGGGTAATTATTGAGGAGGGAGGAGAGCTGAGAAGAGCAAGTAGAAAACAGTTGGATTTATTGTCATCTTAATTCGCGAGACTGCTGGATTTATGAAATCCATTCCCTTAACATTTGGCAAAGTCATGGCAAAGTCAATGATTGTTATCTACAAATATGTGATGCATCTGGTACACTTAATTTGGGTTGAAGTTGCTTAGATTAATGATGCAAGTAACAGCTTGTAATGGGATGTTTGGTGCATGATGGCTAAATATCTCAAAATGAAACTTTTTTGGGGATTAAGATCTAAAATGCAAGTTGTGATTCTTCTATTTCTTGGAGGCAACGCATCTGCTTTCTTTAGGCATTATGGTTGCAGATCTGTGGATCAAGTTCTTTCATTCCTTTGGCATAGGAGTCCGGTGTTGCCGTATTTTGTGGTGAATCTTCAATTCCTAAAATTCGATGTCTCCTTGTTGGTTTTGAGGGAGAATGTTTGTGGAAAAATAAAGACATCTTTTTTTATCATGACATTTTTTTAAAATTCTCATAATGATGTGATATTCAACTTCCTACAGTGAATACCTTCACATTATTACATACTCTTTTCTTCCATAAAAAATGAGTAGGTAAAGGTTGTTTGCATGCTGTCAGCTGGTTTGCTATTGTTCATTACTCACCAAGTTATCTATGCTGCTATATGCAGCCCTTCAAATGTCTGTGGAAGACAATCCAAAAGATGCATCTAGCCAGAACGACGTGAACAAGGTGCTCGGAGACCAATCATTTGTTTCATCAATTCTTGCTTCGGTATGCTGTTGTTACTGGATCCTTTCCTCTCTGTCTCTCTCTCTCTCTCTCTAGAAAAAAGAAAGTCACTTGTGGAAGCTTGTTGCTGGTTATGATTCATTGTTGCTCTTTCAGCTTCCAGGAGTAGATCCTAACGATCAATCAGTAAAGGACTTGCTGGCATCTCTGCAAAACCAGGCAGAGGTGAGTTTACAGGATAAATGTGTTGCTTCATTGCCTGAATCATTTTGTTTGTTTAGTGACAAGGAAAAGGGATTCCTCTTTTTCCATCCCGTTTGATTGATGTCACCTTTAGCTATTTGGAAAACTCAGGTTTTTCTCATTATTACCTCTGCTTGCAATTATCGAGACTATTTTTTTATTCAAGAGCTCATCTATTTTTATCTTATCTTATTTTTATAATTATCCCCTTTTTGGTTATATACTTCATTAACCTCTTCCTTCCCACTTTCGAAGTCTTTTTTTCCAATCAATAGACAGACTTGTCTTGTTTTCCACTTACCACTGGGGGTTTATGTCAATCTGCATGTAATGATGTCGTCTTTGTTTTATGCCACTACTCAGGTATTAATTTTTGTTCATAATGGATACTGATTTGTATAATGTTGACCCCAATATTCTTTCCTTTCTTCTAACTAACAGCCAAAGAAAGACGAAGACAAACCACCAAGCGAGGGTGGGAAGTGATGGAACCATAGGATTTACCCATGCCTCAGCATATTCTCTAGAAGGTTAGATATAAACTTTTGAATTCAGTTCATGTATTTTGTAGCTCCTGATGAACGCATTTTCATTTGCCCATGGCTGTGAAAATCCCAAGGGAGGAAGTTGCATATTTGCTAGCTGTCCACCTATTATCATAAAAAATGCTACAACTCTTGGGTGACAAGATTTTCATGGTCGATATTATGTGGATTTTATAATTGAACCTGTGGATTGGATGTTATTCTGGGGAACTAGTATACCTCCTACTGCCTATAATCCCTGTTACTGGTTAAATGTTGACGGCCTACACATGGTTGTTTGTGGGCTCAGTCAGACCTATTTTATATCTGTTAATACTTTAAGACTACTTTATCAGGCAGAGACAGGCATCCATGGGTTTTGTGGCAAAATATTTTCTGTCATCTACCCAGTTTGTTGTTATCGTGGACCATGGAACTCAGACATTTCCCAAGAGTCTGATGCTTGCCATATGCAGCTTCTTCCTGTAAAACCTAAAATCGATTCCCTTGCCCATGAATTTCTACTTTCTAGGAGAGAGAGTATGTTTTTTTTTTTTCCAAAAAGTTGGCGTCATTGTTTTCTTTATTGTTTTGAATTTTTTTTTTTTTTTTCAATTGCAGGTCAAAGAGTTTAGTTTTGCTTTTGCATTCAAAGCTCAGCTTGTTCTTGGAATACTGCAAGAGGCATGCAAAGTAATGTAAACCGTTTCAATGCTTCTGAAATTACTCAGCATGATGCAAAGTTCTTAAGTGGTGCAAAGTGATTCTTGTTTGGGTTCTTTGGGACTTCCATCGCAGCAATGAATAGGATGACAGCACTTACCCAACTGAATACAAGTCTTTGGTCCACTCTTTCGGATTGAACAAGGACACACTGCGTTGAGATCCTGTCGATGCTTGCTGTGCCGGATTAAAAGTCGATGCATGCCTTGTGGACCTACCTGTATGATGTTGCTGCCAAAACACATTGTGGCTTTTACCCTAAGCATCATTTTTTTTGTTGTTGTTGTTGATCGTACTGTATACTTGCATGCTACCAAGTTCTTCACCCATTTTCTATGACTCAGCTTGCTATTCTTTTTCGAATCTGCTATCCAAGTTCATCTAACTCAATTAGGAAACGAAATGCGGGCTTTGAATGTAGCCGATGAACCAGCACTAGCCGCGGATTGCAAAGAGGAGAACCGTCATTTTATGCATGGATAGCGGTAGAAGATATTTGGTTGCAGAAGTGGACTCCCACCCAATCTCATCATGTACTTAAAGAAATGGTTAATAATTTTGATGATAGATTCCCCTTCAGTTCCAAATGGTGAATTATGTAAAACGATTAGTTGATTAGTGATAGCTTGGATATGAATATATGATGAACTGATTAACAGCTTGACACGCCTACAATAATCTAATATTGTATGCGAAAGGAATTTTTCCTAGATTGTCCATATTCCATAAATTGTGGACGTTATACTGGAAGAATATTTAATGATGCTAAACATCCACTGTCGGTTGGGCATTTTCGGTACTTCTATTTATTTACATTGTGATACCATGATTATTTCCACCAAAAAGTACAGAACGAAGCTCATCATGCTGCAAGTTGAGGGTTAAGTAACAGGTGTCAACTATTACCAGCAACGTTTTAGTTTTTGTCATACCCTCAAATAGGGTGTGATTACAATGACGAAAAATTGGAAATAAAATATGGATTAAATTAATTCATACCGGTTTTGACTAATGAGGCTGTTTGCCAACCTATTGGTCATTTCTTAACGGATTGTAACATCATTAATAAATGCAATGCATTACCAATTAAGCTTCACGACGTGGGGCTTGCAACAGTACGGTAGAGGGTTCGAGGCCCCCATGCGGGATTTTGGCCCCATTGTGGAAGCTGTGGTTTCTTGCATGGGGAGCATTTGATCTCCTCCTTTGTAAGAAAAAATTGTAATTGTAAGAAAAAAAATTGTAAAAGAAAGGGTAATAACAGGGAGATTTGTCAGATGGAATGAGACAAAATGATATAAGGACTTTTGATCTTGATCTTAATTATAATATGATTTGAGATCCGGTGTGATATGGAATTGTAAGTGTAATATGAAAGAACTGATTAAAAAAGAATAAATGCAATGTATTTGCGAAAGGGCTGCGATCCCTAGAACCGGTTCCACATTTTCCTCTCATGTGGGGTAATCGAAATGGTTTGGTAATTTCGTTTCCGTTCGTTATTTTTAAAAAAGATATATTCGACCAAAAATAATTTAATAGATCAGGTGGGTAATTAAATGCTAACGATTTTTCAGTAAATCCAAACACATTAAAAATATACTTTACATGGTCGTTTTATTTTGTAATAAAAATAAGTGCTGTTAATAAATATAAGTATAATTATAAATATAACTTATAGAATAGGTCTTGCCGAATCATCTTGGTGGGCCTACATGAACCGGTCCCACAGTTAGAATATGTGGTGGAGGCGGTCCACATGATGATTGAGGAATATCCATTCCATTATATATTCAATCGAAAAACTCATGCCACTTATCATTCTAATCAAATCACATGTTACAATGAACTAACTCAGCAATTCCACAATTTCATCATTTGATTGGTAACAAGGAAAAAATGGAGGAAATTATACGGACAAATTTTTTAAAAATAGAAGAGCATGATTACAGGTAAACAGAATAAAGATAATAAAATAGGGCTCCCATATTAAAAAATATTCGCATGTACGGAAGTTAAGATGTTAAATGGTTCCAAATTTCCTGATGTTAATATCAATACCAATAAAAATTAAATTATTTTTATTTGATGATAATAATTTTAAAAGTTTTTCGTCGGTAACAACACTAAGGAATTTGTTCATTTACAATTCATTTAACTTGAAATTCTAATTCTAATTCATCATCCCAGGAATGACGTTGAGGGAAAATATTGGCATAAATAAAAAAATTTTAAATTATTTACATGAGTAAAAATAATTTAATTTTTTCGTTAAAGCAGCTGTTTTTTCTCCCTTCCTTTCCTGCTTTTAACCGTTGGACGGAAACTTTATACGCGAGCGTGTTATTGGCTTATTGCTACTGCATGGATGATTGGATGGATGTCCAGCAGCGCACAGCTGTTCGCTCGATTCACATCGTTGCTTCACGCGTGGAATCCAAAATGTGCACGCTGCAAATCGCATCTCTCTCTCTCTCTCGACTGTTTCAGACCAAACTGCATCAGACACGGAGGAGCAAGGTAAGGGATTTTTCTCATCCCGGCTGCATTTCCGATCATCTGCGCCATCAAAAACTAGGGATGCATATTCCTCCAGGCAAAAGAATCAGCTGGACTGGACCATTGCCAGCCGTCCCAAGGTGGTGGTGAAGGTCTGATGGTTCACAACAGAAACAAAATGGCGAATTTCTCATATGCGTGAGTTTTGGGCTTTTGACCATTGAGGAAAGAAAGTCGTTTGGAAAGAGAAGGTTGGTTGCGAAATTTGGAAAAAATATAGTGGTGAATTTCATGTTATTGTACGTACTCGAGCTGCAGAAATTCTGATTGTGCGGCCCAATGCGGCTTTGACATTACCCAAGTCTTGGAATTTGTTGATTTGAGTGATTGTAACTTCTAATTAATGCACAATCTTGTTTTGACTGTAAATTCTCTGACATCTTTTCGTCTTGGGTGTTCATTAAATTAGGGAACGAAGTTCGATTTGATCCAATTGTATGCCTTTTACTGCAATTTCTCAATGCTATGATTACTCTCTTGAGAAATTTTTTTTTTTTTTTTTTTTTTTTTCCATTTTATGCAGGTGTCATGCTTTTCGAAGGACTTCTGTGATAGTTAGTGGTTCTATGTTGAATGGAGAATCCTCCGGTGAGTTCCCTTTCAATCTTTATCTGATGTCCTTTGATTGTTTTCAACTGTTCATCCAGACCCCGACTCCCCATATTTCGCAGCAATTTCACATTTACAAACTGTGTCTTAAATCCTCATGGTCCAAAGTTGGTTTATGATGTATGTATAATGCGGGATGTGAAGATATTTTCATAAATTGGGGTTTACATTGTTTTAGAATGTTTATTTCTATTTTAGATTTGTTAGAATATTTAGAAGATCTCTTAGAATATCTTAGAATATGTTTAGAATAAATTTGTACTTATTTTAAGTTTACTTCTTCTAGAAGTTAACTTAAAATATACAATTTCTTTTTCTAAAAGATTAGATCTTTAATAAAAGTTGCTAAAATAAAATGACATGTTCTCCTATAAGTATTACCGCTGTAAGCTTTAAACAGCATCAGTTTTAAGATTTATAAAAGTGTTCTCTAATTCTTCTTCTACTTGTTCTTATTCTTTTCTCCTTATTCTTCTATCCTTTCTACTTTTTCTTCTCTTCTTATCTCTCTAAAGGTTCCTTCCTCTCTCTTCTATCCTCTTCTCTACCCATCCTACATCATTGTATCACGACATTTGGGAGTTCCAGAGATCTATCGGACACTTTCTACCAACCGAGTGGACTAATTTTGTTTGTTTATTTGTTTGTGTGTTCTTCTTCTTCTTTTTCTTTGAGTAATAATGTTGAGAAGAAACGCTGTTCATAGGAGAAAAATATACTGGAAGGAAAAATAATAACAGACTAGTTTAAGGCAATTTATTCCTGAGTGCAAGAACTACCTAAATGGTTGTGTTACTTGTGCCCTCACATTTCAGCGACCTTTTTGACTTTAGTGAGTGCCGCACATTCCTACTCATCCAAACACAAACGCAGGGACTGTTGAATGTTGTCTGGAATTGGCTTCATTGTGCTTAGTCGGATCTAAATGTCTAATGCACCTCCATACAATTCCATATGTTTCCTTAACTCTTGACACTCTTCCATAGAGCTGTACCACACTTAAGAATCTTCACGCAAAACCTTGTCCACTGTGCCGTGCTCATTGACAGTAAAATTTGGCCATGCATTAGCTCCATGGGAATAAATAAGTCTGTGCTTGATATGCGCATAGCAATTGTTGAGGAAGCTGGTTGACGTGTAGAGAATCTTTCAAATATTGAAGGTTATAATTTTTTCCCTTCCTTTCTCTAGAGAAGTAAAGCAATGAAACAGGTAAGTCTGCTTCATTAACTTGGAAATAACAACTATCATAAATGGTGTCCAGTTACAAATTCCAATGGAATGGGGAGGGAGGAAAAGAGACAGGCTTTGTCTGTCCCTCTTTGACAGTGGCCTTGATCTTATAGTTTTGGTGTCTATTAACTTGACCTAGGGTATGTATATCTACTCCTGAACTTACAAGCATGGCTCCTGTAATCAAGCTTAATTAGGTAGGCCCTTCTCCAACCAACTACACTTGCTTCTATCACTCGTAGACCTACTGGGACTATGGCTGTAAGCTTCTTCTCCAATAGAAATGCACAGGTAGGACTTGTCAAAACTCAGAAGCCCCTTGCTTGTTCATATGTAAACATGAAACTCAAATCAATACAAGATGGTTAGTGGAGAGCAAGTGGTATCATCTGGTCTCAATGTCTTTTTGGTCCTAAAAGATTTTGCCATTGCGTGCTTGAAAAATGATCTGTAATTTAATTCTTGGAGTTGGGGTAAATCAGGTAGTCTTCTTTTTGAACAATAGATTCATTTTCATCTTAGCTTTGAGTGATGTTATTTTCCTGCAATGATGTTACTGTAAAATCTTGACGTGCTGTAACATTTGACTATGGCTGTCTTTCTGTACATCACTCCACTCAACAAAAGATTGCAAATCTAAATGTTTGTCAAAACAGATGCAATAAAAAACTTAATTTCTCCTTTGATGTTAAAACATTTATTCATGAGTCATGCCTAGTGCTACTCAAGTGCTTATTTTACCGTGACTCTTTGCTTAACCAAATGCAATTGCCAATCTAGCGACTAGCATGATCGTGGATATTATACTCACGCATTGGGAGCTAAGGGAAGACTGGCTGACCTGAGTGCTGGCCAACTCACCACATGGGGAATGACTTGCTCAAAGACAGTAGATGATCTGTTGCCAAAGGTCCATCGTTCATATAAATTTACTGATATCTCATCTACGGATGAGATGGGTTTTTTGGCCCAGGTCATTAGCACTTCAAATGTTCTGAACTTGTGGTGTCATCTTAAGCCTGGAGTCAAATAGAGGTGATTGGGTTAGCACAAATTGGGGTAAGCAGGGATTGCACCCCAACCCCTTCATCTACCACTTCTGATTTCCAATTTGTTATTGTTTCTTGCAAAAGGTTCAGAATGAAATTGGTGATAGATCGACAAGCGACGTCGTTGTCAGGTTACGGACACAGGAGGGCAGAGATGATTGGTTTTATTGCCATTCACAAATTCTCATAGAAAAGAGTAAGTACTTTGCTGAGCGCCTCTCTCAGGACTGGCCGACATGCCAGATCCTGGATTCCCGAAATTGTGTCGAAGTGTACAGCCTGGAATCAGACTTTGACCACTACGTGAATGTTTTACGCCTCCTTTATGTTTCTGAAAACTCAATGCCGGATATCTGGTATGGTGTTAGAACTGCGTTGGGCATCCTTCAAGTGGCTTTTCGTCTGGGCTGTCCACAGATGGTTCGTGCATGTGTGAACTACCTGGAAGCAGTTCCTTGGGAAGAGGCTGAAGAGGAAGAGATCCTGAAAATCATCCCAGCCCTTGGATCACAGGCTGAACCAATCCTTGCACGTCTGCAACCTGTCAATCATGGGGCTATTGAGAAAATGTTCCTATCGGCCATCCATTTTGCCACTTCATCACCTCCTCCATCATTGCATGAACTAAAATCGTCAGCCCAGGAACAGCTTGAGTATATGCTTACTGAGGATGATGATGCCCCCTTGTTGGCAGCTGATAACAGGATTAAATTGGAGGTCAGAAAATGCATGACTGGACTGCTAACACGATTCTACAGTAAGCTTGAACCTCTTGTCTCTGGCACAGTGGACATGGAATTTAAGATGGGAAATAATGAGATTGTTCACACCCTTCTATCAGATCTATCATGGGCTTGCCAAATTTTGACCAAGTTGGAGATGATGAAGGATTTTGCACAAAGCTGGGTAGATATGTCGGAAAAGATTGTGGAGGCTGTAGAGCAAGCAAGTTCAGATGCCAATACACTCGAACTGAAACTGAAACTCATTGAGGTTGCTAGTAAGGTTTTAGAGGTTGTTGGATATGGCAATGTGATTCTTCCAACGGCAAAGCGACTCCACATGGTGAAGGTGTGGCTTCCTTTTGTAAGGAGGACAAAGCCACTGCTGGATTCTGATGATAGTTTCTGCGATGAGGATCAACCATCCTTGCAGGTGGATAGTGATCTTTGGCAGAGTGTGGAGTCTGCATTCATTTCAACTGTTCTTGCATTGCCATCAGGGGATCAGGCACAGATATTGGCAGACTGGTTGAGTGGGGAAAACGTTAGATTTCCGGACCTGACTGAAGCATTTGAGGTATGGTGTTACAGGTCCAAGATTGCAAAGAGAAGGATGGTAAGACTACATGGAGGTAGAAATGGTGTGACCCCTGTGTGAGTTGTTATCTCGTCCTCCTAGTCTCGTGTAAATTTCTCAAATGAAATACCCCATTGCATCCGATGAGCTGATGAAATTGGGTGTAGCATTTGAATATCCATGTACTCCTCGTTGCTAACTCTGTAATGAACCCATTATATCAGTTTCATCAGCAACAAGCTACTAACTCAACCGTTCCATCTTTTGGGTTCAAACAGGTCGAATCATTCTTAAGCATGAAGTTCTCCATGCTCACCCTTTATTTTTAAATTTTTAAATATAATTTTTAAAATCTAAACCATCTATCATATTTAACTCATCTTGTTAACCAATTGAGCCCAGCTTGGTTGGCCGCGTTGGATGTCACAGCCCATGGAGGTTTGAATGGAGTCCCTTGCCAGTGTGGGAAATTCTCATATAATAGTTAATGAAGGTGGGAGTTGGTTGTCTCTCTTAAAGATTATATGGGAGCTTGTTGTCTCTTTTATGAGAGTACCGATCTTTTACGATCGATTTCCGACCGGTCAAAAAATATATATATTTTAATTTTTTTTGAAAAATAATTTTATAAACATGTTAATCTAGTTATATTTAATCTATAAACCATGTTTTATCATTTTTAGATATGTATATATATTTATTTTGGATTTTTAAATACAGGGGTATTTAAGTCATGTATGATTTTAAATCTAATCCATGTATGATTTTAGTACGAGTAGAAAATTCGGAGCGCGTGTTATTTCTCAAGTGAGGAGAATTCTGGTTTGTTTTAACTATTAGAAGTTCTATCGATGTGATAATTGCAGCCAAAACATCCATTTTTAAACATAATGGACGGTTCGGATTTTACAAATTAATCTGTTTAGTCATTAAACTGAAAATGATTTCCTTGGATCATAAGACAATAGGTGATACGGAAAAGGGAAAAAAAAAGAAAAAGAAAAAGAGAGAGAGATAATAGCTGCGAGGGAGGAAAAGCCTGGGTTTGGCACAAATTGTCATTATCCCTTATTAAGAGGCTGTTTGCCTGTTTGGCCTGTTTGGCCTGTTTGGCCGTGCATTACTTAAGCTGTCACTCCTTTCCAAAATTTTAAGAGTATTCTACCATAGCAATAAAGTGCTATCTATTAAAAAACAGACAAATATTAACGGTGCGATTTTGTTGGTTATAAACGTTAGGGCAACCAGGTTGTAAATCAAGGATGGATGTTTTAAGAACTGTTACTCTGGTCAGTCCGGATCGGTCCAGTTATGGACCGGACGACTGGGTGGTTGGGTCTAGCCCGATTTTTGTCTTAGAAAGGAAGTTTCAATTTTTTTAAAAAAATTTACCAGTTGAATAAAAATATTGTTTTACAGTTAAAATTTTAAATTTACTTTAATATTTTAAAATTTTGAGCAAATCTTAAATATATCGATGAGTTTTGCACCTAATTCTAAATATATCCTTATCTTTCAATAATTTTAATTATATGATTAGGGGAGCTTGTTTCCTGGAGCAATGTCATATATTGCTGTTTATATGGTTTCATTTACTCGTTGAATGAGAATTTGGAAAAAAATGTAGTCGGTTGGATAAAGTTATAATATAAGAAGTACGGAAATTATAACTTTAAGTTAAAAAATTAACATTCAATACTTTTATCATTATAAAATCATACTTTTATAACTGTGGAATCATACTCATCATAATTAAACTTTGGTCATATTCGTCATTTCATGGAGGGGTAAATACGTATAGAGTTTTGAGTAAAGTATATTTTGAATTATTGAAACATCATTAGTATATTTAGAATTAATGTATATTTGGCTTTATATTTTCTCAAACAGTTACTGTACTTTTCTACTATTCTTACATCATTATTCATAACTATCTTATTCATTTTAGGACTAAAAGAACTTATTAATTTTAATTTTATTAATTTTATTTTTTTATCATTAGTCATATCATATCACATTATTTTATTTTATTTAAAAAATTTTTGCATACAAAATTTTTCATCAAAAAAATGTATCACTTTCCAAGCACACTTTAGAAGTAAAATTTATGGTTTTTCCTACAGCTTTTAAGAAACATACTAGCGAAGGCTGGTCTTTTTTTTTTCTTTTTTTTTTATAACAACTCGAGGATGGCCTTAACAATTAAGGTTTTTAAAAAAATTAAAGTGAATGGAGGCTGGCCTCCTAAGAGTCGGTCTAAAGTAAGTTACATTTAAGAGGTGCTTATGACTTATTCATTTCCAAAACATGATAAATTGAATTCTTGTTCGACAAACGTTATTCTTTATTCTGTATAGATATGCCTGTTGTTATTTTTAGATAAAAATCAACTCGAAAGAACTTAATAAAGAAACTTTAAAATATCACTTTTATTAAAAGTGTTCATCCATTTTCTCTTAGGCTCCGTTTGACATTGAGTTTGAGGGGTGCTTACGGCTAATCCATCTCCAAAACGCGATAAATTGGATTTCTATTGGGCAAATATTATAATTTATGAAATACTTATTGTTAGATAAAAAAACAGCTCAAAAGCACTTACTACAGAAGCTGCAGAAAGTCACTTCAGCCAAAAGCGAGGCACCTGTTAAGCGAAGCAAAATAGCCATTTCGGTGCCAAACAGAGGCTAAAGCCTTCTTGTTTCCACGACCAAAACCCTTGGGCATAGAGCCTTCTACGTCCCGCTTGGAAGCGTAGTTCTCTTCCTTCGCTACAGAAGGTGTAAATGGATGAAGGTTTCCAGTTCGACGCAGCTAGCTCCGACGAAGAGGTTGAGAACGAGGTGGAGAAAGAAGCTCAGTCTCCATGGGAGTTCACCTCCTACTCGGAGTCCGTCGCCGAAGAGCACGCACGCCGGAGCACAACTTCTGTGGACTCCAAGATCTCCAAGCTTCTCCAGGAGCGCTCTATCACTTTGCCAGACGAGGATGACGATGAGGACGGAGACGATGATGGAAGTGGCGGCGGCAGCGGCGATGACAACGATGGTGCCAATGCATCTCAACCTGCAAAAGGAGTAAGGATTGCACTCGTTTCTTAGCAATGTTCCACATTTCTTTTCATCGATCAACAGTGATATCATGCCAATTGCATAACTAAACTTCCAGGCTGCCGGTCTTTTGGGAAGGATGATAAGAAAAACGTATTCTTTTTTGTGGCGGAAGGCCCCAGAAAGCGCATATCGTTTCGTTTAGGGCTGTAGATGATGATTCCAAAGTCACCCAAAGTGCCCTTTGCCTTGGCTTTTTCTTATGCAATGCAGTGATTATGCCTCCAAATTATAAGTTGCCCATGTTTTAGGAAAAATTTATCACGACCATTTCTGCATTGGGATATATTTATGCTTTGTAGCCGATTGTCGTTACTATGTTGCCGTCCGTTGGAAGGATGTCCTCTTTTTGAGACGGATAGTGTGACTCATGCATTAGAGAGCGCATGAGGATAACAACAGAGGAAAGAAAAAGTTTTTAAAAAATTGGGTTGATTAGGTCAGCAAATGAGTGTGCCTCATACTGTTAGTTTGATTATAAAAATATAGGTTTCTTGTAATTGGAGGATGTTATCCTTTTATTGCTCCATTATCTTCCTTGGAACTATCCAATGAGCATCTGGCTCAAGGTGGTCTAGAAACATGTCATCATAGCCTCAGCTACAAGGAACAACTAAGTTGGCAAATTGTCAGTTGAAATTCTTTGTCAAGTGAACGAATCAAAGGTGAAAAGTCCATCAATCTGAATAAGTAAGTTTTGCTAAATTGTTTGTCCTATAAAGATTTGACAGAGATGGTCTAAGGCATGCAATCACTCTTAAAAAGGAATCCTCCTTTTCCTGGCTGTGCAGCTTGCATACAAGTTGCAAAAAACATGAAATACCTGTATACGTGTCCCTTGGGGCAACTGGTTAAAAGAGTGGGCGCCACCTATCTACTTATGTTCCATTCAGTTGATAAGCCAGATGACTGATATCTGCAGGGTCCCTCATAGCCCACTTAGATCGGGTTTGTTGCTGTGTTCTGTTGGCGGTCAATCGTTTGATAAGTGTCAAAATTCCTCTCTCTCGCTCGCTCTCTGAGCATGTGCAAATGTGTTGAAAATTACAACTAAGAAAGATGTATTGCTGCCTGCATCCAACTCCGAGTTTTTTGTTTACAGAAAAGTAACACTGCAAGGAATGCTAATGGTGGAAAAGCTTCTGGAGGCACAACTCCCTTCTTTGTGCCATCAGAGGGAACATCCTTTTCAGCAAATTCATTCATCGAGCTTAACCTTTCTCGACCTTTACTCAGAGCATGCGAAGCTCTAGGATATCATAAACCAACACCAATACAGGTTTTTGATTTTTGCACCTTGCTTTTCATTGCTATTAATAGTTTTAAACTGTTTTTAATGTAAAATATGCGTTCATCTCATGATGGATAACTCAAAGTTGGCTTCCCAATTTCTTCAAATTTTTAAATGAGGCTGATTATATTTGCTCATCATTTACTTTGTTTCTCTAGGCATTAAATTCACAGGCATAAGGCCAGATCTGTTAGATCATTATATTTTTAACATTACTCTTAAACTTTTGAAACATGAAATTGCCTAAGAATTAAAAAGGAAAATTTTTTGGAAGACCTGTTGGATCTAAATCTTATCCTAGAAATCGATTTGTCAATTTGAATTTCTGGATTGAAGAGGAAGCAATAACCAGTGATTATGAAACAATCAGAATAGTGAAGTTACTGATAGTAAACATGAATAATGGTGTTTTATAATATGAAGAATTATTGGGCTGTTAAAGGCTTCTGCCAGACATGTGAACAATGAGTATCTGTAATCTTCAACTTACCTAGAAGATGAGAATGCGATGATATTAATATGACGAGTAATAGAAACTAACATCAATCTGCCAGTCAAGAACACACCCAAAGGGAAACATTTGGAACGAAACCTGTCTATTGAGGTTTCTTGTCACTTGTCATGGTTATTACTGCTTTGGCCTTTTCTCAGACTTATGGTCAGCTTGTAACATGTAATGAAAGTAGAAAATGTCCTTTCTACTGAAAAAGAGCATACAAAATGAAAGGAAAGGAGGTTTGAATGAACTGATTATCTTATCAAGCTTGTAGGAAAAATTAGAAGCTCTCCTTCTTTGATTTTCATTTTCCTTTTGCAGGCAGCATGCATACCCTTAGCATTAACTGGACGTGATATATGTGGCAGTGCGATAACTGGTTCTGGAAAGGTGATAATTGGAACTTTCTTTTAATGAATGGTGTTGGTAATGCAGCTAGACATATTTTTGAGGACCTGAAATTTTGACCTTTTCCATTAAATAAACAGACGGCTGCCTTTACCTTACCAGTGTTGGAGAGGTTGCTGTTTCGTCCTAAGCGTATACATGCTATCAGGGTGCTAGTTCTTACTCCAACCAGAGAATTGGCTGCACAGTGAGTTTGTTTGCAATGTTTCTACCTTCATATTACATAGATGCATTATTCCTAGCAGTCGTTGAGCTAGACACCATACGCCATTCCTACATGCTTCTTTAAAGGAACGAAGGGCCATTTAGAATATCGTGGCCTTCTTTAATACTTTAATTTATTTACCTGTATGCATGTACCTTCAATGGTTCCTGTTTTGAGTTTTATGTTTTGCTGCATTTCTGCGGATGGTTGTTTAGGGAAAAGGGAAGAGACATCCTGATGGCTATCATGATGCGCTTTTCTAGATCCATATGGATACTAGGCACAAGCATTGAAAATTAGGAATTTCTTAATAATATTTTATAAATTCATTTTCTTTGTAGTCTTTGTTTGTTGGATCGTTCAGATCATTGCTTTCAGGATCTACTCATTTGTATTCTGGTAGGTTGGGATTGTGTTGGGATTTTTCTTTCATTTTCTATAAATAGAAGATTATTTGCATTATTTAGACACTTTATACTGATACTTGAAGTATATATAATGTTGACTCCCAACTTCTCCTCTTATTAGGGTCTATTTGGTGATGAGGAAAAGAATGGTGGAAAATTTTTCTACCTTTTAACCTTTTTTCATACTTTTTATGTGATTTGACATCTTAACTACCACACTATTTTCTTCTTTTAAGCTATATTTTCAATCTTTCTATATAAAAAGCTTACCTCTCTTGTCTTCATTCACTTTGTTCCTAATTGTTACCTCTATCGCATCCATCACTTCCTCTCTTTTTTTCCACACTTCTCCACTTTTTTTTTACTGACATTTTTTTCATTATCAAAATACCCTTCTTTCCAGTATTGGTACAAGATCTTCTTTCTTCCAAAATATTTTTGTTCCTATGCCACGTGAATTACTAGTAGAATATGTGATATTTATGTACAATTTCAGTGACGTTTTAAGTCACTTCACAGCTGTTTTACAGGGTAATTACTGTTAGACTTTTGTAAGAAGTAATTCAAGTCCTAATAGTAGGGTGTTTGGTTTTTTAAACAATGAAAAGGCTTCCTGTTCTATATTTTGTTGATTTCATCTATCAAAGTAATAAATACATTCAACCGTTGTTAGCATGGGGATTCACAGGATCCTTTATACATACCAACAAGTCACTTAAACTTTAAGATTGTTCAAGGAGGATACTTTTATCCTTCATGGTGCAAAGTATGGTTGTTAAAGGCGCACCTAGGCTAAAGGCTCACTCGGGCACACATCTTGCGCCTTGAGATGTACCTGGTGCACCCAATTGAATTTGCCTAAAAGTGTAAAAGCTGTTAGCATTCAAATAGAGTTTTAATCTTACCAAATTTACCCCTGCTTCTACAGATTACCTGAAGTTGATGCCCTTCATTCTCATTTATTTTGTTAAATAAAATTGTTAGATGGTTAATTTACAGGTATCGAATTTATTAAAGTTTAAATAACAGGTACCTGTAGTTAGGCATGCACCTTGCTTGTGTACGTTGCGCTTTGGTCACAGGTGGCCTTAGTTGGCTTTGTGCCTTAAACAATTATGGTGCAAAGTTATCTGCAGAGCAGCTACTTTGGATGTGATTTGTCTCTGCAAAAAATCTGACTTTGAATTTCACTCTATGTTTTACCTTCATCATTAATAGTGAAAATCAGTTGGTAATTGGTAGACTTGTGTGCACCATGTACTTGACACATTTAGGCTTGAGAGTTTACCTACTTGAACTGCTATCTCCTTCTGTCCTACCTTGGTGAATTGCGTGGCTAATTCCGTGGGCGAAATAACCCACCAAGTTGACATGTCATGTACATGAGTACACTAATTTTCAAATAAATGTCTTGTTGGGTTTGGCTTGGCCTTTGGGGCCTGCGCCCTCTCTGGCCTGAGATATGGATTAGTTCCCAACTGGGCCTTTTAAAATTTCTCATGTTGGCCTTTGTCGGGTAAACAGAGGCTTAGATTTGGAAATATCCTTCCTTTCATGGGCTTGAGGATGGATAAGGCTGAGGATGTCTGACCTTTTCCTTCCGTCTCCTTCCCCTTTTCGTTTGTTTTCCAATTGTAGTTGCTGAAAGAGTTTGACTTGGAAGTCTTTCAAGGTTGTAGTTGCACATCTCCTTGGTTGACAATAATTTGCATCAAGGGAGCTAAATGATGATCTTCTTTTTATAGGGTTCACAGCATGATTGCGAAACTTGCACAATTCACTGATATTAGAAGTTGCCTTGTGGTTGGTGGCCTGTCAACAAAGGTATGTATTTTTGTCCCACTGTTGCTACTGTTCACTTGATGTAAGGTGTTGAATTGTTGATGAAGTCCCATTAGAGTTAATATATTGGTGGTATACCTTGGCAACAAATATCGTTAATAAATGCATCCTTAATGACAATTCACAACACCATTGATATGTTATTCATCCAAGCAATCACAACTCACAACACCGTTTTTATGTTATTCATCAAGTGTCGACATTGTTTCTTCTTACTTATAGTCACTTGCAATGTGATACTAAAATGTACAACAAGCTATCCTTTAACTTGATGCTAGATTATACGGCCTCTCTCTCTTGAGTCATTTTTCTTCAACGATTTTGCTTGAACGAAGTCCTTGGTTGTATCTTTTATTTCTTCAAAGCTTCATGCCTTTTCTTTCTGTTGGAGCTATGAAACCGAGATACCATTTTTGGCTCAGGTACAAGAGGCAGCCTTACGATCTATGCCAGACATTGTTGTGGCAACTCCAGGAAGAATGATAGATCATTTACGCAATTCTCAGTCAGTTGCTTTAGACGATCTTGCAGTTTTGATACTTGATGAGGCAGACCGCCTTTTGGAGCTTGGTTTTAGTGCTGAAATTCATGAGCTGGTATCTTCTAACATTCATTTCTTTCCCTTAGAAGTAGTAGTATTGATCGTATCTTTCTGTTTCTGCGCATACTGTAAGTACTTGTCTTCTTGGGTTTCATACTTGTATGATCATTATTTACAATACCATTGATCATTTTAAGCCAACATGAATCATTTTCCACTTCAGATACATGGGAAACTGCATCTATCTCATTTTTTAGAAATGGAATTGAGGGAGTTACATTGCATGTTCTGTTGCTTTTCATGTTTATGAAACTTGCATCCAGCAAGTATCTGCTTTTGTCAATATGAAGTCTGAATCTTTTGATAATTCCTTGTTCATGACTATGGGTGCATGGATATGTGTTATTCACTTTCATGTCTTTCTAGTGCGTGGGCATGATGTGCATGTGCAGAATTGTTGTGGTTCAGTCTGTAAATGGTATAGTATCTGAATTTTCAAAATGCACTAGCAGTCCAGCCAGATGTCTTGACTTTGTGCTTCAGGAGCTGTCCGCTGGTTAGGTTCCTTGAGAGAAGTGGAGAAATATTCTAGGAGGTTCCTAGATCTTTTTGAGATGAATCGACCAATTTGTACCTTCATTTCCATTTCAACTATTGATGGCATTCTAAGAAAACTGAGTACAGGCAGGCACACATGCATGCTTTTATACCCCCACAATGTTTTGAAAGCACACACTTGCCAGAAGCTGCCAATGGTAAACAATGCACACTCTCATCTGTTTAGGGTTTGACTTTTACCAATACTGAGATTTTGAGGAATCTGCTGGATCAGATCCTTATTTTTGTTTCATACTAGACTAGCCCACCCTACACCATATGCCATACTTCGTAGCCAATGGTAGGAGTTGGACGAATATTTGAAAAACCTAAACCATATGGAGGCATTAAATGCAATTGTTGGATCAAATGTTAATGATCTATATACCAAAATAGCACAAAGAATGTCTTTACCATATATGCTGGGCATACCAGGATAACATATTTACATGGTTAAATCTTTGATATTATATCGTGTATGCGTGGTTGTGCCCTCGTAGAGAAATTCAATATTAAACAATGTTATTGTGCGTGCACAAGGCAAGCCTTTGCTATTGTGCACGTGTGTCCATGTAGCACACCTGCTATTAAACCATGTTGATGTGCATATGGGAAAACTTTCGATTTTGAACATTGGTAGTGTTTATGCATGCATGCAGGTCCATGGATGACCTCTGGTATTCAACATTTCATCTGTGCACATGTTTGTGCACACACGTGTTGCGTGCATCTGTGGAACAAAAGAGAATTTTCATTTGCTATTAGAAATGAGAAGTCTTTTCAGGTGGCATACTTTTAATCTGAAAAATAACAAAAACAGAATCTTTGGAAAAACTACCCATGATGGCATGATGAACAGTCTGGCGTGGAGGTTAAGTATAAGTGATAAGGCTTGATGGGCTATTTTTTTGGTACATATTCCTGCCAAGTAGAGAATGGAAGAAGAATATTGCTTCTCTTTTTGGCCAAAAATCATAATTGTAGACATCTAAACTAATTTGGGTTGACCATTTGAATTCTATTTCCTAAATTCTCTAATTAGTGCCATTCGCTGGGTACAGAATGATTTATGTTGTCCTCATTTTGTTTCACAGATTCGTCTTTGTCCAAAACGGAGGCAGACTATGCTTTTTTCAGCCACAATGACTGAAGAAGTCAATGAACTAATCAAGCTTTCTCTTGCTAGGCCCATGCGACTCTCAGCTGATCCATCTACGAAACGGCCAGCAACACTGACTGAAGAGTAATTTCTTTTTTCTTTTTCTTCTTCTTTTTTTTTTTAAAAAAAACTTTCTGTAGGTTTTGCAGTTCTTATTTTCCCTTTTTTTTGGTAGATTGGTCACAAATTGTGTATATAAAATGTTCACTGGCTAAACAAAATCCCGAATGCTAGATTCATTTCAAGTGGTTGCCAGTTTAAAGAGTCTGGGTTTTTGCTTCTGACATGACAAATTATCTTGGATGCCGTGCGTCTGTGGTGATTGAAGAAGGATCCTGTGTCCTTCTCACTTGCTTTAAGCAGCATGTGCTTGTTAACCTGGTGGTGTTTGGATGATTAGGAGTTTCAAGGGGATGGATACACGTTTTAGAGGGACTCCTTGTGCATTCTAACAAATAGGACAATCATTAATACTGCAAAACTTGATGGAGCCTGATTATATATATATATCATGATGTATTTTACGCTAAACTACAACATTCATTTATCTTCTTTTATTTTCATTTTTATTTATTTTTTCTTCATAAACATGTTTTCCTAACTGTATTTAATCATATACCAAGTTCTGTCATTTTACAATATTTTTACATATTTATTTTCTATTTTCAAAAAATCATTAATTTTAGGGGCATCTAAGTCATTCTCTCCCTTTAAAAAACTTAATTTTTTAAAAAATAAAAAATAACTATGGAAAAGTATTGTAAAATGGCAAAACTTGGTATACAGATTGAATGCATTTAGGAAAGCATATTTATGAAGAAAAATTTAAAAATATATCTAATTGTAAAAATAAATGAATGTTGTATTTTAATTTAGAATACATCATGATATATATAATTGAGCACCAAATTTGATAATGAAATTGGTGTTTCTTTGTATCTAAAAAGAATATGTTGTTTTTTTTTTTTTTTTTTTGAAATTCAAATAATAGGTTTCTGACATACATTCCTACCCATGTCATGGCAATTTTGTAACTGTGATTTTTTATGAATAATCATTTTTGCCTGTTTTGCATTAGGCGTTTAGGCGCAAGGCAAGGCACATGCCTAATTAAAGCATGGTTCCCACTAAGCAAAATTAAATAAACATTGACATCTGTGGAATAACCACAAAATAATGGTGGTTTAAAAAATATACATTGGATAGAATGAAGGACATTAAGTAAAGAAAACCACAAAACAATTGCGGTTAAGAAAATAGACATTGGAGAAAATGAAGGACGTCAACTTTAATTGGTAAGGTCAAAACTCTCTTTGCAATGTTAACAGTTCTTATTTTCGAGCAAGTTCAATGGGGTGCAACAGTCGCATCTCAAGGCACTTGAGGTATGCCTTAGCAAGCCTTGAGCCCAGGCACACACCTAGGCACGCCTTTAGCAACTTTGATATGGTCTGTCAGACCTCATACCTGTTGTCAATTTCTGCAGAGTCATTAGAATTCGTCGGATGCGTGAAGCAAATCAGGAGGCAGTTCTTCTTGCATTGTGTTCAAAGACATTCACCAAGAAAGTTATCATCTTCAGGTGCTTGTTTGATCTTGTCATGAGTTGCTGCTTTAGTTAATTCTTATGTTATGTATTGCCTCTTTTAGAAATATTTCACTGAAACTTGTCATGAAGTTCAAGTTTTTCTTGTTGCGTATTCTCTATTGGACGCGGAAAAGAATTATCTGAGCGTATGATGGTGTCATTCATCTTTCTGCTGAAACTGGAATATGGACTCTGTATATGGAGTTGAACCAAGTCAGGCTTCCTTGGCTAAGGCCTGAATCACTTGATTTCTTGAATTTTGTGTAGAAACATATCTTTGTTGAGCTTGTCTTGCTTTTGGATGGATATAAGTAGGCTCTGTTTGGCATGGCTTCCTGTGGCATTAAGTTATTTCTTGTTGAAAAAGTTGATTCAGTTTGCACAGCTTCACCCTTGTCATTTTGTCAGTAACTCCACGGGGAGATAAAATCTGCCGAACACAGAGTACATCTCCACCCCCCACCCCCCTCTCTCTTTCCAGAAATTTATATCAACAAAATCACACTTTGATCCAATTAAAGCTCTTTCTATTAGCTCTAGAGGTGTACTTCATTCAAATAGTTGTAACCAAACTGGCCAGGATCCCCTCTAGAGGAATTGGGAAGTAAATTAATATGATATTCTTCCTAGAGTCCCTTTCTTGAGATCCTTCTGAAATTTGAACAAACCAAACAGATCTTAATAAATTTAATTGATGATGTCAAATAGAAAGACGACAATATGCTTGGAGTGAATGTTTTTCTTCCTTTTGAAAGATCAGGGTTACCTAGGATCACCGATGCAATAAACTAATTTTTTGATGCCATTTCTTTCAATTTTTTGGGAAATAAGCTCATTATAGTGCCCATTTTATTCATTGTTGTTTTTTTGTTCGTGGTTTTGGGATGAATTTTGAGGCAGTGGAATATGGATTTACATATTCTTGCTCTATGCAAGAGCCTGACATAGAAGATTTGATGTTTTGGGATGAATTTTGAGGCAGTGGAATATGGATTTACATATTCTTACTCTATGCAAGAGCCTGACATAGAAGATTTGATGTTCTTGTGATAATAAGCTCTCTCTTTCTCTTAACTATTTGGATCTGTACATGCTATACGAATAGTTTGTTTGTACATGCAGTGATCTTAATAGTTCAACCTGTTTGGTTTTGAAGAGAAACCCTAGTATTTATTCCGTTTGGTAATTGGCGTAGCAGTAACCTCTTAGTCAGCTTGCATTGTTCTTTTCTTGTCCTTGTTTTGTTACCTAAATCAAAATTCATGATCTTTTCTTAGGAGAGCAATTTCATTCTTAAGAAAATGATCATTTATGTTATACAAAATATTTTCTTTTCCTTCTATGTTCTTGTGTTTCTTTCCCTACATTGTAGTCTGAATTTATATACTGCTGTGTTCTCGAGGATCCTAGAAAAATTTCATTGATTCAAAATCTCTGTCAGTGGAACAAAACAGGCAGCACATAGATTAAAGATTCTGTTTGGGCTGGCTGGACTTAAAGCTGCCGAACTTCATGGAAATCTTACCCAGATTCAGCGACTTGATGTGAGTTGATGAACTAATATATTGAAAGAAATTTATCTGAAATGCTCTTTCATTATAGATGTTGAAACCTGCTGTTTAAAAATTTGGTATGCCAAGAATTTTGGGAAGTGGTAAAAGAAGAAAAAATTCTCTACTTTTCCACACATTTTCCGTCCTATTAGTTTTCTATCATTTCTTCACATCTTTCATTCAACTATCTTTGTCAATTTCAACTTTATTCCATTTATTCTTAATCATGCCAACCCCATCCCAAAAGAAAAATCTGCACACTATTACTGATTTGATGAATGCTTGTTTCTGTCATGGTACTTTCTTCCTCTCCCCTCTGCCTCCTTGGCTGTTCCCCTTCTGGATGGAAGTTCTTTTCATATTTTGAAAATCAACTTTTAACCTGTGTCTCTGGTTCCATTTCATAGGCATTGGACCTTTTCAGGAAGCAGGAAGTGGATTTCCTTGTTGCAACTGATGTTGCAGCCCGTGTAAGTAGAAAAAACTATTATTTTGCCGTTGCAGCAAATTTCTCTTCTAGTTTTACAATTTTGGGTAGTTGAAAATTTCCCATTGCCTTATTTTGAAACTTTCGAATTGGTCACATGCATCTGTTTGCATGTCCTTCTGTTTATTTTTAGGGGTGCAACTTGGGTTGGGTAGGTCCAAGTAGGGGTGGAACCTACCCTTACCATTTTTTAAAAACCTTTACCCTACCCTATTTTAGACCGGGTCGGTCCGGAGTCTACCTTATGCAATTTTCTCAAGAGCGGGTCGGTTCTAAATCGGTTCCTAAAGAAGCCATGCACTCAAATACATATGCTATATTAATGCTCAATTCATACACTACCATAATCCATACAATTTATTTCTATGAAATCTGTCCAATAAGTGCAATCTGTTTCCGTGTAACCTGTTTGTATATAGGGGCTGTTTGGTAATCTCAAAAACTCTATGACATATTTTAAGAGTAAAAACTGGAGATGGCTGACAGCATTGCACAGGGTCACAGCAGCTGAAAAATGGATGAGTTCATTAATGGGCCTCCTGCCATTATTCTCGTTTCAGCCAAAAATGGACGAAAATTCCATAATGCATGCAGGTGCAATATAAAATGGCCGTTGTATGCGATGACACGTGGACCTCCTGCCATTAATTCCATCCGCAGCTACACCCATGATTTGACGTGTTTTTCGCAAAGCCCCTTGCATTGAAAAGTTTTACACTCAGCTCTTTAGTTTTCGTGATTACCAAACAGCCCCATAATCTGTAAAATAATACAAATTGTACATACTAGAACCCAATCTACAAAAAAAAATGCAATCTGTGTAAAAAAAAATTCAATCTGTATGTACTAGAACATTAAATATGTTAAGAAAGTGCAATCTGTAAATAATAAAATTTGTACAAAACAATCAAATAGCATAAGGAATATTATATCATTAGAATATACTACTTTCAACAATCTCAAGTCTATCCAATCCAATAAAAAAGTTGTTTGAAAGTCAGATACAACACAACAGATGTGACATAAGCACAACACAAATCAGATCATAAATCTGATGATTAAAATCAAAGTTCAAACATGAATAATATTAGAATTCAAGAACTCTTCTCATCTCTCAACTTTCATCCTTCATTTAGAATGCCTTTTCCCTGAAAGTAGAAGATATAAAATTTAGTAAGTATTATTTGACCTTTAAATACAAAGATTGGAGAATGAAAAATAAAAATTAACACAACCTTATTAGGAATGGTGGCAACATCAGTAGCATTGGAATGAACACTTGTATTTTCTGTAAAACATTTAGAAAACATATATTATTGATAATTTATCATATAAGCTATGCTTCTGAACTTATTATCTATGAAACATATTTAATATATGTTAAAAAAAAAGGAAAATGTAAAATGTTACCGGATGCTATACTATTCAAATTGGTACCTGGTACTGCGATGGAAAACTCTCCAAACACTTCTTCAATGTAAGATGGTTTGGGGGTTGTTCTTAGCCTATCTTGATAACATATTAATGATTCCACAGTTTTTGCAAATAAAGAACTTCTATATACATCAAGAACTCATCCACCAGCACTAAAAGTAGATTCAGATGCCATAGTAGAAACAGGAATAGCAAATATGTCACGAGCAATCAAAGACAATACTCTAAATCTGGATGCATTAGCTGACCACCAATCTAAAACATTAATTTTGCTAGATGTCAACAATCCAGGTTCTTGAAGATGCATATCAATTTCTATTTTTGACCATTGCTCATCATTCTCTTAACAAATTCTAGAAAATCATCATTTGCACAAGCCTCAACATTGCTTTGACTATACTCTCCCACCTCATTTGAAGCTTTTCTTGGAGTAGAATGAGATTCATAAAATTTGAACAGTTAAAGCAATTTAGAAGCGACCATTTGAGTGGCTTTAACGGATTTACTTTTATCAAATATAATCTAAGCTTGTATCGTGGATCCAAAGCATTTGCTATCAACAAGATAGTATTAATTCTGTCTAGGCTTCCCCAATATTTATTGAATTTGTATATCATTCTTTTACTTATGTCTTGAAGGAGATAATTATCTGATGTTGAACTCATGAATAAAAGTTTTTCAACCTCATATAGTTGGACCAAAAGCATTGAAGAAGTAACATAGGATGTGCCAGACAAAACCTTTGTAATCTTATAAAAATTTTCGAAAAATTGACACAAAATTGTGCATTATCCCAATCAAACACTGTTGGAGGTCCTTCCTTAGCAACAACTGCATCCTTTTCCCCCAATTTATCAAATGTCGCTCTAAATTTTAAAGCACTAGCCAACCTGAAATATGTGGAATTTCATCTAATAGGAACATCTAAGCACAAGCCACCTTTTTCTTTGATTTCTGCTTTCTGACAATATTTCTCAAATTTATCTTTCCTAGCAGGTGAAACCCTTACATGTTTAATAACATTTCTAATTCGATTGATTGAGTCTTGAATCTCATCTATTCCATCACGCACAATTAGATTAAGAATATAGGCTGCACACCTAATATGAAATATGGATCCATCCTCAATGAGTAAACCCTTCTCTCTTAAACTTTCTTTCAATTTTCTAGCTGCGACATCATTATTAGATGCATTGTCCATAATTATAGTACAAATTCCATTGAAGTTCCATTTCATCAAGCAATTAAAAATGACATTAGTAATGCATTCACCAATGTGTAGAGGTGGGCACAAACAAAAGTTAATAACTTTCTTATTTAGCTTCCATTTGTCATCTACAAAATGTGCAGTGAGGCATAGATAACCTTCATTAGCTATGGATGTCTACATATCTGTTGTTAAACACACTCTATGCACTTGGTCATAGAAAAAACTCATTAGCGTAGTTTTTTCACTTTCATACACCGAAGCCACGTCTTTGTCAATAGTTGTTCTAGACACAAATTTCACAAGCGATTGAATTTTTGTAATATATCTGCGAAAACCCTCACACTCACCTAATTTAAATGGAAGTTCATTGATTATTATCATTTCAGCAAAACTTCTTCTATTTGCAGTTTGATCAAATTGCCAAGTAGTCAAGCTACCTACTTGGCTACCGGAATTGCCTATTGGAGATGATAGACTCAACAATTTCTGCTTCTTGTCACCCCGCTCACGATTATCATAAGTGCATCTATCTAGATGTTTTCTCATTAAGCTAGTCCCATTCTTACTTGAATAAACTAAAACCTTCTTGCAGTAGTTAAATGTCACTTCCTGTTTCTCCCGTTTCTTATCATTCTTTAAAACTTGCTTAACCTTCTTAGCGTAGTGCTGCCACACATTAGAAGAAACTTTATATTGAAATTTCGGTTTTGGAGGAACATCATCATTTGTAGTTTTCTCGTCCTTTAAATCCTTCTCACTCGCACCCACTTGTCCCATTACATCCTTTTTAATCATATTCTCATCCTCATTCTTAACCTCTAAGTCCTCTATTATATTAACTATGTTATTCATATTTAAATCAATACAGTTGTTCACACCGCTGTTATCTTCTATACCTAATATTACAGTCACTCCTAAAATAGTAACATTACAACATTGATTAAAACATTTAACTAATGACAGAAATTTTTAATACTAGAAGGGGTCAACAGAAATTTTTTTTTTTTAAACCTCAATGTTATGTGAGAAATAGTTGCCCGAGCTATAAATCTTCAGTATCTGTTTAATGCCTACAAGAAGAGCAACAAACTGTCATTAACAAACCGTCCATGCTCGAACTTTAATCCGAATGTTATTAAACAAACTGTCCATACCTTTTTTTTTATAAAATATAATGTCCATACTTAGTTACACTTTATTCTTTCTTTACAGTTATCATATTTATTGCATTCCATTTCCGCCATTTCCACCTTACCAAATGATCTCCTTTTTAAAAAAAAACAATTATGCGAAAAATTGCTCAATAAAAAAATAGTAGGTAAATAAACAACTCATCTTCCCATTATCAAAATTAGGCAGGGGTATAAATGGGTCCAGGTTGACTGATGACCTACACCAACCTCACTGGTTTTGCAACCCTTTGGTCAATATATATCCTAACTCAAGATTAAAATAGGTTATAATATTTTATCTAAACCTTAAATTCAGGTTGAGGTGGATTGGTCTTGTCTCAACTTGCTGAAACCCAGTGACACAATCTAATCATGATATATAACATTCACTTATATAAATGTAAATATATCTCATATTTGTGTATGTGAACCTATGAATCTTCCAATTGAGCTTTGCTTTTCTTGAGGTATAATTGTTTTGAATTATAATAATGGTGTTTTAATTTAATTTATTAGTCTGTTTAGTATTCAGCTTCTAGGTTCAACTATGATGTGACTTAGTTTGCAATTAGGGTAAAATATCAAACATTTTTAACTTAACTCCTATTTCTAATCAAAACCCAACCTAAGTTTAACCTGTTTTTCGAAAAACAATTAACCTGTTTTAAACCTGTTCGAATCTCAAACAAACTGTCCATCAAAGCATGCATGTTCAGATTTGGGAAAAAATCGGACTTGAATCTTAAGCTGTATGGATTAGATTTACTTTCCCTACAATGCCGATGCATTAATCTACGAGTATCGAAGCATGCAGTTCGGATTTGGTAAAAAACGAAAAACCCTAAATGGCTACAGCTTACCGATGGATGCGATGACATCGGAAGAAACAGCCGAAGCAGCAGCCGAGAGGGTGGCAGCCGATGACAGGGCTTGTCTTCTTCGATCTCGACAATAGATGACCACTAACTTTCGTGTGGTTTCTTGCCATCAAACGAATGGAAGATCTGGACTCCGGGAGAAAGAGGACGGCTGCGTGCGGTGCGGCTGTGTGCTCGAAAGCGTCGAGCGTCGACTGTCGGGGGTTTGAAAAGAATTATAAGAGTATATATATATATATATTCTATTATAGTAATATTATTAATATGCAATCTGGGTCGGTTCCGGGCACCCGGCACCTGGAACCTACCCTACCCAAATTCCCACGGGTATTTTATAACTGGAACCGAACCGACCCTGCGGGTAACATACGTGGAATCGAACAGACCCTATTTAGGGTACCCAGCAGGTCGACCTGTGGGTACCCGGACCGAGTTGCACCCTTATTTATTTTACGCTTGGTTTGCATACTTCTGTACCAGCCTCATGGGTGCATGCAGGTTAAGGTGCATTTTGCATTTTCAACTGTGGGGGTCTTGGGCTCTACTTATTATATCTCCACAATCAATTCCATGGCGAAAGGAAACAAGGAAAAAGAGAACAGATAAATCATGCTCTTATGTTGTTTTCATTTTCCTTTTTGTTAGAACTCTCTCTCTCTCTCTGCTTTTTGTATGCTGAATCACCATGGACGAGGTTAGTGATATTTTCATACTTGAAGTTTCAGGCCTCATAAGTACAATCCCATATAAACAGCTACTCGATCATGAGTTGCACATCATCTTTGAAACTTTATGTTCATTGTATTTTTCATTATCTTTATGTGTCATCCTATAAAATATCCTGAGTACCGACTGTGCCTGTATATTGAACTGCATTGTGTAGTTTCTCCAAATATGAAATCTGACTTCTATTCTTCTGTATTTGATTTGTTCTTTCTTTTTCTTTTTCTCCTTTGCGTTGTATGCAGGGACTTGATATAATTGGTGTTCAAACAGTTATAAATTTTGCATGCCCCCGCGACATTACAAGGTCAGTGTATCTCTGTTATTGACGATGACCAGACATTTGCAAAGAACCTATCCATTCTTTTGATCATCAGGCCTTTTGTCTTGGGGTCTACCTCATTGAAGTGTCATCTAGAGCATCAACCTTTTGTCCACTACTACTGCCTTGGGATCTTTGTGCGTTTCTAAAAACTGATGTCCAAGTTTATACGAGCGAACTGCTAATGAATCATTGATGCAAATGGAGTCTTTGCTTTGATGCTTTTTCTGGTCCCCCCAATCCGATTCATTTCTGCCCCCAATGGAAGCTAAAAGCTCATAATTCATAGTATATTCAGAAAATTTGTACGCAATTAATTTGAGTCTGTTTGGGAACGTGGGGGGAGGGGTTGCAATTTTTTCCGCTCATTCCCACACATTTTCATATGATTTGACATCTTACCCTTCTTTCTATTATTACTTCTACATTTCAATCATTTTTTTCATATCTTCCTGTATAATTACCTTATCTATTTTAACTTCATTCCCTTTATGCCTAATTATTACCCTTATAATATCATATCATCTTCTCACTTGTTCAGAAATTTTCCCATCCTCACTTTTCGATCTTTACTTTCACATTTTCCCAATCATACCTGATATTGAAAAATTCTTTCATTTTCAAGCGAAAAACTGAAAATTGAAATTCTGATTCTTCTGCATGGACTATGTTGGAATTATACAGTAAATGGGCAACCAATCTTGATGTGAAAAATAATCGTTAGGGAAAGAAGGTTGCAACTACTTTATGATTGCAGATAGAGATTGATACATCAGTTTCATAGTTCTTTAAACTGGTTCCTGGATTTAGTGGACTTTGTTAATTATTCTACTATCTACTGCAAGGTTGAATGGCTCAAGTATTTGACTTAGAGGTTCTCCTTTTTGTAATGACTGTTTACGCCTGATGAAACAATCAAGTTTTTAAAAGAACTTGAATTCCTCAAGATATTAATTATATTTTGCCTTGCCAAATTCCATGATGCTTATGGATTCAAGCTATTCAACTCATTTGAGGCTTGATATTGCTGACAGTTATTTTGAATTATGATATTTCAATGAAAGAAGCATGTGAGAGATGATGGTGATAATGCCTGAGAGCATAAGAGTGACAATGTTTGAATATGGGTCAGTAAACCAAGAGGAGGAAGAGATTACAATAGTTCTTGTTCGGTGGAATCATTTTTTCTTTGCTTTCTGGCTGGAGTTTCCTTGCTTATTTTAGTGCTTAAGTTCAATATATAGATGTTTGTCTCAATTTTGATTTTTTTTATTCAGCTATGTTCATCGAGTAGGTCGCACAGCAAGAGCTGGTAGAGAAGGATATGCGGTTACATTTGTCACAGATAATGACCGCTCTCTCTTAAAGGCAATTGTGAGTGAAGAAATATATCCCGTTCTATTATTGCAATAAATCTATTGTTATTGGGTCTCTTTCCTGTGCAAGCCCATCATCCATGAAATATATAATATGTCAGAGTTAAGTATTTTTAAGCAAGAGGGTCATAAAGTGTAAAATTAAATCCAGTCATTGACTCATTCACAAGTGGGGCTTTGATAGTTTTGTGATACAAGATCTTGAGCAGGGAGATCCATAGGCTCCAACTGTTGGCATAATTTTATCAAAATCTCTTAGGGGATCTTGATTTAATTCTTTGTTTGGAGGGAAACATAAATGTTGTTACTTTTGTGGCTGCAACGGATGCTCCTTGTTTCATGCTTGCTCAATCGAAAGCAAGAATTATTATTGGTGTGGTGTATTCATGAAACAATTCTCATGAAATCTTCAAAGACACTCATTGCCAACTTGACATCCCCATGTGATATAGCTTAGCATTCATGAATTTAATTTGTGCTACATGCCATCTAGGATATGCTCTGGATTGTGTACAATGTGATGTAGTTATATGCATCTAGGGAGAAAATAGGACAAAAACAAAGTCTTGTGATATGTTGGAACTTGACATGGGTTCATGATTGAGCCCTTCTAAGGGAGAAAGATGAAATCCAAGTTTGTTTGGATTTTAAAACTTGTCCAACTTGTACAATTTTCATTTATGAGATTCTATTCAGGATTTCTGCGCCCCATTGTTTCTTCTCCCACCATTCACTGACATGTATAAGTAGAAAGGTTCATGCTGTCATCGTGTGGGTGTGCATGATGAATTCAGAAATAGTGGAACAATGACTGATGCAATTAGTTGGGCCAGATATTTTTTTTGGGCAGTAGAGGAATAAATTATCAGCACAAAATAATGAATTATCCTGGTTTCTTATTTTTATCAATCATAAGTGAAATATCATCCCTAGATATTGTTGTTTGGGCAGTAGAGGAACAAATTATCAGCGTGAAAGAATGAATTTATCCTAGTTTCCTATTTTTATCAATCATGAGTGAAATATAATCTCTCAGTGTTCTCAAATTTGATCTTATCAATGATAATGTCGATCCACAGCCTTGCCGATAAACTTCCCAATTTCAAGAGGAAGAACTCTACTATTTTGTAGAAAATAATTTCTGTATTTTAAATATGTATTTATGATAAAAGTGCTAAGATTATTTTCCAGGGCTAAGAAGTTATCCTAAATTTGTGGTGGAAACATTGGATAGAAGCATGTGGAGAATTCAGACCATATTGGGTCACAAGGTCACTTCTGTATGAGAAGAAAGAACTAGTTCATATGTCATACTTCCATGAATACATACGACAATAGGGTTTGGATGCGGACCTTAAAATGTGTCATTCATGTTCAAACTCCAATAAAAACTATTGCAATGGTGAAGATGTTAGTTTAAATCCCAAACTGTTGGTTCATGTTATAATTAAAGTTGTAGATATAGGTGTGTGTACATTAGGTGTGATAAGGAATCCTGGATGTAGTGTGTGTTAATCCATAAGTTCAGGGTCTGATTACTCGAGCTTATCTGAAATTCAAGGAATTCAGTTCCCATGGGAATATCCATTTCTCAAAGGTTAATTTGACATGAGCTTTCATAACAGGCCTGTATTTCATCATTGCCTATATTTTTAATTATCATCACCTATATATTTTAAATTTATTCATTTTATGGCTAACAGCATCCCTATATTTCTAACATCAATTTCTTTCCATTCAATTCAATTCCAATTAAATCAACTGTGCTGATTAGGGCCTTTGGTAAACTTCAATTTTAATTCCTATTCCAGATCTATCGTGAAGCCACGCACAGAAACATCTCATGGCAGATAGTTTTATTTACTTTACATTCGACATTTAACAGGCAAAAAGAGCAGGCTCGACACTGAAGAATCGGATAGTTGCAGAGCAGTCTATATTGAAGTGGTCCGAAATGATTGAACAACTGGAAGATCAAGTTGCAGAAATTCTTCAAGAAGAAAGGTTTCCTATCTGTCCTAATTACAGTACCTACCAACTTGGTCCTATTGTCTTAACTAGAAACCTGTACATTATGCAGGGAAGAGAGAGCATTGAGGAAAGCTGAAATGGAAGCAATGAAGGTATTGTGCTTTCTCCATTTCTGTTGCTATTTTCATTTTCATTTGAAGAGTTTAGTCTTCTACTCAATTACTTTGAGACAATTTTTGCTTCCTGTGATCTTGATGACTTGTACAACTGGGTAAGGAATCAAACCTGGCCTCTCCTTCAAAGAGAGTTGTAATGTCATCTGAGTTTGACTTTCACATAAAAACCCAATGAGTGATGGAACAGGAATTCAAAGTAGGCTTAACTATTAACAAATAAGGGAGGCGGAAACATTCACATTTATGTTTATTGTTGGGCCTGCTCCTTATAGGATTTCACTATAATGATATAACCATTTAAGTCATGAAGTTGGGAAATAGCATTGTTTCTTTAAGGAGTTTGTTACTTCCGTGGTGCTTCATTTTTATCGTTTCATTACCCGATGATAGTGTGAAGTTGGGAAATGGCATTGTTTCTTTAGGGAGTTTGTTCCTTCTGTGGTGCTTCACTTTAATTTTTTCATTACCTGATGAGAAACAGGAATTTATAACGTTTCCAGATTGATTCAATTTTATAGGCAGAAAACATGATTGAGCATAAGGATGATATTTTCTCACGACCCAAACGAACCTGGTTTGCAACAGAGCGAGAGAAGAAACTCGTAGCTAAGGCTGCAAAGGTAGTTTTGGGACATAATTGTTTTATGCTGAAGTGATTGAGTTATCTATTTTAAATTCATCCTCTGTGTCTCATATTCTGGTTGATTGTTGCATGAGTGATTGGAAAAAATAAAATAGGAAAATGAATTTTTTTCTGTTAGTAAAAAGTCCATTTACCTAGATTTGATCTTACTTTTTATCCTCTGTGATTAATTTTTCTTTTATCCTTCGTAGTTGTTTTTATTTGTGCTTCAAGGAATTTTTTCTCTTCAGTATGTCATCGTATGGAAAAATTTGAGATTCTGTCTCATTTCATATGAAGCCACCTGCTTGTTGGCATGATCTTTGTGATCTAGATCCAAGTGCCTTGGATTTCCATGTTGCAATTGTTGCTGTCTTTGCTTCTTTTGTGAGAGTTCTCTGTGTTTGCTTTTCTTTTTCCCTTTTTTTTGGGTTTTATTAGAATTGTAAGGAAGTTGCCCTGAATCTGTTATTTCCTTGAATGAATCTGTAACATTCAAAATGCAAAAAAGAAAGAAAAGAGAAGAAAATGAATAAACACCAAGAAAGATGCATATTTGAGTTTCTTTCCAATCAAATTTCCTGGTATTGAATTTAACGTCTAGGAAATATTATATCCTCTTTAGAATGAAAAACACAATATTCAAACTAATCTGCATTTGCAACTTGAAATGTTTATGATCATTTGGTTTGAAGTATCCAACGAAATTATTTCCTGTTTTCATTTAAGCAAGTATTTCTAATATGCTTTTGAGTTATTGGCACCATTCTGATAACATTACAATCCATACCTGCAATTTGTGAATTTTCTAGTCAAATAAAAATAATAGAGAACTGATTTCTGTAACAGAAGTTAAGGACGGTATTCACTGCAGTTTCTTACACATTTTTTTTCTTCTAAAAATCTTACTCTTAATGCCAGCGTTAGTATTCCCATTTCTTGTCATGTTTATTAATTTTTATTTTATCTTAACATGCATCCGATGATCATGATATCTGACCTCATTGGCTGATTGGGCTAATGCGTGGATTACTAGTAGCAACCTTTTCAAATTTATGCTTCCTTTGTCTGTATCAATTTTTTGGAACATGTAAATTTCCAATCAAAATAGTTTTTAGTATAAATAAATTATATTTTATCCAAAAAAAGGTTGCTTGGATTCACTCTCTAAATTTACTTGTTGTAATGGAATTGCATGTAATATTTCTTTCCACAGAATTATTAATGAATTGATGGAGGTTCTTAAAGGACAAATAATGATCGTCTCAAGAATGCACTTGTGGCCGAATATTTAAACATTGATTTTGTAATGTAAGAGCGTAGACAATGGTATATTAAAGTGTATATCAATATCCAGATGTTACGTGTGCCTGTTGCTGGCATAGTATCATCTCTCAATTGTAGTATTCTCTGCGACTAAATGTGTCTCATGTATTTGATATGATTGATCCTGCTCTCAAGATTTGTGTTTTCCTTTCTCAAGTTAAGATAACCTGTGATACCTACCACTGCACTTTGTTGGTGTCAGGTATTGTTTGTTTTAGAAGCTCAGAATGAATTATCTTTACTATTGGAACCTTTAATGTTGGAGCACTGTTCTGCTGTAAATGCAGTTTCAATTCATATGTCATGTTTTAAAATTTTCTGCTGGTCATATAAGCACTCATCTTTTGTTGGAAACATGCAAGCCTTTGTATTCTTGTTTAACAAAATTTTTTTGTTAGGTCTAGTTGAATAACACTGTTTTTACAGTTTTCACTTGTGCTTTCCTGTCTGCTACTCTAATGACAGGAATCAAAGGAGAAAGGACAGGGCATTGAAAATGAGGTTATGAGTGCACAGCACGCAGAAGACTTAAAAATGAAGGAAAAGAGGCAGAGGGAGCGTGAGGTAATCATCCTACTTCATTTTCTAGAATTGTTTACCTGGACTTGCTAGTGTACATGCATGATGTTTGGTACCCACTAATCTGTCTAACAGAAACACATGCCACGGAAGAAACGCCGAAGATTGCAAGCTGCTCGGGAGATGTTGGAAGAAGGAAGTCAATCTGGCAATTCAGAACAGGTATGTCCATGGCTGTATCATGTAATGAATGTTTATGCTTGTTTGACAGTAAGTGATGCTGGTGACGTGTCTGCATTGATACAGTTATAGGTCAAACTGAATATATCATATTCATGGTCCTTGGAACAGATTGAGACTGCCGTCTGTGCTAGCAGGGCATAAATTCGGACTTTGGAAGGGAGGCCTCTAGCAGAAAATTCGATAAATGTGGGATGGCTGTAAATTCCATGGTTTTAAGTTTTAACACTCAGTCAAATACTGAGAAAAGAAAGTGAAGCAGAATAAAAAAGGAGTGAGTACTTAGATTAGAAAGTTCATTTTATTAAATTGCATTCTGGGATATAACAGAATTTAGCTTGAATTCAATTTGGGAACGAGGTTTATTAAGTGACTTTTTAATTTAGAAAAAATATATTTTTTTTATTTAAGAGCCCTAGTTGGTGTGGAGGTCAAATCTTAATTGGAATAGGGGACAAATCAAAGCTAAATGAAGTCTATTGAGAAGAAGCTATGCAAATAATTTCTACAAATAAGAGGCTATATATTGAACTTAAGAGAACTTATCATTGTGTTATTTTTGGATATTCATTTAGTTCTCTTCTCTTGTCAAATACCTTCTTCTTCCCTTTCTCCATGCATTTCTGCTTGCTCACGACAGCTGTAAACCAGAACTTGGAGAGAGAGATCAATAAAATAGAGAATAAAACCTGCCTAGCTTATATGTAAAACTTACATGTTAGAGTAGACCAAATTTGTTGGTCTGAAACTTATTCAAATAATGGTTGTTGCAACTGGGTGCAAAAATTTGGCGATGCTTTTGCAGCAACTCAGTCCCATAATCACCTCAAGTGGGACAGTTATCTTTTCTGATGCTTAACATGCAATTTGATGCTTCTGTGTTGAGTCTCATATCATTGTAGATGTTTCTTAAGAGGGTAGAAGCTACACATCGTGTTTTAACTGTTTATTTGTCCGCAGGGTGGTGGAAAAGGAAGCAAAAACCAACCAGGAAAGTCACTAGTTGAGTTGGGTTATAAACAAGCCAAGTCAGTGAAGGCAATCCAGAGAGCACATACATCTGGAAAGACCATGTGGAAATTAGGCAAACCATTGAATCGTCCTTCCCACAGAAGTCAAGGCAGAGGTGAAGAAATGAAAGAACTATTCCAGGCAGATATGAGTGATAGAAAACAGATGCGCCTCTCAAAGATTCGTGATGGTGGAGCAAGGAAAAAGTCAAAGCATTCATTCAAGAGCAAATCCCGGTAAGAAACACATTTGATTTCACAATTAATCGTTGCTTTAGTGTCCTTGCATTTAATATTATTCACTGAACCACACATGTTTAATGATTGTTGATTCACTGAAAATTCCTGTGGAGTTGAATTTTGTTATAATTATTAGTGAAACTGAGGCAATCAAGGTTTCTTCCCATGACCTGTATTGATGACTTCTTTGCCATAAATAATATGAGGAATTAACATTTATGATTGGCCATTCATTTTTCCTTGCATCTTAATGCAAATTGAATTGTATTTTCATTTCAATTCAGCTGATATGTACATGATCCGCTAGTCTTTGATGGTTCAGAATTATTGATGTGACATTTAGCTAGTGATGGTGACAGCAGAAACCATAGCTGTGAAACCTTCTTCTTCTTCTTCTTCTTTTTTTTTTTTCATATCAATGATTTTATCTCTAATTGCAGCTACATGTGTTTGTGCTTTTACTCAACTGATCTTGTTGGTAATTTAGAATCTAATAGAAATCCTTTTCTAGTACACTATTTCCTCATTAGGTATATGATTGTGCTTCCATTGAATATCTCTATGCTTATGTGATTGTGTTCCCATTGAATATCTCTGTGCTTGTATGATCGTGGACCCATTGAATGTCTGTGTGCTTATAGGATCGTGCTCCCATTGAATATCTGTGTGCTTTTCCAGATCATTTTCCTTTTCTACGGAGTGTTTAGAAAATCTGCTTCATCATTAACGCTTTTCAGTGGTGTCCCATGACTCATGTTGTCAATTATCATGATTAACCCATCCAAAATGGACACCCCTCTTGCCCAAAATTTAAAAGAAAGAATGTTTCATTGCATGTTCTTTTCCTTCCTGTGATTCTATAGATCATACTTCATGTATTATGTCCATCCTTTTTAGTTTACCACATCTTTTGTTATTGGACGAGAGGCTAGATATGCTATTGGGTATAATTTATGAAATGTAGGAAACGTTGAAAATATAAAAGGTGTAATAGCAGAAAATAAATTTAATGATGATGTTGTAGATATTAATAAAGTGAATGATGGAATTATTCAATTAGAACTTGTCCTAGGTGAAGAGGTAATAAATGTGATTAGGGTACTGCCAGTAGGATTAAATGATAGAATCAAGAAAAATTTTCAAATGACATAAATAGTCCATATTGTAAAGGATACCAAATCAGAAAAAGGTTGTAACAGAAGAACATTTAATGGACACATGAGAGGATGTGGGTTATAAAGGATTTGTGGAGGTTTCAGTGTTGTAGATAGAAGAAGATTTAATGGACACATGAGAAGATGTGGGTTATAAAAGGATTTGTGGTTTCAGCTTTGTAGTAAGGAATGAAATATAGGTTGTCATATTAGATTTTACTATGGCATATGATTTAGTATAACAAACACCTTATCGCAGAAAAGAAATGAACATTCGATAACCTTCAAAAGTGGGCCCAACTTTAGCCAAATAGATTTCCTTTTTCTAAGAAGATCAAATAAATCCCTATGTAATAATAATTATGAGGTTATTCCATGTGAGAGTTTAACCATACAACGTAGATTGCTAGTAATAGATATATATACATGGAGGATTGACAAAACCTAAAAGTAATATAATTTTCAAAATTAAATAATGGAATTCGAAGGGTGCTAACACAAATTTTTTGTAACAGAATGATCAAAGGAAAATGAGATGTAAAAGAAGTTGAAGTAGAATAGACTTCTTTTACATAGAATAGATGTTGGAATGGAACGACAGAAAACATTAAAAGAGATGGACAAAGCATTCTAAGAGTATATAAAAATGGTAAATTCATATATAAGGAAACTTTGTAGACTAACAAAAATGATATAAATCTACGATAATACAAACTGTCTAAAAATTTTGTTAAAAAATTTATAAGTGAAGCTAAATACAATGATTATGATAATTTACATGACAAATTAGAAACTAGACAAGAAAATAATACATTTAAGTTATCAAAATCAAGAGAAAATAAAGGTAAAGACTTAAGAGTAGAAGATGATAAAATTAAAGAAAAATGGAAAATCTACTCCTACATTTTATTAAATGGCAATCCATCAAAACCTTTAAGATTAAAGGATAATCCGAATGTAAAAGAAGATAAAAGTATCATCTATTTTTGAAAATTTTGAATCTCCGAAGTAAAAGAAGCCCTAAAAAATGAGAACAGAAAAAGTAATAGGTCTAGATAATATACTGATTGAGGTGTGGTATTACATTGGAGATATACGTATAAATTGGTTGACAAACTTTTTGAATAAGATTATAAAAACAAGTTAATGTCAAATGAATCGAGTAAAAGCACCGTAATAAAAATAAGAGAGAGATTCAAACTTGTGCAAATTATTATGAATTAAATTAATAAGTCATACAATGGAGTTGTGGGAAAGAGCGGTTGAACAAAGACTAAGACAAGAAACAAATGTCTCCAAAAATAATTTAATGTTTATGTAAGGAAGATCAACTACTACAGTCATCTTCTTACTTAGACAATTATTTGAAAAGTATAGAGAAAAGAAATAGAACTTATAAATAATTTTTATTGATTTAGAAAAGCACATGATAGGGTTCTAAGATAACTAATATGGATGGTGCTAGAAAAGAAAAGAATTACCAATAAATATATTAATGTTATTAGAGATATGTATGAGAGGATTATAAAAAATGGTATGACCATGAGTGAAAATAGTAAAGATTTTCCAATTGCAATAAGTTTCTATCAAGGCTTGGCCTTAAGTCTTTATCTTTCTACTTTAGGGCTTCTTCATGATTATCTAATTGGATAGAATGCGATGAGATTTGGATAAGGAGATTAGATGATGATAGATTGTCATGGATTGTGGAATAAGAAGTTATATTGCGAATAAAAAAAAGTGTTATTATGAATGAGAAGATCTTGAACATGCCCTTAGTTATAAATGAATTAATCAAAAAGTACGTTGGTACATGTTATCTATAAATGATATAGAACAAAAGAAGTAAACATGAAGTCAAATAAGTGAAAAGATGCTAGAAGTTAATGCTTTTACAATTAGTCAAACAAAAATCGAATATATGAGATACAACTTTAATAATAACAAGCACTAGATAAGGAACCAATCAAGATTTCAAACCAAGTGGTCCAAGAACTGATCACTTCTGGTATTTAGGATGGATAATTGAAGGAAATGGAGAAATTGAGCGAGATATTATAAATAAAATCTAAGCAAGATATAAAAAAGGACTGTGTTCGAAATTTTTATGTGATAATCGAGTTTTAATTGAATTAAAATTTTTTTTTATAAGACAACAATTGGGGCATTTTCTCTTTGAGTTACATCAAGTGAGCCAAACGATGGTTCAGGTAGACCAGCTATGCTATATTGGGCAGGATGTTTGGCTAGTATAGAACATCATACGCATAGAATGAGTGCGTAGAGATGAGCATGTTTATGTGGATGAGTGATAAAACAAGAAAAGATAAGATTCAAAAACAAAGTAATCCAAGATAATTTAAATATGAAGCCCCAAGAGGTATCAATAGATAATAAAATAAGGGAAAGCAAACTAAGGTGATTTGGGCCTGTTAAATGGGGGCTTGAAATAACACAATTTTAGAGATCACTAAAAATATAATTAATAATCGTAAAAAGAACAACACGACATGATCCATGTAGCTAACCCTGTATAGGCTGGAGACAACGTTTGATGACAGGGTGGTGGTGATGATGATGATTAAGCAAAGAACAGAACTTTTGCAATGCCCATCAGAGCTTTGTCCTTTCTATCTGAGGCTGTTGTTGGATCGAAGTATTCAACCTCATGGAAGAGTTGATTTTACATGTCAAGAGGCGGCATATACATGCCTATCCAACCTGATTATTGCACCACCTGCCTTTCGCTGGGGCTACCCACCTGAGCCAAGCCCACCCAAGCCAAAATCCACTTGATATTCGGTTTAGATGCCCCAACTAGAGGTGTAATCAGGTTGGTCTTAACCTAAATCCGACTAACTCAACCCAATTTATAATAGGGTTGGGTTATGCATTTTAGAAAAAAATAAGTTATATAACTCGATTTAAATTGACCCAGGGTGTGTTTGGTAATGAATAAAACTTTTGATGAAAAGTTTTTGCGAGTAAAAATTGTCAAATGATGTGATATGATATGGGGTAATGATGAGTAGTAAAGTTAAAATAGATAGGTTAGTTGTGTGGATAGTTGTGTAGAAATGATTGAAAAGTAGGGTAGTTGTATAGGAAAATGTAAAAAATGATTAAAAAATATGATAGTCGTGGAGAGTGAAAAGTTTTAACTTGACATTTTCTATCAATTGCCAAGCACGCCCCCAATTCAAAGGTGGGTGTTTTAGTTAGATGCTTTTCAACCCGACCTAACCGATTTTATATATTAGTGTAATATCTAATAAATTATTAAAAAATAGTCATATGTCAGTACATAATACATAAAAATTAGCTAGATATCATTGCTTTAAAATAAAATCATTTTGCACTTATATTATTGTGAAAGTCGTAAATTGGCAGGTATTTCTATAAAATGATTAATTTTTGTTTTTTTATATCAATTTATACTTCAAAATAAGCAAAATACTTCTAAATATCATATATGTATTAATCCGATTTTTAATTCGAATCAAACTGATTTCTATTGGGTTAAAATAGGGTTGGGTGTGAAAAATAAAGTTGAAAGTAAGGTTGGGTTGAGATTTCGCAAGACGGGTTAGGGTTGTATTTTCCCCAGCCCGAGTCAACTTAATCTGATTTACACCCCTAGTTCCAGCCAGGTTGCCATGCTTGGATTTTCGTGGGGCTTAGAAAATGCAAAGATAATTTATCTCCACATATGGACAGCTCTTGTTTTAATGTATTTGATCATGTCAAAATAGATAATCAATTCTCGTTGTGGATGGGGCCGTTTTCTGATTGATTGTTGGAACTTCATAATGCAGGTACAAGCGGAAAAGGTAAAGAGTACAGGTAGATTTTTTGAAGTAGCAGCCATCGGCGATCCACTGGGAAAAGAAAATTAGTCTTCAGACTCCCTGATTACAAGTTATTGATCGAGCATTCATTTCGACAGAAATGCATCTGCTTCCACATTGTGGCAGAAAACGCAACTAAGGGGAAGGTGGTTCATTTGGTCAGCCACAATTGCAGGGCAAACACAGAGTTCCATGGAGCTCAACGCATGCCAACATCAAAAAATGTACCTTTAATTACATTCGCCCATTTTTGTTCTTTGTGCAAGAAGCGTGGAGAAACTTACCCACCTGCCATTGTCGCTGTTCATTGTTACTGGCCGTGAGAATCTGTAGTCCGTTCGGAAATATATATATATATATATATATGGAAAATATTCAGGTGCAGCGACGCTGCACCGGAATTCGCTGTAATGGGCCCCACATGATCATGAAATCATGATCTACTCCACCCATTGCGTTTAGAATAATGTATTCTATTACCATACCAATTTTCATCCCAATCAGATACTTTAAAGTTGTTATTTACATTAAACTATTTTATTACGTTGGATTTGTACCGTTTTCAGATGGGGCTCATATACATATCTGATTGGGATGAAAATTGGTATGGTAATAGAATACATTATTCTAAATACAATGGGTGGAGTAGATCATGATTTCATGATCATGTGGGCCCCGTTTTGGGGCCACTGCACCGCTGTTCCGGTGCAGTGACGCTGCACCGGAACAGGTCCCTATATATATATATATATGGGAAATGATCCAGTGCATGCGACTGCACCGTGCAGTCCATGCACTGTGGGCCCCACCTGATCATTTCTCATAAATCCACCCCACCCATTGAGGAAAATATATATTTTCCTCAATGAAATTATAGTAATAAAGATTTTTTTTTTTTTTAAGAATATGTCAGAACTGAACCGATAATTAAACAGGTGAAGTCACTGGTTCTGGTTTGAACCGGTTTAACCGTTTAATTTAACCAGTTGGAACCGATGGCATTACTATTATATATTTATGATATAATAAATATTTAATTGTTTAATTATCTATGTATTAATAAATATTTATATTCATAACTTATAAGACTAGATATTAAACTTAGAATCAATTGCATCACTCATTAGAATATGTAAAAAATAATAAAATCTATTTAAAGATATTTAAGTATGAATATAATATATTAAGAAAATTAATATCACTAATTGACCCAAAAGGGAAATGTAATATTTTATTAACCTTGACTATGTAATTTATTCTTGTGCTTTTATGAATTGTGCAATCTCTTAATTTTTCCATTTTTAATATCTTACTTTCCACTTTTTTATTGTATTTTTAATCTTATGCTTTTTTTTCCTAGTTCTATTTATTTCTTATTATACCTATACCCTTCTAAGATTGAAATTAACCAAGGGAAAATGGGGTTTAGCGACTGGATATTTTCTGGTTCAGCTGGATATTTTGTTGCATCCCAACTGCATTTCAGGATAATCATCAACGGCTTTAAATCCTCTTCATTCACGGCTAGTCGTGGATTATGGCAAGGTGACCCGCTTTCACCTTACTTATTCTTTCTTGTACGGAGGGATTATCTTCTCTTTTACAGGATGCTCTAGATACCCACATAATCAGCAGTATTAAATTAAGCAAATATGGGCCGGCTATCTCCCACCCCTTCGCTGACAACGCAATTCTCTTTTTGAAGGCTACCAGAACAGAAGTGACACAAGCACTAAATCCACTGAAAGCCTATGAGGAATGCACTAGCCAAAAGGTGAACATTGACAAAACTGCCATCTATTACAGCAAAAACACCAAAGAGAGTCAAAAAAGGGAAATGGGACGTATCTTCGGAATTGGCAGGCAAGCCAATTCAAATGTACCTTGGACTCCCAGCTTGGGTGGGTAGAGAAAAGATCAAGGCATTCCAAAAGATAAAGGAAAGAATATGGAAGCGAATTCAAGATTGGCAACCGAAACTTCTATCTTGTGGCGAGAAAGAGATTCTCATAAAAGCAATTGTCGAGGCTTCGCCTAGCTACGACATGGGCATGTTCAAACTGCCAAAAACTTTCTGTGATAGCATAAAAGCAATGGTGACTAAATTTTGGTGGGGTGACAAGAATGGCAAAAGGAAAATCAGCTGGATCAGTTGGAAAGTTATGTGTCTATCAAAGGTAGGTGGAGGCATGGGATTCCGTGACTTTGGTGCTTTTAACATGGCTATTCTTGCAAAGCAAGCGTGGTGGAGACTAATGACAGACCATGAGTCCCTATGCTATAAAGTGCTAAAAGGCAAATATTCCCCAAATGGTGACTTTTGGAACTGTTCCACAAAGAATGATGCATCATATCCATGGAGGAGCATCCTTGATGCAAAACAGGTGTTGAAGATGGCTGCCAATGGAGGACAGGGGATGGTAACAGATAAACTTTCTCAAGGACAAATGGACCCCTTTTGAATTAACTATTGCTGGACCACTACCAAGGGAGATCGATCCTGACCAAAAGGTGGAGAAATTCATAAACTGGCCAAACAGACGTTGGAAGGAAAATAAAGTAAAGATGGTGGTGGGGGATAAAGGATGGAACATTGTCAAATGCGTGCCCATCCACTTATCTGCAGAACGTGATTCAATCTTCTGGGCAGAGGAACCGAATGGGATATATAGTGTGAAATCAAGCTACAGAAAACTGTTGGAGTGGGATCTACAACAAAGGGGAAATGATTGTAATCATAGAAACAGTGCAGATGTTGAAATCCTAAAGCATATTTGGAAGCTAAAATTGCTCTCAAAAATCAAGATTTTAGGCTGGCGCCTTTGCAAAGATGTACTTCCCACACGGCTGAACTAGTTGAAGAGAGGTTTTCAAGTCGATCCAAGATGTATCCTATGTAACAACCAACAGGAAGATTCATGGCACGTTTTCTGCAATTGCTCGGCGACTAAGTTGGCCTTTGATCCTCAGTTGCATAATCTGATTCAACAATGTGATGCCAGAAGCATTTTGGACATTCTCCTATGGTTTTCTTTTCAATCAAGACTACAATTTCTGAAAACATTCATCATTTCATGCTGGCTAATATGGCACTACAGAAACCAACGGAGGGAAACCGGTGAGTCTCCTGGTTTCTAGGATATACCATACAAATGTATATCCATCCTTCACCAATATGAAACAGGGGATGCTCTCAGAAACTGCAAAAATCTGAACCATGAATTGCAAGCAAGATGGGTACCACCAAACAGAGGCCAACTCAAAATCAATGTGGATGCGGGCTGCCAAATTGACAAAAGGACTATTGGTGTGGTTGCCGCAGTCAGAGATCACAAAGGAACCTTATTAGCATCGAAATGCTGGGCTTGGCAGGGGAGAGCTCAACCATCTGTATTCATAGATTTTATTTGAAATTGATTCCCTTTTGTTGTTTCTGCTCCTTACTTCGCAAGGAAGGATCCGTGCTGCTGTTAGTCATGTTATTAATGAGATAAAACATATTGGTAGACAGCTAGAGGGATCTAATTTCTCTCATGTACTCAGATCAAGTAATTTTGCAGCTCATATGCTAGCAGGTTATGCGATTTGTCAAGACATTTCCATGTGTTCATAGTTGGATATGTCCCCTGCTTGCATATCCAAAGCACTGTGGAAAGATATCTTTGATTTTAATCTTAATGCGGAGCTTCTTGCACGCCCTCCCTGGAATTCTTTATCGGGGAGGGAGTGCTAGAAACTCACGTCTTTTACCATTAAAAAAAAAAAAAAAAGAATTATTATCAATATCAGTAATAAATCAAGAGATGATATGCAATTGTTACAAAGATAAATTTCTACTGGCGGTTGCTGTAATTTGTAAAATTTCTACTGGATTCATCCGGACGAACCGCGGTTCCGACGGTTCAGGCTGTTTTTAGCTTTCTGACCAGGCTCCAGTGCTAGCAAAACCTAATCGTGAATTGAACTCTTTTTATGTCCGATTTTGGTAAGTCCGGTTAATATTAATATAAAGAGGGGTGATTTAATTAGGCCTTACTTAGTCCTGCCTAAAAAACACGTTTTTTATTTTTTATTTTTTTCAGATATATGTTGAGCTAGTGTTTTTAACCCAGAAACCAAGTTCTATCAATTTTGGTTGCTTCTGAGTATTTTTTTGAATTTTTAAACACAGTAGCGTTTTTTGGATTTTCAGAGGGTTACAAAAATGCTACTGTTTTAAAAATGCTACTGTTTTTTAAAAATTCAAAAAAATACTTAAAAGAGTCCTGATCTTTTAAGACCGGATGCACGACAATCGTGCATCCGGCCCAAAGACGTATTTTTTTTTAAATTTTTTTAATTTTTTTATGAGTAAGTAAATCTAAGTATACTAAATTTATAAACCAAGTTTTACCATTTTTGGATGTTTTTAAGTTTTTTTTTTTGGATTTTTAATTTTCTGAGATCAGAAAATTACGGAAATGCCACTGTATTTAAAAATAAAAAAATACTTAAAAACATCCAAAAATAGTAAAACTTGGTTTATAAATTTAATACACCTAAATTTACTTACCCATGAAAAAAATTAAAGAATTTAAAATTTTAAAAAATAGGTTTTTGGGCTGGGTGCACAGAGGCCTTCGTGCATCCGGTCTTAAAAGATCATTTTACATACTTAAAAGCATCCAAAAATATTAAAACTTGGTTTATGGGTTAAATACATCTGACTTCACATATCCATGAAAAAAAATATGTATTACGGCCGGATGCATGGCTGCCTCCATGTGGCCGGCTGTGTAAAATCACCCCTCTAATATAAAATAATTATCATTTTTAACATGTTAAAATTCAATATTTAATTTGATTCTTCAAATAAAGTATATTTTATCTCATAACTATGATAAATTACACATTTAATACAAGGGGTGCATTGGAGAAGGTGGGAAATAAAAATATTATGTTTTTATTTTCTTTTTAACATTGTAATAGCGAAATTTGTCATTCATGGTTGAACCGGTGTGACTACCTGTACAGTACTGTTTTCAAAATAACGTTAGTTCAGGATAGGGGCTTCACTAGAGGTGTTGACGGATTAGGTTGGATGGGGTGGAGTCTAATTCTAATCCTAATCTATTTAAAATATCTCAACCTTAATTCGTTTATTAACCAATTTAAAAGATTTCAATCCTAACTCATTTATAACCTATTTAATAAACGGATTGTATAACAAACTACTTGAAGGCGAAGACTCTAATAGAAGATAATCTCGTGGGAGAGACAAAAGAGTGTTTTCGGCACAGGGGAAATAGAAACAGGACATTAATAAGAAAATAGAATTAGGGTAGCAGCAGGAAAATGAAAATTAGGTGATGGGATAAAAAATAACCAAGAGATAGGTTAAACGGATTGACGGGTTATAAAATTTTAACCCTAATCCATTTATTTAATTAAATGGTTAACGGGTTGTTTGATCATAACTTATTTATTCAAAAATCCTAACCCAAACTCATTTTAAACAGGTTGAACGAGCTAGTTGATGGGTTGACCATGACCATTAATATCCCTAGCTTCATTCCCAATTGTTCCTGCAACACTACTACTAGTCGCGTTTCAGTGTACATGAGAAGTGCCTTCTCTTTTACTTGTAAAATTCCAAATAAAACCGTTTAAAATATAAAAAAGGTTTAAAAATCAAAATGTAAAAAATACATATTTGGTAACACCATAATTGGGCTCATATAAACTTGAAAAATTCAAAAAAAAAAAAAATATGGATTATATTCCTGTACAGCATCGCTGTAATGGGCCCCACATGATCATGAAATCATGATCTACTCCACTCATTGTATTTAGAATAATGTATTCTATTACCATACTAATTTTCATCCCAATCAGATATGTATATGGTCCCCATCTGAAAATGGTACAAATCCAACGTAATAAAATAGTTTGATGAAAATAACTACTTTAAAGTATCTGATTGGGATGAAAATTGATATGGTAATAGAATACATTATTCTAAATACAATGGGTGAAATAGATCATGATTTCATGATCATGTGGGGGCCATTTTTGGGCCACTGTACCGCTGTTCCGGTGCAGTGACGCTGCACCGGAACAGCTCTATATATATATATATATTTGTGTGCATACGGGGTGCACCGGATCCGAGCTCAATTAGAGGTGTGATCCAATGGACCCAGTGCGCTGTTCGTTTTTCGATTTTTTTTTTTTTTTGAAATATTATGAGGGCCCAAGCAAAAAGATTTTGGATATTTAGGTTTTTATGTATGAGAAATGCCTATTTTTATTTTTAAAAATAAAAAATGTAAAAAACTATGTATATGGAAATACTATGTTTGGGCCCATATGAAATTGGGAAAAAAAAATTAAAAAATGAAATACAAATACATGAGTTAAGTAATTGGATTGGGATCCGCTAACTTTGTCACAAATAAGGTGCCAATGGTTATAGTCAACCTGCTTTCCCAACTCAATGGCTAATGATTCGTAAACCAGTTCAACCATTTAAATAAATAAATGAATTATGATTGAAATTAGAACCCATCAACCTGCTTAGTAACCCATTTAACCCGTCAACCGGGTTTTTAACCCGCTAAGAGAAAGTTTGTAAATGTTTACGTTAAACCCTACTCAACTTCTCTTATTCCATAATCAGCCTCTCCTTCCCTCTTCCTTTCTCCCTCTCTCGTCATCTGTAATTGGCTTTTCTCCTACTCTTGTCATTCATAATCAACGTCCTTCCTTCTCTCTCTTGTTTTCCTATTTTCTCCCTCCCTCTCTCCAACCTTCCCTCTCTTGTTGCTCTCCACATCCCACCTCTCTCTCTGCCTTGTTTTCCTATTCCCTCCCTCCCTCTCTCGTTGCTCTCCACATGTCTCTCTCTTTCTCTTCCTCTCTTCCTTGTTTTCCTACTGTCCCTCCCTCTCTCCTCTCTCTCTCCACATCCGACCATCCCTCCCCTCTCTTTCTACGCACCAAATTTATGCATTGTTGTTATTCTGCATTGTATTGTTATTATAAGCCTTACAATTTATGCACAATATTGCTATTATAAATTGTATAATTTATGCACTAAATTATTGTACCTGATATACACCAACCCGTTAACAACTCATTTATTAAATGTGTTAAGGTTGCGGTTTTTCAAATGAATTAATAATTAGATTAAGGTTAAGCTTTTTTAAACGAGCTAGTATTAGACTTAAGCTTTAATCCACCCAATCCGATCCATTAGCATCCCCAGTTATAAATTAAGATATCAGGTCGAAAACTATCAAATGATCCTGGACCACAAGAGTGATACTAGATGAAGTCCCACTACATTCAACGGGCTCGCCTGGCGATGTTAGAGTCCGAGAGACAGCGTAAGCACGCCGCATGGCTAGAAGGTGAAGAAATGGCGGGCTATGTTTCAAGCTCTCACATTGCTTGGCCAATCATTGGCGTCTCTGCAGGGTTTCCTTCCTCCAATCTGAACCACCCGTGCGAGATGGCTAACCTAGGGTAGTTATGGCTTATCATCTGTACCCAAAGCTCGGATGCCTACAAAGGCCACCAATCCTGCACCTTTTTATAAACCAAGGCTCTCATGTGCTTTCCTAATCGCCATGGATGACTGGAACTATGATCCTGTTTGGCTTGATTTGAGCTAATGCAGTATTTGCCAATAACCAGGGCTGACTGCTGCTTGAAGCCTCCTAAATCAACAAGGCAATAACAAACAAGCATTACAAAACAGTGAAACCCAAACAGGAGGAATCAAGCTTGGGCCGACCCAATTCTCTATTACCACGTGTTACCCGCAATTAGGGGTGTTAATGGTCATGGTCAACCCGTTAACCCGCTCGTTCAACCCGTTAATAAATGAGTTTGGGTTGAGATTTTTGAATAAATGGGTTATGATCCGCCAACCCGTTCAACCATTTAATTAAATAAACGGATTAGGGTTGAGGCTTCGCAACCCGTCAACCCGTCCAACCCGTTTATTTAACTCGTCCAACCCGTTCAACCCGTATAACTCATTTAATATAATATATTATAATATATATATATAATATTTATAACAGGAATTGACATTAAAGAGATGACTTGAGATTGACGCTGATGTTTTCAAGCTAAAATAAATTAAATTCAGGTATGTTAGCTTCGAATTATTTAATTTATTTAAATTTTCAGATTTTATTGAAGATTTTTAGCATGAAAATTAGTAACAAACACAACCCGTTAACCCGTTTATTAAATGGGTTGTAAATGAGTTAGGGTTGAAGTTTTTTAAATGGGTTAATAAACGGATTAGGGTTGAGATATATTAAATGGGTTAGGATTAGGATTAGGCTCCAACCCGTTCAACCCGATCCGTTAACACCCCTACCCGCAATACGCACAAGCACTCAATTGATCCAAGACCCAATTTTCTCATGTTAGCATATTTTATGAGACATATACATGTACCCCGCCCAGCCCAGTCCCCGTTCCCGTTCCCAAACTTTCACCTGCCATTGCTGCCACTACAAGTGACAACCTTTAACGACAAAAATAATTAAGCCTACAATCAATCTCATCAAATCTATCTATTCAATTTACCTGTGAAGCCTTATTAATTTCCTCGAACCAGAGAGTCCCTTCACAAAATGCCAATAGGCCTGAAAGCATCTCTATCATCTCCTGGGCCATCATCAAATGGATCCCCTCTTAATCACAAGGTTGACACGCCCCCCCTGGTCCCTGCGAAAAATTAATTCATCATCCACATACCAGCTAATGCCATGGTGTCTCTTGTTTGTAGTTACTTAACATGTTCAGCTCCCATCCACATTCTGGTTCCTTCCGTTTCAGTGGCATCCCTGTCCCACCCGGCTGCATAACACCATGACCAAATAGCTGCCTTGTGGAGATATCCCTAGCCCCACCATCAACTGAACCATGGCCAGAATTTAAATCAAGGCCAGGCTGCAAGACACCAAACCCACTTGAACCAGACTGTGACCCTGTCAGGTTCATAAGAATGGGTTGCTTGGAGAAGGGAACCGCAGCAGCTGATTGCCCAAGTACCTGAGGTATGACCATAGCTCCTCTTGAATCAACCATGTAAGGAAGGGAAGCAGCAGATCCATACAACTGAGGGGAGAAGGACATGCCGGCAGGCCCTACCGCAAGGCTGTTGTAGGCAAAACCATGAGAGGACATGGGAGCATATCCCATTGCAGGCTGTGCACCACTACAGCCATCAAATCTTGTTAAATTGGAGTACTCATTACCTTGACTGTGTGTCAGAAATAAACGAGTTTGGTCAGCAGACTCTTTCCTGTTGAGAACCATTTTTGAACCCATGATTGACACAACAGGATCGTCTACTTTAAGATTTTCACAAGCTTTTTTGTCCTGCAGTGATGATTTGTGAACGTCGGGTTGATGGGTGACAGAACTGCGAGTCTCAAAGAACAATGGGTTGTCATTCAAATCGAAGTCTCTTATCAATGGGTGCCTTGATGATGAGGATGAAGCTGGGGATGGGCTGTGATTACCATTTCGTTGGTGACGAAAATGCCCATCTGTTCTCCAATCTGGCAATGAAAATGTTGCAGCATCGTCATTATCTCCAGCACAGTTCAGATCCAATTTAAATCTTTCTGCTCTTCTTGAACTAACTTCCATGGAGGAATCCCCTGACGGCAAGCCAGATGAAATAGGGACCAGTTTTGCAGGTACTGCATCAAAAACATCATCACTGTCACCCTCTGCCACGTTTAGATCAATTTCAAGGAAGTTCTGCTTTGGCCTTGAATTCTTGCTGTTAGAATCAACCACAGATATCTTCTCAGCATCTGGAGTTTTTCGAGGAGATGCTGGTCGGAAGGCACTTGTCGCTGCAGAGCCTCTCCAACCTAATTCCCCTCCAAAATGGAGAGTAGTGGGCAATGAGGGAGCTCCTTTTGAGGCTGCAACAACAGCAATCGGAGCAGACAATCTGTTTGCTGAAGTGGGGATGGGAAATGACAGACCTTCCATCTCGTCTGTCTGAACATCTGCATTCAAATCAAAATCGCATCTACTTTTGTCAACATGACTGCCTGATTCTGATGTGGCTGGAGGTGGCATTGGTGATGGTGCTGCTACTGCAGAATAAGGAGAATCAGTATCATGTTTTGATTCTGGCTCGCTGTCACTGGTTTTGGAAATCCGCAAGCATTTCACCTTGGGAGAAGAGCTAGTACCGAGGCTATTTTCATTACTGGCTGCCTCATACTCACGGAGTTGTGCCATTATCTGTTCATGTGGCTTACCTTCTATAGAAACTGGACTACCAGGTTGAGAGGTTCTCCCTTCTAAATCTTTCTCAGTAGAGGAGCTGCAAAATGGTTCTCTGTAATCAACAACCTCACGTTCTACTTCTCTAGCAACCAGCCGAGCAACTTCCAATGCATCATCCATTCCATAATCAAGTTCCATAGATGACATCCTCCCATTCGAGTCCCTAGCATTCATTATCCGCTTTAAGCTATTGGTGGTGAGGATTGAGTCAACTGCCTTGCTCATCTTCACTTTTGACTTTCGCGAAATGTCTTTTATATCAGCTGTTGCTCCAGAAGGATCTTTCTTATCAAAGTTAGATTTCAGGACCTCAGATTTCCTAGAGATACCAGTACCATAAAAATCGGGCACAGCCTCCATGGTACAGTCATGAGCATGTCCTGCAGAACCGAAGTCTACTTTGTTTCCTAAATATTTGGGAAATACAGAGTCTGCTACCCCGCTCCTTGGCTGGGAGTCCAGCAACCCACACTTTTTATCAGCTTGTGTTGGCTTTACCGGGGAGGATTTACTCACTTTGTTATCAAGTTCAGCTGATAGATCAGGTTCTTTCATATGATCTTGAGTTCTCGGATCATCAAGTCCAGCTCTAGGAACAGCAGATGTTTCCATCTTCCAAAATGGGCTACTTTCCTCAAGTTTCACTCCTGTCTCTGCCTCTTTCTTCGGATCAGCATTATGTTCAAACTCTGAAACATCAGCTGAGTTCTTGTCGTTTTGATTCTCCAAAAATGAAGAATTAGATGTGCCATTGCAGGATACTCCCTCAGGAGGAAATACAGAAGGCAGCTCAGCTTGAGGCAACCTTTCTGAACAGGTTCTGGATTCAGGAGAGCACACTGCTGGTTTTATATCTTCCTGAAAATGATTATCATCGGAGTGGTTCAAAGGTGTTGATGACGCTTCTTGACTCAATGCGGTGGTCTCTAGTTCCTTCGAAGGCTCTGCGAGGGAAGAATCAGAAATTCGATTGCCATTTGAGTCCTGCAACTCATTATCAGCAGGCTTTCCATCATCATTTGTGGAAGGCAAGTCATCAACAACCAACAGTTTAGAGCTCTTACCATCTGATGTCAGTTTTGCATCAGATGTAAGTCCAGTATCATCAGAGTCCTCTCCTTTCTGAATATTGTCAACATCCACATCTTCATCGGTCATCTGCTTCCAGCTATCGAAAAGAGCCATTGCCTCTTCCTGGATTTTGGAGCTCTTGTGACCAAAAAGATGCTTAAGGCTTTTCCCAATTTGTAACAAAAACGATTGCCCACTGCCTGCAGGAAGCTTGTGAAGAGCTCTGAGCAACACACTTATAAATTCATCCAATGAGCCATTGCATATGTCCCCACCAGATTCTTGAGGTACCTGAAGCCACTGATTGAGAAACTGAAGGCCTCCTAATTGAATAAAATGATCAAGACAATCTTTGCTATCTGTGGCTGCTAAAACACTTGCAACAGTTGACCACTGCCTGGCAGCATCACCTAAATTCTTCGTGTCATATTCAATTGTCCGCATAATGCCAACCAACTCCTCAACTCTAGCAAGTGTAGAAAGCCCATCTTTCATCTCAGTAAGGGTAAAGAAGTCTTCCAGAGGCATGCTGCTTTTACATGCCATTTAGGCACATCCGAGGTTCAATAGGGCAGTTCTCCAGATCCAAAAATACTCCTTTCATCTACCCACCTGCAACATGCAAGAAATTTCACTTCCGATAGATTCTTAAAACAAGAATTTACAAGGTAAGCCAGGTTTGGGAAGTCATAATTTCTTTGTTTAGAGTTGCTGGACAAACAAAACACAAGCTACTTTCATAGTATAGACAATGAGTCATACAAAGCATAGAAGTATAATATGCATTGAGGTTGAGGTTGAGCTGGATTTAGGATAGAAGTCTAAGGTATTCAACATAATAAATATCATGCATTGGTGTTATAAGTCATACTTCACGAAATGGAATTGAATAAGAATGTGCGCAACAAGGAAGTTAAAAGCATCATACTAACACATCACAAACTCCTCCTGGAATTGCAGATCATTCACGGGTTGTCCAGAAAGGTGACTAATCAATGGCATTTTTTAACTTAGTTGATAAGGAAGCAGGAACAAGAAAGGACCATCTAATGGCCTGTTACTCCCTTTTGACTAGATGACATCAGGTTCCTACTTCAAATTTTGGTCTGATGGGCAGGAAAACAATGGAATCTCAAGATGATATGTCAACACAGTAAAGAAATCCAATAAAGAACATGGAAAGACTTGCTGCTTAAACTTTCCGTGGATTGCAGCAAAACCGCATGAAATCCTGTGGTATATTTTTGGTTGAATATAAAGTTTTGAAGAGTCATCCACCAAAAATTAATTGGAGATGGGAGAGGTATGAACAACAAGATATTGGAACACAGAAGTTTGATAATTAGATGAATTCGGGAAAGCATGTAACATGCAATTTGGATAACAGTATAAGCAGGAAGTCATTGAAACTAAAAGTTCACCAAGACTGATCATTAGTCATTTCAGTTGCGGTAGCTCCGCATTATGGGTCCGTTTGGGAAGATGTAAAAGTAAATGTAGGTAAGTGGAAGTGGTAACAAAATTTTAAAAAGTGAGAAAGTGATGTTATACAATAGGGGTAATGATCAGGAGTAAAGAGAATAAAGTTAAAATAGATAGGCTAGTTGCGTGATAATATATAAAAAAATTATTGGAATGTAGAGGTCATAATAGAAAAAAAGTAGGATAGTTTGGTAGTTAAGAAGTTAAATCATATCAAAAGGTGCGTACGAAGTAGTAAATTTTTTTTTACTTTTACCCATTCCCAAACGGACTCTGTGACAAAGAACTAGAACCTTGGAAAAACTATATCCAAGATGAGCATACAGGCCACTCATCAGGTGGGCTTTACTATAAATATGCCACCCTACTACAGTACAACCAAATAACAACTACAAGCTCACACTGTAACTCAGAATACTGAGAGAAGTGATTACCACAACAGGTTCTCAACGTAAAAACATCTGAGTGAAAAGCTTGAAAATGAAAGAAGTTTGCAGCGCACTGGTGGAAGCCATGCAACTCAGAAATTTGCAAATTAGCATAGCTATTGAATTTGTTCAATCATTCATGTGTGGAGCTGAAGGAGGGCCCTGGCACAACAGCAATAGTTGTTGCCATGTGACCTGGAGGCCACAGGTTCTGAGTTGTGGAAACCTCTTGCTTCACAAGGTATGGTTGCAAACTATAGACTCAAATTGGTCCCTTCCCGGGACCCATATATAGAAGGAGCTGAATGCACCAGGCTGCCCACATTCACATCTGTGGAACTATCGCAACTCAAAAAAATAAATAAAGGCTCCTGGAACAAAATGCAAACATGAAGACGGAAGAGAAAGTTTCGTCAGGATCTAGTGGGTGTAAGGCTTAGACAATGGTGGACTAGAATCTAAAAAGTTGGTTCACTAACTTCTATCCAACCAGCAGATAGTTCCTATCTTCTCACATGAGCCAAAATCCAACCAACCCAAATATTTGCCACCACAATGAGGGTTCCCTCGTAAGATGTACCCACCACACAAGCCCCCACCAGTGTCTCTAGAGAACAAAATATATGCAGCCTTACCTCCAATTCTTTTGCTATTATGATGTAACACTATGACGATCACCTTCAAAAGAGGTATACATGATTTATGAGTGCCCCACCAACGTGAGGTCCTAAGAGGGAAAGACATTTGCACCCTTATCTACCAGTTTTTAGAGAGGCGGTTTCTGTTAGGGTAAGTAAAGAGCCTTAAAATCACACCATGAGACTCCCACTACAAGCATCAAGTTCTGTGCAATCATGATTTCATACACCCTGAAAGTGGAAGACAACCTTCTTCCTCTATTGCATAAGTTATTGATGTTTGTTTTCTTTATTTTTGCCTCTCAAGAATGAATACAAATGCTTTACCCCTATGATGGGCGCAAACTATAAACTCTTCGATGACGCATAAGATTCTGCATTAGCTAGACATTTGGATTAATGCTCCTCAATGATCCTAGATTTTTCTACTTGTGGCTGATCAGTTAAACCACTTTCTGTCTCTGGCTTTAAAAAGAAAAAGCAGAACAGAAAAAGAGAAATTAATGAAATAAGTATAGCATTTCATGGCCATATTTTGAATATATGTAGATACCGAAGCATGAATGCAATTCTTGAATGAATCACAGGAAAGGCTTTCAGTGAATTATAACTTATTCTTATAAAATAACCATATCCTTGTTCTTCTCCTCATTCTTCACGAGTTGATAGTCTATTAATGGGTGAGAAAAAAAAACACTAATCAGCCATCTAGTTTGAAAAAAATACTTTTGGTGCATACGAAAACAGGAGGAGACATGTAGTAGCGAACTTCAAAGGGGCTGCTCAAATGCATCAGCAAAACTTGTATAAAAGGCAAAACTATGGCAACATCCAAACAATGAATCAAACTGGCTAGATGTGAATGTGCCTCCATAGGACTTAACATGCAGCCATCCCTTTTGTTCCATGTTTCATAGGTCATGCCTTTTCTAGCATAGAGATACATTCTACAGACTAATGCATAGTACATACTAACCACTGTATATATGGGAATCATGCTGTTTGACAATAACGAACAGAGCAAGGAATCCAGAAGATACAACCAAATTCCGAGCAAAAAACTTCATTTTGAAGACAACGGAACATGTAAAATATCCAAGCCCTTAATCTGATCCATCTCTGCAGAATACTAATTCCCAATCAAATGCCCAATCAAAATTCATGTTTTTATTTTTTATTTTTTATCAATCCAACCAGACAAATAACCACTTCCAGAAAGCAGCTCATAAATGAGAATTAGCAACAAACAACATGAAAGAGAACCTCCACAGGAATCGCACGCTTGGTTCCCACACAAACTCAATCAACGGAGAGATACAATTGCACGATTTGTCTGAAATACAACGAAACCCCACAGGAAGAAGCTAACTGGAGAAACCAAAACCAGATCCTTCCACGCGGGGAACAAATCGAGATCGGGAAACTGCAGGAATACAAAACCCTATAATTGAAGTAATAGAATCCACAAAGACGGCCGAAAACAGAAACCTAGCGCGCTTCCCAATACCATGAGGCCGGAATCCCAGCAGCAGCAGGAAATCCAAAGAGAGAGAGAGAAAGAAGCAAAATCCGGGGGAATTTCGAAGAAAGAGCGAGCGAGCGAGCGAGAGAGACAGAAGAAAAAGGTGCAAGAAGAGACCGAGGAAAAATCAAACGCAAAATGAATGGGAGGAGAACTTCCAAGGTGCGCAGAGGTGCGTACGTTACCTGCCGCCGGTGCAATGCAGAAAACCTGCTGCGACGCCGGCGCCGTTGAGATTACCCTCCTTCGCCATGCAATGAAAATCTCTCTTTCTGCTCTCCCTCCGCTTCTCCTCTCCGGCTTCCAACCTTTTCTCCCTTCAACCTTTCTTTTATTTGTTTATTATTATTTTTTATTGCATCTCCAATAGAAAGAGATAGTAGTCCGAAGGTGTACCTGCTCTCCTTCACCCGCACATGGCTCTGGATTCTGGAAGTGCGGATGTCCCTGGTTTATAAAGACATCGAAAACGATGTGTTTGAACATTTAAAGACAGCCCAAGAACCAAAAAGTGAGCATGGCATAATTATTATTCTGAAACGCAAGCTACACCTTACACGCAACCTCAATTGCCACATATATGCCAACAGTGTGCAGCTCGAGTAGTTTGGGTTCGAAGCCCAGTGAAAACAATGTGTCTCGAGACAAAGCTGTATAATTTATCACATTACTTTTTCTATTTTCAAAAAAAATATTTTAAAATTTTTAGATGTGTTTGGTATAAGTAAAAGTTGTCAAGTTAAAATTTTTCAATCTAAAACTTTTCACTCTCCACAACTACTCTTTTTTTTAATCATTTCTTCACATTTTTTTATACAGTTGCCATACTTTGTAATCATTTCTACACAACTACTAATACAATTAACCTATCTATTTTAACTTTATCCTATTTATTCCTCATTACTACCCCTATCATATCAAATCATTTGACATCTTCTACTCTCTACAACTTTTCGTCAAAAGTTTTATCCATTTTCAAACATACCCTTTATACCATACTCTTTTTTTCGAATAGTGTTTAATTTTCGGTGCCTAGTAACCTTTACTCCCTTATGATATATATGTTTTAGTTATCATCCTTATTATCTATATTTTATTTATTTTAATTATTATCTCTGCTTATACCACATCGTTTCATTTCATTTTTTTTTTTACTTTTTTATGACTTTTTCAAATTTGAAATTGGGTTTTAAAAAAAGAAAATTTCCCGGTAGAAATGATTTTCATAATAAATTTACCCATGAAAATTTTAGATGATTGATTAAGGAGCACAAAGCCTAGGTTATATTTAATCCATTTATATTGAACAGAATTACTTATTAGGTTATGAAATCCACTCCTACTTGTACCAACTTGGGTTAATCATATTAATTAAAAGCGTTATGATGATGGATCTCATTCATTTGCATTTGTTTAGAGCATATACAAGTTTGATTTAAATAATTTATTCATATACTAGAATAAAATACATGGTTAATAAAATGTATGGTTTAAATTATTAAAAAATAAAAAACTTAGTGGAGGACAAAAAATACTTTTTTACTGTGTCACCAATGACGAGGTACTTGACAAGGTATGGTACAAGGGCAAGGATACGAGGTCATTGTCATTACCCAAAATTTGTACCTGAGCATCTCACTCCCATTAATTTATACACACTCATGTCAACAATTTATGCATCTAAGTTGTGAAATACAAAATATACTTGGTTTTATAGCAGAATTTTTACTTACTAAGCTTTTATGACATCTTACTTTTACGTAACTTTACCTATTTTTTGATGAGTAATGAAAATTTTAATCTATTCATTATACTTACCATAATAAATTATAAGGGAAATTCCTCTTATACCTACAATAGTTGCCCATAATTCCTAATATACCCATAATGTTTTAAAATTTTCTCTTATACCCATAATATTTCATCATAAATTCTTATTATACAGGAATAGTCAAAATAATCATTAATTACTTGATGGAAAAGATAATTTTGCCTCTTCCAATTTTTACTAATTGAAATGATTTAGTCCGAATATGATATTTGAATCACTTGGTGTCACATATTAAAAGTTTACCAACTTGAGTCATATTAGGGCTAAATTATTTTAATTAAAAAAATAATGAATGGGCAAAATTATTTTTTCAATTGGTAGTTAACGGTTTTTTTCTGCATGAATATGATATGAATTTAGAATAAAATATTTTGAATATAAGAAATTTTTTTAAAATGTAATGAATATAATAGAAATTATGGGTAAGTGTTGTAAGTGGAGAAAATTGTCCTTTATTATATGACCATGTAAACCTTATCATTTATCTAGTATTATTATGTATGAGTTTTATTTACAAATGTCTAAAATTAATGTAATAAAATAGTTTAACATTAAATATTAATTTTAAAGTTATATTTTAACATCTAGACTATCTAAATTATAAGTACTATATGAAAAATACATAAACTGTCTAATATACAATTACTATATGAAAAAATGAATGGTAATATTCTAACGTGGAGGTAGATGGATCAAAGCATTTTTATCATTTAGATATGAATATATATTTTGAAATAAACATGAACCATGCATATCTTTAATTTGTACAAAACTTAGTTTCTTGCCCAAATAAATTATGCCAAATATAGTTGATGAAATGAATTTTACCCAAATAAAGAAAATGACTTTTGTAACCCGCTCAACATTTTCAAGTGAAATAACGTGAATGTCAACTACCAAGTAGTTATACGTACCATGAATGTCTTCATTATTTGTATGGAAATTTCCTTTTTTTTTTTTTGTGAGTTGAGGACTTGAGGTATACTGTTTACCATTTGCCGGCAGATTACTGGCTAATTTTTTTGGCCTACTTTTGTTTTTTTTTTTTTAAAAAAAATATATTATCAGCCATTGTCACGTGGACCGCGCGTGGAGACCCAGGGCAGCACAGCACTTGACCGGGCGTGGAGCGGTGGGTCCGATGGCGACCGGCTGGCTTGGCTGTCGCTTTCGTGCAACGGGCGGTCTACAGAAGAACCAGAGCCGGTTCAAAGTCACGTTTGTTTGATTGTGGTTGGTTCAAAGCTCGGGAAAAGGGGCATGAATGAGAGAGAATGATGACATGCTTTCTTTCCTTTCTTCTTTCCTCTTGTCTGTCACGTGCCATCCACCCGTGCCAATTTCCCGAAATCTTCAGGCAACCACAATAGCAGCCCAGCTATAAATGTGATTTGCAAATATACTTATATAATTTGGCTATAATTATAAATATACCCATATAGTTTCAAAAATGCCAAATAATATAATTTAATTTAATCATAATTGCGAATATAACTAAGTTGTTATGACGTCGTTACTGTATTACTATGACATGAGAATATTTACAAAGACACAATGACGGTGCAATAATACTGTTATAATAGTTTGAGTATATTTGCAATTGTGGTTAAATTATATAGAAATTATTTATAATTTCTGAAATTATATAGATATATTTGCAATTATAGTCAAACTAAGTGAGCGTATTAACTAATATTGAGATACAGTTTTTTTCGAATAAAAGTCCCGATCACATTAAACTTTCTAGTAACTTTATACATTTCCCCAAGGTGATGAAAAATTCATTTCGTATATTACTTTTAACAGCACTTATATTTTCATAAAAACCGCATTATTTACCTAATATTATTGTTTGTGGGCTCATCTATAAATGCGTAAATTAATATAAGAAAATAATTTAATACTAAATATTAATTTTAAACTTATATTTTTAATTTTAAAACTATTTTAAATATCATTATTATGTAGATAAATAATTGTACAAAGTACTATTACATTTTAATATATATATATATATAAATGAATCTAAGTATTTTTAATTATTTTGTACGTGAATGTATGTTTTTAAGCAGATGTTGCCCATGCACACCATTGACTTGGATGAAATTTGATTTTTTAGTTAAACAAATGTTGATAAATACAATGAATTGAGTTAATACAATATATATTAAAAAAAATTTAATATATATAAATGAATCTAAGTATTTTTAATTATTTTGTACATGAATGTATGTTTTTAAGCAGATGGTGCCCATGCACATCATTGACTTGGATGAAATTTGATTTTTTTAGTTAAACAAATGTTGATAAATACAATGAATTGAGTTAATTTTCCACCAATTATCAAGGAGAGAAAAATAAAAAGGGTTACATCAAACTACTTTTATGTAACCAACATGGGCGTAGCCCGGACTTCACATTAGTTTATTTAGGATTGAATCCCAGTGATGGCGGTGTTTCTTAATTGTGAATAGTGTCTCCAATATGAGGCTTGACTTGTAAAATGAGATGAAAAATGAGATTTTTTTTACGAGGGTGTACTAATTTGCACCCTAGATAAGGCTCACTATAATTGAATGACTTTCTATTTTAATAATTAAATCAAAATTCACTATATACATTGATTTGTTATCGTTTATTTGACAAAAATTAACATTTGTGTCAACAAAAATTAAATTATTTTCACTTATGTCAACAATTTTCAAAGTCTTTTATCTGCACTAATACTTTTCTAAATTAATTTTATTCTTACCAACACCATTAAATTTTCAAGTAAAATGCATTGTGAATAGACAAAAAATGCCCTAAAGACATAAACTTGGTCATTCTCAATAACTAAGGACATTTTCGTCTATTCATAACCAATTAAGAACATTTAGAAAAGTATTGTTATTGATAAAGGAAAATATTCCAATGCATATAGATGTACAGTAACTAGGAGTGTTAACAGACCTGATTGAATGGGTTAGAACTCAATCTTAATCTATTTAAAATATTTCAACCATAATTCATTTATTAACCTATTTAAAAAATCTCAATCTTAACTCATTTATAACCCATTTAATAAACAAGCTGACTAGTTGTTAACGGGTTGTATACCAAACGACTTGAAGGCCTAGACTCTTGCAGGGAGAGGTGAGAGAGTGTTTTCGGTGTAGAAGAAATGGAAATAAAGCAGTAATAGGAAAATAAAATTATGACGGTGGTGAAAAATGAAAATTAGGCGATGAGGTGAATACTTAATAAGAGAAAATAACCAAAGGCTTTACATTTATATCTACAAAACTTTAATGAGTTAAACGGGTTGAATGAGTTATTTGGGTTAAACGGATTACTAAATGGGTTGACGGGTTATAAAATCTCAACTAATTTATTTATTTAATTAAATAGTTGAACGAGAAGATCATAACCCATTTATTCAAAAATTCTAATACAAACTCATTTATAAATGGGTTGAACATGCAGTTTAACTGGTTGACCATGACCATTAACACATCTAATCGTAACTTGTGGTGCATTTGGTTCAAAATGAGCCTTACATGATCATAAAATGTACATTTAATCCATCTATTGTATTTAGAGTTATTTCTTTTATTAACATATCAATTTTCATCCAAATTGGATATGTATACAACCCAATTTAAAAATGGTACAAAATCAATTTAATAAAATAATAAAATAGCTTGATGTAAATACTAATTTTAAAGTTATTTTCTCAACATATAAACTATCTAAGATACAATTTATACATAGATAAATTATTGTATAGAATATTAATACTTTAAAATGCATGTGGATCCTTTTAGTTTTTTGTTGACATAAATGTTAGTGACCCTTTTAACTAAAATATTAAGTTTTGAACCATCTAAAATAGTGTAAAATAAATACAATATAATTGTTTGAATTGCATATCAACTCTAACATTATTCATACAACATCTAAACCATCTAAAATATCATTATTATATAAATAAATATTTTTATAAATATTAAATTTTCTTAATGCAACTATAAATGGATTTTTTTCATAATTTACACTAATTACAATATGACCCACTCAAGATTTGAATTGAGCTGATTTTTGGCACTATGATAAAAATGTTAATATTAAGCCATATACTTTTATCATCAATATGAACCCATTTGTGCACCCTAAACAGGGTGCAAGGTGGTACTGCTGAAAAATTGCAACTGCTCAGTGTATGTGATCCTCACAACATTGTTTTTGGCTAAGGCACTGTCTCCGGTTCTCACAACATTTGTATATGTGATCCTCTCAAGTGATGACCTTATTAATGGACAGAAAAGGAATGCGCCAACCCTAGGAAATAGGAATACTAAGGGCAACATGAAGAACCAACGGCACCACTGCATTGTAGGCATTCAACGGTAAAATCGTCCACAATTAATGGCCACGCCTAACCAACGAAATTGAAAATAGGACCCAGTGTATGGTGGGTGGGCCTCCTGATTTGGGTGATCGGGCCCTTGAGCTTATACGCACGACATCCACAGCTACGAACACACGTGCAAAAGTGGCGGTATTGGTGCGCAGAACAAATCACCAGCTGCAACCTACCGAAACCTCTTGCATGAGAACAGGAAATGGAGGAAGGTTCGTGTCATGATGATGATCCCTTCCTACCAATCTGTCATTAGACCATATTCATCTATTGCCCATCAAAATAGATTGATATTGGGCTATGGGGCATAGAATCAATAGCCTCAGCTGTTTAAAAGAAAATGGTGTTGTCTCTATCATTATTAACAAGGCAAATCAACTTACTCATCTCATTATCAGCCATGGACAGTACTGCCGTTATGCCTTAAGCACCGCCTACTCAAGAACTGATTACTTGATCAAAAAAGACTTTTTGATGGTGTTTCTTTCTTCTTCTTCTTCTTTTTTTTTTCCATGCTGAGCAGTTGCAATCAAACGGAAATTAATTAAATACATGAAAAATTGCAGTTGGCTCCCTATCAGGGCGCTGAGTCAGCGCACCTGTATGCTTTCCTTTCTCCATCTTCTTCCTTCTCGTTCGGCTTTCTCTCATGTGCCTTCCTCCTCGTTCCTCATCTTCAAACTTGTTGGCGGCCATGGTGGACTCTAACAAGGTAAGGGCAAATAATACCTAGTCTTCTCCCATTGCCCTCCTTGTGCCGCAGCTCGTCTCTGACTCCAAAAAAAGGAGAAACAAAAGAAAATGAATAGAAGATCCATCTTTGTTTAGCAAGTTAGAGGTGGGTGTGGGAGAAAGAAAGGAAACTAAAGAAAGCATAGTCTTTTGCCGTTATTGCTCTTGTATGTATTTAAAATTTATTAGTTGCAACATAGGCATATGTTGCTGCAAGTAAATTGAAATTACACAGATTACACGAAATCAAATAGGCTCAAAATATTTCTTTTATATTTGTTTGCCTATTAAAATAGTTGGAATGAAATTACAAAAATATTTAAACAAATAGATGATGCAAACATTATTGTATGTGCACGAGTGTTGAAGCATCATTGAAGTACCGATATATAGTACTCCATCTTCCTTAATTATAGGCTGTCCGTCCATGGTTTATGCACATGGTGATTAAAATAACAGCACCGCCCTTTTCATTTCCAAATTTTTTTTGGAACAAAATACACCAACTAAGCTGGCTATTTACTCAACAAAATGGGCACCGACTCAAGATCTTTCGTAACTAATGAATTGCTGAATTTTTTTGGCTCTCAAACAAGTCGAAATTGTTAAACAAATTTCAGTTGCAAAGCTGCTATTATTAATTGCTAGAGGCGGTGCATCATGCCTATAAATGGAGGCAACATGCAATGCAACGTGAGTAGGGTTTTGAGTTGTGTGCATTTGATATGTGCATGTAAGTGTAGTGAGTGGTGTGAGAGCTTAGTGGTTAAGTAAGACAAAGGGTTATAGTGTTGTATGGGTAGTGCTAGTATTGTATAAGTGGGAGCTCATGGGAGCTTATTGTTGGTCCCGAGTTAATGATAATTACCCAAGAGGGGAGGGGTGAATTGGGTATTTAAAATTTAAACTTAAACAGAAACTTTATCCCGGATTAATCTAGTCCCTTTTTATGAAGAAACAAATGGAATATAGAGCAGAGAGCATAAATAAATATCAACAACCAAAATTTTATAGTGGTTCGGGCAACCTTCCCTACTCCACTCTTCTAAGCTCACATATTTTGTGACTTGGGTTCCACTATGTATTTCACAAATACAACTAGAGCCACTGCTTTCTTCTAGATTCCAGCTCTAGGGGGCATCAACATTTCACAACACAAGTAGGTGACGAGTTCCACTCCAATCACATACTACTTTGCTTACACTTGGGGTGTGTTTGGCAACAATGAAAAGTTTTCACTTAAAACTTTTCAATCTAAAACTTTTCATTCTCTATAACTTTTTTATTTTTTAATTATTTTTTTACATCTCCCCATACAAACCATCCTAGTTTTCAATCATTTCTACACAATTACCTATACAACTAACCTATCTATTTTAACTTTATCCTCTTTACTCCTCATCATTACCCCTATCATATCACATCATTTGACAACTTTTATTCTTCAAAACTTTTCACCAAAAGTTTTATCCTTTCCCAAACACACTCTTGATCTTAGTTATCCAAACTAAATCAAGTTCAATACAACAAGAAATAACAAAAGAAAGTTTTTACACGTTACTGGTGTGTAAAGGAAGATTTGGCGCAGAGAAGAACTTGTACAACAATGATAATGATTCAGCAAACAGCTCTTGGCAGTTTGAAAGCGGAGTTCTTCTTCTATATGATGGCTTGATCACTTAATGCTCTTAGAAATAGGAGTTATGCTCATTCAATGATTTCTCAGCTACCCTCCTCATTCATATTGAATGCCTTTTATAATTGTTGAGGGAATCCAAACGTCTGGAAGTAGGTGGCGCGCATTTAATGCGCCAACGTTCGAAAACTTTCCGACCATTGCGACCTAAGTCGCAGGTGGAGTTGACTTCGGGTGCGACTTCGTCTAAGTCGCAGATGGAGTCGACTTCAGGTGCGACTTCGCCTGTTCGCAGCTTCTTTAAGTTCCAGTCTGGGTCGACTTGGTCCTCGACTTTGTTGGCCCCGAGTTTATGGCAAAACCCAAGAGGGGAGGGGTGAATTGGGTTCTTGAAAAATCCTTTGGTAAATTAAAACTTAACCCCTTATAATTTCAATCCCCTTGATGAAACGTGATATGAGATAGAATGAGAGGGTGCAAATGGAATATAAAAATGTAACACAGTCAAACCAAACAAGAGACAACGATATATAGTGGTTCGGGCAACCTTCCCTACTCCACTCTTCCAAGCACACACCCGTTGTGTCTTGGGTTTCACTATTGTATCTTCAATACAATCTAGAGCACCCGCTCTCTTCTAGATTCTAGCTCTATGGGGCATATACAATAATCACTTGTTGGTGAGACCAACTCCAACCAACCAAGTCCAAACGATTGGTGAGACAAATTCCAACCAATCAAGCAAAACCCATTAGTGAGACAAACTCAAACCAACCCCCTGTTTTGCTTCTTCTTGAATTCGGTCTCCAACACCGATTCAAGGCAACAACACAAAACAAAATAAATAAAAGAAAAATTACACTTTACAATGTGTATTCGATTAAGCACCGGAAGCTCCTTGTCATGTAGATGATAAACTTGGAAGCGCACTTGAAAGTTGTAGCACTTGGAAGCTTCAATAGTTATTCAAATATCTTCAACACACATGAATATAAGAAGATGAAAGATCAACTTGTGTTTTCCTCTTTCTTTCCTCCTTCTCTCTTGTCTCCACGTTCATCCTTCAATGGTATATATAGAGGAAAAAGATTCTAGCCGTTGGAGTGGAGGTTCATGCGCATCTAGAGCTTCAACGTTCGGATTTTCGACCGTTACATGTTGAAGTCGTAAATGGAGTCGACTTCGGATGAGTGGAGTCGACTTCGGATGGATGAAGTCGACTTGGGGTGCGACTTCGTTTTGTAAAAGCTCGCCGAAAAAACTCTGTCCAAAATTCTAGCCTTGAAGTCGCAGATGAAGTCGACTTGGGATGCGACTTCACTTTGCTGTTTTGTCCGAAGTCGCAGACGAAGTCGACTTGGGCTGGGACTTCACCCAAGTCGCAAGCGAAGTCGACTTGGGATGCGACTTCACTTGCTGAACTTGCAGTTTACGAACTTTGAATGCTTGAAACTTAAATTTCTTCGCCTTTTCATTTTTATACACATAATTAGAGACAAAACATCTGAGAACACTTAGACAAATGTGTTAGATCCTTTTTAATGATATTTCAATTATTTGTTAATCATCAAAATCAAATTAACCATCCTATTTGATAAGCACATGATCAATAATCTCAACAGACTTGACCCAAGTCGCAGGTGAAGTCGACTTCAGGTGCGACTTCACTCTTTCAGCTTGCTAGTTGAACTTGAAATCTTCAGAGATGACTTTGATCACTTGATTTTCTTCATATTGATTGTTCTCCCTTGATTTATATCTCTTTGGAACACTGTATGATTATTTACATAGAAAACTTTGGATTCGTTTTCTTGAGTTCTTGAGTACTTGAATCTTGGATACATTTTCTTGAGTTCTTGAGTACTTGAATCTTGGAATGCATGCTTGCTTGAATTTCTTCATGTTTGGTTGTTCTTCCTTTGATTATACTTAAGACTCTTTATAATTCTTCTATCTTAAACACATTTGACTCCATGTCTTGAGTCTTGAGTCTTGAGTCTTTAAGTATTGGAGTGCATAAGAGAGGTCTAAATGTATGATATCGAATCTCCATGAAAATATGCAACTTTGCTTGCTCTGGACTTCATTTGATTTTCATTTGAGTGTTTGAGTTGTCTTGGCCTTCATCTTCACTTGAATCTAGCATTGAACCGTCTTGATCTGCAAGTTCCATACTAGAGTCAAAGCTGGAGTCGACTTGGTCTGCGACTTCACCCAAGTCGCACGCGGAGTCGACTTGGGTTGCGACTTCAGCAGCTCTCGTCCCCTATTTCAACTCTGGATGAAAATGACGCCTCAAAGTCGAAGCTAGAGTCGACTTGGTCTGCGACTTCACCCAAGTCGCATGCGGAGTCGACTTGGGATGCGACTTCGACAACTTTGCTTCTTAATTTCAACTCTGGACGAAAACGACGCTTTGAAGTTGCTTCTTGAATCAACTTGGGGATCGACTTGGCCTAAGTCGAAGCCTGAGTCAACTTGAAAATCGACTTGACTTGCCATGCTTCATATTCTTCAATTTTATAACCTTTAATCATTTCCACAAACATGTTAGTAACCAAAACTTACTCAAATTGATTTGTTCATCATCAAAACATAAACTTGACTTATTTTCCACATGTTTCCAACACTTATAAGTGTAGAATAAGGTGGTGTATTATTTTATAAATAATATCTTTAGAGCCACCTTTTTCTAACAAGTGGTATCAGAGCCGAAGGTCAGAGACTATGGTTTATGGAGGTTACGCCAACTAGAAGAGTAAGAGGAGCTTTTACACGTGCGCAGTTTGAGATTAAGAACCTAATTGGTTAGGGACCAAGCTTACTTGGAATAGTGCTTAACATTACCAAGTTACAATGACTGATATATCCACTTCGGTAAGCACCATTGAGAAGTTAAATTATAACAATTATAATACTTGATGTTTGTGTATGCAGTTTTATTTGCTTGGTCAAGGTCTGTGGAAACCTGTAACGCCTCGGCTTAACTGTCGTAGGTATTGTCCACTTTGGGCCTTAGCCTGCACAATTTTGTCCTTCTATATACCCTAAATGTACCCCAAAAGGCGTCTCGACAAAGTTACTAGCGGCCTCAACTTAAAGCCCAAGCTCCCTCCTTTATCTTAACCAATATGGGATGTTACATCCACCTCTCTTGGAGCTCCAACGTCCTTGCTGGATGAGTTTCAACTGGACACACTATTAGGATATCGGGAGTCAGCTCTGATGCCATGTCTAATGCCCTGCCTAACTGTTGTAAGTATTGTCCACTTTGGGCCTTAGCCAGCACGATTTTGTCCTTCTGGGTGCCCTGAATGTACTCCAAAAGGAGTCATAACAGAGTTACCAACGACCTCCATTTATAGCCCAAGCTCTCTCCTTCATCCTAACCGATGTGGGATGTTACAGAACCGTTAAGGACAAGTTGTTGCAACATCAATGAGGAGGATTATCATTCATGGATTAAAGCCAGAGTAACATGGGATTATCGTTGCTACCCATGAATGAGCCAAAGAACCAACTTTAACCGAGTTGAAAATATTTTAGCCAATGAAGAAGCTTTAGGCAAGCAAAAGTTTAAAATTTCACTAAAGGAGGAGGAAAATGCTCTCCTTAGTAAAAAGAGTGAATTCCAAAGCAGAGATCGAGAAGTTGCAAAACCAAATGGAGATAACACAAGAAAGCAAGATGGAGGCTAGCAAAGAAAGTGGCAAGGACGGAGCTAACAGCAATTGAGAGTTCATCAAGGTGGTGACAAAAAAGAGAAAAGATCCCGACGACAGAAGGACGAATGTTACAACTGTGGCAAAAGAGGGGTCGACTCTCATATCTATAAGTGAAAAGTTAATTAACTATAATGATGATTGAATTGTCAATTTTGATTGTTCCTATCATATGATAGGAGATTATAATAAGTTGACAAGTACATCTGAGTACAAAGAAGGCTGAGTAGTTGTGACAACTAACAACTCCAGACTGCCTATTACTCATACTGGTAAGAGAAGATTACCTCTTGATTCAGCTCACAGCAGGTATAATTAAAAAATGTGTTCCATGTACCAGGTATGAAAAAGAATTTATTATCAGTCTCATAGCTCATGGCTTCAGACAATTGTGTGGTATTTGGCCCAAACAATGTGATGGTATATCCAAAACTGAAGATGACAAATGAGCAAATCATGGGCATTGGCTCGAGTCCGTTTATGTGATGTCTACATATATAGCATACGTAGACAGGACAAGGAGAAATGAAACTGCAGATTTATGACATACAGACTTGAGCATGTGAGCTATCACAAGCTGAAGTAGATAATGAAGAAATCTATACTTAGAGGTCTGCCCAAACTAGAAGTTCAAGAAGACACAATATGTGTTAGTGCTAGTTCTGTAAAGCACATCAACTATCGTATGAGGAATCAAAATTCCAAACCAAGGAGCCTCTTAAGTTAGTTCACTAAGATGTATTTGGACAAGTAAAGCAGTCATCCATTAGTGGCTACTAGTACATAATAACCTTCATCAATGATTATTCATGGTACGACTCAGTTGATTTTATAAAAAAAATCTGAGGCACTTAATAAATCTAAATAATTCATGCAAAAGGTAGAAAGTAAAGTAGCCTACGCACAGACAACGAGGGAGAATATACGTCAGTTGAATTTTTAGAGTATCTACAAAGGTGTAAGATACATCAACAGTTGACATGCCCAAACACGCCGTAGCAAAATAGAGTGGGAAAGAACTGGCATTTGGCAAGAATAAACAGAAGTATGTTGCATGAGAAGAATATGCCACCCAAAATTTAGGCCGAATGTATGAAAACTGCTACTCATGTTATAAACAGGCTTCAACCTAAACCTAGATATATTTCACCATTCGAAAAGTTGTGGAGCATCAAATCCATGGTAAGTCATTTTCGTGTTTTTGGATGCGTTTGCTATGTATTTATTTCTGACCACCTCTGTAGTAAGTTCAACAAAAGTCTATTTATTGCATATTTGTTGGCTATGACAGTCAAAGAAAATGTTGGAGATGTTATGATCCAACCACAGGTAGATGCTATGTTTCACGAAATGTGAGCCTCCTTTTCCCAACAATGATAATATCTGTGATGTAATATAGCACTCTAAAATCCATCAGCTTCTTCCATAGCTCCGTTCAACCACAACATCCTTCAAATACAACGATATAGAAATCTGATGCATCACTGTTCTCTTAAGATTTATCGGTGCACCTCTCCATCAAATTCAAATGGTCAGCACCACCATCCAATCCTAAAACGCAATAGCTACTTTACATGATTCAATGATTACCAAATTTTCAAATGCTTCTTTAATTTAGTGACGAGCTGCGACGAAAGGAGGGCAGTGAGAGAAGATTAGGTGTTGTTCGTCTTTATCTTGCTAGAGTACGCCATAGCCGCCAACAAGTTTGAAGATGGGCAGTGAGGAGGGAGGCGCATAAGGGAGAGCCAAACGAGAAGGGAGGAGATGGAGAAAGGAAAGCGTGCTAGAGGAGAGGTGTCCTAATTTAACACCCTGATAGGAAGCCAATTGCAATTTTCAAAATCATTAATTAACCCTATCAGTGCCCGAATCAAAAATATCAGCCATACAATAGATGTTAATCCTGCCCAATTGAACGGTTGTAACTCGCAGTTGGAAATAGCATCCTTTTTAAGACTGGTCGTAAAAGATCGTGATTTGAAAAGAAGCTTGCTCATGTTTAGATTTTAGACTTTTCAACCATGTAATTTTCATGCTGTTTGGAACACATGCAGATTGTATTGTTCACTCCAAAGTGCCGTTTCCAGGAAAGAAAGGAGCCAAAAAATAGAAAAAAGAAAAACAAGAGATAATTGATTTACATGTTGCTACATCTTTGTTAAGAAGCATCAAAAAGGTTGATTGAAGTTTAAACCGTCCATTGCTTATGATGTTACCCTAACAGACCATAAGATCATTTTGAGCAAACATTTAGTCACCTTTGGAGAGACCTAGTTTGCAGCAGTCTTTTATGCTCCATGGGAACAGATGAGATGGAAGAAAATATGCAACAATCGGCGCCATTCTAATGCACATAAATGCCAGCATTTCAAATTTCCAACCCACCTTGCTTTATGTTGGAGACGGAGACCCAGAGTCAGCTCATCACAAAGTGCAAATGAATGATACAAAGCTAGTGAATATGAGCCCTTCTATAAAAGAGGCATGATCCCATGCGGCCAGCCAAATACTTCTTTTTATTTTTTGATTTTTTTGGATAAACATATAAAGTTAGTTGTGCTTAATCTATAAACCAAGTTTTACTATTTTGGATTTTTTAAGTATTTTTTTATTTTAAATACAGTGACATTTTTTAATTTTTTAAGGCAAAAAATTATGAAAATATCATTGTGTTTAAAAATAAAAAATACTTTAAAACATCCAAAATGGTAAAACTTGATTTATAGATTAAACACAATTAACTTTACATGTTTCTAAAAAATTTTAAAAATAATTACGGGGGATCCCACGGTCGGACGCATAAATAGGAGTAACATATGAAGAGAAATTGTTAGATATAATTTGTCCAACGTCTCCAAAATAAAAGGGAAAACTTGGTTTTGTCGTGACTCATTCTAAGCTTGTTACCGTGCCTGTGATCATATGTGGGTTATTTCTTTGAGTCGATGCAGAAAATTACAATGGACAAAAGCTTGCTTCCTACGAATATTAAAAATGACAGTTTTTCTTTCTTGTACACGTGGCTTTGCAACAAGAGTCAACAGTCACGAGTACATATACCTCCTTTCGTCCGGGCCCCTTCACTTAAAAGGAATTCATAGCACATAAATAATTCCTCATAAATTCCTAATTATGAACACGTTCAAATCTGAATTATAATCAAACTGTGCACCTTGAAAATCAATTTCTAAGTATTGAGCAATCTTCTTTTCAAGTTAAATTCAAGGTGTAGCGTCTCCTGCTTCAGTTCAATTGAGAAGCTAGCCGGTATCTTTTATACCACAATCAAGATGAGTAAGCCTCCAAGAACAGAATGCAAAAAGAAGAACGAGTAGAAATGACAGTTAAAAAAGATTTTGCCAAGTAATTATATAATGCATGATCCAAAAGTTTGATGCCAGAAGTGGTCTTCCAATTTGTACTGGTGCTGCTCCAAGGTTCGGTGACCCAGGCCATCGATATTAAATTACAGCAATTTGGAAATTCGCACAAAATATCTAATACGATAAAAAAAAAAATTCAAATGTTTGGATTGCCCGCTATTAAAAAATATTTTTTTTTTAAAAAAAAGAGCTGAAAATACGTGCAGATTCCAAGAAACACTTGGACCAAGCTACGATTCCAGATATGAGAGTACATATGGAAGCTGGATATGAGATCTTCACTTCATACCAGATGGACGCTTTGAGTCCGCGTAGTTGGTAAAGACGAGAACCCATTTGTAGTGGTAACTCTTCCTATTGGAGCTCCTTCCCAACATTCAACTCTTTCATATCATTTCTGCCAAATTATCTACCACCACAGAATAAATAATAAGGATCTTTGCAAATTGCAAGCCCTGTTGGATGATCACCTGCAGCAACGATCTTTCAATGTGTCAAAGCGAACTAAATCATATTAAATTAATAGTTTCTTAGATTTCAGAATAATGTATATATTATCGATGATCCAAATTCAACCAAATAATTGCCAGTAAATAGTCAACTGGATTGATAGGTTCTAAGTAATCCATCAGGGGCAACATATCACCAGGGAATAGCAACCACTGCACAAATTTGCACCTAGTACAAAATGCAACTCCGATTATATATTATCTGGCGGCATCAGCATTTTCCAGAATAGGCCTCTGATGCATAAAAAGTGGCCAATCCATGAAATTCTTTTGAACAAAATCTGGGTGGTTCTCATTTCAACATTTTTTGAAATCTCAAGTTCAGAGGACGACAGGCATGCACTCACATCGTGTTTGCTAGAGGTACAGACACGCAACTGCCGACCAAAAGGACATGATGGAGATAGAGGAGAACAGGCCCGTGATAAACCAGAAAATCTACGATCTTCAATTCTGACATTGAAGACACATGGATAACCTGCACCGTCCGTTGAGAAGTGATAAGCCTTTCAGTTCCCAAATCGGAGATTTATAGTCTGCTCTGCCAGTGTCTTCATTGAGGTACGTGAGCTTTCTCCGTGCTGTATTTGGATGCAGATGTGACAGCACTAATGCATCAACGCATCCAATGCCTCCAGGGACTATACAGAATTCTCTCCTGAACCACCAAAACTACGAATTTACGGACCAAGCAATAACTTCAACTACAGGGGAGAAAAGCAAAGAAACTGTCCTGAGCACAATAAAAGCGATGAAAGGGGTTGTTCATATGTTGCTTTCATCCGAGACACATTGAGAAAAGAAATGGCAGGGAATTTTCGAGATCCAAACAATCCTCTTGAAACACATGATGTGAGACTTCTAGAAAAGAAAGAAAGAAAAGCTCTGGTGTACTGCTCTTCTTCCGGCCTGCAGAGCCCATAACTCGCATGCACATATCTAACACTGTAGGATGCGAAAACTCGAAAATAAATCGAGCTTTCATACGGTCGTACCCTCGCAAAAACTGATTTTACATTCGTCCATGCATTATGAACACAGCTACCAAAATGAGCAGTGGCTAGCCATATATACTCGGCAACCTAAAACCAACTATAAGCTTGAATGGAGAGTCAGAATACTGAGAAAAGTGGGATACCACAGTACGTCGGGTACCCACGGGTTGATCGGTTGTGGACTATAAAGTAAGAGAAATAACTTTTTATTTTTATACCTACAAGGTAGGGGTGTTAATGGTCATGGTCAACCCATCAACCCGCTTGTTCAACCCGTTTATAAATGAGTTTGGGTTAAATTTTTTGAATAAATGAGTTATAATCTGCCAACCTGTTTAACCATTTAATTAAATAAACAGATTAGGGTTAAAATTGTATAACCCGTCAACTCATTTAGTAACCCGTTTAACTCATATAACCTATTCAACCTCATTCAACTCATTTAATTCATTAAAGTTCTATATATAAATGTAAACTCCTTAGTTATTTTTTCTTTCTACAGCTTCTTCCCGTCACTTAATTTTTATTTTTCCGCTACTGCTCCAATTCCATTTCCCCTGCGCTGAAAATACTCTCGTATCTCCCTGCGGGATTATCATTTACTAGAGTCTAAACTTTCATGTCATCTATTAAACAACCCATTAACAACCCGCTAATATGTTTATTTGTAAATGGGTTAGGGTTGATGTTTTTGAAATGGGTTAATAAACGGATTAGGATTGAAATATTTTCAATGGATTAGGATTAGGATTAGGCTCCAACCCAATCCATTAACACTTTTACTACAAGGTAAGTAGGTTTCAAGTAAAAAAATACTTTGTTCAATTAGGGTAAAGTAGATTCTAAGATCCGAATATACTGAGCATACTCAAATTACTAATGTATATTAATATATATATATATATATATTTTATGAAATATCTTTGATATCAAAAATTTTTTTTCTTAAATATATAAAAATTTGTTTAATTTATATATTATTTAGTACATTTAATAAATATACTTAAAAATTATATCATCATCATCTTGATTATAAGTTTTTAATTAATATTTATAACAAAATAATAATTTTAAATGTAAGGGGTGTTTGCTTACAACCAAACATTTTGGGGGTTATTTGCATGGTAAACCCTCTAACTTTGGCCAATTGCATTTCAGACCCTGAAGTTTGACCGTTTGCATTTTAAACCACTCGAACTTTCGCCTTTTGCTTTTTGAACCCCGCGGCATAACGGCGTCAAAAAACTCACGGTGCTTTTCAACGCCGTTACGCTGCGGGGTTCAAAAAGCAAAAGGCGAAAGTTCGCAGGGTTTAAAATGCAAATGACCAAACTACAAGGTTGGAGATGCAATTGGCAAAACTTCAGGATTGGAGATGCAATTGGCCAAAGTTAGAGGGTTTACCATTCAAAAAACCCAGTTTTGCCTAGCTGGGCCGTCGTCGGAATGGGAGCCAGAATACGAGATGGGTGAGTGGAAGGGCGACGGGACTATGGAGTTTACGCTTCCGTTTTCACTTGGTGGAATAGGGGGTGCCCGCGGGGAGATGTAAGGCGATTGGAGTACAGAAACAAATGCAGATGACGGGGTGGAAATCAGGCAAGGGGAACTATATTGGGAAGACTCGGGAGATGTAGTACTAGTTTTTATCATGAATCAAGAACGATGCAAAGATGGAGAAATGGAAGGAGATTTATCACCAGTGTCGGCGGCAGGGGCGATTTTGATGGTGAGGAAGGACGTTTTCAAGGGCCCCGAATCCATATCCACAAGGTCGGCAGAGCAATTTGCGAGTGTCATCGACATCAGATGGCACTAGTGCTGAATCCATGATGACCAACGGGCAGCTGCTGTTGGTGGGAACGAGATTTTCCTTGTCAAACTAACAAAAACGGGAGCAAATGCTGACCCGATTTATAGAACTTTCCGCGTCCATTCTGTTTCAAAGTTGTTGGGGTTGGGGATCGAGGAGACATAGCAAAAGAAAGGCTTCTAAAGGATCGTATAAATTTGCAAAGTTGCTTCCAACCAAAAATGATTTCCCAATGCTCATTGTATATACATACACTACACGTTAGAGACAACCGAAGGGAAAAAAAGCAGCAAAGATCTGAGATTATTTCCAAAGAGAGGAGATGAAGAAAAAATTCAAAAATCCGGTGCAGTGCAGGAATCATGGATAATGGATCAGAAAAGGATCACATTGAAGCCCACTTGCAGAAACCCGCATTGTGAGAATGGCAAAGCCAGTACAAAAAAATCAACATCTTCATTTCTCTCTCTCTCTCTCTCTCTCTCTGTCTCTCTCGTCTGTTCACCATAGACAAAGGTGTAAATCTTAATTTTTTTGCATGGTAAACCTTCTAACTTTGTCAATTGCATCTCCAACCCTGAAGTTTGGCCGTTTGCATTTTAAACCCTGCGAACTTTCACATTTTGCTTTTTGAACTCCGCCGCGTAACGGCGTCGAAAAGCACCGTCAGTTTTTCGACGCTGTTATGCCGCGGGGTTCAAAAAGTAAAAGGCGAAAGTTCAAGTGGTTTGAAATGCAAATGGCCAAACTTCAGGATTGGAAATGCAATTGGCTAAAGTTAGAGGGTTTACCATGCAAATAACCCACATTTTAGACAAAAACTTTTTAATCTAAAATTTTTTACTTTCCACAACTCTCCTATTTTTAATTATTTTTTATTTCTTCATATACAAATATCTTACTTTGCAATCATTTGTACATAATTACTTATACATCTCGTTCATCTATTTTAATTTTACTTAAGTTCAATTGTACAATATGACATCGATTTTGTGCATTTTCTTTTAGAAAAAAAAAGAATTTGGCTTGGCGGATGAGGATAACGCAAGACAAGAAGAATGAAGACTACGTGGGAAATTAAAATGTTTCATGTTGTTATGTTGTAACTTGACAATCTAGGTTAAATGTTGTAATTTGGTTATTGGAACTTAAGACTAGAGTTGTAGACTTGGACCTAATTTGGATGTTGTGATTTGGAGTTATATTTTTGAACTTGTTGTGATCTTATTTGTTTTGATATTATTGTATTTTTTGGGATTATTTTCTTTTCTTATGATTAATATTATAAAGTTTATCTTATGGTTGGATGTTAATATTTCTCTATATGATTGTGATATTCATGTTAAATTGCATAATGGACAAAATAGGTTTTTCTTAATGCGAAAAGAAGACTAAAATAAGTTTTCTTCTTAATACTCTTAAGTGGTATTTAAATTTTTCTTGCTTTCTTGTAATAAATTGTCATTTTAGATTTTTTTTGGAAATGGATTTGTGATTAAATGAGTATAGGATGTATATTTATAGTAATATGTCAACCCGAAACTCAACCTAAGCTCGAATTTCAAAAATAAGGTTAGGGTTGAGGTTTTATAAATAGGATTAGGGTTAGGGTTAAGGTTGATATTTTACAAATAGAATTAGGGTTAGTGTTTAAGTAAACCTTGGTTTCATGAGCCCTACTTGCAACCCCATATAAAACAGTATTTTAAAGTTACACCCAAGCGCGAGGGTGCACCGCAACGAGTTTCTGCAAATACACCAACTTCTCCTCCTTTCATGAAACCCTTGCCATATTTTTCCATCTCTTTTGATTGATTTTATCTATTTCCCTCTCTCCTCGTACTTTTGATTTACAAGGATTTCTCCCCTCTCCACCCTTCCCATTTTCTTCGAAACCCTAGCTGTTTCTCACTGAAATCTCACGCTGTCCAAAATTTCTTCCTTCTTCAAACCCATCCTCCTCTTGTCTGGCGTTTTTTCATTTCTTCCGGTGTCAACCTCAATGCTGCTACTGCGCTTTTTCCTGCCATACCCATCTTACCTATTCTCTAGGGTTTCCGTGGCGTTCTCCTGCCTCGTTGGTTCTCTTCTTGTTAGTTGGTGAAATTCTGGTGTCTGTTGAAGTAACGATGCCTTTATCTAGCTCTTGATAGTTGATGCCTAACATTTCTCAAACCGGCTGCAATTTTTTATGTTCCTGTTAGATTACGAGATAATTTCAAAGTCACAAGGCAATCCATTTCTTCTATACCAAATTTCAGAATTTCTCTGTTATGAACTTCCGCTCTGCTTCTAACTTTTGCTTTGATCTGTGTAATATACGGATCGCAATTTCCCACACCGGATGCACTGCGCTTCAGTGCACCTAGGTGCATTAAATTCATTTTAACCCATTGTTTTTATTTTTTTTGAATTTTTTTTATAAAAATGTGAATCTAAGTGTATTTAATATATGTATCAATTTTTATCATTTTAGAGTTTTGTAGATATTTTTTTATTTTTGAAAATCAGTGGTATTTTAGTAATTTTAGTAATTTTAAATTTCCTAAAATGCCATTGATTTTCAAAAATAAAAAATAAATATCTAAAATATTCCAAAAATGGAAAAAATTAATACACATATTAAATGCACTTAGATTAACACTTTTATAAAAAAAATTTCAAAAAAAATTAAAAAATGTGCAAGAAATCAAGATCCGTAATATACGATTGCAATGTCCGCATTGTAGTTTTTCTCATTTTGTTTATCAGTTGCTTGATGAAATGCCTAGTTGAAATTTCCCCGTGTTACCGCTATATTTTGCCTTTGATTTCATTTTACTGTGACTGCTTGCATTACTCTTTACATTATGCTATTGTTTTTTTTATGGGTATTTTACAATCATCACAACAGATATTTTTCCACTTAAGCTCTCAGACATTCTTACAAATTTCTTACAATATACTAACACAAACATTATGCTATTATTGGTCTCTCGCATTGTCATCTTATTTTGATTGCTTATGAGTTCTCTTTTGGTTTTAAATTGCTGGGAAAAGGTAGTTATGAAAAAGGATGCCATTGAAGGCTTGGTAAAATAAGGAAGCAATTTTCATTTCACATAACCATCTCCATTTTTTAAGATTTTGATAATTTCAAAATCCAATTCGTTTATTTAATTTAAATCATTTGTTTAGTTAGTAGATCAAGTGTACTCCAAATTAAATAGGGGCATGAGCCATATTTGATCCAAAAATAAATATATTCATATGTAAATTAGGAAAAATATTTAGATTTATTCGTGTATGAAGTAAAATGTAATAATACTTAATAGAATCATTTGTCCGCATAATAGGAATATTTTAGATGATTTAAATATTAAAAATATTATTTAAAATTATTTTTAGTACTAAATTATTTTATTTTTAGTATTCTGTTCTGGGAAGTGTGTAAGTTGGGAATACATTTTTTGCAATGATTTTTCATTTTAATTACTTACTTATCCTAACTTTTCGTTATGATTGGTGGTTTGAATCATCTTTTCACATTTTTATATAATTATTTTATTTATTTCTATTTTACTTCTATCACTTGGCATTGTTCTTATGCATTTAAAAAAAAATTTCTTAAATTTTTTTTTATTCTCCCTATAAGATTGTGTTTGGAAAGGGGAAAAAATTTTCTCCTACTTCCATGCACATTTTTCATACAACTACCATATGCTGCAATTATTTCTTCACTTTTTCATTACTTGATTTGACTTCAAGATCAGAAAATGGCTTTTGCTACAGTTATTGGAATCCATAGAGGGGAATTTATTGCTGCTTAATCATGGACAAGATAGGGAATTTTGGATGCAACATTGATGGAAGCCTGGGCAGTTCTTCTAAGCTTGGTGTAGGCAGAAAATTGCTCCTTCCATAAAATTCAGATTGAGATTGATGCTTCGATTATTGTTTCCCTAGTAAATGGTTGACCACTATTAGATCGTACTTAGGTACACTTCTAAGGAAGATAAAGCTTGCTACATCAAAGCTGGAATATTGTCAATTCACCCATGTATTACGGTCTGGTAATCAGATAGCTCATTTTTTGGTAGAAAATGCTTTAAATGATGATGTTTCAAATCATATTTGGTTGGAAAATCCACCTCAATGTATAGTTGATATTATTTGTAAAGATGTTACTCTTATGAATGAGATCTCTGACGGCCATTCCTCATCAAATCCTTACCCAGTTGTGGTTGAGGATTGGGATTGACGACTTCCATCAGATTTTTTTGTTAATTTCTTTTTTATTTCCTTATCTTTCGTTACTTGATTTATTTTAAATTTATTTTTTTTATTCCTAATTGGGATCCTTTTCATATCACATAATTTTTCATATCTAATTTAAAATCTTTTCACAATTTTTTTCCATAAAATTTTCTTTCTTCCTAATCATGCCAACACATCTTCCCAAACGGACGTGCTCTTAGCTAAGGGTAACACTCAATATTAAGATGCAAAAATAAAAGGTCTATTTGGATTCGTATGACATTTGATCAATAGGGAAAATTCCAAATTCATATTACATTAGTGGTGCAACTTGCATTTATAGTTTTTTTGATAATGCATTTATAAAACTTGAGTTTACCTCAAATTTAATCCTGTTTGCTTCATCCTACTCCGGGCATGCATCTCTTATGAAACTTGGATTGTCGAGCATTTCTTCGCAAATCTCCGTACACTTCACGTATTTATTTTAATTTTAATTTTTTTACTCCTTATCATTACCTTTATTATATTATAGTATTTTCTTTATTTCAAAAAATTTTTCATTTAAAAATTTTATCGCCTTCCAAAGACACTTTGAGAATTTGAAAAAGTTGTCAAGTTAAAACTTTTCAAACTAAAACTTTTCACTCTAAAACTTTTCACTCTCCATAACTACTCTTTTTTTAATTATTTTTTACACATCTTTCTATAGAACAACCCTACTTTTCAATCATTTCTACACAACTACTGATACAACTAACCTATTTATTTTACATTTATTTTCTTTATTTCTCATCATTACCCTTACAATATCACATCATTTTCTACTAATTTGACAACTTTTACATAAAAAAACTTTTCATCAAAAGTTTTACAACTTCCCAAACACGCCCTAAGTTTAAAATTTTCATATGAATATACAATAATAATAAATCATGTAATGAAAATAACAATATATATTCTAACTAATTTTTTTTAAAAATATATTAATGTTAATATATTTCTAGAAGAAAATTTAATTTTGTTAAAAATAAGATGAAACAAAAAATAAAACTAAAAGTAAATAATATCAGTATAAACATAGATGCAAATGAAAATAATTTAATTTTTTATTGGAATAATTTAATTTCTCTATCCTATAATTTCAACATGACAGACATGTATGTAGACATAAATATAAAGAAATATTATTTAAGTATTACATATATAATATATTTTATATCAAATATAAAGAAGAGAAATTAGGCTTAGATTCTTCCAATTTGGATTTGTTTGGTTTGGGCTCTTTGGGCTTTGGTTATGACAATCTAAACCGCTAATTCTATGGGGTTTGAGCTCAAGAGACTAGATAGCCCTAGTTGCACTCTTCTCTTGCAAACTTTTGATATGATTTAATATTTTAATCACTTAATTATTTTATTTATTATTATTATTATTATCTTCACATTGTAATCATTTTCACCTCTTTTTGCACAACTATGTATCCATTACATTTTTATTTTTATTTTAAATTATTAATCCTATTATGTCACATCAGACTGAATTTTTCAAAATTTTCTTTACTTTTTTCCCTCATAAAAAAGACTTGTAAAAAAAATTAGAAACAAAAATTATGTCCATTTGGCCTTTTCGGCAAAATAATTTTTTTTTTCTAACCTCTACGTTTCTTCTAATATCATTTAACATCTTTAACTTTCTAGTAGCCCTACTTGTTTATTATTTACTTTATGTTTCAATCATTTTTAACATATGTTTATATAATTACCTTATTTAATTTTTTGTTATCTTTATTCCTAATCTTTATTGTTGTTAAATCCCATCAAATTCTTATTAATTTTTTTTTTTATCATTTTTTATGGATATTTACAATCATCTCAACTGGTATTTTCCAATTACGCTTTTAGACATTTTTAAAAAAAATTTACAATATCCTAACACAGTTAATAGTATCTCTAATTTATCCGTACGATGGATATTCCCACAAACGTGAGGAGATTATTGCCCACCTACTTTATGCTGCTGTCTAAGCCTAATGTGCTTTTAACTCAGGTAACCAGCTTGTGGGGCGTTCTAAGTTACCACAATATTAGTGCCATCGTGGCAAATTTCTTTTCATAGTTAAGTTTCATGTATTTTTTGCATAAAAAGTCTCATTTTTTTAATTTGAAACCTTATTGATTAATTTCTCAGGCTCCATCTGTCAATAAGATCCATTTTGAAATATTCTCAAACTTTTGGCATAAATATTAGGTTAATTAGAATTAATTATGCAAAACAACAAGTCTATTTTGCGATGCGTGTGAAATACTTGTGTTGCCACTAAAGTGCTCCTTGGTGCACTGCAGGGGACTTAAAAATAAATGTTATAAAGAAAAATAGACAAAAATATTTCCAAATTTTCTTAATCAACCCAGGATAGTGTCAGGTTGGTCACAATAAAAAATTATACACTTTTTTGTACGTTTGATGCTGAATGATGACGATGATAATAATAGTAATAAAGAAATAAATAGATAATCCAAATATTTCTGATACCACGCCATATGAGCCTTACTTGATACGAGTACGACCTTGCCCAAATACGGTCGAAAAGGCAAGTGTCAGATATTGAGAAATTTAGCGCGTCACGTACAGGCAAAAAAGAGGATACTTCGTTGTCTGCAATTAATATAAGAAAAAGACCAGACTCGTTGTCTCCGTCCTCGGAGGATCTAATTGGTGCATGTGCATGGATTTTTCTGTACATCGAGGATAGAAACACATGCATTTTATTAATGGTGCGAACTACGAACAGAACGGCCGGATTGAAAAAAACTGAAAAAGTTTTGTTTACATGGCCCACTCTATGCTTTAATTATATTATTGATCCATTATTTAATATAATTATGATAGGAGCGTGCTCCCACAGAAGTTTTGTTTCAGCTGCAGCTGCTGCTGCTGTTTTTTCCTAGGGTGGGTGTGTTTTGCTAATGTTCAACTAAAACTTTTTAATCTAAAAATTTAATTATCTTATTTTTTAAAGTATTTTTTCATATAATTACTTCTACAACTAACTTATATGTTAACGTTATTATCTTCACTTTCTATCATTATCCCTATCATATCATATTATTTTCTTCACTTTTAAATTTTTTTTTTTATCACTTCTTAATCACACCTTAAGTCTTTCCTAAGCTGGCAAAGATTGGTTTCAAGCCATAAAAGCTAGACTAACATTCTCCATTTTTTTAATATTTATTTTTTCGAATTTCAAATTGATAAATATATTTTTGTTGAAACATTCTTCAATGTGATTGGTAATATTATGTAACCACTTATTTTTATTTTTTCCTATACAATCCATGTATTATGGGTGTCTTCGGGAAGTGATAAAATTTTTAAATGAAAATTTTTTGTATAAAAGTTCTAAAATTGAGAGAAAATAACTATAAATAATTATAGAGAAATAAATGAAAGGTAAGACAGTTGTATTGGAAGATGTAAAAATGATTAGAAATAGGATAGTTGTAATAAGGAAAAAGTTTTAAATTGAAAAAATTTAGTTAGAGAAATTTTTATGTTAAACAAACATACCTTATGTTTAAAACTATTTATTTAGCTTATATATAAAAAATAACTAAACTAAAATTTTTATAAATAATCAGTAATCTTAAAAAATATAATTATAAAGAACTTTATTCATTTAGATATGGATTATATACAACTCCAATTAATATAATTTTTCATATCGTATAAATATCAATGCAATCCATTGCAAATTTATAATTTCCTTTTTTGTGGACGGAAGCTGATCCTCATCCCGATTTAGAACCACGGACCTCTTAGTGCATACACTAGTGTCAACGATTAGGAATAAGAACTAAAAAGAATTTCCTGAACCCCTTAAGTTAGATTTTGTGATCCATTAGGATATAAGATTTAGGGTCATTTAAAAATGAAATGACCTCCTCATTCCCTGATTTGCAGAAGCTTGGTTTCAGATTAATTTCCCGAAACTTTCCAACTCTCTGCCTTTTCATTTTCAGAATTCGTGTACGATGTCTGGAGAAATATTTCAGGGAGCTGGCATGCATAGAATTAAAGATGAGAAATCCAAGTCCAATTGCATAACCGGCAAATAAGGCACCCTCTATTACTTCTGTTTTTGAATATGATCATGATGATAGGATAGAGATGGACTCATGTCAATCAGATTAATTTCTTGCCTCAAATGCACACATGCGTATCTGTCTCACAATCTTGGAATTTGGATATATCTATTTGCCGTTTTAGCTGATAATGCCTAATTAAAGCTCGTGGTGAGAGGGGCGGAGGTCTTGGTTATCACAAGCTTGAAAAGGAAAGGAGGTCTTGGATTTCAAAATCTCGCTATTTTCAATCTAGATTTAGTTGCTAAGTAATCTTGGTGAATCATTGCAGGGGAATAGTTTCTATGCTTTAGAGTATCAAAAGCAAAATATTTCCCTCATTGAAGGTTTTGGGACTGAAAGAGGAAGAGGACAGATTGGTACATTTGAAAAAGTATACTACAACAGTGAAATTTTTAAGGATACGAGGGCAGAGAAAATGATCCCCAAAGCTGGTCCACTACCTAATGATGTTTCAGACAAGATTTCTGTGAATGCTTTTATCAATAACTAGACAAATGATGGGAAGGGGGAGGAAATCATTGCAGTGGCTGAAAAGAGGAACTGAAGTTGGCGCAATGTGGTCTGTGTCGAAAGGAAAATGAAACAGGTCTTCGCCTGTTTTGGTACGTTCTTGTGAGCAAACAGAGGTGGAAAGGAGGGATTTTAAACTTTTTGGCATACATTTCTTTCGTACCGAAACATTTACTCTTAATTTCTTATATACTTATAATATTTCATAAATTCAACCTCTTTCCATAGGATTTCATTTAAAATTTCCTTATATCCATACCGTCAATACAACCATCGTGTATCATATTGAACAGACAATTTTGCCCATTCAAAAATTTTTAATTAAGACAATTTAACCTTAACATGACTCAATTAATGATATTAAACCATTAATACATGATATTAAATAATTTAAGAGTCATATTAATGTTGAATTATTTTAATTAGAAATTTTTTAAAATGGTAGAATCGTCTTTTCAATGGGATAGATAACGGTCGTGTTAACTGTGTGGATGTAATATGAATTTAAAGTAAAATGTTAACGGTACAAGATGAATTTGTAAAACGTTATGAATATGTCATTAATTAGGTACAAATGCTGGGAGTATAAAAGGAATTTTCACAACTTTTTGTGACTAACGTTAAGCCTACCACACACAGAAAAGATGTAGTCAGGTGGATGGTAAAGAAGAGGAACGTGAAAGTGTTAGGGCAATTCATTTGGATATTAATTAAAAGAAATTTATGCAGTGTCATTAACTAATTTTATTCGTTTTATTTCATGAGCAACTGTAATTAGTGCTTCACCTAACTAGAGAGCCATGACAACAAATTTCTAAAAATTAAATATCAAACATAGGGTCTATATAGTTAATAGCTAAAAATGATTTTTACATGTGATTGAGGTAGAGTCTTTGATCTAATTGGATAGGGCTGGTTAGGATTTGATAATTGCTTTTTAGTTCTCCGGGTGAGGGGGATCGACCATAGCCTAAGTTCCTGACCCACTCTAGCTCATCCTACTTCACATAGGTGTATTTTATTTTTATAAATCACAAAATTTTTCTTTGAGAATATGGTTTTGTTGGATAGATTTATTTAACTTTATGACTTAATAATGTGAATTGGTCTATGAAAATGTGCATTTAACTTTATGACAGGTTTATGTGAATAAATTTTTATTTCTTAATTACATATATGTTATTTATGTTATGTCCTTCACATGATTTATCAATGCAATAAAAATATTATCAATGTTGACTACACCTTTAAAAAATAAATATTATTATTTGCATTTAAGTAACTTTAATTGCAATTCAAAATTTTACATCTATGTTATTTTTATTAAAAGTAAACACACACACACACACACACATATATATATATATATATCAAGGTCAAGTTGTAATTGAAATTATCAAAAAAAATATTAACACATTTTGTTATAGTAATTGTGTTTTACTCCACTAAATAGTTGAATATTAAAACATTTAACCTTTAAATTTATCATAGATGTGACTTTATATTAATACACATGTAAATTTTTAATATTATTATATTTTGACATGTTTTTTCAACTCTTCTCTTTGTCTTAGTCTCAATCCAAAATTTGTTTCAAGACGTACTAAAGAAATGTGAGAGTTAGACCAACCTTATCCCTATTTGGCATCAAAGGTAAGATTAGACATGATTTTTAAAAAAGTAGTATCAGAATTGGTCATACCTTATCCGGATTTTCACTCTTAGTTTTAACATTATTTTTTATTTCTATTTTTAAAAAATTAAGTAAATTTTATTTTTTGCAAAAGTTTTATTCGATACCAAATACATCCAAAAAAGGGCAAATTCAGTAATTCACATGGGACCACCTCTATGCAAAAATCCGAGCCCCAACTTTTTTTCTTTTTTCGGATTAGGTGCGTATCCGAACTTTGAAGTGATGCGGATAAGGGCAAATAGCTGATTGGATATTTGGATATATTTATCTTGTTTGTCGAAGATAAGCTTCTATTTATACTCAAGGAATACAATTATATAAACTGCTACGGCTGCAACGGAGCTGACATTCAGCTGGGGATATATTTATCTTGTTATCCTGGAAGGTATTATCCGCGGATTTTTGAAGTCCTAAGTCGACGAATGATTGATGCGGGACCATCCGAATTTTTTTGGTACCAAATATGAAGGAAAATGCATTGTATTTGTCTGGGGACACGATTCCACGTGCTTTTCTAGACAGCCGGCAATTAATTAAGTTGCCTATTTTGCTTGATCCGGCTCCTTATTGATTAATTAATTAATTACCAGCTGATGACGTGATTAGTAGGTGGGGCCAGTTGCATGCACCAGCCAGATGGCCAGATTCAAGCCTTGAATTAAGGACGGACTAATTAACCATGCATGCATGACTGACCACCTCCCATGGACCCCTAACCCATAACTTAATTACTGATTTACTTCCCCCCGATCGCATCTTTTCAACTAATCAAAACACGTTAATTTTTATTTTTAAATTTATGTAAACGAATAGATATGATAAGGATAATTGAAAATTCTAATTTCAATGCTGATGTTTCAAAAAACGACAAGATTATATATTGTAAGAAGAGATTTGAGATATATGCTAGTTTGGCCATGTAAACTGGTTTTTAGTAAAAAATAATTAAAAAACAGACTAGTTGTGAATATTAAAAATTTTTAAATTAAAAAAAATTTATTTGAAAAGTTCTTACTTTTGCAAAACATATCCTTAGTCGAAATTGCCTCTGAAATACATGACATAGACTAAGAGCTTGTTTGGCCTTATTTATCTAAATGGACTTTTATTTATCTCAAAGGATGTGTGGGTTTATTTGAATAGAATTCTAAAAGCTCATTTTTACCAATTTTGGTGGTTTGTTCGTGGCAAGGCTTTATGCTTCAATGGCTTTGCCAATCATAAAAATGCTCAAAAAAATGTTTTTAGCAACGCTATGGTTAATAACCAAAAAGCCTTCATTAGCACTAAATATAAATATATATATATATGCAAAGAAAAATTTTCTTATTCATGATAATGCTTTTATAGGCAGTAAAAAATTCCTTTACTTATGTTCATGCTTTTATTGGCAAGTAAATGAATTTTTTTTATTTATAATGTTGTCTTAGAATTAAACCAAAATTTGTTTGCCTAAGTAAAAAATCATGAATGATTGTAAACCAAATTTCTTTTTAGTGGATTTTTTTTTTATAGCGTATGTTACCAACCATCAACCATCAAAAGTTTAGTAACTAAAATTTAAACTTTTACAAAAAAAAATTAGTTGCAAAAAATAAAAAATGTTGCAATAGTTGCGCCACAATTTTGCTTTGACAGCTAAATTATCTTCACAAGAAATCAAATTTCATGCAAATTAAACATGTACATTGGCCCCATTCAAATAAAAGGTGAAAAATCCAAATAATAAAATTGTTTAATGTATATATCAATTTAAAGTTATTAATTAATTTAACATCTAAACTATCTAAAATATGATTCTATATAAATAAATGATCCTATAAAATAATAATATTCTAATACATATATAAAGAGATCCAAGTCTTTTTATAATTCAAGCATAATTATATTTTTTGGGCAGCGATTCAAGCATGGAGGCTTTATGGTTATCCTTAGTTTTTACTATAAAATATTTATATTTCAAACCATATTTAATTAACACATCCTGTTTATCATGCTACAAAAAAATATCTTCATTGGAAACTTATATCTTGTAAAAGGAGGGAGAAAATATACACTATACAAATTTTTTTTAAAAAGTGTATAGCATAAATTAATATATAATTTTTTTTAAATGTAATTTTTTGAATAATAAATAAAACAAATACCCATAGATAAACATGATAAATGATTTAGATCTAAAAATGTATATTAAAATAAAAAAAATAGATGAGCATGAAGCCTCTATGCTCGTGTTTAGTATACGACCATTACTCATGTATTTTTTTAGTAAGCATGGCCTGCATTGAGATGAATTTTGGGTTTATGATAAAACAAACAACAGAATGTGGACTGACTATTTAACTAAAAAGTAGGCCAAAATAGGGCGTCGACGTAGAAATGTTTTTCAGTGCCAAATACTTGTAAATTATTAAAAAAATTTATATACATTCGCATATTCATTAAAATATATAATTAATAGAATCATTTATTCAAGTACAAATGATGTTCTATAGTTTGAGAGGTTGAAAAATATAACTTTGAAATTAATTTATATAAATGAAACAATTTTCTAATATTTATTCTACACACTTTTTTTATTGGATATTCCATACACTTCTAACTGAGCCCATTATAACAACTTTGACTTTGATGAAACTTCGTCTTTAGGTAATCCCATTTAAAAATCAAATTAGTTTAAAGGAAATAAGTAAAAAAAATTTATATCATGATCATCGAAACGGACAAAATAGACGAGTTTAGGTTGAAATTTTTATATGTAACTTAGGTGGTGGATTAGGATAGTGCATGAACTATCGTGTGTCGTGTTAATCGACAGAGACGACTATTGCCGCATGATTGTCGGCACAAGGTTTTGATCCACGTTCATAACTTATGTGTGACATTGATGCGAAGTCCTTTATATAATATATCTGGTATGAGATTCACCCATAGAAACCATGTAAGCCCACATAACCCAGTTGGTATTTAAAAACTCTACCGGGAGCATTGTATCTCCACATAAAATGAAAATCTTAAAGTGAATTGAACTTGAATTGTAAAAGGAAAAAGGGTGATATCGTAAAAAAATCGTTAAAAAATAATTATAAAAAAAATATATCCATCGCCCAAAAAATCCCACTAGGTACAAATTGTAATGGCCACAACTAATCTTGCCAGCTTACGCCACAAGCAACTGGAACATGACATTCCACGAAACATTCGACCAATCATGGCCCATTTTCTTGCTTGATCGTTTCAATTCACGTGGTGGGCCAAACCCGAACCAAATACAGAAGTGCCGAACATGAAGCGGACCAGGCGGCCGTAGAATTAATAAAAGGATTGCACCAATAAAAAAAATAAATGGATTGCGACCCATCCGGTGCACTGTGAGTACAAGCATGAAAATTACATGCATGTAATTTTATTTAATATTTCTAAAATATAAAAATAAAAAATTCAATTTTCACGCACTCGAGCACATGAAAAGTAGATCGTTTTTATTTTCGAATTTAAAAGAAATAAAGAATATTAAATAAAATTAAAAATTGTGAAATTATAGATATAAAAATTATATTTTGGAGTAAATAAAAGGTACGCAATGGTGTAAAAAATAAAAACACAGGGCCCCGCTCCAACGGCGCTCCCGCCATTGTACGAAACTGCCAGCTATTAAGGTTCAGCTCAACCACCAGAGGTCTTCAGTTTCTCTGGTCATGGCAGCGGAGAAACCCAACCAAATCCTCCCAAACGAACGAACCTGTGGATATGTCCCGCGAAATCCTCTACCCCAGGCCGGCAGCGGAAAATGACAAAATCCAAAACCACAAATAATAATAATAAATAAATAAATAAATAATTCAAAACTCCATTTTTTACTCCCCAACATTCAACCCCTTATGACGTCACATTTCAATCTTCTTCCCATCTATAAATAATTATCACTCTGGCTTCTCTGCATTCGATTCTGCTGGGAATTGACAATGGCGAGGCTCAAGCCGAGAGTTCTGCTGGCTATCTTCATCTCCTTCGCCGTGGCCACTGGCTGCGTCGCCGGAGCATCCGTCAAGTACGAGACCGGAGCCGTGATCGTTGACGGCAAGGTCAATGTCCATCTGGTCTCGCATTCTCATGATGATGTGGGCTGGCTGAAGACCATCGATCAGTACTACGTCGGATCCAATAACAGTATTCAGGTGAACTGAAGCGGGCTTGATTTCTGAGGGGATTGACTTTGGGAAGTCCTTGTTTGAGAGATGGTTTTCATTTTCATTTTCTTCTTTTCGATGTTTGTAGGGTGCTTGTGTAAGGAATGTGTTGGATTCTGTGGTCGTTTCACTGGTGAAAGATCCGAATCGGAAGTTTGTTTTTGCTGAGCAGGTGAGATGATGGTCTGATGGAATTTTTTGTTTCTTCTTGTCTTTAAACTCACAGGCAAGATTAGTTTTTATCATTTTTCGTCCAATTATTGGTATCTTCATCTCGGTACTACAATAATAAGCATGAAGGATCCTAAATTTTTCCATGACCAAAATAAGCCATCTGTTGCGGCCTTCGTTTTCGGCAAATGATGCTGCACTGATATCTGCCTTCTGCTGATCCTAGCCATCTGATATTTTGATACAGTCTATTTAAGTTCATGGTTAGAAAGAAAATCTGCCCAAGTTCAGACGATGTTAAACAAGATGGATGATCTGATCCTATGATCAAAAAGGAACGGATGTACTTCTTTAGTAATTCATTTTCTTCTGATTATTGATATATTTAGGGTGTATATTTTCCGCTTGGACATTATTTACATGCTTTATTTGGCAACACATATATTTGAACTTGTAACTTTTTAGTTGCTTGAAGTTTTTTAATTTTTGTGGGAAAATTCTTCTCATGCCCAAAATAATTGCCTCTAATTCCTCATACACGTACAATGCTTCATAAATTCCTATCGTAGTTGTGACATTTCAATTCTTTTTATGCTCATGCCATTAATAAAACCATTATTTGATATAACGAAAAGACGATTTTGTCCATTTGAAATTTCATAATTGAGATAATTCAACCATAATATAACTCAATTAATGATAATAAATTATTAATATATTGTATTAAATAATTGAAATGTCATATTAAAGTTAAATCATTCTAATAAAGAAAATTTCAGAGAGACAAAATTATCTTTTCAATGATAGATAACAGCGGTATTAACGGTGTGGTCAAATGTTATGGGCATAAGAGGAATTAGTGAAATGTTGTGTGTATATTAGAAATTAAGTGTAAATGTTATGAATATAAAAAGAATTTTTCCAATTTTTTATCTTCTTCTTTATTTTTTTTTAGTTACATAATCTTTTTGTAGGTTTATAATATCTTAGTCGAACCTTTCGTAATTTTTAAGTTAACTTTCTTTACAAATGTTCCAGCAATTGATTCATATGTTAAATAGCTCATATGTAATGGCCTAAAGATGTTAAACAGAACGCTACCCAAAATCTAGAGTTAGGCTGGAATTTTTGAAATAGAGTTATGGTTTAATTGGGAGATAAATATGACTTGTAACTCTTACTGGTGGTTTTGGCACTTCCAGATGTGATAGAGACGGAAACAGATGTTGGTTAGTAAACCCTCCATGGCATAAACACCATAAGGACTAAAGGAAAGCCAGCACTTGCACGCACATAAAAAGATAATAATGGACGTTGCATGATATCTGTATTCAATGTGCAACACCAATAGTAATGCTAGGTCTTCCAAACATTTTAGGTGATTTATGTCCCCTTTTAGGTTTTTAATTTGGAAATTTAGGACTTCAACTAATTGTTTTTGCTCTTTATAGGCCTTTTTCCAACGCTGGTGGGAAGAGCAAGATGAAGAAACTCAAGAAGTAGTGAGAAAATTGGTCAACTCTGGCCAACTTGAGTTCATGTAATCATATTTCCTTTTTCCCGTTTTGAGCTATGGAAGTTGAAATTGCGTGACCGTGTTTGTCCTCTTTCATGCTGCTAAAGTTGTTTTGCATACTGTCTCTCAGAAATGGTGGTTGGTGCATGCATGACGAGGCAACATGCCATTACATAGATATGATTGACCAAACAACTATGGGCCACCGCTTGATAAAGCAGCAATTCAACAAGGTTCCACGCGTTGGGTGGCAAATTGATCCTTTTGGGCACTCTGCTGTGCAAGCTTATCTCTTTGGTGCTGAGGTAAAATTACTATCACAGTAATCTAAAAGAACCTATGTTCCATTGTGTATCTGCATTTGATAAAATTGTAAATTTTGAACAATTTGGCTGGTTGATTATCTAAAATAGACATTTCAAGAGAGCTAAATAGACTTGTTCCCTTCCTCTTTTAAAATGGAAAAAATAGTTATTTCTCCTTGCCTTGTTTGTCTGCCCTTCTTGAATGGTTGATGAAAAGTCGGATGGAATTGCAGCACCCCTATTATCTTGTACACTATGGCTGTACATTCTGCCACTCATTCTAGTGATCCGAACTTATTAAGGTATTTCCGAACAATACTGGAAGGACAGAATGGTTAGAACTCAACATAAATAGCTGGATATGGTTCAAATCTAGTTTGAGAACTTCAAACATCTTTTATACAAGGTATCAGTGCACATGATAACATAAAAATTAGTCATGTACCTTGATGCATGATGACATGAAAATTTTCTTTTCTCAAAGTCCCTTCCCCGAATATAGTAATTTTCTAATAAGTTGTTTTGCTTGTAGCTTGGCTTCGATTCTTTATTCTTTGCAAGGATTGATTACCAAGACAGGGCAAAGCGTAAGGTGGACAAGTCGCTCGAAGTAATCTGGCAAGGATCGAAAACTTTTGGATCTTCTTCTCAAGTATGATGCTTGATGCTATTGTTCTATATTTGAACTATAATTTAAACTGGTCAAGCTTGCCGACTTGATATATCAATCTGCCAGGTTTTTACCAGTGCCTTTCCCGTTCACTACGGTCCTCCAGATGATTTCCATTTTGAGGTCGATGACAACTCACCGCCTGTCCAGGTGCCAAATGTTCATGATGTATGGTTTCATTTTCCTTTCATTGCATGTCTCATGATATCGCGGAACAACTGCAGGACAACCCTCGTCTTTTTGACTACAATGTCGAACAACGTGTGAATGACTTCGTTGCTGCTGCTATGGATCAAGTAAGTCCTATAAAACTTTCCGTATCAAGTATCTCAATCTTCTACTAGTTTTTAACAAAAAAGCAGTCATGGTACTGCTTTTATAATTAGAAATGGACTTTGATGTACAGGCAAACGTGACACGTACCAACCATATCATGTGGACAATGGGTGATGATTTTCAGTACCAATATGCTGAATCTTGGTTCAAACAAATGGACAAGCTTATCCACTATGTTAATAAGGTAATATTGAATGAATTGCAATTTCATTACAATCTTGGATAATCTTAAGCTTTGTTTGGCTGGGCTGTGCATCTGCCATTTTGCTAGTGGAGTAGACTGTTGGAGAAAGCAGTTTTTGAGAACTTGGCAAGCACCACTTCTGAAGGCTCTTTTGCTCCTTGGAATTTGTGCAAACACACATTTACGCCCATACAGCTTCTCGGTTGTGGCAGCCAACAGCACTTACAGCCCTTAAAACAAGCTGCCAAATGAATCCTTAGTATTTGACACGAGTAAGCATGATAACAAAGTTTAGCACACGACTACGCCTTTAGTGTTGAAAAATAAGTCTCGAACAAGAAAATCAAACATGAATTCAAGGAGAAAATCTGTAATATTATTCAAGTCTACTAAAATAAAGGAGAACGTAACATATGTAAAGAAGTGCGCAAGCAAACAATAACATTAACGAAACCTACGCAAATACAATTACAAAAGAAAATTTGTGAAAACTCCTACCAAACGTATTTTACTAAAACTAGTAAGAACACACAATGTAAGGGCATGTTTATTTACAATAAAAATTTTTAAAATAAAACTTTTTTACTCTCCATAACTACCCTATTTTTTTAATTATTTTTTCATATATTCCTATACAACAATCATACTTTTCAATCATTTCTACACAATAACCATATGTTTAATCTGTCTATTTTAACTTTATTATCTTTACTCTTCGTCATTATCTGTATTATATCACATCATTTTTTATCGATTAAAAAACTTTTATATCAAAAAATTTTCATCCAAAAGTTTTATTATTTTCTAAACACACCCTTATAAAAATAGTAAAAATGATTGCCGAAACTTCAACGCCCTTGTACCATATGCAAACGATGGATTTTGGCATCAAATTGGTGCTCAATTGGGTTTCATCCTTGTTTTCACGACGTCGGGCTCAAAATGAGCTTTTCATTAATATATTATAGCTATCGTAATTCTTCTTGAATCAAAAGTTATGATCCTTTTACAACTTCCATGCCCTTCCGCGATAATCTGCCCACTCCAGAAAGTCATCCGCGACTACTTTTGTATTTCTATTCAATTCTAGGTTAAAATTGAGTTATTTTTTAATATATGACAATTAGGTTAACCCTATACTCTAATGCAAATGGCTTATATTAGTTTTTAGCTTCATATCTACATACAACTGCAGCTGTTTTTGTTTTATTCATTTTCTCAAGCAAGATGCTAAATATTTCATGATTTTTTTCTTGAGGTATGTTACACTTCCTGAATTTGTAAAATAATCCATTAACGTCCATTGTACAAATCTTCAATGATACAGTAAAATAAACCTCCGTTTTTTTAGTGGCTATTCCTTTGATGGACTCCATATGGCAGGATGGTCGTGTCAACGCACTGTATTCAACCCCGTCTATCTACACCAGTGCCAAAAATGCTGCAAATGAGTCTTGGCCACTAAAAACTGATGACTACTTCCCGTGAGCAATACCAATCTTTATTGTTCATTTTAGCTACATAAAATTGACAATCTTCAATCTTTATTGTTCTTTTTAGCTATACAAAATATGTTCTTCCATGTTTATTTTTCTTTCATTCTTAAAATAAATAAATCTTTCGAGTGCAGCTGCAATAGCGCAGCTGGTATCACATTTGGGCAGTGATGCCCAAGGTCCACGGTTCGACCCTGTGATATGCATTGTCAAGGGCAGTGACCCTGCTACCAAATCATTAGAAAAAAATAAATCTTTCCATATCATCTTTTGAAGGTTACCTTTCAATGCAGATATGCAGACTCTGCTAATGCTTATTGGACTGGATTTTTTACTAGTCGCCCAGCTCTTAAGCGTTACACCCGGATGTTGAGTGGATACTATCTAGTAAGTAATAGTTCTTTACGCTCATTATCTTTGGGAACTTGTTACAATGTATCTTTTTTTTCGAAGTAATGTTGCAATATATCTAAATCTAGAAGAAATTTCAATTTTCTTAACAGGCAGCAAGGCAGCTTGAGTTTATAGCGGGGAAGAGATCGCTTGGTCCAAACACATATAGCTTAGGGGATGCATTAGGGATTGTACAGCATCATGATGCTGTGACCGGCACTGCAAAACAACATACAACAAATGACTACGCAAAACGGCTTGCTCTAGGAGCTTCTGAGGTTGGTTGAGAGTTCAATTTCTTTCTCTTTTTTGATATCTGATATTTTGCCATCCCTCTTTTGCTGACCATAGTTCTATTCTTAAATGCTGCAAAAATCTCTTAGACGGAAAATGTCGTGAGCTTGGCTTTGTCATTCATGACTAATTCAAGTTCAAGCAAACAACATTCTGATTCCCCCATGATCTTTGGTCAGGTAAGTGTCGGAGAATTGCCATGAGTAATGTCAACTTCAACTAATTCCTCTTATTTATGACATGATGAAGAATACAATTTACTATTATCTTTGCATTACAACATACTTAACTGTATATGCATGTTTGTTTCATGCTATGTTTACCTGTTAATTGTTCATACTCACCCAGGATTTTGCTCACAAACAAAGCTCGTTTCTTACGAATATGATATAGTTCTGTAACCCTTAGCCAAAAGTGTTGTTCTGAAATTTCACCTGATCATGTATGGAGGCTGGACCATCTAGAAGAGTCATGTGGGACGAATATTAAAAATGTTGAAGAACACTCAAGATTCTAGAAGGACAAGAAGATAGAAGAATGAGTTCTACTGACTCTCTTTGTTAAGTTATGAAAGTAAGGATAAGGATGAAGAAATTTCTAAAATGCCTAGTGGGCACCATTTGGCACAATTAGACTATGAATCTGGTTATTCTCCTTTCTAAAAAAAATTAAGATATTGATAACACTAATCTGATCAATATTATGCCTTGCTGAATTTTTTTTAGATTACTTTTTTTTTTATGGAACAGATTGCTTCTCTGTTGTTCTTCATTATGTCTTAGGAAAGAACAGGTAAAGAGTCCTGGATCAATATTTCTATCAAAACTGAAACACTACTGCTGCTTTGAAATCCTCTCATATACGGCTAACTGCTTTTCTCAGCAAAGAAGGTTAAAACAGAAGTCTTTCATTGGAAGCAAATATAAGTCTTCAACTCTCTCTAGGTTCACTGGAAAAGGATATGAAAAGTTCTGTACTAACTTTGTGTGCCATACAATACTAACTCTATTCATTAGCAGGACCATGCAGGAAAATACTAACCAAACCGGGAAGAACATAAAATAAGTTGTGCTCGACATCTTTGTTTTATCCCTCATTTGCAAAAATTTCAGTCTCTGGATTCAAATTTTTATGATATGTTTATACTGAAATTTCTAGTTTGTAGTTTGTCATTTCAAGTTCACAGTGAATTCTAATGAATTGCCTATCTTTTGGTTCTGTCAGGATTTTAAATGCTTAAATGCTTAGTTCCTCAGGATCTTTGCATCCTTTTAAATTTAACTTTATACATACATTTTCTTAATATTGATTTTATTGAGAGTTTGACATTTTTTCACTTACCAGTGTCAATTGCTCAATATTAGCTACTGCCCGCCAACTGAGGATATTCCAGAAAACAAGAGCTTAGTAAGCATTTCTTTTTTATCAGCTTAGACAACAGAAAAAGGATAATAAACTGCTTTTAGATAAAAATTGCTTGATATCACTTATACACCTCTTTCAGGTTGTGGTGGTTTACAATCCCCTTGGTTGGTCCCGCATTGACATCATTAAAATTCCAGTAAGTATGATATTTTTACTGTTTTTCAGACATATTTGATTTGTTTCTTCTAACTGATCACTGCAGTTCCCTTTTTATTGTGAACTTGATATTCCATATAAAATACTTCCGAACTAATATAATATCTTACAGTGTCTTTTTTGAATGAATTCTTTCTGTTCCATTTATGCTTTTATTTTTATTTTACTTTTTGCCAAATATCTATCAGGTCTCTGATGGCAATCTTGTTGTAAGAGATTCTGAAGGCAATCTCGTTGAGGCACAATATGTTGATTTGGATAATGATACTATTAAGTTAAGAAACTTCTACACAGAGGCCTATCTTGGAGTGTTACCCAAGCAAGTCCCAAAATACTGGCTTTTATTTCGAGCAGCTGTGTCACCACTTGGATGGAACACCTACTTCATTTCTAAAGGTGGGGAGGACGGTGGACTTTGATTTTCATGCGATTCTTATATGTTTTTAATCATTTTTCAATTGATGTTTTGAAAATGAATTCCATTTATTAAACCACACTGATGGCTAGATGTCTCTTAATACTCTTTAGACAATAAAGTTATACAAGGAAGTGGAAGCACATCTGTTGGTGAAACTTCTCAAAATGACACATTGGTTGTTGGGCCTGGGGATTTGAAGATGTCCTTCTCATTAGCATCTGGACAATTAAAGCGCATAACAAATAATAAAACAGGAGTAAGATCTACTTTCGTTTTCCAGTTAACTCCTCTTTCATTTGTGTGTCAGTTCATTTCAAAATATTCTTGTATCATTGACTTCCATCTAAGGTTCAATAGAGGTATTTAACAAATTGTTTCTGTGATGCTTTTGTCATTATTTACTTATTAACATGCTTTGCATGTTATCACAAACACTTTGTGGCTTGCAGTTGGCTGCATCTCTATTTTGTACATTTGCAAGTTGCAACAGTTCGTCTCGTGAATGATATATTCTCATGATTTATTTACAGAAAAATGAATTCTTATTAGATGATTGGATAAACCATATATAATAGGAGCAACCAAAAGCAATCATTCAGAAAGGAAGAAAGGGAACCAGAGGTCTTAGGCAGAAAGAATATGGTACCAAAATTCCTGATCAAAATTAAAAGGTTTTTTTGGAAATTGACTTGCGAGTGTAGAAAGACAAATACGAGAAGCGGGAGGCTTTCTATACATTTGGGCTATATAGATTAGCAATATAATTTCACATTATTGACAAAATGAGAGGGAAAATCAAAGGCAGGAAGAGAGTATTTATGGCTGTGTAGTAACTATATTATTAGCAAACATATGGGGGAGGGAGGGAGGGAGGGAGAGAGAGAGACTTTACCAATCTGTTTGTCATTTCCATATATGATTTCTGAAGAGAACTGAGTGTGCTACTTTTTTTTTAGAAACATGAATTCAGTATATTTGTAATATATCCTTGGAACAATTTATCATTTACACTGTAATCAAGGTTGGAAGTGAAGGAACCCCTTAGCATCCTTTCTGAGTATAATTGCTCTAATGCCTCAGGTGGATATACCTATACAGCAAAGCTTCCTTTGGTATGGTTCAAGTCCCGGAGACAGTGATCCACAGGTATAGCAATGCTATGCCTACCTCCATTGCTAAGGGATTGAATTCATTGTTTTATTCTGATGCAATATGTTAATTCTTCTAGGCATCTGGTGCATACATATTTCGACCAATCAGTGGTCCTTCAACAGCTCCATCAAGATCGGTAACTCAGTTGTTTCCTTCTTTTGTCAGGCTTAAATTGCAATCTCTGAAAATTTTATCCTTTTTCTATTGGTTATGGCTTTATTCAAGGTTATCATTGATTCAAATGCAGTTTTCATTTGAACTTGTAGGTACCATTGAAGATTGTTCGCGGACCTCTAGTAGATGAAGTCTATCAACAATTCAGTCCATGGATTTACCAGGTTTCCTTCTCCCTTCCCTTTCCCTGTATGTGCATATGCGCATCTATGTTTTTTCCATCTAATTTTAGAACCTTTTTTTAATCTTTTAGGTGACTCGACTTTACAAAGAGAAGCATCATGCTGAATTCGAATTCACTGTAAGTTCCTTGACTTGATGGAATTTATGTTTCCCTATTTGATGAGATGATTGTGTTTATGATGATAAAATCTAGAATAGACACGGCTTGGTAATAAGGAAATAGGTTAAAAAGTTCTCCATTTTTGTCCACACATTTTATACACCTGTACCCCTATTTTCAATTTTTTTCTCATCTTTTCAGAAAAATGGAATTTTTATTTTTTAAAATTTTTAATAATTATCCCACATCTCGTTACATTATAATCTTTCTTTTCCTATACTTTTTCGTATTTCATTTTTCACATCTTTTCCTCCTTCCTAAACATGTCATGTGTTTCCTATCCAAAAAAAAAAAAAAAAAAGCTAGTGTTTTTGAATGAGTAGATTATGAAATTTGCAAAATAAGATTTCTAATGAAAACTAAAGTGAAACTATTGAAATATAGGTAATGATGTAAAAATAACTTTGTTAAAGGTAATTAAAATGTCACAATAGTCTAAAAGGAATGCAGAAGTGAGATATTTTTAATACAGTCTTACTGTTGTAACCAAATACATACTAAAAAATCGTTTGTTTTGCTTCGGATCCTATTTTATTAATGACATGAAATGCTGGAAATGCAGATTGGTCCAATTCCAGTGGATGACAGTGTTGGGAAGGAAGTTATTACAAGGTTGACGGCAAATATGGCCACTGACAAGACATTCTATACAGATTCTAATGGAAGAGACTTCCTAAAACGGGTATTCCTCCGTAAATATTCTAGTTATATCCTTAGTATTAGTGGCATGACAAAAGTATCAACTTACAGTGTCCAAATCTGGCCTTTTTACAAGTTACATTTATACTAATTTTGAATGTCATATCACTCAGCTTCTAACTTTGTGGTTTTACTGCTTTTATATTCTCAATGTTATATCAGCTGGTAATCTACTTTATTTGCAGGTGCGGGACTATAGGCAAGATTGGCCTCTCCAAATTACTCAACCTGTAGCCGGAAACTATTATCCTGTAAAGAGTTCTCTCCAAATTTATTCTCTCTTCATGCATATTTGAATTCCAAAATGATCTCACTGGAAACAGTATGGAAATCTATTGAGGATCTTGTTCTACCATCTGCTACCATGTGTAGGTTGCTTGATGCAATTTCTTTACCATCTTAATCAATGGTTTAGATTTCCATGGTTAGGACAATTCTACTTAGCACTTTATGATGCAAATGGCCACCATTAATGGCTAAAGCCAGATCATAGATACATTTTGTTGTGGCAATTTTCATATCAATTACAAAGATCTTATGGATTTGCGACCAATAGCATTGAAATGAGATATTGATTTAAGCAGCATCTCTAAATTGGCATTCTTACAAAAAGGACACGTGTATTTCTACCACTGATAGTAGCCAGCACCTAAAAAAACAAGTTGATGTGTGCCGGAATATGGAAATGAATGCACATATTCTAGTTCAAATGTGTAAATAGGCTAGGATTATAAAATTTTATGGGAGATATAATTAATAACCAGGGTTACAGGAATACTAGTTTGATCTTAATCCTATTTTAGGACATCCAACACGGGAGTAGAAATACAATACTCCTGAATTATCGTGTTTACTCTCAATTTTTTTCCTCTTTTCCACATTCCAGACATGAAAACAAGTGAAATCCTTGAACTTCTATGATATCCTTTAAGTGGCTATTGTACAAAATCTCGTTACCTTAGGCCACTGGAAAATCAAGGTACTAACCTGCTGCCTCACTGTCATTAAATAATTTCTTGATATTGTCAAGGTGGTTCACACTAGGTCATCAAAGAAGTTTAAAGCTACAATCCATTTGAAATGATTGTAAAACTCAAACCCTGTTCCCAATTTTGATGAAATCACTGTCACAGTTGAACCTTGGAATGTACACATCAGACGGAAAATCAGAGCTCTCATTGTTGGTGGATCGTGCTACTGGAGGGGCCAGTATTCAAGACGGGGAGCTGGAACTCATGCTCCATAGGTTTGCTTTCTGTGTGATATTATTCACTCATTCTGTTCAGCTGATCATTTCTTTAGATGGCTGCCATATATATGAATTACAGCAATGACATTGTAGCTAAACGTCACTTCTTTTCTTTGCAAGGCGAATGATTGTTGATGATTCTAGAGGTGTGGGCGAACCACTTGATGAGATTGTGTGTGTAGCAGACAACTGCGAGGGACTTACGGTATCTACTGACATACTCGATAATTACTTGTGTTTTTGCAATCAATCATCTGTTGCTCACTATTTCAAGGGCATTCTTCACTGATAATCTCTGCAGAAAAATTGCATCAATTTCAAACTCTGACGTTTACTATTTATTTTCTGTTCAGGTCCGTGGAAGTTACTATGTGAGCATTGACCCTGTGGGAGGTGGTGCCAAATGGAGACGTAGAGTTGGTCAAGAAATTTATTCACCTCTTCTTTTAGCTTTTACACATGATGTATGGCATACACTTTTGATCACATTTTTCCTCGTTTGAGCTTCACATTGTTCCAAATGATCTTATGTCACTATTTAACTTCGCAGGATGAGCAAAGTTGGAAAGCTTCTCATTTGACAAATGCAACCTCCATGGATCCTAGTTATAATTTACCTCCAAATGTTGCTCTCATAACACTTCAGGTATTGTTTGAACAAAGTACTGCACACTAATTAATGTTCGTTTTGGCATTTGTGATTGGAACCTGCACCTTCAATGTTGCAGGAGCTGGAGGATGGAGATGTGCTCCTTCGATTGGCTCATCTATACGAGGTATACAGCAATATAAAAATCCTTCATTGTATTATTATTATTATTTTTTTGGTAAATCCTTCATCGTAATTGATTTGCAGCCATGGTATTTTTATTTTGACTCTGCTGTGAAATTTGTGGTTAGGCTGGTGAGGATGCTGATTATTCAATATTAGCTAAAGTGGAACTTAAGAAGATCTTTACAGGAAGGACGGTAAATATTCTAATCACTTCAGAGTTCAGACCCATGCATTGCTATTCTCCCTAACACCCACAGATTGCTTCCCCCAAAATGCAACCCATCCTGATTTTAAGTTGCATTTAATCTGTTTGGTTCATTGCATTGAAATTCAACAAAGCATTAGATTTAATCCCACACTGGATTAGCAGGAGAGGGACTGATATATACGTTAGACCAACTTCATCATATGAGTCATTTTTAGGTGGGATAATGTACCAACGCAATAGGACAAACCATGGGCACTCTACATGAGAATAGATTTCGGTGGGTTTAAAATCAGACAATACCTGCTTGGATGCCCAGGTACTAGACACAACCTGTGTGCGCGAGGTCTGAGGTTCAGACAAGCCTTGCCTCCTTTCGGATCAATAGGATGCTCAAGAAGCCAGTCAACTATTCCGTTCACTATTTTTCTCATCAACTACCAATCCATGTCCATTCACTAGTTTGTCCATCAACTGTTAATCTACGATTAATACTATCAAAAGTCACCTCCACAATCTCTCTTAATCTCTGTCATCCTTTTCACGTGGACACTTCCTGAAACTAGAGTGAAGTTTCGTTAGGAACACAATTTCTTGCATGTGAGCTTGTTGATAGTCGTTTTGTTTTGCAGATTAAGGAAGTGAAGGAGACAAGCTTATCTACAAACCAAGATAAGTCTGAGATGAGGAGCATGAAGTGGAGGGTTGAAGGGGATAGTGGGAAGAATCCTGCCCCCCTGCGAGGTGGCCCTGTTAATGATACAGATCTTGTAATTGAAATCGGTCCTATGGAGATCCGCACTTTCTTGTTGAAATTCTAGGTAGCTTGCAGAAATTACTTCTTGCAATCCGTAATAAAATGTGTCCAGGCAAATCATCAATGTCTTATAGTTTCTTTTGGGGCCAGGTCCATGTGAATTTTGTAGGACTTGTGGTGAAGGTTACAAAAAAATCCGATACAATCGTGTGTTTTTTCAAAGCTCAATTGATGAGGAATTTTTTTTAAGAATTATTCCAATAAAAGATTTACATAAAGAACAGTAAGTCAAATCATTTTAAGTGCAAACATCGACTCACTAAAACGTGTAAAATACAAAGCCTTTTTATTAGAAATATTTACCTCTTAAAATGAACGAATCTATGAAAATTTTATGGTATTTTAATGCTTGGGTTAGTACTGTCTATGACGACAGCCGCTGCATAAAATCATTTTTCATTAAGAGCGTATTTGAAAAATAACAAAACTTTTGATGAAAAATTTTTTGATATAAAAATTTTTGAGATGGAAAAAGATGATATTATATAATAGTAGTAATGATGAGAAATAAAAAGAAAAAATTAAAATAGATATGTTAGTTGTATAGATAGTTATATAGACACGATTGAAAAAAAAGTCAACTGTATAGAAAGATGTGAAATTAATTTTAAAAAATAAGATAGTGTGTAAAGTTTTATAATGAAATTTTTTTTGTTTAATAAATTTTCAATAAAATAAAAATTTGGATATCCGCAAAAATCTAACATTTCATCTTTTCACATTTATCCAAACATGCCCGGATGTGTCTGTTTAGCTATAAAACTTTTCAAGCCAGAATCGGGTTACATAGAAGCGGTCCTAACCCTTTTCATTTTTGAAATTTTGATCATTGATGGAAAATCCAATCCATTCATTAACATCATTTGTTTATTTAGGAACTAAGTTTCATCCCCAACAAGTATGTCTATGGGCCACATTTGTTGAAAAATATATATATTCATGTGTAAATTATGAAAAACATTTAGATTCATTCACACATGTATTAAACTGTAATAATACTTTACAAAATCATTTACCTACATATTATTGATATTTTTATGGTTTAGATATTGAAAAAACTACTTTAAAGTTAATATTTTAGTATTGACCTATTTTATTATGTTGATTTTACACATTAATAGAAGGGATCCATATATAGTGAAATTAAAAAAATAAAAGGATTTCCAGGATACTATAGATGATACTAAATATAATGGATAGAGTAAATTTTTCATCGACTATCAATATTTTAAAAATTGAAGGATTTTATAGAAGCGAGCCCCGCAATTATCCTGTTTTAATTAAATTTTCATATTTTTTCTACCCTACTTTTCAATTATTTCAACATAACTATACATACAATTCACCAGTCCATTTTAACTTTATTCTCTTTACTTTCTACTATTATCTTGTTATGTCATATTATTTTCTTCAATTTCAAAAACTTCTAAGAAATGATAAAACTATTGAATGAAAAAAAAATTATTGTAAAATTTTTTAAATTGGTAGAAAATGATGTGATATAACAGAAGTAATGATAAAAAATAAGGAGAATAAAATTAAAATAGATAAGTCAGTTATTTAAATATTTGTGCACAAATAATTAAAAAAATATAGCAGTTCAATATGAAAAAAATGAAAAAATAAAGTAGTTACATAGAGTAAAAAATTTTAGATTTAAAAGTTTTAGTTGAAAAACAAGCATGCCCCTGAAAATTTTATTATTTCCGAAATACACCAAATATATAAAAAGTTTGAATTCACTTGATTTTTAACATGTAAGCTAAATAAATAATTTTTAACGCCATTCACGGATTGAATGTTGAAAAAAACAAACCAAAACAAAATCTCAATCCGTTGTACCTTACAGCCGATTGCATATGAGACATCTGTCGTCTTCTTCATGCCTCTGCTTGTCGACCTCTCCTCCTCAAAGCCAGACATTTGTCTCTCCAACATCAGCTCCGGCGGCTCCGTCTTCTTCTCAACGCTAGATGCTTCTCTCTCCAGCGTCAGCTACGTCCTCAGCAGCAACGCACGGCAACCCCCGCGTCTCGTCAAAACCCTCTCCCAGCCTCTTCCAAAACCGTGTCCGAAACGCTAGTAGGAAGCGAGACTCTTCGTTCTTCCCATTTTGCCCCTCACCGACTCTTTTGTTCCAGGCTTCCAGCCAACTGTTTCATAGGAACGGTTAATCGGGAATTTGTATTTTAAGCTAGGCCTGCAAATGTTTTGCATTAGAAGGGTTAGGACGAATTTTATATGCATCAATGAATTTTATCTCTAATTCTATTTATATCCGTAAGCTTTCAAATTTTTCAAATATAATCATATATTTTATCCAAAATTCAATTCATACATAACTCTCAAACCCTAATTATAATTTTAAACTAAAAATTCACATCAAATAAAATTTTAACCATTGTATGGCTATAGAATGTATTTTATCCAAAATTCAATTCATGCCCTTAACACTGAGACCCTAGTTATAATTTTAAACTAAAAATTCAAATCAAATTTAAATAAATTTTTAACCACGAGCTATAGAATCATACTTTTACCACTATAAAATGAAAGATGATCAACTTAGGTTATCCTAAATAAGATTTTTCTTGGGGCGGCTGAAAAAATATATTTTTGGTATTTTTTTAGTTTTTTCTTTACAATAATGTTAAGCTAAGTGTATTGAATTTATAACTCAAGTTTTATTATCTTGTATATTTTTGAATATTTTAAAAAAAAATTATAAAAAATTTTTGTACATAATTTTCATCCTTTGAAAATTACAATAATGTCACTGAGTTTAAAATTTTTTTTAAAAATACTTAAAAATATCTAAAAATAGTAAAACTTAGTTTATAAATTAATACATCAATCTTAACAAGATTATAAAGAAAAAATACTCAAAAATATGTTTTATAGACCAGCCCAAGTAAAGCCTTACTTAGGTGGGCCTAAGAGGATAAACTTCCTATAAAATTATATATTACTTGAATGCAAATTTTTATTTATAAATTCGTAATTAGGTTTTTAGTATATTTGTCATTTCACATAGGGCTATGGTATGAATGAAAATTTGGGCAAAATACGTATATATTTGAAAATTTTGAAAGTTTTTTGATATAAATGAAATGAGAAGTAATACTATTAGCCTGGGCTAAGCAAATGTCCCACGCAGTCTATCTTAAGAAACTCGTTTAAAAATATATTTTTATTTTTTTTCCACACTTGTCAATCTAAGTATATTTAACATATAAACTAAGTTTTACCATTTTTGCATATGTGTATATTTTTAAGATTTTTAAACATATGGGTATGTTAAACACATATATACACATAAATATTTAAAAATCTCATAAAAATATATACACATATCCAAAAATAGTAAAATTTAGTTGATATGTTAAATATATTTAGATTAACGTGTGTATGTAGAAAAAATTAAAAAATATTTTTAAATAGTTTTTTGAAGTAGGTTAAGCTTTGCTTAGCCTGGACTAACAGAATCATTTCACAAATGAAGTTAAAGATAAAATTTGTGGCTACACGTGAGATTCGCCCAAAAGATTGTGATTCAAAACAATCGCTAGTTCAACATTTGATTTTTTGATAATTATAATATTATTATATAATCTAAAACATTCATTATACTCACCTTAAAATATTAAGTCATAATAAAAAAAATATTTGATTGGAGGTTTGTGTTAGCCACAAAATAGAATGATATTACAGAAAATATATCACCATTAAATTATCTAATAACTCTTCACAGTATTTCGTTGATATGCTATCATATATTTTGGCTAATATTTAATATTAAGTATTTTAAATGGACTGAATTTTATTCGATCGTCAAATTAATTGGAAATCAAAAGGTTGTTGGGTTACGAAACACAACCCGTTTTAAATAATTTGAGTAGCTATATATTCACCATAACATGAAGTGGCCCACTTAAACTTCCAACGAAATATATTTTAATATCTCAAGGTCAGTATAATAAGTGGTTTAAATGGTATGAATACATTAAGGGTGTGTTTGGTTGGAGGTAAAACTTTTGATGAAAAGTTTTGGAGGTAGAAGTCGTCAAATTGATAGAAAATGATGTGATATAATAGGGGTAATGATGAGGAGTAAAGAGAATAAAGTTAAAATAGATAGGTTAGTTGTATGGGTAGTTGTGTAGAAATGATTGAAAAGTAGGATAGTTTGTATAGAAAAATGTGAAAAAATAATTAAAAAATAGAGTAGTTATGAAGAGTAAAAAGTTTTGGGTTAAAAAGTTTTAGTTGACAAGTTTTGGCCCCAAACAAACACACCCTAAACTTACGTAAAAATTAAAAGGCTGCTGAATCATAAATTAAAATCACAATTTAGCACCAAGCCCAAGAAACCAAGCTGCAGCAGGCCAGCAACACAGTGAGGAAGAAGCAAAAAAAAAAAAAAAAAAAAAAAAAATTGCAAATCTACAGATCTATCAAGTGTGTTCTCTTCATGAGGATGCAGAACAGCACACCGGGGCCTCAAATTGAAGTGGACCAGACACACCCTCTGCAGGTGAGCTTTCATCCTTCACACGGTCATGCTGTATGATCTGCGTATGTGTATAACTTATCAACAACAACAACAACAACGACAACTGCTACAACCACAACCACAACCACAGCAAAAATAAAGTTCTAAATGGGAATCGTGTTATGAAGGTTGTGTGTTAAATGGTGATTTAGAACCCCAAATTAAGACTGGTTATTAGGCCAATATTTTAATTAAAAGCTAACATAATTAGTTAATATCATTCTCATTCGGAATTGAGAAATTGAGACGCCTAAACATAAAGAATAACTATAATAAATAAATAAATAAATAAAAGTGGCTGATTCTTGGACCACGGGCAATCTAGGAAAAGAAAAGAAAACAAAAGAAAAGCTGTGATTCCTGTACGATGAGAACGAGAAAGAAGAGATGAAAATGCTAGGCCCAATCTGGCAAATTACTAAATTAGGTTTTTGGGGATGATCAAGAGCAGATGAAGATTCAGAAAGCGCAAACAATGATTGCAGTGCAGTACTGGGGCAATTGATCAAGGGAGGGGCCAAGTTAAGAAGCAGGAATGGCTACAGAAGCTGTGGTGAGGCTTCTCATACAGCGCCTGAATCACTGGCTGGAGGTAGAACGTCAGTGGACGGCAGCGCGCCCTGAAGCTGGGAACATCAGGGACGAGCTGCAGAGGATGAGTGAGTTCACCAGGACTGCAGATGCAATGGCGGTACTGGTGGCTGAGGCTGAGAGGGACCAACGACAAGCGATCATAAACTGGTTGGGGCAGGTAAGAGAAGTTGCATTCAGCAGGGAGCGTTTGATAGATGATTTTGCTGCCGCGAGATTATTCATTATCGGATGCCTCGTGTGGTTGGTTGCTTGCCCATTCCCAGAAGAATGCCTCTCCATCTCCCTCTTCCGACCGGGATGAAAGGTATTGGCCAGAGGGTCCTCCCAACTTTCAAACAAGCGTCCGCAAGGAAGCTCTTCTTTTCCCACTTCCACCCACGGCGATCATCAACTACAAGGATAATTCCTTCTTCCGATGATCACCCGTTGGCAAGATATCATCTAGTCCAATGCTTAAGAAGAACCACGTCCGACGCCTGGGTCGCTCATTGGAAAGGGAGGGCTTTTAGTGAGTTCTTGCTTCCTCTTCATGGCAGCATCATAACAACACCAGATGATGTTGCGATACTTGAGGAGAAAAAAATCATAGAGTGCTCTGGTGTATGCAATCACACTCTGGTGGAGATCATCAAGAAGCTAACGAGGGGCTTGTCCCTCCGTAGAAGGGATGCCCTCTATCGGATTCAGCAACAACTGAATGATTATTATCAGGTGAGCGAGAAGACATGTAGAAGGAGAGTGGATAGGTTGTGTAAGAAGCTTTGTGATGCATATTTCGAGAGCTCATTGTCCATTATCAAACTCATCGCTGGAATTGTCATCCTCTTGGCGGCAGTTATAGCTACTTGTTATTCAGCCCTATCGTTCTACCGGCCTGGACTACCAGTGGCAGTGGGACAGCCCAGAAGCAGCCATCCATAGTTTTAGCACTTTTACTCTACAGGAAGCAGTAGCTAATTAAATCATTCTATCATTCAATGGCGAGGATAGAAGATAATAGGATATCTCTGTTCATAACACTGGCTTGTTCATCTCTTTTTAGCTGGGTCACAGTTTTTCTTTTCTGTAAGCATGACATTCCAATCATTTTGGATGATTAATATAGTATCATAGTTCAAGACTGCTGGTGTATCATAATTGGTCTATATGTTGTTGCAATTAGTTCTTGGATTGGAAAACTTTCTTGAATTCACAGTAAGATTATGTATACATGGTATTTAAGACATTCCAGATCATGCATTAGAAAGTCGCTTTTATCACAAGAATTCCTTAATTACAGCGACAGAACTAGACTCCCCTTCAAGTTCAGGTGGAGATTGGGAATGGAATGGAACACATTCCATTTTGGCCACGTTGAAAATACGAATTTTCTGAAATGAATGAATCCCAAGGTGGTATAAACAAACATGATTCTCGGATTATGATGAAAGAAAAGTGTGATTTAAAAAATACTTCTAACCTAAGACATAATGACGAGACTGCTTACCACCGGCGTTTTCGGAGGTTAAGGAATGGTGCATAGACTTTAGAAACCAATTTCAGACGGCTATGTTTATTAGAAGGACACCTTTTTTTGAGAAACCTATGGAGGCGCGATGGAAAAAGCCATGTGAAGGCAAATTCAAAGTCAACATTGATGGTCGACGGAACAGTCTGACAAATTGCACGGGTTTGGCGGCAATTATTAGGGACTCCAACGGCTCCTTTGTGGCGGCTAAAGGATGGAACAGGCGCGGACTGATGGACTCGTTGACAATGGAGGCTACCACTTTACGCTTTGGATTAGCGTGGGCTTTGGAGGCCCATTTCGACAACCTACAGGTGGAATCTGATTCCCTAATTCTTATTAATTTTCTGACAGGAGAACACGCGATCAGGGCTCCGATAGGTACTATTGTTTCTCAGATTCGTCATACCGCCCAAATGGCACATTTTTTGTCATATCACCATGTGCTTCGGTCCGGAAATTCCGTGGCCCATCTTCTTGCTGATTTTGCTTCTTCGAATTTTTTGCCTGAACAAGAATGGTGGGAAAATTCATCTTTCTTTCTTCTGGAAAAACTTTGTACAGACAATTTTTTGGCATTGTTATGCGATGTTAGCCCTTCCCCTTCCACCTCTAACCTTTCCCTCTCGCAGAGGTGGACGGTGTAGGAGCTACTCTCTTTTAATCAAAAAAAAAATGACGAGACTGCTGAGTGCTCAAAATTTTGGTTTCCATCTTTGTTGCGTAATTCTTGCATGGAACCGGAGGAAAATATAGTGGGATTCGACTTTGAGGACATTGTCAAGCACCTGTTTGCAGTAGCCGTTGTCCGCTTGCTACCATTGGTCCTTTGGGAGCAGGCTCTCACACCGATGCTGAGTGAAGTTGTCGTCAGCGAGACAAGTGAATTTGAAAATATTTTGAAATAAAGTTTCGATTTGTATATAAGGGATTAGGTTGATTTCTGTTCCATCCAAAATGATGACAAATGAGTTACTGGCATGCTTATATGAAACCATTCTTTTACGTAACCCTCTTTATTTTTAACATTTTAATATTTGATGAATGTTAAAGTAGTATTTTTATCATTTGAACCATTTAAAATATTATTACTATATAGATAAATAATTGTATAAATATATGAATGGATTTGAGCACTTTTTAATCTACACATAAATATATTTATTTTTAAACAAATATAATCTATGCACATATTTGATTTATTAGAATAGACTCAAGCTAAGGCAACAAAAATTGCAACGAAAATTTTTTGGTTGCCAGTGGAACCCTGCTTCGTACTGTATTTCTTTCTTTGCCCCTCTCACCCCTGCTCTAAGCCGAATTCTGATTTTTTACGACCGGTCGTCCGATCGGCCTTGGAACGACCCGCAGCAACAGCCGTTGGATGCTGCGGATTTAATCTGGACCGTTGGAGAGCTGAGGAGAAAGGCTGCAGTCTGGCAGGAAATTTAATGCTGCACGTATATCCGGCAGGGCCCTGTCAGGTCCGGAAATTTTCAAACGCACCCCTCAGCGATCCCACCCCGCAACCCGCAATCTCCGTCTCTCTCTCTCTCCCTCTCTCCCACCCCGTAGCTTTCCCGTCCTCTGCTCCCTCTTCCGAGCCGCCTGCCAGCCCACGCGCACTGCCGCTGCCCCCCCTCTCGCCCTCACCTCTCTCCGCCCGCCATCTCCCCCTGCTCCCTCCCCCCTCCTACTCTCTCCCGATCTAGCCTCTCCCTCTCTCTCCGCCTTCCCTCTCCCTCTCTCTCCGCCCGCCCTCACATTGTCTCCTCCTGCGATCCATCCCAACAGCTATGGTCGTGGCCACGCGGCCACTACACGATCCGCTGCTGGTTCCCCCCCACCTGCATGCCAGCCCACGCGCACCGCCCGTGCTGCCGCTCTCTCCGTCTCTCTGCCTGCCTACCGGCCGACACCCTTAGGACGTTGTCCCCCTCTCGCGATTTCTCTCCCTCGCCCTCACCTCTCTCTGCCCACCTCTCTCTGCCCACCATCTCCCGCTGCTCTCCTTCTCTCTCCCGATCTGCCCTCTCCATCTCTCTCTGCCTTCCCTCTCCATCTCTCTCTACCTTCCCTCTCCCTCTCTCTACCTTCCCTCTCCCTCTCTCTCCGCCCGCCCTCACCTTGCCTCCTCCTCCCGATCAGATTGTGATCCATCCCAACAGCTTTGGTCGCGGCCACACGGCCACTACACGATCCGGTAGGCGATAGCCGATCTCTAGCTCAACCAGAACAACGTCGGCTGACACATTACAGCGCCACAGGTTAGTCTTACAGTTTCCCAAGCTCCAATGTAGGCCATTAGAGAATTGCTTTCCGTAAATGATTGCACGTAACTCGTCCGACCGGAAGCTCTTTTTTTTCCTTAATAGAGTAAAAGATCTTTCACGTATATTAACATTCTCATCTTTATAACCATTGATTAACCAAAGGGAGTCAATTACATGAATCTTCGCGCATATCATAGCTGACTGTGCCACTATACTTTATTAGCAACTGCAATTTTTGGTCTCTATGTTTTAGAATTGCAAAATGAATTCTTTTGGTTAAAGCTCTGTTAAACTAGATGGATGAATAAAGAAAGTGCCCTCACAATCTCATTTATTCCTATTCAAGTAACGCCACCATGACTAACATTTGCTTCTTCCTTCAAATATAATTGTTCTCTGTCATTCACACAACCGCACCAATGCCACTGTTTTTTTGTCTTATCCAACCACCAGCATTGCCACTTCTGAAACTAGTTCTGAGTTTACTGAATCCATCACAGCACCTCTTCTTCTCCTTCCCTCAACAACCAACATTGCCAACCCCAACACTTTGAAATCAGACAATTTTTGAAACCACAGCTGTGTAATCTTGGCACATGATTCATGCTACTGAAATTGTACAAATTAATTTGATGGAGACGAACTGGGAGCTTGATATTGCAATTTATATTCTGGATTGATGAAATGGATTCTGTTTAATCAATTTATGATGACCATTATATCAATGCAATTTATGTTCTGGATTGATGAAATTGGCTCATAAGAGAGACATGTATTCAGTGGCTTGTTTTCCCCTTTCATGCACTTTTTGTCAATGCATTCTGGATTGATGAAATGGATTCTGTTCAATCAATTTATGATGACCATTATATCAATGCATTAATTAGTTTTGAAATAATATCAATATTAATTCAAAGTAATCTACAAATCAGACCATGCAAAATTAGAACATAAGCTGCCAGTTTCTTCCCATCTTGCTTTCCCAGACATTTTGCAATTAATGAAGTGAAGGCCTGCTCACATACTTGGTTTTGCTCCAATTGGCTCCATGGCTTTCTCTAGCGATTCATCATCTGCGAAGTCTATATGCCCAAAACTACAAAAATTTCCAGCCCTCTTGTCCACAGCAAATGTTATCGATGTGATAACGGTCATCACAAATGGGAATTTCTTGCAATTTGTTCTATCTGAAATACAAATGTACATATCTTAAAACATTTTTAATTATATGAGAAGTTCCAAGCTAATGAATTATAGTTTAAGAGTTAAGAAAGGACCTGGAAATTGATTTTTGTTTTAAGAAATCTACTCATATGAAATGTTATTAAGTCATAATTTATATCCAATATATTAAATGGAAAGAGATTCTCTATTTCCCTCAATGATTTTCCTATTTTCGATATAATTCATCATTTTTCAAATCATAACATAACAACTTTAATTCTTTACTTTTCATGGATGCTACAGTTGTAGCAGACAACTTTATTTTCAATTTTGCATGGATGCTATAGTTTGGGCGAGCACAATTGGGTTACTTGAAAAATATTTTCTTTTCTTTTGTGTTTTATAAATGTGTGGGTTTTATTTGGGAACCCACACATTGTGCCAATTCTTTTTTTCTTGTAAATTTTTTTATTTATTTAATTTGTTTGACATTGTTTTGTCAAAATTCAATAAATTGGCCATAGATGCATGCATCACATATAGTAAGATCTGGATGAGATCATACATTTCTAAAGTAAGAACAGAAATAAAAATTTAAGTCTCCATTTTAGAAGAATTAAGAATTGTATGTTTAACCTATATCTATTTTGGATTTTAGTCTCCTTAGCTATGGCTAGCTAAGCTTCTAGACAACTGATCTACCTGCAGCTCTACCGAGGAACAGTATAGACTGTGAATGTAACTGCATGCCTGAAAGAGGTCAGGAATCCAATAGAGTCAGATAATTTTTTCAGTTATCTTACCTAAATTTTTGTTGATGTTCGAAAAGAATTATTTCAGATGTCTTAAACGATTGTGGCTGGCATGACAGATTATTTTCGTTTGTTTAACGTGGAACATTGCATCGATTGCACTATGGAGTCTATGCAGTTGAATTCATTAAATGCTATCGAACCTGCTTTAGCTGAGGGTGTGACAATTGAACCTGAGATAGTGAGCGAGGCAATTCCTAGTCGAGCAACGAATATTGAGATCGACATTACAAATGAGATGTCCACGCCTTATGCCCCAAATGAGATAACACAAAAGGTCGGCATGTCTTTTGCATCTATAGATGCAGCATATGAGTTTTATAACAACTATGCATGGTACTGCGGCTTTAGTACGAGAAAGAATACTAGTCGTAAGGCTAAGTCAGGTGAAATATTGAGGCAAATCTTAACATGCTCGAGAGCTGGCCCTGGGCAAGAGAAACGGAGTAATAAAGGTGGATTCGTTAGTCGTTGCTTGTGTCCCGCTAAACTGTACTTGAATTTGAATCGAGACGGAAACACCTATGATGTCTCTCAGTTTCTACCGATGCATAATCATGCACTGTGTACTCCAACGAAGACTCAAAAGCTACGCTCACACAAGAAGTTAACAGAAGATGATTTGGGTCTAATATCTTCTTTGAAGGCATCTGGCATTGGCATTGCACGATCTATTAATTTCATGAGACATGAAGTAGGAGGTTCTTCTCACCTCCACTTCTCAGAAAGGGATGCTAGGAATGCACTCAGGAGAAAGCGGCAAATGATGTTCAGAGGTGATGCAAACTCTCTATTGCGCTATTTCCAGCAAAATAGTCAAGAGAATTCTCAATTCTCATATGAAATTCAGGTCGATGAGGAGATGAGATTGACGTCTTATTTTTGGGTTGATGGAAAGTCAAAAGAAGACTACATGGTTTTTGGTGATGTCATATGTTTTGACACAACTTACAAGATAAATGAGTATGACATGCCTTTTGGGCCATTTGTTGGCGTCAATCACCATAAACAATCCATACTTCTAGGTGTAGGCTTACTATTTGGCGAGACAATTGAGGACTTCAAGTGGTTGTTTCAAACATTGGTACACGCAATGGGTGGTGTCCATCCGAAAATCATAATTACAGATCAAGATGCAGCTATTGGGGCAGCAGTACAAGCTGTTTTTCCCAACTCTAATCACATGCTGTGTTTGTGGCATATATGTAAAAAATTGCCTGAGAAATTATCACATGTCATCCATGATCACCCCACTTTCAAGACTAAGTGGAATCATTGTTTATATGGCACCGAAAGCGAGGATGACTTTGAGGATTGTTGGCAAGCAATGATTGATGAGTTCAATTTGCAGGAGAATGCGTGGTTGGCACACATGTATGAAATACGTCGAAAATGGATTCCAACTTTCACTAGGAAATATTTTAGTGCAGGCATGAGAACCACGGGCAGAAGCGAAAGTATGAATGCATTTTTCGATGGGTTTGTAAATCATAAGTCCAATCTTATTGATTTTGCGCATGGGTATGATAAAGCATTAGAACATAGACGCGAGGCTAAAGGGGAGGCGGATTTTCGAACCTTGCATGGTATACCTTTGTTAAGAACCACACTTACACTTGAGGCTCAAATGGCTAAAGTGTATACCCTGAATGTGTTCTTATTGTTTCAAAAGGAGATGGAGCAAAGTCTATTATATTTTGCGGAAAGAGTTGAAGGAGATAGTACACTGCGACAGTGGCGAGTTCACCACTGTGAAGAGGAAAACGAAAATAAACAAAAGTTCGTGAAGTGGAATGCTGAGGAGTTAGTAGCAGAATGTCAATGCATGAAATTCGAATCACTAGGAATCATGTGCAAGCACATTCTCGCAATACTCCGATTTCTTAAAGTTAAGTCCATGCCACATTTCCACATAATGGCACGATGGACACAAACTGCAAAGTCTCAATTTAAGTTTCCATCTACATCAAATGATAATGAGTCCAGGCAGTCTCTTGCGGTCCGTAATCATGCGTTGTTGAAGTGGTGGTGTCACATTAGACGCGAGGCCTTGCATAACTTAGATGCTTTTGAAATTGTGAAAGTTAACATGGAGAAGACGATTACTGCGCTTGATGCGTTACCTAAGCAGATACCATGTGAAGAGACTGGTGGAGATGATTTGGTGTCAGTTGAGGGAGGTACAGTTGCCAATGACAATTTCGGCCATAAAGATGCTCTGAAGAGTGTGGGTGGTGATGTAATAGTTCAATCATCAGCTGCATTTGGGGCTGAAACTTCTCATGCCTACAACATCGACTCCCCACATATCACACTGAGGAAGAGTAGATCGTTGAAGCGAATGAAAGGTGCATTGGAGGCATTGCTTGGCGGATCGAAACGTTGTCGTAGATGTAATAAGTTCGTCATTGGGCATGACAAACGCAATTGTCCTGCACTTAATAATCCTAATGTCACTACTGTGTCTGAATCTATCGATGATACATGCATTTCTAGAAGTCGGGGTCGTGGACAACGAGGTATTTCTTTTATATAAGCTTGTTCTATAATATGATGATGATCAGACATTTTCTTGACATTTGTTTAACATTTGATTCATAATTGTGTTCTCTTCTGTATTTAAGTTAGATACCATGGCATTCAGCTTGTACTAGTTTGCATTTTCTGTTATACCTCGGTTATCTAATACAGTTGCCTTCTTGTCTTCAACAGGGGGGCGTAATTGATATGGCTTCAATTGCCTATGGGAAATCCAGTGCTAATATAGGCATAAATTGCACTTGTGAATGCGGTAAAGCAGCTATTATGTTGACATCAAATACAAAACAAAACCCTGGTCGGCGTTTTCTGCTTTGTCCTTATTTCAGGGTTTGTTATTACTTCCTTATTTGCATATCATTATGGAGCATTACTTCCCATAGCTAAATTCAATTATTATTAAATAACGGGATCCTGTAAGGTGTTGCAATTTTTTTAGATGGGTGGATCAGTTTGTTGCTCCTATGAGAGGTGATGTTTCGATGGAGAAAAGTAGGACGAAGGTGCAGGTAGAAAGACAGGTTCATCCTTTCAACCATGATGAGATTGTGGAAGAAAGACAGCTTCTTCCTTTCAACAACCATGATGAGATTGTGGCAGACATTGGAGAGGTGGTCCACCGTGTTACTAATTTGAGGGAGATCCAGATTGCAGAAATCCATGAAATAAAACAAATGCAGAAGGCTACAACGGATGAATTGAAAGATAAAATAGAACACTTGAAGGAAATCATTATCATGCGGGATGGAGAACTCAAGAAGGCCTTTGAAATCAGAGACAGGGAGATACTCAACTTAAAGAGAGCTATGATGATTGTTGTTGCTTTAGTTGCTATAGTTCTTGTTGTTAACTGTTATTTGCTTTTGTAAACTATAGTTTGTACCTCTACATAGGTGGTCTATAGTTCTTGTTGTTAACGTCTATTTTCTTTTGTAAACTAGATTAAGAAGCACGTTAATCCGGGTTCCTGTGGGCCTCTAAAATCTTTTGTTTTTCTTTTTTATATTTCTGCTTCAAATGCATAAGTGCAATTTTCTTCCAAGTTCAGGCAGCCTCTATAAGTTTTCTTCAACTGTCTATGGGGCATCTTCAATTTTCAGTATTCCTCTAGAGCATGCAGGTTATTATCCTGTTCAGAACCCATTAAAGAGAGGCTCAGCAACCTTGAGCATCTGGACTTCTTATCCTGTATCCTTGATAATCTGCTTCAAACAGCTAAATGTCTCAGCAATGGAGCTACTCGATCTTAGACAGTGTCAAGGCAACCATCAGCTTACCGGACTTGCAGGGATTTTGTTATTTCAGACATTTGATGAGGGGTACTTGATTGGATTTCTTCGAACATGAAATTTCATCATCCAAATTAAAATGCCCAAGTTTGATGTGAGATGTTTTTGGTTGGTGTAGAATTATTAGAATTGATATTTTCGGAGCTACATGTCCTTGCTGTTGCATTTCTTCTGCAATGAATCGTTAGCATTTAATGTGTTTCTCTAGTTTCTATGCATCTCTGGTGTAAGGCTAGCAGTCATGCACCTCTCTAAGCGATCATCTATGTTGGATGGTTTAAGATTTCAGTTTGAGTGGGAATCTTACAGTTCACGATCTAAGTTTTGTTTGAACCTAATGGCACAGAAGGCGATGATCCATCTCCTTAGACAACTCAAGTTCGGCTTCGAATTGGCGGTGTCGAGCTTCAAGGAGGAGGTTCGATTCATTTCACATCAGTTCTGAGCTCTTCTTCGACTTTGCAGCAGAATCAAATGCGGGAAGATTGGAATTTGAGCTGGGAAGTAAAGAAAGGTAGGACTTAGATGAGGAAACAAAATTGGGAAATAATGTTGTGCTTCACAAAATGTATAGTGAATTGGACAGAATTGATCACTAATAAGAATATGTGGTGTTGTGATTGGGTAGGCAATGGGGTGGGCATTTGCTCGGGGCGACCACATTACAAAGGAGCATTTGTTTGTGTACTGGGTTGCACCGGTCGAAGCAGCGCTTTTGGCCCAATGGTTGTTCAAATTGCTGACGCAGCCCCATGAGAAACAGAAACAGATAGAAAAGGAGAGCAAGATGAAGTCAGATTGAAAGATTCATGCCATGGGGAACCAGAGAATCCTCAAGTCTCTCCCAGATGAGGAAGTTGCGGTGCTCATTGGAATCTCTTGATCTTGTTGCTGTGTTCCAAAAGTGGACATGGATTCAACACTTCAGTTGTTTGGACTGGACTTTTGTAGGGCTGAAAACTCAGCTCCACGGGCCACTATGAAGATGTTGTAATTACGCATTTACTATCATTTATTTGACGGTGTGCTCTTATGGATTGACAGGAATTTTCTTGTTACTCTTAAAAACTTACAAAAGTGTATGGCAGTAAATTGTTGTTCCTGGCTACCATTGAAGTAATATGCGACTCTCACAACAACATGTTTTGATCGCGGCTTGCCTGCCTACGCTAATGAGTAATAACAGTAACTTTTTCCGCTAAAGAACAGAGGCAGTCATTCCCAGTAATGTTTTCATGAAAATTTTTATGCTAAGGGTTTGTCTGGGAATGAATTTTAATACATTTCCACCAAAAATTCTAATGACAATTTTAAGTAAAGACTTAAATAGACCCGAGATTATCTTACTTTTAATTGGAATGATATTTTGAATGTCAACATAGTGGTTGCCTCGCTTTACAGCTATTTGTGGACTTCATTATGCTACGACCCCTGATGAAGTGCCCTGAATGGAAAGCATTTATACATCATCTCATATTTTTCCACCATTACCTATGTGTTGAATCATAACCTACATTTCTTGGTCATGCAACAACCCAACCATTGAAGATGATTCCTTTAATTGTCCATCTGGAAAACAAGAAAGTTCAGCACCCAACCAGACATTAGATGACAAACAGCGCATCAAATTGGGTATCAGATATGAAAATCAACAAGCATACTAAGTTCTTTAGTGCTGGCAAAAGCAGCTTTCTACACTACTTCATGCCTGCTGCAAGGATGGATGGTTGAAAAGTATGCAGGAAATAGACTAAGACCCGCTCCAGCATCCACGACTCCATGTTCTTCTTCCGCTTCGCAAGTCGCCGGCTTTCTCACTCCCCTAATGTAGCTCCTGATTCGCCCCGCGCCGATCGCTCCCCTAGAAAGCACCAGTTTTCTTCCGTTTCTGGGGATGCCAGGCGGTATGTCTATGGGTACGTCTTCAATCGGCAGCGGTAGGACGAGCGGCTCAAGCGCGGCGGCGAGCAAAAGTCGGTCGTCATCTTGTCTTATAGCCCTTACTCTGCTGTCTTCAAACCTCTGCTGCAGATTTTGGGGCCGTTGTTTTTCGACGTCGGGAAGAAGGTGTTCGAGCACGTAGCATCGTATGTGTCGATGTGGCCGGTGCCGGCACTGGGAACGCTGATGGAACTTCCTATTGGAAATGCTGTTATGAAGGTCTATCTTCCACCGGCATACAGCTTGGTGTCGTCGGAAGATAAGAGCTTGTCTGATGAGTTTGTCCCCATGATCGCTCCGTTTGCTCCCACGAATCAGTCGATCCCTCAAGGCCTGTTCCATGATGCTGACATTTTTGGGATATACCGTGGAATTCTTCTGCAGCTGTGGATGCTGTGGGAGCTGTTGCTCATTGGGGAGCCTCAGCACGGGCGGTGCGCGTGGGATGGAATGCAGGTGGGGGGAACCAGCAGCAGATCGTGTAGTGGCTGCGTGGCCACGACCATAGCTGTCGGGATGGATCGCAGGAGGAGACAATGTGAGGGCGGGCGGAGAGAGAGGGAGAGGGAAGGCGGAGAGAGATGGAGAGGCCAGGTCGGGAGAGAGTAGGAGGGGGGAGGGAGCAGGGGGAGATGGCGGGCGGAGAGAGGTGAGGGTGAGAGGGGGGCAGCGGCAGTGCGCGTGGGTTGGCAGGCGGCTCGGAAGAGGGAGAGGGAGCAGAGGATGGGAAAGCTGCGGGGTGGGAGAGAGGGAGAGAGAGAGAGAGAGGGAGATTGCGGGTTGCGGGGTGGGATCGCTGAGGGGTGCGTTTGAAAATTTCCGGACCTGACAGGGCCCTGCCGAATATACGTGCGGCATTAAATTGTCTGCCAGACTGCAACCTTTCTCCTCAGCTCTCCAACGGTCCAGATTAAATCCGCAGCATCCAACGGCTGTCGCTGCGGGTCGTTCCAAGGCCGATTGGACGACCGGTCGTAAAAAATCAGAATTCCTCTAAGCCTCTCACTGGTGAAGAAAATACCAATTGAAACCTCTTTTTCTCCCGCTTTCCTCTCTTGCACCTCTCTCTTTTGGTTTTCCTCCAACACACCTTTCTTTCTCTCCTCCTTCCTTCAAAAAGCAACCCTAGAAGCATCAAAACTAATTGTTAGAATGTTCTACATGTACTATTGCCGCCAATCATTTTCGCCAGCCCTTTAGTCCAGAATTGAGTTTTTCCTCTAGTGCCATTTTTCTTATGTTTCTAATGTTTTCTCCTTTCTCTCCTCACTAAGTCCCTCTCAGTTCGTAAATTACAATACTAGGTATTTCTAATCTTTGAGATTCTGCCACTATTTTCTCGCCATCCCTTTACAATTTTGATTTTTTGTTAATGAGTTTCGCCGGAATATGAGTGATTGGTTCGGTCTTCCATTTTTTCTCCTTGCACCAGGATTTTGAGATTTTAAAACCTTGATTTTGCTTTTTTCCTTTAATTTTTTGGTCGTAGATCTCGTTTTTCCCAACTCGATAAGGTCAACTAGCACAATAAGTTGTGATTAAGAAGATTTCAGGAGGTTCTATTTTGCCATTGTATCAACAATTCTGGTTTGTCTAACACTTTCCGGTGCTTTTGTGAATTCGGCAATGATTTCAATAATAGATGTGATGACTCCAAAAGGTCTTTATTTGGTTGATTGTTGGTGCAATGGTTCCATACTGGTTTTCAAACATGACAATAAGACATGTGGGAAGTGCTACTCTCAAAATAGTAGAGGATATGTGTTGGTAGTTCAACCACATTGTAGGTCTGATGGGGGGGGCATTTCCAAGCCCAATTATGCTAGGTGTGTCTAGATCTCTGTAGATGCATCAATATAGAAAACGATCCCACTTGGTGCCCTTGTTGTGTTGAAACTCTAGCTGTGTACTTGTTGGTGCCCTTGTTTCTAGAGGCAAGTGGGAATAATTGACCTTGCGTATTTACTTCAGATTTTGTTTCTAGCAAGGTCATGAATTTTCATTAGCATATGTTGTGTGGATCACAATCTCTGCATCCAACACTGGAGGAGCATGGGATAATGACAACAGGTACATTGAGGAAATATTATCCGAGCTAAGCTTCCATCTTTCCTGCATTACTAGAGTTTAGAAACCAGTATAGCATGCTGACTCTTTGAAAATAAGAAAGCTATTTCAAAAGCAATTACTTAAATGCTTCTCCTCCTTAATTTGACTGCATTGTACTGCAAATTCATGGAAGGCCTTGCAGCAGGTGCTGATATTCACATGATTGGTTAGATTGGTGTTACAATCATTACTACAAAATCATTCACATATCCATGTTGGTATTCATAGTTCTGATGAGTTCTGTTTTTATTCTACAAATTTTCCAGTGGAATTTTTAAGCAATTACACAAATATGTTAAGAATTCTGTAGCAGACAATAAGATTTTCAATGATTAATGGATCCTTGAAGACAATAAGAAATATATATGTCATGGAGAGTACGTGAAACCAGACACAAGCACATCTCCTAAAAAGACGTGCACTAATTGACTCTGGCATATTCTTGCACTCTATAATCTATAAATGTGTTAGTTCTGGTTCATTAGATGAGAATGAATTTTATTTTTTTTAAAAAAAGTATAAGAACAATGCGAGTTTCAACTCTCATGAAACTCGGATTGTCAAACACATCCACAGTTTAGATTGAAATTCAAGTTCATATTCAGTTTAACAATTTTTCATAGTTTAAATTTTTCACATGAATATACAGTGATAACAAATCATGTAATAAAAATAAAAATATATAGCCTACCTAATTTTTTATAAAATATATTAATGTATAATGTATTTCTAGAAGAAATTTAATTTTTTGTAAAATAAGATTAAACAAAAAATAAAAGTAAATAATATCAATATAAACATAGGTGTAAATGAAAATAATTTAATTTTTATTGGAATAATTCAATTTCTCTATCATATAATTTCAATATGATAAACATGTATTTATACATAAATATAAATAATATAAAATATAAAAATATAATTTAAGTATTATACATATAATATATTCTATGTTAAATATAAAGAGGAGAAATTAGTGTCAGGTTCCCCAAATTTGGATTTGTATGGTTTTCGCTCTTTGAGTTTTAGTTATAAAAATTTTACACCTAACGCTAGTTCTTATTGGGTCTAAGCTCAATAAAGCTGAAATTACACTCTTATCCGGCCAACTTTTGACATGATTTGATATTTTAAGTATCTAAATATTATATTTATAATTGTTATCTTTAGATTGTGATCATTTTCATCTCTTTTCGTACAATTATTTTATCTATTCTATTTATTTTTAATTATTAACCTTATTATATCATTTCGCATTGTCTTTTCAAAATTTTCTCCACTTTTTTCTCTTAAAAAAAGACTCGTAAAAAAAATTAGAAAAAATCCTACATCCATTTGGCATTCGGTAAAATAAGAAAATTTTTCTCACCTCTACGTATCTTTTAATATGATTTAACATCTTTAACTTTCTAAAAACCCAACTTTTACGTTATCCATTTTATATTTCAATCATTTTTAACATATTTTCATCTAATTATCTTATTTATTTATTTTTGTTTACTCTTAATCATTATTGTTGTTAAATCACATCAAATTCTTATTTTTAAAATTTTTCATAGTTAAGTTTCATATTTTTTAATTTGAAACCTTAATGGTTACCTTCTCGAATCATGATCATCTCCGACTGGTCGGAGAGGAGGGCTGTTTTCGACCATGCCCGCTCACCGTTCGATCGCGCGGGCTTGTTCGTGGCTATTGGATTAACTCTGACAAAACTAAAGCAGCTGGGAGCAATTAATGCAAAGAAATTTTGCAAGCAGCCCTTGGCAGGGAGGCGTCATGCCCATGTGTCCCACCCTCTCCCTCGCTCATTTCTTCTCCCTCTCTCTCTCTCTATAGGCGTTGGATGATGCAGGAAAAAAACCAGTCGTCGGATTTGCTCACCTTGAAAATTTTCAATTCCACACCCCCCCCCCCCCGCCCGCCCGCAGAATTGTGGGCTTGGAACTTAGAGGGAAGGCTGACTTTTGCCAAAAAAAAAACGAAATACCAGATCCCTAGTGGATCCCGCATCTTCCCTTCAGTGAAAGGGTCTTCAGCAACCAGCGTGTAAATTGCATCCGAGCAGTTCAAAACATTGTACCAACACTATGGAGAATGCCTCCAAAATAAAGGAGGCTAGATGAGAGCTAAACTTTTACTATCTAAATTTTTATTCCTTTTTGCATATGTGAAGTGTTTGTCTTCCATGTAAGCAATTTTAGGCATCTCCTTCACCGGTAAGGTTCATTCAGATTTCATATAATTCATCAGATCAAGAATACATAACACGTCATGTTTACACAATTGTGCATAGGATTTGAGTACATCAAAGCACATCCGAGCTGCTCACAAATTTCCCATCTAAAAATTGTTATTAAAGAAACATAGGAGATGAAAACACAATTTAAGTACGTTCTCTAAATTATCTACAATTACAAAGAAAGAGAAGGTACTGTTGGTTGCTTCTTGATCTCTGCATTCTCAAAAGAGAAAATAAGATACATTCTATAATGCACATAACTCGAGTTCATTGGCTATCATTCCCTTCTCTTCCTTGACTACTGTATGGTGAATTCTCTGTGAACAAAATTTTTTTTTTACATGAATCTACATACATTTATGAATAATCCAGTTCTTCTATAACGCCCTCACCACCACTTCATCATCAACATTATCTGATAGGGGCACAAACAGAAGAACATCCTCCACTACTTCAAGCATGGTTTCCACCTTCTCACCTTTGTTGGACTTCAAGAGCTTCTTCGAATGTCAAGTCCTAGGAATGGTTTGATGGAGGGCGCAACTCGGCCTCGCTGTGGGCAAACCGGTAAGCATTGCGGTGGCTGCAAGAACCAGAATTGCGTCTAAAGGAGCAGAGGCTCACCTTTCAATACGGATGCAAGGAGCTATGAAGATGTGAATAGAAAAATGTCTTTGTGGGGACACAGCTTCTGTTCGAGTGCCATGGCATCAAGAGAGAGAGAGAGAGAGTGTGCTGAGAGAGGTCAAAGAAATGAGGGGAGAGAGAGCGAGAGGGAGGAAGAGGGAGGGAGGGAGAAAGAAAAATAGGGAGAGAGAGAGGGCTGGAGGGAGCAGGATCGGTGGAGGGAGAGAGAGGGACGAGCGGGAGGAGGGAGGAAGAGGGAGGGAGGGAGGGAGAAAGGGAAATCGGGAGGGGAGGGAGGAGGATCGGTGGAGGGAGAGAGAAATTGGGAGAGAGAGGGACGGACGGGAAGAGGGAGGGAAATCGGGAGGAAGAGGGAGGAAGAGGGAGAAAGGGAAATCGGGAGAGTAAGAGGGCAGGAGGGCGCAGGAGGTTGGGAGTAAGAGGGGGAGCATTTACCTGTCGGGTGGAGGGTGTTGTTGTCAGAATGGTGGGAGGTTGTTGGAGGGAGCCACAGTAGAGCACAACAGGAGTGGGAGAGAGAGACGAGAGAGCGTCGATCGCGCGCGCGCAAGAGAGAGAGAGAGGTGAGGGAGGGGCTTGGGCGGAAAATTCCTCTCTGACAGGGGATGGTCAGTAAATTCCCAGCATTAATTCGTTTGCTCCACCAGCCGTATTTTCGACATCTCATCCAACGATAAAAAATAAGCCCGCACAATCTAACGGCTGAGCGCGCTGGTCGGAAACAGCAGGTTCGACCGACCGGTCGGTAAAGATCAAACCTCTATTAAATGACGGGGAGAAAATATGCCAGCCTCCTGTCAGCCCTAGAAATTGCCCAAACACCCTCCCGCACGATCTCCCTCTCCCGCTGGATCGCGCTCTAGTCTCCCGCACCTCTCTCTCCGGTTGATCGTGCAGAGACTAGTAGAAAAATCACAGTGTATCAAAATCATCTTCTCCTATGCTGCAACTCCATCGGCCAGCCATGTGGTCTGCTGAAAATCCAACACCGGCACTTTTACGCCATTAAGACCAGTGAAAACGAGCGTCCCCATCAATGACCTCTGAAATCGTTCCTCTGTTGTCGTTCCCCTGAAGCTGGCAAATGCAGGATCTAGGTTTTTCCCCATCGTCGTTCCTCTGAAGCCAACGCATGCAAGATCCAAAACTCCATCCTCCATCAGATTTGGCTGTTCATCAGTAGCCAGAAATCCGATGCTCTGTCACACTTCGCTCTTCGGTCTGATGTCCCCAAAATTTGTGTCGGCGAGAACATGTCAGTCGTTGAGAGGGGATGGGTACTTGTGAGAGGAAAGCCAATAGCTTTCAGTCGTTGATGGTTGGTTTCCTCCCAATTTTCATGAAAGGAGAGGCTGAGTAAGATGATGTTGGGTTTTTGCCATGGCGACACATTGCGAGTCGCCTTCCTCCACTCTGATTGCTAGTAGCTAGCTACTCGCCATTTAGGAGGAGCTTCGGACTACCATTATTGAATTATCAAAAAGTAGGAGAGGAAGGGTCATCGCTTTGGATTGCCATTATTGAAATTGGAAAGAACGAACATAGGAATAAAATCTTATTTGAAATTGAATGTTACAGGGCACATCCAATCACAAAATATAGCACCAAAGTCACTGATAGGATTAGAAACAAACAAACACCTTCAACATACACAACAAAAGAAAAATAAAAATCAGGATGAAAGAATTTAATCAGATAGCATCCCATGTCTCCAAGAAGTCGATGAACTGCTGTGAAGAAATGGTAGCGACAAAGTAGCAGAGTAGTTAGGAAAGGGAGAAATTGTTGTTATAGTAGCAGCAAAACCAAAAATGGTGGAAGCCAACAAGTGTAGCAAGCTGCAATAAAAAATGGTGGAAGCTGGAAAGCAACGAACAATGATTTAGGTGTTGCTGTGTCGGCAACAGAGGAGAAAGA